>JASDDO010000031.1:311844015-313331257 GCA_030015575.1 Agapanthus africanus | reverse complement strand
ATGGCACGATCCGGGTTTATAGTGCGCGGTGGTGCCGGTTTGAAAAGATAAAGTAAATCACCGCTTCCGCATTCCGGCGTCGGATTGACGGCCGGGGCGCCGCCGTGTACTTATAAATTAGCCGATCAAGTAGGTATCTAGAAAGGTGTCAACGGGGTTACGCCTCTGGGAAAACGAGGTTTACTTTAATTAGGTCCGTGCGAAAGCACGGGGAACCTCCCTCAAAGTACCGACACTGTCCTGGCTGAAAGATTGGCGAAATTGTAGGGTGTAATTAATCCCGACTAGTATTTCCTTTTAGGGTTTGAAGGAAGATTTGATAAAAAACAGTGGGAGCCATCCTGATTAGATAAAATAATAACCAATCTGATCTTGCAAGAGCATACGCTAAAGTATTTTCTTCTCTCTCTCCAGGTAGCGACCATATCATTGTAGGGTGTTTTTCGTCACCCTATTGAGATGGGAATACGCGCGCGCTTGTCAGGCGCATTACAGATTCCCCCTGCCTGGGGTAGGCCGGCGTTTAATGATTATGGGGATCTGAATCTCCGGCAGCCGCGGACTAAGCTGCCGTTAATTACCCCCCGCCTTTGGGGCGAGGGAACCTCCGATTAACGGGTTAAACTGGTCATGCGAACTCAATGTGCAGTGTACGCGTGTTGTGTTTTGAAAAGGGGGTTTTGGATATATCGGGTGCCACGCAGAGATTTTACGGGGGTCCCGCTACCCGGATAGCAGGCTGGGCGGGCTATTCGCCGCACTCGTAGGGGGTACAGGTTGACCCAGGAGGGATGCCCAAGTTACCGGATTCCATGAAGTGCAGGGTGGTCCATTCACGTTGCTGAAGGGGGCTGCCTCGCTTCAGGTTTTGGCGGGTAACTTGCCGCGCCCCTAGGGGTCTAGGATTTCATTGCACAGGCTATCCACACGATCAGGGGAACATCGGGTTTCAGTAGCGGCTCTGTGAAACCCGGGGATCCCAGATATCTGTATTGTTCTGTGATGCTGTACATTTCTGTGATGTTGCATTTTATCACGCCTTGAGCGAAAATTATATATTGATATATATTAGTAGATGTTGTATATGTTTTGCATCCGCGCTAGTCCAGTCCCCGCTCTGTCGTTAGTTAGCTAACCTAACGGGTAATGTCGGGACCCAGTGGCGAATGCAGATGGCATATACGTACATCCGTATATTTTCGTTCTTTGTGGTGTGATCAATTGATGGGACTGCGTTGATTCGGATCAATGCAAGTTAAAAACAAACCTAATCTGATGTTGTTGGAATACTTTTCAAAAAGCTGTTATTGCAAGGACGTTCTCTTTTGTTTTGCATCGTGGTATTCAGTTAGAATATCCTGCTCCTCAGTCGACGAGGCAAGGGCCGAGATCCCTTCACCGGGAGTGACCCCTTGGACAAAAAGTTTGCGTCAGGGTAATAACTTCACTATAGACGATTACTTTTGCTTTGCATCGTGGTATTCAGTTGGAATATCCTGCACCTCATTCTACGGGGAAAGAGCCGAGATCCTTTCACCGGGAGTGACCTCTTTAGCAAAGGTTTTTGTCACTATATTTTTAAAAGCTATCCGGTTCCTTCAACGATATCAAGTTCATTACGTTAAAGGTTTTCGCCAGAAACCATTCGTAGCCCTCCGTCGTTTCAGATGGGTAGCACGTGTATTCATGCTATGTATGTTGGCCTTCGTCAAGGCATAGTGTATGGTAGCTGCTTGTTACCTTTCTGCTGCATAGATAGATGCGTTGGTTTGGGACAGTCGTACTACTATTTTGGCCTTCGTCAAGGGTATGTACGGGTGGGTTCAAATTAACCTGGACAATGACGGGTAGAACTTGACATGTGACTTATGATATGTTGGCCTTCGTCAAGGTCATAAGAGCATGGGGCAAAAATCACATCGGGAGTTTCTAAAGAAACTGAAACTTGCCAGATATGCGCAAACCTTCTGGAGTGTGATGACGTGAGCGGATTCCGTCACGTTATCATGCGATGATAGTTGGATCCCGATTCCCACTGATGAGTTGGTTTACTCCTCGGGTGATCCCGATTAATTCTTCTTTTAGGTTTGGAGGAGAATTTGAGGTGACAGTGGGAGGTTTCCAGATTAGATAAATTGGTAACCATTCTGATCTAGGTTAGAGTGCACGCTGAGTGTTTCTTTTCTCTCTCTCTTCGGCAGCGACCATTGACCCGACCCTAAGACTATGACTCAGTGACCAAATTAACCGAACCTTCTTAAACACTGGCTTTTGGATTGTCAGAGTTGCTAACCTCATTGCCACTCGTACTTTTACCCTTTTCTCCAGGACACCCCGTATTACTACGAACGTCCACTTCCATTGGACAAAACCATCGTATGGTTAGATACGAACTCGAAGGAATTCGAGGATGGTTTCCGGTTCTGGAGAAAACGAATAGGACTATTCAGTTGTCTTTTCCTTTTACCTTCTCTCAAGTTGCGAGTACTCCTTGGTTTAGGAGATAGTACACCTATTACGCAAATTGGATAGTCTTCTTCCAAACTTTAGGCTGGTGCCGAACGGTGGGGAATGAAGAAAACCAATTAGCATAACGATGGTGTGCAGAAGGTATTAAGTTAAGACAAAGCAAGGGATTAGTAAGAGGGCAAAGTAAATTGCGACTGCTATTCACGACCATACCAAGTATTTCTTCGCTAATCCTAAATCACCTTTGTATTTCTCCAGGACACTCCATATCACTACGAAGATCCACAGTTTATTGGATACTCCATCGTATGGTTATATACGAACTCGAAAGGAACTTGTTCCAGTTCGGGGATGGATTCTGGTTCAGGAGAAATAGGAATAAGGTTTATTCGGTTGTCTTTTATCTTCACCTTCTCTCCCATTGCGAGTGTTCCTAGGATTAGGACAGTACACCCATTATGCTTATTGGATAGTCTTCTTCCAAACCATAGGCTGGTGCCGAACGGTAGGGAAGGAAGAAAACCATTTGGCCTAAAGGGGTGTACAGAAGGTAAGGACTAAAGACATAGAAAGGGATTTGGAAAGATGGCAAAGAATTACACGGTTACAGTTGTGAATCTGGATAATGGAAGAGGCATTACTAGGAATACTGGGATACCCCATCGAAACATTTCAATGTTTCAGTTTCACTGTGTACTGTTAAAGGAAAACTGATTTCCCAGTTAGACACTTGCTCCATGGTATGTATTTACCAGGTATGATTCTCACATCTATATGGTTTTACAGATGATGAGTGGGAGCAAGTTATTGGGAATTGGGTGATCATCCTCATTATATCGGGATTCGTTGTAATCGGTGATATTTGAGGAAGTCACCTTGGTTGTTTGCCGGTCGGCAAATATTTGGTTTTGAATATCCGCTGTTATGCACCAATTTCAAATTGATATATCTGTACGTCTATTTTCATAGAGTGAGATATACCTTTTTGAAATTATGTCTATGACATTTACCTATATCAGTAGATGGTTAGGTAAGGAGCATTGAACAACGGTGTAATTCTTCTTAACCATAAGTACAGTTTTCAACCTACGACACACAGGGAATGAGTTATCAGACTCAAGGGACTTGTACAGAGTATTGTATGTTGTCCAGGGTCCATCAGGACAGAGGGGTTGGTCCTCGTACTATATTCGGTTTACTTATGACTTCTCTAGTTTTGAGACAGGTGTTTCGTGGAAACACAGGGTCCGAATTTTGAGAAGTTATAGGTATTTGGATAAAGTAGAGAACCAGATGTTGCAAGTATCGGGATTCTTCAAGATTATCTAAGATGTAGATACTTGTGTATGGTATTCAGTTGATAGTCATGATTTAGGGAACTTGCTTCTCTTTCAGGTTATTCATAATTGGAAGCATTCCTAAGTTGAGTGACGTTGATCGGCCTTCTTCCATTTATTTGACATGCACTAGAGACAGCTGCATGATTTGAATCTGGTTCAATTAAATCAGTGCCTCTGGTTCTATATTGGATATAGAACAGTTCATATCTTAACAATGTTAAGGTACGGGGAGTTGTCCGGCTTATGCTTAAAACCAGACACTGGACAACTCAAGGCATGTTTCTGTAATGGCCGTTTGTGGGTTGACCCAGGCTATGACGAGGGTTGACTTTCTACCATCTGGAAGATCAATAGTGATATTGTTCTAGACTCGCCACAGTTTTTATAAAAATGGATTTTTTCTGAAAACAGTAGTGGGAGTATGGTAGAACTGGAAGTGATTCCAGAACCACAAACGATTACTGAAGATTTGATAGGAACCTAAAGATTCAATCTGGTTTGACATTCTATTGGCCACTCCGCAGATAAGGTGGGTAACTTCAGGCACCCGAGAGGAACTCCGGTAGCCTCAAGGACGGTGACAGGGAAGTTCTTGTTTACCCAGACTTGCCATTGCTGTTGTTCCAGACTGTGAGACCCGGCAGGAAGATGAGTATAGCGTCGTTCTAAACTGGTTTTAGAAGTGTACGTCTATATGACTCTGCCAGAGGGTTGTCGTGGTCAGTGGGAGCAACGGAAGCATGGTGGACATGTGGCTTATGTCTATTTATAGACTATAAGCAGATATAGCGGAGAAAGATCATCTATTTCTGATGTGACGGTCATAGGTTTGACTTCATCAGAATAGGGGATGGATCTATTGAGAAGGTAGTAGGGTGTGATGTCATGGTATTTGTATGACATACACAGAGTAGGAAGTGATATTCCTATACTACGATCGGTTATACTTTGGTCGTCACACAGTGGTTTCTCCACATGGGACTTGGACATTATATCAGACATACTGGTTACTAGATCTATGGTTTTAGATCAAGATTTGGGTGGTTTCCCAATTAAGGGTACTTAGACAGCATTCTAAGAGTATTTAGAATGGACGACTCCAGGCATGGTGGTGTACCTGCCGGTGATGGAGTCACCCTCTCTAAAAGTGTTTTACAGACTAAAGGGGAGAGGGATGTGCATGATTGGAAGATCACTTGCTCAGGCAATTGAGTCAATCATGAGATGTCAAGTACCACACCAGATGTTGTTCTTGCACTAGATGCAATAAGTTGACATTGATCCTATCCTAGAGAAACAGTCGGAAGCAGTTTTAGAACATAAGTGGATGTTCTAGGGATATGATAACAACAGCCTCTTTCGGGAGACAATTATCATTCCAGGCTTCCAAGGTGACCTGGACGACAAGGAGGTTGTTAGAGTTATAGTTTTCCTTCTGACGAGGGGCAGTATTTTGGACAGGTGGTCCAAGGCAATACTGAAGGAGGCATGGCGCAGGATACTGATTAAGTTCAGTTGACGATACCGTCTAAGAAGTTTGGATTTGGAGTTCATTTATGAGCTATGTCCCATCAGACATCCAGACACATTCTAAGACAGGTATTGCTCATTTCGGGAGATGGGTTTCTCCGTGAACTTGAGATATAGAGAGACATAGAAAGAAACATCAAGGTGGATCCACTCACTGAGGCTATTCCTCGAACGCAATAGTTTCGCAAACGAGTTTTGTGAGACTGACAAGTAGAGGAGTTGGGTGTTCGATATCACACGGGCTGTGAGTATGCGACATCGCAATAATTAGCATTGAGTGTAAGTGGGAGATTGTTGGAGATAGTGCCCTCAGAGTCAATTATTGGATCACAGGAACGTGATTGCAATGATTGAGGGAGGACCTATCCCGGTAGGACAGTCTTACTCGAGATGATAGTATGCTATCTGGTTTATCTTTATCATCGTGTATTGCTTTAGGTGACCTGACAGGTCACTATTGCACGTTGATAGAGCCCCTAGGATTCTTGCTTGACTGCCAGCAATATGAGGGCGATCATATACGTGGGAGCTGGTAGTCTATAAGCATATCCTTCAAAGGTCCCTAGTCGTGGGAGTTTCGAGACAGGGCATCGATACTCCAGAGTAGACTAGTGTATACATTCGAGACCCCGACGAGGGGCGGTGGCCGTTCTCACAAGCCACTGGTGTCAGTTGGATCACCTAAGATGTATACAGGTGCTCATTGGGTTATGAGTACACTGGACAGGACTCGCCGGGAACATGCTAGTTGGTCTTATACCTGACGTCAGATAGCAGTTCCCTGGTGACATGTGTACAGGTTAGTTCATCGACCTGAGGATCGTCATTTGTCTCATGTGAGTTCCCACTGTACTTTGATTACTACCCTACCATGCTCAAAGGAGACGTGCAAACAGGTTTTAGTTGGGTACAGTCCCGAGCCACATGGAGGCAGTGAGCGGATTTTCAGGGGTTCGTCTCTCCCGGTATTGAGGGTGAGGTCGCGCTGTGTCTTGGAGAGCCAGAACATGAAAAGTCCTTGGACAAGGCAGGAGATTTACTGGTAGGTATTCCAGTAGTATCTCAGGATGTTCTGGGCTGATCTCTGACACGACTTGTACCGGTTTTGGGGGTCTGACTTTTACCAACCCCCTAGGCCCGCCATGCGATGCTCATAGACGAACGGACCGGACTGTACGGATATTGTCACTGACAGGCTCAGTAAGGTGTCAGGATGAGTTCGCTCATCGACGTCCCCTTTTGTCAATAGATGGTGGCCCATCACGTATGGCTAATACCTTTGATGTGCTAGTGGTTAAATCCACAGCCATAGTATTGACGAGTCTTTAGGGTCCACCACACATTCAGTTACTCAAGTTTCGGGCGAAACGCTGTAGAGGCCGTATGGAGATATGGCAGGGTTCGATCAGATACGTACAGTATTGCACGGATCAGGATCGGACGGATAATACTAGCCGGCTTTGGTTTAAGCCGGTTCCTAGTATAGTACAGTGTAGATTTTGTCTCATTGCATTTATATTTCGGTCGGAATACAGATGCGGGTGTGTATACACAGTATCGGGGTTTTCCTGTAATTTATTACGGGACCAGTTTTCTGGAGTTGCCAGTTTGCTTTCCGTTTCGGCCATATTTCTTTGTATCTTTCATTGGCCGAAGTTTGGTGGAGGAGGGCTTATTTTCTTTTGTGCAAATAAGCATTTGTGGAGGGTGGTCTTTGCATTTTGTAGTGTCATGATGGTTGCACCATGACCTTGACTTTCTTGACTTCATCATTGCTTGACTTTGGGTTCATGATGGTTGATTTGGAGTGTTGAACTTGTTTTGTGATCATGGTTGATCATGATAACCTTTTCTCTCACTCTTGCATTATGGTTGTGGCTCCCTCCTTTTCTTTGGACTCTATTCTCATTTCATCCACCATCATGGCCGGCCAAACCATGAAGGGGCTTTCCAAAATTTCTCATGTGGGATTTTTGCTCTTTTGCTTTTGTAAAAATCCCACAAGTTCCATCTCCATGAGCTTGTATCATTCCTCCACCAAAAGGGCAATTTCCTAAACCCCAAATGAGACATAACACTACACCATTCTACAGCAAATCTTGGGCACGTCGACTTGCCAACTTCGTGCCCGAGTTGCCTCGGTATAGAGGTGGGAGCCCGTAAAAGAAGCCGGCGACGTGGTGCCCTTCCGGCGACGAGGTGGAGACCGGAGATTCCGTGAGGAGATCGGGACGACGACGAGAAGACCGGAGGACACGGATCACTCGGTATATCTCTCTACCCCTTTATAGATAGCTAGGACTAGTTTAATGGCACGATCCGGGTTTATAGTGCGCGGTGGTGCCAGTTTGAAAAGTTAAAGTAAATCACCGCTTCCGTATTCCGGCGTCGGATTGACGGCCGGGGCGCCGCCGTGCACTTACAAATTAGCCGATCAAGTAGGTGTCTAGAAAGGTGTCAACGGGGTTACGCCTTTGGGAAAACGAGGTTTACTTTAATTAGGTCCGTGCGAAAGCACGGGGAACCTCCCTCAAAGTACCGACACTGGCCTGGCTGAAAGATTGGCGAAATTGTAGGGTGTAATTAATCCCGACTAGTATTTCCTTTTAGGTTTTGAAGGAAGATTTGATAAAAATAGTGGGAGTCATCCTGATTAGATAAAATAATAACCAATCTGATCTTGCAAGAGCATACGCTAAAGTATTTTCTTCTCTCTCTCCAGGTAGCGACCATATAATTGTGGGGTGTTTTTCGACACCCTATTGAGATGGGAATACGCGCGCGCTTGTCAGGCGCATTTCAGATTCCCCCTGCCTGGGGTAGGCCGGGGTTTAATGATTATGGGGATCCGAATCTCCGGCAGCCGCGGACTAAGCTGCCGTTAATTACCCCCCGCCTTTGGGGCGAGGGAACCTCCGATTAACGGGTTAAACTGGTCATGCGAACTCAATGTGCAGTGTACGTGTGTTGTGTTTTGAAAAGGGGGTTTTGGATATATCGGGAGCCACGCAGAAATTTTTTTCTAACAGGGACAGTGTCGTGGAGCACGTGTGTGTGCAAATATGTATACATATGTATATGTGTATATATATATATACATAAGGAAAAAAAGATGAGGAAAAGGCATCCAAAGGATGCGTGGGGGCAACACCTTGGGCGCTGTGCGCCTAGGTGCTGTGCGCTCAGGCGCTAGAGTGCCACGTGTCGGTACGTGGGCGCTCTGCGCTTGAGCACTGGGGCTTGAGCGCAAGTGCGCCACGTGTCGGCACGGGGGCGTCTTGCGCTCGAGCGCCCGTGCTGGAGCGCAAGCGCGCCATGTGTCGGCATGAGGGAGACTTTCGCTCGAGCGCTTGCGCTGGAGCGCAAGTGCGCCACGTGTCGGCACGGGGGCGACTTGCGCCTGAGTGCTTGCGCTCGAGCGCAAGCGCGCCACGTGTCGGCACGGGGGAAACTTGCGCTCGAGCGCTTGCGCTTGGGCGCAAGCATGCCACGTGTCGGCACCGGGGCGACTTGCGCTCGAGCGCTTGCGCTCGAGCGCTTGCGCTTGCGCTTGAGCGCAAGCGCGCCACGTGTCGGCACGTGGGCGACTTGCGCTTGAGCGCAAGCGCGCCACGTGTCGGCACGTGGGCGACTTGCGCTTGAGCGCAAGCGCACCACGTGTCGGCACGCGGGCGCTCTGCGCGTGAGCGCCAGCGAGAAAAGGAGGCTTTTAGCCTAAGAAACAGAAGCTATGCTTCAGTAAGGAAATATTTATTATGTATATATGTATGGAGTTAAACTCCTATGATGTTTTGAAGCTGATGAAGGGGGTTCTTCTTCTTCCTCCTGTTGTTTGGCCGGATCTTGAAGATCAAGAAGTATGAGATTTTAAAAATCACTCCTTTTTGAGATCTGATGGGAGATCTGAGTTCCCCTTTGTGGGTTTTGTTGTGGAAAACTACTTAGTTTTGGAAAAGAAAGAGTAAAACTCTTGATTTAATTCAAAAGAAATGAGAAGGTTTAGAACCTTGGAGAAGGAGCAGGAGGCACAAAGAACCCTAGGTTTTGGGGGAATGAAAAGTGTTATGCTTTATCCATCATCATGTTGCCTTATATAGGCTTACATATTTACATATAGCCCCTTGGACTTTACAAAAATGGCATTTTGCCCATCCCATGGCTCATGTGCCATTTCATTTTTGTACATAAGCCATGGGCTTACAAAATATTGGTTTTATGCCCATTTTACATACATTCATGTATAAAAAATTACATAATAATTATTTATTACATGATTTTGTCGTCGCCATGGGGAGGCTGGCCGTGGGCTTGACTTGGGCATGGGTCCGCTTGACCTGGGCTTGGGCCCACCTAGCTTGGGGGTTGACCTTGACTTTGACTCGGTCAACCGGGGTGTAAATTTTTACCCCAACAATCATGCCTTAATAAAGATAATAATATGGATATATTTACCGAACCCGCATGTTATACTATGCTGGGGAACATTGGGTCCGTTCTTTCTTATAAGAGTTATAGGACTGAACAGGATATAGAGGAATACCAGGATTCCCATGCCACCCGAATGAAGAAAGTACATATTGATGCATTTTCTTCGGGTGTGTTCGTTATAGAGAACTGTTTCTCCATTTGCTCTACGTCCTGGGTATTAGATACCGGGTCAGGATCCCATATATGTAATCAGTTACATGGGCTTAAGAAAGGTAGAGAACTTGGAGAAGGTGATAAAGACAGGGTTGGAAATGGTGCAATTGTTGCAGCTAAAACCGTCGGGGAATATCACCTTGTATTGCCAACTGGTAATACATGGATTCTGAACGAATGCTATTACATGTCGAACCTGATATGCAACATTATATCAGTTTCTTTGTTGAGTAAAGAGAGATATAATTTTGTATTACAGGATAATGTTATGAACATTTTCCTGAACCAAAAGTTGGTTGGATCAGACACGTTGTGCAATGGCATTTATGTTCTAAATCAATCAACAGTTCTGAGCATAGCAAACACACACAAGATGAAGAGTTCAGAAATGAACGAATCCTTCTTGTGGCATTGTAGACTGGGTCACATCAATGTGACATGACTAGCTAAGTTGCATAAAGATGGATATTTGAATCCATTTGAATTTTCATCTTATGACACTTGCCAGTCGTGTCTCAAAGGCAAGATGACCAAAACTCCGTTTATGGGACACGGAGAAAGAGTTACTGAACTCTTGGGACTGATACATAGTGATGTATGCGGTCCCATGTCTACACATGCCAGGGATGGTTCTTCATACTTCATTACATTCACTGACGATCTCTCTAGATTCGGATATGTGTTCCTGATGAAACACAAATCAGAAGCTTTTGAGAAATTTAGAGAATATAAACAAGAAGTCGAGAACCAAACCGGGAAAAGTATTAAAATCCTTCGATCTGATCGAGGAGGTGAATACTTGAGCAATGAATTCCTGGACTTCCTAAAAGAGAATGGGATTCTCTCTCAGCTGACTCCTCTATATACACCACAGCACAACGGTGTATCTGAACGGAGGAACCGCACCCTATTAGATATGGTGCGCTCTATGATAAGTATAGCTGAGTTACCTATTTCCTTCTGGGGATATGCACTGGAGACAGCAGCATACCTACTGAATAGGGTTCTTACCAAATCTGTGCCTACCACCCCATATGAGATATGGGAGGGGAAGAGACCATATCTTAATTTTATTAAGATATGGGGTTGCCCGGCCTATGTCAAAAGACAAAAACCGGACAAAATCGAGGCAAGGTCTGTTTTGTGTAAGTTTGTTGGATATCCCAAGCATTCATGAGGGTATATCTTCTCCCACAGTGAGGAACAAAAGGTGTTTATTGCTCAACACGCCACCTTTTTAGAAAAGGATTTTCTTGCAAAAGAGATTAGTGGCTCTGAGGTAGAACTGGAAGAGGTTCCAGCTGTACAAACCACAACAGAAGATTTGGTGGAACCAGAGGATTCGGTAGTTCCCGATGAACCCCAGCCACTCCGCCGATCTAGTAGGGTTCTTCACCCACCAGAGAGATGCTATGGTTTTCTCATGGATGGTGGGAGCGAGGATTGCATCATGGTTGATGATGACCCAACTAGCTTCGAGCAGGCCATCACGAGTGGGGACTCAGTGAAATGGCTGGATGCAATGCGGTCCGAGATGGAATCCATGTACACCAACAAAGTATGGACTTTGGAAGATGCTCCTGAAGGGGTAAAACCTATTGGGACCAAGTGGATCTTCAAGAAAAAACTTGGTGTAGATGGGAAAGTGGAGACGTTCAAAGCTAGACTTGTTGCAAAGGGTTTTCGTCAAAGACCAGGTGTGGGCTATGCCTTTTCTCCAGTGGCTATGCTTAAATCTATCCGGATCATGCTTGCCATCGCTGCATATCATGACTACGAAATCTGGCAAATGGATGTTAAGACCGCCTTTCTAAACGGTGATTTAGAAGAGAACGTGTACATGACTCAGCTAGAGGGCTTCGTAGCTAGTGGGAGTAGCGGGAAGGTGTGCAAGCTGCTTAAATCCATTTATGGATTAAAGCAAGCATCATGGAGTTGGAACATCTGCTTTGACGTCGTTATCAAAGAGTTTGATTTCGTCAAAAACGTAGATGAACCTTGTATCTACAAGAAGGTGGCAGAGAGTAAGGTTGTCTTCCTCGTATTGTACGTGGACGACATACTCTTTTTAGGAAATGACATTCCTATGCTGCAATCGGTCAAGCTCTTCTTATCATAAAGATCCTCAATGAAAGATCTAGGGGATGCCTCCTACATATTGGGGATTAAGATCTATAGAGATAGATCCAAAAGGATATTGGGATTGTCCCAATCCAGGTACATTGACACCTTACTAAAGAGGTTTAGTATGGAAGAATCCAAGCGTGGGAACTTACCCACGATCTCTGGACTCACTCTCTACAAAGAGATGTCTCCCAAGACTGATTTGGAGAGAGCTCGCATGCAAGGGATACTCTATGCTTCGGCTGTAGGCTCTATCATGTACGCGATGCTATATACCAGACCCGATGTAGCACACTCACTAAGTGTAGTAAATATGTATCAAGCTGATCCTGGAGAGAGTCACTGGACAGCTGTGAAGAGCATTCTCAAGTACTTATGAAGGACTAAAGAGATGCTCTTGGTGTATGGTAACGGAGAACTCCAAGTGGAGTCCTTTACCGATTCGAGCTTCCGGAGTGATAAGGACGACTCTAAGTCGCACTCGGGATTTGTCTTTACCCTTTACGGAGGGGCGGTTAGCTGGAAGAGTTTCAAGCAGGAAACCGTGGCAGACTCGACGATGGAGGCTGAATACATCGCTGCCAACGATACTGCCAAAGAGGCTGTCTGGATCAAGAAGTTCATTACTGAACTTGGTGTGGTTCCATCCATTGAGCATCCAATACCTTTGTATTGTGATAACAATGGAGCGGTGGCTTTGGCAAAGAAACCCAGGTCCCATCAGCGATCCAGACATATTCTGAGGCGGTATCACCTGATCCGGGAGATAGTAGATCGCCGGAAGATTGAGGTCAGGAGGGTTGACACGAAGAACAACACTGCGGATCCACTCACGAAGGCCATTCCCCAGATACAGTTTGAGAGACTCTTCGGGATGCTTGGTATGCGATACTACAGCAGCTGGCCCTAGTGCAAGTGTGAGATAGTTAGTTGTATGTATGCCCTAGAGACCAGTATTGTACAGATGATGTATATTATATTGGATGCTTGGACATATATAGAGAGGACTTTCTTGCTCGATATGATAGTATGCTATCTGGTTGCTCTTTATCTTAACATGCATACTTGTCTTTTGATACTGTCTTATAGTTACATGTTGGTAAAGCCCTTAGGATGTGTACTTGACTACCTGGACTATGATGGAGATCATACTAGTGGGGACAGAGTAGTCCATAAGTACATCCTTTAATGTTCCTAGTCGTAGGTATATCGAGACAGGGCATCGATATACCAGAGTAGACTAGCGTATACGCTTCTCGACCCATGAGATGGGCGATGGATGATCCCATATCCATTGGTGTTTGACATCAGAGATGGTATACGGGTGCTCAGTGGAGACTGGGTACACTGGACGGACTCACCGAGAACTCCCAGATGGTATTATACCTCATGTCAGATGGCAGTTCTCTGGTGACACTTGTGCAGGTTAGTCTGTAGACCCGAGATCGTCATAGAATCTTGTGTGATTCCTACTGTGCTTTGATTTCCACCTTACCATGTCCAAGAGGGCATGCAAAACGGTGGTTTTTGGGTACAGTCCCGAGTCACATGGAGGCGATGAGCGATAGGAGGGGTTTCGTCTCTCCCGGTATTGGGGGTTGATGTTGCGCTGTGCTCGATTGGCCATAACAGGGAAGTCCCTGGCCAGGGCTGATTTAGAGATTTACTGGTAAGTGTTACCAGTAGTTTCTCGACCCGTTATGAGCCTCACATCGGCACGACTTATCGGTTATTGGGGTCTGACGTTTACCACCCCTAAACTTGATATGCGACATATCAGACGAGGAGACCGGACTGTACGGGAAGTGTTACCATTAGGCTTTTACAGGAGTTGGAGCGGGCTTGCTTGTTGATCTTCTGATCGCTCAATGCCCGGGTACCCGTTACGTCCAGCTAGTACCGCTGACGGCTTGTGGGTGCTTGATGTGATCATCACCTACTGCCGGCGTATTGACGAGTCTTTAGAGTCCTACATAGAGGTTTTACTGGCTCAGGCAAAACGAAATAGGAGCGCATATGTGATATGTGCGGGACCGAGAATAATGCGTGTATGTGATACCGTATTCTATTCTCGCGACTTTTTGTATCGGTCGGTTATATGTGATATAGCCGGGTTATCGAATCAAGTGTTGATTCGATAAGACGACGCATTGGATGTTAGTCGGTTATATAAGATATAATCGGATTATTAAGTCAAGTGTTGATTTAACAATTTAGTGAATAATTGTATATTTGATAAACTAATTTTCATTAACTAACATTTGTTCACCTAAGGATTTTTCTCACATGTGCACAACTTTAATATATATGTGATATATATTAAAATGTGTTCTCTTTTATGTATCATGGTTGTTGATACACTTGAAATGGGTGTATAAGACATACACCATTCTACTTTTAGTAGAGGGGTTTTTATATTTAAAGTAAATCTAAATTGGTAGATATTTTGTTAAGTGCATGAAGCTTGTAGAAGCTTTTAGTGCTTTGAAAAATTCAACTCAATTTGATTTACTTAAGATATTTAGTTAACCCAACCATTAGAATTAGCCATGGTTTTGTCTCTACATGAGTTAGTATATGATACTCACTCACCCATGGTTAGCTCACTCACTTGATCATTATCCTCATCCTTTTCTTTTGTTCATCTTCTTCTTCTTTGAGCAAAAAGAAAAAGCTTGCTAGGGTTTTAAAAAGAGAGTGAAAGATTGTGAGAAATAAAATTCTAAAGAGAACCCACTTCCTATTTCTCCATCCTCTACTAGACTAGCACTTTAGTATAGGGTGTTTGCTTCACTAATTCTCTAGTTAGTGAAGTAGTAGCTTGAGTTGATATTCGCTCGACGTAGATCATCTTCGGCTTCGAAGACTTCAAGCAAGGACGCTTATTTCGCCTCGTGAAGCCATGCAAGAGCCCGGGAGAACCATGATCGCAGCTAAGGGACTACAACAAGGAGCTTTAGAAGTGAAGGACCGATCTACAAAGGTTGTATTTCGTATTCACTTAGTGGTAGATGTAATTTACTTGCATGTGTAACCCTAATTATCTAGCAAAGATCTTGTTTAGGGTTATTCGGCAGGGCTAAAATTTTAAACGGGCATGGTTGATGCCTTATTGAACCTTTTTAGAGTGCCTAGTAACCCTACAGATGGCCTACTCGAAACTAGTTGGGTCATCATCTTATGATGCAATCTTCGCTCCCACTGTCATAGAGAAACCAAAGTATCTCTCAGGTGGGTGAGGAACCCTACCAGATTGGTGGAGAGGCTGAGGTTCGTTGGGAACTATTGAATCCTCCGGTTCTACCAAATCATCAGCTGTAGTTTGTATAGCTGGAACTCCTTCTAGTTCTACCTCATGACCACAGATTTCTTCCAAAATAAATTCTTTTTCTAAAAGGTGGCATACCGAGAAATAAAACACCTTTTGTTTCTCGGTGTGGTAGAAGATATTCCCTTGCTTGTGATATCCAACAAACTTCCACAGAACTGACCTTGCCTCGAGCTTGTCCGTATTTTGCTTTTTAGACATAGGCCGAACAACCCTAAATCTTAACTTGCTTAAGAGATGAGCTCTTCCCATACCATATCATATATGGAGTGGTAGGCACCTGAATTGGTTAGAAGCACCTGAATTGGTTAGAACACCATTCAATAGGTATGCAGCTTCACTAGTGCATAACCCCCAAAAGGAAATAGGCAACTCAGTAATACTCATCATAGAGCGCACCATATCTCCTAGGGTGCAATTGCTCCGCCCCGATGCACCTGACGTGTTGTGGTGTATACGGAGGAGTAATGCTGAGAGAGAATCTCATTCTCCTTTAGAATAGTCCAGGAATTCCGTGCTCAAGTATTCTCCTCCCTGATCTCATCAAAGGACATAATACTTTTACCCGTTTTGGTTCTCTACTTCTAACTTATATTCTTTGAATATCTCAAAAGGTTCAGACTTGTGTTTCAATAGGAACATATGTCTGAATCTTGAGAGATCATCAGTGAATGTAATGAAGTACAAAGAACCAGACCTGGCATGTATAGACTGGGGACCTACATACATCATCATGTATCAATCCCAAGAGTTCACTAACTCTTTCTCTGTTTCCAATAAACGGAGCTATGGTCATCTTATCTTTGTGACATGACTGGCAAGTTTCAGAAGATGTAAGTTCAAACTGATTTAAATATGCATCTCTATACAACTTAGCTAGTCGGGTCGCATTGATATGACCTAGTCTACAATGCCTCAAGAAGGATTCGTTCATTTCTGAACTCTTCCTCTTGTGTGTGTTTTGTACGTAAAGAACTGTGGTTTGATTTAGAACTTATATGCTTTTAGATAACGCGCCTGATCTGATCAACTCTTGATATAGGAAATGTTCAAAACATTATCCAACAATACAAAATTATATCCATCTTTACTAAATAAAGAGACTGATATGATGTTGTATATCAGGTTCGGTATCTAATAACATTCGTTCAGAATCAATGTATTCGGTAATACAGGGTGATAACTGCCAACATTTTGGCTGCAACAATTGCACCGTTTCCAACTCTTGAAACTTATCACTCATTCTCAGTTCTCTACCTATCTGTAGCCCATGTAACATTTTACATATGTGGGATCCTGATCCGGCATCACATACCCAGGACTTAGAGGATACTGAAAAACAGTTCTTGGTAATGAACACACCCGAAGAAGATGCATCATCATGCACTTTCTTCGTTTGGGCGGCACGGGAATCCTGGTAATCCCCTATTTCCTGCTCGGTCTTATAACAGTTATAAGTTGAAGGGGGACCAGCGTTTCCCAGCACAATAAAACAAGCAGGTTCAGTCAATACATCCATATTATTTTCTAGATTAAGGCGTGACATGGTCGCTACCTGGAGAGAAAGAGAAGAAAACACTCTGCGTGCGCTCTTGCAAGATCATATTGGTTATTATTTTATCTAATCAGGATGGCTCCCACTGTTTTTATCAAATCTTCCTCCAAACCCTAAAAGGAAAAACTAGCCGGGATTAATTACACCCTACAAGTTCGCCAATCTTTCAGCCAGGCCAGTGCCGGTACTTTGAGGGAGGTTCCCCGTGCTTTCGCACGGACCTAATTAAAATAAACCTCGTTTTCCCAGGGGCGTAACCCCGTTAACACATTTCTAGACACCTACTTAATCGGCTAATTGCAAAGTGCAAAAGTCTCCCAGGAGTAACTCTTACTCACAGTGGGTATCGGGATCCAACTATCTCATAGAAGGTATGCAATATCATTGCAAATTTCAACTCTTGAAATTCCCGATAATATTTTACCCCTAGCGTCCTATGACCTTAACGCAGGCCAACAAACCATAGTTCGCTAGTCAAGTTCAACCCGTACATTTCTTGATTGAATTAAACCCACCCGCACGACCCTTGACGCAGGCTAACAAAGTCGCACGACTACCCTAATCCAATCTGCATCATATGCATAAGCAGATAAATACTAGTCAGCTACCGCACACTACGCCTGATGCAGGCCAACAAACGTAGCACGAATACTAAGTAGGACTTATCTGAAATGACAGAGGGCTACGGCAAGTTTTTCAGAAAACCTTGCGTAATGAACTTGATATCGTTGTAGAATCAAATGATTTAAAATGGAGTGTTTTTGAGGCCTTTGCTAGTTTTGCTAAAGAGGTCACTCCCGGTGAAGGGATCTCGGTTCTTTCCTCGTCGAATGAGGTGCAGGATATTCACAATACCACTATGCAAAGCAAGAAATAGAAAAACAATCAAAAGACAAAACCGAGGGTTGTAGCATCTACCAGTTATTGCTAAAGGGGTCACTCCCGGTGAAGGGATCTCGGCCCTTTCCTTATCGAATAAGGTGCAGGATGTTCTACAAGGAACACCGCTATGCAAAGCAAGAACTGTAGTTACCTGTTTTTGAAAATTCGATTCCACAACTCTTTAAGGTTTCTTTTCTTTCATTAATCATATTAATGAAGTCCCATCTTTTAAGTCACCTAAACTTCACAGATAAATACGACGTACACTTATGCCATCCGCATTCGCCTTGATGTCCACTCATGCACCATTAGGTTTGGTAACTAACGGCAGAGCGGGGCAGGGCTAGCGCGGGTGTAAAACGTCTATATAATATATCATATATACTATATACAGTATCCATCTAAACATATCAAATGATCACATCACAGATATCGCAGCAGAAGAAACATATGAAATATTGGATATACTAGGACGCCCGTGTTTTATTTTGAGCCTCTATAAAACACGGATTCCACGGTCGCGATGAATAGCCAAATCCACACCCTTAGACCCCTACAAGAGCGGCAAGTAACCCTACCAATTCTAGAGTTAGGAGACCCGGACTCGACTCCTCGAGTTGGTCTCCCACTGGACTCTAGAACCCGGTTACTTGTGCTCTCCTCCTTGGGTCTATCCTAGTGCGGAAAAGTAAATAATATACATATGGTGACATCAACCTCAACCCGGAAGTGCCCCAATAAAAGAATATTACATACATTTAAATTTTACATCAATGAAAATGAAAAACTCTCATCTCACATAAAACCCCGGCTATTCAAAACGCGACGATCCAATATAACATATACAGCAATACATAACATCACATGTCATCAACGTAAGTAAATATGCGTATCCCAATTGTCGTTGACATATAGCAACGAAACCGGCGATACACTATATATTACACTTACGGTCGCAGAAAAGAAAATGTCAAACTACAACATTTGGAATCTATACTAACCTTAGACATCATAAACCCAAAATATCACATACTTTGGATTTCATGCCTAACTGTATGAATTCCACATATTGTATCACATTACAGAAAAAGCTAGACGATGTTAAACATTCCAATCGAATCATTATACACCCAAAATTACCCAAAAAGCTCAACACTTGAGCGTAGTTTTAAAGTTATTCAGCACACGCCACAGTACCAATGAACCAGCCGTAGAAGGGCCAAACCAACGCCCCACATGTGGCACTGCTGAACCACCACAAACCCGAGGGTTCAGTGGCGGTTCTGACGGTCACATAATCGAGTTATGGTTTTGTTTTTCTAGAGGGTCCATCACATAACTTGCATGATCTTTGAAAGCATTTTAACTATGAGAAAAATCCAACACTTGGAAAATTTTTCGGCAAGTGAAAAAGTGGGTATTTAACATCCGATTGAACTTTTTAATATCGTCTAAAGTATCCCGAAAATAGTTAAAATTACGAATACGAAATACTCCGATTAGTTATTTTAGTAAATTAACATCACTGACAATTTAGCAAAAATAAACAACACCTAAAGCATCAAAACCCATGCAATAGAACACTGTAAAAATCTGGAGGGGGGGTGCTCGGAATTGGCCTGTATGGGGGGGGTCTCGCCGGCTGAAAAGTGCCCAAATGCTTCCAAATTTCATCAGTGTTCATGTTATCACATATATATGACTCTGTACATGTTTAAAAAATTTTTAGGGCTCGTTTTAAAATCGACAGAAACATGGATTTTAGGGTTTCAAGTTCGGAGTTTGTTTCATGTTCGTAATCTAACATTATCCGTATAATTTCCTAGCTAGGCACTGATACCACTGTAGGGTTCCCAAGGACGCCAACAAGGTTTCGGGAGGCATCGTCCATGCCATTTTAAAAATTTTCCGTTAAAAGGAACTCTAAACTAGAATCGTTAGCTAGAAATATAATACGGAAACATATGTAAACCATTTGCAACTAAGTGAAGAGGAAATACATCCTTTGTAGATCGGTCCTTCACTTCATAAGCTCCTTGTAGTAGTCCCTTCGCTGTGATCATCGAACTCCCGGACTCTTGGACGGCTCCATGAGAAGAAGGCAACGGTCTTGCTTGAAGTCTTCGAGGCCGAAGATGATCTACGTCGAGGGATTACTAACTCAAGCTACCACTTCACCAAAGTGAAGCAAACACCCTATACTAAAGTGCTAATCTAGTAGAGGATGGTGAAATAGGAAGTGGGCTCTCTTTAGTTTTATTTTTCTCACAATATTTCTCTCTCTTTATCAAACCCTAGCAAGCTTTTTCAAGGAGGAAGAAGATGAGCTCAAGAAAAATGAGAATGAAAACTAATCAAGAGAGAGAGAGAACCAAGGGTGAGTTTGTATCATATACTAACTCATGTAGAGACATAACCATGGCTACATTATAATGGTTAGGTTAATTAATATCTTAAGTAAAACAAAACTAGTTGACTAAGTCAATGCAACCAAAAGCTTCATGAAGCTTCATGCATGTGAGCTCATCATCCACTAATTTTAGAATTAATTTAAATATAAAAACCTAATACTATAATTAGTATGGTATAAGTCTTATACACCCATGTAAGTTGTATCAACAACCATGATACAAAAAGAGAACACAATTTAATATATATCACATATATATTAAGTTGTGCACATGTGAGAAAAACTAATGCTTAAGTGAACCAATATTAGTTAATGTAAATTAGTATATCAAATATACAATTATACACTAAATTATCAAATCAACACTTGATTTAATAATCCGGCTATATCTCATATAACCGACTAACACAAAATGTACCAACTTATCGAATCAACACTTGATTCGATAACCCGGCTATATCACATATAACCGATCGATACAAATGTCGCGAGAATAGAATACGGTATCACATACACGCATTATTCTCGGTCTGGCACATATCACATATGCGCTCCTATTTCGTTTTGCCAGAACCAGTAAAACCTCTATGTAGGACTCTAAAGACTCGTCAATACGCCGGCAGTAGGTGATGATAACATCAAGCACCCACAAGCCGTCAGCGGTACTAGCTGGACGTAACGGCTACCCGGGTATTGAGCGATCAGAAGATCAGCAAGCAAGCCCGCTCCAACTCCTGCAAAAGCCTGACAGTGACACTACCGTACAGTCCGGTCTCCTCGTCTGATATGTCGCATATCAAGTCTAGGGGTAGTAAACGTTAGACCCCAATAACCGATAAGTCATGCTGATTTGAGGCTCATAACGGGTCGAGAAACTACTGGCAACACTTACCAGTAAATCTCTAAACCAGCCCTGGCCAGGGACTTCCCTGTTATGGCCAATCGAGCACAGTGCAACATCAACCCCCAATACCAGGAGAGACGAAACCCTTCCTATCACCCATTGCCTCCATGTGACTCGGGACTGTACCCAAAAACCACCGTTTTGCATGCCCTTTTGGACGTGGTAAGGTAGAAATCAAAGCACAGTGGGAATCACACAAGACTCTATGACGATCTCGGGTCTACAGACTAACCTATACCAGTGTCACCAGAGAACTGCCATCTGACGTGAGGTATAATACCATCTGGGAGTTCTCGGCGAGTCCGTCCAGTGTACCCAGTCTCCACTGAGCACCCGTATATCATCTCTGATGTCAAACACCAATGGATATAGGATCATCCATCACCCATCTATATGGGTCGAGAAGGTATACGCTAGTATACTCTGGTATATCGATGCCCCGTCTCGATACACCCACGACTAGGGACCTTAAAGGATGTACTTATGGACTACCATGGCCCCACTCTGCATCATAGTCCTGGTAGTCATGTACACATCCTAAGGGCTTTACCAACATGTAACAGAGAGACAACCAGTGTACACGTTAAGCTAAAGAGTAACCAGATAGCATACTATCATGTCGAGCAAGAAAGTCCTCCCTATATATGTCCAAGCATCCACTACAATAAACATCTCATGTATAGTAATGGCCTCTAGGGTATACATATAACTAACAGATCTATATCTACGGGGAAAGTCGGGTGGATGGCGTATAGCACACCCGCACACTTGATGGAAACCGATTTATATATAGATTATGGTTAATGAAATCTTTAATAGAAAACTATAGATAGAGTTAAAAGGTAGTTAGAGAACCATTTTAGAAACTAAAGGATAGTTAGAAGTGATATGATACGACTATTATGTGATGACGGGATTTGAGGACGATATTTGATGATATTGCCGTTTAGGGTATTGTAAGACTAGATAGTCGACGTAGATGTGTCATCCGATCCGTACTTATTTCCAAACTGAAGAATCGTAGGCATCTTTTAAACAGATATCTTGAGGGACGTTACGGATTTTCAAATGATATCTTTTCCTTAAAAACACCGTAGCCCCTACTTTCAAAACTACGATTCACATCTTTCAAAAAATGTTTGTATGGTTCGGGTGTGTATGTTAGATTAGATACTTATGCTTATAGTAAAGGTAGAATGTATATATAACATTTGATTCGATGTGAGATATAAATGTGATGAAAAGAATGTACGATGCGATATGATGAATTTGGTGATATGTTGTTATACGGATGAGCGTCGATTGAGATGATTGATACCTTGCCGGTCCCCTGATACGAGATTGTTATGGATTTGACTTGGGACATAGGTATATAGATATATATAGAATGTTGTGAATCATGAATGATAGGCCGTACGTGATATTAGGCCGTACCCTCATTGTCTTATAGGTTGATATGATCCCTATTGGTTTAATGTCGTTGTACGATGATTTTCCGTGCGTGATGAGTTGACTTGATGATTGATCCATACCTTTAACTAGAGGATGCCGTACGATGGATTATACTGTACGTGATGTTGTGAGGCTGGATGCCGATTGATAGATTCACCAACTCGGCCATGTTAGATACGTATACCTTGTAGCTTTTAGCTGACGTTTTACCTTATGCTGCATTTCATGCTATTCTCATTGCATCATATATATTTATCTGTGCTAGTACACCTACACCATTATCGATGATGGGTATGTTACACTTACACAGATTAGCCGGCTCACACACTTCATCATCGATAATTGCCATGTCACTACACAGTAGGATTGCTGCATCATGATATGACTCTTTGCATAATTTACTTGCTATAGTTACCTATGCACCTTTATACGATGTTGCATTTGACTTTGGAGAAATTGGGAACCGCAGGATATATTTAAAAACTGGAATCATTTTAAAAGAGCAGTTTTCCCTTAATATGTCATATTACTGTTCCATGTTGCATGATATACGGATATGCTTACATTTCTATCATATGTCTCATACATCATGCTTTATGATTTTACGCATTGAGATATACTGTTTTCATGAGATTTCTGGATTTGAGAACCGTGGCTATTTCAAAAGAAAGTAAGTACTGTTTTAAAAACCCGATTTCTCTTGATATGATATTTCAGTGCGTCCACCATGTGTTTTCTCGGTTCTGAGTGTGACATGTGAAACTCGATTCGAGGAGCCGGATGAGGCCGATTGCGGGTACATGGTGGACCCGGTATGGTACCCCGGGGCGAGAGAGGATTGTTGTGCTGTAGACGGTGAGCCTGGCAGAGGGATTACTACCTACCCGTGATTGTATTGGGCTCGATGAATATCCGGAGGATACCGACCAGAGTCGAGAGATGATATGGGCCGATCCGGACTGACGGAGCCCGTGGGCCGATCCGGACTGACGGAGCCCAATATATGAGGATTTACGTGTTGATGCTGGACACGGGTTTCATGATGTTTTCGAGTATCGATGTTGGACACTCAGGTTCCATGATTTGATGTGTCGCGAGGGACACCCGTTGATTTATATCCTCATAGTTTCATGCATATGCTTTTATGATATTTACATGCATTATGTTGTTGTGTCATTGGTTGACACATGGACGAGATCCACATGCATACATACATTGATTATATGGGTGGACGAGACCCATATGCATACAGACCTTGATCATATAGTTGGATGATATCCGCATACCTATAGACTTTGAGTATATTATTGGCACATATGATGGCATGGTCACCCTAGATATCATAGTATTACCTTTATGATATAGTTTACCTAGGAGTCGTTGTTTATTCGATTTCTACTTGTCGATGTTTTTCTATTCACGAGTTGGAAACTCACCCCCGTTGTGCCACAGTTCTTGCAGGTTGACCGCACGGATCAGTAGCGGCATCGCCGGCACATAGATACTTTCGGGTGTTTTGCTTTGGTAGGTGGGACATTTGTATCGTACCCACTCTTTTATTTATATTTCATATTGTATCTAGTCAACTCTATCAAATCAAACTAGTATTTTTATAAGTAATGAGACTTAGCAAGACTTGTAGTTGCGAGACTTGAGCGATGGGTTTATGTTCGCTTTTGGGGATTTATGTCTTGCTTTTCTTTTACCTTTTGTGGTGTTCTTCGCCGTTGGGCGTATACTTATATATACTGTCTTGCGTGGTTGTGATCCGCCGGTTGGTGAAGAGCTATCTCCAGCTTGGGGATGCCTTTATCATTATCTTATATATGGGGTTTTGGATCAAAATATACAGAGGAGGTGCTGCCCAAATTTTTAAAAGACGAAACGTGTTTTTAAACTTGCATAATCCACTTGCATTTTTTCATGTTCCTATTCTATGCATTAAGAAAACTTGATTTCATTATACCCTTATTTCAAAACTCTACCTCTTTTATTTTCTTAAAAAGGGTTTAGATTTTTGGGCTCCGGCTTACTCGAATTACGTTATGCCTTTAGACGTGGCGTGATTTAAGTGCCGGTCATGAGCTAATTTTGGGTCGTGATAAAGTTGGTATCAGAGCGCTAGGTTTAACCTTGGTTCGAGTCTATGTTTGACTATGCGGAGTCTAGGGCGGGTATGTATTTCGGAACCTAGGCTTGACCTTACGGAACTTAGACTTGAACACGGGGGTATTAGACCCGAACTTTCGTTTCATAGGCTGACCCTGATTGATGGAGTAAGTAGCTTGAGTAGAGTGACGTACTGTACGTATGTTCCGTAGAATATTTACGATACGATACTCCACTTAATAAACTGTAACGTTTTGAAAATTGTTTCGGTGAAATTTCGGAAAATCGGTAAAATAAGGAGGTTTTCTGTAAAAAGTCAAAATACAAATATCACTATAATAAAATTAAATATACATATTCTAGCTATGTAATTGCTAGTATTTGGTGTTTATTGAGCCACTGGTGAAATTTTAAATTTTCTGAAAAAAAATTATTTTAATATTATTTTAAGCCATCACTAATACATTTAATTAGGGAAAATTACAAATTGGAATGGGTTGATACAAATTTTATTATTCTTGACACACTAAACTGACATGTAAAATATTGTTTCTGAAACGAAATCGTTTGCCAAAACGATTTAGAAATTATTGAAGAAAAAAAGGCTTTTTTAGTGAATTTAGTGTAAATGGTTGTTTGGGGTATAGTATTTATCATTTTCCCTCACCCCACACACTCACACACCCCCATTTCTCTTCTTCTTTTTTGCTGAAATCAGCAGCCCTCCCCTCTCTTTCCCCACTTGAAAAGTCAATGAAGGGAAAAGAAAACAAGAAATAAAAAGGGAATTGAATATGTTATAACATAGAGGTATGGGCTTTGTCTTTTCCCATCATTTTCAACCCCTCCCTCTCTCTCCTCACTCCCCTCAAATTTCTGGCCGAAATTTGATCCCCCAACAGCAGCAGCCCCTCCCCCAAATCCCACTCCATTTTGCTTCAAAAATCCACAAAAATGCTTCAAAATCCATACAATTTCAAAGCTAATTCAAAATCCAAGCCTTACCCATTATTTCTTGGCTACTATAGTATGATTCTAAGTGAAAAGTTTTCATTTTGGAGTCCAAGATTTTGGTGCTAGATTCATGTTTGATCTCTTGATCATGAGGTATAATTCTAACCTTTCTCTTAAATTGTTGTTAATTGCCTTATGTTAGCTTAATTATATGTTTAAATAGGTTTTTAATTAGTTCTAAGTGCATGATTTGAAATTCAAGAGAGGGGTTTGAATTCAAATTGGGGTTTTGGGTTGTGAGATTATGGTTGTGTGATGTATTTGACATATTAGGTTATGCTAAATCAAATTAATTTGCTAGTTTGCATATTTATTGATTTAAATTGTGATAATTATATAAATTGTAAACTAGGTTTTTAAAATAATTATATTTTGGTGAGATAAAATTCTAATTAAGGTTGCATGTCATTATAAATATTATATTGAGTGGTTTAATGCTTTTAGTTCATGAAAATCCAAGCTAAATTGTTGTTTGAGCATTTTTGCTATAAATTGTTAAAATTTGGGTATATTGTAAACTAGAATTTTGGGGTTAATGAAATTTATTGGGATTAAATTATGGAAATTTTTTTATGACTTATTTAAGATATTTAATAAGTATTATGGCCACTAGATTTATTTAAACGTCGAGTTTTGTACTAAAACGGGTAATTTTTGCTTGCTAGATTTTCGGAAAAATGGCTTTTAAGGTGAATTTGGGGGTTTTTGTGAATTTTAACCTATTTTATATTATAATTTGTGTTCGTGAATGCGCAAATGAGAGTGTTTGGGTTTTTCTCGATGGTTTGATGTTTGTACATCGACATCGAGGGTTGGTTTGGCTATTCTTGCATGCGTAGGCGATAGGTTTTGACCTATGCGTGATACGCGTGCCGATTTGCTTTTCGTATGCCGCTTCGATTTCGAATTTGGTTTTAATGCGATACGGTGCGTTATGATATGTCGGTACCCTATGTGGACTTCAAGACGACAAACAAGCGCGTGGCGACGTCGGCACCGGCGGGCAAGGACCAGGTGAGAAGATTTATATCTACGGGGAGAAGTCGGGTGGATGGAGTATAGCACCCCCGCAGTTCGTGGTGATGT
The DNA here is from genome assembly GCA_030015575.1 of Agapanthus africanus. NCBI lineage: Eukaryota > Viridiplantae > Streptophyta > Magnoliopsida > Asparagales > Amaryllidaceae > Agapanthus > Agapanthus africanus. The sequence goes on along the minus strand of JASDDO010000031.1, from coordinate 313,304,413 downwards.
ATACGAATACGTATACACACATATATTTTGATTATATATATTGTTGATATGAGACTTGATGATAAAGGTGAATTCTAGGTGTTCATGGATTAGTTTAGTGTTAGTTGCGAAACCCTATAGTAGTTGTTACACCCACACACGCACGCACACACATGCATACATCTATGTTATTACCTGTGCGTATATGGGGAGATGTGGTTATGTGTTCACCTGGGTATGGGACTAGGTGTTCACGTACTGGATTTGTGGATGATACTTGGGATTGAGATGAGTCGATGAGATTTGAGTTGAGGCCGTGAGATCGGTGATATGGCAGGATTCGTACTTGAGATACGTCCTGATGTTATAGCGGATCTTTGGATGACAATGCCATGTGAATAGTGATATTAGTAGTGTACTAGACGAAGGTCAGTACCCTAGATGATGATCTTGATAAAGAGGATACCAGATGAATAGTATGATGAGTATGATATTGACCCGTACCAAGATTTGGGGATGCCGTACAACGGATTTACGTACGAGCTATATATTGATGATTGATCCCCACTCTTGACTTGGGATGTCTGATTATAGATATGGTATCGGATATGATATTATTGAGGCGGGATCACCGACTAAATACAGGTATGTATACGTATCGACTCAGATGTTAGGCGGTTTCCTTACCTGTAGTTCAGCTTGTTAGTTCAGCCGTATAGTTTAGTATAGTTGTTAGACTAGATTAGACTCCTACCTATTTCAAAACTAAAGAATCGTGGGTATTTTAAAAGACAGGTCAAGGGATTCTACGGATATTTCAAAAGACGTATCTTTTCTTAAAAACACCGTAGCCCTTATTTTCAAAACACCGCGATTCATGTTATTTCAAAGGCACTATTGTAGGACTTATATTAGGGTAATGCAGTTTAGTTATCGTTGTGTCTAGTATTCAGCTCCCGCATATTATTTCTGTTGCTCCGCATCGCATACTTATTGTAATTCATATTTCATTATTTGTCACGACCCACAGGGTACGGAACGTGACTGGCACTTAGGTTACGAAACGTCTCAAGACGTCCGTAAAATAAGTAAGCCAAAGCCCAGAAACCAAAACCAAATAAGCAAAAGAGTGAAGAAAACCCAATCAATTGAAAATGAGTTATCAAATAATTCATATAAAACCTCTTTAAAAAACAATATCAATTTTTCCGAAAATTTCGGCAGAGTCTCCTTTGTAAATACTGGCCCCCAAAATGGGTACAACAAGAATATATATGAATCCAACAAATAAGGCATCCCCAAGCGGGAGCTAGCTCTTCGCCACAAGGCGGTCACAAATCCCACGCAATATAAAGCAACAACATGCGAAATAATCATAATGAAGCATAAGAAAAACATCATGTCGACTCAAGTGAGCTCGACCCCAAAATACAGCATAAAAGTCCACAAACCTCACAGTCTCATCTCTAGGTCAATATACAATAATACTGGTAGAAACAGTAGATGGAGTACACTAGATACAAAGAATATACAAGGTGGTACAAAAATAATAACATAACCCACCTATGAGCAAAACCTCGAGTCCAGGCAAAAGAGGCAAAAGAAGCAAGCGCACCCGCCGCTACTGTACTGACGGAGCGGACCTGCAAAAGGCTATGGCACAACGGGGGTGAGTTGCCAACTCGTGAGTAATAAATAACATCTACACAGGCTATCGAATGCATGCACACAAGCATCCTAGCATCTAAATACAGGTAAGGCAGGACATAATGGCAAGTATGTATGCAATATGGATATACTAGCAGGTATGAATGCAATGCGAATCAACTCGTGATCTGAATGTGTAAGTATAAGAAATCATGTTTTTTCCCTTTAAGAATGTCTTTTGAAATACCAGCACAATACCAATAGAATCAACAAGAACCTGTGTCCAGCATCGACACCTCAAAACTGTCTCAAATCTCATATCAATGTATCTCTGGCCTCAGCCGTCCGGCTGACCCATCTCAAATATCAATATCTCATCATCTAGCGGCCACGGTCGGTATCCTCTGGATATCCGCCGTCCCAAACAGTCACCGGTAGGTAATCCGTCCCCTGCCAGGCTCAACGTCAACACCACATTCCTCTTGCCCCGGGGTACCTTACCGGGCCCACCATGTACCCGTGACGGTTCCTCCACTCCTCAATACGGATCTCGAAAACCACAGCGAACTCATGGTGGACGACACTTACATCACTAGAAAACCGCAATTTACATATTTTAAAAAAATATAATAAGTTTAGAAATTTTGCGGCTTTCCCCCGAAATCCAGAAATATCATAAAATCTCAAGAAATCCTCATAAGTGTATATGTCAATGGTGATGAATGCATATGGTATCAATAATTAAGCTACGATGTATGATTAATAGACTAGGCATGAACAAATAATATGATGAGGTACATGCACATGAATAGCAATCCTACGATTTCATTTTAAGGAATTAAAGGCAATAGCACAGGTTTTAGCATCAATTAGTAAAAGGTTTCAATTTAAAGGTTATCTAGTGTGGTGGCATGGCAATTACCAGGATGTGTGTGTAAGCATGAATAGTGCTCGTGCTGCATATAAAAACCCTGGCAATGGTGCAGGTGTCCTATAAAATGGTTTCGTATAGGTATGTCAATATAGGGCATGAATGTAGCAAATAATCATACAAGTATTACACCCCTAATTACTAACATTACTAAGAATCTTTTAAGTTACTAAAACTATCGGGCGGCTTGCGCCATCCAACGATAGTCCCCCGTAGATGTTACATCTACTCACCGGAATCCCTAGCTAGTCACGTCCAATCACCGCTTTCCCCTTTCATGCCGCGTCTGACGTCTCCGCGACCGAACCTGGAATTTACATCAATACCAAATATAAGGTTACATATCAAGAACGACGCAAAACCTAAACGAAACTACTAAAGTTCACTAGCTAGGTACAACGTGCACAAAGTGCGCGGAACACACGCGAAAATCGCAAAAACTGCCAAAAATCGCCGATTTGGTCGCCCGGCAAAACTAAAACCCGACTACTGAAAAATCCGCACTCACGCATCCTAAACGTCATAGGATAACTCAAAAATGTCATCAAGACATCGCAATTAAATCATCACAACACTTTAGTAAAAACTAGTAAGCTAGAATAGCAATTTGGTGCAAACATCGACAAAAGCGGCAAAGTTATCACGGTCCAACACAACCATCAATTCCACACAACTAGTTAGCCACCAAAAACACAATTTTAACTTATGTACCATGCTACAAAACCCACATTCCATACACAAACCTCTTCTTGAATTTGGTAATTTGCAAACTTAATGAAAATTTCACACAAGTTTAACATAGATTAGCTTAATAAGAAGCCACTTAAGCAAAGTAACCTTAAAGATTGGTTTAGTAATTAACTAGATATCTAATTAGCTTTAATTAACTAAATAATGGTTCCTAAAAACCCTAGTTTAACTCTAACCATAAACCTTTAAAAACTAGATTAGAATCTAACACTAAATTAACACTAGATTTTAGCCCAATTAGCAATTTAACCACTTAGATTAAGCTAACAAAATAACTAGATAACAAAATAGCTTAATTAATCTCTTAATGGTGATCTAAACCCTAAATTAATTTCAAACCACAAACTTTAAAAAAAACTAGTATGCAATTAACACTAAAATTAACACTAAAACAATTTTCAAAGTTCAATTAGCACACTTTAAACTACAATTTAACCATTTGATTAGAAATTATACCTCAAAAGATCAATCCCTATGTTGCTAAAACCTCCCAAGATGCCATCTTTCTCCAAGATTTGAGCCAATTTGGGTTTGAGAAGAGAGAGAATAAGGTTTTGCTTTGAAATTGTAAAGGATTTGTTGATTTTTATTGAATTTTGATGCAATTTTTGAAGAAAATGAGAGAAAAAAAGAAGGAAAATAATGGAAATGGGGGGGGGGGGAGCAGGTCTCGGCCAGGAGAGGGAGAGGGGAGTGGAAAGTGAGGAATTGGAGTTGGAAAGACTAAAGTCAAAGCTCTCACATGCACTCAAAACCCATACCTACATTACTATATTTTAATCCTAACCAAAACAATTCATTCACAAAAGATAAAGTCAAAGTGAGGCAATCAAAATTCTGGACCTGATCATGGTGGGGACGGCCTAGGGCTGAGGGAAGAGAGAGAGGGGTTTACAAAAGAAGTTTTATGCAAAAAGACCCCCTACAAGTCCAAAATTGCAAGTTTTAGCTTAAAATTCAATAAATTTCGTTTTCTACAATAAAAATTAGTTAAAAATCAAAATAAAATACTAAAAATTTATGTTACAACTAGATTTTAATTAACATAATTTTAAAGATTAAAATTAGCCCAGAAAAATTTGTATTTATCGCTAATTTAATGTATTTTCTTACCGGCTTAAAATAATATTAAAAAATTGAAAAATTAGGGAAAATTTTTAAACGACCAGAATTTCATAAGTAACTCATTAGATACTAAAAACAAGCAATTACCTATCCATTTTAGGTATAATTAGTCCTAAACTGCAAAATAACGAGAAAGACGGTTTTCGGAAAAATACCGAATTTTCACCGATTTTCAGGAAAACACCAAAACGACTTTTCAAGGCGCTACAATCTTCCCCCCTTAAGGAAATTCGGTCCCCGAATTTAAAAATATAACTACGCGTACCTTCGAAGAGATGGGGATATTTTTTCCTCATCTCGCCCTCGGTCTCCTAGGTAACCTCCTCGCTGCTCGGGCTACGCCAAAGGACCTTGACGGTTGGTATAATCTTCGACCTCAACTTCTTCACCTGCCGATCCAGGATGGCCACCGGCTGCTCTGCAAAAGAAAGGTCGCGCTCTAGCTGGACTGTCGGGTGCTGAATCGCATGCGAAGGGTCGTGAAGGTACTTGCGGAGCATCGAAACATGGAAGACGGGGTGAACATCGGGAAAGCTGGGTGGAAGAGCCAAACGATATGCAACAGCGCTGACACGCTCGAGGATCTCGAAGGGACCTACGAATCTAGGGCTAAGTTTCCCCTTTTGCCCAAAACGCATCACGCCCTTCATCAGAGAGACTCTCAGAAAAACATGGTCGCTAACTGCGAACTCTAATCTGCGACGGCGCCTGTCCGCATACGATTTCTGCCTGCTCTGAGCCGCTCTCATCCGGTCTCGGATCAACTGTATCTTCGCTGTCGTCTCCTCAACAAGCTGCGGCCCCAACATGCTGCTCTCGCTGAGCTCTTTCCAACAGACGGGCGATCTGCATCTCCTCCCATACAATGCCTCGAAAGGTGCCATCTGAATAGTATCCTGGAAGCTGTTGTTGTAGGAGAACTCCACTAGAGGTAAATGACGATCCCAGCTACCACCAAAGTCTAAAACGCATGCTCTGAGCATGTCCTCGAGAGTCTGAATGGTCCGCTCTGACTGTCCGTCGGTCTGCGGATGAAACGCTGGGCTGAAGCTCAAACGAGTGCCCAAAGCCTCCTGAAGTCTCTGCCAAAGTCGGCTGGTGAACTGAGTGCCTCGATCTGACACGATACAAGTCGGTACGCCATGTAGTCGCACGATCTCGTCAATATAGAGCTGAGCATACTGAGCGAAGCTGAAAGTGGTCTTCACTGGTAGGAAGTGAGCCGCTTTCGTCAATCTATCCACGATCACCCAGATGGAGTCGTACCTTCGACTGGTACTGGGTAGACCCACAACGAAGTCCATCGAAATCTGCTCCCATTTTCACTCTAGAATGGGTAACGGCTGTAGCTCTCCTGCGGGCCTCTGGTGCTCGGCCTTGACTTGCTGACAAGTCAGGCATCTCGAAACGAACTCCGCAATGTCCCTTTTCATCCCGTCCCACCAGTAGGTCTCTCTCATATCATGGTACATCTTGGTGGAACCGGGGTGGACACTATACACTGATCGGTGTGCCTCCTCAAGAATGTCGCGCCGCAATCCATCAGCATCTGGTACGCACAGTCTAGATCTATATCGTAAAATCCCCTGATCGTCAATCACGAACTCGGAAAATCTGCCCTGACCCATCTGTGCCATGATCTCTGAGCAACGGTCGCCACTGCGCTGTGCCTCATATATACGGTCAAGCAACTGTGGGCGTGCACGAACATGCGCGAGCTGTCCCCCTGTCTGAGTGAACTCGAACTCAACTCGGCTGTCGCATAACATCTGCCAATCTGCTGACGACTGCCTCTGCACTGCGCGCAAAAAGGATAGACTACCCCCGGGCCTCCTACTCAACGCATCTGCCACCACATTCGCCTTGCCTGGGTGATATAAGATCTCGCAGTCGTAGTCTTTCACCGACTCCATCCAACGACGATGTCTGAGGTTCAGGTCTCGCTGCTGAAATATGTACTTTAAGCTCTTGTGATCGGTGAATATCTGACACGACTCGCCGTATAAGTAATGTCGCCAAATCTTCAGTGCAAAGACCACTGCTGCCATCTCCAAATCATGAGTGGGGTAGTTCTGTTCATGCTTCTTCAACTGCCGAGAAGCATAAGCGATCACCCGGCCATGCTGCATCAATACGCATCCTAATCCCACTCGCGAAGCATCACAGTAGACCACAAATCCGCCTGATCCTGAAGGCAAAGTTAATACCGGCGCCGTAGTCAAACGAGTCCGTAGCTGCTGAAAACTGCGCTCGCACTCCTCCGTCCAGACGAAAGGAACTCCCTTCCGGGTCAAACCGGTCAACGGTGCAGCTATACGGGAGAAGTCCTGAACAAAACGCCTGTAGTAGCCTGCCAGGCCTGGAAAACTACGGATCTCAGTAACCGATGTAGGTCGGGGCCACTGCTGAACAGCCTCAATCTTTTTCGGGTCCACATAAATGCCGTCTCTCGTAACCACGTGACCCAAGAATCCGACGCTGTCCAGCCAGAATGCACACTTGGAGAACTTTGCGAACAGCTGGTGCTCCCTCAGAGTCTGTAACGTAATCCACAAGTGCTGCTCGTGCTCCTCTCTGCTCCGGGAGTACACCAAGATATCGTCGATAAACACAATGATGAACAAGTCAAGATACGGCCTGAATATACGGTTCATCAAATCCATGAATGCTGCTGGGGCATTGGTGAGTCCGAACGACATCACCAAAAACTCGTAGTGGCCGTAGCGCGTGCGAAAAGCTGTCCTCGGTATATCCTCCTGTCGAACTCGCAGCTGATGGTATCCTGATCGCAAGTCGATCCTCGAAAAATACCCCGCACCCTAAAGCAGTTCGAACAAATCATCAATGCGCGGCAACGGATATCTGTTCCGAACGGTAACTTTGTTCAGCTGGCGGTAGTCGATACATAAGCGCAAACTTCCATCCTTCTTCTTGACAAACAGGACCGGAGCACCCCACGGAGAAACACTCGGTCGAATAAGCCCCTTATCTAACAAATCCTGCAACTGATCCTTCAGCTCTCGAAGCTCTGCCGGGGCCATCCGATAAGGCGGTATAGAAATAGGCCCCGAGCCGGGAATCAAATCAATGCAGAACTCAACATCGCGCTCAGGCGGTAGCCCAGGTAGCTCATCAGGGAAAACATCAGGGAACTCACAAACTACCGGGACCCGGTCTAACGGAACCTCTGCAGCTCGAGTATCACAAATATACGCTAAGAATCCCTGACATCCCTTCTGCAAGAGCTGACCAGCGCGAAGAGACGAAATTAAGCTGGGAAGGGTGACACTGCGGTCTCCCCGAATAACAAGGACTGGCTCTCCTGTAAAGCTAAATATGACTGCCTTCTCACGGCAGTCCACCGAAGCATAACAAGTGGCTAACCAATCCATGCCCAGAAGCACATCAAAGTCCAACATATCGAGGAGAATCAAATCAACCGATGAATCCCTCTCCCCGATACGAACGGAACACAATCGAAAAACAAAACGAGCGACAAACGACTCGCCTACCGGAGTACTAACAACAAGCGGATGATCTAACGACGATGACTCACGGCCCAACATCGGTGCAAAGTGTGTAGAGACGTACGAATGTGTGGAACCTGGGTCAAATAATACCCGTGCGTCAAAAGAACAAACTGGCAAGGTACCTGTCACAACGGCATTGGATGCCTGCGCATCCTGCGGTGTCAAAGCAAATACTCGGGCCTGTCCTCCACCGATAGCGGGCTGACCTCGACCTCGGCCTCTGCCTCCTCATCCTCTCTGAATAGGACCACCGCGTCCACGGCCTCTGGGTGCACCTAACTGGCGTGGAGCATCGCCGGTGGTAGGAAGTAGGGCTCTCTGAGGAGGGGGTGGTAATGGTGGTAGGGTCACATATGGAACTGTCGCCGCTCCCTGTCGTCTCGCCGGACAGTCTCTGTTACGATGATGCAGGCTACCACACCAAAAACATCCTAACCATGGCTGCTGATCGTATGGGTGAAGGCGATATAACTGGCCCCTAAAGAATCCACCACGGCCTCTGCGAACCCTCCTAGGTGCTAACATATCAGTGCGAATCCGACTCGGTCTCGAAACGACCGCAGGGGGAGTAATATCCGATCTCTGTGCTCGATTGACCTCTACTAACGATTCCACCATCTGTCGTAACTCCTGCATGCCTCCCATCATCTGTCGCAGCTCCTCCATTCCGGACTCAAGCCTATCCATGCGACCTGGGGAATGCGGATTAGTCTGTCCCTGAGGCATAGGTATACCACCCTGCTCAGTCCTCGTCTCGGACGAGCCTGCTCGGATATCATCACGGGCGGCAGCCCTCTGCGCTCTCGTAGCCTTTGGCGGCATAGTGGCTGGTACAAAAAATGGATAATAAGAACAGTGCAAAAGAATCATAGGATACACGGAATTGAAGAAGGAATTTCAAGCAAGTATCCTAAAGTCACTTAGGCGGAGTACCGTATCGCAAGTATGCCGCAGACATACACACGCTACGTTACCCTACTTAAGTCACTTACTCCATCTACCAAGGGTCATCCTACACTCAAAAAGGTAAAACCTATCGCTCTGATACTAACTTTGTCACGACCCGCAGGGTACGGAACGTGACTGGCACTTAGGTTACGAAACGTCTCAAGACGTCCATAAAATAAGTAAGCCAAAGCCCAGAAACCAAAACCAAATAAGCAAAAGAGTGAAGAAAACCCAATCAATTGAAAACGAGTTATCAGATAAGTCATATAAAACCTCTTTAAAAAACAATATCAATTTTTCCAAAAATTTCGACAGAGTCTCCTTTGTAAATACTGGCCCCCAAAATGGGTACAACAAGAATATATATGAATCCAACAAATAAGGCATCCCCAAGCGGGAGCTAGCTCTTCGCCACAAGGCGGTCACAAATCCTACGCAATATAAAGCAACAACATGCGAAATAATCATAATGAAGCATAAGAAAAACATCATGTCGACTCAAGTGAGCTCGACCCCAAAATACAGCATAAAAGTCCACAAACCTCACAGTCTCATCTCTAGGTTAATATACAATAATACTGGTAGAAACAGTAGATGGAGTACACTAGATACAAAGAATATACAAGGTGGTACAAAAATAATAACATAACCCACCTATGAGCAAAACCTCGAGTCCAGGCAAAAGAGGCAAAAGAAGCAAGCGCACCCGCCGCTACTGTACTGACGGAGCGGACCTGCAAAAGGCTATGGCACAACGGGGGTGAGTTGCCAACTCGTGAGTAATAAATAACATCTACACAGGCTATCGAATGCATGCACACAAGCATCCTAGCATCTAAATACAGGTAAGGCAGGACATAATGGCAAGTATGTATGCAATATGGATATACTAGCAGGTATGAATGCAATGCGAATCAACTCGTGATCTGAATGTGTAAGTATAAGAAATCATGTTTTTTCCCTTTAAGAATGTTTTTTGAAATACCAGCACAATACCAATAGAATCAACAAGAACCTGTGTCCAGCATCGACACCTCAAAACTGTCTCAAATCTCATATCAATGTATCTCTGGCCTCAGCCGTCCGGCTGACCCATCTCAAATATCAATATCTCATCATCTAGTGGCCACGGTCGGTATCCTCTGGATATCCGCCGTCCCAAACAGTCACCGGTAGGTAATCCGTCCCCTGCCAGGCTCAACGTCAACACCACATTCCTCTTGCCCCGGGGTACCTTACCGGGCCCACCATGTACCCGTGACGGTTCCTCCACTCCTCGACACGGATCTCGAAAACCACAGCAAACTCATGGTGGACGACACTTACATCACTAGAAAACCGCAATTTACATATTTTAAAAAAATATAATAAGTTTAGAAATTTTGCGGCTTTCCCCCGAAATCCAGAAATATCATAAAATCTCAAGAAATCTTCATAAGTGTATATGTCAATGGTGATGAATGCATATGGTATCAATAATTAAGCTACGATGTATGATTAATAGACTAGGCATGAACAAATAATATGATGAGGTACATGCACATGAATAGCAATCCTACGATTTCATTTTAAGGAATTATAGGCAATAGCACAGGTTTAAGCATCAATTAGTAAAAGGTTTCAATTTAAAGGTTATCTAGTGTGGTGGCATGGCAATTACCAGGATGTGTGTGTAAGCATGAATAGTGCTCGTGCTGCATATAAAAACCCTGGCAATGGTGCAGGTGTCCTATAAAATGGTTTCGTATAGGTATGTCAATATAGGGCATGAATGTAGCAAATAATCATATAAGTATTACACCCCTAATTACTAACATTACTAAGAATCTTTTAAGTTACTAAAACTATCGGGCGGCTTGCGCCATCCAACGATAGTCCCCCGTAGATGTTACATCTACTCACCGGAATCCCTAGCTAGTCACGTCCAATCACCGCTTTCCCCTTTCGTGCCGCGTCTGACGTCTCCGCGACCGAACCTGGAATTTCCATCAATACCAAACATAAGGTTACATATCAAGAACGACGCAAAACCCAAACGAAACTACTAAAGTTCACTAGCTAGGTACAACGTGCACAAAGTGCGCGGAACACACGCGAAAATCGCAAAAACTGCCAAAAATCGCCGATTTGGTCGCCCGGCAAAACTAAAACCCGACTACTCAAAAATCCGCACTCACGCATCCTAAACGTCATAGGATAACTCAAAAATGTCATCAAGACATCGCAATTAAATCATCACAACACTTTAGTAAAAACTAGTAAGCTAGAATAGCAATTTGGTGCAAACATCGACAAAAGCGGCAAAGTTATCACGGTCCAACACAACCATCGATTCCACACAACTAGTTAGCCACCAAAAACACAATTTTAACTTATGTACCATGCTACAAAACCCACATTCCATACACAAACCTCTTCTTGAATTTGGTAATTTGCAAACTTAATGAAAATTTCACACAAGTTTAACATAGATTAGCTTAATAAGAAGCCACTTAAGCAAAGTAACCTTATAGATTGGTTTAGTAATCAACTAGATATCTAATTAGCTTTAATTAACTAAATAATGGTTCCTAAAAACCCTAGTTTAACTCTAACCATAAACCTTTAAAAACTAGATTAGAATCTAACTCTAAATTAACACTAGATTTTAGCCCAATTAGCAATTTAACCACTTAGATTAAGCTAACAAAATAACTAGATAACAAAATAGCTTAATTAATCTCTTAATGGTGATCTAAACCCTAAATTAATTTCAAACCACAAACTTTAAAAAAAACTAGTATGCAATTAACACTAAAATTAACACTAAAACAATTTTCAAAGTTCAATTAGCACACTTTAAACTACAATTTAACCATTTGATTAGAAATTATACCTCAAAAGATCAATCCCTATGTTGCTAAAACCTCCCAAGATGCCATCTTTCTCCAATATTTGAGCAAATTTGGGTTTGAGAAGAGAGGGAATAAGCTTTTGCTTTGAAATTGTAAAGGATTTGTTGATTTTTATTGAATTTTGATGCAATTTTTGAAGAAAATGAGAGAAAAAAAGAAGGAAAATAATGGAAATGGGGGGGGGGGGGGAGCAGGTCTCGGCCAGGAGAGGGAGAGGGGAGTGGAAAGTGAGGAATTGGAGTTGGAAAGACTAAAGTCAAATCTCTCACATGCACTCAAAACCCATACCTACATTACTATATTTTAATCCTAACCAAAACAATTCATTCACAAAAGATAAAGTCAAAGTGAGGCAATCAAAATTCTGGACCTGATCATGGTGGGGCCGGCCTAGGGCTGAGGGAAGAGAGAGAGGGGTTTACAAAAGAAGTTTTATGCAAAAAGACCCCCTACAAGTCCAAAATTGTAAGTTTTAGCTTAAAATTCAATAAATTTCGTTTTCTATATTAAAAATTAGTTAAAAATCAAAATAAAATACTAAAAATTTATGTTACAACTAGATTTTAATTAACATAATTTTAAAGATTAAAATTAGCCCAGAAAAATTTGTATTTATCGCTAATTTAATGTATTTTCTTACCGGCTTAAAATAATATTAAAAAATTGAAAAATTAGGGAAAATTTTTAAACGACCAGAATTTCATAAGTAACTCATTAGCTACTAAAAAAAGCAATTACCTATCCATTTTAGGTATAATTAGTCCTAAACTGCAAAATAACGAGAAAGACGGTTTTCGGAAAAATACCGAATTTTCACCGATTTTCACGAAAACACCAAAACGACTTTTCAAGGCGCTACATTATTGATATCATGCTTTTAAGACACCATCAACTTTACCGATGATGCGTATGTACCACATACACTTACTTGCCGGCTCACACACATCTTCATCGGTAATTGCCATGTCACGAACACTTTAGAAAATACTATTTCATTTGACATAGGTTGTTAGCTAATAGTTTAGACATGATATTAGTGTACTTGCCTTATATGCTAGTTTATACATTGTAGTTATTACTTGCTACTTCATGCATGTTATTATTCATTGATATGCCGCATTCATGGATTTTTATGTCCATATTCACTGTTTACATGCTATTGAGGATTTGGATTCGGATTTTCATGAGATTTCCTGGATTTGGGGGAAAACCGCAAAAACACTTATAAACTTCTTTCTCTTTTTTTTTTTAAAGAAAAAGTGCGGTTTTCCCATGATGTATGAGTTTTCCACCATGAGTTTGCTGATGGATTTCAAGACCCGATTCGAGGAGTTGGATGAACCGTTTCGGGTACATGGTGGACCCGGTAAGGTACCCCGGGACAAGAAGGTCGTGTTGCTGACGTTGAGCCTGGCTGGGGAGCACTACCTACCGGTGATTTTACTCGACGCGTCGGATATCCGGAGGATACCGTCGTGGTCTTGAGATTGATGGTAGGGGCCGGTCTGGACTGACGGCGCCCTAGATAGTGAGATTTACAGAGATTCTGAGATATTGAGGTACAGAGATTTGATGATACAGGCCAGTCCGGATAGCCGGAGCCTGAGATTTTGAGACATTGGGATTTACATTTTGTGTCAATGCTAGACACTGTTTATGCTGATTTCATTATGATACCTCGTTTTAAAAATACAGAAAATCTCACTAATTTATGAAAGTAGTTTTCTTCAGTACATGCATTCTGTTTCGTGCATTCATACATCATCCATGTGATACATTGCTACCTGAGGCACTGACACGGGCACATGGGATTGCACTTGGGTTAGATATTTACCCTAGCCATTGTTATAGGATGTTGGTTATATATTTGAGGATATATTATTATCATTGACCTAGGATTGCGTTGTTCATGCGATTTCTGTTCGTAGACGTTTTTCTACTCACGAGTTGGCAACTCACCCCCATTGTGCCACAGTTTCTTGCAGGTTTTGCCGTACAGGTTTCTTTACGGCTTTGCTGGCACTGCTTCTTTCGGGTGACTTGCTAGTAGGTGGGTTTATTTGTATCGTACCCATCATTATACCTTGTATATTATTATTCAGTTGTATCTAGAAGTTCCATCAACCAAACATGTATTTATTGAGATAGAGACCAGAGATGTTATTCTTTCGACCTTAGAGTCGCACATTATATTTCTGTGGAATTCTCGTTGTTTGAGTTCCTTTTGAGTTTTGATCCTCGCCCTTGGCGTTGTATATTATATTGCTTGTGTGGTTGTGACCGTCGATTGACGAAGAGCTAGCTCCCGCTTGGGGATGTCTTTTTATTGATTTCGTATACTATTCATGTTGTATCCCGTTTGGAGGCCAGTATTTACAAAGGAGACTCTGCCGAAATTTTCAGGAAATATTTAATGTTTTTTAAAAACGCATAATTCGGCTATGCTATTAAAACTACTTGATTTAGGTTGTGCATTGATTGATCGTCAATTGAACCAAGTTACAGTGCGGATAGGTATCCTTTACCTCGCCTTGACGATTTCTTTGATCAGCTCCAGGATGCGGGACATTTTTCTAAGTTTGATTTGGGATCAGGTCATCATCAGTTGCGGGTTCGGAATGATGACATTCCGACGACTGCTTTCCGTACGCGCTATGGGCATTATGAGTTTTGGTCGTGTCGTTTGGACTCACCAATGCCCCAGCAGCGTTCATAGATTTGATGAACCAGTTTTTTTTCAAGTCGTTCCTCGACCAGTTTATTGTTGTGTTATTGATGACATTCTGGTCTATTCCAAGAGTTGTGAGGAACATGAGCAGCACTTGAGGATTTCTTTGCAGACGTTGAGAGAGTACCAGTTGTTTGCTAAATTCTCGAAGTGTTCCTTCAGGCTTGATAGTGTTGAGTTCCTAGGTCATGTGGTTACGGGAGATGGTATTCATATTGACCCGAGGGAGATCGAGGCCGTACGGCTTTGGCCCAGACCTGTATCAGTGACAGAGATCTGCAGCTTTTTGGGCTTAGCCGATTTTTACTGCCGTTTCGTGCAGGAATTCTTGAGTATCGCTGCACCGTTGACCAGACTGACCAGATAGGAGGGGAGTTCCTTTTTCTTTAGACTGAGGCATGCGAGCTGAGTTTTCAGTGGTTGAAGACTTGGTTGACGACTGCACCAGTTCTATCTTTGCTTTCTGGATCGGGCGACGTTGTCGTTTATTATGATGTTTTGCGAGTGGGGCTCGATTGTGTATTGATGCAGTATGATAGAGTTTTCGCTTATGCTTCCCGACAGTTGGAGGAAGTACGAGAAGGATTTATCCCACTCATGATCTGGAGATGGCCGCGGTGGTCGTGCGTTGAAGATTTGGAGACACTACTTGTACGGAGAGTCGTGTCAGATTTTTACGGACCACCAGAGCTTAATCTTCCTGCAACGGGATCTGAGTTTGAGACAGCGCCGTTGGATGGAGCTTGTGAAGGATTATGATTGTGAGATCCTTTATTACCCGGGACAAGGCGATTGTGGTAGCTGATGCTTTGAGTCATAGGCCCGGGGGTAGCTTGTTCCAGTTGTGCGCAGTGTTAGTTATATGTATGCCATAGAGGCCATTACTGTACATAGGATGTATATTGTAGTGGATGCTGGGACATATATAGGGAGGACTTTCTTGCTCGACATGATAGTATGCTATCTGGTTACTATTTACCTTAACGTGTACATTGATTGTCTCTCTATTACATGTTGGTAAAGCCCTTAGGATGTGTACTTGACTACCTGGACTATGATGCGGATCATACTAGTGGGGACATGGTAGTCCATAAGTACATCCTTCAAAGTCCCTAGTCGTGGGTGTATCGAGATGGGGCATCGATATACCAGAGTAGACTAGCGTATACCTTCTCGACCCATACAAATGGGCGATGGATGATCCCATATCCATTGGTGTTTGACATCAGAGATGATATACGGGTGCTCAGTAGAGACTGGGTACACTGGACGGACTCGCCGAGAACTCCCAGATGGTATTATACCTCACGTCAGATGGCAGTTCTCTGGTGACACTGGTACAGAGTAGTCTGTTGACCCGAGATCGTCATAGAGTCTTGTGTGGTTCCCACTGTGCTTTGATTTCCATCTTCCCACGTCCAAGAGGGCGTGCAAAACGGTGGTTTTTGGGTACAGTCCCGAGTCACATGGAGGTAATGAGCGATAGGAGGGGATTCGTCTCTCCCAGTATAGGGAGTTGATGTTGCGCTGTGTTCGATTGGCTATAACAGGAAATCCCTGGCCAGGGTTGCTGAGATTTACTGGTAAGTGTTACCAGTAGTTTCTCGAATTGTTATAGACCTCATATCGACACGACTTATCGAGCTATTGGGGTCTGACGTTTACCACCCCTAGGCGAGATATGCGACATATCAGACGATCAGACCGGACTGTACGGTAGTGTTACTGGTTGGATTCACTGGAGTGTGAGCGGGCTTGCTCGTCGATCTTCTGATCGCTCAATACCCGGGTGGCCGTTACGTTTAGCAGACCGCTTGCGGCTTGTGGGTGCTTGATATGATCATCACCTGCTGCCGGCGTATTGACGAGTCTTTAGAGTCCTACACAGAGGTTTCCTGGCTCAAGCGAAACGAAATAGGAGCGCATATGAGATATGTGCGGGACCGAGAATAATGCGTGTATGTGATACCATATTTCATTCTCGCAATCAATGTGTCGAATGGTTGTATGCGATATAACCTAGTTATCGATTCAAGCGTTGATTCGATAAGTCGATACATAGTATACTAGTCGGTTGTGTGCGACATGACCGGATCAATGAATCAAGTGTTGATTTAATGATTTAATGAATATTTATATATTTGATATATTATTTTGCATTAACTAGTATCGGTTCACTTTAAATGGATTTTCTCACTCGAATGTGCGCATTGCATATGCGATATGATTTTGTGCACTTGCTTGTATCATGTTTGATGATACATGCCTTTTGGTTAAGTGTGAAGAATTAAACCTTGGTTAATGAAATGGTTAGGGTTTACTATTTCCTTATTCATATTATTCATTTATTTATTCTTTTGGAAAAAGAAAAGCAAAAGAGAAAAATGGTGGCTTTCTTTATTCTTTCTTGAAGCTTCATGAAGACTTTGACCAAGTGACCATTTTGTCTCATGCTTAACCCTAACCATCCCACTAACCATGATTTATTCTCTACACTTGACCATGGTTTAGTTATGATAAGTATTCTTTTATTTTTCTTTTTGGAATTAACTTATCATATCATGATTCTTCTTCTTCTTCATTTCTTCAAGTGAAGAAAGCTTGCCTCCATCAATGGCAAGTGATGAATTAGAGTGAGAAAACCAATTCTAAAGTCTACCCACTTCCTATTTCTTCATCCTCTACCTCTTGCCAAGTAGTAGAGTGTGTTTCCTTCACAAGTTTTCATGGCTCGGTGAAGGTGGAGCTTGATCTAGTGATGCTTCGACGTAGATCATCTTCGGCACGTCGTCGATGACCTAGCCCGTCCATTCTCCGATGAAGCCGACGCTAGAGCCCGGGATCTGTCTTGGACAACGAGGAGACTTCATTGCGGAGCCGTGGAGGTGGAGCACCGGATCTACAAAGGTTGTATATCCGTATTCTCATAGTTAAGTGTTAACTAGTTCTTTTATCGCCTAGAAATCTTGCCAACGATCCGTAGTCGGGTCTCTCGGCACCTAGAATTTTGTAAATTGGCATGGTTGATGCCTTGTGAGACCTCACTAGAGTGCCCAGGAACCCTACAGTACGGATCGTTGGCTAGAAATCTAGGCGAAAAAGCTAACTAGTTAACACTTAACTAAAAGAATACGGAAATACAACCTTTGTAGATCCGGTGCTCCACCTCCATAGCTCCGCAACGAAGTCCCTTCGCTGTCCAAGTGAATTCCCGGGCTCTAGCGTTGGCTTCATCGGAGAAATGGCGGGCTAGGTGATCGACGACGTGCCGAAGATGATCTACGTCGAGGCATCGCTAAATCAAGCTCCACCTTCACCAAGCCATGAAAACTTGTGAAGGAAACACACTCTACTACTTGGCAAGAGGTAGAGGATGAAGAAATAGGAAGTGGGTAGACTTTAGAATTGGATTTCTCACTTGTTTCATCAATCCACCATTGATGAAGTAAGGTTTCTTCATGTGAAGAAGAAGAAGAAGATGATGATAATTATTATGATAAGAATTAAAGAATAGAAAAGAATAATCATTCTTATCATAATCAAACCATAGTTAGGTGTAGAGAATTAACAAGGGTTAGTGAATGGTTGGGTTAAGACATGAAGACAAAATGGTCACTTTGGTCAAACCTTCATGAAGGTTCATAAACAAACAAAGAAAGCCACCATTATCTCTTCATTATTTTCTTTTGCTAAAATAAACAAAATGGATAAATAAATGAATAAATGAAGCAAAAGAAACCCTAACCATTGACCAACCATGGTTTAATCCATACACCAAACTATCATGTATCATCAAACATGATACAATCAAATGTACAAATGTATATCACATATACAATGTGCACAATCCAAGTGAGAAAATCCATTTAAAGTGAACCAATACTAGTTAATGCAAAGCAATATATCAAATATATAATTATGCATTAAATCATTAAATCAACACTTGATTCAATGATCCGGTCATGTCGCACACAACCGACTAGTATTCAATGTATCGGCTTATCGAATCAATCCTTGATTCGATAACTAGGTTATATCGCATACAACCATTCGATACATTCATCGCGAGAATAGAATACGGTATCACATACACGCATTATTCTCGGTCCCGCACATATCTCATATGCGCTCCTATTTCGTTTCGCTTGAGCCAGGAAACCTCTGTGTAGGACTCTAAAGACTCGTCAATACGCCGGCAGCAGGTGATGATCATATCAAACACCCGCAAGCCGCAAGCGGTCTGCTAAACGTAACGGACACCCGGGTATTGAGCGATCAGAAGATCGACGAGCAAGCCCGCTCACACTCCAGTGAATCCAACCAGTAACACTACCGTACAGTCCGGTCTCGTCGTCTGATATGTCGCATATCTTGCCTAGGGGTGGTAAACGTCAGACCCCAATAGCTCGATAAGTCGTGTCGATATGAGGTCTATAACAATTCGAGAAACTACTGGTAACACTTACCAGTAAATCTCAGCAACCCTGGCCAGGGATTTCCTGTTATATCCAATCGAACACAGCGCAACATCAACTCCCTATACCGGGAGAGACGAATCCCCTCCTATCGCACATTGCCTCCATGTGACTCGGGACTGTACCCAAAAACTACCGTTTTGCACGCCCTCTTGGACGTGGTAAGGTGGAAATCAAAGCACAGTGGGAACCACACAAGACTCTATGACGATCTCGGGTCAACGGACTACTCTGTACCAGTGTCACCAGAGAACTGCCATCTGACGTAAGGTATAATACCATCTGGGAGTTCTCGGCGAGTCCGTCCAGTGTACCCAGTCTCCACTGAGCACCCGTATATCATCTCCGATGTCAAACACCAATGGATATGGGATCATCCATCGCCCATCTGTATGGGTCGAGAAGGTATACGCTAGTCTACTCTGGTATATCGATGCCCCGTCTCGATACACCCACGACTAGGGACTTTCAAGGATGTACTTATGGACTACCATGTCCCCACTAGTATGATCCGCATCATAGTCCAGGTAGTCAAGTAGACATCCTAAGGGCTTTACCAACATGTAACAGAGAGACAATCAGTGTACACGTTAAGGTAAAGGGTAACCAGATAGCATACTATCATGTCGAGCAAGAAAGTCCTCCCTATATATGTCCCAGCATCCACTACAATATACATCCAATGTACAGTAATGGCCTCTAGGGCATACATACAACTAACAATCTCCCACTTGCACTAGGGCCATCTGATAGCAGTGGTTGGAGTATCTCATACTCAACCATCCCATAAGTCTCTCTCTGGGAACATGCCTTCGTGAGTGGATCCGCTGCGTTATCCTCTAAGTCTTCTCTCCTTGCCTCGATCACCCTGGAGATCAACCATCTCCATGATCAGGTGATACTGCCTTAGAATATGTCTGGATCACTGATGGGACCAACGTTCCTTGGCATAAGCCACAACTCCATTGTCACACAATGGAAGGAACATAGTTCATCTCATGAACTAATATACATCCAAACAGCCTCTTTGGTAGCATCTTAAGTAGCGATGTATCCTGCCTTTATCGTCTAGTATGTCACGGTATCTAGCTTGGAACTCTTCCAACATACCGTCCCTTTTCTGAGGGTAAAGACAATGCCTGTGACTGACATTCAGTCGTCTTTATCACCCTGGAACCCTTCCAGAGATTCTCCCCAGGATCGATTGATACCATCTCACTACTACTAGTGAGTACCCTAACATCCAATTAGATCTATCTCATAGATCCAAAAACCAGGATATAGGAGATATCAGTTTGATCCTATATGGAGAATCATTGTGATAATCGGAGATTGACCGAGCGTAGCATAGGAAACTCCTTTCATATCAAGAGTATGTCATCCACGTACTCTACGAGGATCACCACCATACTCCCTACTACCTTTTTTATACAAGGTTCATCTACCATTTTGATGATGTCAACTTCTTTGACTAACACATCAAAACAGACGTTCCAACTCCGCGATGCCTGCTTTATCACATAAAACATCTTGTACACGTTTCCGCTGATCCCACTGTCTATGAAGCCCTCTGGCTGTGTACTTACAGACGTTCTCTTCTAAATCATTATTTAGAAAAGCAGTCATGGCACTCAACCACCAGATATCGTAGTCATGGTATGTAGCCATGGCAAGTAGGATCTGGATGGACTTAAGCATAGCTACTTGAAAAAGGTTTCATCATAATCCACGCCTGGTAAATGATGCAAACTTTTAACAAGTCTAGCTTTGAAAGTCTCAACTTTTCCATGTGCACCAAGTAATCTTCTCAAGATATACTTGCTCCTGATGGGGATTTAACCCTTCAGATATAGCAACCAAAGTCCATACTTTGCTGGTGTACATGGATTCCATCTCAGATCGCTTAACATCCAGCCATTCTTACAGAGTCTCACTCTTGATGGCCAGCTCGAAACTAGTTGGGTCATCATCCCATGATGCAATCCTCACTCCCACTGTCATAAAGAAACCGGAGTAAGTCTCAGGTGGGTGAGGAACCCTACTAGATCGGCGGAGAGGCTGAGGTTCGTTGGAAACTATTGAATCCTTTGGTTCTGTCAAATCATCAGCTGCAGTTTGTATAGATGGAACATTTCCATTTCTACATAACAGACTTTGCCTCGAGCTTGTCCGGATTTTGCTTTTAGACATTAGCCGGACAACCCCAAATCTTAACTAGCTTAAGAGATAGGCTCTTCCCTTTCCATATCACATATGAAATGGTAGGCTACTGATTTGATCCGAACCTTATTCAATAGGTATGCAGCTTCTCAAGCGCATAACTCCCAAAGGAAAATGGTAACTCAGTAGTACTCATCATAGAGCACACCATATCAAATAGGGTGTATCTGCTCTGCCCCGACATACCATCGTGCTATGGTGTATTCGGAGGAGTAGTACTGAGAGAGAATCTTATTCTCCTTTAGAATAGTCCAGGATTTCCGTGCTCAAGTATTCTCCTCCTTGATCTCATCAAAGGACATAATACTTATACCCGTATTTAGGTTCTCTACTTCTAACTTATATTCTGTGAATATCTCAAAAGGTTCGGACTCATGTTTCAACAGGAACATATGACTGAATCTTGAGAGATCATCAGAGAATGTAACGAAGTACAAAGGACCGGTCTTGGTATGTGTAGACAGGAGACCTACATACATCAACATGTATCATCCTAAGAGTTCATTAACTCTTTCTCTGTTTCCAGTAAACGGAGCTATGGTCATCTAATCTTTGTGACATGACTGGCGAGTTTCACAAGATGTAAATTTAAACTAATTTAAATATGCATCTACATGTAACTTCAGCCAGTCGGGTCGCATTGATATGACCTAGTCTACAATACCTCAAGAAGGATCCGTTCATTTCTGAACTCTTCCTCTTGTGTGTGTTCTGTATACCAAGAACTGTGGTTTGATTTAGAACATTAACGCTTTCAGATAATGTGCCTGATTCGATCAACTTTTGATATAGGAAATGTTCAAAACATTATCCAACAATACAAAATTATATCATTTCTTTACTAATAAAGAGACTGATATTATTTTGTATATCAGGTTCGGTATGTAAGTCCATATTGCGACCCCCGGTGCTTACGGGGAGGCGGAAACGGTATAAAAAAAAACAAATTTTATCGCAAGAGGCAACATGGACTAAACAAGGTCGGGATCGTGTCTAAACTAAACTAGCAAACTTGCTAAAGAGATTTAGCTACTCGGATTAAGATGGTTATACCTAGCTTGTCTTGAACTCCTTCTCTTCAAGCTCCGGTGGTGGTCCGATGGCTCCTTCTCGTCGTCTCCGTACGCCGAAGATAGATCCACTTGAAAGCTCCAACCTTTAGCTCCTTCTTCGTTCTTTGAAGAAAACTAGTTCACTTGGTTTGCTAAACCTAGTGAACTAGAGTGAGTAGAGAAGAAATAGAATGGGATTTTATCTATGGTTCTTGATTCTCAACACATGAGAGATATGAACCATAGAGTCAAGAGAGGGAGCAAGAGGGTGAGAGTGAGAGCAAAGTGAAGAGCTCAAAAAACAAGAGAGAGAATGAGCAAGAAAGAATGAATAACTCTTTTGACTCTCACCCTCTCATAATCCAAAGTAATCATAACTCATCATATTAACAAAAGTCTTATGTGATGGTGGAAGCAACCATAACCTTATCATGTCATGCACTCATTTTACTTAAATGAACAAGCAAGTAAAAGTCTTTGGCATGAAATGATAGCCATGGTTATCATGATGGTCAACTAGTCAAGCCTAGTCAACCGGTCAACAAAGTCAACAAGTCAACAAAAGTCAACAAGTCAACAAAGTCAACAACCAAGTCACCATAATACTTAATTAATATAATAGTTAATCACATATCAAATTCTCATTAGGGTTGAGCAAAAAGTCAAAAAGTCAACGGTCAACTGTCAACAACCCTAATGAGAATCCGCTGTCTGTGCCTCCCTGTCAACTGTGCATACACACCCGCATCCGCGTTCCGAGGAACACGAAAGCAAACTGGATAAATCCAATCCCATAAGGTACACTAGGATCTGGCTTAAACCAAAGCCCGCTAGTGTAAACTGTCCGGACACTGTACGTGCACAAGTGCACGGATGTGACCGAACCCTGTCGCAAAACCATGCGACCTGTCGCAATACCATGCGACCTTTACTCTTTTGCCTAAAGGCGAAAAGCTTTCTGTGTGGGACTCTAAAGACTCGACACTACGCTGGCAGTGGGTTTAACCACAGACCGCAAGCGGCACTAGCTGTGCGTAACGGTCCCCAGGTAATGCCGACAAGAAGACCGACGAGGCGAAACCCATCTGAACTCCTACTGAGCCTGAGTGTGACATTCTTCGTACAGTCCGGTCTGTTCGTCTGATACATCGCATGGCGGGCCTAGGGGGCGGTAAACGTCAGTCCCCCAATAGCGGTACAAGTCGTGCCGGAGCGAAGCCCAAAACACCCTGAGATAACACTGGAAACCTACCAGTATATCTCGTTTGCCCTGGCCAGGGACTACTCGTGTAATGGCTCTCCTAGACACAGCGCGATGTCAACCCCCAATACCGGGAGAGACGAATCCTGTCTAACCGTCACTGCCTCCAAGTGCTTCGGGACTGCACCCAACCACCACCTGTTTGCACGACTCCTTTGAGCCGTGGTAGGGTAGTGATCAAAGTACAGTGGGAACACACCCGAGGCGAAGTGACAGTGTCAAGTCAGCGGACTAAGCTGTACTCATGTCACCTGGGAACTGATAACTGACGATAGGTATAATACCAACTGGTCAGTTCCCGACGAGTCCTGTCCAGTGTACCCGTAACATAACGGGCACCCGCATACTATCTCAAGTACGACGTACTGACGGCTGTGGGACAGACCGTCTCCCATACTGGGATGAGAAGCGCATGCGCTGGTCTACTCCGGAGTATCGATGCCCTGTCTCGATAGTCCTGCGACCAGGGACCTGCATAAGGATGTGCTTCTAGATTACCCAGCCCCACTAGTGTGACGGCCATCACATCGCTGGTAATCAAGCAAAGATCCTAAGGGCTCCACTAATGTGTATAAGCAATATACAAAGATAAACACATGTACACATTGAAGTAGAAATAAACCAAGTAGCATACTACTATTTTGAGCAAGATTGTATATACACGGTGAATATCCCAAGCTTCCATTAAGTAATATACATACTAGTATGATACAGTAATGGCCTCTAGGGCATATACACTAACACGGTATCTAATAGCATTTGTTCAGAATCAATGTATTGTTAATACAGGGTGACAGTGACCGACAGACTTGGTTGCAACACTTGCCCCGTTTTCTGCCTCATGAAACTTATCACCCATTCTCAGTTCTTTACCTATCTGTAGCCCTATGTAACAGATTACATATCTGGGATCCTGATCCGGTATCATATACCCAGGACGTAAAGTACATTGAGAAACAGTTCTGTATAATGAACACACCCGAAGATGATGCATCAGCATGCACTCTCTTCGTGTGGGCGGCACGGGAAATCTGGTATTCCCCAATTTCCTGCTCTTTCTTATAACATTTATAAGTGGGAGCGAGACCAACGTTCCCCAGCTCAGTAAAACAAGCGGGTTCGATCAATAATCCGTATTATTATCTTGATTAAGGCGTGATATGGTCGCTACCAGGAGAGAGAGAGAAGAAAACACTCAGCGTGCGCTATGACAAGAATAGATTGGTTATTATTTTATCTAATCAGGATGGCTCCCACTGCTTTTTATCAAATCTTCCTTCAAACCATAAAAGGAAAGACTAGCCGGGATTAATTACACACTACAAGTTCGCCAATCTTTCAGCCAGGCCAGTGTCGGTACTTTGAGGGAGGTCCCCTGTGCTTTCGCACGAACCTAATTAATGTAAATCTCGTTTTCCCAGAGGCGTAACCCCGTTAACACCTTTCAAGACACCTACTTGATCGGCTAATTGTAATGTATAAAACTCTCCCAGGAGTAACTCTTACTCGCAGCGGGTATCGGGATCCAACTATCTCATAGAAGGTATGCAATCTCATTGCAAATTTCAACACTTGAAATTCCCGATAATATTTTGCTCCTAACCTCCTATGACCTTGACAAAGGCCAACAAACCATAGGATGCTAGTCAAGTTCAACCCGTCATTTCCTGATTGAATTAAACCCACCCGCACGGCCCTTGACAAAAGCCAACAAGGTCGCACGACTACCCTAACTCAATCTGCATCATATGCATAAGCAGATAAGCACCAGTCAGCTACCGCACACTACGCCTTGACAAAGGCCAACAAACGCAGCACGAATACTAACTACTACTTATCTGAAATGACGGAGGGCTACGACAGGTTTTTATGAAAACCTATTGCGTAATGAACTTGATATCGTTGTAGGATCGAATGAATTTTGAAATGGAGTGTCTTTGAGGCTTTTCTAGTTTTTCTAAAGGAGTCACTCCCGGTGAAGGGATCGTCGGTCCTTTTCTCGTCGAATGAGATGCGGGATATATCATATATATCACTGTGCAAAGCAAAAACTCTTAAAAGCAATCAAAAGACAAACCGAGTGTGTAGCATCTGCCAGTTATTGCTAAAGGAGTCACTCCCGGTGAAGGGATCTCGGTCCTTTCCTTATCGAATAAGGTGCAGGATATATCACATATACCGCTGTGCAAAGCAAGAACTGTTGCTACCTGTTTTATTTTGAAATTCGATTCTACAACATCTTAGGTTTCTTTTATTTCATTAATCATATTAATGAAGTCCCATCATTTAATGTACCTAAACATCACAGATAAATACGACGTACACTTATGCCATCCGCATTCGCCTCGATGTCCCCTCGTGCACCGTTAGGTTAGGTAACTAACGGCAGAGTGGGGCAGGGCTAGCGCGGGTGTAAAACATAAGTAACGTCTATATAATATATCATATATACTATATACTGTATCTATCACAGAACATCACATGATCACATCACAGATATCGCAGCAGAAGAATCATATGAAATATTGGATATACTAGGACCTCCGTGTTTTCAATACGAGCCAGTATAAAACACGGATTCCACGGTCATGATGAATAGCCAAACCCACACCCCTAGACCCTTACGAGAGCGGCAAGCAACCCTACCAATTCTAGACTTAGGAGACCCGGACTCGACTCCTCGAGTTGGTCTCCAACTGGACTCCAGAACCCGGTTACTTGTGCCCTCCTCCTTGGGTCTATCCTAGTGCGGAAAAGTAAATAATATACAAAGGGTGACTACTTCCGCAACCTGGAAGTTCCCCAATAAAAGAATATTACATACAAGTTTTTACATGAATGAAAATGAAAAACACTCATCTCACATAAAAACCCCCGGCTATTCAAACACGACGATCCAATATAATATATCCAGCAACACATAGCATCACATGTCATCAACGTAAGTAAATATGCGCATCCCAATTGTCGTTGACATATAGCAACGAAACCGGCGATATCACATATTACACTTACGGTCACAGAAAAGAAAGTGTAAAACTACAACAGTTGGAATCCGCAATCTGCATAGACATCGCATGCCTAATTAAATGAATTACTTAGACATCGCATGCCTAACAATTATAAACCCCGCATTTTAGTCTCATTATCGAAAACACTTTTCAATATCAAGTCGGGCAATTCAACAAGATTCCCGACATCCTGATCGGATGCTCGTCGCAAACTTTAGTAGGCGGCCGCACCCCCGATGCCGTCGACGAAGAGTACCAAGGCGGAACACCGCTACCGCGAGCACCCGAACGGATGCTTTCGGCGACGGGGTTCTCCTACAGTCACTTGGTCGGGGCTATGGGGTGTAGCTGTCTATTAAGTTTACCGGCGAATATCCGCGTACGCTACGTGATCGCGACGGACTTTTGATCACATCAAAATTCCGTGGTAACCGATCAAGTGAGACTAAACTGCTACGTTTATAACATTCATTCAGTTATCTCATAGCTTCATGTGAATTCCAATTATTGTATCCCATTCCGGATAAATAGAAAATGTCAAACTTTCCGATCGAACAATCGAACACCCAAGTTTTCCCGATACAGATCAACACATGAAACAAGTCTAAAAACATTCAGTTCGTGCCTCAGTACCAACGGTCCAGCCGTAGAAGGGTCAAGCCAACGCCTCACATGTGGCACGCCGTACTGCCCCAAACCCGAAGGTTCAAAGCGTAGTTCAAGACGGTCACATAATCGAGTTAAGGTTTGTTGTCTTCTAGAGGGACCATCGTGTTACTTGCACTACTTAGAACGTGATTAAACTACAGAAATATCCAACACTTAGAAATTTCCCGACAGGGGAAAAATTGGGTATTTATATCCGGTCGAACTTTTTAACATATTCAAAAAAATTATCCGGAACGACACATAGACAAAGTTTGACAATCCGATCGAATGTATGAACTCCCAATACAACCCAAAATACTCAACTCTTTATTTCAGATTAAAAATTCCCAGGAAAACCAGCACTGAAAAATAGGAGTTACTGTGCAAAATTCAATGGCAGATAAGACAAAAAGGCCGCGGAAGGGCCGCATTCGCCCGCTAATGCCGCGGTTCCGCCGCACTTTAGAAAGATCTTTAGGTAATTTTTGCATCGTAATTCTTAGATTTACCTGATGATTTTTCTGCATATTTTTAATTTGCAAAAATCCACATTTTACAAAAGTGTCCAGAGAGCATTTTAAAGTCGGGGTTTCGGGTCGATCGGACTTCTAACTCCGTCTACACATCGCCTAAGGCTCTAACTGTTAGTGTATATGCCCTAGAGGCCATTACTTTATCATACTAGTTTGTATATTACTTAATGGAAGCTTGGGATATTCACCTTGTATAAACAATCTTGCTCAAAATAGTAGTATGCTACTTGGTTTGTTTCTACTTCAATGTGTACTTGTGTTTATTTCAGTATATCACTTATACGCATTAGTGGAGCCCTTAGGATCTTTGCTTGATTACCAGCGTTGTGATGGCAGTCACACTAGTGGGGGCTGGGTAATCTATAAGCACATCCTTATACAGGTCCCTAGTCGCAGGACTATCGAGACAGGGCATCGATACTCCGGAGTAGACTAGCGTATACGCTTCTCATCCCAGTGTGGGAGATGGTCTGTCCCACAGCCATCAGTACGTCGTACTGGAGATAGTATACGGGTGCTCGTTAGGTTACGAGTACACTGGACAGGACTCGTCGGGAACTGACAGGTTGGTATTATACCTATCGTCAGTTATCAGTTCCCAGGTGACATGAGTACAGCTTAGTCCGCTGACTTGACACTGGCACTTCGCCTCAGGTGTGTTCCCACTGCACTTTGATCACTACCCTACCACGGCTCAAAGGAGTCGTGCAAACCGGTGGTGGTTGGGTGCAGTCCCGAAGCACTTGGAGGCAGTGACGGTTAGATAGGATTCGTCTCTCCCAGTATTGGGGGTTGACATCGCGCTGTGTCTAGGAGAGCCATTACACGAGTAGTCCCTGGCCAGGGCAAGCGAGATATACTGGTAGGTTCCAGTGTTATCTCAGGGTGTTTTGGGCTTCACTCCGGCACGACTTGTACCGCTATTAGGGGACTGACGTTTTACCGCCCTCTAGGCCCGACATGCGATGTATTAGACGAACAGACCGGACTGTACGGAGACTGTCACATTCAGACTCAGTAGGAGTTCAGATGGGGTTTCACCTCGTCAGCCTTCTTGTCGACATCTACCTGGGGACCGTTACGCACAGCTAGTGCCGCTTGTGGTCTGTGGTTAAACCCACTGCCAGCGTAGTGTCGAGTCTTTAGAGTCCCACACAGAGGGTATTCGCCTCTGGGCGAAACAGAGTAGAGGTCGCATGGTTTTGCGACAGGGTTCGTTCTCATCCGCGCACTTGTACACGTTTGGAGTCCGGACGGATTTTACTGGTTGGCTCTGGTTTGAGTCAGATACCAGTATATGTTTTGGGGTTGCTTTTATCTCTCAGTATTCATGTTCCTCGGAACAAGAATGCAGGTGTGTATGCACAGTTATTTGAGGAGGAGGAAGATGACTTTCATTAGCGTTTCGGAACGGGTGCGTATGCATAATTGACAGTCGTCTTTTTCCAAACCCTAATGGATTTATGTTTTATCAATTAATAATATTAATAAAATGAAAAGTGTCATGGTTGGTTTTTTGTTGACTTGTTGACCATGGTTGGTTTTTGTTGACTTGTTGACCATGGTTGACTTGTTGACCATGGTTGAAGATTTGACCATCATCATTACAAAAGCAAGATGCTTTTTGATTCTTGCAAAACCATTTAATGTTGGTAATGATAATGGTCATTCTAAAACTTTCCATCAACCTTTTCATTATCATTATCATTATTATTTGATAATTCTTTTTCTTTTGCATTATGGTTGCAAAAGGAAAAAGAGAGCTCATTCTATCATAACTCTTCTCTCTCTTCATTTCATCTTCTTCTTCCTCTAGCAAAAGAGAACCCTTTTCATGTGTTGAGAATCCTTCTCTTTAAAAAGCAAAGCACCCCTTAGACACTCTCTACTCATTCTAGGTTTATGGTTTAGCAAGCCGGAAACCCTAGTTCACTCAAAGCACGAGGAAGAGCCCAAATGTTGAACTCTCGAGGTGGATCCATCTTCGACGGAAGAAGGCGACAAGAAAGAGAACCATCAACCTCTACAAAGTTTGAAGAAGAAGGAGTTCAAGTTTAGGTATAACCATCTCCATCCGAGTAGCTAACTCTCTTTAGCAAAGTATGCTAGTTTTAGTTTAGACACGATCCCGACCTTGTTTAGTCCATGTTGCCTCTTGCGATAAAAATTTGTTTTTTATACCGTTTCCGCCTCCCCGTAAGCACCGGGGGTCGCAACGTGGACTTACAGTAGTATCAGAGCCTAACTAAACTTAAACTAGCTTGGTAGTAAAGTGTAACGAAGTTCGGAACCGAAAAAAAAATCCAAAAACCAAACTTTTTCAGAATCCTAGTTTCTGTTAAAATTTTTTCTGCTCTAAATGAAAAACTTTATACTCCTAAATTCGGCTCAGGGTTTTGTTAGAACACCCATGAAAAACGATCCACTGTTTCGTTCAAAGCGCCGAGCTTCCGCCGCACGAGGTAGGCATGTGCCGCGGAAGCGCCGCCGTTTGTCGTCTTCTCTGCATCGTTTTTCGTGCAGTGTGTGTCTGTGTTGGTTTTGGGATTTTTAAAATATATTATATGTGCCCAGATTTTCCAGAAAAGAAATTTACTTTTGGGGTCCTATAATTCCGTATTTTTTTCCGAACTTCACTACACTTTGACTATGATGGTTATATCTGTGATGTTTGCATGTATTGAACGTCGGCTAATCGCTATAAGTTGATTAGTCGGGGTTATACATGATCTGTGTTTGATATTGGATTGTGTATATGAATGTGTTGGACTGTCACGGGTGAATAGCCGGGGTGGATGTGAGATGAGCTTTTGTTTTTCTTTCATTCATTTGTAAATGTAAATTGATGTAATATTATTATTTGTTTGGCCGCACAACCGGGTCGGGGTTGTAGCCGTCATTGTATAATTCTTTTTGCTATTTTTGCTCCTAGGATAGACCCATGGAGGGGGTGCACAAACTGCCGATTACTTGGCGGGTAGTTTGCCGCACCCGTAGGGGTCTTGGGTGGGGTTTTGGCTATTCACCGCGACCGTGTAATCCGCTTTTCGTTACAGGCTCGAACGGATTGCGGATTCCTAGTATATCCAATGCATTCATCTGTGATCTGTAATGTCTACTATTGCTATATCTATAACTATTTAGGCGTTGCTTATGTTTTACAGCCGCACTAGCCCAGCCCCCGCTCTGTCGTTAGTTAAGTAACCTAACGGGTGATGACGGGGCCCCATGGCGAATGCGAATGGCATAAGCGTACGTCATATTTTGGTTGTTTTCTGCAATGGTAGGATTAAATGATGGGACGCATTAAAAGAACTAATGCAAGAATATCACGCATTAAAAGAACTAATGCAAGATAATAAACCAAGCTAAAGTCATTGGAACACTTTCGAAAAACCACTCGGTTCTTTTCAAAACTAACTTTTAAATGCGGAGATTGAGCCACTCCTTCTAAAAGCTATCTCGTTCCATCGATTATATCAAGTTCACTACGTTCACGGTTTCGCCAAAACCATTCGTAGCCCTCCATCATTTCAGTTAAATATACGGTAGTATTCAAGCTATGTATTTTGACCTCACGCCAAGGCATAGTGATTGGTAGCTGCCGGATATTTATCTGTTGCATAGATAGAATGCGTTGGTTTGAAACAGTCGTACTGCCATTTTGGCCTACGTCAAGGGTAGGTACGGGTGGGTTCAAATTAACCAGGATAATGATGGGAAGAACTTGACATGTGACTTATGACATTTTGACCTCACGCCAAGGTCATAAGAGCATGGGGCAAAAATCCACATCGGGAGTTTCATAAGTACTGAAACTTGCTAGATTTGCATACCATTTGGAGTGTGATGATTCTGGTAGGATTCCTTCAGTTTCGTCACGCGATGATATTTGGATCCCGATCCTACTGTGAGTATATGCTACTCCTCGGGAAATTTTTCACTAAACGATCAATGCTATAAACCTAGTGGGTGCCTAGAAAGGTGTTAGCGGGGCTACGCCCCCAGGGAAAAGAGGTTCTCTAATTAAGGAACTTCGCGAAAGCGTTGGAAAACCTCCCTCGAAGTACCGACACTGGCCTGGCTGAACAGTTAAGCAAGTATTGTGCGGTGGGATTGATCCCGACTAATTCTTCCTTTATGGTTTGAGGAGGGATTCGAGAGACAGTGGGAGCCATCCTGTTTAGACAAATTAAAAACCATTCTAAACTTGCAAGAGCATCGTGCTAAAGTGTTTCTTCTCTCTCCCCCTGCAGCGACCAAATCGAAATGACTGGACTTAAGTTACTTCTAGATAAAAATATACTGACAGGGCCAAACTACAAAGATTGGCTCAGGAATGTCAAAATGGCAATCACTTACGACAAGCTGGGGTATCTTCTTACCACCAAAGCTCCCCCCGTCCCAGGTCCCACCTCCAGCGTCGCGGATAAGGAAATCCGTAAGACTTGGGAGATTGATTGCGCGAAGGCCAAATGCCTCGTGCTTGCCTCTATGGACAACGAACACCAGAGGAGGCACGAGAATATGGATTTGGAATCCATATTTCTTCATACAAAAGAACTGTATGGAGAGCAGTCTCGTATCGCAAGATACGAATTGTCGAAGAAGTTATTTTCGGCAAGGTTGGCCGTCGGATCATCGGTAGCGGACCACGTGCTTAAGATGATTGGCTACATTGAGGAGCTCGCGGAACTTGGGACCACGTTGGAAAGTGAACTCTATACGGATTTAATCCTCCAGTCCCTTCCATCCACTTACGCCCAGTTTATACTGAACTTCAACTTACAAGAAAAGGAAGTTGAACTTTCAGAACTCCTAAACTTGCTGAAAAGCGAAGAGGGCACCCTACAGAAAGGTAGGGAAACACCCGCTTTGTTTGTAGGAGGATCTTCTTCCTCTAAGTCCAAGGCGAAAGCCAAGGGAAAGAGGAAGAAAGCCCCCGCCAAACCAAGAGGCGGTGTTAGTAAAGTGGGTACGAAGGGAAAGGAAAAGGCAACAAAAATTGCAGGGAAGCTTGTGGGAAAGGAGGAATGCTTCTATTGTCATAAGAGTGGACACTGGAAGAAAGATTGCAGGGCCTGGAAGGCCAGGACACAGGAACTGAAGCAGGTTGCGGCTTCAGCTTCAGGTGTGTATGTTATTGAAAACTGTCTTTCTATAAACTCTACTTCCTGGGTATTGGATACCGGATCAGGATCTCATATCTTTAATTCTTTGCAGGCGTTGAGAAACCGTAGGTTTTTGAAGGCAGGTGACATGACCCTCAGAGTTGCGAACGGAGCTAGCATGGATGCTAAAGCCGTGGGGGACTATCACCTGGGAATGACAGATGGGCATGTTTTGGTTTTGCGTAATTGCTTTTTTGTACCCAACGCAACTTGTAATATCATTTCCGTATCTTTAGTTTCTAAAGAAGGTTATGAATTTGCGTTTGTAAGTAATGTTGTAAACATTCACCTTAATCAAGTTCTGATTGGGTTAGGTACTCTGAGCAATGGTATATACGTGTTAAACCAACCACAGATTTTCAATGTCCAGAATACACACAAAAGAAAGTCTCCAGATATTAATCAGGCTTTCTTATGGCATTGTAGACTGGGTCACATCAATGAGAGAAGGTTGACTAAGTTACATACAGAAGGGTATTTGAATCCGTTCGAATATCAATCGTATGCCACTTGTCAATCCTGTCTCAAAGGAAAGATGACAAAGACTCCGTTCACTGGACACGGAGTAAGAGCGAGCGAGCTCTTGGGGCTCGTACACAGCGACGTGTGCGGTCCAATGTCTACACTTGCGCGAAGCGGTTTTTCTTACTTCATTACTTTTACGGATGATTTTTCAAGGTTCGGACATGTCTTCTTGATGAAACATAAATCCGAAGCCTTTGGAAAATTCCAGGAATATAAGAATGAGGTAGAAAAACAAACCGGCAAAAGTATCAAGATTCTAAGATCGGATCGAGGTGGAGAATACTTGAGTGCCGAGTTCCTGAACTACTTAAAAGAGAATGGAATTCTCTCTCAGCTTACTCCTCCATACACTCCGCAACACAACGGTGTATCGGAGAGACGGAACCGCACCCTATTGGATATGGTACGGTCCATGATGAGTAACGCTGAGTTACCGCGATCTTTCTGGGGGTATGCGCTAGAATCAGCTGCGTACCTTTTGAACCGAGTTCCCACTAAGACTGTGCCTACCACACCATATGAGTTATGGAGTGGGAAGAAACCCTATCTTCAATATCTGAAGATCTGGGGATGTCCGGCTTTTGTCAAAAAGCAGCATGCGGACAAACTCGAGGCACGATCAGTACTGTGTAAGTTTGTGGGATAGCCAAAGAACACCAGGGGGTATCTTTTCTACTACGCAGAGGAACAAAAAGTCCTTGTTTCTCGTAATGCCCACTTTCTAGAACACCAGTTCTTAGAAAAGGAAATTAGTGGGAGCGCAGTAGAACTGGAGGAAATTCCAGAACCACAAACTATTACTGAAAGCTTAGTGGAACCAGAGGGTTCAAATGAACATGACATTCCTACGCCGCTCCGCAGAAGTAGTAGGCAGTCTCATCCACCCGAGAGATACTACGGTTTTCTCATAGACGGGGATAGAGAGGATTGCATCATAGATTATGATGAGCCTACTAGCTTCCAGCAGGCCGTTCAGAGCGTTGACTCGGTAAAATGGCTGGATGCAATGCGGACCGAAATGGAGTCCATGTACACCAACAAAGTATGGACGTTGGACATTGCTCCAGACGGGGTAAAACCCGTAGGATGCAAGTGGATCTTCAAAAGGAAGATTGGTGTAGATGGACAGGTTGAGACCTATAAAGCTAGACTTGTAGCAAAGGGTTTCCGTCAAAGACCTGGCTTGGACTATGACGAAACCTTTTCTCCAGTGGCTATGCTGAAATCCATTCGGATCCTTCTTGCCATTGCTGCCTTCCACGATTATGAGATTTGGCAGATGGACGTAAAGACCGCTTTTCTAAATGGAAATTTAGAGGAGTGTGTCTATATGGATCAGCCAGAGGGTTTCATTCAGAGTGGGAGCAGCGGAAAGGTGTGCAAGTTGCTTAAGTCCATCTATGGACTAAAGCAGGCATCGCGGAGTTGGAACATCTGTTTTGATGAGACGGTCAAGGAATTTGGCTTTATCAAAAATCCAGATGAACCATGCATCTATAGTAGATTTGTAGCGAGAACTGTAGTATTCCTCGTTTTATACGTGGATGACATTCTCTTAATAGGAAATGACATTCCTATGCTACAATCTGTCAAGGGGTTCTTGTCACACAGGTTCTCCATGAAAGACCTGGGTGATGCCTCATACATCCTGGGGATCCGGATCCATCGTGATAGATCCAAGAGGATATTAGGACTTTCTCAGTCCAGGTACATCGACACCATAGTGAAAAGATTCAGTATGGAAGATTCCAAGCGCGGTAACCTACCGGCTTGTCACGGGATCACCCTCTCTAAAGAGATGTCTCCCAAGACTGATTTGGAGAGGGATCACATGTCTATTATACCCTACGCTTCTGCGGTAGGCTCTATAATGTATGTGATGTTGTGTACCAGACCGGATGTAGCTTATGCACTGAGTGTGGTAAGCCGGTATCAGTCAAACCCTGGGGAGAAACACTGGATAGCGGTAAAGAACATTCTCAAGTACCTGAGAAGGACTAAGGAGATGTTCTTGGTGTATGGCGGAAAAGACCTCCAGATCGAGGCCTTTGCTGACTCCAGCTTCCAGAGTGACAAGGATGATTCCAAGTCCATGTCGGGTTTTGTCTTTACCCTCAATGGAGGGGCGGTGTGTTGGAAGAGCTCCAAACAGGAAACCGTTGCAGACTCGACTATGGAAGCGGAATACATTGCTGCATCTGATGCCGCAAAAGAAGCTGTCTGGATGAAGAAGTTCTTGAAAGAACTTCAGGTGGTTCCGTCCATTGTTGACCCAATACCTCTGTATTGCGACAACAACGGGGCTATAGCTTTAGCGAAGGAACCCAGGTCCCATCAGAGATCCAGGCACATCTTGAGGCGGTATCACCTGATCAGGGAGATCGTGGATTGCAAGGAGATCGAGGTTCGGAGGGTTGCTTCAGAAGAAAACACTGCAGATCCATTCACCAAGGCCTTACCCCAGACTCAGTTCGAGCGGCTGATCGAGATGATAGGTCTTCGATATGCCAGTACATGGCCTTAGTGCAAGTGGGAGATTGTTAGTGTATATGCCCTAGAGGCCATTTCTGTATCATACTAGTTTGTATATTACTTAATGGAAGCTTGGGATATTCACCTTGTATAAACAATCTTGCTCAAAATAGTAGTATGCTACTTGGTTTGTTTCTACTTCAATGTGTACTTGTGTTTATTTCAGTATATCACTTATACGCATTAGTGGAGCCCTTAGGATCTTTGCTTGATTACCAGCGTTGTGATGGCAGTCACACTAGTGGGGGCTGGGTAATCTATAAGCACATCCTTATACAGGTCCCTAGTCGCAGGACTATCGAGACAGGGCATCGATACTCCGGAGTAGACTAGCGTATGCGCTTCTCATCCCAGTGTGGGAGATGGTCTGTCCCACAGCCATCAGTACGTCGTACTGGAGATAGTATACGGGTGCTCGTTGGGTTACGAGTACACTGGACAAGACTCGTCGGAATCTGATAGGTTGGTATTATACCTATCGTCAGTTATCAGTTCCCAGGTGACATGAGTACAGCTTAGTCCGCTGACTTGACACTGGCACTTCGCCTCAGGTGTGTTCCCACTGCACTTTGATCACTACCCTACCACGGCTCAAAGGAGTCGTGCAAACCGGTGGTGGTTGGGTGCAGTCCCGAAGCACTTGGAGGCAGTGACGGTTAGATATGATTCGTCTCTCCCGGTATTGGGGGTTGACATCGCGCTGTGTCTAGGAGAGCCATTACACGAGTAGTCCCTGGCCATGGCAAGCGAGATATACTGGTAGGTTCCAGTGTTATCTCAGGGTGTTTTGGGCTTCACTCCGGCACGACTTGTACCACTATTAGGGGACTGACGTTTTACCGCCCCCTAGGCCCGACATGCGATGTATTAGACGAACACACCGGACTGTACGGAGACTGTCACATTCAAACTCAGTAGGAGTTCAAATGGGGTTTCACCTCGTCAGCCTTCTTGTCGACATCTACCTGGGGACCGTTACGCACAGCTAGTGCCGCTTGCGGTCTGTGGTTAAACCCACTGCCAGCGTAGTGTCGAGTCTTTAGAGTCCCACACAGAGGGTATTCGCCTCTGGGCAAAACAGAGTAGAGGTCGCATGGTTTTGCGACAGGGTTCGTTCTCATCCGCGCACTTGTGCACGTTTGGAGTCCGGACGGATTTTATTGGTTGGCTCTGGTTTGAGTCAGATACCGGTATATGTTTTGGGGTTGCTTTTATCTCTCAGTATTCATGTTCCTCGGAACAAGAATGCAGGTGTGTATGCACAGTTATTTGAGGAGGAGGAAGATGACTTTCATTAGGGTTTCGGAACGGGTGCGTATGCACAATTGACAGTCGTCTTTTTCCAAACCCTAATGGATTTATGTTTTATCAATTAATAATATTAATAAAATGAAAAGTGTCATGGTTGGTTTTTTGTTGACTTGTTGACCATGGTTGGTTTTTGTTGACTTGTTGACCATGGTTGACTTGTTGACCATGGTTGAAGATTTGACCATCATCATTACAAAAGCAAGATGCTTTTTGATTCTTGCAAAACCATTTAATGTTGGTAATGATAATGGTCATTCTAAAACTTTCCATCAACCTTTTCATTATCATTATTATTATTATTTGATAATTCTTTTTCTTTTGCATTATGGTTGCAAAAGGAAAAAGAGAGCTCATTCTATCATAACTCTTCTCTCTCTTCATTTCATCTTCTTCTTCCTCTAGCAAAAGAGAACCCTTCTCATGTGTTGAGAATCCTTCTCTTTAAAAAGCAAAGCACCCCTTAGACACTCTCTACTCATTCTAGGTTTATGGTTTAGCAAGCCGGAAACCCTAGTTCACTCAAAGCACGAGGAAGAGCCCAAAGGTTGAACTCTCGAGGTGGATCCATCTTCGACGGAAGAAGGCGACAAGAAAGAGAACCATCAACCTCTACAAAGTTTGAAGAAGAAGGAGTTCAAGTTTAGGTATAACCATCTCCATCCGAGTAGCTAACTCTCTTTAGAAAAGTATGCTAGTTTTAGTTTAGACACGATCCCGACCTTGTTTAGTCCATGTTGCCTCTTGCGATAAAAATTTGTTTTTTATACCGTTTCTGCCTCCCCGTAAGCACCGGGGGTCGCAACGTGGACTTACACTAACTCGGCTCTGATACCACTGTAGGGTTCCTAGGCACTCTCAAGAGGTCTCACAAGGCATCAACCATGCCAATTTCAAAAAATCTAGGTGCCGAGAAACCCGACTACGGATCGTTGGCTAGAAATCTAGGAGAAAAAGCTAACTAGTTAATACTTAACTAAAAGAATACGGAAATACAACCTTTGTAGATCCGGTGCTCCACCTCCATAGCTCCGTAACGAAGTCCCTTCGCTGTCCAAGTGAATTCCCGGGCTCTAGCGTCGGCTTCATCGGAGAAATGGCGGGCTTGGTCATCGACGACGTGCCGAAGATGATCTACTGTAGGGTTCCTAGGCACCCTAAGGAGGTCTCACAAGGCATCAACCATGCCAATTTCAAAAAATCTAGGTGCCGAGAAACCCGACTACGGATCGTTTGCAAGAAAACTAGGCGAAAAAAGAACTAGTTTACAACTAAACTATAAGATACGGAAATACAACCTTTGTAGATCCGGTGCTCCACCTCCACGGCTCCGCAATGAAGTCTCCTCGCTGTCCAAGACGGATCCCGGGCTCTAGCGTCGGCTTCATCGGAGAATGGACGGGCTAGGTCATCGACGACGTGCCGAAGATGATCTACGTCGAAGCATCACTAGATCAAGCTCCACCTTCACCAAGACATGAAAACTTGTGAAGGAAACACACTCTACTACTTGGCAAGAGGTAGAGGATGAAGAAATAGGAAGTGGGTTCACTTTAGAATTGGATTTCTCACTCTTTTTCTCACTTTGCCATTAAAGCTTTCAAGCTTTTTCTAGAAGTCAAGAAGAAGAAGAAGATGAAGAATATCATAAGTATATTAGATAATTGAAAAAGAATTTTTTCTTATCATATTCTTCACCATAGTTAAGTGTAGAGAATCAACTAGAGTTAGTTCCAATGGTTAGGGTTAAGCAAGAGATAAGAATGATGACTTAGTCAAAGCTTCATGAATGTTCAACTAAAAACAAACTAAGCCACCATTATCCTCTTATGCCAATTATTTTATTTCCAAAATGAATAAATGAATAAGATAAATAAATGAATAAGGAAAAACAAAACCCTAACCATTTAAATAACCATGGTTTAATTCTTTACACAAACCAAGTAAGTATGCATCATCAAACATGATACAATCATGTGCACAAAACTATATCAAATATACAACGTGCACATCCGAACGAGAAAATCCATTTAAAGTGAACCGATACTAGTTAATGCAAAGTAATATATCAAATATATAAATATGCATTAAATCATTAAATCAACACTTGATTCAATGATCCGGTCATGTCGCACACAACCGACTAGTATACAATGTATCGGCTTATCGAATCAACGCTTGAATCGATAACTAGGTTATATCACATACAACCATTCGACACATTGATCGCGAGAATGAAATACGGTATCACATACACGCATTATTCTCGGTCCCGCACATATCTCATATGCGCTCCTATTTCGTTTCGCTTGAGCCAGGAAACCTCTGTGTAGGACTCTAAAGACTCGTCAATACGCCGGCAGCAGGTGATGATCAT
Source organism: Agapanthus africanus (assembly GCA_030015575.1). Taxonomy (NCBI): domain Eukaryota; kingdom Viridiplantae; phylum Streptophyta; class Magnoliopsida; order Asparagales; family Amaryllidaceae; genus Agapanthus; species Agapanthus africanus. The sequence goes on along the minus strand of JASDDO010000031.1, from coordinate 313,264,768 downwards.
ATCAAGCACCCACAAGCCGCAAGCGGTCTGCTAAACGTAACGGCCACCCGGGTATTGAGAGATCTGAAGATCGACGAGCAAGCCCGCTCACACTCCAGTGAATCCAACCAGTAACACTACCGTACAGTCCGGTCTGATCGTCTGATATGTCGCATATCTTGCCTAGGGGTGGTAAACGTCAGACCCCAATAGCTCGATAAGTCGTGTCGATATGAGGTCTATAACAATTCGAGAAACTACTGGTAACACTTACCAGTAAATCTCAGCAACCCTGGCCAGGGATTTCCTGTTATAGCCAATCGAACACAGGGCAACATCAACCCCCTATACCGGGAGAGACGAATCCCCTCCTATCGCTCATTGCCTCCATGTGACTCGGGACTGTACCCAAAAACAACCGTTTTGCACGCCCTCTTGGACGTGGTAAGATGGAAATCAAAGCACAGTGGGAACCACACAAGACTCTATGACGATCTCGGGTCAACAGACTACTCTGTACCAGTGTCACCAGAGAACTGCCATCTGACGTGAGGTATAATACCATCTGGGAGTTCTCGGCGAGTCCGTCCAGTGTACCCAGTCTCTACTGAGCACCCGTATATCATCTCTGATGTCAAACACCGATGGATATGGGATCATCCATCGCCCATCTGTATGGGTCGAGAAGGTACACGCTAGTCTACTCTAGTATATCGATGCCCCATCTCGATACACCCACGACTAGGGACTTTCAAGGATGTACTTATGGACTACCATGTCCCCAGTAGTATGATCCGCATCATAGTCCAGGTAGTCAAGTACACATCCTAAGGGCTTTACCAACATGTAACAGAGAGACAATCAGTATACACGTTAAGGTAAAGAGTAACCAGATAGCATACTATCATGTCGAGCAAGAAAGTCCTCCCTATATATGTCCCAGCATCCACTACAATATACATCCTATGTACAGTAATGGCCTCTAGGGCATACATATAACTAACAATCTTCCACTTGCACAAGGGCCATCTGTAGCAGTGGCTGCAGTATCTCATACTCAACCATCCCATAAAAGTCTCTCTCTGGGAATAGGCCTTCGTGAGTGGATCCACTGCGTTATCCTCTAAGTCTGCTCTCCTTACCTCGATCAGCCAGGAGATCAACCATCTCCATGATCAGGTGATACTGCCTTAGAATATGTCTGGATCACTGATGGGACGGGGGTTCCTGGCATAAGCCACAACTCCATTGTCACACAATGGTAGGAACTAAGTTCATCTCATGAACTATTATACATCCAAACAGCCTCTTTGGTAGCATCTTAAGTAGCGATGTATCCTGTCTTTATCGTCTAGTATGTCACGGTATCTAGCTTGGAACTCTTCCAACATACCGTCCCTCGATTGTGGGTAAAGACAATGCCTGCGACTGACATTCAGTCGTCTTTATCACCCTGGAACACTTCCAGTGATTCATCCCAGGATCAACTGATACCATCTCACTACAGCTAGTGAGTATCCTAACATCCAATTAGATCTATCTCATAGATCCAAAATCCAGGATTTAGTAGGTATCACTTTGATCCTATACTGAGAATCTTTGTGATAAACGGAGATTGATCGAGCGTAGCATAAGAAACTCCTTTCTTATCAAGAGTATGTCATCCACGTACTCTACGAGGATCACCACCATACTCCCTACTACCTTCTTGTTTATACAAGGTTCATCTACCATTTTGATGATGTCAAACTCTTTGACTAACACATCAAAACAGACGTTCCAACTCCGCGATGCCTGCTTTATCCTATAAATCATCTTGTTCACGTTTCCGCTGCTCCCACTGTGTACGAGGCCCTCTGGCTGTGTACTTATAGACACACTTTTCTAAAACATCATTTAGAAAAGCAGTCATGACACCCAACCACCAGATATCGTAGTCATGGTATGTAGCCGTGGCAAGTAGGATCTGGATGGACTTAAGCATAGGTACTGGAAAAGGTTTCATCATTATCCATGCCTGGTCAATGACGAAGACCTTTAACAAGTCTAGCTTTGAAAGTCTCAACTTTTCCATTTACACCAAGTAATCTTCTCAAGATATACTTGCTCCTGATGGAGATTTAACCCTTCAGATATAGCAGCCAAAGTCCATACTTTGTTGGTGTATAAGGATTCCATCTCAGATCGCTAACCATCCAGCCATTCTTACAGAGTCCTACTCCTGATGGCCAGCTCGAAACTAGTTGGGTCATCATCTCATGATGCAATCCTCGCTCCCACTGTCATAGAGAAACCGAAGTATCTCTCAGGTGGGTGAGGAACCCTACTAGATCGGCGGAGAGGATGAGGTTCGTTGGTATCTACTGAATCCTTTGGTTGTACCAAATCACCTGCTGTATTTTGTATAGCTGGAACCTTTCCAGTTCTACTTAACAGACCTTGCCTCGAGCTTGTCCAGATTTTGCTTTTAGACATAGGCTGGACAACCCCAAATCTTAACTGACTTAAGACGTGGGCTCTTCCCTTTCCATATCACATATGAAATGGTAGGCAACTGATTTGATTGGAACCCTATTCAATAGGTATGCAGCTTCTTAAGTGCACAACTCCCTTTACTGAGGGTTGTGCACTTAAGAAGCTGCATACCAGTAAATCTGATTGGATTTCTCTGAATATATAGGGAGGACTTTCTTGCTCGACACGATAATATGCTATCTGGTTACTCTTTACCTTAACGTGTACATTGATTGTCTCTCTGATACCACTGTAGGGTTCCTAGGCACCCTAAGGAGGTCTCACAAGGCATCAACCATGCCAATTTCAAAAAATCTAGGTGCCGAGAAACCCGACTACGGATCGTTTGCTAGAAAACTAGGCGAAAAAGAACTAGTTTACAACTAAACTATAAGATACGGAAATACAACCTTTGTAGATCCGGTGCTCCACCTCCACGGCTCCGCAATGAAGTCTCCTCGCTGTCCAAGATGGATCCCGGGCTCTAGCGTCGGCTTCATCGGAGAATGGACGGGCTAGGTCATCGACGATGTGCCGAAGATGATCTACGTCGAAGCATCACTAGATCAAGCTCCACCTTCATCAAGCCATGAAAACTTATGAAGGAAACACACTCTACTACTTGGCAAGAGGTAGAGGATGAAGAAATAGGAAGTGGGTTCACTTTAGAATTGGATTTCTCACTCTTTTTCTCACTTTGCCATTAAAGCTTTCAAGCTTTTTCTAGAAGTCAAGAAGGAGAAGAAGATGAAGAATATCATAAGTATATTAGATAATTGAAAAAGAATTTTTTCTTATCATATTCTTCACCATAGTTAAGTGTAGAGAATCAACTAGAGTTAGTTCAAATGGTTAGGGTTAAGCAAGAGATAAGAATGATGACTTAGTCAAAGCTTCATGAATGTTCAACTAAAAAACAAACTAAGCCACCATTATCCTCTTATGCCAATTATTTTATTTCCAAAAAGAATAAATGAATAAGATAAATAAATGAATAAGGAAAAACAAAACCCTAACCATTTCAATAACCATGGTTTAATTCTTTACACAAACCAAGTAAGTATGCATCATCAAACATGATACAATCATGTGCACAAAACTATATCAAATATACAACGTGCACATCCGAGCGAGAAAATCCATTTAAAGTGAACCGATACTAGTTAATGCAAAGTAATATATCAAATATATAAATATGCATTAAATCATTAAATCAACACTTGATTCAATAATCCGGTCATGTCGCACACAACCGACTAGTATACAATGTATCGGCTTATCGAATCAACGCTTGAATCGATAACTAGGTTATATCGCATACAACCATTCGACACATTGATCGCGAGAATGAAATACGGTATCACATACACGCATTATTCTCGGTCCCGCACATATCTCATATGCGCTCCTATTTCGTTTCGCTTGAGCCAGGAAACCTCTGTGTAGGACTCTAAAGACTCGTCAATACGCCGGCAGCAGGTGATGATCATATCAAGCACCCACAAGCCGCAAGCGGTCTGCTAAACGTAACGGCCACCCGGGTATTGAGAGATCTGAAGATCGACGAGCAAGCCCGCTCACACTCCAGTGAATCCAACCAGTAACACTACCGTACAGTCCGGTCTGATCGTCTGATATGTCGCATATCTTGCCTAGGGGTGGTAAATGTCAGACCCCAATAGCTCGATAAGTCGTGTCGATATGAGGTCTATAACAATTCGAGAAACTACTGGTAACACTTACCAGTAAATCTCAGCAACCCTGGCCAGGGATTTCCTGTTATAGCCAATCGAACACAGGGCAACATCAACCCCCTATACCGGGAGAGACGAATCCCCTCCTATCGCTCATTGCCTCCATGTGACTCGGGACTGTACCCAAAATCAACCGTTTTGCACGCCCTCTTAGACGTGGTAAGATGGAAATCAAAGCACAGTGGGAACCACACAAGACTCTATGACGATCTCAGGTCAACAGACTACTCTGTACCAGAGTCACCAGAGAACTGCCATCTGACGTGAGGTATAATACCATCTGGGAGTTCTCAGCGAGTCCGTCCAGTGTACCCAGTCTCTACTGAGCACCCGTATATCATCTCTGATGTCAAACACCGATGGATATGGGATCATCCATCGCCCATCTGTATGGGTCGAGAAGGTACACGCTAGTCTACTCTAGTATATCGATGCCCCATCTCGATACACCCACGACTAGGGACTTTCAAGGATGTACTTATGGACTACCATGTCCCCAGTAGTATGATCCGCATCATAGTCCAGGTAGTCAAGTACACATCCTAAGGGCTTTACCAACATGTAACAGAGAGACAATCAGTATACACGTTAAGGTAAAGAGTAACCAGATAGCATACTATCATGTCGAGCAAGAAAGTCCTCCCTATATATGTCCCAGCATCCACTACAATATACATCCTATGTACAGTAATGGCCTCTAGGGCATACATATAACTAACAATCTCCCACTTGCACAAGGGCCATCTGTAGCAGTGGCTGCAGTATCTCATACTCAACCATCCCATAAAAGTCTCTCTCTGGGAATAGGCCTTCGTGAGTGGATCCACTGCGTTATCCTCTAAGTCTGCTCTCCTTACCTCGATCAGCCAGGAGATCAACCATCTCCATGATCAGGTGATACTGCCTTAGAATATGTCTGGATCACTGATGGGACGGGGGTTCCTGGCATAAGCCACAACTCCATTGTCACACAATGGTAGGAACTAAGTTCATCTCATGAACTATTATACATCCAAACAGCCTCTTTGGTAGCATCTTAAGTAGCGATGTATCCTGTCTTTATCGTCTAGTATGTCACGGTATCTAGCTTGGAACTCTTCCAACATACCGTCCCTCGATTGTGGGTAAAGACAATGCCTGCGACTGACATTCAGTCGTCTTTATCACCCTGGAACACTTCCAGTGATTCATCCCAGGATCAACTGATACCATCTCACTACAGCTAGTGAGTATCCTAACATCCAATTAGATCTATCTCATAGATCCAAAATCCAGGATTTAGTAGGTATCACTTTGATCCTATACTGAGAATCTTTGTGATAAACGGAGATTGATCGAGCGTAGCATAAGAAACTCCTTTCTTATCAAGAGTATGTCATCCACGTACTCTACGAGGATCACCACCATACTCCCTACTACCTTCTTGTTTATACAAGGTTCATCTACCATTTTGATGATGTCAAACTCTTTGACTAACACATCAAAACAGACGTTCCAACTCCGCGATGCCTGCTTTATCCTATAAATCATCTTGTTCACGTTTCCGCTGCTCCCACTGTGTACGAGGCCCTCTGGCTGTGTACTTATAGACACACTTTTCTAAAACATCATTTAGAAAAGCAGTCATGACACCCAACCACCAGATATCGTAGTCATGGTATGTAGCCGTGGCAAGTAGGATCTGGATGGACTTAAGCATAGGTACTGGAAAAGGTTTCATCATTATCCATGCCTGGTCAATGACGAAGACCTTTAACAAGTCTAGCTTTGAAAGTCTCAACTTTTCCATTTACACCAAGTAATCTTCTCAAGATATACTTGCTCCTGATGGAGATTTAACCCTTCAGATATAGCAGCCAAAGTCCATACTTTGTTGGTGTATAAGGATTCCATCTCAGATCGCTAACCATCCAGCCATTCTTACAGAGTCCTACTCCTGATGGCCAGCTCGAAACTAGTTGGGTCATCATCTCATGATGCAATCCTCGCTCCCACTGTCATAGAGAAACCGAAGTATCTCTCAGGTGGGTGAGGAACCCTACTAGATCGGCGGAGAGGATGAGGTTCGTTGGTATCTACTGAATCCTTTGGTTGTACCAAATCACCTGCTGTATTTTGTATAGCTGGAACCTTTCCAGTTCTACTTAACAGACCTTGCCTCGAGCTTGTCCAGATTTTGCTTTTAGACATAGGCTGGACAACCCCAAATCTTAACTGACTTAAGACGTGGGCTCTTCCCTTTCCATATCACATATGAAATGGTAGGCAACTGATTTGATTGGAACCCTATTCAATAGGTATGCAGCTTCTTAAGTGCACAACTCCCTTTACTGAGGGTTGTGCACTTAAGAAGCTGCATACCAGTAAATCTGATTGGATTTCTCTGAATATATAGGGAGGACTTTCTTGCTCGACACGATAATATGCTATCTGGTTACTCTTTACCTTAACGTGTACATTGATTGTCTCTCTGATACCACTGTAGGGTTCCTAGGCACCCTAAGGAGGTCTCACAAGGCATCAACCATGCCAATTTCAAAAAATCTAGGTGCCGAGAAACCCGACTACGGATCGTTTGCTAGAAAACTAGGCGAAAAAGAACTAGTTTACAACTAAACTATAAGATACGGAAATACAACCTTTGTAGATCCGGTGCTCCACCTCCACGGCTCCGCAATGAAGTCTCCTCGCTGTCCAAGATGGATCCCGGGCTCTAGCGTCGGCTTCATCGGAGAATGGACGGGCTAGGTCATCGACGATGTGCCGAAGATGATCTACGTCGAAGCATCACTAGATCAAGCTCCACCTTCACCAAGCCATGAAAACTTATGAAGGAAACACACTCTACTACTTGGCAAGAGGTAGAGGATGAAGAAATAGGAAGTGGGTTCACTTTAGAATTGGATTTCTCACTCTTTTTCTCACTTTGCCATTAAAGCTTTCAAGCTTTTTCTAGAAGTCAAGAAGGAGAAGAAGATGAAGAATATCATAAGTATATTAGATAATTGAAAAAGAATTTTTTCTTATCATATTCTTCACCATAGTTAAGTGTAGAGAATCAACTAGAGTTAGTTCAAATGGTTAGGGTTAAGCAAGAGATAAGAATGATGACTTAGTCAAAGCTTCATGAATGTTCAACTAAAAAACAAACTAAGCCACCATTATCCTCTTATGCCAATTATTTTATTTCCAAAAAGAATAAATGAATAAGATAAATAAATGAATAAGGAAAAACAAAACCCTAACCATTTAAATAACCATGGTTTAATTCTTTACACAAACCAAGTAAGTATGCATCATCAAACATGATACAATCATGTGCACAAAACTATATCAAATATACAACGTGCACATCCGAGCGAGAAAATCCATTTAAAGTGAACCGATACTAGTTAATGCAAAGTAATATATCAAATATATAAATATGCATTAAATCATTAAATCAACACTTGATTCAATAATCCGGTCATGTCGCACACAACCGACTAGTATACAATGTATCGGCTTATCGAATCAACGCTTGAATCGATAACTAGGTTATATCGCATACAACCATTCGACACATTGATCGCGAGAATGAAATACGGTATCACATACACGCATTATTCTCGGTCCCGCACATATCTCATATGCGCTCCTATTTCGTTTCGCTTGAGCCAGGAAACCTCTGTGTAGGACTCTAAAGACTCGTCAATACGCCGGCAGCAGGTGATGATCATATCAAGCACCCACAAGCCGCAAGCGGTCTGCTAAACGTAACGGCCACCCGGGTATTGAGAGATCTGAAGATCGACGAGCAAGCCCGCTCACACTCCAGTGAATCCAACCAGTAACACTACCGTACAGTCCGGTCTGATCGTCTGATATGTCGCATATCTTGCCTAGGGGTGGTAAATGTCAGACCCCAATAGCTCGATAAGTCGTGTCGATATGAGGTCTATAACAATTCGAGAAACTACTGGTAACACTTACCAGTAAATCTCAGCAACCCTGGCCAGGGATTTCCTGTTATAGCCAATCGAACACAGGGCAACATCAACCCCCTATACCGGGAGAGACGAATCCCCTCCTATCGCTCATTGCCTCCATGTGACTCGGGACTGTACCCAAAAACAACCGTTTTGCACGCCCTCTTGGACGTGGTAAGATGGAAATCAAAGCACAGTGGGAACCACACAAGACTCTATGACGATCTCGGGTCAACAGACTACTCTGTACCAGTGTCACCAGAGAACTGCCATCTGACGTGAGGTATAATACCATCTGGGAGTTCTCGGCGAGTCCGTCCAGTGTACCCAGTCTCTACTGAGCACCCGTATATCATCTCTGATGTCAAACACCGATGGATATGGGATCATCCATCGCCCATCTGTATGGGTCGAGAAGGTACACGCTAGTCTACTCTAGTATATCGATGCCCCATCTCGATACACCCACGACTAGGGACTTTCAAGGATGTACTTATGGACTACCATGTCCCCAGTAGTATGATCCGCATCATAGTCCAGGTAGTCAAGTACACATCCTAAGGGCTTTACCAACATGTAACAGAGAGACAATCAGTATACACGTTAAGGTAAAGAGTAACCAGATAGCATACTATCATGTCGAGCAAGAAAGTCCTCCCTATATATGTCCCAGCATCCACTACAATATACATCCTATGTACAGTAATGGCCTCTAGGGCATACATATAATTAACAATCTCCCACTTGCACAAGGGCCATCTGTAGCAGTGGCTGCAGTATCTCATACTCAACCATCCCATAAAAGTCTCTCTCTGGGAATAGGCCTTCGTGAGTGGATCCACTGCGTTATCCTCTAAGTCTGCTCTCCTTACCTCGATCAGCCAGGAGATCAACCATCTCCATGATCAGGTGATACTGCCTTAGAATATGTCTGGATCACTGATGGGACGGGGGTTCCTGGCATAAGCCACAACTCCATTGTCACACAATGGTAGGAACTAAGTTCATCTCATGAACTATTATACATCCAAACAGCCTCTTTGGTAGCATCTTAAGTAGCGATGTATCCTGTCTTTATCGTCTAGTATGTCACGGTATCTAGCTTGGAACTCTTCCAACATACCGTCCCTCGATTGTGGGTAAAGACAATGCCTGCGACTGACATTCAGTCGTCTTTATCACCCTGGAACACTTCCAGTGATTCATCCCAGGATCAACTGATACCATCTCACTACAGCTAGTGAGTATCCTAACATCCAATTAGATCTATCTCATAGATCCAAAATCCAGGATTTAGTAGGTATCACTTTGATCCTATACTGAGAATCTTTGTGATAAACGGAGATTGATCGAGCGTAGCATAAGAAACTCCTTTCTTATCAAGAGTATGTCATCCACGTACTCTACGAGGATCACCACCATACTCCCTACTACCTTCTTGTTTATACAAGGTTCATCTACCATTTTGATGATGTCAAACTCTTTGACTAACACATCAAAACAGACGTTCCAACTCCACGATGCCTGCTTTATCCTATAAATCATCTTGTTCACGTTTCCGCTGCTCCCACTGTGTACGAGGCCCTCTGGCTGTGTACTTATAGACACACTTTTCTAAAACATCATTTAGAAAAGCAGTCATGACACCCAACCACCAGATATCGTAGTCATGGTATGTAGCCGTGGCAAGTAGGATCTGGATGGACTTAAGCATAGGTACTGGAAAAGGTTTCATCATTATCCATGCCTGGTCAATGACGAAGACCTTTAACAAGTCTAGCTTTGAAAGTCTCAACTTTTCCATTTACACCAAGTAATCTTCTCAAGATATACTTGCTCCTGATGGAGATTTAACCCTTCAGATATAGCAGCCAAAGTCCATACTTTGTTGGTGTATAAGGATTCCATCTCAGATCGCTAACCATCCAGCCATTCTTACAGAGTCCTACTCCTGATGGCCAGCTCGAAACTAGTTGGGTCATCATCTCATGATGCAATCCTCGCTCCCACTGTCATAGAGAAACCGAAGTATCTCTCAGGTGGGTGAGGAACCCTACTAGATCGGCGGAGAGGATGAGGTTCGTTGGTATCTACTGAATCCTTTGGTTGTACCAAATCACCTGCTGTATTTTGTATAGCTGGAACCTTTCCAGTTCTACTTAACAGACCTTGCCTCGAGCTTGTCCAGATTTTGCTTTTAGACATAGGCTGGACAACCCCAAATCTTAACTGACTTAAGACGTGGGCTCTTCCCTTTCCATATCACATATGAAATGGTAGGCAACTGATTTGATTGGAACCCTATTCAATAGGTATGCAGCTTCTTAAGTGCACAACTCCCTTTACTGAGGGTTGTGCACTTAAGAAGCTGCATACCAGTAAATCTGATTGGATTTCTCTGAATATATAGGGAGGACTTTCTTGCTCGACATGATAATATGCTATCTGGTTACTCTTTACCTTAACGTGTACATTGATTGTCTCTCTGATACCACTGTAGGGTTCCTAGGCACCCTAAGGAGGTCTCACAAGGCATCAACCATGCCAATTTCAAAAAATCTAGGTGCCGAGAAACCCGACTACGGATCGTTTGCTAGAAAACTAGGCGAAAAAGAACTAGTTTACAACTAAACTATAAGATACGGAAATACAACCTTTGTAGATCCGGTGCTCCACCTCCACGGCTCCGCAATGAAGTCTCCTCGCTGTCCAAGATGGATCCCGGGCTCTAGCGTCGGCTTCATCGGAGAATGGACGGGCTAGGTCATCGACGATGTGCCGAAGATGATCTACGTCGAAGCATCACTAGATCAAGCTCCACCTTCACCAAGCCATGAAAACTTATGAAGGAAACACACTCTACTACTTGGCAAGAGGTAGAGGATGAAGAAATAGGAAGTGGGTTCACTTTAGAATTGGATTTCTCACTCTTTTTCTCACTTTGCCATTAAAGCTTTCAAGCTTTTTCTAGAAGTCAAGAAGGAGAAGAAGATGAAGAATATCATAAGTATATTAGATAATTGAAAAAGAATTTTTTCTTATCATATTCTTCACCATAGTTAAGTGTAGAGAATCAACTAGAGTTAGTTCAAATGGTTAGGGTTAAGCAAGAGATAAGAATGATGACTTAGTCAAAGCTTCATGAATGTTCAACTAAAAAACAAACTAAGCCACCATTATCCTCTTATGCCAATTATTTTATTTCCAAAAAGAATAAATGAATAAGATAAATAAATGAATAAGGAAAAACAAAACCCTAACCATTTAAATAACCATGGTTTAATTCTTTACACAAACCAAGTAAGTATGCATCATCAAACATGATACAATCATGTGCACAAAACTATATCAAATATACAACGTGCACATCCGAGCGAGAAAATCCATTTAAAGTGAACCGATACTAGTTAATGCAAAGTAATATATCAAATATATAAATATGCATTAAATCATTAAATCAACACTTGATTCAATAATCCGGTCATGTCGCACACAACCGACTAGTATACAATGTATCGGCTTATCGAATCAACGCTTGAATCGATAACTAGGTTATATCGCATACAACCATTCGACACATTGATCGCGAGAATGAAATATGGTATCACATACACGCATTATTCTTGGTCCCGCACATATCTCATATGCGCTCCTATTTCGTTTCGCTTGAGCCAGGAAACCTCTGTGTAGGACTCTAAAGACTCGTCAATACGCCGGCAGCAGGTGATGATCATATCAAGCACCCACAAGCCGCAAGCGGTCTGCTAAACGTAACGGCCACCCGGGTATTGAGCGATCTGAAGATCGACGAGCAAGCCCGCTCACACTCCAGTGAATCCAACCAGTAACACTACCGTACAGTCCGGTCTGATCGTCTGATATGTCGCATATCTTGCCTAGGGGTGGTAAACGTCAGACCCCAATAGCTCGATAAGTCGTGTCGATATGAGGTCTATAACAATTCGAGAAACTACTGGTAACACTTACCAGTAAATCTCAGCAACCCTGGCTAGGGATTTCCTGTTATAGCCAATCGAACACAGCGCAACATCAACCCCCTATACCGGGAGAGACGAATCCCCTCCTATCGCTCATTGCCTCCATGTGACTCGGGACTGTACCCAAAAACCACCGTTTTGCACGCCCTCTTGGACGTGGTAAGATGGAAATCAAAGCACAGTGGGAACCACACAAGACTCTATGACGATCTCGGGTCAACAGACTACTCTGTACCTGTGTCACCAGAGAACTGCCATCTGACGTGAGGTATAATACCATCTGGGAGTTCTCGGCGAGTCCGTCCAGTGTACCCAGTCTTTACTGAGCACCCGTATATCATCTCTGATGTCAAACACCGATGGATATGGGATCATCCATCGCCCATCTGTATGGGTTGAGAAGGTACACGCTAGTCTACTCTGGTATATCGATGCCCCATCTCGATACACCCACGACTAGGGACTTTCAAGGATGTACCTATGGACTACCATGTCCCCACTAGTATGATCCGCATCATAGTCCAGGTAGTCAAGTACACATCCTAAGGGCTTTACCAACATGTAACAGAGAGACAATCAATGTGCACGTTAAGGTAAAGAGTAACCAGATAGCATACTATCGTGTCGAGCAAGAAAGTCCTCCCTATATATGTCCCAGCATCCACTACAATATACATCCTATGTACAGTAATGGCCTCTAGGGCATACATATAACTAACAATCTCCCACTTGCACTAGGGCCATCTGTAGCAGTGGTCGTAGTATCTCATACTCAACCATCCCATGAAAGTCTCTCTCTGGGAATAGGCCTTCGTGAGTGGATCCGCTGCGTTATCCTCTAAGTCTGCTCTCCTTTCCTCGATCACCCTGGAGATCAACCATCTCCATGATCAGGTGATACTGCCTTAGAATAAGTCTGGATCACTGATGGGACCGGCGTTCCTTGGCATAAGCCACAACTCCATTGTCTCACAATGGTAGGAACGTAGTTCATCTCATGAACTAATATACACCCAAACATCCTCTTTGGTAGCATCTTGAGTAGCGATGTATCCAGCCTTTATCGTCTAGTATGTCACGCTATCTAGCTTGGAACTCTTCCAACATACCGTCCCTTTACTGAGGGTAAAGATAATGCCTGCGACTGACATTCAGTCGTCTTTATCACCCTGGAACCTTTCCAGTGATTCTCCCAGGATCGATTGATACCATCTCACTACAGCTAGTGAGTATCCTAACATCCAATTAGATCTATCTCATAGATCCAAAATCCAGGATTTAGTAGGTATCACTTTGATCCTATACTGAGAATCTTTGTGATAAATGGAGATTGATCGAGCGTAGCATAAGAAACTCCTTTCTTATCAAGAGTATGTCATCCACGTACTCTACGAGGATCACCACCATACTCCCTACTACCTTTTTGTTTATACAAGGTTCATGTACCATTTTGATGATGTCAAACTCTTTGACTAACACATCAAAACAGACATTCTAACTCCGCGATGCCTGCTTTATCGTATAAAGCATCTTGCACACGTTTCCGCTGCTCCCACTGTCTACGAAGCCCTCTGGCTGTGTACTTATAGACGCACTCTTCTAAAACATCATTTAGAAAAGATGTCATGGCACCCAACCTCCAGATATCGTAGTCATGGTATGTAGCCGTGGCAAGTAGGATCTGGATGGACTTAAGCATAGATACTGGAAATGGTTTCATCATTATCCACGCCTGGTTGATGACGAAAACCTTTAACAAGTCTAGCTTTGAAAGTCTCAACCTTTCCAAGTACACCAAGTAATCTTCTCAAGATATACTTGCTCCTGATGGGGATTTAACCCTTCAGATATAGCAACCAAAGTCCATACTTTGTTGGTGTATAAGGATTACATCTCAGATCACTAAGCATCCAGCCATTCTTACAGAGTCTTACTCCTGATGGCCTGCTCGAAGCTAGTTGGGTCATCATCTCATGATGCATTCCTCGCTCCCACTGTCATAGAGAAACCGAAGTATCTCTCAGGTGGGTGAGGAACCCTATTAGATCGGCGGAGAGGCTGAGGTTCGTTGGAATCTACTGAATCTTTCGGTTCTACCAAATCATCAACTCCAGTTTGTATAGCTGGAACGTTTCCAGTTCTACATAACAGACGGTGCCTCGAGCTTGTCCGGATTTTGCTTTTAGACATAGGCCGGACAACCCCAAATCTTAACTAACTTAAGATATGGGCTCTTCCCTTTCCATATCACATATGAAATGGTAGGCTTTGATTTGATTTGAACCGTAATTCAATAGGTATGCAGCTTCATAAGTGCATAACTCCCAAAAGGAAATAGGTAACTCAGTAGTACTCATCATAGAGCACACCATATCGAATAGGGTGCAATTGCTCCGCCCCGACATACCATCTGCAATGGTGTATACGGAGGAGTAATGCTGAGAGAGAATCTCATTCTCCTTTAGAAAAGTTCAAGAATTCCGTGCTCAAGTATTCTCCTACTTGATCTCATCAAAGGACATAATACTTTTACCCGTATTGGTTCTCTACTTCTAACTTATATTCTATGAATATCTCAAAAGGTTCGGACTTATGTTTCAACAGGAACATATGTCTGAATCTAAAGAGATCATCAGAGAACGTAATGAAGTACAAAGAACCGGTCTTGGCATGTGTAGACAGGGGACCTTACATACATCAACATGTATCAGTCCCAAGAGTTCATTAACTCTTTCTCTGTTTCCAGTAAACGGAGCTATGGTCATCTTATCTCTGTGACATGACTGGCAAGTTTCAGAAGATGTAAATTCAAACTGATTTAAATATGCATCTACATGTAACTTCAGCTAGTCGGGTCGCATTGATATGACCTAGTCTACAATACCTCAAGAAGGATCCGTTCATTTCTGAACTCTTCCTCTTGTGTGTGTTCCGTATACTAAGAACTGTAGTTTCATTTAGAACATCAATGCTTTTAGATAACGTCCCTGAATTGATCAACTTTTGATATAGGAAATGTTCAAAACATTATCCAACAATACAAAATTTTATCACTTCTTTACTGATAAAGAGACTGATATGATTTTGTATATCAGGTTCGGTATCTAATAACAATCGTTCAGAATCAATGTATTGGTAATACAGGGTGACAGTGACCGACAGACTTGGCTGCAACTCTTGCCCCGTTTTCTGCCTCATGAAACTTATCACCCGTTCTCAGTTCTTTACCTATCTGTAGCCCTATGTAACAAATTACATATCTGGGATCCTGATCCGGTATCATATACCCAGGACGTAAAGGACAATGAGAAACAGTTCTGTATAATGAACACACCCGAAGATGATGCATCAGCATGCATTCTCTTCGTTTGGGCGGCATGGGAAATCTGGTATTCCCCAATTTCCTGCTCTGTCTTATAACAATTATAAGTTGGAGCGGGACCAACGTTCCCCAACTCAGTATAACAAGCGGGTTCGGTCAATAATCCGTATTATTATCTTGATTAAGGCGTGATATGGTCGCTACCAGGAGAGAGAGAGAAGAAAACACTCAGCGTGCGCTCTTGCAAGAATAGATTGGTTATTATTTTATCTAATCAGGATGGCTCCCACTGCTTTTTATCAAATCTTCCTTCAAACCCTAAAAGGAAAGACTAGCCGGGATTAATTACACACTACAAGTTTGCCAATCTTTCAGCCAGGCCAGTGTCGGTACTTTGAAGGAGGTCCCCCGTGCTTTCGCACGAACCTAATTAATGTAAACCTCGTTTTCCCAGAGGCGTAACCCCATTGACACCTTTCTAGACACCTACTTGATCGGCTAATTGTAATGTGTAAAACTCTCCCAGGAGTAACTCTTACCCGCAGCGGGTATCGGGATCCAACTATCTCATAGAAGGTATGCAATCTCATTGCAAATTTCAACACTTGAAATTCCCGATAATATTTTGCCCCTAGCGTGCTATGACCTTGATGGAGGCCAAACTACCCATAGTACGCTAGTCAAGTTCAACCCGTCATTTCCTGATTGAATTAAACCCACCCGCACGACCCTTGACGGAGGCCAAACAACGCCGTACGAATACCCTAATCCAATCGCATCATATGCTAGCAGATAAGCACCAGTTAGCTACCGTACACTACGCCTTGACGGAGGCCAAACAACCGCAGCACGAATACTAACTAGTACTTATCTGAAATGACGGAGGGCTACGACAGGTTTTTCTGAAAACCTATTGCGTAATGAACTTGATATCGTTCTAGAATCAAATGATTATAAAATGGAGTGCTTTTGAGGCTTTTCTTGTTCTGCTAAAGGAGTCACTCTCGATGAAGGGATCGTCGGTCCTTTTCTCGTCGAATGAGGTGCGGGATATATCATATATATCACTGTGCAAAGCAGAAACACTTAAAAGCAATCAAAAGACAAACCGAATGTGTAGCATCTGCCAGTTATTGCTAAAGGAGTCACTCCGGGTGAAGGGATCTCGGTCCTTTCCTAATCGAATAAGGTGCAGGATATATCATATATATCACTGTGCAAAGCAAGAACTGAAGCTACCTATTTTATTTTAAATTCGATTCTACAACATCTTAGGTTTCTTTTATTTCATTAATCACATTAATGAAGTCCCATCATTTAAGTACCTAAACATCACAGATAAATACGACGTACACTTATGCCATCCGCATTCGCCTCGATGTCCCCTCGTGCACCGTTAGGTTAGGTAACTAACGGCAGAGCGGTGCAGGGCTAGCACGGGTGTAAAACATAAGTAACGGCTATATAATATATCATATATACTATATACAGTATCTATCACAGAACATCACATGATCACATCACAGATATCGCAGCAGAAGAATCATATGAAATATTGGATATACTAGGACGTCCGTGTTTTCAATACGAGCCAGTATAAAACACGGATTCCACGGTCGTGATGAATAGCCAAACCCACACCCCTAGACCCCTACGAGAGCGGCAAGCAACCCTACCAATTCTGGAGTTAGCAGACCCGGACTCGACTCCTCGAGTTGGTCTCCCACTGGACTCCAGAACCCGGTTACTTGTGCCCTCCTCCTTGGGTCTATCCTAGTGCGGAAAAGTAAATAATATACAAATGGTGACAACTTCCGCAACCTGGAAGTGCCCAAATAAAAGAATATTACATACAAGTTTTTACATGAATGAAAATGAAAAACACTCATCGCACATAAAAACCCCCGGCTATTCAAACACGACGATCCAATATAACATATCCAGCAACACATAACATCACATGTCATCAACGTAAGTAAACATGCGTATCCCAATTGTCGTTGACATATAGCAACGAAACCGGCGATATCACATATTACACTTACGGTCACAGAAAAGAAAGTGTAAAACTACAACAGTTGGAATCCGCAACCACCTCAGACATCGCATGCCTGACCAAATGAATTACTTAGACATCACATGCCTAACAATTATAAACCCCGCATTTTAGTCTCTATATCGAAAACTCTTTTCAATATCAAGTCGGGCAATTCAACAAGATTCCCGAAATACTGATCGAATGCTCGTCGCAAACTTTAGTAGACGGTCGCACCCCCGATACCGTCGACGAAGTGCACCAAGGCGGAACACTGCTACCGGGAGCACCCGAACGGATGCTTTCGGCGACGGGGTTCTCCTACAGTCACTTGGTCGGGGCTATGGGATGAGGCTGTCTATTAAGTTTATCCGGCGAGTATCCGCGTACGCTACGTGATTGCGACGGACTTTTGATCACATCAAAATTCCGTGGCAACCGATCAAGTGAGACTAAAGTGCTACGTTTATAACATTCATTCAGTTATCTCATAACTTATTGTGAATTCCAATTATTGTATCCCATTCCGGATAAATAGAAAATGTCAAACTTTCCGATCGAACAATCGAACACCCAAGTTTTCCCGATACAGATCAACACATGAAATAAGTCTAACAGCATTCAGTTCGTACCTCAGTACCAACGGTCCAGCCGTAGAAGGGTCAAGCCAACGCCTCACATGTGGCACGCCGTACTGCCCCAAACCCGAAGGTTCAAAGGACAGTTCAAGACGGTCACATAATCGAGTTAAGGTTTGTTGTCTTCTAGAGGGTCCATCGAGTTACTTGCACTACTTAGAACGTCGTTAAACCACGGAAAAATCCAACACTTGGAAATTTCCCGACAGGGGAAAAATTGGGTATTTATATCCGGTCGAACTTTTTAACATATTCTAAAAATTTATCCGGAAAGCCACTTAGACAAAATCTGATGCTCCGATCAAAACACCGAATCCCCAAAACAACTCCAGAATATTCAACTCTTGAAACAGTATTAAAAATGCCCAGAAAATACAAACAACAGAAATATGAATTACTATGCAAAGAACCGTTGCTAATGCCATCAATGCGCCGCTGAACCGCCGCTAAAGGGGGGTCAACGCCGCGGTTCCGCGGTCAACTAGAGGAATTAGAGGCTCGTTTTTCATGGTAATTCATACAATACCCTGCTGAATTTTTTAAGCATTTTTAATATCGAAAAACTCCAGATTTTAGAAAAAGTCCAGAGAGCTATTTTGGGGTTTTGGTTTTGATTCGATCGGAGTTCAAATTCCGTCTAGACTTCGCCTAAGGCTCTAGCTAGGCTCTGATACCACTGTAAGACAGGGGACCTACAGGAAGTGGGTTGACTTTAGAATTGGATTTTCTCACTCGGGATGTGCACATTGTATATGTGATATACTTATGTACACATGATTGTATCATGTTTGATGATACATGTTTACTTGGTTAAGTGTAAAGAATTAAACCATGGTTAAACATATAATTATGGTTTGTACACATGATTGTATCATGTTTGATGATACATGTTTACTTGGTTAAGTGTAAAGAATTAAACCATGGTTAAACATATAATTAGGGTTAAGGATGAGATAAGAATGGTGGACTAAGTCAAAGCTTCATGAAGCTTCAACTAAACAACAAATAAAGCCACCATTCTTTTCTCTTTTCCATTTATTTTCCAAAATGTATAAACAAATAAATAAATGAATAAATAAGTAATGGAAGATACCACTGTAGGGTTCCGAGGCACTCTAGTGAGGTATGCGATGTCTAAGTAATTACTTAGACATCACACGCCGTACTGCCCCAAACCCCACATACCAGTAAAATGAATTACTTAGACATCACACGCCGCAATCTGCATAGACATCGCATGCCTAATCAAATGAATTACTTAGACATCACACGCCGTACTTCCCCAAACCCCACATACCAGTAAATCTCAGCAAACCGCGGCGGAACCGCGGCAGAAGCCTGGCTTTTGCGGCGGTTCCGCGGCAAGATGATGACGTCATCCTCTCCTTTTTGCACAGTAATTCCTATTTTCTGGTGCTGAATTTTATGGGAATTTTTAATATTTATTCAAGAGTTGAATTTTCTGGGGTTGTTTTGGGGATTCGAAGATTCGATCGGATTATCAGATTTTGTCTATGTGGCTTTCCGGATAATTTTTGAATATGTTAAAAAGTTCGACCGGATATAAATACCCACTTTTTCCCCTGCCGGGAAATTTCCAAGTGTTGGATTTTTCCGTAGTTTAACGACTTTCTAAGTAGTGCAAGTAACGCGATGGTCCCTCTAGAAGACAACAAACCTTAACTCGATTATGTGACCGTCTTGAACTGCCCTTTGAACCTTCGGGTTTGGGGCAGTACGGCATGCCACATGTGAGGCGTTGGCTTGACCCTTCTACGGCTGGACCGTTGGTACTGAGGCATGAAGTGAATGTCTTTAAACTTGTTTCATGTGTTGATCTGTTTTGGGAAAACTTGGGTGTTCGACTGTTCGATCGGAAAGTTTAACATTTTCTAATTATCTGGAATGTGATACAATAATTGGAATTCACAATAAGTTATGAGATAACTAAATGAATGTTATAAACATAGCAGTTTAGTCTCACTTGATCGGTTGCCACGGAATTTTGATGTGATCAAAAGTCCGTCGCAATCACGTAGCGTACGCGGATACTCGCCGGATAAACTTAATAGACAGCTACACCCCATAGCCCCGACCAAGTGACTGTAGGAGAACCCCGTCACCGAAAGCATCCGTTCGGGTGCTCGCGGCAGCGGTGTTCCGCCTTGGTGCACTTCGTCGACGGTATCGGGGGTGCGGCCGTCTACTGAAGTTTGCGACGAGCATTCGATCAAAATGTCGGGAATCCTGTTGAATTGCCCGACTTGATATTGAAAAGGGTTTTCGATTTTGAGACTAAAATGCGGGGTTTATAATAGTTAAGCATGCGATGTCTAAGTATTTCATTTGATTAGGCATGCGATGTCTATGGAGATTGCGGATTCCAACTGTTGTAGTTTTACACTTTCTTTTATGTGACCGTAAGTGTAATATGTGATATCGCCGGTTTCGTTGCTGTATGTCAACGACAATTGGGATACGCATGTTTACTTACGTTGATGACATGTGATGTTATGTGTTGCTGGATATGTTATATTGGATCGTCGTGTTCGAATAGCCGGGGTTTTTTATGTGAGATGAGTGTTTTTCATTTTCATTCATGTAAAAACTTGTATGTAATATTCTTTTATTGGGGCACTTCCAGGTTGCGGAAGTTGTCACCATTTGTATATTATTTACTTTTCCGCACTAGGATAGACCCAAGGAGGGGAGCATAAGTAACCGGGTTCTGGAGTCCAGTGGGAGACCAACTCGAGGAGTCGAGTCCGGGTCTCCTAACTCTAGAATTGGTAGGGTTGCTTGCCGCTCTCGTAGGGGTCTAGGGGTGTGGGTTTAGCTATTCATCACGACCGTGGAATCCGTGTTTTATACTGGCTCGTATTGAAAACACGGACGTCCTGGTATATCCAATATTTCATATGTTTCTTCTGCTGCGATATCTGTGGTGTGATCATGTGATGTTCTGTGATAGATACAGTATATAATATATATGATATATTATATAGACGTTACTTATGTTTTACACCCGCGCTAGCCCTGCCCCGCTCTGCCGTTAGTTACCTAACCTAACGGTGCACGAGGGGACATCGAGGCGAATGCGGATGGCATAAGTGTACGTCGTATTTATCTGTGATGTTTAGGTACTTAAATGATGGGACTTCATTAATGAGATTAATGAAATAAAAGAAACTTAAGATGTTGTAGAATCGAATTTCAAAATAAAACAGGTAGCTACAGTTTTTGCTTTGCACAGCGGTATATATGATATATCCTACACCTTATTCGATAAGGAAAGGACCGAGATCCCTTCACCGGGAGTGACTCCTTTAGCAATAACTGGCAGATGCTACACCCTCGGTTTGTCTTTTGATTGCTTTTAAGTGTTTTTGCTTTGTACAGTGATATAGATGATATATCCCGCACCTCATTCGACGAGGAAAGGACCGACGATCCCCTCACCGGGAGTGACTCCTTTAGCAAAACTAGAAAAGCCTTAAAAGCACTCCATTTTTTAAAATCATTTGATTCTACAACGATATCGAGTTCATTACGCAATAGGTTTTCAGAAAAACCTATCGTAGCCCTCCATCATTTCAGATAAGTCCTATTTAGTATTCGTGCTACGTTTGTTGGCCTGCGTCAAGGCGTAGTGTGCGGTAGCTAACTAGTATTTATCTGCTTATGCATATGATGTAGATTGGATTAGGGTAGTCGTGCGACTTTGTTGGCCTGCGTCAAGGGTCGTGCGGGTGGGTTTAATTCAATCAGGAAATGACGGGTTGAACTTGACTAGCGGACTATGGTTTGTTGGCCTGCGTCAAGGTCATAGGACGCTAGGGGCAAAATATTATCGGGAATTTCAAGTGTTGAAATTTGCAATGAGATTGCATACCTTCTATGAGATAGTTGGATCCCGATACCCGCTACGAGTAAGAGTTACTCCTGGGAGAGTTTTACACATTACAATTAGCCGATCAAGTAGGTGTCTAGAAAGGTGTCAACGGGGTTACGCCTCTGGGAAAACGAGGTTTACATTAATTAGGTTTGTGCGAAAGCACGGGGGACCTCCCTCAAAGTACCGACACTGGCCTGGCTGAAAGATTGGCGAACTTGTAGTGTATAATTAATCCCGGCTAGTCTTTCCTTTTAGGGTTTGAAGGAAGATTTGATAAAAAGCAGTGGGAGCCATCCTTATTAGATAAAATAATAACCAATCTATTCTTGACAGAGCGCACGCTGAGTGTTTTCTTCTCTCTCTCTCCAGGTAGCGACCATATCACGCCTTAATCAAGATAATAAAACGGATATATTGACCGAACCCGCTTGTTATACTGAGCTGGGGAACGTTGGTCCCGCTCCAACTTATAATTGTTATAAGACAGAGCAGGAAATTGGGGATTACCAGAATTCCCGTGCCGCCCAAACGAAGAAAGTGCATATGATGCATCTCCTTCGGGTGTGTTCGTTACACAGAACTGTTTCTCAATATCCTCTATGTCCTGGGTATATGATACCGGATCAGGATCCCAGATATGTAATCTGTTATATAGGGCTACAGATAGGTAGAGAACTGAGAACGGGTGATAAGTTTCATGAGGCAGAAAACGGGGCAAGTGTTGCAGCCAAGTCTGTTGGTCATTGTCACCCTGTATTACTAATACATTGATTCTGAACGAATGTTATTAGATACCGAACCTGATATACAAAATCATATCAGTCTCTTTATTAGTAAAGAAATGATAAAATTTTGTATTGTTGGATAATGTTTTGAACATTTCCTATATCAAAAGTTGATCGGTTCAGGCAAGTTATCTAAAAGCATTGATATTCTAAATCAAACTACAGTTCTTAGTATACGGAACACACACAAGAGGAAAAGTTCAGAAATGAACGGATCCTTCTTGAGGTATTGTAGACTAGGTCATATCAATGCGACCTGACTAGCTAAGTTGCACAAAGATGCATATTTAAATCTGTTTGAATTTACATCTTGTGAAACTTGCCAGTCATGTCACAAAGATTAGATGACCCTAGCTCTGTTTACTGGAAACAGAGAAAGAGTTATTGAACTCTTGGGATTGATACATGTTGATGTATGTAAGGTCCCCTGTCTACATATGCCAAGACCGGTTCTTTGTACTTCATTACATTCTCTGATAATCTCTCAAGATTCAGACATATGTTCCTGTTGAAACACAAGTCCGAACCTTTTGACATATTCACAGAATATAAGTTACAAGTAGAGAACCAAAATACGGGTATAAGTGTTATGTCCTATGATGAGATCAGGGAGGAGAATACTTGTGCATGGAATTCCTGGACTATTCTAATGGAGAATGAGATTCTTTCTCAGCATTACTCCTCCGCATACTACATAGCACGATGGTATATCGGGGCGGAGCAATTGCACCCTATTCGATATGGTGTGCTCTATGATGAGTACTACTGAGTTACCTATTTCCATTTGGGAGTTATGCACTTATGAAGCTGCATACCTATTGAATTAGGGTTCGAATCAAATCAAAGCCTACCATTTCATATGTGATATGGAAAGGGAAAAGCCCATGTCTTAAGCTAGTTAAGATTTGGGGTTGTCCGGCCTATGTCTGAAAAGCAAAATCCGGACAAGCTCGAGGCAATGTCAGTTATGTACAACTGGAAATGTTCCAGCTATACAAACTGTAACTGATGATTTGACAGAACCAATGGATTCAGTAGATTCCAACGAACCTCAGCCTCTCTGCCGATCTAGTAGGGTTCCTCACCCACCTGAGAGATACTTCGGTTGCTCTATGACAGTGGGAGCGAGGATTGCATCATGAGATGATGACCCAACTAGTTTCGAGCTGGCCATCAAGAGTAGGGACTCTGTAAGAATGGCTGGATGTTTAGCGATCTGAGATGGAATCCTTATACACCAACAAAGTATGGACTTTAGTAGCTATATCTGAAGGGTTAAATCCCTATCAGGAGCAAGTATATCTTGAGAAGATTACTTGGTGTACATGGAAAAGTTGAGACTTTCAAAGCTAGACTTGTTAAAGGTTTGCATCATTGACCAGGTATGGATTATGTTGAAACCTTTTCTAAGGATCTATGCTTAAGTCCATCCAGATCCTACTTGCCACGGCTACATACCATGACTACGATATCTGGCGGTTGGGTGCCATGACTGCTTTTCTAAATGATGTTTTAGAAGAGTGCGTCTATAAGTACACAGCCAGAGGTCCTCGTAAACAGTGGGAGCAGCGGAAACGTGAACAAGATGCTTTATAGGATAGAGCAGGCATCGCGGAGTTGGAACGTCTGTTTTGATGTCTTAGTCAAAGAGTTTGACATCATCAAAATGGTAGATGAACCTTGTATAAACAAAAAGGTAGTAGGGAGTATGGTGACGATCCTCGTAGAGTACGTGGATGACATACTCTTGATAGGGAAGGAGTTTTCTATGCTACGCTCGATCAATCTCCGCTTATCACAATGATTCTCCACATAGGATCAAAATGATACCTACTAAATCCTGGATTTTGGATCTATGAGATAGATCTAATTGGATGTTAGGAATCTCACTAGGTGTAGTGAGATGGTATCAGTTGATCCTGGGAAGAATCACTGGAAGTGTTCCAGGGTGATAAAGACGACTGAATGTCAGTCGCAGGCATTGTCTTTACCCTCAGTAAAGGGACGGTATGTTGGAAGAGTTCCAAGCTAGATACCGTGACATACTAGACGATAAAGGCAGGATACATCGCTACTTAAGATGCTACCAAAGAGGCTGTTTGGATGTATAATGGTTCATGAGATGAACTATGTTCCTACCATTGTGAGACAATGGAGTTGTGGCTTATACCGAGGAACGCCGGTCCCTTCAGTGATCCAGACTAATTCTAAGGCAGTATCACCTGATCATGGAGATGGTTGATCTCCAGGGTGATCGAGGCAAGGAGAGCAGACTTAGAGGATAACGCAGCGGATCCACTCACGAAGGCCTATTCCCAGAGAGAGACTTTTAAGGGATGGTTGAGTATGAGATACTACAACCACTGCTACAGATGGCCCTAGTGCAAGTGAGAGATTGTTAGTTATATGTATGCCCTAGAGGCCATTACTGTACATAGGATGTATATTGTAGTGGATGCTGGGACATATATAGGGAGGACTTTCTTGCTCGACATGATAGTATGCTATCTGGTTACCCTTTACCTTAACGTGTATACTGTTTGTCTCTCTGTTACATGTTGGTAAAGCCCTTAGGATGTGTACTTGACTACCTGGACTATGATGCGGATCATACTAGTGGGGACATGGTAGTCCATAAGTACATCCTTCAAAGTCCCTAGTCGTGGGTGTATCGAGACGGGGCATCGATATACCAGAGTAGACTAGCGTATACCTTCTCGACCCATAGAGATGGGCGATGGATGATCCCATATCCATTGGTGTTTGACATCGGAGATGATATATGGGTGCTCAGTGGAGACTGGGTACACTGGACGGACTCGCCGAGAACTCCCAGATGGTATTATACCTCACGTCAGATGGCAGTTCTCTGGTGACACTGGTACAGAGTAGTCTGTTGACCCGAGATCGTCATAGAGTCTTGTGTGGTTCCCACTGTGCTTTGATTTCCATCTTACCACGTCCAAGAGGGCGTGCAAAACGGTGGTTTTTGGGTACAGTCCCGAATCACATGGAGGCAATGAGCGATAGGAGGGGATTCGTCTCTCCCGGTATAGGGAGTTGATGTTGCGATGTGTTCGATTGGCTATAACAGGAAATCCCTGGCCAGGGTTGCTGAGATTTACTGGTAAGTGTTACCAGTAGTTTCTCGAATTGTTATAGACCTCATATCGACACAACTTATCGAGCTATTGGGGTCTGACGTTTACCACCCCTAGGCAAGATATGCGACATATCAGACGGACAGACCGGACTGTAAGGTAAGTGTTACTGGTTGGATTCACTGGAGTTTGAGCGGGCTTGTTCATCGATCTTCTGATCGCTCAATACCTGGGTGGCCGTTACGTTTAGCAGACCGCTTGCGGCTTGCGGGTGTTTGATATGATCATCACCTGCTGCCGGCGTATTGACGAGTCTTTAGAGTCCTACACAGAGGTTTCCTGGCTCAAGCGAAACGAAATAGGAGCGCATATGAGATATGTGCGGGACCGAGAATAATGCGTGTATGTGATACCGTATTCTATTCTCGCGATGAATGTATCGAATGGTTGTATGCGATATAACCTAGTTATCGAATCAAGGATTGATTCGATAAGCCGATACATTGGATATTAGTCGGTTATATGCGATATGACCGCATCGTTAAATCAAGTGTTGATTTAATGATTTAATGTATAATTATATATTTGATATATTACTTTGCATTAACTAGTATTGGTTCACTTTATATGGATTTTCTCACTTGAATGTACAAGTTGTATACGTGATATACTTTTTGTGCAAATGTTTGTATCATGTTTGATGATACATGTTAACTTGGTTAAGTGTAAAGATTAAACCATAGTTAAATTGATGATTAGGGTTTTCTTTTTCTTAATCATTTATTTATTTATTTATTTGGAAAAGATTAGAAATGAAATGGTTGCAAGTTTTGTCTCTTTCTTTGAAGCTTCATGAAGCTTTGACTTTGTGACCATTTTGTCTCATGCTTAACCCTAACCCTTGCAATTAACCATGGTCTATTCTCTACACCTAATCATGGTTATTATTATGATAAGTATCCTTTTTCTTTCTTTTTAATTAACTATCATAATAATTCTTTCTTCATCTTCATCTTCTTCTTCCATGAAGAAGCTTGACTTCATCAATGGTGGATTGATGAAACAAGTGAGAAATCCAATTCTAAAGTCTACCCACTTCCTATTTCTTCATCCTCTACCTCTTGCCAAGTAGTAGAGTGTGTTTCCTTCACAAGTTTTCATGGCTTGGTGAAGGTGGAGCTTGATCTAGTGATGCTTCGACGTAGATCATCTTCGGCACGTCGTCGATGACCTAGCCCGCTTCTTCTCCGATGAAGCCGACGCAAGAGCCCGGATTTCGATTTGGACAGCGAGGATACTTTGTTGCGGAGCTATGGAGGTGGAGAACCGGATGTACAAAGGTTGTATTTCTGTATTCTTATAGTTAAGTGTTAACTAGTTTAATGTTTCGCCTAGATTTCTAGCCAACGATCCGTAGTTGGGTTTCTCGGCACCTAGAATTTTTGAAATTGGCATGGTTGATGCCTTGTGAGACCTCTTGAGAGTGCCTAGGAACCCTACAGTGGTATCAGAGCGTTGATTCCATTTTTAGGCATGTGCTTTTGATTGCTTTTAAGTGTTTTTGCTTTGCACAGTGATATATATGATATATCCCGCACCTCATTCGACGAGGAAAGGACCGGCGATATCACATATTACACTTACGGTCACAAGGCTCTAGCTAGGCTCCGATACCACTGTAGGGTTCCTAGGCACTCTAGTGAGGTCTCACAAGGCATCAACCATGCCAATTTCAAAAATACGGGGTGCCGAGAAACCCTAAGACGAATCGTTGGCTAGATTTCTAGGTGAAAACAAGAACTAGTTAACACTTAACTAATAGTTTAACGGAAATACAACCTTTGTAGATCCGGTGCTCCACCTCCATAGCTCCGCAACGAAGTCCCTTCGCTGTCCTAATGAATTCCCGGGCTCTAGTGTCGGCTTCATCGGAGAATAGGCGAGCTAGGTCGTCGACGACGTGCCGAAGATGATCTACGTCGAAGCATCGCTAGATCAAGCTCCACCTTCACCAAGCCATGAAAGCTTGTGAAGGAAACACACTCTACTACTTGGCAAGAGGTAGAGGATGAAGAAATAGGAAGTGGGTAGACTTTAGAATTGGATTTCTCACTCTAATTCATCACTTGCCATTGATGGAGGCAAGCTTTCTTCACTTGAAGAAATGAAGAAGAAGAAGAAGATAAAGTTATGATAAGTTAATTCCAAAAAGAAAATTAAAAGAATACTTATCATGACCAAACCATGGTCAAGTGTAGAGAATCAATCATGGTTAGTGGGATGGTTAGGGTTAAGCATGAGACAAAATGGTCACTTGGTCAAAGTCTTCATGAAGCTTCATGAACAAAAACAAAACATGCCACCATTTTCTCATTTCCTTTTCAATTTCCAAAAGAATAAATAAATGAATAAATGAATAAGGAAATAGTAAACCCTAACCATTTCATTAACCAAGGTTTAATTCTTTACACTTAACCAAAAGGCATGTATCATCAAACATGATACAAGCAAGTGCACAAAATCATATCGCATATGCAATGCGCACACCCGAGTGAGAAAATCCATTTAAAGTGAACCGATACTAGTTAATGCAAAGTAATATATCAAATATATAAATATGCATTAAATCATTAAATCAACACTTGATTCAATGATCCGGTCATGTCGCACGCAACCGACTAGTATACAATGTATCGGCTTATCGAATCAACGCTTGAATCGATAACTAGGTTATATCGCATACAACCATTCGACACATTGATCGTGAGAATGAAATACGGTATCACATACACGCATTATTCTCGGTCCCGCACATATCTCATATGCGCTCCTATTTCGTTTCGCTTGAACCAGGAAACCTCTGTGTAGGACTCTAAAGACTCGTCAATACGCCGGCAGCAGGTGATGATCATATCAAACACCCACAAGCCGTAAGCGGTCTGCTAAACGTAACGGCCACCCGGGTATTGAGCGATCAGAAGATCAACGAGCAAGCCCGCTCACACTCCAGTGAATCCAACCAGTAACACTTACCGTACAGTCCGGTTTGTCCGTCTGATATGTCGCATATCTTGCCTAGGGGTGGTAAACGTCAGACCCCAATATCTCGATAAGTCGTGTCGATATGAGGTCTATAACAATTCGAGAAACTACTGGTAACACTTACCAGTATATCTCAGCAACCCTGGCCAGGGATTTCCTGTTATAGCCAATCGAACACAGCGCAACATCTACTCCCTATACCGGGAGAGACGAATCCCCTCCTATCGCTCATTGCCTCCATGTGACTCGGGACTGTACCCAAAAACCACCGTTTTGCACGCCCTCTTGGACGTGGTAAGATGGAAATCAAAGCACAGTGGGAACCACACAAGTCTCTATGACGATCTCGGGTCAACAGACTACTCTGTACCAGTGTCACCAGAGAACTGCCATCTGACGTGAGGTATAATACCATCTGGGAGTTCTCGGTGAGTCCGTCCAGTGTACCCAGTCTCTACTGAGCACCTGTATATCATCTCCGATGTCAAACACCAATGGATATGGGATCATCCATCGCCCATCTGTATGGGTCGAGAAGGTATACGCTAGTCTACTCTGGTATATCGATGCCCCGTCTCGATACACCCACGATTAGGGACTTTGAAGGATGTACTTATGGACTACCATGTCCCTACTAGTATGATCCGCATTATACTCCAGGTAGTCAAGTACACATCATAAGGGCTTTACCAACATGTAACAGAGAGACATCCAGTATACACGTTAAGGTAAAGATCAACCAGATAGCATACTATCATGTCGAGCAAGAAAGTCCTCCCTATATATGTCCCAGCATCCACTACAATATACATCCAATGTATAGCAATGGCCTCTAGGGCATACATATAACTAACAATCTCCCACTTGCACTAGGGCCATCTGTAGCAGTGGTTGTAGTATCTCATACTCAACCATCCCTTAAAAGTCTCTCTCTGGGAATAGGCCTTCGTGAGTGGATCCGCTGCGTTATCCTCTAAGTCTGCTCTCTTTGCCTCGATCACCCTGGAGATCAACCATCTCCATGATCAGGTGATACTGCCTTAGAATATGTCTGGATCACTGATGGGACCGTGGTTCCCGGGCCAGAGCCACACTTCCATTGTCACACAATGGTAGGAACCTAGTTCATCTCATGAACCAATACACACCCAAACAGCCTCTTTGGTAGCATCTTAAGTAGCGATGTATCCTGCCTTTATCGTCTAGTATGTCACGGTATCTAGCTTGGAACTCTTCCAACATACCGTCCCTTTACTGAGGGTAAAGAAAATGCCTGTGTTCATATCAGATTTTTGCATTTTCATACCACCCAATTTTTATCACATTGCATATCGGTAGATACTCTTGAGCCGTGTTTGCTAGTCAATTGCAGGATACAGGTTCTCGGTTCTAAAACGGTGAAATTCATGGAAAACACGACAAAATCCGGGTTCCTGCCAATCACAGATAAAACACGGTCTCCGCTCGTCATCCGTATGTTGCCAGATACCAGTTTAGGAAGACAAAATGTCAAATCAATGTCACCTTCATGCACAAGGCTCAATGGCAACAACAACTTCCAAGAAATCTACGCGGAGTTCGAGGCAATCATGAAAAAATCTTGACAAAAAGTCCACCTTTCCCTCAACAGAAATTCTGGAAAATTCGTGAAGGAATTATGAAAAAATACACATACCAGAAAAATGTACACATCAAACCAGGGGACCACAAGAAATTGGGGGGCCCAATTCGACCAGAAGGCCGCGGATCCGCGGCCAAAGTGGGGTCTAGGCCGCGGATCCGCGGCCATATAGTGGCGGCAGCTGATAATTTTTGGCGGGTAGTTTGGTCATTCTGTTTGGGTTCTGGTGGTTACCCTAGGGTTTCATTTTCTGGCCTATAAATAGCCCAGAACTTTGTGAAGGAAAGGGTCTAAGTCTTGTATTTCTTTTTGCTAGGTTTTAGTTACATGTTCTTCTTCCTCTTCTCACCTCTTCTCCATTAAACTTGTAAGTGAGCTTTTGAGTGAAGAGTGATGAATAAAGAAGACCATTTTATTATCATGCTTGTCTTACTTTTGTTATAATTGTTGTATCTTTAAATTTGTTAAGTAGTTGTTGTTATTTGCTTGATTGTTTCTTTCTTCTCTCTTTTTCTTTATCATTCATACGACAATGATACTTACGCTTGATCCTCGCCAAGGTGAGGTCGCAAATAGTTAGTCGTATTCTTCTAGTCTCCTTCTTTCTATCTTCCTCTTTTGTTTGTTTTATTTTTCCGTATTATGAAGTGTGAGTAGTTTTATACTTGTTAGGGTAGGATAAGGGAAGTTTGAGAGAAGGAAATCTCTCTCACTCTTTTCTTGCCCAACAACTTAAATCAACTCCCGTTAATTGAACCACAATCCGCTCCTTACGGCACCCTATCCTACATGATAGCGGTGATTCCGTAGTGAGACCGGTTGTGGTTGAATTAACCGGAGGTTATGGATAAGAGCCAAGAACGGACGGACAAGCACCAAAAGGAAGGACTATGCGTTGGAAAGCCTAGCTTATACTCGCAAGTTCCTTCCTAGTCGTGCTAATCCCCGTTGTTGCCGATTACCGTAACACCGATATTAAGTGGGGCAACGAAAGATGTGGAGACTCCTAACTCAAACTAACCTAATCCTAACCCTAACAAGCTCTCTTTAAATATCAACTCAACACTTAGATAGTTACAAACAAAATCTGAACAACCGGACTTAACTCGTTAAAACACTTTGAAAAAGACTCCCATCTCCCTGCGGACGACCCGTACTCAACCGGCTAGCTACAAGCGAAACCGTCTTGATTGCGGTATTTAAACTAGAACTTGAACACACACGTATCCTAACAATCAAATGGCGCCGTTGCCGGGGAGACGGTAGTTTGTTTCTTTGTGAAATTTCGGGTTAATTTGTAAGTATAAAAAAAAACGAAAAAAAAATACATTCTTTGTAAAGAAACCATCTTGTTATTCTTGATTAGTTTTTGTGCAAGTGTGCAGGAAATACGAAGCTCAAGTTCGACGCCAAAGACGTTGGAAATACGGAGTTCAAGTACAGTGCCAAAGACGTGGGAAGATAGACCCACAGTTCGCGGCTACACCGCGACGGACAAAAACAAAGCATCCGGTCTACTGTAAAAATCTGGAGCAGATACAGTGAGTATATCAGAATTTCACACATCCAGACAAGCAGAGAACACAAAACAGAACCCACACCAGAAAAATGACAGCACAATTCCTCATTTCCGCCGCGGAACCGCGGCATTAGGGCCTTATTTCCGCGGAACCGCGGCCCCTTGGTGGGTTCAGTGTGCCAAATTCTTTCTGTAAGTCTCTCTGCCTCTCTCCACTCCTCTGAGCTCCACTGAATTGTGTTTTCTGCAGCCTTCTTTGCGCAAATTCTTCTCCCCCTTTCCAATAAACTGTTCTTGTGCAGGATTCTTTGCGCCGCAAAATAAAAATTGTTTGCAGTTGATTTGTTACTGTTTTGCATTCTTTAATACGGACTTAAGGGGCTTGAAACCAATCCAGATTGGGTGGGGATTTCATCACCCTTCCCAGGACCCCAAAAATCACTAAAGCATATGCATTGTCCATTGTAAATTTAAAAAATACTAGACTTCAGCCCTAAGGACTTCGCGCTCATTAGGAGAAGATAAACCGTGTTTAGAACCTCGCTTAACCGTATATTGATTACGGGGTGTCTAGGAAAGTGTTAAAGGCGCAACCGCCGAAAGAGAAAGGGTTATTTAATTAAGGAACTTCGCGAAAGCGTTGGACAACCTCCCCTTATCTCTGCACTTACCTGGCCCCGTGATCGGTGTATTTTTAAGCCTGTTTCTCGACACTGTTTAACTTCGAAAATCAAGTTCAGGAGCAGGTCTAGTAGACCTAGGCGACCGTAGATCTAGGTGTGATTGTGCATATCTTGTTTGTGATTGCTTAAGCCGTATTTCCGTACATACTTCTGTAAATCTCTTTCTAAAAAAAAAAAAAAATCAAAAACTTTTATAAAAACTTGCCCTTTTGTCGCCAAATCCATTTTCACCCATCGCCTTTCTCCATTGACGTTTTCTTACCCTCACCTTCTCCGCTTTGACTATACTAAACTCTTTTAGTGTATGTCCGCTTGGACTCGGGACACTAGCGCCCGTCTAGTCCGCGTTACGTTAGTCGCGACCGACTACGCGATCGACTCCGAAGTCGATACTCCGCCCACTCCTCTTTCACCCCTTCCTTTGCCGGCCAACTCCGACGTTGACCGGAATTCTGTTCATACATCTTCACCTTCACCTTCACCTTCACCAACCTCTTCTTCCGCGATGTCAGGATTTAATCCGAACATCTCTTTAACCACCGCTGGATTGGCTCCACCTCCTACGGAGACCAATATTCCACCACCTCCGCCTGTTGTAGCGCCGCAGCGAATTGCGCTCC
The DNA here is from genome assembly GCA_030015575.1 of Agapanthus africanus. Taxonomy (NCBI): domain Eukaryota; kingdom Viridiplantae; phylum Streptophyta; class Magnoliopsida; order Asparagales; family Amaryllidaceae; genus Agapanthus; species Agapanthus africanus. The sequence goes on along the minus strand of JASDDO010000031.1, from coordinate 313,231,294 downwards.
AGGATCGTTTCTACCCCACCCGTTCTGCACTTCCCACCTGCCTCTCTCTTCCTCCGGCCAATGGGGACAACTTTGAAATTAAGTCCCATTTCATCAACATACTTCCACGTTTTCATGGGCTCGAAACTGAAGATGCCTATATCTTCATCAATAAATTTCAAAATGTTTGTGCCATGATGAAAACAACCCAGCTGTCGGACGATGCTATACGTCTACGGGTCATTCCGTTCACTTTATGCGATCTCGCTGAAAAATGGCTGTATAGCACCGCTTCCCACTCAATCACCAGCTGGGACGAGTTTGTTAAAGCGTTTCTGAAAAAATTCTATCCAAATCATAAGACCGCAAGAATTCGAAATAAAATCAACCAATTCTCCCAGCTTCCTTCTGAACCCTTCTGGAAGTGCTTTGACCGGTACAAAGACCTTCTTGTTCAGTGTCCTCACCACGGTATAGAGAAATGGCAACTCTGCCAAACCTTATACGAGGGACTGAACCCAGCAACGAAGCAGTTGCTGGAAACCATCTGTCAGGGCCACTTCCTATCGAAATCTGACGAGGAAGCGTGGCAGTTCTTTGACGATCTTGCGGAGCAAACGCTACAGTGGGAGAGCACCAGACCGACTTCTTCTTCTTCTACCTCCACTTCTACCGGTCAATCTAGGGTAGGAATCCACCAACTCGATGTCTCTATTGCGATGAAAGCTGAAATGGCTGCAATTACACGAAAGCTTGAAGCGATAGAGAGCAAATTTTATGCTCCTACTCCTGCCCCTGTTCTCCCCCTTCGTACCATCTGCGCTTGTTGTTCCGATCCTTCCCACTTGACCGAAGAGTGTCCTTATAATCCACCATCGCAAGGACAGGATCAGGTTAATGCATTCCAGCAAAGACCGAGGAATGATCCATACTCTTCCACCTACAATCCCGGTTGGAGGAACCACCCCAATTTCGCCTGGAATCAGAATCAGAATCAATTCCAGGGCAACAATTTCCAAAGGGCCCCTCCACCGCAACAACAAGCACAACAACAAACTCAGTATCAGCAGCCCTTCCAACCCCAACCTTACCAAAACCAGACGAACAACTTTGCACCGAACAATTCTTTTCCACCAAACAACCTTGTTCCGTCTAACAACGATAAGGTTTCCTTGCTCGAACGAAGTCTGGAGGCGTTTGTTAAACAATCGACTCAATCCACCGCCAACATCCAGTCTTCGATCCAATCTTTAGTTCAACACACCGCCGCACACGGGCAGAGCATCAAGACCATCGAGGCCCGGATTGCACAGCTGAACGCGGCCTTGAGCGAGCGAGAGAAGGGGAAGCTCCCGTCCCAGCCACTTCCAAATCTCGGTCACCCACATAATGCACATGTTGCTCTTGAACAACAAAACCATAATGTGAGTGCCGTGACTACGCTGAGATCGGGAAGGATGCTGCAAAACAACATTGGCAAGCGAATCAACGATGACACCCCGGCCGCCGCTTCTTCTTCTTCTTTTTCTCCTTCTTCTTCGTCTTCGTCTTCTGAGCCTATTCTCCGTTCTTCACAAGGCTCTCCTTCCTCTTCTTCTGCTCTGAACGGACCCACTCCTCACTCCACGAAAACACCTATTCTGGGATCCGTTCCAACTCCAAAATCTCCTCCTCCAGCATTAGACTCAACCAATTTTCAAAATGTTCCATTTCCAAACCGGTTGAGGTCTAACAAACAAAATCCACAAATGGAGAAGATTTTGGAGTTATTCAAGCAAGTTAACATTAACATTCCTCTTTTAGATGCTGTCCAACAAGTCCCGTCCTACGCGAAAATCTTAAAGGACTTGTGCACGAAAAAGAGGAAGTCTCAGGTACCCAAGAAAGTTTTTTTGGCTAGTGCTGTGAGTGATGCCCTTACCCAATCTTTACCACAAAAACGGAAGGACCCTGGCTGTCCTACGATTTCAATTACCATTGGGGATAAGAACATCAACCGCGCACTATTAGATCTTGGTGCCATGTTAACTTGCTTCCGTATTCAGTATACGAGCAATTAGGCGTCGGAGAGTTGAAACCCACACACTGCACTGTCCAAATGGCCGACCGATCGATCACCCATCCTAGGGGAGAGCTAGAGGATGTGTTAATCAGAGTCGGGGACTTCATATTCCCCGTCGACTTCATTGTATTAGATACACAGCCTGTAGCTAACCCCCGGAATCAAATTCCGGTGATACTCGGTCGCCCATTTCTCGCAACCTCAAATGCTGTGATCAATTGTCGCAACGGTTCGATGAACCTCTCTTTTGGAAACATGACGATTGAACTCAACATTTTTAGGTTAGGGAATCAGCCCGCCGAACCTAATGCTCATATACTGGATGTCTGCTCAATCCAGGAGATCACACCAGAAGAGTGTGAATTCGAGGAGTTTCTGTTTGACCACGATAATCTTGACGCCACTAGTACGTTTCTCTTCGAATCTGCTGCTGTTTCTGCGCCCGATAACGAATACGAGTGTTTCACGTTCTCGAACGATCTTAGCCGCGCACAACCCGAGTTCGAATCTTTCGACTTTCCGGATGAGTTACCTGAACCATCCGACTCGGTTGCCTACACTCGTTTTGAACCTTTGCTGGAATCCTTTGAGTTCGAGACCTTTGCACCGGTCTTGCCTTCCATCATTTCACCTCCAACGCTCGAACTCAAGCCGTTGCCGTCTCACCTTAAGTATGCTTACTTAGGTGAGAATGAGACCCTCCCTATCATCATTTCGGCTTCTCTAGCTCCAGAGCAAGAGAAAGCCCTTCTCACGGTCTTGCACAACAACAGGCAAGCTTTTGGCTGGTCCATGGCGGACATCAAGGGGATTAGTCCCCTGATCGTTGAGCATCACATTCATCTGATGGATGATGCCAAACCAGCCCGGGATCCTCAAAGACGTCTTAATCCAGTCATGAAGGAGGCTGTGAAGAAGGAGATCGTCAAATGTCTAGATAGTGGTATCATTTACCCTATCTCTGATAGCCAGTGGGTTAGCCCCATTCACGTTGTCCCCAAAAAGTCGGGCATCACGGTCATAACCAACGAGGCGAATGAGTTAATCCCTACTCGCACCCAAACTGGGTGGCGAGTTTGCATTGATTACAGAAAACTCAACGCCGCAACGCGGAAAGACCACTTTCCGCTACCTTTCATTGACCAGATGCTGGAACGATTGGCCGGACATGAGTACTATTGTTTTCTTGATGGCTACTCTGGCTATAATCAAATTCCCATCGCCGAAAAAGACCAGGACAAGACCACTTTCACTTGTCCTTTCGGCACGTTTGCATATCGACGCATGCCCTTTGGGTTATGCAATGCGCCCGCTACCTTCCAGCGGTGTATGATGGGAATTTTCTCAGACATGGTGGAGAAATTTCTGGAGATTTTCATGGATGACTTCTCCATCTTCGGCGACTCCTTTGACGAGTGTTTGCTGCATCTTGACGCTGTCCTTACCCGATGTAAGGACAAGAATCTCACTTTGAACTGGGAGAAATGCCACTTCATGGTGCGCGAAGGTATTGTCTTAGGACATATCATCTCGCAAAATGGCATAGAGGTTGACAGAGCTAAGATTGAGGTCATTTCCAATCTGCCTCCTCCCCGATGCGTCAGAGATATCCGAGCCTTCCTTGGCCATGCCGGTTTCTATAGACGGTTTATCAAGGACTTTAGCAAGATTGCTAGGCCCTTGACGCTTTTGCTGGCCAAGGATACACCTTTTGACTTCAACTCGAGCTGTGTGACTGCATTCGAGTCACTGAAACGCTCACTCACTTCTGCTCCCGTTCTTTCTTCCCCTGACTGGACGCACCCATTCGAGATTATGTGCGATGCATCCGACTTTGCCATCGGTGTTGTCCTTGGACAGCACATCAACAAGTTGCCGCACGTAATCTATTACGCTAGCCGAACCCTGAACGACGCCCAACTTAACTATACAACAACTGAGAAGGAATTCTTGGCTGTTGTATTTGCTTTAGAAAAGTTCAGGCCCTACCTAATCGGCTCTCCAGTCATTGTCTACACGGACCATTCAGCTCTGCGCCATCTTTTTGCGAAGAAAGATGCCAAGTCTCGGTTAATACGTTGGATCCTCTTGCTTCAAGAGTTTGACCTTGTCATTAAGGACAAACGAGGATGTGAAAACGTAGTTGCCGACCATCTTTCACGACTTCCTTCTTCGCCTTCGCTTCCAATTCCGATTAATGACTTTTTCCCGGATGAACAACTCTTGACAGTATCGTGCGAACCCTGGTTCGCAGATATTGTGAACTATCTGGCCACGGGATTACTAACGACCGAATGGTCGAGTCAGGACAGACTTCGCTTCTTATCCCAAGTAAAACACTTTTACTGGGACGAACCCTACTTGTTCAAGTACTGTCCCGACCAGATTATTCGTCGGTGTGTCCCTGATGAGGAATTCAAGAGTGTGCTGTCATTTTGCCACGATCAAGCGTGTGGCGGGCATTTTGGGCCCAGAAAGACAGCAGAGAAGATCTTGCAATGTGGTTTCTACTGGCCACAACTTTTCAAAGACGCTCACGAATATTGCAAGACTCGCTCCGGGTGCCAACACATGGGCCGGATATCCCGGAGAAACGAGATGCCGCTCCAACCGATCTTGGTTGTGGAGATTTTCGATGTTTGGGGGATAGACTTCATGGGGCCGTTCCCCAACTCTTTTGGGAACTTGTACATTCTTCTAGCTGTTGATTACGTCTCTAAATGGGTCGAGGCTGTGCCCAGCCGGACTAACGACAACAAGGTTGTCGTTAGGTTCCTTAAAGAAAACATTTTCTCACGGTTTGGGCACCCCCGAGCGATCATTAGCGACAATGGAAGTCATTTCTGCAATAGGACTTTCGAGGCCTTGATGCGGAAATACTCCATAAATCATAAGCTTTCTACGCCCTACCACCCCCAAACCTGCGGGCAGGCCGAAGTTTCAAATCGGCAAATCAAGCAGATATTGGAGAAGACGGTTTCCAAGAACCGTAAGGATTGGTCTCTAAAACTCACTGATGCCCTTTGGGCATTTAGAACTGCTTATAAGACCGACCTTGGCATGTCTCCCTATCGGCTTGTGTACGGAAAAGCCTGCCACCTTCCTGTCGAAATCGAGCATCGCGCATTTTGGGCGATTAAGGAGCTGAATCTATCTCTTAAGGACGCGGGCAGCCATCGGAAGCTGCAGCTGAACGAACTGAGCGAGCTTAGGGATGAGGCTTACGACAACGCGGTTGTCGTTAAGAATCGAACGAAGGTGTTTCATGATAAACACCTTTTGCGCAAAACCTTCGTACCTTGTTAGCAGGTACTTCTTTACGACACCCGACTTCATTTTCATCCAGGAAAGCTCCGATCTCGCTGGAAAGGGCCGTATTTTGTGCGGAATGTGTATCCGCAAGGCGCTGTGGATTTGGAAAATCCAAAGGACGGTTCACTCTTCAAGGTAAATGGACACCGATGCAAACCGTATCTTAGCGCCGAACCAACAGAGGAGCTCCTGTTCTTACAGGAGCCGGTTTACCCTGAATGATCTTCCTCTGCCTACCTCCAAACTTCGGTTATCCAGCCAAGAACAGTGGACACTGTTCCAAATAAGTTTGGGGGTATGTACAAACCATTTTGCATATATGTGTGTATATTCTTTTTCTTTCCTTTATAAACAAAAACAAATAAAAATTGTGTATCACTAACCGACAATTTTGAACCTTCCAACTGCTCTCTTCATGCCACGACAGTGAGGACACTGTCCAGTTTAAGTTTGGGGGTACGCTCGGTACGCATTTCTTACCTTCGCATTCATATGTATATTTTGCATCTGCATAAAATTCCATAAAATCCATAAAAATCGGAAAATTTTCTAAAAAATATAAAAACTTTTTTGTCAAGTTAGCTTGTGGAAGAACTTTGATTCAACATTTCGACGGTTTTTGTTTAAAAAAATAGGAATAACTAGATCTTATGTTTGGATTTTGAAAACCTGAAAGATAACTCTCCTTTGAAGTTAACTATAGCTGATATACGTCTTTACATCACACTACACGTGTCGTAAGATTTCGGGAATTAGATGACAAGTCTTTCATGTTCAAACTTTTAAACAGATAAATGATTTTCTGAGGATCAAATAGGTTTGTTCTGAAATAAGTAAATATCAAGAATAGTTTATGAAGTAAAGCGAATATGAAGGAATGTTATTGATGCCGTAATTGGAGCTAAGTCTGAAAAATAACCCATCTAAAACTTGATTGGAATGATTACACACCAAACCCACTAGACACGTCTTTTATCCAAAAAAATATTTAAACTGCCGGTTATATCTCCGTTCGTATTAAATCATCTGATTTTCACGCCAATCTGTCTTTTGTTTTTGGACCTAGGTAACTTGAGTAATTAAGTCCGCTGGGGTGTTTTTACACCTAATGCCCTAAAACCAACTGGTTTGGGTGCATTGGCCCAAAGCTCGCTAAGAAGCCTAGAAAGTCCAGTTTAAAACAAAGTCAAGCAAGTGTTCTCTCCGAGTTAAAATTCCTAACGGTTCTTTGTGTGAGAATAATCTTGATAAAAGACAGGCTTTTATAAAAAAAAATTTAACGGAGATATGAAGGTTTTACTCTTTGATAAAGACTATTGCACGTTCACAGAGGTGTGTATGAAATGAAAACAAGAAAAAGGTGGAGTGAAAAATACGACTTAGTTTCCTGTTAAGGAAGATAGAAATTCTGACGTTGAAACCTTACTGGAAAACGAAACTTGAAAAATGCTTAACTCTTTATAAAACTTATGTGATCCTTTTAAAATTGTTATCTGGGCTTTATTGTGCGACATGATGACTTTATTCGACCTTTCGGGAACTTAACGACACTATGTGCACTGTACGTAAAGACATATAAAATCTGTAGTTAAATAAGAAGCGAGGTGTGAAAAATAAAGGTTCGATGGTCTAGACTTAGGATTATAGAATTGTTAATTTCTAAACAAAACTTTAGGGTTTGAATCTTAGTTATTTTGCAAAACCAACTTGACCGGATTTTGTGGGTAGTATCCGCTGAAAACTCTCAGGAGACAACACTCCTCCTACTAGGGACACCTAGAGGTTTAACGGCTTGTTGCACATGCTCAGTGCAATCGCGTTCCCTGCGAAAGTGAGGTTAGGAAATTTTTTGTGAATAAATGGGCTTTGCTCGGGACGAGCAAATGATAAGTTTGGGGATATTTGTTCATATCAGATTTTTGCATTTTCATACCACCCAATTTTTATCACATTGCATATCGGTAGATACTCTTGAGCCGTGTTTGCTAGTCAATTGCAGGATACAGGTTCTCGGTTCTAAAACGGTGAAATTCATGGAAAACACGACAAAATCCGGGTTCCTGCCAATCACAGATAAAACACGGTCTCCGCTCGTCATCCGTATGTTGCCAGATACCAGTTTAGGAAGACAAAATGTCAAATCAATGTCACCTTCATGCACAAGGCTCAATGGCAACAACAACTTCCAAGAAATCTACGCGGAGCTCGAGGCAATCATGACAAAATCTTGACAAAAAGTCCACCTTTCCCTCAACAGAAATTCTGGAAAATTCGTGAAGGAATTATGAAAAAATACACATACCAGAAAAATGTACACATCAAACCAGGGGACCACAAGAAATTGGGGGGCCCAATTCGACCAGAAGGCCGCGGATCCGCGGCCAAAGTGGGGTCCAGGCCGCGGATCCGTGGCCATATAGTGGCGGCAGCTGATAATTTTTGGGGGGTAGTTTGGTCATTCTGTTTGGGTTCTGGTGGTTACCCTAGGGTTTCATTTTCTGGCCTATAAATAGCCCAGAACTTTGTGAAGGAAAGGGTCTAAGTCTTGTATTTCTTTTTGCTAGGTTTTAGTTACATGTTCTTCTTCCTCTTCTCACCTCTTCTCCATTAAACTTGTAAGTGAGCTTTTGAGTGAAGAGTGATGAATAAAGAAGACCATTTTATTATCATGCTTGTCTTACTTTTGTTATAATTGTTGTATCTTTAAATTTGTTAAGTAGTTGTTGTTATTTGCTTGATTGTTTCTTTCTTCTCTCTTTTTCTTTATCATTCATACGACAATGATACTTACGCTTGATCCTCGCCAAGGTGAGGTCGCAAATAGTTAGTCGTATTCTTCTAGTCTCCTTCTTTCTATCTTCCTCTTTTGTTTGTTTTATTTTTCCGTATTATGAAGTGTGAGTAGTTTTATACTTTTTAGGGTAGGATAAGGGAAGTTTGAGAGAAGGAAATCTCTCTCACTCTTTCCTTGCCCAACAACTTAAATCAACTCCCGTTAATTGAACCACAATCCGCTCCTTACGGCACCCTATCCTACATGATAGCGGTGATTCCGTAGTGAGACCGGTTGTGGTTGAATTAACCGGAGGTTATGGATAAGAGCCAAGAACGGACGGACAAGCACCAAAAGGAAGGACTATGCGTTGGAAAGCCTAGCTTATACTCGCAAGTTCCTTCCTAGTCGTGCTAATCCCCGTTGTTGCCGATTACCGTAACACCGATATTAAGTGGGGCAACGAAAGATGTGGAGACTCCTAACTCAAACTAACCTAATCCTAACCCTAACAAGCTCTCTTTAAATATCAACTCAACACTTAGATAATTACAAACAAAATCTGAACAACCGGACTTAACTCGTTAAAACACTTTGAAAAAGACTCCCATCTCCCTGCGGACGACCCGTACTCAACCGGCTAGCTACAAGCGAAACCGTCTTGATTGCGGTATTTAAACTAGAACTTGAACACGCACGTATCCTAACAATCAGCCTGCGACAGACATTCAGTCGTGTTTATCACCCTGGAACCCTTCCAGTGATTCTCCCCAGGATCGATTGATACCATCCCACTACAACTAGTGAGTATCCTAATATCCAATTAGATCTATCTCATAGATCCAAAACCTAGGATTTAGTAGGTATTATCTTGATCCTTTATGGAGAATCCTTGTGATAAGCGGAGATTGATCGAGCGTAGCATAGGAAACTCCTTCCCTATCAAGAGTATGTCATCCACGTGCTCTACGAGGATCACCACCATACTCCCTACTACCTTTTTGTTTATACAAGGTTCATCTACCATTCTGATGATGTCAAACTTTTTGACTAATACATCAAAACAGATGTTCCAACTCCGCGATGCCTGCTTTATCAGATAAAACATCTTGCACACGTTTCCGCTGCTCCCACTGTCTACAAAGCCCTCTGGCTGTGTACTTATAGACGCTCTCTTCTAAAACATCATTTAGAAAAGCTGTCATGATACCCAACCACCAGATATCGTAGTCATGGAATGTAGCCGTGGCAAGTAGGATCTGGATGGACTTAAGCATAGGTACTTGAAAAGGTTTCATCATTATCCACGCCTGGTCAATGACGAAAACCTTTTAACAAGTTTAGCTTTGAAAGTCTCAACTTTTCCATCTGCACCAAGTAATCTTCTCAAGATATACTTGCTCCTGATGGGGATTTAACCCTTCAGATATAGCAACCTAAGTCCATACTTTGTTGGTGTATAAGGATTCCATCTCAGATCGATAAACATCCAGCCATTCTCACAGAGTCCTACTCCTGATGGCCAGGTCGAAACTAGTTGGGTCATCATCTCATGATGCAATCCTCGCTCCTACTGTCATAGAGAAACTGAAGTATCTCTCAGGTGGGTGAGGAACCCTACTAGATCGGCGGAGAGGCCGAGGTTCGTTGGCATCTACTGAATCCTTTGGTTGTACCAAATCATCTGCTGTAGTTTGTATGGCTGGAACATTTCCAGTTCTACATAACAGACCTTGCCTCGAGCTTGTCCGGATTTTGCTTTTAGACATAGGCCAGACAACCCCAAATCTTAACTAACTTAAGATATGGGCTCTTCCCTTTCCATATCACATATGAAGCGGTAGGCAACTGATTTGATTGGAACCCTATTCAATAGGTATGCAGCTTCTCAAGTGCATAACTCCCAAAAGGAAATAGGTAACTCAGTATTACTCATCATAGAGCACACCTTATCATGTAGGGTGTATCTGCTCCGCCCCGACATACCATCGTGCTATGGTATATTCGGAGGAGTAATGCCGAGAGAGAATCTCATTCTCCTTTAGAATAGTCCAGGAATTCCGTGCTTAAGTATTCTCCTCCTTGATCTCATCATAGGACATAATACTTATACCCGTATTTTGGTTCTCTACTTCTAACATATATTCTGTGAATATCTTAAAAGGTTCGGACTTGTGTTTCAACAGGAACATAGGTCTGAATCTCGAAAGATTATCAGAGAATGTAATGAACTGAAAAGAACCGGTCTTGGTATGTGTAGACAGGGGACATTACATACATCAACATGTATCTTCCCAAGAGTTCATTAACACTTTCTCTGTTTCCAACAAACAGAGCTATGGTCATATTAACTTTGTGACATGACTGGCGAGTTTCACAAGATGTAAATTCAAACTAATTTAAATATGCATCTTTATGTAACTCTAGCTAGTCGGGTCGCATTGATATGACCTAGTCTACAATACCTCAAGAAGGATCCGTTCATTTCTGAACTCTTCCTCTTGTGTGTGTTCTATATACTAAGAACTGTAGTTTGATTTAGAACATTAATACTTTTAGATAACGTGCCTGAACCGATCAACTTTTGATATAGGAAATGTTCAAAACATTATCCATCAATACAAAATTTTATCATTTCTTTACTAATAAAGAGAGTGATATGATTTTGTATATCAGGTTCGGTATCTAATAACATTCGTTCAGAATCAATGTATTACAATACAGGGTGACAGTGACCAACAGACTTGGCTGCAACACTTGCCCCGTTTTCTGCCTCATGAAACTTATCACCCGTTCTCAGTTTTTCTACCTTTTTGCAGCCCTATGTAACAGATTACATATCTGGGATCCTGATCCGGTATCATATACCCAGGATTCAGAGGATACTGAGAAACAGTTCTGTGTACCGAACACACCCGAAGATGATGCATCAACATGCATTCTCTTCGTTTGGGCGGCAGGGGAAATCTGGTATTCCCTAATTTCCTGCTCTGTCTTATAACAATTATAAGTTGGAGCGGGACCAACGTTCCCCAGCTCAGTATAACAAGCGGGTTCGGTCAATAATCCGTATTATTATCTTGATTAAGGCGTGATATGGTCGCTACCAGGAGAGAGAGAGAAGAAAACACTCAGCGTGCGCTCTTACAAGAATAGATTGGTTATAATTTTATCTAATCAGGATGGCTCCCACTGCTTTTTATCAAATCTTCCTTCAAACCCTAAAAGGAAAGACTAGCCAGGATTAATTACACACTACAAGTTCGCCAATCTTTCAGCCAGGCCAATGTCGGTACTTTGAGGGAGGTCCCCCGTGCTTTCGCACGAAGCTAATTAATATAAACCTCGTTTTCCCAGAGGCGTAACCTCGTTAACACCTTTCTAGACACCTACTTGATCGGCTAATTGTAATGTGTAAAACTCTCCCAGGAGTAACTCTTACTCGCAGCGGGTATCGGGATCCAACTATCTCATAGAAGGTATGCAATCTCATTGCAAATTTCAACACTTGAAATTCCCGATAATATTTTGCCCCTAGCGTGCTATGACCTTGACGCATGCCAAACAACCCATAGTCCGCTAGTCAAGTTCAACCCGTACATTTCTTGATTGAATTAGACCCACCCGCACGACCCTTGACGCATGCCAAACAACGCCGTACGAATACCCTAATCCAATCGCATCGTATGCTAGCAGATAAGCACTAGTTAGCTACCGTACACTACGCCTTGACGCATGCCAAACAACCGCTGCACGAATACTAACTAGTACTTATCTGAAATGACGGAGGGCTACGACAGGTTTTTCTGAAAACTTATTGCGTAATGAACTTGAAATCGTTGTAGGATCGAATGATTTTAAAATGGAGTGTTTCTGAGGCTTTTCTAGTTTTTGCTAAAGGAGTCACTCCCGGTGAAGGGATCGTCGGTCCTTTCCTCGTCGAATGAGGTACGGGATATATCATATATATCACTGTGCAAAGCAAAAACACCAATCATAAGACAAACCGAATGTGTAGCATCTGCCAGTCATTGCTAAAGGAGTCACTCCCGGTGAAGGGATCTCGGTCCTTTCCTCATCGAATAAGGTGCAGATATATCACATATACCGCTGTGCAAAGAAAGAGCTGTAGCTACCTGTTTTATTTTGAAATTCGATTCTACAACATCTTAGGTTTCTTTTAATTTCATTAATCACATTAATGAAGTCCCATCATTTAAGTACCTAAACATTACAGATAAATACGACGTACACTTATGCCATCCGCATTCGCCTCGATGTCCCCTCGTACACCGTTAGGTTAGGTAACTAACGGCAGAGCGGGGCAGGGCTAGCGCGGGTGTAAAACATAAGTAACGTCTATATAATATATCATATATACTATATACTGTATCTATCACAGAACATCACATGATCACATCACAGATATCGCAGCAGAAGAATCATATGAAATATTGGATATACTAGGACGTCCGTGTTTTCAATACGAGCCAGTATAAAACACGGATTCCACGGTCGTGATGAATAACCAAACCCACACCCCTAGACCCCTACTAGAGCGGCAAGCAACCCTACCAATTCTGGAGTTAGCAGACCCGGACTCGACTCCTCGAGTTGGTCTCCCACTGGACTCCAGAACCCGGTTACTTGTGCTCCCCTCCTTGGGTCTATCCTAGTGCGGAAAAGTAAATAATATACAAACGGTGACAACTTCCGCAACCTGGAAGTGCCCCAATAAAAGAATATTACATACAAGTTTTTACATGAATGAAAATGAAAAAACACTCATCTCACATAAAAACCCCCGGCTATTCAAACACGACGATCCAATATAACATATCCAGCAACACATAACATCACATGTCATCAACGTAAGTAAATATGCGCATCCCAATTGTCGTTGACATATAGCAACGAAACCGGCGATATCACATATTACACTTACGGTCACAGAAAAGAAAGTGTAAAACTACAACAGTTGGAATCCGCAACCACCTCAGACATCGCATGCCTGACCAAATGAATTACTTAGACATCGCATGCCTAACAATTATAAACCCCGCATTTTAGTCTCAAAATCGAAAACACTTTTCAATATCAAGTCGGGTAATACAACAAGATTCCCGACATCCTGATCGGATACTCGTCGCAAACTTTAGTAGACGGCCGCACCCCCGACGCCGTCGACGAAGTGCACCAAGGCGGAACACCGCTGTCGCGAGCACCCGAACGGATGCTTTCGGCGACGGGGTTCTCCTACAGTCACTTGGTCGGGGCTAAGGGGTGTAGCTGTCTATTAAGTTTACCGGCGAATATCCGCGTACGCTACGTGATTGCGACGGACTTTTGATCACATCAAAATTCCGTGGCAACCGATCAAGTGAGACTAAACTGCTATGTTTATAACATTCATTCAGTTATCACATAACTTATTGTGAATTCCAATTATTGTATCCCATTCCGGATAAATAGAAAATGTCAAACTTTCCGATCGAACAATCAAACACCCAAGTTTTCCCGATACAGATCAACACATGAAACAAGTCTAAAGACATTCAGTTCGTACCTCAGTACCAACGGTCCAGCCGTAGAAGGGTCAAGCCAACGCCTCACATGTGGCACGCCGTACTGCCCCAAACCCGAAGGTTCAAAGGGCAGTTCAAGACGGTCACATAATCGAGTTAAGGTTTGTTGTCTTCTAGAGGGTCCATCGAGTTACTTGCACTACTTAGAACGTCGTTAAACTACGGAAAAATCCAACACTTGGAAATTTCCCGACAGGGGAAAATTGGGTATTTATATTCGGTCGAACTTTTTAACATATTCTAAAATTTATCCGGAATGCCACAAATAGACTAAATTTGATAAACCCGATCGAATTATCGAAGCTCCAAAACATCCCAGATTATTCATCTCTTGAATAAAACTTAAAAATACCCAGAGAACTAAGAACTGTTAAATAGGCATTACTGTGCAAAAGTCAACGCAGGAGGAGACCAAACCGCCGCGGAACCGCCGCACATGCCAAGCTCGTGCCGCGGTTCCGCGGTGGCTTAATCGAATTAGGCCCCCGTATTTCATAGTAATTCATATAAAACCCTGCATGATTTTCTTCATATTTTTAAAGTAGAAAAATGCACAGTTTTGAAAAAAGGACAGAGAGCATGGGAAATATGGGGTTTCGGGTTCGATCGGGATTCAAACGTCGTCTAGACTTCGCCTAAGGCTCTAGCTAGGCTCTGATACCACTGTAGGGTTCCTAGGCACTCTAGTGAGGTCTCACAAGGCATCAACCATGCCAATTTCAAATATGTAAACATGTATCATCAAACATGATACAATCATGTGTACAAAAGTATATCACATATACAATTTGTATAACCTAGTTATCGATTCAAGCGTTGATTCGATAAGCCGATACATTGTATACTAGTCGGTTGTGTGCGACATGACCGGATCAATGAATCATGTGTTGATTTAATGATTTAATGCATAATTATATATTTGATATATTACTTTGCACTAACTAGTATTGGTTCACTTCAAATGGATTTTCTCACTCGGGATGTGCATATTGTATATGCGATATACTTTTGTACACATGATTGTATCATGTTTGATGATACATGTTTACTTGGTTAAGTGTAAAGAATTAAACCATGGTTAAACATACAATTAGGGTTAAGGATGAGATAAGAATGGTGGACTAAGTCAAAGCTTCATGAAGCTTCAACTAAACAACAAATAAAGCCACCATTCTTTTCTCTTTTCCATTTATTTTCCAAAATGTATAAACAAATAAATAAATGAATAAATAAGTAATGGAAGATACCACTGTAGGGTTCCGAGGCACTCTAGTGAGGTCTCACAAGGCATCAACCATGCCAATTTCAAAAAATCTAGGTGCCGGGAAACCCGACTACGGATCGTTGGCTAGAAATCTAGGCGAAAAGACAACTAGTTAACACTTAACTATAAGTTAACGGAAATACAACCTTTGTAGATCCGGTGCTCCACCTCCATAGCTCCGCAATGATGTCTCTCCGCTGTCCAAAAATGAATCCCGGGCTCTTGCGTCGGCTTCATCGGAGAATGGACGGGCTAGGTCATCGACGACGTGCCGAAGATGATCTACGTCGAGGCATCGCAAGATCAAGCTCCCACTTCACCAAGTCATGAAACTAGTGAAGAGAACACACTCTACTACTTGGCAAGAGGTAGAGGATGAAGAAATAGGAAGTGGGTAGACTTTAGAATTGGATTTCTCACTCATTTCCATCAATCACCATTGATGGAGCTTGCTTTCTTCAAGTGAAGAAAGGAAGAAGAAGAAGAATATTATCATAAGATTAATTAGAAAAGAAAAGAATAATCATTCTTATCATAAAGGTAACCATGGTAAAGTGTAGAGAGTGAACAAGGGTTAGTGGAGTGGTTAGGGTTAAGCATGAGACAAAAATGGTGACATAGTCAAAGTGTTCATGAAGCTTCATGAAAGATTAAAAGAATGCCACCATTTTTCTCACCCTTTTTCTTTTTCCAAATGAATAACTAAATAATAAATAAATAAAAAGGAAAACAAAACCCTAACCATTCACAACCATGGTTTAATCTTTACACTTAACCAATATAGCATGCATCATCAAACATGATACAATCATGTGCACAAAATCATATCGCATATACAATGCGCACATCCGAGTGAGAAAATCCATTCAAAGTGAACCGATACTAGTTAATGCAAAGTAATATATCAAATATATAATTATACATTAAATCATTAAATCAACACTTGATTCAATGATCCGGTCATGTCGCACATAACTGACTGGTATCAATAGTAACAACTTATCGAATCAACACTTGATCCGATAACCCGGCTGTATCACATATAACCGATCAATGTCACATCGCAAGAATTGAATATAGTATCACATACTGGTATTATTCTCGGTCCCGCACATATCTCATATGCGCTCCTATTTCGTTTCGCTTGAGGCAGGAAACCTCTGTGTAGGACTCTAAAGACTCGTCAATACGCCGGCAGCAGATGATGATCATATCAAACATCCACAAGCCGCAAGCGGTCTGCTAAACGTAACGGCCACCCGGGTATTGAGCGATCAGAAGATCGACGAGCAAGCCCGCTCACACTCCAGTGAATCCAACCAGTAACACTACCGTACAGTCCGGTCTGATCGTCTGATATGTCGCATATCTCGCCTAGGGGTGGTAAACATCAGACCCCAATAGCTCGATAAGTCGTGTCGATATGAGGTCTATAACAATTCGAGAAACTACTGGTAACACTTACCAGTAAATCTCAGCAACCCTGGCCAGGGATTTCCTATTATAGCCAATCGAACACAGCGCAACATCAACCCCATATACCGGGAGAGACAAATCCCCTCCTATCGCTCATTGCCTCCATGTGACTCGGGACTGTACCCAAAAACCACCGTTTTGCACGCCCTCTTGGACGTGGTAAGATGGAAATCAAAGCACAGTGGGAACCACACAAGACTCTATGACGATCTCGGGTCAACAGACTACTCTGTACCAGTGTCACCAGAGAACTGCCATCTGACGTGAGGTATAATACCATCTGGGAGTTCTCGGCGAGTCCGTCCAGTGTACCCAGTCTCTACTGAGCACCCGTATATCATCTCTGATGTCAAACACCAATGGATATGGGATCATCCATCGCCCATCTATATGGGTCGAGAAGGTACACGCTAGTCTACTCTGGTATATCGATGCCCCGTCTCGATACACCCACGACTAGGGACTTTGAAGGATGTACTTATGGACTACCATGTCCCCACTAGTATGATCCGCATCACAGTCCAGGTAGTCAAGTACACATCCTAAGGGCTTTACCAACATGTAACAGAGAGACAATCAGTATACACGTTAAGGTAAAGTGCAACCAGATAGCATACTATCATGTCGAGCAAGAAAGTCCTCCCTATATATATCCCAGCATCCACTACAATATACATCCTATGTATAGCAATGGCCTCTAGGGCATACATATAACTAACAATCTCCCACTTGCACTAGGGCCATCTGTAGCAGTGGTTGCAGTATCTCATACTCAACCATCCCATAAATGCCTCTCTCTGGGAATAGGCCTTCGTGAGTGGATCCGCTGCGTTATCCTCTAAGTCTGCTCTCCTTGCCTCGATCATCCTGGAGATCAAGCATCTCCATGATCAGGTGATACTGCCTTAGAATAAGTCTGGATTACTGATGGGACCTGCGTTCCTTGGCATAAGCCACAACTCCATTGTCACACAATGGTAGGAACGTAGTTCATCTCATGAACTAATAAACACCCAAACATCCTCTTTGGTAGCATCTTATGTAGCGGTGTATCCAGCCTTTATCGTCTAGTATGTCACGGTATATAGCTTGGAACTCTTCCAACATACCGTCCCTTTAGTGAGGGTAAAGACAATGCCTGCGACTGACATTCAGTCGTCTTTATCACCCTGGAACACTTCCAGTGATTCTTCCCAGGATCGATTGATACCATCTCACTACAGCTAGTGAGAATCCTAACATCCACTTAGATCTATCTCATAGATCCAAAATCCAGGATTTAGTACGTATCACTTTGATCCTATATGGAGAATCATTGTGATAAACGGAGATTGATCGAGCGTAGCATAGGAAACTCCTTCCCTATCATGAGTATGTCATCCACGTACTCTACGAGGTCCCCACCATACTCCCTACTACTTTTTTGTATATACAAGGTTCATCTACCATTTTGATGATGTCAACTTCTTTGACTTATCCATCAAAACAGATGTTCCAACTCCGCGATGCCTGCTTTATCCAATAAAGCATCTTGCACACGTTTCCGCTGCTCCCACTGTCTACGAGGCCCTCTGGCTGTGTACTTATAGACGCAGTCTTCTAAAACATCATTTAGAAAAGCAGTCATGACACCCAACCACCAGATATCGTAGTCATGGTATGTAGCCGTGGCAAGTAGGATCTGGATGGACTTAAGCATAGGTACTGGAAAAGGTTTCATCATTATCCACGCCTAGTCAATGACGACAACCTTTAACAAATCTAGCTTTGAAAGTCTCAACTTTTCCATGTACACCAAGTAATCTTCTCAAGATATACTTGCTCCTGATGGGGATTTAACCCTTCAGATATAGCAACTAAAGTCCATACTTTGTTGGTGTATAAGGATTCCATCTCAGATCGCTAAGCATCCAGCCATTCTTACAGAGTCATACTCCTGATGGCCAGCTCGAAACTAGTTGGGTCATCATCTCATGATGCATTCCTCGCTCCCACTGTCATAGAGAAACCGAAGTATCTCTCAGGTGGGTGAGGAACCCTACTAGATCGGCGGAGAGGCTGAGGTTCGTTGGAATCTACTGAATCCTTCGGTTCTACCAAATCATCAACTCCAGTTTGTATAGCTGGAACGTTTCCAGTTCTACATAACAGACGTTGCCTCGAGCTTGTCCGGATTTTGCTTTTAGACATAGGCCGGACAACCCCAAATCTTAACTAACTTAAGATATGGGCTCTTCCCTTTCCATATCACATATGAAATGGTAGGCTTTGATTTGATTGAAACCCTGTTCAATAGGTATGCAACTTCTCAAGTGCATAACCCCCTTAAGGAAAAAGGTAACTCAGTAGTACTCATCATAGAGCACACCATATCAAATAGGGTGTATCTGCTCCGCCCCGACATACCATCGTGCAATGGTGTATACGGAGGAGTAATGCTGAGAGAGAATCTTATTCTCTTTTAGAATAGTCTAGGAATTCCATGCACAAGTATTCTCCTCCCTGATCTCATCATAGGACATAATACTTATACCCGTATTTTGGTTCTCTACTTCTAACTTATATTCTGTGAATATCTCAAAAGGTTCGGACTTGTGTTTCAACAGGAACATATGTCTGAATCTAAAGAGATCATCAGAGAACGTAATGAAGTATAAAGAACCAATCCTGGCATGTGTAGACAGGGGACCTACATACATCAACATGTATCATCCCAAGAGTTCATTAACTCTTTCTCTGTTTCCAATAAACAGAGCTATGGTCATTTTAGCTTTGTGACATGACTGGCGAGTTTCACAAGATGTAAATTCAAACTGATTTAAATATGCATCTAAATGTAACTCCAGCTAGTCGGGTCGCATTGATATGACCTAGTCTACACTACCAAAAGAAGGATCCGTTCATTTCTGAACTCTTCCTCTTATGTGTGTTTCATATACTAAGAACTGTAGTTTGATTTAGAACATCAATGCTTTTAGATAACGTGCCTGAACCGATCAACTTTTGATATAGGAAATGTTCAAAACATTATCCAACAATACAAAATATTATCGTTTCTTTACTAATAAAGAGACAGATATGATTTTGTATATCAGGTTCGGTATCTAATAACATACATTCAGAATCAATGTATTACTATACAGGGTGACAGTGACCAACAGACTTGGCTGCAATACTTGCCCCGTTTTCTGCCTCATGAAACTTATCACCCGTTCTCAGTTTTTCTACCCTTTTGTAGCCCTATGTAACAGATTACATATCTGGGATCCTGATCCGGTATCATATACCAAGGATGTGGAGGATACTGAGAAACAGTTCTGTATAATGAACACACCCGAAGATGATGCATCAGCATGCACTCTCTTCGTTTGGGCCGCACGGGAATTCTGGTATCCCCTAATTTCCTGCTCTGTCTTATAACAATTATAAGGTGGAGCGGGACCAACGTTCCCCAGCTCAGTATAACAAGCGGGTTCGGTCAATAATCCGTTTTATTATCTTGATTAAGGCGTGATGTGGTCGCTACCAGGAGAGAGAGAGAGAAGAAAACACTCAGCGTGCGCTCTTGCAAGAATAGATTGGTTATTATTTTATCTAATCAGGATGGCTCCCACTGCTTTTTATCAAATCTTCCTTCAAACCCTAAAAGGAAAGACTAGCCGGGATTAATTACACACTACAAGTTCGCCAATCTTTCAGCCAGGCCAGTGTCGGTACTTTGAGGGAGGTCCCCCGTGCTTTCGCACGAACCTAATTAATGTAAACCTCGTTTTCCCAGAGGCATAACCCCGTTGACACCTTTCTAGACACCTACTTGATCGGCTAATTATAATGTATAAGAATCTCCCAGGAGTAACTCTTACTCGCAGCGGGTATCGGGATCCAACTATCTCATAGAAGGTATGCAATCTCATTGCAAATTTCAACACTTGAAATTCCCGATAATATTTTTCCCCTAACCTCCTATGACCTTGACAAAGGCCAACAAACCATAGGATGCTAGTCAAGTTCAACCCGTCATTTCCTGATTGAATTAAACCCACCCGCACGGCCCTTGACAAAGGCCAACAAGGTCGCACGACTACCCTAACCCAATCTGCATCATATGCATAAGCAGATAAGCACCAATTAGCTACCGCACACTGCGCCTTGACAAAGGCCAACAAACGCAGCACGAATACTAACTACTACTTATCTGAAATGACGGAGGGCTACGTCAGGTTTTTTCTGAAAACCTATTGCGTAATGAACTTGATATCGTTGTAGAATCAAATGATTTTGAAATGGAGTGCTTTTGAGGCTTTTCTAGTTTTGCTAAAGGAGTCACTCCCGGTGAAGGGATCGTCGGTCCTTTCCTCGTCGAATGAGGTGCGGGATATAACATATATATCACTGTGCAAGGCAAAAACACTTAAAAGCAATCAAAAGACAAACCGAGTGTGTAGCATCTGCCAGTTATTGCTAAAGGAGTCACTCCCGGTGAAGGGATCTCGGTCCTTTCCTCATCAAATAAGGTGCAGGATATATCATATATACCGCTGTGCAAAGCTAGAACTGTAGCTACCTGTTTTATTTTGAAATTCGATTCTACAAAATCTTAGGTTTCTTTTATTTCATTAATCACATTAATGAAGTCCCATCATTTAAGTACCTAAACATCACAGATAAATACAACGTACACTTATGCCATCCGCATTCGCCTCGATGTCCCATCGTGCACCGTTAGGTTAGGTAACTAACGACAGAGCGGGGCAGGGCTAGTGCGGGTGTAAAACATAAGTAACGGCTATATAATATATCATATATACTATATATTGTATCTATCACAGAACATCACATGATCACATCACAGATATCGCAGCAGAAGAATCATATGAAATATTGGATATACTAGGACGTCCGTGTTTTTCAATACGAGCCAGTATAAAACACGGATTCCACGGTCGTGATGAATAGCCAAACCCACACCCCTAGACCCCTACGAGAGCGGCAAGCAACCCTACCAATTCTGGAGTTAGAAGACCCGGACTCGACTCCTCGAGTTGGTCTCCCACTGGACTCCAGAACCCGGTTACTTGTTCCCTCCTCCTTGGGTCTATCCTAGTGCGGAAAAGTAAATAATATACAAAAGGTGACAACTTCAGCAACCTGGAAGCGCCCCAATAAAAGAATATTACATACAAGTTTTTACATGAATGAAAATGAAAAACACTCATCTCACATAAAAACCCCCGGCTATTCATACATGACGATCCAATATAACATATCCAGCAACACATAACATCACATGTCATCAACGTAAGTAAATATGCGCATCCCAATTGTCGTTGACATATAGCAACGAAACCGGCGATATCACATATTACACTTACGGTCACAGAAAAGAAAGTGTAAAACTACAACAGTTGGAATCCGCAATCTGCATAGACATCGCATGCCTAATCAAATGAATTACTTAGACATCAAATGCCTAACAATTATAAACCCCGCATTTTAGTCTCTAATGAGGTATGTGGGGTTTGCCGCATTTTAGTCCCTAATCAAATGATTTACTGGTATGTGGGGTTTGTGACCATTTTAGTTACTAGACATCACATGCCTAGTAACTCGATGGACCCTCTAGAAGACAACAAACCTTAACTCGATTATGTGACCGTCTTGAACTGCCCTTTGAACCTTAGGGTTTGGGGCAGTACGGCGTGCCACATGTGAGGCGTTGGCTTGACCCTTCTACGGCTGGACCGTTGGTACTGAGGCACGAACTGAATGTTGTTAGACTTATTTCATGTGTTGAGCTGTATCGGGAAAACTTGGGTGTTCGATTGTTCGATCGAAAAGTTTAGCATTTTCTATTTATCCGGAATGGATACAATAATTGGAATTCACAATAAGTTATGAGATAACTGAATGAATGTTATAAACATAGCAGTTTAGTCTCACTTGATCGGTTGCCACGGAATTTTGATGTGATCAAAAGTCCGTCGCAATCACGTAGCGTACGCGGATACTCGCCGGGTAAACTTAATAGACAGCCTCACCCCATAGCCCCGACCAAGTGACTGTAGGAGAACCTCGTCGCCGAAAGCATCCGTTCGGGTGCTCGCGGTAGCGGTGTTCCGCCTTGGTGCACTTCGTCGACGGTATCGGGGGTGCGACCGTCTACTGAAGTTTGCGACGAGCATTCGATCAGGATGTCGGGAATCTTGTTGAATTACCCGACTTGATATTGAAAAGTGTTTTCGATTTTGAGACTAAAATGCGGGGTTTATAATTGTTAGGCATGCGATGTCTAACTAATTCATTTGGTTAGGCATGCGATGTCTGAGGTGGTTGCGGATTCCAACTGTTGTAGTTTTACACTTTCTTTTCTGTGACCGTAAGTGTAATATGTAATATCGCCGGTTTCGTTGCTATATGTCAACGACAATTGGGATACGCATGTTTACTTACGTTGATGACATGTGATGTTATGTGTTGCTGGATATGTTATATTGGATCGTCGTGTTTGAATAGCCGGGGTTTTTTATGTGAGATGAGTGTTTTTCATTTTCATTCATGTAAAAACTTGTATGTAATATTCTTATATTGGGGCGCTTCCAGGTTGCGGAAGTTGTCACCGTTTGTATATTATTTACTTTACCGCACTAGGATAGACCCAAGGAGGGGAGCACAAGTAACCGGGTTCTGGAGTCCAGTGGGAGACTAACTCGAGGAGTTGAGTCCGGGTCTCCTAACTCTAGAATTGGTAGGGTTGCTTGCCGCTCTCGTAGGGGTCTAGGGGTGTGGGTTTGGCTATTCATCACGACCGTGGAATCCGTGTTTTATACTGGCTCGTATTCAAAACACGGACGTCCTAGTATATCCAATATTTCATATGATTCTTCTGCTGCGATATCTGTGATGTGATCATGTGATGTTCTGTGATAGATACAGTATATAGTATATATGATATATTATATAGACGTTACTTATGTTTTACACCCGCGCTAGCCCTGCCCCGCTCTGTCGTTAGTTACCTAACCTAACGGTGCACGAGGGGACATCGAGGCGAATGCGGATGGCATAAGTGTACGTCGTATTTATCTGTGATGTTTAGGTATTTAAATGATGGGACTTCTTTAATGTGATTAATGAAATAAAAGAAACCTAAAGATGTTGTAGAATCGAATTTCAAAATAAAACAGGTAGCTACAGTTCTTGCTTTGCACAGTGGTATATACGATATATCCAGCACCTTATTCGATAAGGAAAGGACCGAGATCCCTTCACCGGGAGTGACTCCTTTAGCAATAACTGGCAGATGCTACACCCTCGGTTTGTCTTTTGATTGCTTTTAAGTGTTTTTGCTTTGCACAGTGATATATATGATATATCCCGCACCTCATTCGACGAGGAAAGGACCGACGATCCCTTCACCGGGAGTGACTCCTTTAGCAAAACTAGAAAAGCCTCAAAAGCACTCCATTTTTAAAATCATTTGATTCTACAACGATATCGAGTTCATTACGCAATAGGTTTTCAGAAAAACCTGTCGTAGCCCTCCGTCATTTCAGATAAGTCCTATTTAGTATTCGTGCTACGTTTGTTGGCCTGCGTCAAGGCGTAGTGTGCGGTAGCTAACTAGTATTTATCTGCTTATGCATATGATGCAGATTGGATTAGGATAGTCGTGCGACTTTGTTGGCCTGCGTCAAGGGTCGTGCGGGTGGGTTTAATTCAATCAGGAAATGACGGGTTGAATTTGACTAGCGGACTATGGTTTGTTGGCCTGCGTCAAGGTCATAGGACGCTAGGGGCAAAATATATCGGGAATTTCAAGTATTGAAATTTGCAATGAGATTGCATACCTTCTATGATATAGTTGGATCCCGATACCCGCTGCGAGTAAGAGTTACTCCTGGGAGAGTTTTATACATTACAATTAGCCGATCAAGTAGGTGTCAAGAAAGGTGTCAACGGGGTTACGCCTCTGGGAAAACGAGGTTTACATTAATTAGGTTCGTGCGAAAGCACGGGGGACCTCCCTCAAAGTACCGACACTGGCCTGGCTGAAAGATTGGCGAACTTGTAGTGTGTAATTAATCCCGGCTAGTCTTTCCTTTTAGGGTTTGAAGGAAGATTTGATAAAAAGCAGTGGGAGCCATCCTGATTAGATAAAATAAAACCAATCTATTCTTGAAAGAGCGCACGCTGAGTGTTTTCTTCTCTCTCTCTCCAGGTAGCGACCATATCACGCCTTAATCAAGATAATAATACGGATAATTGACCGAACCCGCTTGTTATACTGAGCTGGGGAACGTTGGTCCCGCTCCAACTTATAATTGTTATAAGACAGAGCAGGAATTTGGGGAATACCAGATTTCCCGTGCCGCCCAAACGAAGAGAGTGCATGCTGATGCATCATCTTCGGGTGTGTTCATTATACAGAACTGTTTCTCAGTATCCTCCGCATCCTTGGTATATGATACCGGATCAGGATCCCAGATATGTAAGCTGTTACATAGGGCTAAAAAAAGGTAGAAAAACTGAGAACGGGTGATAAGTTTCATGAGGCAGAAAATGGGGCAAGTGTTGCAGCCAAGTCTATCGGTCACTGTCACCCTGTATTACCAATACATTGATTCTGAACGAATGTTAGTAGATACCGAACCTGATATACAAAATCATATCAGTCTCTTTATTAGTAAAGAAATGATAAAATTTTGTATTGTTGGATAATGTTTTGAACATTTCCTATATCAAAAGTTGATCGGTTCAGGCATGTTATCTAAAAGCGTTGACGTTCTAAATCAAACTAAAGTTCTTAGTATACAGAACACACACAAGAGGAAGAGTTCAGATCTGAACGAATCCTTCTTGAGGTATTGTAGACTAGGTCATATCAATGCGACCCGACTAGCTGGAGTTACATTTAGATGCATATTTAAATCAGTTTGAATTTACATCTTTTGAAACTCGCCAGTCATGTCACAAAGATAAGATGACCATAGCTCTGTTTATTGGAAACAGAGAAAGAGTTTGTGAACTCTTGGGACTGATGCATGATGATGTATGTAAGGTCTCCTGTCTACACATGCCAGGACTGGTTCTTTGTACTTCATTACATTCTCTGATAATCTCTCAAGATTCAGTCATATGTTCCTTGTAACGTTTTGAAAATCGTTTCGGTGAAATTTCGAAAAAACGGTAAAATAAGGTGGTTTTCTCTAAAAAAGTCAAAATGCAAATATCTTTATTATAAAATTAAATATACATATTCTAGCTATGTAATTACTAGTATTTGGTGTTTATTGAGCCACTGGTGAAATTTTAAATTTTTGAAAAAAATATTATTTTAATATTATTTTAAGCCGGTAAGAAAATACATTAAATTAGCGATAAATACAAATTTAAATGGGCTAATTTTAATCTTTAAAATCATGTTAATTAAAATCTAGTTGTAACATAAATTTTTAGTATTTTATTTCAAGTTTTAATTGATTTATTTTATGGAAAACAAAAATATAGTTATTTTGAACTAAAACTTGCAAATAGGTATTGTGGGGGGTCTTTTTGCATAGAATTTTTTTGTAAAGTCTCTCACACTCACCCTCACTCCCCTTGGCCGGCCCCACACTATTGTATCAGCCCAAGAATTTTATTTCTCGCTTTTTGACCTTAAATCATGTGATGAAATGGGTTAAAATAAGGGTTTTTATATATAGTAAAGTGGTGGGGGTATTATGGTAATTTGGGAGGGCTTTGACTTGGAAATTTTTCACCAATTCCCTCACCCATTCCCCATTCCTCCCATGGCCGAAATCTGAGCTCCAACAGCCCCATTTTCCCCCATGTTCCCATCTCTTTTGGCCTCAAATTTCATCTCAAAACACATTAAAAAAATCCACAATTTCTTCACAAATTCAAAGCAAATCCTATTTCTATCCCTCCTCACACCCAAATTGGTTAAAAGCATGGAGAAAGGAGGTTTCTTTGGTGTCTAGAGCAACCTAGGGTTTCAAAATTGGAGGTATAATTTTTATCTAATGGTTAAATTGTAGCTTGTATATGCTAAATTAGTTATTTAAAGTGTGAAATTGTTGTTGTTGCTAGTTTATAAAAAAATCAAGAGAAGGTGTTGATTTTGGAAATGGGAATTGAAGCATTGCTTGTGGATTATTTGAGTGTGGTAGATTGCTTGTAGTGTGGATTGGTTGTTCATGCTAGATTGTAGTTTTTTTGTCGCAAATCCGCGATGGTTGCGTTAATTTCCTAGCATTCATGCTTACTAGTTTTTTTTAAAATTGAATTAGAATGTGAGATTAAAAATACGGTTAGGGTTTTTATCACATTATTAACATTATAAATTGTATTTTAATGTTTTAGATCATGCAAATCCAAGCTAAATTGTTGTTTATGTATTTTTGCTAAAATGGTTGAAATTTGGGTATAATTGCAAACTAGAATTTCTGAATTTTTACAAATTAGTGTCATAAAAATATAGAAGTGGTTTATATGACCTAATTAAGATATTTAGTGAATATATTGGGCATTAGTTTTGTTAAAACATCAAGTTTCGAATTAAAACGAAAACTTTTGCTAACTAGGTTTTTGAGAAATAAAACGAATTGATTAATTTTAATGTTTTAATGATTTAAATCCTATTTCATATATAATTAGTGATTTGTGAAACCATGATTGGTATGTTTGATGTTTTTCTCGATGGTTTGACGTTCGTACATCGACATCGAGGGTTGGTTTGATTATTCTTGCATGCGTGGGCGATAGGTTTGGACCTATGCGTGATACGCGTGCCGATTTGATTTTCGTATGCCGTTTCGATTTCGAATTTAGTTTTAATGCGGTATGGTACGTTATGATATGTAGGTACCCCCATGTGGACTTCGAGACGACAAGCAAGCGCGTGGCGACGTCAGTACCGGCTAGCGAGGACCAGGTGAGTAGATTTATATCTACGGGGAGAAGTCGGGTGGATGGCGTATAGCACCCCCGCAGTCCGTGGTGTCGTATACGAATACGTATACACACGTATATTTTTTTATGTGTTGTTTAGGGTTATTGTTAGTATAATGGTATTCTTGATGTTATGGTTATATCGGTGTAGTATATTGCGAACCCTAGAGTAGCGATTGCACTCATACCTACACTTACACATATACTTACACACATTCTTGCATTCATTCTTCCATATGATGGTGTGTATATCTACACATGGGTATGGGACTATGTGTTTATATACTGGATTTGAGGATAGTAATTGGGATTTGGGATGAGTCGAGGAGATTGGGCTTGAGGCCAGGAGATCGGTGATGTGATTTGGTTCGTATTGAGATACGACATGATGTTTTTGCGGGTCTTTGGCATAGTGATTCTTATACCTGCATGCATACATTGATGGTATTAATGGTGCACTAGACGTGGATCAGTACCCCGATCATGACTTTTGATAAAGAGGATACCAGATAAATAGTGTGATTGAAGGTGAAATTGACCCGTACCCAGATTTGGGATGCCGTACGACGGATTTACGTACGAGCTATATTTTGATGATTGATCCGCACTCTTGACTTGGGATGTCTGATTGTAGATATGATATCGGATATGATATTATTGAGGCGGGATCACCGACTAATGTATATATAGGTATGTATAGGTATCGACTCAGATGTTAGGCGGTTTCCTTACCTGTAGCTCAGCTTGTTAGTTCAGCCGTATAGTTTAGTGTAGTCGTTAGATTAGATTAGACTCCTACCTATTTCAAAACTAACGAATCGTGGGTATTTTAAAAAGACAGCCAAGGGATCCTACGGATATTTCAAAAGACGTATCTTTTCATAAAAACACCGTAGCCCCTATTTTCAAACCCCATGATTCGTGTTATTTCAAAGGGCACCATTTATAGGACTATGTTAGATTAATGCAGATTAGTTTTAGTTACGTCTAGTTTCAGCTCCCACTCTTGTTTTGTGTTTCGCTTTGCATCGCATTCTTATATTATGCTTCATACTCCGTTATTAATATCATGCTGATAGGACACCAGCACCATTACCGATGATGCGTATGTACCACGTACACTTACTTGCCGGCTCACACACATCTTCATCGGTAATTGCCATGTCACGTACACCTTAGAAAATATTATTGCTTGACATAGCCTATTAGCTAATAGTTTAGACATTGTAGTTATTACCTGCTACTTCTTGCATACTGTTATTCATTGTTATGCCGCATTCATGGATTCTCATGCATATATTCACTATTTTACGTGTTATTGAGGTTTTGGATTTGGATTTCCGTGAGATTTTCTGGATTTGGAGGAAAACCGCAAAAACACAAATAAACATTTTCTCTCTTTTAAAATAAAAAGTGCGGTTTTCCCATGATGTATGAGTCGTCCACCATGAGTTTGCTGATGGATTTGGAAACCCGATTCGAGGAGACGGATGAACCGTTTCGGGTACATGGTGGACCCGGTAAGGTACCCCGGGGCAAGAAGCGCTTGGTGATGACGATGTGAGCCTGGCAGGGGAGCACTACCTACAGGTGATTTTACCCGACGCGTCGGATATCCGGAGGATACCGTCGTGGTCTTGAGATGGATGGTAGGGGCCGGTCTGGACTGACGGCGCCCTAGATATTATGATTGAGATTTCGAGATTTCGAGGTACAGAGACTGTGATACAGAGATATCGAGATATTGGGATTACGTTTTGTGCCGATGCTAGGCACTGTTTTATGCTGATTTCATTATGATACCTCAACTAAAAATACAAGGGAAATCTCACTAAATTATGAAAACAGTTTCTTCATTTACGTGTATTCTGCTTTCATGCATTCATACCTCATATTCATGACATGCTATTACCTGAGGCACTAGCACGAGCACTTGGCACTACATTCATGTATAGAGATTACATTGCCAGTTTAGCATGCTTCAGCTTTATTCATATTGAGGTTTATTTGTATGTGATCGTTTGACCTAGGATGGGTCATGCATTCGATTCCTGCTTGTAGATATCTTTCTATTCACGAGTTGGCAACTCACCCCCGTTGTGCCCCAGTTCTTGCAGGTTTGCCGTACAGATTCCTTAGCGGCATTTCTGGCACACTGTTTCCTTATGGGTGACTTGCTTGGATAGGTGGGTTCTTTTGTATCAGAACCTCCATTGTTTATGTATTATTATTGTATCTAGAATTGTCCATCAACCAAAACTTGTATATTCTTTCAGACTTAGACTTCAGTGTTGTATTATTTCGACCTTAGAGTCGCGCTAGTAGTATTGCGGTTTTCTGGCTGTTTTTGAGTTTTCTTTCAGTTTAGATCCTCGCCCTTTGGCGTTGTATATTGTTGTTGCTTATGTGGTTGTGACCGTCGATTGACGAAGAGCTAGCTCCCGCTTGGGGATGCCTTTTATCATGTTATATATATTGTTTCTTGTTGTACCCCGTTCGGGGCCAGTTTTTACAAAAGAAACTCTGCCGAAATTTTTAGGAAAAATTACACATTTTAAAAATTCATATTCGGCTTAGTTATTAAAAAAAAAACTAGATTTTCAAACATGTTTTCTTTACTTCTTAAAACCAGTTTTCTTTACTTACTCTTAAAATGGTTTTAGATTTCTGGGCTTTTGGATTACTTGGATCAGATGGAGTCCTATAGGCTTCATATGTTTCAAGGGCCAGTCACGTGCTCTTTCGGGTCGTGACAAAGTTGGTATCAGAGCGCTAGGTTGACCTTGGTTCGAGTCTAAGTTTGACTATGTGGAGCCTAGGGCGTGTGTATATATACGGAACTTAGGCTTGACCTTACGGAACTTAGACTTGGTCGGGGGGGTATTAGACCCGAACTTTCTTCGCGTAGGATGACCCTTGGTTGATGGAATAGGTGACTAAAGTAGAGTGACGTACCGTTGGTATGTTCCGCGGCATACTTACGACACGCCACTCCGCTTAAGAAACCTTAGGTTGTACATTTCCTTGCATTGTATCAAATTCCTTCCTATGATCTGTCTTCATCGATACTGGTTGTGGTTTTGCTGCCGCGATTGCACGGGCAGAGTGAGCTACGGCTCGAGTTGTCAGCATGAGCTCGTCGTGGACGAGGACTGACCAGGGCGTGATTCCAGAGGCATACGATTGCATTTTGAGGCGTCGTCTTTTTGTGTTTCCGCACTATGAGCGTTTGACAGATCGCTGTTGCGAGATTTTTCGGTTGTGCTGATTGGCACCAGAGGATTGAGCCACTGATAGAGGCCAGCTAGGATGTGATGACTGTTGATATGTCGCTTATCCAGGGTGATTGAGGCGCTGTTTAGCGTATATACGAAGGAGCCCGTTGTTGCTACTAATGATGAGATATCGCCCAGATGATTGGAGCTACTGCAGCATAGGCATGTTCTTGGAGACATGATAGTGAGTCGCTAGTCACCGAGGATGAACGACTAGGACGTGTGGTTCGTTCGCTTACCCCGATGCGAGGCCATCAGGTAGATTGATTCCAGCTAGAGGCGACTTCACGCAGATTCGTTGAGATCGAATGTCAGGAGCCCATGTTCCAAGTTTAAAGTATACGGAAAGACATGCAGGTGATTCTATGGTCCCTCTAGAAGAATGAAACCCTAACTCGACTTAATGGCCGTGTGAAAGCCTTTGAACCTTAGGGTTTGCGGCGGTTCCTCGGCGCCATTAGTGAGGCTTGAGTTTGCCCTTCTACGGCTGGACCACCGATGCTGTGGTATGTACTCGATACTATTAAACTGTGCCCAAGAGGTTGAGCTCTTGGGGGATTGTGAGGTTTTGACGACTCGATCGGATGGCTCGACTTAATTCGGATGCTAGGTGGTGAGATGCATTCTTGGAAGACTCCAGATACGAGGATAGCCGTTGGAGCTCAGTCCATGCAGCCGCGACGAGACGAGTCCAAAGCAGACGACATTAGACAAAAGTGGAATAAGAGGTTCGCACCAGATCTAGATGAGATGACGTTCCACTCCGCCGACATCAGAGAGGCGATGCGCATGCCGAGGCATGGTACTTGGACTTACCTTCCAGAAGGAGTCGCGATGAGTATGCAGTCGTTCCAGAGCAAGATGCAGATATAGGAAAGGACAATGACTTCCGGACAGTTGGCAGAGACGAGACATCGAAGAGGCCGTGAGCAGGATTCCTTCTAGGATACTGCTGCGATGATACTTGCACCCAGGATCAGATGTGTCACGTGCATTCAGAGAGCCAGAGGCCGACGCCAGTGATATGCTGCCTTGACAGGGCCGATGAGCCGATGGATTGTGAGATTGGTAATCCACGGAGAAGACTTGGACCCAGGAGTGGTCATGTTACGCACACCAGCTGGCCAGAGTTCATGATCATCGACGAGACGTCCCACTAGTGACCGCGACAGTTGGCCCGAGATTCTTAGAGGATGCACTTGAGCGGTACTGTTCCGCCATTATTAATTTCGATGTTTTGGGTGATGTATTCGTATGATTTGATTTTGATGATTGAGGATTTACGATCTTTGCACAGTGTTGCACTTGATATCGTTTTCGTGCTTTAGTTTCGATGTTTCGGGTGACTTGCTTTTAGTAGGTGTTACCTGTTGGATCGTGCCCCTCTTGTATTCATTATTCATATTGTATCTAGTCATACCATCAATTCAGAAACTAGTAATTGTATATGTTGCAGACTTAGAAGACTTGTAGTTGCGAGACTTGAGCGATGGGTTTTATGTTCGCTTTTGGGGTTGATGTCTTGCTAAACTTTATTTTCCTTATGTGGATCTTCGCCGTTGGGCGTCGTATACTTGTTATTTTTACTTGTGGTGGTTGTTTCCGCCGTTGGGCGTGATTTTCTCCCGTTTGGGATGCTTTATTTATATTCTGTGTTGTACCCATTTTCAGGGTTAGTTTTTACAGTGGTGGTGCTGCCCAAATTTTTCAAAAGACAAAACATGATTTATTGTATCTTTATTTCTTAAAAAGATTTAGATTTCTGGGTCTCAGCTTACTTGAATTACGTTATGCCTGTAAACGTCGTGTGATTTAAGTGCTGGTCACGAGCTAATATTTTGGGTCGTGACATTTAGTTCACTTAAATATTTTTCCTTAATTAAAATATTATTATAAGCTTTTAGGTATGCACTTAATTAGTGGTAATTACAATTTTGATTGAGTTAATTATGCTAAAGTGAATCTATGCTAATTTAATCACAAGATTAAGCATTAAACCTTCTCTCCAAAATATCTAGATATTTGTGTGAATTAAAGGAAAATTTTAAGTAAAGATTAAGAGGTGGCATGGATGGGAGGTGTTTTAATGAGCTTTAAATGATGTTTTAGACTAGAAATTTCCACACAATTCCATAGCCTTCCCCATTTTCTTCACTTGGCCGAACTCCCCCCTTGCTGCCCTCTCTCTCTTCTCACCCCATTTGCACTTCTTCAAGCTCAAATAAATTATCAAAAATCATCAAATAATCCCACAAACTCAAATACAAATCCGTACCCATTATTCTTCAACTCTAAACAAGCTTGGATCTTCATGAAAGTTAGCATTTTGGAGGCTCTCTTGGAATTCTTTTGCAAGTTTAGAATCAAGTTTTGAGGTATAAAATCCTAACCCTAAGCTTAGTTGTTGTTTCAATACATTAATCTAGCTTATTAGATGTTTAAATATGGCTTTAATTTGCATGTTTAGAAATTCAAGAAAAGGTTTTGAATATCAAGTTAGGACTTTGATTATTTGTAATGGTTAAGTGAGTTGTTTAGACTTGGAAAACTTAACCTAGTTGTGAGAATGCTATTTGTTATTTTTCCTAATTGTCTAATTAAGTTGAAATGCAAACTAGCTTTTACTAAATCTTATATGGGTGAGATTAAAATTCTAGTAAGGGTTTATGTGGTTTAATCAGGCTATTATGTGATGATTGTGATCGCTAGAATGGTGTAAACTACTAGATATGAGCTAAGATGTTTAAAAAGTATTTACTAGGTTTTCGGTAAAATTAGGCGTGGACTTCTAATGACGTTGCGATGTTATATATATTAGATTCCATGATATTTATTGTGTTGTCAATGCGCGATCGGTACGATCAGGGTTTAGGCTTGGTGGTTGCGTAGTTTAGCGATCCTAGCTGAGGTTGTGCCGATATTGTACGTGTTTTGTGCACTAAGTGCACAGTGTGTTTATCTTGTGGACGTTATCCTTGTGTTTCGTTGTCTTTGTGTCGGCACAGGATATTTAGTCTTATGTGTTGTGTTTGTGAAATTTAGGATCGCGAGCAGGGACTTCGAACGCCGCAAAGAAAGGGAAGCAGGTGATCGGATTTACTTAGCTCGAGATCATCGGTGAGTAGATTTAACATCTAAAGGGGAATCGCCCGCATGGCGTTATGCGTCTGGGCTGGATTATATGACATGATTATTAGTTACAAGTATTGCACACATAGAGATTGTGCATGAACTTCATTTCATATTATTACTTATAGTGCTGGGACTTGTACCCATTGGACACTGCACTATTATTGACGGTTCATGTTGCACGAGCACTAATTGTATGCCACACACTCCGTCGATAATTGCCATGACACGCACAACCCACATACATATGTGATATTATATGGTTAGGGACATTGAGACATGATCCTTAATTCCATTGTGTCTACGAAAGACAGCATACACATATACCTTGCTATGCCTATATGCTTACACATATACATATGTGATATTGTATTGGTTAGGGACATTGAGACTTCATTCTTATTTCCATTGTGCATATGAGATATAGCTAACACATATACATACGTGATATTGTATTGGTTAGGAACAATTGAGACATTGATTCTTATTCCACTACGCATATGAAAGGTAGTAAACCTGTATACCTACTTGCTTACACATATGCCTTGCTATGCATACATGTTGTAGCTACACATATACCTATAGGGTATTACATCATTATTGACAGGTATATAGACATATGAGATATAGCTACATGTACATCATGCATGCATACTTACATGTACACCCACATGTAAGTGCACGGCAGCGCCCCGGCCGTCAATCCGAGGCCAAAATGCGGAAACGAAACTTTTCTTTAACTTTAAAACCGGCACTACCGCGCACTATAAAACCCGGATTGGGCCATTAACCTAATCCTAGCAAACTAGAGAAAGGTAGAAAGCTATACCGAGCGATCTGTGTCCTTCGGTCTTCGGCCTCCACTTCGATCTCCTCGCGGAATCTCCGGTCTTCATCTCCTCGTCGGAACGGGGACCACATCGCCGGGGTCTATTATGGGCTCCCACCTCTGGACCGAGGCAACTCGGGCACGAAGTTGGCGATCGATGTGTCCAAGAATACTGTAGATGAAGTGTAGAAATCTTTGTCTCATTAGGGTTGAGAAGTTGCCTTGATGGAGGTGGAGAATAATGAACTTTGGAGATATGGAATTTTTGTGACAAGTAGAGAAATGAGATGAAGAAAAATTTCCCACACAAAATGAACCTCTCCCCCTCTCACATGAATGTGGACGGCCTCTCAAAAGAATGAAGAGGAGAGAGCAAAAGCACTGAAGGGAGGTGAGTGTAGTAAAAGCAAGAAGTGATCATAACAAATGTGATGATAATAATGTCACTTCTATTTCTAATCCCATCCTTTCAAAACTAATCACCATAAATGCAAAGGATATGATGAGGGAAAAAGAAAAGATGTTTGAACCATCATAATCATCCATTTACAAGAAACCCCCTCCACAATGCTAATTTGCAAATATGCAAATTAGCCCCTCCATCAGAAAAATCCGGCCAAGAAAGATCAAAGGAAAACTGGCCGAAACGGAATGCAAACTGGCAACTTCAAAAAACTGATCCCGTAATAAAATTACAGGAAAACCCCGCGACTGTATATACATACCCGCATTTGTATTCCGACCGAATACAAATGCAAAGAGACAAAATCTACACTGTACAATACTAGGATCCGGCTTAAACCAAAGCCCGCTAGTATTATCCATCCGATCTTGATCCGTGCAATACCGTATGTATAAGATCGGACCCTGCCATATCTCCATACGGCCTCTACAGCGTTTCGCCCGAAACTTGAGAAACTGTCTGTGGGGGACTCCAAAGACTCGTCAATACTTTGGCTGTGGATTTAACCACTAGCACATCAGAGGTATTAGCCATACGTAACGGGCTACCAAGTATTGACGAAAAAGGACGTCGATGAGCGAACTCATCCTGACACCCTATTGAGCCTGTCAGTGACAATATCCGTACAGTCCGGTCCGTTCGTCTATGAGCATCGCATGGCGGGCCTATGGGGTTGGTAAAAGTCAGACCCCCAAAAGCGGTACAAGTCGTGTCGGAGTGTAGCCCAGAACACCCTGAGATACTAGTGGAATACCTACCAGTAAATCTCCTGCCTTGGCCAAGGACTTCGTGTAATGGCTCTCCTAGACACAGCGCGACCTCAAGCCCAATACCGGGAGAGACGAACCCCTGCAGATCCGCTCACTGCCTCCATGTGGCTCGGGACTGTACCTAACTAAAACCTGTTTGCACGACTCCTTTGAGCCGTGGTAGGATAGTAATCAAAGTACAGTGGGAACTCACACGAGACAAATGACGATCTCAGGTCGATGAACTAACCTGTACACATGTCACCAGGGAACTGCTATCTGACGTCAGGTATAAGACCAACTAGCATGTTTCCGGCGAGTCCTGTCCGGTGTACTCATAACCCAATGAGCTCCTGTATACATCTTAGATGAACCAACTGACACCAGTAGCTTGTGAGACCGGCCACCGCCCCTCGTCGGGGTCTCGACTGTATACACTAGTCTACTCTGGAGTATCGATGCCATGTCTCGAAAACTCCCACGACTAGGGACCTTTTAAGGATGTGCTTATAGAACCCAGCTCCCACGTATATGATCGCCCTCATACTGCTGGCAGTCAAGCAAGAATCCTAGGGGCTCTATCAATGCGCAATAGCGACCTGTAAGGTCACCTAAAACAGTACACGATGATAATGGTAAACCAGATAGCATACTATCATCTTGAGTAAGACTGTCCTACCGGCATAGGTCCTCCCTCAATCATTGCAATCACATGCCTGTGATCCAAATAATTGACTCTAAGGGCACTATATCCAACACCACATACCTTGCTACAGCTACATGTACATCATGCATACATACTTACATGTACACCCATATACATTGCTATAGCTACATATACCCCTAGTGGTATTGTATTGTCATTTGACATTGAGACATTGATTATTGTGCTATTGCGCTTATGAAATGCATCATACATACATGCTTACCTGTAGATACAAATATCTTGCTATAGTTACATGTACACCTCTTATGATGCTGCACTTGATTTCGGAGGAATTGGGAACCGCATGAAATATTTTAAAACTGGATTCATTTAAAAGAGAGGCTTTCCCTTAATATGCTTATATTGCTATTTTATGTTGCATATATCAGATTTCACGGATTTATGCATTGAGATATGGATTTCATGTGATTTACGGATTTGAGAACCGCGGGGATATTTCAAGAAATGTGTATTGTTTTGAAAAACCCGGTTTCTCTTGATATGATATTTCAGTGCGTCCACCATGAGTTTTCTCGGTTCTGAGACTTGTGTTAGAAGCCCGATGCGAGGAGTGGATGCGGCTGTGTTGCGGGTTCATGGTGGACCCGGTAAGGTACCCCAGAGCAAGAAAGGTATGTCGATGGATTTAGCCGATGAGCCTGGCAGGGGAGGTGCACTGCCTACCGGTGATAGTTTTAGACTCGGCGGTTATCCGGAGGATATCGATCGGATTCGTGAGATGGATATGGGCCGATTCGTACTGCCGGAGCCCGCGGGACGATCCGGACAGACGGAGCCCATGGTACGTGGATTTACGTGTCAATGTTGGACACTCAGATTCCATGAGACTTACAGGATATGAGGGCTGATCTGAGAATGCGGTTGTTTCCTGATTTTAAATCAGGAAAGCCTAATGAAGAGGCTTCAGGAAAGGGTCAC
Source organism: Agapanthus africanus (assembly GCA_030015575.1). Taxonomy (NCBI): domain Eukaryota; kingdom Viridiplantae; phylum Streptophyta; class Magnoliopsida; order Asparagales; family Amaryllidaceae; genus Agapanthus; species Agapanthus africanus. Next base: position 313,193,800 of record JASDDO010000031.1, on the reverse strand, counting down.
GTGCTCACACGTGACCAGCAGTCACGTGTTGGCACGCGACATCTAAAAGCATCGGCAAGGCAGATTCAGTTCCTGACTACATCAAACAAAAGGGCTTCAGAAAGGGTCACGTGCTCCCACGTGACCAGGGTCACGTGTTGGCACGTGACATTTAAAAGCGGCTTCAAAGGCACATCAGTTCCCTGATCAAATCAAGAAAAAGGCTCCAGACGAGGGTCACGTGCTCACACGTGACCAGGGGTCACGTGGTGGCACGTAACGGCTAAGCAGCGGAAGAAGGCAGAGCGCAAAAAGAAGAAGAGGGCTCGTTCCAAGGAGGTCACGTGCCCACACGTGACCAAGGGTCACGTGGCCACACGTGACCGGCTTTCAAAGCCTATCTTTTAACAGAATCAAATTCTGAGAAGAGATAACTCAAATCTTTCCAAAGGAAAAAGATTATTTGGAACCGATCGGATTAAAGATTTAAAGGTGATTAAATATCATCTATCTATGGAAAAATCTTGAACTTGGAAAGATTTCCCCTTAAAATCTAACCGAAACAACAGAGGAATATCTTTGGATTTAAAATCCAATGGTAAATAAAATTCACCTAATAATCCAAAGGTCCAAACGAATGGTGAATACAAATTTAATCTCTCAAGGAAAGATTCATCAAAACTAATTGATTCTGCTGCTTCTCCTATAAATAGGAGCCAAGAGACACACAAAGAAGGACATATGCGGAGGGAGAACAAGAGAGAGCCTTGATACTTTGAGTAATTTGGATCTTCTGCAAAAGAAAACCCTAGGTAAGAAAGGGAAGGCTTTTTGAAAGAAAAGAGAATTTAATTCTCAACAGAGTTTAACTCTGATATTAAATAGAAGAACATAGTTCTCTCTTTAGTGGAGGATCTGTAAAGTGCACATCTCCCCTTGAATTGAGAATTTAATTCTCATTGGGTTGAGATCCTGCCATACAGATCCAAAGCATAGAGAGGGAATGAAAGCTTGAGAATTTAATTCTCACAGAACTGTAGGAATTTAATTCCTTTAAAATAAAATTAGGGTTTAACCCTATGTTATGGGAATTTAATCAGGGTCTAACCCTAATTAAGAACTTAGTTCTGTTAAAATAACAAGGAATTTAATTCCCTTAAGAAAGAAGAAATGGGGGTTTCACCCTATGACAGAATCTCATTCCTCAGAATAATTCTCTAAAAGAGAATGGGAACTTAATTCCTTAAAGCTGTTATTAGGGTTTAACTCTTTAATAGAATGCAGTTCTTCACATATATGAGGAATTTAATTCCTACAGAAAATTCAGAGTTTAACTCTAATATAAATCTTCAGAGGGAAATAGGAATTTAATTTATCGTTAGGGTTCAACCCTACGAAGAATTTAATTCTTAAAAAGGGGATTAACAGATCTTCTAAAAAACATACAAAGAGGCAGGGTCACGTGTCACCACGTGACCCCCGAAAAGATCCACAGAGAAGGGCCTTTGAGGCAGTGCCTCACGTGACCCACGTGACCTTTGGCAGAAGCTTTAACATACGAGCATTTAAATGCCCGTCACGTGATGGCACGTGATGCTCTAAAAGATGCAATATTCTCAGTAGAACAAATGAAGAGAGGGCGCCCTCACGTGCTACCACGTGACCCCTCTTGCCTCCGTGTTTAACACTAAATTGGAACCTCTGAATCCAGTGTTAAAAGAGCTTTCTTGTAGTGTTTAACACTGAATTTAAAGAGCTTTCTTGTAGTGTTTAACACTGAATTTCTTAGCGTTTAACACTAAATTAAATCTCTGTTAACAGAGTTTGACATTAATTTTCTTAGTGTTCTACACCAAATTAAAATCTCTGCCACCAGTGTTTGACACTGATTATCTTAGTGTTTGACACTAAATTGAGATCTCTGTTGCTAGTGTTTAACACCGATTTGTTTTAGTGTTTAACACTAATTTGAACCCCCCGTTGCTGGTGTTTAACACCAACTATCTTTTAGTGTTAAACACTAACTTGTTCCCAGTGTTCAACACTGCTGATCTTTAGTGTTTAACACTAACTTTAGCCCAATTGGCTAAATGGCCAGAGGCAAAGCCTCTCCTCTAATGGACCAACAGAGGGCCAATATCCCAAACATGATTGGACTTAGCCCAAGGTGGCCATAAGTCCTCAATTCAAATTCAACTGAGCCAATAAGCTCATAATATAATTAATTGGTCTTGATCCCAAAATTGGGCCAAAGACTATTTAATCCACCCCGGCTCAAGGGTACATCTCTTCACTCCTTTGATACTTGGCGTTGTAATTCCTCAACGTCTTCAAAGAGGTGACGGGTCCCGATGACCATACATTGACACGGACTGTGGGGTCCTTAAACTCATGGACTATGAGGTCCTTAACCTTGACCGTGATGTCTTAAAACTAACAACGGACTGTGGAGTCCCTAAACCCATGGACTATGAGGTCCTTAACCTTGACCGTGATGTCTTAAAAATAACATTGGACTGTGGAGTCCCTAAACCCATGGACTATGAGGTCCTTAACCTTGACCGGGATGTCTTAAAACTAACCATGGACTGTGGAGTCCTTAAATCCACGGACTACGAGGTCCTTAACCTTGACCGCAATGTCTTAAAACTAACATTTGACCGCAACATCTTAAAACTAACATTGGACCGCAATGTCTTAAAACTAACATTGGACCGCAATGTCCTTAAACTACCCATGGACCGTAATGTCCTTAAACTACCCATGGACCGCAATGTCCTTAAACTACCTACCGACCGTAACGTCACTAAACTAAACAACAGAGCCCCCCTTTTATTGCTTTCTTGTTGGATCCAAACGATCCCGTTAAGTTGATCTTAGTCTAAAAAAAACTAGACTAACGTATCCTTAACAAATGTTTAAGTCGATCTTAGTCTCAAATGAGGCTAACGTATCCTTAAACCCAAACCCCCAAACCCAAATCTAAGATAATACGGATTTGGACTAGTCCACGCCCTACGGGCGACGACATAACCCAGTCTCCGTATACAATCCACGGGCAACTAAACATAAAATAAATACACACGACACGAAGTGACCATCTGGAGAAGGAGAAAGTGGTTACCGCGATGCGGTAGCGTAATTAACTGCAGGGGCTTGTGCCTGCAGGGAAGAGCGTCCCCACAATCAAAAACCCCTCAAGCGAGGGGGAATCTGACGAAGTCTGCTACATCGGACGCATCCATTTAAACCTTCGATGTACGGTGCCATAAATCAACTTGGCATCTTCGGAGAGGTGGACGGATAGCACCAATTAGCATCTGCCCCGAATTTCAGGCAAGACGCCAGTCGCGCCGTCCTTCGGAGGGGAACAGATTCTGGCACGCCCGGTGGGACCTTTTCCTCTTTCCACTCCACACTTCACGTGTCGTGATTCGCGAACCAATCGCGGTTCGCTAATGGTTGCCCTTGGGTTTCAAGATACTAAGGCTTGGCGTCTTGCTTTTTGCAGAAAGCAAAGAATTGATGGCTTCTACTTGTGCGAAATGCTCCAACTGCTCGGATTGCAATTGCAACCAATGATCTGCCTCGCCAAGAGGTATAGCCTACAGACCCCAAGCTGCTTCGCTATTCGCAATGCCCGTGGAACAAGTCACTCGAGCCACCACAGGATTGTTCTTTGGGACCATGCTCCCGCCGACAAGTTTCACCGCTCCGGTGCTGACAAAGGAAGCTCCCAAGAAGTCGGTCTTTGATCGTCTTACCCGCGGCCCCTCTCAACGGGTCGCCCAACACCAGCGCCTCGGTCTTCTCTAGATTGGGCCAGAACTCCTGTGGACCCGCAATGGGGCCTACAATCCCAGAGAAGGCTGCTTTTAAGAAAGTGACCAGTCCTGCTCCTGAAGTCGTCAAGGCGGCATCCCCTGCCAAAAAGTCGGTCTTTACAAGATCGACGGCTCCAGCTCCCGCTCCTGCTACCCAAAGGACATCGGTCTTTGACAGGCTGACACCAGCAGCGACCCCCCACCCACACAGGGGGCAAAATGAGGTTATCGCCCTCACCAAGTCGGTTCCATAAGCACGACGCGCTCGACGTCGTTACTGGCGCCGAATAAGGAAGGCTGGGGGCAACTCCCCCTCTGGGCTAACTCTACCAGCCCCGATGGCAGAAGTTAATGTTGCTGTTCCAACTGGGAACAGCTTTGAGATGCTAAATAAGGTGCGTAAGAATTCTCCTACCGCGGCGCTAAAGAAATCTCCCCATCCGCTGAAAAGAGCTATAAAAGTAAAAACAGAACAGCCCCAATCTCCTCAACGGCTGTCCTCCCGAATCTATAAAGTCTGGCGGCAGGCCCGAGACTCGATGATCGATCCAAACTTCTCCCGCCAGCACAAGAAGCTGAAAATCCAATAGGAAGCCAGTCACCAGGCTAAGCCACGAAAAGCTGTCTGGGTGCCCCCCTCAACGGCCCCTCAACTTCCACTGCCCATGAAAAGAGGAGGCCGGAGAAGGTCCCCGGGCCTGCTACGAGAGCTAAAAGCGCTGAACTCAGACGCCCTAAGGCTGGGGGCAGGATGGTCCATACTGTATACATGGCGTCGGGGAAGGAAGACAGCCGTACGTCTACAGGCCATAGACCGCTTACACGGTCAGTAACCAAAGCTCAGGAGCAACAGCAAAAGCTTCAGGAAATGATGATCGCAATGGCCGCGCTTACTGGGCCGAAAGAAAGTCCCGAGGCCTCCTCGGATCAGCAACAAGAACAGGAAACCGACGCCGAGTTCCTCCGGAGGATGTTGGAAAAGAAGGATAAAGAGGCTGCGGAACAAGCGGCCAATATAAAGCAGATAGCCCATTTATTCCAAGACATGGTGGGAATGATGATCCAACAAGATGCTCCCGCTGAAGATCCCCCGACCATACTTGAAGACGATAGGGGAGAAACGTCGAATCCTCCACCGGCCCTCTCAACGGCCAAGGAGGAGACAATCTCTAAGGCTGACTTGGACGACTATATAGCCCAGCAAATCCGGGTTCATCATGCGACTGAGGCAGCTGGTCAAGTCGTAAAAATGGGGAGGCCGTATCCAAGCTGGTACGACCAAATCAAATATCCGCCGGGTTATACAATACCAAAATTCCACGTGTATAAGGGGACCGGCAATCCCCATCAACATGTTGCCCAGTTCAGGGCCCTTTGCGGTAACACCGGCGGTGATGATAAACTGTTACTTCTCCAATTCGTGGGTAGCTTATCAGAAACAGCGTTCGAATGGTATTCAGAACTCCCGAACGATTCTATCAAGACGTTCGCTGAAATGGAGTTGCTATTCACTCAGCGATTCGCGAGCGCCAGCGAACGCACTCCAATAACGACATTGATTAATGCCAGGGTGAAACCAGGTGAAACATTGGTCCAGTATGCTATACACTGGCGAAATTTGTGGTCGAAATGCGAGCAACGCATTGAGGAAGCGGCCGCGGTGGGCATGTTCGTGGGAACCCTAGACCCTCACGCAACTATCTCCCAGTTTATGATGTTCTTTAAGCCTACCACATTCCAGGCTCTAATCAACAAGTTGGCCCAGATGGACCAAATGGGTCATAGACCGTCTCCCCCGAAGGCCGAGCCTCGGAGTGACAAGGGTAAAGGAAAGGCAACCTTCGTCGCGAATGCCCAGCAACAACCCAATGCCCTAAAGCTGATGGATCAACTGGAAGAAAGAAGCCGGTATTATAATGAGAAAGTGAAGCGTCCTTACTCGTTCCCACGGGACAAGACGAAACGGTTATTCGAGTTGGCAGTACGTAACAGACTTATAAACCTGCCAAATCCAAGGCGACCGCCACAACCCACTGAGGTGAATAACCCTAACTATTGCCCTTACCATCAAACGGTAAGTCATCCGATTGAGGATTGCTTCGTCTTCAAAGGATGGATTGAAGATCAATACCTCCAGGAGAAGTTTGCGCTGTCCAAAAAGTGGAAGGTGAACCCACCACAGCCGCATACTCCTAAGCAAGCAGATACACCGGGGGCAACCTGTTCCTTTATTAAGGAAGCTTCATGGGAGGTCGTGCTGTCAACTAAAACCAAAAGAATGTTGAAGGACCTTCAGGCGTGCCCGGCAGTCGAATGGAAGGACCCGCTGGAACCCCAGGTCATTGAAGGAATGCTGAGGCCGCGCCCAACTACAAAAAGCGGTGGTGATGGCCCAAGTACTCATGCCCTACCGTCAAAATCTTCGAAGAAAAAGAAGAAGAAATCTAAGAAGCCCGTGACGCCTGGAGACAAGCGCACGAACTTGCAGAAGCAAATCGACGCGCTGGAAGAGTACAATCAAAAGGCGCGAACTCCTGTCACGCTGCAAGAGTTCCTCAGCCACATCTTTCAAGAGGAAGATGATGGAGAGAGTTCGTCGGATGAATCCGAGCGATATGTGGCGAGTTGTAACGTAATCTCCCACTCGTTTACCGACGATGAAAAAACTCCTAGCACTAAGAAACTGGGGACAGAGCCTGAACCAGAGCTTGTGTGGCCAACAGATGAAATGATCGACGCCTTTCTAGACGAGATTCGTCTGAAGAGTAAAGCGGATCAGGAGCGTGAGATGGCCCCATCGGAAGGAGCCAAACGCAGGAGACTAAACGAAAGAGTTGAAGTACCCCCGCCAGATCGAAAGGCATCCGAGGCAGGCAAAAAGATATTCAAGACGAGGAAAAGGTTTGCCAAAGCCATGTCAATGGGAATGAAGCTACCACCCTCGGAAGAAAACGCGCTCGATGGGGAGGAGGGGCGCCCTAATTATTGCGCATATCATCGGAAAATTTCACACCCTACGGAGGAGTGCGACGCCTTTAGGATATGGTGGCAGGGATATGTTGCTCATCGGCAACATTTTAAGCGCATGAAACGCAAGACTCATCGGGAACGAAGAAGTACTGCCGACGGGCACAACAGAACTACTAGCAACTGTTACATGGTTAACGCCGGAGGGTCACAAGTTCTCACCTTTGGGAGCGACTCTGATGAAGAAATGGCTCTGACCCCTCTCTTTAAAGAATCCGTCTTAGGGAAAGAGGAAGAACCAGAGGCCTGCGAAAACATTCAGCTGCGCAATCGTACGCTCCCGGAAAAGAATCTCGGGCCCACAAATAGAAAAGATAAGGGAAAAGAAAAGGTCGCTGAGGATATCACTTTAGATGACCAAGTCATGAAAGAGCTGACTACCAAGGACCCTCCCAGGAAGGGTAAGGTGGACTACAACATCCTAGCGCACCTAAGGAAGCTACCTTCTCAGCTCAGCATTCTCGATGCCCTCCTATTATCCAAAGAAGCGTGAGATTCATTAATTAAGGCGTTACAAGAACCCGACCAATTCCAAGCCTTCCTCTCCGCGGAAAGGATGAAGGATGAACTGGAAGAAGTGCATACGGCTGACATCACTTTCGGTGACGAAGACCTTCTCCTCGGAACACGCGACCACAACCGTCCCCTATATGTCTCTGGATATTGCCATGATATTAAGATAGGCAAGATCCTGGTAGATAATGGATCCTCCGTCAATCTCCTTAATGTTCGGGTGTTAAAGGAAATTTGCATGAGTGTGCAGCACCTCGCTCGTGACAAAATTACCATCTCTGGTTTTGACTCCCAATCGTCACGGACTCTCGGATCCGTAATATTGACATTACGCTTCGGACTGCTCGTCACGGATATCAAGTTTCACGTTATTGACACCACGACCTGCTACAACGCCTTGCTCGGTCGCCCTTGGTTACACGAGTACAACATCATCCCTTCTACACAGCATCAGTGTATGAAGTACTTTAAGGACGGCTTCGAATATACCGTAACAGGTGAGATGAACCCATTCTCCGTGAACGAAGTCTGCAAGTATGAAGATGCGAAGTACTTTTTGCCAGACTTCGAGGATACAGAAAAGTGTCGCAAGCCGGAGAACAAAGCCGCCGCCACCATGTTAGTTGTATGTATGCCCTAGAGGCCAGTATTGTACAGATGATGTATATTATATTGGATGCTTGGACATATATAGAGATGACTTTCTTGCTCGATATGATAGTATGCTATCTGGTTACTCTTTATCTTAACATGTACACTTGTCTCTTTAAACTGTCTTATGGTTACATGTTGGTAAAGCCCTTAGGATGTGTACTTGACTACCTGGACTATGATGCAGATCATACTAGTGGGGACATGGTAGTCCATAAGTGCATCCTTCAAGGTCCCTAGTCGTGGGTGTATCGAGACGGGGCATCGATATACCAGAGTAGACTAGCGTATACGCTTATCGACCCATGAGATGGGCGATGGATGATCCCATATCCATTGGTGTTTGACATCAGAGATGGTATACGGGTGCTCAGTGGAGACTGGGTACACTGGACGGACTCGCCGAGAACTCCCAGATGGTATTATACCTCACGTCAGATGGCAATTCTCAGGTGACACTTGTACAGGTTAGTCTGTAGACCCGAGATCGTCATAGAGTCTTGTGTGATTCCCACTGTGCTTTGATCTCCACCTTACCACGTCCATGAGGGCATGTAAAACGGTGGTCTTTGGGTACAGTCCCGAGTCACATGGAGGCAATGAGCGATAGGAGGGGTTTCGTCTCTCCCGGTATTGGGGGTTGATGTTGCGCTGTGCTCGATTGGCCTTAACAGGGAAGTCCCTGGTCAGGGCTGATGAGAGATTTGCTGGTAAGTGTTACCAGTAGTTTCTCGACCCGTTATGAGCCTCACATCGGCACGACTTATCGGTTATTGGGGTCTGACGTTTACCACCCCTAGACTTGATATGCGACGTATCAGACGAACAGCCCGGACTGTACGGTAAGTGTTACTGGTTGGATTCACAGGAGTGTGAGCGGGCTAGCTCGTCGATCTTCTGATCGCTCAATACCCGGATGGCCGTTATGTTTAGCAGACCGCTTGCGGCTTGTGGGTGCTTGATATGATCATCATCTGCTACCGGCGTATTGACGAGTCTTTAGAGTCCTACACAGAAGTTTCCTGGTTCAAGCGAAACGAAATAGGAGCGCATATGAGATATGTGCGGGACCGAGAATGATGCGTGTATGTGATACCGTATTTCATTCTCGCGATAAATGTTTCGATTGGTTATATTCGATATGACCTAGTTATCGAATCATTGATTCGATAAATCGATACATTGAATACTAGTCGGTTGTGTGCGACATGACCGGATCATTGAATCAAATGTTGATTTAATGATTTAATGTATAATTATATATTTGATATATTACTTTGCATTAGCTAGTATTGGTTCACTTTATATGGATTTTCTCACTTGATGTGCAAGAAGTATATGTGATATACTTTTGTGCACACATTTGTATCATGTTTGATGATACTTGATTGTTTTGTTAAGTATATAGAATTAAACCATGGTTGATTTGATAATTAGGGTTTTGCATATTCATTTATTTATTTATTTATTCATTTTTTTATTTGAAAAAGATTTAAAGAGATTGGTGGCTTTCTTTTGTCATTTGTTGAAGCTTCATGAAGCCTTGACTTTTTCAACCATTCTTATCCTCATGCTTAACCCTAACTCTCCAAATGACCATGGTTTATTCTCTACACATAACCCTTGTTAGATTATGATAAGTATGCTTTTTCTTTTCATTTTAAAAACACTTATCATAATTCTAGCATCATCTTCTTCTTCATCTTCAAAAAGAAAAGCTTGATGCCATCAATGGCAACTTGAGCTAAAGTGAGATAAATCCAATTCTAAAGTGAACCCACCTCCTATTTCTTCACCCTCTACCTCTTGCCAAGTTGTTTTGGGTGTTTTCTTCACAAGTTTCACAAGTTTGTGAAGTCGGAGCTTGAACTTGCGATGCCTCGAGGTAGATCGTCTTTGACACAAAGCCGACGACCTAGCTCGCCCGTTTCTCCGATGAAGCCAACGTTCGAGTTTGGGAATCGAGATGGACAGCGAGAGGATGCCTTCGTGGAGCCAAGGAAGAGGGTAACCGGATCTACAAAGGTTGTAGCATCTAACCTTTAGTTAATATGTTAACTAGTTTTGTTTTTCGCCTAGAATTCTAGTCTAAGATCCGCGTTAGGGTTTCGCGGCACCCATAAATTTTTGAAATTGGCATGTTCGATGCCTTGTGAGACCTCTATAGGGTGCCTAGGAACCTTTCACACCATCCCTGTTTTCGGGAGCGATACCGAAGACGAAGAAGAGATAGTTTACGCTGGTCCGTCTCGGCACAACAACCCGGGACCGTCCGCCCCCATGTTGGTCTTCGGAAGTGACTCGGAAGATGAGGTTAATGCCGTGTTCTCCAGTCGGCCGTCAATACAAACATCCCCTGGCGATGATCAAAGTTTGCAAATCACCATGGTGCCGCGGAAACACTACAAGGATCTTGACGCACTTCAAGCTCACAATGTGCAGGACCTGCAGACGTTTTACGTCCCTCCCTGGCAAAAGGGTGAAAAGGTGATCTTATTCTACCAATCCGCAGAGACGAGAGTGGAGAAAGAGATATGGCATGGCTCGGATGCTACACTCGACAGGCTCCAACCCATCCGCTTGCCCAGATACTACACAAATGGACTGAAGAGGCTATTGAAGCGCTAAGGATTACCCTTAAAACAGACTGTTCGACAAGCTCGGTTCTACAACAAGATTTGGAATGTCCCTGGGACTCAGCGCAAATTGCCCAACGGGAGAATGGAAACGCTAGGGCTTGGATATGTGAGATCCGAGAAACGGGAGCGAGCCCACGGCAGTTACGCCGTATATAACTTCGATGAGGAGGAAAACGCCCTGTGCAGCAATGCCCACCCTTCATCAAGACCGGATCCCGCAAGTGAAGTGCCGAGTCCGTCATTTGAAGAACAAGTGGACAAGTTTATCAGGAAAGCAGGTCAAAAGGCTCGGGAAGACCACAACCGCGAGATGGCCATTTACGAGAAGGCCAGGACGCGACGTCTGTTTCAACAGGCTACAAAAGACAAAGATGCACCTCCCTGTCAACCCGTTATACAAAAGGCTCGACGCAGAGGCAGAAGTAAGTTAAGGAGCGGAAAAAGGAGCCGGCAACAACGACGCAAGATTAGAGAGTCACGTGAGCGGGCATTGCGCGGTCCGGATTTGTCCCTCACGAAGAAGATGAGTCGAGCGTATTCCTTCCCTCGAGACAAGACGGCGAAGTTACTCGAGCTCGCTATAAAACATCAAATGATCGCGCTTCCGGAGTCTAAGCACCCTGAGCAAGCTAACAAAGTTCCTCATCCGGGTTATTGCTCTTATCACCGAGCCGTAGGACACCCTATCGAAAACTGCTTCATCTTCAAGAACTGGGTCGAAGACCAGTACCAGCAAGGCAGATTTGCTTTATCCAGCAGCTGGAGGGTAACGCCGCCACAAAAGCACGAACCCAAAGCCGCAAGAGCAGAGCCAGATCCACATCGGTCTTGGAAGCGGATTCGCACTTGTCACATGATTACAATATTAAAAGAAGAGCCCGAGAACATAGATGACATCCCCTGGTGCTTTGAGAACAGCAATGACGAGGTGATCTCAGAATTTCCACCAGCTCCGAAAGAACTGGAAGATGGCATACATACTACTGCAGATAACCTCAAGAAGATTGAGTTGGGATCGACAGACGATCCGCGACCGACATTCGTCAGTGAGCGGCTATCCGAAGAAAGGGTGGCTGCATTAAAGGACGTGCTTCTACAGCATAAAGATTGCTTCGCGTGGAACTATTCCAAGATGCCGGGATTAGATCCGGAGATTGCTGTGCATAAATTAGCAATATCCTCAGATATCAAGCCAGTCAAGCAGGCGCCGAGAAGGATGCGGCTCGAGCTTGAGATGAGCATCAACGCCAAAGTCAAGAAGCTAATCGATTCTGGGTTTATCCAAGAAGTCCAATATCCTGACTGGATTGCCAACATCGTTCCTGTAATGAAGAAAAATGGGACGGTGCGCATATGCGTAGACTTCCGGGATCTCAATAAAGCCTGCCCGAAGGATGATTTCCCAGTACCAGTAACCGAGCTAATGATAGATAACACGTCCACTCATGAGGTTTTATCCTTTATGGACGGTTCATCAGGGTACAATCAGATAAAGATGCACCCCGAAGACCAGAAGCACACCGCTTTCCGGACCCCTTTGGGTATATTCTGCTACAAGGTTATGCCCTTTGGTCTAAAGAACGCCGGTGCTACCTATCAAAGGGCCATGACAAAGATCTTCGATGATCTCATACATGACATCGTCGAGTGCTATATTGATGACCTCGTAGTGAAGAGCATGTCATACGAAGAGCATTTAGAGCATCTGAAGACTGTATTTCAATGCCTTCGGCAATATAATCTGAAGATGAACCCCCTCAAATGCGCGTTCGGGGCCTCCTCGGGTAAATTCCTGGGATTCATCATCCCACACCGAGGCATCGAAATAGATCCATCTAAGATCAAGGCAATCATGGAAATGCCTCCGCCAAGAACCCTCAAACAGTTGCGGTCTCTCCAAGGGAAGCTCGTATACATCCGGCAGTTTATCGCCAATCTTTCGAGAAAGTGCCGTCCTTACAGCCACATGATGAAGAAAGGAACTCCATTCGTTTGGGATCACAAATGCCAAGGCGCACTAGACGAGATCAAGCAGTACCTGCAAAACCCTCCAGTGTTGGCTGCGCCGGTCAAGGGAAAGCCTCTCATTCTTTATACAACTGCCCTAGAAGGTTCTTTAGGCGTATTATGGGCGCAAGAGAATGACCAGGGAAAAGAAATAGCACTCTACTACTTAAGTCAAGTTCTGCTGGGGGCAGAAAGCAATTACTCTCCCACTGAAAAACACTGCCTAGCGTTGATCTTTGCGATAACAAAGCTCAGGCATTATGCATTGGCGCACGAAGTCCGTCTCATCTCGAAGGTGGACCCTCTTAAATACTTGATGTCAAAGGCTATATTGACGGGTCGACTCGCTAAATGGGCTTTACTCTTGATGGAGTTCTCAATAACGTATCGACCTCTCAAGGCAGTGAAAGGCCAGGCCATTGCCGACTTCCTTGCTGAGCATCCAGTACCTGCCGGTTCTCCTCTGAACTGCGATTTGCCGGACGAACATGCATTTAATGCGATCGGCGGCGGTGATACCCGATGGGAACTCTATTTTGATGGGGCATCTTCCATGAAGAAGCGCAAACAAACCCCCATAATCAAATCGAGAGTAGGCCTTATCTTCGTAACCCCACAAGGAGGGATAATGCGCTTTGATTCTCCTTAACGGAATCGAGGACGAACAATGAAGCCGAATACGAAGCTTTGATAGCGGGCCTCGAGATCGCCATTGACATGGGAATTGAAGACCTCCTTATATACGGGGATTCTCAACTGGTCGTTAGTCAAGTAAATGGTGACTACCAAACGTGCAAACCGGAGTTGGTGAAGTACGGCGAAAAGGTGCAACAACTATTGACCCAAATTCCCTCCTACACTTTGGAAAGCATACCACGTGCGGAAAATAGCAAAGCAGACGCGCTAGCTAAGCTCGCTAAAGAACTGGCTGACGAGAACCTCGATGACGTCAAAATCATGGTACAAAGCCGTCGAGTGCTCGCCCCAGCAGAAATATCTCCCGAATCATACGAAGAAAAAGAAGCGACTGAGCAGACGACCCTACAAATAAAAGACCGTGAGAAGGCTGAGGACTGGAGGGAAATCTTCATAGACTACTTTAAGTCCCACCGAATCCCCGAAGAAGCGTCATCAAGACATCAGCTCATGAAACGAGCTCTATCTTTCGCTTTCGTCAATAATACTCTGTATAAGAGGTCGTTTGATTCTCTGTGGCTAAGATGTTTAGGACCGGACGAAGCAGAAAGAGTCGTTCAAGAGGTTCATGACGAAATCTGTGGTTCTCATCAAGAAGGCCCGAAGATGAAGTTAAAAATTAAACGGATGGGTTACTACTGGCCCACGATGATCCAGGACTGCCTCGAGTATGCGAAGCAATGCCACTCGTGCCAAATCCACGGGGATTTCATCTACCAGCATCCGAATCCACTACATCCGACGGTGGCTAGCTGGCCATTCGAAATGTGGGGGGCTGACATAGTCGGCCCCATCGAACCAGGATCGTCCCGGGGACATCGTTTCATCCTGGCGACAACTGATTACTTCTCCAGATGGGCAGAAGCAGTACCGCTGAGGGAAGTGAAGACGGAAAATATCCTCCACTTCTTCAAGACGCACGTCATCTATCGGTTTGGAACTCCACGGCGGATTATCTCCGATAACGGGCCAGCCTACAGAAGCCATAAGATTAGCCGCTTCGCGCAGCAGCACAATATAGACTGGAGATATTCTTCAGTTTACAATCCGCGAGCTAATGGTCTAGCTGAAGCCTTCAACAAGACCCTGACGAAGATCATAAAAAAGACGGTGTCCCGAAATAAGAAAGACTGGCACGAGAGGCTGCAAGAGGCCCTTTGGGCCTATCGAACTACGTTCAAGACGGCCACGAACACAACGCAATACGCGTTGGTATTTGGGACAGAAGCAGTGCTCCCCCTCGAGATAGAATTACCCTCTCTACGAGTGGCAGTCCACTACGAGCTGACGGACGAAGAAAATGCTCACCTTCGGCTTGAGGAGCTTGATGCCCTCAATGAAACCCGGCTCATAGCGCAGCAAAATCTAGAGGCCTACAAAGAAAAGATGACGCGCTCGTACGAAAGATTGACCAGGCCGAGGACATTCCGCCAAGGCGAACTCGTACTAGTGGTCAAAAGACCTATGATCCCCAATCGTGCCAAGCGGGGAAAATTTGAGCCGAACTATGAAGGCCCGTACATCATAGACAAGGTCTACCAGGGTGGAGCCTATCTACTCATGGACATGCACGGTGAAAGGCCTTTCAGGCCAATAAACGACCGCTTCCTAAAGAAATACTACGCTTAATGAGCCACGGCCTGGGTCAATGATAGATGACGACGACTAAGTCCGCTCGCTATCTTCCTAAGCTCAGACTTTATGAGCAGTAGCCGGCCTTCCCCTGAACGACGGACCGAAACGTCCTTAAACTAACGACGGACCGAAACGTCCTTAAACTAACGACGGACCAAAACATCCCTAAACTACTACCGCAGCATCCTTAGGCTGACGAGATGAATAAAAAAAAAGAGAAAAAAATATATAAATAAAAAAACAACAAAAAAAACGGTACGTCCATAAGCAAAATGGGCACGGATGAAAACCCGAAAGGGCTCCGTGAGTAAAAACAGCAGGGCTACCGGCGAGTGTTCGTGAAAACCCGAAAGGGCGCGACCTTGTAAAAAAAAAGAGAAAAAGAATAAAAAAAAAAGGTATGTCCATAAGCAAAATGGGCACGGATGAAAACCCGAAAGGGCTCCGTGAGTAAAAACAGGAGGACTACCGGCGAGTGTTTGTGAAAACCTGAAAGGGCGCAAGCTCGTTAAAGGAAAATTGCGGGATCCTCACGAACTTGCAAGGAGAAACCACCCGCGTAAGATCCTTACGACTCACAAGGGAGCAACACACTTAGGAGTCCTCACGATTCCTAAGGAGAAATTACACTTGCGAGATCCTCACGACTCGTAAGGAGAACTCTCTTATGGGACCCTCACGACTCATAAGATTTGAAAGCCTTAAGTTACAGAGACCTGAACCTGTGCTTAAGCAACCACCACAACCTTCGACACTGCTCTACAAGCGGCTCATATTGACCCTTGTATACAATCCACGGACACGAATAAATATTTCCCTAACAAAGTCCTATCCGTGAATAGGGATATGTCTATATGGTGAGCAACCCGAATGAGTCCTCTCGACTTATAAGGAGAAAGCCCTTTTGTAGGATCCTTACGACTTACAGAGGAACATTCACTTAGGAATCCTCACGATTCCTAGGGATAAAATGCACCTACAAGATCCTCACGACTTGTAGGGAGAAATACCTTCGTGAGACCCTTACGGCTCATGAAGTCAAAAGCCTTAGCCGACGGGACCCTAACCCTGTTTGCTAAGCCACCCGTGTTCAACATCGACAGAGGCAGATGATGATTCGCTCCTGGCCATATCCCAGTTGTAGCGGTGCTGATGCCGAAATCTGTGTCTAATTTCAGGTTTATGGCGAAAAGCCAGTAAGCCACACATGCATATGAAAAATAGCCGAAATGATGGGGCAACTTGCAATAAAAAAGCAGCAAGTAAAAATGTATGCATGAAAAATAGCCGAAATGATGGGACAACTTGCAATAAAAAGCAGCAAGTAAAAATGTATGCATGAAAAATAGCCGAAATGATGGGGCAACTCGCAATAAAAAGCAGCGAGTAAAAATAAAATAAATAGCCGAAATGATTGGGCACCGCGAAAAATGACCGAAATGATAGGGCAATCGCGACCTCCGCGATATGAAAGCTGAAATGATAGAGCATCGCGGAAAAAGAAATAAAATATAAAAGAAAAGTTTCAATTTATGCCCTACAGGTGATATTCCATCACACCCTGTATACAATCCAAGGGCGTAAACAAAAGGGATCATACTTCTCCTCCAAGTTTCATCAAAAAAAAGCTAAATCTCGACGGGCCGCAAGCAACCTAGAGATCATCCCAACACTCGTCTCGTAACGACGGACACAACTCTAAGCTAAGTGGAACAGCGGCAACCCCCAGTTCCACGGTTCGGCGATATATATATCACCAACAGTCAAACCTCCATTCCGTGAAATGCGGATACAATCGGAAAAATTCCTGGTTACGTGGAACGCGGATAACGTCACTCTTTGACCCCGTGGAGAACGTCCAGAGCGGAGCCTAGTCCTCGCCGAGCACGGCAGTAAACCCGTGTGAAGCATCTAGTGCAAAATTCCTGGTTACGTGGAACGCGGATAACGTCACTCTTTGACCCCGTGGAAAACGTCCAAGCGGATCCTGGTCCTCGGAGCACGGCAATGAACCCGTGTGAAGCATCCAGAGCGGAGCCTAGTCCTCGCCGAGCACGGCAGTGAACCCGTGTGAAGCATCTAGTGCAAAATTCCTGGTTACGTGGAACGCGGATAACGTCACTCTTTGACCACGTGGAAAACGTCCAAAGCGGATCCTGGTCCTCGCAGAGCACGGCAATGAACCCGTGTGAAGCATCCAGAGCGGAGCCTAGTCCTCGCCGAGCATGGAAGTGAACCCGTGTGAAGCATCTAGTGCAAAATTCCTGGTTACGTGGAACGCGGATAACGTCACTCTTTGACCCCGTGGAAAACGTCCAGAGCGGATCCTGGTCCTCGCGAAGCACGGAAATGAACCCATGTGAAGCATCCAGAGCGGAGCCTAGTCCTCGCCGAGCATGGAAGTGAACCCGTGTGAAGCATCTAGTGCAAAATTCCTGGTTATGTGGAACGCGGATAACGTCACTCTTTGACCCCGCAGAAAACGTCAAGAGCGGATCCTGGTCCTCGCCAAGCACGGCAGTGAACCCATGTGAAGCATCCAGAGCAAACAACGGACTATGGAGTCCTCAAAATCCACGGACTATGATGTCCTTAACCTCGACCGTGATGTCTTAAAACTAACAATCAACCACCCCGATACCCTACGGATTCTGCCTTGGTTTAAGGGTACATCTCTTCACTCCTTTGATACCTGGCGTTGTAATCCCTCAACGTCTTCAAAGAG
This sequence comes from Agapanthus africanus, assembly GCA_030015575.1. Lineage (NCBI taxonomy): Eukaryota > Viridiplantae > Streptophyta > Magnoliopsida > Asparagales > Amaryllidaceae > Agapanthus > Agapanthus africanus. The sequence goes on along the minus strand of JASDDO010000031.1, from coordinate 313,176,104 downwards.
GTGACGGGTCCCTGCAACCAAACATCGGACTGTGGAGTCCTTAAATCCACGGACTATGAGGTCCTTAACCTTGACCGTGATGTCTTAAAACTAACATCGGACTGTGGAGTCCTTAAATTCACGGACTATGAGGTCCTTAACCTTGACCGTGATGTCTTAAAACTAACTAACATCGGACTGTGGAGTCCCTAAATCCACGGACTATGAGGTCCTTAACCTTGACCGTGATGTCTTAAAACTAACATCGGACTGTGGAGTCCCTAAATCCATGGACTATGAGGTCCTTAACCTTGACCGTGACGTCTTAAAACTAACATCGGACTGTGGAGTCCCCAAATCCACGGACTATGAGGTCCTTAACCTTGACCGTGATGTCTTAAAACTAACATCGGACAGTGGAGTCCCTAAATCCACGGACTATGAGGTCCTTAACCTTGACCGTAACGTCTTAAAACTAACATCGGACTATGGAGTCCCTAAATTCTTGGACTATGAGGTCCTTAACCTTGACCGTGACGTCTTAAAACTAACATCGGACTGTGGAGTCCCTAAATCCATGGACTATGAGGTCCTTAACCTTGACCGTGACGTCTTAAAACTAACATCGGACTGTGGAGTCCCCAAATCCACGGACTATGAGGTCCTTAACCCTGACCGTGACGTCTTAAAACTAACATCGGACTGTGGAGTCCCCAAATCCACGGACTATGAGGTCCTTAACCTTGACCGTGATGTCTTAAAACTAACATCGGACAGTGGAGTCCCTAAATCCATGGACTATGAGGTCCTTAACCTTGACCGTGATGTCTTAAAACTAATATCGGACTGTGGAGTCCCTAAATCCATGGACTATGAGGTCATTAACCTTGACCGTGACGTCTTAAAACTAACATCGGACTGTGGAGTCCCTAAATCCACGGACTATGAGGTCATTAACCTTGACCGTGACGTCTTAAAACTAACATCGGACTGTGGAGTCCCTAAATCCACGGACTATGAGGTCCTTAACCTTGACAGTGATGTCTTAAAACTAACATCGGACTGTGGAGTCCCTAAATCCACGGACTATGAGGTCCTTAACCTTGACCGTGACGTCTTAAAACTAACATCGGACTGTGGAGTCCCTAAATCCACGGAGTATGAGGTCCTTAACCTTGACCGTGAAGTCTTAAAACAAACATCGGACTGTGGAGTCCTTAAATCCACGGACTATGAGGTCCTTAACTTTGACCGTAATGTCTTAAAACTAACATCGGACTGTGGATTCCTTAAATCCACGGACTATGAGGTCCTTAACCTTGACCGCGACGTCTTTAAACTACGATTTCTCAAGAAACCCCTGACTCCGTGAAACACGAATAAGGGTGACCACATCCAGCACTTGAAGGTCCTCACAACCTGTAAGGAAGAAAAACGTTCTTGTGAGATCCTTACGACTCTCAAGGGAAAACCCACTTAAGGATCCTCACGATTCTTAAGTAGAACCTACACCTATGGGATCCTCTCGACCTGTAGGGAGAAAAAACACTTTATGAGATCCTCGTGGCTCGTAAAGTACAAAAGTCTTAGGAAGCAGATCGTAACCCTGAATCCTAAGCCATCGCTGCCCTGCAAGGAGATCAAGATAAATGGTCCGCAAAACACATTCAATGAAAAGAGACACGCCGTTGAGAAGAAAAATGTATCTTTTATTCATAAACCAAAATGGATACAAAGTACAATTCATGAAAGAAACAAAAAGAAGATACTCCCATCCATGAGTATGTACAAAAAAAAAGGGGAAAAGATACAAGTCCTCAAGCCGGCGGGCGGTGTAGTAATTTTACCAGCTCATCGTTTTGTTGCTGAGCCACGGCTTCATGATGCAAGATCTCCAGAAGACGAGCCTCCGCCTGAGCTTGCTGAGCCTGATACGAAGCAAGCTGAGCTTCAAGCTCTTTCTCGGTAGCCTTGTGAGCCTCAACCTTTTCGCCAGTGCACGTGGCAGCTTTATCGAGAGCCACCACCTCTCTGATGGACTCTTGAAGCACCCGCCAGAGTTCATACGCTTTGTTGGCCTTGGCGGTGAGATTAGCTTGAAGCTCGCTCAGCGCCTTAGAAGCCAATTCCATCTCCGAGAATTTACGACCGAACCCTTTCCTCGTACAACAATGTGTTCGCCACGTGTCGCCTTGTCAGGCCATTTAAGCCCATTGTCACGACCGCAGCCTCTGAGACAGGATAGGAATGCTCTGGACTGCATAAATATGCTCCGGTTGATAGCAGTAGTCGAGCTAAAACACGCGTACATCATCGGGTATGGGAAGCAATAAGAAAATTTCTGACGTTATCCTGTCAAGCATGCGTTCGCAATTATAAAAAAAAATGAAAAAATATGCGAAGCTCCGATGTGCATGCGACGTGATGATAATATTGGTGACTAAATAAAGTCTTCATAACAAGAACACAAAGTTTATTCATGCAAGCGAAAACATACATACGAGTACCAAGCCTACATGGAGGTTCAGCAAAAAGCATACAAAAAAAGGACTAATTTAAATATTCTACGCTAGCGGGAAAAGGTCACCAAACACGGGATCAGTAGCACAAGGGTTAACAAAGCAAAGAACAAAATTCTCCATCTCTCTCTCCGCTCTCTCCAGCACATCAAAGCGACGGTTCTCGCGAGGAGTCGCTCCCCATCGATTGGTGCCATGTTCGTCCGCGAAAGAAAACATAATAGCTCGCCGGGCCCTTATTTGGCTCAGCAGGTGAATCGAGCAGTCCTTCAAAGCCTGAGTAATTAGGCACGATTCGTGAAAGCCCTCGAGCTTCTGTTCAGCCGCATCAAGCATCGCCAGGGTCATCTCTGCCGGGTGAGGAGGAATGTCGGCAAGCACAGCCGTGAGGATCATCCGGAGCCAGAGGGAACCCATTGGGAGGGGAGACCCCCTACGGATCGAGAGTTCATACATCGCCGAGTCGCATTCATCATCGGTAAGGAGTGGATCCACTAACCGGGCGGCAAAGCGGGCGATCATCTCCTCGATAGGAACTTCCCATGGCTGTCGACGAGCGTGTGGACGGTTGCAGGCAATGGCACTTAGTTGTTCTCGAATTAAATCACGTTAAAATGGGAATGAAAGTTCTCTGTGAAGAGAAAAGGAAAGCCATTGCCTCAGATATAAAGGGGTGCATTAAGTGCTGTGCGCGGAAAATCTTGCATGATGAAGCTATTTCCAAGACCCAAAAAAGGAAAGGCATCGAAAATCAGGGAGATGGAACTATTTCCAAGGCCCTTTTTCTGCATCTGATATTGTGCACTGAAAATATGGCATACGAAAATTTTGTGAACAGCCCCATCAAGGGACCCCACGTGCAGAACACGTGAGGCCCTAACTTGATGTGCACTAAAAAAAAATGGATGGAGTAGCACCCTGCATATTAAAAGCATCAACAACAACAGTAACAAAATGATGAAATCCCAGAGAAAGGCATGCAAACAGGGAAAAACATAATAAAACTTATCATTCATACTTTGAGAAGTTCATACAAAATAAAGAGGACACAACTACAACGGTAAGACCTCAGACGCAGGACATGGATTGAGGAAATCGAAGGTAACTTTGTCCAAGATCTTTCAGGCGTTTCGAACCATCCTGGTATGCTTCCTCTCGCGGTCGCAAGCGTCGGGGTCCTCACGAATATCATCCACCCTCCGATAGGCGGCAAGTATGGCTGACTGCTGAAAGGCTTGGTGCAAGAGATCAATGAGGTGATCTCGCCTCCTCTTTGAGATCAAGCCCATAAGGTACACCGAATGTACCTTATCCTCAGCAGTGTCCAAGGCCCTGAGTGGTATGCCGGTGCAAAAGAGAGGAAGTGCCTCCCGGATCGCCAGCACGATCAGCCTCAGAAGAGAAGAGCGACGGGGGAGTAGCCGATGGTTGTACTCGTCAAAGCGGCTCATGATCTCGGCACACTGACCATCGGTGAACTCCTGGTTCTGACTGCGGCCCAGTGCACGAATATTCCCATAGGAAATGATCTCGTCAAGACCAGACAGATGGGCATCCATGATACCTGAAATAAAGGTCATGAGAATCATTATAAAGCTCCTGTTTCATTAATTGCAGAGGGACAACCTCGGGTCAAGAGACCCCAAGAAGCCTCCATGTGAAGAAATTGAGTTCTTCATAGGAATTAAATTCCTTATTAAGAAAAAGGGAATTAAATTCCCAAAAGCATTTTTTCTGTGAACGGGGTTAAGCTCCATGGATTATCACCATTATTTCCCTAAAGATCATCTAAACCTTAAGAGATCTACTTTTGAAGACTAAAATGGTTTCATACTTCGGTTAAAAAGCTTGAAGAAAAATGGGTTCTTTGTTAAAAAAGGGTAAAAACCCTTGTTTTGGATTTAAAATCCAGAGGAATGTGAGAGTTCATCGTTCATTCGAGAGCATTACCTAAAGGGAAAGCCTCTTCGAACAGAGTTAAACTCTGGAAGATTTTCAAGGCAGAGAGCTAAGCTCTGGGAGAAGAGAATTAAATTCTCAAAAGAAGAAAGTTTGCAAGGCAGAAGATGAACAAAGTGGAGGCATCTCTGAAATGACCCCAATATTTATAGGAGGTGATGGAAACGTTTCATCTCCCCAAATCCCTAGAGGAATCCAACGGTCACAAAAGGTGACAGCGTTGCACTTACGTGCAGACACGTGAGAACAACGCTGTGGGGGCATTTGTTTCCTGATTTTAAATCAGGAAAGCCTACGGAAGAGGCTTCAGGAAAGGGTCACGTGCTCACTCGTGACCAGCAGTCATGTGTTGGCACGTGACATCTAAAAGCATCGGCAAGGCAGATTCAGTTCCTGACTACATCAAAGAAAAGGGCTTCAGAAAGGGTCACGTGCTCCCACGTGACCAGGGTCACGTGTTGGCACGTGACATTTAAAAGCGGCTTCAAAGGCACATCAGTTCCCTGATCAAATCAAGAAAAAGGCTCCAGACGAGGGTCACGTGCTCACACGTGATCAGGGGTCACGTGGTGGCACGTGACGGCTAAGCAGCGGAAGAAGGCAGAGAGCAAAAAGAAGAAGAGGGCTCGTTCCAAGGAGGTCACGTGCCCACACGTGACCAGCTTTCAAAGCCTATCTTTTAACAGAATCAAATTCTGAGAAGAGATCACTCAAATCTTTCCAAAGGAAAAAGATTATTTGGAATCGATCGGATTAAAGATTTAAAGGTGATTAAATATCATCTATCTATGGAAAAATCTTGAACTTGGAAAGATTTCCCCATATAATCTAACCGAAACAACATAGGAATATCTTTGGATTTAAAATCCAATGGTGAATAAAATTCACCTAATAATCCAAAGGTCCAAACGAATGGTGAATACAAATTAAATCTCTCAAGGAAAGATTCATCAAAACTAATTGTTTCTGCTGCTTCTCCTATAAATAAGAGCCAAGAGACACACAAAGAAGGACATATGCGGAGGGAGAAAAAGAGAGAGAGCCTTGATACTTTGAGGAATTTGGATCTTCTGCAAAAGAAAACCCTAGGTAAGAAAGGGAAGGCTTTTTGAAAGAAAAGAGAATTTAATTCTCAACAGAGTTTAACTCTGATATTAAACAGAAGAACATAGTTCTCTCTTTAGTGGAGGATCTGTAAAGTGCACATCTCCCCTTGAATTGAGAATTTAATTCTCATTGGGTTGAGATCCTGCCATACAGATCCAAAGCATAGAGAGGGAATGAAAGCTTGAGAATTTAATTCTCACAGAACTGTAGGAATTTAATTCCTTTAAAATAAAATTAGGGTTTAACCCTATGTTATGGGAATTTAATCAGGGTCTAACCCTAATTAAGAACTTAGTTCTGTTAAAATAACAAGGAATTTAATTCCCTTAAGAAAGGAGAAATGGGGGTTTCACCCTATGACAGAATCTCATTCCTCAGAATAATTCTCTAAAAGAGAATGGGAACTTAATTCCTTAAAGCTGTTATTAGGGTTTAACTCTATAATAGAATGCAGTTCTTCACATATATGAGGAATTTAATTCCTACAGAAAATTCAGAGTTTAACTCTAATATAAAACTTCAGAGGGAAATAGGAATTTAATTTATCGTTAGGGTTCAACCCTACGAAGAATTTAATTCTTAAAAAGGGGATTAACAGATCTTCTAAAAAACATACAAAGAGGCAGGGTCACGTGTCACCACGTGACCCCCGAAAAGATCCATGGAGAAGGGCCTTTGAGGCAGTGCCTCACGTGACCCACGTGACCTTTGGCAGAAGCATTAACATACGAGCATTTAAATGCCCGTCACGTGATGGCACGTGATGCTCTAAAAGATGCAATATTCTCAGTAGAACAAATGAAGGGAGGGCGCCCTCACGTGCTACCACGTGACCCCTCTTGCCTCAGTGTTTAATACTAAATTGGAACCTCTGAATCCAGTGTTAAAACACTGTTATGCCTTAGTGTTCAACACTAATTAAAGAGCTTTCTTGCAGTGTTTAACACTGAATTTCTTAGCGTTTAACACTAAATTAAATCTCTGTTAACAGAGTTTGACATTAATTTTCTTAGTGTTCTACACCAAATTAAAATCTCTGCCACCAGTGTTTGACACTGATTATCTTAGTGTTTGACACTAAATTGAGATCTCTGTTGCTAGTGTTTAACACCGATTTGTTTTAGTGTTTAACACTAATTTGAACCCCCCGTTGCTGGTGTTTAACACCAACTATCTTTTAGTGTTAAACACTAACTTGTTCCAAGTGTTCAACACTGCTGATCTTTAGTGTTTAACACTAACTTTAGCCCAATCGGCTAAATAGCCAGAGGCAAAGCCTGTCCTCTAATGGACCAACAGAGGGCCAATATCCCAAACATGATTGGACTTAGCCCAAGCTGGCCATAAGTCCTCAATTCAAATTCAACTGAGCCAATGGGCTCATAATATAATTAATTGGTCTTGATCCCAAAATTGGGCCAAAGAATATTTAATCCAGCCCGGTTCAAGGGTACATCTCTTCACTCCTTTGATACTTGGCATTGTAATTCCTCAACGTCTTCAAAGAGGTGACGGGTCCCGATGACCATACATTGACACGGACTGTGGGGTCCTTAAACTCATGGACTATGAGGTCCTTAACCTTAACCGTGATGTCTTAAAACTAACAACGGACTGTGGAGTCCCTAAACCCATGGACTATGAAGTCCTTAACCTTGACCGTGATGTCTTAAAACTAGCATCAGACTGTGGAGTCCCTAAACCCATGGACTATGAGGTCCTTAACCTTGACCGGGATGTCTTAAAACTAACCATGGACTGTGGAGTCCTTAAATCCACGGACTACGAGGTCCTTAACCTTGACCGCAATTTCTTAAAACTAACATTTGACCGCAACGTCTTAAAACTAACATTGGACCGCAATGTCTTAAAACTAACATTGGACCGCAATGTCCTTAAACTACCCATGGACCGTAATGTCCTTAAACTACCCATGGACCGCAATGTCCTTAAACTTCCCACCGACCGTAACGTCACTAAACTAAACAACAGAGCCCCCTTTTATTGCTCTCTTGTTGGATCCAAACGATCCCGTTAAGTTGATCTTAGTCTAAAAAAAACTAGACTAACGTATCCTTAACAAACGTTTAAGTCGATCTTAGTCTCAAATGAGGCTAACGTATCCTTAAACCCAAACCCCCAAACCCAAATCTAAGATAATACGGATTTGGACTAGTCCACGCCCTACGGGCGACGACCTAACTCAGTCTCCGTATACAATCCACGGGCAACTAAACATATAATAAATACACACGACACGAAGTGACCATCTAGAGAAGGCGAAAGGGTTACCGCGATGCGGTAGAGTAATTAACTGCAGGGGCTTGCGCCTGCAGGGAAGAGCATCCCCACAATCAAAAACCCCTCAAGCGAAGGGGAATCTGACGAAGTCTGCTACATCGGACGCATCCGTTTAAACCTTCGATGTACGGTGCCATAAATCAACTTGTCATCTTCGGAGAGGTGGACGGATAGCACCAATTAGCATCTGCCCCGAATTTCAGGCAAGACGCCAGTCGCGCCGTCCTTCGGAGGGGAACAGCGGTGCCTTTGGTTTTAGGATTTAGATTTTCTTGATGGACACTGGTCCTGCCACGATGAGGATTCCGTGAGGATGACATATTTTATCCCATACTCAGCATTTATTTGATATGAATTGCTTCATGTATTAGTAGTACCTGATAGAGTACCTTTCATGACTGTTGCATATACATATTGCCATTTATTGCTATCAGCTTGCATGTGATAGATTATCGCAGTACGTGCATACCTGCGATTACCTGCTTTTGTTATTTACTATTCACGAGTTGGCAACTCACCCCCGTTGTGCCACAGTGTTTTGCAGGGTTGACCCTCAGAGTAGTCGCGGCAGGGCTTCATATTATCTCTACTTTTGCGGATACCGCTACAGTTGGTTGTGAGGCGTTTTGCTATAGGTGGGTTTCGCGGTTATCCGTTTATATACCTTGTATATCTTTTGTTGGATCTAGTACTTGTAAGTCTATGTTACCCACCCCGGTACTTCCGGGGAGGCGGAATAGGTAAAAATCGAATTTTCTTTGAAGGAAACATAGACTAACCATGAAGGATCTTTGCTAAACAAAAACTAACAAACAAACAAGGAGCTTTAACTACTAGGTTAAGAGATTATCCCAAAAGGTTGAACTCCTTCTCTTCTTGTGTTGCATCCTCTTGTTGTGAGCTCCTTGGAGTGGTGTAGATGGCTCCTCCTCACCGTATTCTCTTTGCCAAAGAAAGATCCACCCGAAGGCCTCTACCTTGAGCTCCAACCTCTATCTTGAAGTAACTAAGGTGCTTGGTTTGCTAGATAAAGAACCCTAGAGTAAGTAGAGAATTGTTTTGGTGGTTTGATCTCACAAAGCTCTTGATTTTCAACTCATGAAACAAGAGAGCCTTGAGAGAGGAAGAGGAGAGAGCTAGCAAGAGAGAGAATGTCTCATGATAGAATGAGGAGATAGCTCTCATATGATGAAAAAGAATAATGATAATTTTAATTAGGATAAATTGTCATGGTTGATGTTGATTTGACCATTATCATGTCACAATTAATGCTAAGCATGCTCACAAAAATATCTAAGTCGACATGGGTCAACAAAGTCAAATGGTCAAACCAATTAACCATGATACAATTATCTCTAAGTAAAACTCATTAATCAATTTCCTCCATCTCATTATGGTTTTAATCAAGTCAATGGTCAAAACCCTAATGAGGTTCCTCTGCCTCTGTCAACTGTGTATACACACCCGCATCCGTACTCCGAGGAACACGAATACAATGAGACTGAACCAACCCAAAACCAAATACTAGGATCTGGCTTAAACCAAAGCCCACTAGTATCAACTGCCCAAACACTGAACACGCACAAGTACGCATATGTGAACGAACCATGTCGTAAAACCATACGACCTCTATCTCGTTTCTCCCAAAGGTGAAAAACCCTCTGTGTGGGACTCTAAAGACTCGACACTATGCTGGAAGTGGGTTTAACCACAGGACGCAAGTAGTACTAGCTGTACGTAACGGTCCCCAGGTAGACGCCGATAAGAAGACCGATGAGGTGAACCCATCCGAACTCTTACTGAGCCTGAATATGACAATCTTCGTATAGTCCGGTCTGTTCATTTAAGAGAATCGCATGTCGGGCCTAGGGGGCGGTAAACGTCAGACCCTTAATAGCGGTACAAGTCTTGTCGGAGTGTAGCCTAGAACACCCTGAGAAACTACTGGAAACACTACCAATAAATCTCGCTTGCCCTGGCCAGGGACTTTGTGTAATGGCTCTCCAGACACTGCGCGATATCACCCCCAATACCGGGAGAGACGAATCCTATCTAACCGCCACTGCCTCTAACTGCTTCGGAACTGCACCCAACTACTACCTGTTTGTACGACTCAATAGAGCCGTGGTAGGGTAGTAATCTAAGAACAGTGGGAACACACTCGAGGCGAAGCAGCAGTGTCAAGTCAACGGACTAAGCTGTACTCATGTCACCTGGGAACTGATAACTGACGATAGGTATAATACCAACCAACAGTTCCCAGCGAGTCCTGTCCAGTGTACTCGTAACCTAACGAGCACCTGCATACTAGCTCCAGTACGACGTACTGATGGCTGTGGGACAGACCATCTCCCCTCCTGGGATGAGAAGCGTATACACTAGTCTACTCTGGAGTATCAATGCCCTGTCTCGATAATCCTACGACCAGGGACCTGTATAAAGATGTGCTTGTAGACTACCCAGCCCCCACTAGTGTGACTGCCATCACAACGCTGGTAGTCAAGCAAAGATCTTAAGGGCTCTATCAATATGTATTAGCAATATGTTAAAAGAAATACATACACATATTAAGATAGATACAAACCGAGCAGCATACTACTATATCGAGCAAGACTATCATAATACTGTGTATATATCCCAAGCTTCCAAAATGTAATATACAAACTAGTACTATACAATAATGGCCTCTAGGGCATATCGCACTAACAATACTCTCCATCTACCACCTTCATGTATTTGACTTAGAGACAAGTTGTGAGGATCGATGTTGTATTATATTGTGACTCTCATTGTCTTTTATGCTGTTGTCACTTTATATCGTCCATTTCTTCGCTACGGCGTCGTATATCTGTTGTGGTGGTTGTTTCCGCCTTTGGGCGTGGATTTGCTCCCGTTTGGGGATGCTTTACTTATATTCTATATTGTACCCGTTTTCAGGGCTAGTTTTTACAAAGGAGGTTCTGCCGAAATTTTTAAGAAAGTAAATTTGGACTTTAAAGAATTTTTACTTGAGATTCCCAAAATCTTTTGACAATGTTCTTATCACTTACTACTTTTGATGGTTTAGATTTGCTGGGTTTTCGGCTTACTTAGATTTGTTAGTTATGTATATGCCCTAGAGGCCATTGTTGTACATATGATGTATATTATGATGGATGGTTGGATATATACAGAGAGGACTTTCTTGCTCGTCATGATAGTATGCTATTTGGTTTCACTTTATCTTAACATGTTGACTTGTACTGGTTTACTGTCTTTCTCTCACATGTTGATAAAACCCTTAGGATCTGTACTCGACTACTGGGACTATGATGAGATCATACTAGTGGGGCCACGGTAGTCGATGAGTACATCCTATAATTGTTCCTAGTCGAGGGTATATCGAGACAGGGCATCGATACACCAGTGTAGACTAGCGTATACGCATCTTGACCCATATGATGGGCGATGGATGATCCCATATCCATCGGTGTTTGACATCAGAGATGGTGTACGGGTGCTCAGTGGAGACTGGGTACACTGGACAGACTCGCCGAGAACTCCCAGATGGTGATATACCACACGTCAGATGGCAGTTCTCCGGTGACACTGGTACAGCGTAGTCTGTAGACCCGAGATCGTCATAGTGTCTTGTGTGATTCCTACTGTGCTTTGATTCCCACCTTACCACGGCCAAGAGGGCATGCAAAACGGTGGCTTTTGGGTGCAGTCCCGAATCACATGGAGGCAATGAGCGATAGGAGGGGATTCGTCTCTCCCGGTTTAGGAAGTTGATGGTGTGCTGTGTTCGATTGGCTATAACTGGAAGTCCCTGGCCAGGGCTGATATAGAGATTTACTGGTAAGTGTTATCAGTAGTTTCTCGACCCGTTATGAGCGTTACATCGACACGACTTATCGGTTACTGGGGTCTGACGTATACCACTCTTAGACTTGATATGCGACATATCAGACGAACAGACCGGACTGTACGGGAGTGTTACTGATTGGATTCACATGAGAACGTACATGCTAGCTTTTTGATCTTCTGCTCGCTCAATACCTGGGTGGCTGTTACGTTTAGCTGACCGCTTGCAGCTTGTGGGTGTTTGATATGATCATCACCTGCTACCGGCGTATTGACGATTCTTTAGAGTCCTACACAGAGGTTTCTTGGCTCAGGAAAAACGGAGTAAAGGCACATATGTGATATGTGCAGGACCGAGGATAATACGATATGAGATACCGTATTGTATTCTCGTGATATTTAGATATGAACCGGGTCATCGGATCAAGTGTTGATTCGATGAATCAGTACATGATATATTAGTCGGTTATATTCGATATAACCGGATCGTCGAATCAAGTGTTGATTCGATGATTTAATGTATAATAATATATATGATATATTGTATTACATTATCTAATATTGGCTCGCTTTATTATTTCATTTTCTCACCGGATAATACATTGATATATATGCGATATATATTAATTTTATTATTTTCTTTTGTTACAAATATAATATATATGTGATATATATTATAGTAACATGATATGATTGATAATGAAACATGTTTAGTGATGATAAAAAAAGATTAGGGTTTGATTAGGGTTAGCTTCTTCTTGCACCATCTAGATGCATTCCTTTTGTCTTGGTTAAGATATTATGGTTGATATTTATCCATGACTCATTTTTAACCTAACCAAACCCTAGCTCTAGTTTATTCTCTACAAAGGTTAACCTTCTCATCCTTGACCATGGTTCCATGATCAATCATATATTCTTTGCTACTATTCATCACAAAAGGATTATCTCATTCATTCATCATCTTTTTCTCTCTTTAGCTTTGAGAAAGCTTACTAGAAATTCCTTTTGTGATGATTTCATGTGAGATTATGATATTAAAAGAATGCATAAATACTACTCCATCATCCTCATCTAATCTAGCCCATTAGATTAGGGTGTTCACCTCATTAGAGTGAGAGAGCTTGAGCTATTGCAACTTCGACGTAGATTATCGGAGAAGCGGAACACTACAAGCTAGCATGGATCGTTCGAGTCGTGGAGCCTCTCTTGAGTCCGGGAGATCATGGATCGCGGTGAAGGGACTTCTACTCGGAGCTTATGAAGCGAAGGAGCGGACTACAAAGGCTGTAATCCCTCACACTTAGTGGTAAAGATGTTTACTTTCATGTTAAACCCTAATAATCTAGCAAAGATCTTGGCTTTGGGTTGTTCGGCACGTCTAAAATTTTGTTCGGGCATGTTTGATGCCTTATGAACCTTCACAAGAGTGCCTAGGAACCCAACAAGATTGCGTTACGCCTATGGACGTTATGTGGTTTAAGGGCCGTCATGTGCCAAATTTCGGGTCGTGACAATTGTTCTGTGATGCTTATCACTTATCTGTGATGTTGCATATATCCTGCCTGGAATGATTATTATATATTGTTATATATATACTAGTAGATGTTTTATATGTTTTGCACCCGCGCTAGTCCAGCCCCCGCTCTGTCGTTAGTTAAGTAACCTAACGGGTGATGACGGGGCCGAGTGGCGAATGCGGATGGCATATACATACATCATATTTTCGTTCTTTTCTGGTGTGATTAATTGATGGGACTGCGTTGATTCTAATCAATGCAAAGATAAAATAAACCTATATATGATGTTGTTGGAACAATTTTCAAAAGCTGTTATTAAAAGGACGTTTTCTTTTGTTTTGCACAGCGATATTCGGTTATGAATATCCAGCACCTCATTCGACGAGGCAAGAGCCGAGATCCTTTCACCGGGAGTGACCCCCTGGGCAAAAGTTTGCGTCAGGGTAATAACTTCACTATAGTCGATTGTTTTTGCTTTGCATCGTGGTATTCAGTTTGGAATATCCTGCACCTCATTCGACGAGGAAAGAACTGAGATCCCTTCACCGGGAATGACCTCTTTAGCAAAAGTTTTCGCCACTAGACTTTTGTAAAACCACTTGGATTCCTTCAGCAATATCAAGTTCATTATGTTAAAGGTTTTTCGCCAAAAACCAGCCGTATCCCTCCGTCATTTCAGACGGGTTGCGCTTAGTATTCATGCTATGTTTGTTGGCCTTCGTCAAGGCATAGTGTATGGTAGCTATGTGTTACTTTTCTGTTGCATGGATTTGCATTAATCTAGGACAGTCGTACAGCTTTGTTGGCCTTCGTCAAGGGAGAGTACGGGTAGGTTTGGATTAATCTAGACAATGAAGGGTAGAACTTGACATGTGACTTATGATTTGTTGGCCTTCGTCAAGGTCATAAGAGCATGGGGCAAAAATCTACATCGGGAGTTTCTAAAGAAACTGAAACTTGCCAGGAATGCGCATACCTTCTGGAGTGTGATAACTTGAGTAGCTTCTATCAAGTTATCATACGATGATAGTTAGATCCCGATTCCCACTGATGAGTTGGTATACTCCTCGGGTGATTTTAGGTGATCCCGACTAATTCTTCTTTTGGGTTTGGAGGAGAATTCGAGAAAACAATGGGAGCCATCTTAATTAGATAAAGTGATTAACTATTCTGATCTAGGTTACAGTGTACGCTGAGTGTTTCTTTTCTCTCTCTCTTTGGCAGCGACCATAGCCCGACCCTAGACTAAAACTCATGAACCAAGTTAACCGAACCTTCTTAAAACACTTTGGTTTTTGGATTGTCAGAGTCGCATTTATCATTGCCGCTCCTACTTTTACCTTTTGAATTTCTCCGGAACATTCCGTATCAGTATGAAGATCCACATTTATTGGATATGACCATCATATAGTTACATACGAACTCGAAGAAACTTGTTTCAGATTCGTGGATGGTTTCCGGTTCTGGAGAAATTGAATAGGACCATTCAGTTGTCTTTTCCTTTTACTTTCTCTCAGGTTGTGTGGGCTCCTGGTATTAGGAGAGTACACCTTGTTGGGATCAAAATTTGCACCCCAGTTGACCAAGTCAAAATCAAAGTCAACCCCAAGTCAAGTGGGCCAATGCCCGGGTCGAGCCCGAACATGAAGCGGCCGGCCTCCCCCTATGCTAAAATAAATTTTGTAATAAATAATTTTGTTGTATTTCTTTTACTTTATTTTATGAATAAATGTAAGAAAATGGGCATAAATCCAAATTTTTGTAAAGCCCATGGCTTATGTGCAAAAAGAAATGGCACATGAGCCATGGGATGAGCAAAATGCCATTTTGTGAAGCCCAAGGGGCTATATGTAAAGTGTATAGCCTATAAAGGCCAAGATAATGAAAATATCTTGACAACTTTTTCTCTCTCCAAAAAAATCCAGATCTGTGATCTTCTTCTTCCTCAAGGTTCTAAAAACCTTCTTCTTTCTTTTGAATTAAATCAAGAGTTTTACTATTCCTTTTATAAAACTAAATAGTTTTTCACCACAAAACCCACAAAGGGGATCTCAGATCTTCCATCAGATCTCAAAAAGAAGAGATTTTTAAAATCTCACATCTCTTGATCTCCAAGATCCTGCCAACAGAGGAGGAAGGAGACCCATCTCCAGAAACCCCACTTTGGGGAAGAACTAGGGCTCAAGGGGAGAAGCCCTTCATCAGCTTCAAAACATCCTAGGAGTTTAACTCCTCATATATATATATATATATATATATATATATATATATATAGATATATATAGACACACACACAAAATAATAAGTGCTCCTTTCTGGGAGTACAACCCCCATTGCAGGGACCAAGTCCCTTCTGCTGCTCGAACGCCCACGTGCGGACACGTGGTGCGCTAGCGCTCAAAGCGCTAGCGCACTTGCGCTCAGAGCGCTAGCGCCCAAAGCGCTAGCGCCCGAGCGCCCACGTGCTGACACGTGGGGCGCTAGCGCTCTTGCGCTCAGAGCGATGGCGCCCGAGCGCCCACGTGCTGACACATGGTGCGCTAGCGCTCAAAGCGCTAGCGCTCAAAGCGCTAGCTCTCAAAGCGCTAGCGCTCTTGCGCTCAGAGCGATGGCGCCCGAGCGCCCACATGCTGACACATGGTGCGCTAGGGCTCAAAGCGCTAGCTCTCAAAGCGCTAGCGCTCTTGCGCTCAGAGCGCTAGCGCCCGAGCGCCCACATACTGACACGTGGTTCACTAGCGCTCAAAGCGCTAGAGCCCGAGCGCCCACGTGCTGACACGTGGTGCGCTAGCGCTCAAAGCGCTAGCGCCCGAACGCCCACGTGCTGACATGTGGTGCGCTCGCGCTTAAAGCGCTAGTGCTCTTGCGCTCAGAGCGCCAGCGCCCAAAGCGCCCGTGCCCGAGCGCCCACGTGGTGCGTTAGCGCTCTTGCGCCAAACCGCTGGCGCTTTTCCCCACGCATCCTTTGGATGCCCTTTCCTTTTTATTTTATATATATGTATACACACACACACACTCTATAATACTACCCCTCTCAAAAAAAATTTGGGCCGGGCCGCTGCCCTGCACCCCGCAAGGGGCCTGCTAGCCCTCTTGACCCCCACCTCGCTATCCGGGTAGCGGGACCCCCGTAAAAACTCTGTGGGTCTCCTGATATATCCCAAACCCCTTCAAAACACAACACCGCACGTTGAGTTCGCATGACCTGTTTGACCCATTAATCGGAGGTTCCCTCGCTCCAAAGGCGAGAGGTAATTAGCGACAGCTTAGTCCACGGCTGCCGGAGATTCAGATCCCCGCAATCAATAAACCCCAGCCTACCCTAGGCAGGGGGGATCTGTAATGCGCCTGATAAGCGCGCGCGTATTCCCATCTCAATGAGGTGACGAAAAACACCCTACAGATTCTGGCACGCCCGGTGGAACCATTCTCTCCTCCCATATCTCGGGTTAAGCGTTTATGCGAACTCATTTAACATATATGCCGATGTTTGTACTGAAATAATTTCTTTCTTTCGTGCAGCAATCGACTTTCAACGAAGATGTCTCCTAAGATAAATTCGTCTTCCGACGCGACCCCGATCTCGTGCATGTTCAAGATCAATGCCCGCGTGGTTCTCCTCGCCAGTCTCAGCAGGCAATGGGAGGAGCCACCCCGTCAATTTGGTTCCGTTATCATCTACCCTTCTGGAAGCGCTCATCTGGCGGAGGTCACGGAAAACCAAGCGGCCAAACCGACCTCAAAGGGGCAGGAGGCCGAACGTTGTGGTCGCCAGAGCATCCCACCACAAAAGCAAATATGTATTCGAACGACTATCCACTGTTCCGGCTGGGGGCAAGGCCGTCTACACCAATGGGGATACGAAGCATCTCCAGCAAGCTCAGATGGTGCCCTCGACAATCGCACGAGCAGGAATCTTCTCTGGGCTCTCTGTCAATCGGCCTACGGCGTCTTCCCGAAGAGCCGATGTCTGTTGAGTGCTTAAAACAGAAAAGTTAAGGCAGAAGCGGCTCAGGTATCGAGCCAACAAGAGGTCCAGGACTCCGGCCAAGTAGAATCTTGTGAGGTTCCAAGAGCAGAGTTACTCCACGACAACGGCTGAGTCAGCCGTAAAAATCAGCAATTCCTTCGAACCTCTGAAGTGAGTTCAGAAAAATGCCATGACCGCCAGAATCAAGAAGACAACGGTCCGAACGTCGCTACAAAAAAAACATGTCCCGACCCCAACAGAAAAAGTATGACACTGTCTCTTCAAGAGTCTATCAGGCGTTCTGTGCCGCGCGAAAGCAACGAGGCAAGACCAAAAAGGGAGAGTCAGCACCATTCTAGAATCCGGCCAGGCCAGCCTCCTTCAATCGACTGCCCGTTACCGAAATAGGGGGGTCAAGACAGCGATCTGTGAAATCAGCTGCAGATAATAAAAAGACGGCTGGATATATTATCCATACAGGCTATATGGCGGGCGGGCTCCCCAGCGACAACCTTCGCAGCAAAAGCAAGGATGGGGCCACCACATCCCAAGCCCAATCTAGCTTGAATGTGGTTGCCGCATCCTAAGAACATTCGCCTCCGCTGGATGATGAAAATCCTCTTGATGAGGATAATAGGCAGAAGGACCCTTCGGTCCAGGCAGAGTCAAGCTCGGAGAGCAAGGAAGAGCCGACTTTCTGCCCCAGGACGGCGGAGCAAGAGCTGCTCTAAGAGCTTCGGAAACAGCTCAAGAGCAAAGATAAAGAGATGGCCAAGCTCTATTGGAAGATTGACGACTTAACGAACGTTGTGATGCAGCTTACGGCTCAAATTTCTCAAGCGCCTCCCAATCAAGCACAAATCGCTACACATCAGCCGGGTGATGACAATCCAAAGCAGCCAATGCCTGTTTCTTTGGGTCCAAGACTGGTCGAGCCGCACGAAAGCCGGCCACATTCCGCTTCTGGGGATGCCTTGGCCCCAGATAACACTATCCCGCTAACACAAGATCGGATAATGGATTTGGTCACCAGCAAAGTTAAAACATTGGTGGCCAAAGATGATGCTCAGAAAGAAATTGGCAATAGCGGGTGGCCATATCCCGCACAGTACGATCTGATCGAGTTCCCGAGCGGCTATGTCATTCCTAAGTTCGAAAGATTTGACGGGACGGGGAACGCAAATCAGCCGTCGCCCACTTTAAAGCATCATGCGGAAATACTTGGGGCAATGATGCGCTCCTTCTTCGTCAGTTTATCAACCGCCTGACCGGTGTCCCTTTCGACTGGTACGCGAGTATACCAGACGGGTCCGTTATTACCATTGCCTAAATGGAGTCTTTTTTTTCGGCAAAGGTTCATGAGTGTCAGTGATAAAATCTCCATCGCTAACCTTGTGAGGACCAAGCCGGGGAAGAATGAAAGCAACACCGACTTTATCGCCCGATGGCGTAATCTCACGGTCAAGTGCGAACCGCCGCTGGAGCAGGACCAGTCCGTCAGCCTTCTCATTGGGAACCTCAGCAATTGGATGGTCCCATTCTTGTGCACAGCAGGACTCAAGACATTTCAAGAGCTAACCAAGAAAGTACAAATGTTGGAACGCTCGAAGCAAGAGTCTACCCCAAACTCTCAGAGAGACAAGACTTAGAAAAGCAAGCGGGATAACAACCGTAGAAGCGGGAGTTCCAGCAGTACCAATGTCTTCAATGCGTCCGAAAATGAAGAAAAGTGAAGGGCGGGCGGATCCAAAACCAACCGGTATCGAAAGCCAGTGCTGGGAGGAGAAGGGCCTTCCTTAGAGGAGAAAAAGAACAAGGTTTACTCTTTCAGAAGGGACAAGGTCCGGAAGATATTTAAAGATGCCTTGAACAACGGTCTGCAATTGCCAGAGTCGAAAAGACCTCAAGAAGCAAAAATGACCGACAATCCCCTGTATTTCCCGTACCACCGAGTAGTGAGCCATGCGATCGAGGATTGCTATATCTTCAAAGACTGGGTCGAGAAGCAGTACAAGGCTAGAGAGATCGAGCTGTCCAAAAGTGTTAGTGTATATGCCCTAGAGGCCATTACTGTATCATACTAGTTTGTATATTACTTAATGGAAGCTTGGGATATTCACCTTGTATAAACAATCTTGCTCAATATAATAGTATGCTACTTGGTTTGTTTCTACTTCAATGTGTACATGTGTTTATTTTAGTATATCACCTATACACATTAGTGGAGCCCTTAGGATCTTTGCTTGATTACCAGCGTTGTGATGGCAGTCACACTAGTGGGGGCTAGGTAATCTATAAGCACATCCTTATACTGGAGATAGTATACGGGTGCTCGTTAGGTTACGAGTACACTGGACAGGACTCGTCGGGAACTGACCGGTTGGTACTATACCTATCGTCAGTTATTAGTTCCCAGGTGACATGAGTACAGCTTAGTCCGCTGACTTGACACTGTCACTTTGCCTCGAGTGTGTTCCCACTGTACTTTGATTACTACCCTACCACGGCTCAAAGGAGTCGTGCAAATAGGTGGTAGTTGGGTGCAGTCCCGAAGCACTTGGAGGCAGTGACGGTTAGACAGGATTCGTCTCTCCCGGTATTGGGGGTTGACATCGCGCTGTGTCTAGGAGAGCCATTACACGAGTAGTCCCTGGCCAGGGCAATCGAGATATACTGGTAGGCTTCCAGTGTTATCTCAGGGTGTTTTGGGCTTCACTCCGACACGACTTGTACCGCTATTAGGGGACTGACGTTTACCGCCCCCCTAGGCCCGCCATGCGATGTATCAGACGAACAGACCGGACTGTACGGAGATTGTCACATTCAGGCTCGGTAGGAGTTCAGATGGGTTTCACCTCGTCAGTCTTCTTGTCGGCTTCTACCTGGGGACCGTTACGCACAGCTAGTGCCGCTTGCGGTCTGTGGTTAAACCCACTGCCAGCGTAGCGTCGAGTCTTTAGAGTCCCACACAGAAAGCTATTCTCCTTTAGGCAAAAGAGTAGAGGTCGCATGGTTTTGCGACAGGTCGCATGGTTTTGCGACAGGGTTCGGTCACATCCGTGCACTTATGCACGTACAGTGTCCGGACAGTTAACACTAGCGGGCTTTGGTTTAAGCCAGATCCTAGTGTACGTTTTGGGATTGGATTTATCCAGTATGTATTCGTGTTCCTCGGAACGCGGATGCGGGTGTGTATGCACAGTTGACGAAGAGACAGAGGCAGAGGATTCTCATTAGGGTTGTTGACCGTTGACTGTTGACTATTGACCTTTTGCTCAACCCTAATGAGAATATGATATATGATTAACAATAATATTAATTAAGTATTATGGTGACATGATTGTTGAGGGGTTGACTTTGTTGACTTGTTGACTTTGTTGACCGGTTGACTAGGTTTGACTAGTTGACCATCATGATGACAATGGCTATCATTTCATGGCAAAGACTTTTTACTTGCTTGTTTCTCTTGTGAGAAATGAGTGCATGAAATGATATGGCTATTGTAGCTTAAACCATTTACACAATACTTGATTACTATTTTTGTGATGATGGCTTTGGATTATGAGAGCCAAGAGAGAAAAGTCTTTCTCATTCTATCATTTTCATTCTCTCTCTTGAGTTCTTGAACTCTCATCTTCTTCCTCTTGCTCTCCCTCTCTTAGTCTATGGTTCACTTGTCTCATGTGTTGAGAACCAAGAACCATAGAGAAAATCCCAACACACTCTTCTCTACTCACTCTAGTTCACAAGGTTTAGCAAACCAAGTGAACTAGTTTCTTCAAAGATCGAAGAAGAAGCCAAAGGTAGAAGCTTTCGAGGTGGATCTATCTTCGGCGCAAGGAGACGACGGAGTGAAGCCGATCCGGACAACCATCGAGGCTTGAAGACGAAGGAGATCAAGAAAGAAAGGTATAACCCCCTAACCGAGTAGTTAACAACTCCTAGTTAGGTTGTTAGTTAGATGTTTAACAAAGATCCGGTTTTAAGTCCATGTTACCACCTCTAGAAAATTGTTTTTTCACCAAATTCCGCATGCCCGAAAGTACCGGGAGAGGTAGAATGGACTTACAAAAAGTGTGTTGGTGAACAATCAAGTTGCAACCACCAACTTTATACAGACAGAGGCTGAAGCCTTCTGGGAGCAGACAGCCGAACCCGCTGCCATGAGAAATGAAACTGACTCACCGCAGCCTCCTTGGAGTAAGCACATATCTAACAAGACGAAGAAGATGCTAAAGCTACTTCAGAAAGAGCCCAGGACGGAATGGGAAGGACAGAAGAAGACTACCAGCCCAGCTGTCAATGCGGCTCCATCGGGCTCAAAATCCAAGAAGCCCAAGAAGAAGAAAAGTGCAGCTCGGCGCGAAAAAGAGTCTACAGGGAGATCGACCATTAAAAAATATATCGATTCCCTCGAAGACTATGAACAGAGGGAAAGAACTCTGATTCAATTGATGGAGTTCATCCCCATAGAAGCGGCTGAAATTCTGGAGGAGTTAGAAGAAGACTCCAATGAAGAGATCCCTATAGTGACCTGCTATGCCATCCATCTTGGCAGCGACTCTGAGGAGGAGCTCTGTTTTCCCGAAGAGGACGAGGAGCTCGCCACAAGGGCCAACCAAATCTAGCTCAGAAGCGGCAGGGCTCTGCCGCCAAATCAGGGCAACGCCCCAAAAGGAAAGGAAAAACATGTGGCTAATGAGGAGCATGGAAGAGAACCGGCTAATGAAAACTCAAGTCCTTCCTCGGTAGACTACAATGTCTTGGCTCATCTCCGGAAGCTTCCGTCTCTCCTGAGCATCTACGATGCTTTGGTCCTATCTAAGGAGCTTAGAGATGTTCTCATTCACGCTCTACAAAACCCCGAGCAGTATCAGGCTCGCTTTGCGGAAATTAATATGAAAGAAGCCCAGTATGCTTTGCATGCCGCCGCAGTCAAGTTTAAGGACGATGACTTGCTACTGGGAAAGGCTGAGCATAGTCGGCCCCTTTACGTGACCGGGTACAGCGACGGAGATCGGATTAATCGCATATTGATTGATCCGGGGTCCTCAGTGAACATCATGAACTTGCGGACTCTGAAGAGTTTGTCAATGGACGTCCAACACCTGTCAAGGGAAAGGATTGTCATTCAAGGTTTCAACCAAAATTGCCAGCAAGTTCTGGGGTCCACAGCTCTGCCAATCAAATTTGGGGATCTGCAGACCGAATCTAAGATATACATGATCGACGCTGACACGTCTTATAAAATTCTCTTGGGGCGGCCGTGGCTCCATGATTACGACATCATTCCGTCAACTCTCCATCAATGCATGAAGTATACTAAAAACGGCGAAGAAAGACGCATTGATGGAGACATCCAGCCGTTCGGTGTGCACGAAGTCCGATATGAGGATTCTCGGTACTTTATAAACCACCAAAATGCTAAACCACAACCGACCGAGGACAGAGCGGCCCCAAGACTCAAAAGAAAATCTGAGCCGGCTGTCACTTTCAAAAGCAAAAACGCCCAAGTGCGCCCGCGTTTCGGTAGTGACACCGATGAGTCCGACGCTGGGAGTCTGTCCTTCCGTAAAACTTGCCCTCGTTTCTGTAGCGATACGGACGAAGCTGATACTGAAGTCCTATCTAGCAGCAAAGTCTGCCCTCATCTTGGCAGCGACACTGAAGAGTCGGAAGAAGAGGACCTGCCTTGCAACAGCTGTGCAGATTGGATCCCCATGCAACAAGAGAAACTACGAGAGACCTTCGAAATTGCAGAAGGGTCCCTGGCCATCACAAGGGTGCCAGAACAGATATGCAAAGAGCTCGATGCATTGTTAATCTCTACCGTGGACCAACTGAAAACTTTCTACGTTCCTGGGAGGAAAAGAGGATAGAAGGGCATCCTGTTTTATGGGTCAAACCCCGTTGTGCACCCGGACGACTTGTCTGTCGCTTGCCTTCCCTATGAGAGAGGCATAAGAGCCGTCGTCAGTCCCAGATACTATGCGCTCGAGATGAGGGAATATTTCAAAAGGTGCGGATGCCGGTTATATCAAACGGAGTCCGAAGAAAAGTTTTATGAAGGGCTATGGCATCCGCCTCAAGTCCGAGCGTTAATCGATGGGCGAATTCCAGATAGACGGGGCATAGGTTTTGTTCAACCTGATTCCAAGGCATGTTACATGATCCATGCTGGTGAAGCAAGCGAAAGGTCAAATGATGATGACGAGATAGCTGAGCAAGAAGAAGCTCTTCAAGAGCTCGAAGATGGCGGACAAGCAACCTTTGACGAGCTAACCGAGATTGACTTAGGAACGCCCGATAATCCAAGGCCGACCTACATCAGCTCACTCTTGTCAGAGGAAATGAAAGCGCAGATAATCGCCCTGCTGCATGAGTTCGTCGACTGCTTCACTTAGACGTACAAAGAAATGCCTTGCCTTTCCCCTGAAGTGGCCGTGCATAAGCTGGCTATATCTCCCGATGCTAAGCCAGTCAAACAAGCTCCTCGAAGAATGAGAAGGGAACTGGAAGAAAAGGTCATCGAGGAAACCAAGAAACTCATCGATGTTGGCTTCATCAGGGAAGAGAAATATGCGGACTGGATCGCATGCATAGTCCCAGTGAAGAAGAAAAATAGGCAGATCCGAGCTTGTGTCGATTTCAGGGACCTCAACAAGGCATGTCCTAAAGATGACTTCCCGCTACCTGTCATGGAAATGATGGTCGATGACATCTCAAATTATGAGCTGTTCATCTTTATGGTTGGCTCGTCTTTATATAATCAAATCAAGATGTCGCCTGAGGATGAGAAACACACAGCATTTCGAACCCCGATCGGAATATATTGCTACAAGGTGATGCCGTTCGGACTGAAGAACGCATGTGCCACATACCAAAGGGCAATGACCAATATCTTTGATGACCTAATTCATAAAGTCGTCGAATGTTATGTTGATGATCTGGTCGTCAAGACTAAAGCCAAGGCCGATCACATCCAAGATCTTAGGATCGTTCTCACCAGACTGAGGGAGTACGATCTGAAAATGAATCCCCTGAAGTGCGCCTTTGGCGTGTCATCGGGAAAATTCCTGGGCTTCATAGTCCGACATCGAGGGATTGAAGTTGACCCATCCAAGATAAAGGCCATCATGGAGATGCCTCCTCCGAAGAGTCTGACGCAGCTAAGATCTTTTTAAGGCAAGCTTGCTTATATACGGAGGTTTATCTCAAATTTATCGAGGAGATGTAGGCCCTTCTCAAAGCTCATGAAGAAAGGAGCTCCTTTTGTCTGGGATGCTGAATGTCAAGAAGCGTTCGAAAGCATCAAACAGTACTTGTTGCACCCCCAAGTGCTGGCCGCTCCCATTCCAAATAAGCCGCTGATTCTCTACACTGCCGCGCTAGATGAGTCACTCGGCGTGCTCCTTCCCCAGAACAACGAGGAGAGAAAAGAGAATGCCCTCTACTACCTCAGTCGAACTTTATTCGGGGTGGAACATAACTATTCCCCGATCGAAAAGCAATGCTTGGCTCTGATATTCGCTGTGAAGAAGCTGAGGCACTATCTGCTCGCTCATCGGGTTATGCTGATCTCCAAGGTCGACCCGCTCAAACACTTAATGACCAAAGCAAACCTAGCCGGTAGAATGTCAAGATGGGCTGTCAAGCTACTTGAGTTTGACATGGTTTATACTCCTCAGAAAGCAGTAAAAGGGAAAGCTCTTACAGACTTCCTTGCCGCTCATTCTATACCAGAAGGGTCGCCGCTAAATTGTGAGTTACCTGACGAACAAGTGCTGCACCTCGAGGAAGATGAGCCATATTGGGAGCTCTACTTCGATGGAGCCTCATCAATAAGGACCTCCAGCAAATTAAGCATCCCGGAGATAAAAGCAGGGATAGGATTGGTGTTCATCACGCCATCGATGGGAACCCTACGGCGTTCTTTTGCTCTCACCGAGCCACGAACAAACAATGAAGCTGAGTATGAAGCTCTAATAGCTGGTCTGGAGCTCGCCATAGAAATGGAAAACCTTCGGCTACGGGTTTACGGTGACTCCCAGCTTGTCGTTAACCAAGTAAACGGCGACTATAAGATATACAAACCCGAGTTAGCTCGGTACAGAAGCCGAGTGGTGGAACTCATGAAACGGATCACTCATATTGAGCTGATGAGAGTTCCTAGGGCGTTGAATGGAAAGGCTATAACGTTTTGAAAATCGTTTCGGTGAAATTTCGGAAAATCGGTAAAATTAGGGGGTTTTCCGTAAAAAGTCAAAATATAAATATCTTTTAATATAAAATTAAATATACATATTCTAGCTATATAATTGCTAGTATTTGGTGTTTATTGAGCCACTGGTAAAATTTCTAATTTTCTGAAATTTTTTTCGAAATTAATTATTTTATTATTATTTTAAGCCGTCACTAATACATTTAATTAGGGATAATTACAAATTGGAATGAGTTGAAACAAATTTTGTGCATCATAACACATTAAACAAAATTTTAACATGTTGTTTTTGAAATGAAATGAATTTAAACGGTTTTTGAAATATCGAAGAAAAAGGCTTAAATAGTGAAATTAGTATAAATAGAAATTGGGGTATAATATTTATCTTTTTTCCTCACCCCCCACACACACCCACACAACCCTACTCTTGGATGGCCGAGCCCTAGGCTTCCCCACTTCCACACTCTCACCTCACAATTCAAGTCAAGGGAAAGAGAAAAGAAAAGTAAAGAAAAAGGGGTTTAATAAAGAAAGAAGTTTGACTTTGTTGACTTTGACCATTCCTTACACCCACACCACTCTCTCTCCCCCTCCCCCTCCCCATTTCCAGCCGAGCCCTCCCTCCTACTGCAGCAGCCCTCTCCCCCTCTTCTTCTTCTCATTTCACTTCAAAAAAATTCCACAAAATGCTTAAAATTCCATCAAAAATCAAGCTAAAACTCAAATCCGACTCCTACCCATTTCTCCTTAACCTATCAAGCATGGATCTTGGTGAAAGCTTGCATTTTGGGGACAAGTTTCATGTTGATCTCAAGATGGTTGTGAGGTATAAATCTTGTTCTTTTTTTTTTAAGTTGTTTGTTATTACTTCAAATTAAGTTAATGAAGGGTTTAGTTTAGGTTTTAAATTTCAAGTCCAAATTCAAGATTAGGGTTTGTGAAATTGAAGTGAGGGTTTTGTTTTGGAGTTGAATTGTGATCAATTGTGCATGGTTATGTGATGTATTTTTGTATCTTAGGACATGCAAAATGTAATCTTGTTGCTTAGTGCTAATTGCAACATTAAAATATCCAATTTAGTTTTATTTAAGCAAACTAGATTTTAGCTTTTAGTCGCAAATGGGTGATTTACAATCTAATTAAGGTTTTGATGACTTTATTAACATTTTAATTTGTTTTTTAGCAACTTAGATCATGCAAAACCAAGCTTAATTGATGAATTGTGAATTTTGCATTAAAAAGTGTTAAAATTGATATTTGTTGCAAACTTGAATTTTGAGTTAATGATAATTAGTGAGATTAAAAATATGGAAGTGATTTGTATGACCTAATTATGACATTAAGTGAGCATTTTGGCCATTAGAATTGTTAAAATATTTAGTTTGGTTAAAACATCAAGTTTTGTACTGAACCGGTTAATTTGCTTGCTAGGTTTTCGGAAAAATAGCTTTTAATGCGAGTTTGGGGTTTTTGTGAATTTTAACCTATTTCTTATATAATTAGTGATTTGTGAAACCATGATTGGTACGTTTTGTGTTTTTCTCGATGGTTTGACGTTTATACAACGACATCGAGAGTTGGTTTGGCTGTTCTTGCATGCGTAGGCGATAGGTTTTGACCTATGCGTGATACGCGTACCGACTTGGTTTTCGTGCGTGATTTTATTTACGATGCTATATATGAAATGTAGGTACCCCATGTGGACTTCGAGACGACAAGAAAGTGCGTGGTGATGTCGGCACTGGCGAGCGAGGACCAGGTGAGTGGATTTATATCTACGGGGAGAAGTCGGGTGGATGGCGTATAGCACCCCCGCAGTTCGATGTATAGTATGTTATACATATATACTATATATTTATGATATCTATCTTGGGTGACATGGATGTTAATGATAGGGTTACAAGTTCATGGATTAGTAGTGTTACTTGCGAAACCCTAGAGTAGTTGTTGCACTTATACACGCACACTTACATGCATACATTCATTATTTTACCTGTGCGTATATGGGGATATGTATATATATATATATATATATATATATATATATATACACATACACACACATGGGTATGGGACTTTGTATATATATATATATATATATATATATATATGTATACATATACATGGATTATGATGATAGTACTTGGGATTGGAGATGAGTCGATGAGATTGGGGCTGAGGCCGTGAGATCGGTGAGGTGATATGGTCCGTAATTGAGATACGATATGATATCTTAGCGGGTTGTTTAGGCGTGGTGTTTTCATACACACTCATGCATTTCATAGATGGTATCAATTTTGTACTAGACGAAGATCAGTACCCCGGATCATGTTCTTTTGATAAAGAGGATACCAGATGAATAATGTGATGAATGTGATATTTGACCCGTACCCTAATTTTGGGCCGTACGATGGGTTTACCGTATGAGCTATTGATGATAGATCCACACTCTTGAATCAAGGATGTCCTATTAGATGATGTATCGTATGAGATATTATTGAGGCGGGATCACCGACTATATATATGTATATATGTATCGACTCAGATGTAGGTGGTTTTCCATATCCTTTTCGATTGGTTGTTAGTTAGAGCTGTAGTTTACCTAGTAGATGTCAGACTGGACCCGAGTCATATCTATTTCCAAAACTGACGAATCATGATAATTTTAAAGACATACCAAGGGATACTACGGATATTTTAAAAGACATATCTTTTCTTAAAACACCGTAGCCCCTATTTTCTAAACACCACGATTCGTACTATTTCAAATGTCAAAACTGTATGACTCGTTTATATGAATGTATATTCCTTATTGCTGCGTTTTCTATTCATTTTTCCGCATGTTCTTACTATTCGCATCGCATTGCATGTTATTTTTGTTTCCGTATTATTATGAAAACCATGCTGCCAGGACACCAGCACCATTACCGATGATGCGTATGTTCCACGTACACTTACTTGCCGGCTCACACACATCATCATCGGTAATTGCCATGTCACGCGCACTTTAGAGAATGTTACCTTATTGATATCGCTTGTTAGCTGATAGTTTAGATATTGCATTCATTACTGCGATACTTTATGCATAATTATTTATTTATTGTTACGCATTATTATTTAGGGCCAGTCCGGATTGCCGGAGCCCAGTATTTATTGTTATTGATCTTTGATTTTGAGATTTTGGATTCCATAAGATTTCTGGTTTTGGAGAGACCGCAAGGATTTTATAAACTTATTATCATTTAAAAGGAAAGTTGTGGTTTTCACATGGTATGATTTGAGAGGAGTCCACCATGAGTTTTCTCGGCTCTTGAGCGATATGATACACCCGATTCGAGGAGGAGAAGGAACCGTCTGTGAGTGCATGGTGGACCCGGTGCGGTACCCCGGAGCGAGAAGGTTGCAGATGATGGCGTTGAGCCTGGCAGGGGAGCACTACCGACCGGTGACTTCATTGTGACTCGACGGATATCCGGAGGATACCGATCGGAATTGGGACAGTCCGGATAGCCGGAGCCCCAGATATTAAGACATTGATGACATTGAGATATTGAGACTTGAGATTTGAGATATCGTGTCGATGCTGGACACTGATTTCCTGTTGATTTCACTGATGATATTTCAATTATTATACATATATCTCACAGAGATAAGAAAAACAGTTTTCTCATTTGATGCGTTCTGTTTTCATGCATTCATACATCATACATATGATATGTTTCTACCTGAGGCACTGCCACGTGCACTTGGTATTACAATTGTTTAGATGTATACCCTAGCCATTACTATATGCTTCAGGTTATATATTTTGAGGATATATTATGATCGTATGACCTAGGATTGAGTCATACATGCGATTTCTATCTGTGGATGTTTTCTACTCACGAATTGGCAACTCACCCCCGTTGTGCCACAGTTCCTTGCAGGTTTTGCCGTACAGGTTCATTGCGGCTTTGCTGGTACACTGTTCCTTCCGGGTGACTGCTTTGGTAGGTTGGTTCCTTGTTTCAGGACAACCATTGTTATTCATTATTTCAGTTGTATCTAGAAACTCCATCAACCAGATTGTATATTTGATAGAGATAGAAGACCAGTGTATATTCTTTCGACTTTAGAGTCGCACGTTGTATTATTATGGTTTTCATGTTGATTTTCGGTTTTCTTTGAGTTTTGATCCTCACCCTTGGCGTTGTATATTATATTGCTTGCGTGGTTGTGACCGTCGTTTGACTAAGAGCTAGCTCCCGCTTGGGGATGCCTTGTTATTTATTTCGTATACTATTCATGTTGTATCCCGTTTGGGGCCAGTATTTACAAAGGAGACTCTGTCGAAATTTTCAGAAAATACTTGAGATTTTAAAAATACATACTTCGGATTATGTTGATTAAAAACTACTTGCTTTTAATTGGTTTTCCTTCACTCTACTGCTTCTTTGGTTTTGATTTCTGGGTTTTGGCTTACTTAGATTGCATACGCCTCTAGGCGTTTCGTAATTTAAGTGCCGGTCATGTTCCGTACCTTTCGGGTCATGACAAAGTTGGTATCAGAGCGATAGGTTTTACCTTCGGAGTGTAGGATGACCCTTGGTTGATGGAGTAGGTAGCTTGAGTAGAGTGACGTACCGTACGTATGTTTCGCGGCATATTTACGATACGATACTCCACTTAAGAACCCTTAGGATGTACACTTCTTTGCACAACATTATATTTGTTCCTATGATCTAACCTCATCAGTACCAGTTTATGGTTTTGTTATCACGGTGGTACGGGTAGAGAGAGCTACGGTTAGAGTTACGGTCAGCACGAGCTCGTCACGGACGAGGACTGACCATGGCGTGATTCCAGGGACATACGATTGCATAGAGAGGTGTCGTTTTATTGTGTTTTCGCGCTATGAGCATTTGATGGATCACTGTTATGAGATTTCTCGGACGTGCAGATCAGCACCAGAGGATAGGGCCACTGCAAGAGGCCAGCCAGGATGTGATGACCGTTAATGCACCATATTTTGATGTTGAGGCACTGTTCAGCGTGCGGACAGGAGATTCAGATGTTGCTGCGACTGAAGAGATATTGCCCAGAAGTTTGGAGCTATGCCGCACGAGTTATACTTCGAGATATGATAGAAGGTCGCTAGTCACCAAGGATAAAAGACTAGGACATGTGATTCATTGCCTACCCTAATGCGAGGTCATCCGATAGATTAATTCCAGCTAGAGACGACTTCACGCAGGTACGTTGAGTGTCGATAGAGGTGATCGAATGTCAGAAACCCATATTCCAAGTTTAAAGTATTCGGAAAGACATGCAAGCAATTCTATGGACCCTCTAGAAGAATGAAATCCTAACTTGACATAATGACCGTGTGAAAGCCTTTGAACCTTAGGGTTTGCGGCGGTTCTGCGGTGCCATTAGTGAGGCTTGGGTTTGCCCTTCTACGGCTGGTCCACAGGTGCTGTGGCATAGATTCGATACTATTAAACTGTATCCAAGATGTTGAGCTCTTGGGGGATGATGGAACCTTGACGAATCGATCGAAAAGTTCGACATCATTCGGATATCATATGATTGGGATACATTGCTTGGGAGACTCCAGATACGAGTATAGCCGTTGGAGCGTAGCCCATGCAGCCACAAGGAGACGAGTCCAAATCAGTCGACATTAGAGAAAAGTGGAGTAAGAG
This sequence comes from Agapanthus africanus, assembly GCA_030015575.1. Classification (NCBI taxonomy): domain Eukaryota; kingdom Viridiplantae; phylum Streptophyta; class Magnoliopsida; order Asparagales; family Amaryllidaceae; genus Agapanthus; species Agapanthus africanus. Next base: position 313,144,998 of record JASDDO010000031.1, on the reverse strand, counting down.
GTTCGTACGAGATCCTGATGAGATGACGTTCCACTCCGCCGACATCAGAGATGTGATGCGCAAGCAGAAGCGTTTACTATGGATATATCTTCCAGGAGGAGTCATGATGAGTATGCAGCCGTTCCGGAACAAGAAATAGATTTAGTAATGATGATGACTTCCGGGCAGTTCGGCAGAAACGAGATTTGGGGAAAGACATTGACAGGACCTTTCTGGAATACTATACGAGAAGACCTGGACCCAGGAGCGGTCATATGACGCGCACCCAGCAGGCCAGAGATCTTTAGAGGATGTGCTAGAGCGGGACTGTTTCCGCCACCCTTGATTTCAGTATTTTGGCAATTTTATTTGCATTATTGAGATTTTGTGCACCACAGTTGCACTTGACTTCGATTTGATGTCATTCGAGATGCTGATTTTGATTTCATGCCTAGGGAAAGCATATGATTTGACTTATGCTTTCGGCATAGTTTTCATGCACTTTTAGTATTTGATTTGCTTTTGTGCACATCGATGCACAGGATGGTGAGATTTTATACCCCGGTATACCTGATTGGGATTTTTGATTGAAATGTGTTGTATACGTCGATTTCGATTTTGATATTCGATATTTGTTTTCGTGCACCTTGTGCACTTGATTTGGATTCTTGCGCATACTTGAGCGCTTGATGCGATTTAGGTGCACACCAGATGCACTAAATCGAGATTCTTCGTGCATATCGGATGCACCTGGTTTTGCTGTCAGGCACACATGTTACCTTTGACAGGTGTTTTCGTGCACACCCGTTGCACTTAGATGTTGTTTCTGTGCACATGTATGGCACATTCATGGATTTCGATTTCCGTGCGCACCAGACGCACGTGGCATTCATATATATTTGGGATTGATTTCTTTTGGCAGTATATTTTATGATACTTACTATTTGGTTTAGTACTGAGCAGGACTAGTCATAGGACAGTATCTGAGTATATTTTTGCATGCATGGATAGTTATCGAAGGGATTTTCAAGGAGGATCTATAGTCTCAGTATTTACCTACGTGTCAGTGATGACACGAAACTGTTTAAAAAGTAAACCCTTCTAAATTGTTTTCAAAACGGCGGGACGTGTATATTAACCAAAAGATATATACATATATGATTATTTTCTTGTTAGAGACGTCCGCCACTGTGCAGTGTTATGCGCATCGCACAGCGACTTAACACGGTTTGGCATGCTTTTCCTTCAGGTGTTTATATGTATAGTGTTGATGTATATCATATTGGTTTTCGTATTAGATTTTGACATTGGTGTCTTCACCATGACTCTGATGATTGCGGGATGCTTGACGGAGTTTTGATTTTTGAGTTATACACTCTTTTTCATGCGCATGCATTGCGCTACGATGTGTTTTATGTATTTATGATTTCGAAGCCCCGACGATTTGATTGTTTTGCTGAAATGTTTTAGTATTTGGGGGAGTTTTAATTTAAATTCGGGGACCGAATTTCTTTATGGGGGGAAGATTGTAACGTTTTGAAAATCGTTTCGGTGAAATTTCGGAAAATCGGTAAAATAAGGGGGTTTTCCGTAAAAAGTCAAAATATAAATATCTTTTAATATAAAATTAAATATACATATTCTAGCTATATAATTGCTAGTATTTGGTGTTTATTGATCCATTGGTAAAATTTCTAATTTTCTGAAAATTTTTCCGAAATTAATTATTTTAATATTATTTTAAGCCGTCACTAATACTTTTAATTAGGGAAAATTACAAATTGGAATGAGTTGAAACAAATTTTGTGCATCATAACACATTAAACAAAATTCTAACATGTTATTTTTGAAATGAAATGAAGTTGTTAAACGGTTTTTGAAATATCGAAGAAAAAGACTTAAATAGTGAAATTAGTGTGAATAGAAATTGGGGTATAATATTTATCTTTTTCCATCACCCCACACACACACACACACACAACCCTACCCTTGGCTAGATGAGCCTTATGCTGCCCCCCCCCCCTCCACACTCTCACCTCACACTTCAAGTCAAGGGAAAGAGAAAAGAAAAGTAAAGAAAAAGGGGTTTAATAAAGAAAGAAGCTTGACATTGTTGACTTTGACCATTCCTTACACCCACACCACTCTCTCTCTCTCCCCCTCCCCATTTCCAGCCGAGCCCTCCTTCCTACTGCAGCAGCCCTCTCCCCCTCTTCTTCTTCTCATTTCACCTTAAAAAAATTCCACAAAATGCTTAAAATTCCATCAAAAATCAAGCTAAAACTCAAATCCGACTCCTACTCATTTCTCCTTAACCTATCAAGCTTGGATCTTGGTGAAAGTTTGCATTTTGGGGACAAGTTTCATGTTGATCTCAAGATGGTTGTGAGGTATAAATCTTGTTCTTTTTTTTTGAGTTGTTTGTTATTACTTCAAATTAAGTTAATGAAGGGTTTAGTTTAGGTTTTAAATTTCAAGTCCAAATTCAAGATTAGGGTTTGTGAAATTGAAGTGAGGGTTTAGTTTTGGAGTTGAATTGTGATCAATTGTGCATGGTTATGTGATGTATTTTTGTATCTTAGGACATGCAAAATGTAATCTTGTTGCTTAGTACTAATTGTAACATTAAAATATCCAATTTAGTTTTATTTAAGCAAACTAGATTTTAGCTTTTAGTTGCAAATGGATGATTTAAAATCTAATTAAGGTTTTGATGACTTTATTAACATATTAATTTGTTGTTTAGCAACTTAGATCATGCAAAACCAAGCTTAATTGATGAATTGTGAATTTTGCTTTAAAAAGTGTTAAAATTGATATTTGTTGCAAACTTGAATTTTGAGTTAATGATAATTAGTGAGATTAAAAATATGGAAGTGATTTGTATGACCTAATTATGACATTAAGTGAGCATTTTGGCCTTTAGAATTGTTAAAATATTTAGTTTGGTTAAAACATCAAGTTTTGTACTGAAACGGTTAATTTGCTTGCTAGGTTTTCGGAAAAATAGCTTTTAAAGCGAGTTTGGGTTTTTTTTTGAATTTTAACATATTTCTTATATAATTAGTGATTTTTGAAACCATGATTGGTACATTTTGTATTTTTCTCGATGGTTTGACGTTTATACATCGACATCGAGGGTAGGTTTGGCTGTTCTTATATGCGTAGGCGATAGGTTTTGACCTATGCGTGATACGCGTACCGACTTGGTTTTCGTGCGTGACTTTGTTTACGATGCTATATGTGACATGTAGGTACCCCATGTGGACTTCGAGACGATAAGCAAGCGCATGGTGATGTCGGCACCGGCGAGCGAGGACCAGGTGAGTGGATTTATATCTACGGGGAGAAGTCGGGTGGATGGCGTATAGCACCCCCACAGTTCAATGTATAGTATGTTATACATATATACTATATATTTATGATATCTATCTTGGGTGACATGGATGTTAATGATAGGGTTACATGTTCATGGATTAGTAGTGTTACTTGCGAAACCCTAGAGTAGTTGTTGCACCTATACACCCACACTTACTTGCATACATTCTGTTGGATATGTATGCCCTAGAGGTAATTATTGTATAGTACTAGTTTGTATAATACATTTAGGAAGCTTGGTATATATACACGGGTTTACGACAGTCTTGCTCGATATAGTAGTATGCTACTTGGTTTGTATCTATCTTAATATGTGTATATGTTTCTTTTAACACATCGCTAAAACATATTGATGAAGCCCTTAGGATATTTGCTTGACTACCGGCGTTGTGATGGCGATCACACTAGTGGGGGCTGGGTAGTCTATAAGCACATCCTTGTTTTGGTCCCTAGTCGTAGGATTATCGAGACAGGGTATCGATACTCCAGAGTAGACTGGTGCATACGATTCTCGTCCCAGCAGGGGAGATGGTCTGTCCCACAGCCATCAGTACGTCGTACTGGAGATAGTATGCAGGTGCTCGTTAGGTTACGAGTACACTGGACATGACTCGTCGGGAACTGTTGGTTGGTATTATACCTATCGTCAGTTAACAGTTCCCAGGTGACATGAGTACAGCTTAGTCCGTTGACTTGACACTGTCACTTCGCCTCAAGTGTGTTCCCACTATTCTTAGATTACTACCCTACCATGGCTCTATTGAGTCGTGCAAACAGGTAGTATTTGGGTGCAGTCCCGAAGCACTTGGAGGCAGTGACGGTTAGACAGGATTCGCCTCTCCCGGTATTGGGGGTTGATATCGCGCTGTGTCAAGGAGAGCCATTACACATAGTCGTCCCTGGCCAGGGCAAGCGAGATTTGCTGGTAGTGTAACCAGTAGTTTCTCAGGGTGTTCTAGGCTACACTCCGACACGACTTGTACCGCTATTAGGGGTCCGACGTTTGCTACCCCCTAGGGCTGACATGCGATACTCTCAGACGAACAGACCTGACTGTGCGGAGATTGTCGCATTCAGGCTCAGTAGGAGTTCGGATGGGATCATCTCGTCGGTCTTCTTATCGGCATCTACCTGGGGACCGTTACGTACAGCTAGTACCGCTTGCGGCCTATGGTTAAACCCACTGCCAGCGTAGTGTCAAGCCTTTAGAGTCCCAAAAAGAGGGTTACTCGCCTTTGGGCAAAACAGAGTAGAGGTCGCATGGTTTTGCGACGGGGTTCGTTCACATCCGCGCACTTGTGCACGTTTGGTGTCCAGGCAGTTATTACTAGCGGGCTTTGGTTTAAGCCAGATCCTAGTATTTGCTTTGGGATTGGTTTTGTCTCAGTGTATTCGTGTTCCTCGGAACACGGATGCGGGTTTGTATGCACAGTTGACAGAGGCAGAGGCAGAGGATTCTCATTAGGGTTGTTGACCATTTTACTTTGGTTGACTTATTGACCGTTGGCTTTTTCCAAACTCTAATGAGAATGAGGAATATGGTTATTAATATTAATTAAGGATAATTGTGCCATGGTTAGGGTTGTTGACAATTTGACTTTTTGTTGACTTGTTGACTTTGTTGACCGGTTGACCATTGTGGACTTGTTGACCATCAACATTTCATTTCAAAGATGCTTCATGTTCTTTGCAAAATGCATTAAATGAATGTAATGATAATGGACATTCATAAACTAACCATCACAATTCTTAATTTTTATTATTATCATCATTATTCCAAATATGTGATATGTGAGCATGGTTGCAAGATGAGAGCTCATTCTAACATATTCTTTCTCTCTCTTGAAAGAAAGCTCTCCCTCTTCCTCTCCAAAAGTTTAAGTGTTCCATGAGTTGGAAATCATAAACTTTTGAGACAAAACCACCATAACTCTTCTCTACTCATTCTAAGGTTCTAGGTTTAGCAAACCAAGCACCTTAGTTATCTCTAGGTTGAGATAGGAGCTCAAGTTCGAGGCCCTCGGGTGGATCCATCTACGGCAAAGAGGAGACGACGAGGAGGAGCCGTTCAAACCACTACAAGGAGCAAGCAAGGAGGGGAACCACAAAAAGAAGAGAAGGAGTTCAAGACCAAGGTATAACCATTCTACATAGTAGCTAAAACTTATAGTTTATTTGTTAGTTTTTGTTTAGCAAAGATCATTCATGGATGGTCCATGTTACCTATTGAGGAAAATTTTGTTTTTTACCTATTCCGCCTCCCCGAAAGAAACGGGGTGGGTAACGTGGACCTAACAATGGTATCATAGCCTAGCTAAACAACAACTAACTGTTAGCAAAGTGTTTAGAACTTCGATCCGGAAAAAATCCCGAAAACATGTCAAAAACCATACTTTCTGCCGATTTTAAAACTGCTCTTAAAATTATTCCACATGCCTTAAAAATCAGTGCAGGGTTTTTTAGAAATAGACAAGAAAAATGAGCCTCTGACTCGGTCAATGCGCCGCGGAAGCGCGGCGAAACCAAGCGTTTCGCCGCGGTTCCGCGGCCGAGTTGACTCGGCCGCAACTCGGGTTTCCTGCAGTTTTCTTTGTTTTGTATTTTGGGATTTTTAAGATGTTTTGTTTCTGCCCAGATTTTTCAGAGAACAATGTTATGTTTGGGGTAGTTGCAAATTGGTATTTTGATCGAAGTTCTATAAACTTTAGCTATTTGGTTATATCTGAGATGTGATATATGCACTGAACGTCGGCTAATCGCTATACGTCGATTAGTGGAGGTTGTGCATATCTGTTATCTGTAATGTTGTTGGACTTTGTATATGAACTTGTTGGATTGTCGCGGATGAATAGCCGAGGTTTTGTGAGATGAGAGTTTCTTTATCTTTCATTTGATGTAATATGTAAATTGATGTAATATTATTTTATGGTCGCACATCCGGGATGAGGTTGTAGCCGCCATTGTATATTATTTCTTTTACTGTTTTTTCTCCTAGGATAGACCCAAGGTAGGGTACACAAACTACCGGGTACCTCGAGGTGCCGAGTGGCCTACTCACGTTGTTGAGGGAGGTTGCTTCACTTCGGGTACTTGGCGGGTAGTTTGCCGCACCCGTAGGGGGCTAGGGTGGGGTTTGGCTATTCATCACGAACGTGTAATCCGTTTTTCGTTGCAGGCTCAAACGAAACGCGGATTCCTAGCATATCCAATGTGTTCATCTGTGATCTGGAATGGCTATCATTGCATCTGACGAATGTATATATCAATATATGATATCTAGTAGGTGTTGTTTATGTTTTGCATCCGCGCTAGTCCAGCTCCCGCTCTGTCGTTAGTTAAATAACCTAACGGGTAATGACGGGGCCCCGTGGCGAATGCGGATGGCATAACCGTATGTCATATTTTCGTTGTTTTCTGCAATGGTAGGATTAAATTGATGGGACGCATTATATTAATTCAAAGAAAAACAAACCTAAAAGATGTTGTTGGAACAATTTTCAAAAAGCTGTTATTGCAAGGACGTTCTCTTTTGTTTTGCACAGAGGTATTCGGTTATGAATGCCCAGCACCTCATTCGACGAGGCAAGGGCCGAGATCCCTTCATCGGGAGTGACCCCTTGGACAAAAGTTTGCGTCAGGGTAATAACTTGACTATAGTCGATTATTCTTGCTTTGCATCGAGGTATTCAGTTTGGAATATCCTGCACCACATTCGACGAGGAAAGAGCTGAGATCCCTTCACAGGGAGTGACCACTTTAGCAAAAGTTTTCGCCACTATATTTTTTAATTAAAAGGCAATCATGTTCCTTCAACGATATCAAGTTCATTACGTTAACGGGTTTTTCGCCAAAAACCCAGCCGTAGCCCTCCGTCATTTCTTACAAGTAACACTTAGTATTCGTGCTGCGTTTGTTGACTCCGTCAAGGCGTAGTGTACGGTAGCTAAGTGGTGCTTGTTTGTAGCAGTATATGGGATTAGTTAGGACAGTCGTATAACCTTGTTGACTCCGTCAAAGGTTATGCGGGTGGGTTTAATGCAATCCAGATAATGATGGGTTGAACTTGACTAGGACTCTTTGATTTGTTGACTCCGTCAAGGTCACTTGGGTCCTAGGGGCAAAAATCCACATCGGGAGTTTCTAAAGAAACTGAAACTTGCAGATTTAGCATACCTTCTGGAGTGTGGTGACTAGAGTGGATTCCATCTAGGTCATCGCACAATAATAGTTGGATCCCGATCCCACTGATGAGTTGGATTACTCTCGGGAGATTACTTCACTAAACAATCAATGCTATAAACCAAGTAGGTGTCTAGAACGGTGTTAGCGGGGCTACGCCTCCAGGGAAAAGTGGTTATTTAATTAAGGAACTTCGCGAAAGCGTTGGAAAACCTCCCTCGAAGTACCAACACTAGCCTGGCTGAAAGGTTAAGCAAGTATTGTAACGTGCGATTAATCCTGACTAGTTCTTCTTTTTGGGTTTGAAGAAGAATTTAAGGAAACAGTGGGAGCCATCCTGGTTAGATAAATTAATAAACCAATCTAATCTTGCAAAGAGCACACGCTGAGTGTTTCTTTTCTCTCTCTCTCCAGGTAGCAACCATTTCACGCCCTAATCAAGATAATAAAATGTATCGCTTGACCGATCCGAATTCGGGGCTGGGGAACGTTGGTTCGGCTCTAACTTACGACAACAGTCATAAGTATGAGCAAGGGAAAGAGGATTGTATGGATTCTAAGTGTAACATTTTCAAAAATATAAAATATTAATTTTGGGAATTTTTATTATTTAATATTATTTTATTGATTATTTTAATATTAAATGCAAATAAATAGGAAAAATGTTAGAAAAATTATGAAAAATTATGGAAAATTCTAAAATAGGGTAAATTAGTGAATTATGACATTTTTAAGTTTTTGTGATTAGTTTTACACTAATTTAGTGCTAATCGCGATTAAAATCGCTAATCGGGTTTTTTTGGCAATTTTGTGCAAAACATGCACATATCACATTTTCTACACTTGTGCATTTTTCTTGCCATGATTTATCATTTGGGTTTACTATTGAGGTGAGAAGGTTTGGTTTAGGGATTAAAAGAAAAGGGAAAAAGAAAAGAAAATGAGAATGAGGGTAGGTGAGAGAGAGGCATGGGGCACCCTTGACCTTTTGACTTAGCCATTCCCTTGTTCTTCTCTCATTCCTTCCTCCTCATCCTTGTGTTGCTGCTGCTGCCCTTCCTCATCATTCTCCCCCTCTTCAATCCCTCTCTTCATCTCAAAAACAACCCCAAAACCTCATGTCCGTTTCATTAAAAATGTGCACAAGCTCGAGATCTACAAGATGGACTAAGAAAGCATGGATTTGGCCACTAGAGGGCAACTCAAGAACGTTCTTGAGTTGCCAATTGAGGTAATTTCTGGACCATTAGCTAAATTGTAGCTTTTCCTTTAACCCCAAGTTAAGATTATATCGATATTGTGTGATATTATGGACTTGATGAAAACCTAGTTAGGGTTTGAGAGAAACTTGAGTTGTAATGTGAAATTGAGCTCAGTAGAGGACTTGTAAACACCCTAGTGCATGAATTGGAACCCAAAACCTGAAGCTAGAACCAGAAATACGGATTTTAGAAACCGATATCGGGGAAATTGTGTAATCTGTGCAGGTTAACTTGAATCTGCTATCACCCCGAGGACTCTAAAATAATATTGAGTGGAAATTGAGATGTGCAGGCACCATAGAGGCAACACCCAAAACCCTAGCCCCCAACTCCATTTCCCGGCCGCCAATTTTCCCCTTTTGGCCGCCAATTGTGGCCTGGGTCCCACCTTCTTGGCTCGTATTGGTTCTGTAGCTCCTACATTGTTAATTTAGGCCCCTGGTATATATAGATTTGTAGAAAGTGACCTGGGGTAAAATCTGGAACACATTTCATGAGTTGCTGTTTTGGACTTTAGTTTCCGTATTCCGTATTTTCATTTCTGCATTGGTGTGTTTCGTTTTACCTTGACTATTTGGCGTTTATACGACGATATAGAGGATTTGTTGATGGTTTTGAAGGCGTGCCATAGGTTCTCACCTATAGGCCCCCTTATCGTATCGTTTTGGATTTCATGCGCCGTTTTAACTTGGATTTGGTTTTAATGCGCATACACGATATGTTGATGTGTAGGTACCCATGAAGACTTCGGGACGACGAGCAAATGCATGGTGACGTCCGCAAATGATGATGCAAGGTGAGTAGATTATATCTACAGGGGGAAGTCGGGTGGATGGCGTATAGCACCCCCGCAGTCCGTAGTTAGTATACTATATATAGTAGATGTGTGATAGTTATAGTGTGTTGTAGCTTTGTGATAGGTGTATTATGGATAGTGTAGGGTAGAAGTGACTAGTGTAGTTCATAGTCGCGAACCCTAGGATAGAATTACACCTACACACACACCCTTGCATATTACTTGTACTTACACGGTGTTTGAGGATATGGATTGACGTTGGTAATGAGTCGATAATGTGGGCTTGATGACGTGAGATCGGTGATTGGATACGATTCATTGTGGGATATGACTTGTGATTTCTTGTGGGCTTGGGATATGTGTTTACCCCGCATGCTACTTCTTTGATGGTATCGTTTGGTGCTAGACATAGAGGAGTACCCCAGACTATGTGATCTGATGATAGTGATACCTGTTATGTGATGAGATAGGGAGATGTTGACCCGTACCCAGCTATTGGGATGCCGTACGATGATTACCGTACGAGCCGATATTGATGATAGATCCGCACTCATAACTCGAGGATATCTTATGATATGACATTGAGGCGAGATCACCGACTATATACCTTGATATATGTATCGACTCAGATTTAGGCGGTTTCCATACCCCTCCAGACCTGCATGATACTTAGATCAGTAGATGTTAGATTAGACCAGAGTCATACCTATTTCAAAACTAACGAATCGGGAATATTGCAAGATAGGAAAAAGGGGATTCTACGGATATTTTCAAATGTGTAGAGTCTATTTTCTAAACACCGTAGCCCTTGTTTTACCAAGGACCCCGATTCGTCTTATTTCAAAAGGCAAGGTTGCATATTGTAGCTTTTGATGTAGTTTCTTCACTGTTGCGTTGCTTATTTCGATTGCACCTGTTTATACTATTTGCATGGCATTACTTGTGCTTATTGTTATATTACCATCATGCTGTTAGGACACCAGCACCATTATCGATGATGCGTATGTTCCACGTACACTGATTGCCGGCTCACACACTTCATCATCGATAATTGCTATGCCACTACACTGTAGTACTGCTGCATTCATGGTATGATTTCCGCATGGCATATTGTACACATAGACCTGTACCCAAACATATATGATCATGACTTGATACTCACATTTGATGCTTATATCACACCTGATCATTATATTGTAGCTCATTTATATGTGACATGACTTGATACTCACATTTGAGGCTTATATCACACCTGATCATTATATTATAGCTCATTTATATGTAACATGACTTGATACTCACATTTGATGCTTATATCACACCTGATCATTATATTGTAGCTCATTTATATGTGACATGACTTGATACTCACATTTGATGCTTATATCACACCTGATCAAAATATCGCAGCTCATTTATATGTGACATGACTTGATACTCACATTTGATGCTTATATCACACCTGATCATTATATTGTAGCTCATCTATATGTGACTTGACATGATATTTATGTTTGACGCACATATCATATCAGATTAGTGACTTACATTTTGGTTTGGATTATATGTGATTTCAGGATTTGGGAACCGTGGCTATTTCAAATATGTAATCATTTAAAAACCCGGTTCCCTTGATATGATATTTCGGTGCGTCCACCATGTGTTTTCTCGGTGCTAGAGTGATATATGAAAACCCGAATCGAGGAGGCGGTTGAGGCCGATTACGGGTACATGGTGGACCCGGTATGGTACCCCGGGGCGAGAACGGTTTCGCTGTGTGATAGACGGTGAGCCCGGCAGAGGGACTACTACCTACCGGTGATTGTATTTGAGCTCGGCGGATATCTGGAGGATTCCGACCGGAGTTGAGAGATGGATATGGGCTGACCCGTACTGCCGGGGCCGAGGGCCGATACCGCAGACGGAGCCCCATATGGATGAGGATTTACGTGTCGATGCTTGGCACGGGTTTCATGATGTTTTACCATGATTTGTTTACATCCTCATATTGCATACATGATGCTTATTGTCATTGGGTGACGGGTGGACGGGTTCCACGCATATACAGATATGGATCATATACAGACATGGATCATATACAGACATGGATCATATATATACAGACTGGATTTACACTTATCATACTTCATTTGTATATATAACAGGGTATGAGGGCGCTGTTATATATACCCTTACACCAATATTAGTGGTATGGGACGCTAATATATGTGTATTGATATCATTGATATTTCATCATATTTACTTCATGCAGACATACCTTATACTGATGACATGTTATTACCTGAGTACCTGGCACCACATACATATTTAGATGTTACCTTGCCACCTTATCACACTCAGATGTACTCTTGTGGATTATATTACTGATTGTTGACTTAGGTTTATGTCTTGCATTCGGTTTCTGCTTGTAGATATTTCTATTCACGAGTTGGCAACTCACCCCCGTTGTGCCATAGTTCTTGCAGGTTCTGCCGTACAGGTTTCATTGCGGCATTTCTGGCACACTACTTTCTTGCGGATGGCTTGCTTTTGGTAGGTGGATTCTTTCGCATCAAGAACCACCATTGTATTCATTTTATTCATTGTATCTAGAATTTCCATCAACCAAAACTTGTATATTCTTTCAGACTTAGAGACAGTGTTGTATTATTCGACCTAGAGTCGCGCTTAGTAGTATTGCGGTTTTCTTGTTGCTTTTGAGCTTTCCTTGGATTTGATCCTCGCCACTTGGCGTTGTATATTATCATATCATTGTGTGGTTGTGACCGTCGATTGACGAAGAGCTAGCTCCCGCTTGGGGATGCCTTTATCATTGCATATATATTGTCATTCTTGTTGTACCCCATTCGGGGCCAGTTTTACAAAAGAAACTCTGCCGAAATTTTTAGAAAAGACTTTATTGTTTTCAAACGTACCTTCGGCTTAGTTATTTAAAAACCTGTATTTCTTCACTTCTTTAAACCAGTTTTCTTTACTTATTCTTAAAAATGGTTTTAGATTTCTAGGCTTTTAGCTTACTTGGGTCAGATGGAGTCCTATAGGCTTCATATGGTTCAAGGGCCAGTCACGTGCTCTTTCGGGTCGTGACAAAGTTGGTATCAGAGCGCTAGGTTGAACTTGGTTCGAGCCTAAGTTTGACTTTGTGGAGCCTAGGGCGTTTATATATATACGGAACTTAGGCTTGACCTTACGGAACTTAGACTTGGTCGAGGGGGTATTAGACCCGAACTTTCTTCGCGTAGGATGACCCTTGGTTGATGGAATAGGTCACTAAAGTAGAGTGACGTACCGTTGGTATGTTCCGCGGCATACTTACGACACGCCACTCCGCTTAAGGAACCTTAGGATGTGCATACTTTTCGAGATCAGTGATTCTCTTTATATCCAGGATTATACATCCATTTGAGATCCCCGATTCGATTAGTTTCATGATCATACCTTCATTGATGCTGTTCTTTCCTATGATCATGTATCCACTCTGGATCTGTTGTTTCCTTCTTGTCACTGATGTGCTCTCTTTGATACTCGATTGAGATTCCTGTCACCATGTTTGAGCGCAGTTTGGGCTGCTGCTAGGGTTACGGCCGGTGTGAGCTCGTTTGGTACGAGGGCCGACCATTGTGTTTTCTGGTGACATGGGAATGTCTCGAGTTAGTATTGCTGATTGTGACCTCTAGTGGAGGAGAGTGCTTGGATTTGCACCGGATGATCGGGCCATTGTTAGAGCTGCCAGTTGAGAGAGGACTGTTGATGTACAGCATACCTCAGCGATTGTGATGTCGCCTACCGTGCAGACAGATGGACCAGCTGTTGCTGAGATTGACAGGATGTCGCTTTCGGAGCTTACGAGCTGAGATTGCCGGAGCTTTCAGGCAGATATGAGACAGATGATAGCTAGTCTACCCGATTTGAGAGACGAAGGTGATTCGTCCGATTTTGCGCCAGAGCGGGCCCAGTTGAGTTGAAGATTTCCAGTGTGGAGAGTCTTACTCAGATCTAGAGCAGACCGATTCAGAGATGACCGCCTATGTGTTGCCTTTCCTGGAGGATTGAGGCGCTGTTCGGCGTACAGGCGTATGAACCAGTTGTTGCTGCAAATGATGAGATATCGCCCAGATGGATAGAGCCACTGCAGCATGAGCATGTACTCAGAGAGATGATAGAGAGTCGCTAGTCACCTGAGGATGAATGACTAGGACATGTGGTTCGTTCGTTACCGATGCGAGGTCATCAGATAGATTGTTTCCAGCTAGAGACGACTTCACGCAGGTTCGTTGAGAGTCGATTGAGACGATCGAATGTCAGGAGCCTATTTTCCAAGTTTAAAGTATACGGAAAGACATGCAGGTGATTCTATGGACCCTCTAGAAGAATGAAACCCTAACTCGACTTAATGACCGTGTGAAAGCCTTTGAACCTTCGGGTTTGCGGCAGTTCCGCGGCACCATTAGTGAGGCTTGGGTTTGCCCTTCTACGGCTGGACCACCGACGCTGTGGCATGTACTCGATACTATTAAACTGTACCCGAGATGTGAGCTCTTGGGGGATTATGAGGATCTGACGAGTCGATCGGATGGTTCGACATCTTTCGGATATCGTGATGGGACACTGCTTGGGAGACTCCAGATGCGAGCGTAGCCGTCGGAGCGCAGTTCGTGTAGCCACGATGAGACGAGTCCGAATCAGTCGACATTGACGCAGAGTGAAGAAAAGAGTTCGTACGAGATTTTGACGAGATGACGTCCCACTCCGCTGACATTAGAGATGTGTTATGCACCCCGAGGTGTGGTATATGGATATATCTTCCAGAAAGAAGCGCGATAAGTATGCAGCCGTTCCGGAATAAGCTTGAGCTTCAGCATTGGATGATGACTTCCGGGCAGTTCGGCAGGATTGAGATTTGAGAAAGGAACCTCGACAGGACCCTTCGGGAAACGATACGAGAAGACCTAGACCTGGAGTGGTCGTATTGCGCGCACCCAGCAGGCCAGAGTTCGGCATTGTCGATGAGGTAGTTGACCAGGATCGGATAAAGGAACTTACCCAGATGCGTTGTGAATTGATCAAGGACGGACGAGTGACGAGTATTCCTCCGATGGTTGAGATGTGTTCCCGAGGATCTATTCGGCCTGACACCTTCTACAAAATGGTGAAGCTACAGAGTACGCGATTTCGAGTTCGTGCGAGAGACTTCAGATTGGCCATGGCCGAGAACAGTGCAGTGCAAGGTGGCTTGGCGTGACGTCATAGGGGACGATGATAGAGACATGTGGAACCAGAGGTTCGTGTGAGACGCTGACGAGCTGTCATTACTTCCCGTCGAGACTAGAGACCTGATATGCTTACAGAGACGTTGGAATATGACCAATTTCCGAGAAAAGGTTGTGCTGAGGACACAGATGTCTCTCGAGTGTGAAGAGGTTGTGCAGGAAAGCCAGCCTCTGTGCAGATCGGCATAGGCATGATTGGAAGAGACCTTGAGTAGGATTCCTTCCAGGACATTGCTGCAATGATGTTTGCACCCAGGATCAGACGTGTGACGTGCATTCAGAGAGCCAGAGGCCGACGCCAGTGATATGCTGCCTTACGAGTGGTCATGAGGATTGACCGAGAGGTGACCGGAGAAGTGCCAGAACGGAATCATCCCCGTTAGCACACCTGATAGGGCCGATGAGCCGATTGACTGCGAGATAGGAAATCCGCGAGGAAGATAAGGACCCAGAGTCAGAGGACGCCAGACCGCGAGCAAGAGGCACGTAGATATCCTGCGCTGCTAGCAGTGGATTGCACTGACTCCTTCTCGACCTTGAAGGAGGAACTACCGACGACGGTATTTATGTTTTGTGATTTTGTGATTCGATTATCATGTATCCGTCACTTTGGATTTCGGTATTTTGGGCGTTCTGTTTACATGATTTAGTTTCGATGACTGAGTTTCATGATATTGGTTTCATGCACCCACTGGATATTTATATATTTTGCGCTGAGTTATTACATTTGAGATATTGATTGAGATTTCATGCCTATCGTATTCAGTGATTTGATTTGCACTTCCAGCGTAGTTTTCATACATCTTTAGTGTTTTGATATACGATTTTGGTGCACGCCAGATGCACTAAATCGGAATTCTTCGTGCATTTCATATGCACCTGATTTTTGCTGTCAGGCACATACGTTGCCTACGACAGATGTTTCGTGCACACCCGTTGCACCTAGATGCTGTTTTCTACACCTGTTTGACACATATATGGATTTTGATTCCTTGCGCACCAGACGCATAGGATATTCTTATATATGCATTTTGGGGATTGATTCTAGTAGAGTAGTACATTTTTTTTTATGATATTCTTATGTGTTGATGCTTTCGGAGCCCCGACAAAATGGATTAAACTGAAATTGTTTTAGTAGTGGGGGTTTAAATTTAAATTCGGGGACCGAATTTCTTTAAGGGGGTAGATTGTAACATTTTCAAAAATATAAAATATTAATTTTGGGAATTTTTATTATTTAATATTATTTTATTGATTATTTTAATATTAAATGCAAAAAAATAGGAAAAATGTTAGAAAAATTATGAAAAATTATGGAAAATTCTAAAATAGGGTAAATTAGTGAATTATGACATTTTTAAGTTTTTGTGATTAGTTTAACACTAATTTAGTGCTAATCGCGATTAAAATCGCTAATCGGGTTTTTTTGGCAATTTTGTGCAAAACATGCACATATCACATTTTCTACACTTGTGCATTTTTCTTGCAATGATTTATCATTTGGGTTTACTATTGAGGTGAGAAGGTTTGGTTTAGGGATTAAAAGAAAAGGGAAAAAGAAAAGAAAATGAGAATGAGGGTAGGTGAGAGAGAGGCATGGGGCACCCTTGACCTTTTGACTTAGCCATTCCCTTGTTCTTCTCTCATTCCTTCCTCCTCATCCTTGTGTTGCTGCTGCTGCCCTTCCTCATCATTCTCCCCCTCTTCAATCCCTCTCTTCATCTCAAAAACAACCCCAAAACCTCATGTCCGTTTCATTAAAAATGTGCACAAGCTCGAGATCTACAAGATGGACTAAGAAAGCATGGATTTGGCCACTAGAGGGCAACTCAAGAACGTTCTTGAGTTGCCAATTGAGGTAATTTCTGGACCATTAGCTAAATTGTAGCTTTTCCTTTAACCCCAAGTTAAGATTATATCGATATTGTGTGATATTATGGACTTGATGAAAACCTAGTTAGGGTTTGAGAGAAACTTGAGTTGTAATGTGAAATTGAGCTCAGTAGAGGACTTGTAAACACCCTAGTGCATGAATTGGAACCCAAAACCTGAAGCTAGAACCAGAAATACGGATTTTAGAAACCGATATCGGGGAAATTGTGTAATCTGTGCAGGTTAACTTGAATCTGCTATCACCCCGAGGACCCTAAAATAATATTGAGTGGAAATTGAGATGTGCAGGCACCATAGAGGCAACACCCAAAACCCTAGCCCCCAACTCCATTTCCCGGCCGCCAATTTTCCCCTTTTGGCCGCCAATTGCGGCCTGGGTCCCACCTTCTTGGCTCGTATTGGTTCTGTAGCTCCTACATTGTTAGTTTAGGCCCCTGGTATATATAGATTTGTAGAAAGTGACCTGGGGTAAAATCTGGAACACATTTCATGAGTTGCTGTTTTGGACTTTAGTTTCCGTATTCCGTATTTTCATTTCTGCATTGGTGTGTTTCGTTTTACCTCGACTATTTGGCGTTTATACGACGATATAGAGGATTTATTGATGGTTTTGAAGGCGTGCCATAGGTTCTCACCTATAGGCCCCCTTATCGTATCGTTTTGGATTTCATGCGCCGTTTTAGCTTGGATTTGGTTTTAATGCGCATACACGATATGTTGATGTGTAGGTACCCATGAAGACTTCGGGACGACGAGCAAATGCATGGTGACGTCCGCAAATGATGATGCAAGGTGAGTAGATTATATCTACAGGGGGAAGTCGGGTGGATGGCGTATAGCACCCCCGCAGTCCGTAGTTAGTATACTATATATAGTAGATGTGTGATAGTTATAGTTTGTTGTAGCTTTGTGATAGGTGTATTATGGATAGTGTAGGGTAGAAGTGACTAGTGTAGTTCATAGTCGCGAACCCTAGGATAGAATTACACCTACACACACACCCTTGCATATTACTTGTACTTACACGGTGTTTGAGGATATGGATTGACGTTGGTAATGAGTCGATAATGTGGGCTTGATGACGTGAGATCGGTGATTGGATACGATTCATTGTGGGATATGACTTGTGATTTCTTGTGGGCTTGGGATATGTGTTTACCCCGCATGCTACTTCTTTGATGGTATCGTTTGGTGCTAGACATAGAGGAGTACCCCAGACTATGTGATCTGATGATAGTGATACCTGTTATGTGATGAGATAGTGAGATGTTGACCCGTACCCAGCTATTGGGATGCCGTACGATGATTACCGTACGAGCCGATATTGATGATAGATCCGCACTCATAACTCGAGGATATCTTATGATATGACATTGAGGCGAGATCACCGACTATATACCTTGATATATGTATCGACTCAGATTTAGGCGGTTTCCATACCCCTCCAGACCTGCATGATACTTAGATCAGTAGTTGCATAGTAGATGTTAGATTAGACCAGAGTCATACCTATTTCAAAACTAACGAATCGGGAATATTGCAAGATAGGAAAAAGGGGATTCTACGGATATTTTCAAATATGTAGAGTCTATTTTCTAAACACCGTAGCCCTTGTTTTACCAAGGACCCCGATTCGTCTTATTTCAAAAGGCAAGGTTGCATGTTGTAGCTTTTGATGTAGTTTCTTCACTGTTGCGTTGCTTATTTCGATTGCACCTGTTTATACTATTTGCATGGCATTACTTGTGCTTATTGTTATATTACCATCATGCTGTTAGGACACCAGCACCATTATCGATGATGCGTATGTTCCACGTACACTGATTGCCGGCTCACACACTTCATCATCGATAATTGCTATGCCACTACACTGTAGTACTGCTGCATTCATGGTATGATTTCCGCATGGCATATTGTACACATAGACCTGTACCCAAACATATATGATCATGACTTGATACTCACATTTGATGCTTATATCACACCTGATCATTATATTGTAGCTCATTTATATGTGACATGACTTGATACTCACATTTGATGCTTATATCACACCTGATCATTATATTATAGCTCATTTATATGTGACATGACTTGATACTCACATTTGATGCTTATATCACACCTGATCATTATATTGTAGCTCATTTATATGTGACATGACTTGATACTCACATTTGATGCTTATATCACACCTGATCAAAATATCGCAGCTCATTTATATGTGACATGACTTGATACTCACATTTGATGCTTATATCACACCTGATCATTATATTGTAGCTCATCTATATGTGACTTGACATGATATTTATGTTTGACGCACATATCATATCAGATTAGTGACTTACATTTTGGTTTGGATTATATGTGATTTCGGGATTTGGGAACCGTGGCTATTTCAAATATGTAATCATTTAAAAACCCGGTTCCCTTGATATGATATTTCGGTGCGTCCACCATGTGTTTTCTCGGTGCTAGAGTGATATATGAAAACCCGAATCGAGGAGGCGGTTGAGGCCGATTACGGGTACATGGTGGACCCGGTATGGTACCCCGGGGCGAGAACGGTTTCGCTGTGTGATAGACGGTGAGCCCGGCAGAGGGACTACTACCTACCGGTGATTGTATTTGAGCTCGGCGGATATCTGGAGGATTCCGACCGGAGTTGAGAGATGGATATGGGCTGACCCGTACAGCCGGGGCCGAGGGCCGATACCGCAGACGGAGCCCCATATGGATGAGGATTTACGTGTCGATGCTTGGCACGGGTTTCATGATGTTTTACCATGATTTGTTTACATCCTCATATTGCATACATGATGCTTATTGTCATTGGGTGACGGGTGGACGGGTTCCACGCATATACAGATATGGATCATATACAGACATGGATCATATACAGACATGGATCATATATATACAGACTGGATTTACACTTATCATACTTCATTTGTATATATAACAGGGTATGAGGGCGCTGTTATATATACCCTTACACCAATATTAGTGGTATGAGACGCTAATATATGTGTATTGATATCATTGATATTTCATCATATTTACTTCATGCAGACATACCTTATACTGATGACATGTTATTACCTGAGTACCTGGCACCACATACATATTTAGATGTTACCTTGCCACCTTATCACACTCAGATGTACTCTTGTGGATTATATTACTGATTGTTGACTTAGGTTTATATCTTGCATTCGGTTTCTGCTTGTAGATATTTCTATTCACGAGTTGGCAACTCACCCCCGTTGTGCCATAGTTCTTGCAGGTTCTGCCGTACAGGTTTCATTGCGGCATTTCTGGCACACTACTTTCTTGCGGGTGGCTTGCTTTTGGTAGGTGGATTCTTTCGCATCAAGAACCACCATTGTATTCATTTTATTCATTGTATCTAGAATTTCCATCAACCAAAACTTGTATATTCTTTCAGACTTAGAGACAGTGTTGTATTATTCGACCTAGAGTCGCGCTTAGTAGTATTGCGGTTTTCTTGTTGCTTTTGAGCTTTCCTTGGATTTGATCCTCGCCACTTGGCGTTGTATATTATCATATCATTGTGTGGTTGTGACCGTCGATTGACGAAGAGCTAGCTCCCGCTTGGGGATGCCTTTATCATTGCATATATATTGTCATTCTTGTTGTACCCCATTCGGGGCCAGTTTTACAAAAGAAACTCTGCCGAAATTTTTAGAAAAGACTTTATTGTTTTCAAACGTACCTTCGGCTTAGTTATTTAAAAACCTGTATTTCTTCACTTCTTTAAACCAGTTTTCTTTACTTATTCTTAAAAATGGTTTTAGATTTCTAGGCTTTTGGCTTACTTGGGTCAGATGGAGTCCTATAGGCTTCATATAGTTCAAAGGCCAGTCACGTGCTCTTTCGGGTCGTGACACTAAGGATACCCAGTTAAAGGAGAAGCATAGTTTTGCATCTACTTCAGGTGTTCTTGTAATTGAGAACTGTTTTACGGTCAGCCCTACCTCCTGGGTACTTGATATCGGAGCAGGATCTCATATCTGTAATTTATTATAGGGACTGAGAAAAAGTAGGAAAGTTGCACCTGGTGATATGTCTGTAAGTCTACGCTAGCGCCCCGGCCGTCTACAGACGCCAAATGCGGAACAAAAAACTTTTAACTGGCGTTATCGTATACTTTAACCCGGATCTGCCATTATTGCTAAACTAACAAACTGTAAAGAGTGTAGAATGGTTATACCGAACGATCCGAGTCCTTCGTTCTTTAACCATCATCCCACGCTCCGTTGCGGCTGCTCCGATCTCGTCGATCTCCGATCTCCTCGTCGAGGTGGCACCACATGATCGGTTCTTTAAACGGGCTCCCGCCTCTGACTCGAGGCAACTCGATCGTCAAGTTTGCTAAAAGAGACGACCAAGAATGATGTAGAGAATGAGTAGATGACTTTGTCTCACTTCGTCCAAATCCGTGGACGATCGGTTAATGAAGTTGCCGTGGAAATCGGGTGATGGAATGAAATGAACTGTAAAATTCCATACACCGATAAAACCTATCATAATCTTTTCTAGCAAATGAAAACTCAAGTGAGAGGGAGAATGAGGAGAGAGAGAGGGCCGGCCATATATAGCAAGAGGGAGGTGACCGTAGGAGAGGGGGGTGACCTTAAGCATAAAGCTTATCATGAAGAAAATATCTTAAGGAAAACAAAAAGCTTTAATAACAAAGCATGAGTCATTATGCATTAATTGAACCATTAAAGCAACCAATGAAAATCCAACACCAATTAATCCTAGTCACCTCATCTAGAAACTTCTAGAAGAATCCACACTCATCTCAAGAAAAGATAAATCCGTCTTTAACCGAATGTTAAAAGACGGCTGATAGAAAACTTGAAACTGGCAACTTCCAAAAGTGATCCTGAAACGAATTTCAGGACAACCCCGAAACTGTATAAATATACCCGCATTTGTATTACGACCGAATACAAATGCAACTGAGACAAAGATATTATACCTACTCAATATAATACTCGGATCCGGCTTAAACCAAAGCCGACCAGTATCATCTGCCCGAAAACTGACACGTGCGTAAACGCACGTGCATTTTCCGAACCCTTCCATAAAACCATACGGCCTCTACAACGTTTCGCCCGAACTTGGGAATCTGTCTGTGGGGGACTCTAATGACTCGTCAGTACCATGGCAGTGGGTTTAACAATAAACCGTCAGCGGCACTAGCTATGCGTAACGGCTGCCCATGGACTGACCTCAAGGGAGACCGATGAGCGCACTCAAGGGAGGCCGATGAGCGAACTCATCCAGAAACCCTACTGAGCCTAACAGTGACAATGTATATACAGTCCGGTCCGTTCGTCAATGAGTATCGCATATCCGCCTAGGGGGCTAGTAACGTCAGACCCCCAATAGCAGTATAAGTCGTGTCGGAGTGAAGCCTCAATACACCCTGAGATACTACTGGAGTACCTACCAGTAAATCTCCTACCATGGCCATGGATTTGTGTAATGGCTCTCCTAGACACAGCACGACCTCGCCCCCAATACCAGGAGAGATAAATCCCCTGCCGATCCGCTCACGTGCCTCCATATGGCTCGGGACTGTACCCAAAAACTACCTGTTTGCACGACTCCTTTGAGCCGTGGTAGGGTAGAAATCAAAGCACAGTTGGAACTCACACGAGACAAATGACGACCTCAGGTCGATGAACTAACCTGTACACATGTCACCAGGGAACTGCTATCTGACGGTAGATATAATACTAACTAGCAGATTCCCGGCGAGTCCTGTCCGGTGTACTCATAACCCAATGAGCACCTGTATACATCTTAGGTGATCCAACTGACACCAGTGGCTTGTGAGACCGGCCACCGCCCCTCGTCGGGGTCTCGACTGTATACACTAGTCTACTCCGAAGTATCGATGCCCTGTCTCGAAACTCCCACGACTAGGGACCACAATTAAGGATATGCATATAAACTACCCAACTCTCACGTATATGATCGCCATCATACTGTTGGTAGTAAAGAAACATCCTAAGGGCTCTATCAAAGTGTAACATGCAATCAGTCACCTGAACATGTACACGACTGATAAAGGCAAACCAGATAGCATACTATCATCTCGAGTAAGACTGTGCTACCGGGATAGGTCCTCCGCAATCATTGCAATCACGTACCTGCGATCCAATAATTGACTATGAGGGCACTATCTCCAACAATCTCCCACTTGCACTCAAGGCTAATATTGCGATGTCGACTACTCACAGCCCGTGTGAAACCGAACACCCAACTCCTCTACTAATCAGTTTCACAAAGCCCGTTTGTAAAACTATTGTGTTCGAGAAATAGCCTCAGTGAGTGGATCCGCCTAGAAGTATCTTTCTATATCTCTCTTAATCTTAAGTTCGCGGAGAAAACCATCTCCCGAATTGAGTAATACCTGTCTTAGAACATGTCTGGATATCTGATGGGACCTTAGTTCATAAATGAACTCCATATCCAAACTTCTTAGACTGAATCGATCACTGAACCTAATCAGTATCGGGCACCTTGCCACCCACAGTATCCTCTTGGACCACCTGTCCATAATACTGTCCCTCTTCGTCAGAGGGAAAAACTATAACTCTGACAATCACTCTGTCATCTATGTCACCTTTGAAGCCTGGAATGATAATCGTCTCCCGAAGGAGGCTGCCGTCATCAAATCCGTAGAACATGTACTTATGTTATAAAACTGCTTCCTTATATTTCTCCAGGATTGGATTAATACAAACTTATTGCATCTAGTGCAAAACTAACATTTGGTGTGGTACTTGACATCTCATGATTGACTCAATTGCCTAAGCAAGTGATCTGCCAATCATGCACATCCCTCTCCACTTTAGTCTGTCAGACATCTTTAGAGAGGGTGACTCTATCACCTGCAGGTACACCACCATGCTAGGAGTCAACTATTCCAAAAACCATTAGAATATCTGTCAAAGTACCCACATTGGGAAACTAGCCAAATCCAGATCTAAAACCATAGATCTAGAAACCAGAATGTCAAATATTATATCCATATCCTGTCTGGAGAAACAACTGTGTGACGACCACAGTACAACCGATCGTAGTATAGGAATTTTACTTCCTACTCTGTGTATGTCATCCAGATACCATGACATCACACCCTACTACCTTCTTAACTGATCCATCCCCTATTCTGATTGAAGTCAAACCCATGACTGTCACATCAAAATTAGATGATCTATCTCCGCTATAACCGCTCTAGTCTATAAATAGACATAAGCATCTTTCCCACTATGCTTCCGTTGCTCCCATTGACTACGACAACCCTCCTACCGGGTCTCATAGCCTGGAACAACAGTAGTGTCAAGTCTGGGTAGATAAGAACCTCCCTGTCACCGTCCTTGAGCCTACCGAAGTACCTCTCGGGTGTCTGAGGTTACCTACCATATCTGCGGAGTGGCTATTGGAATGTCAAACCTGATTGAATGTATACGTCCTATTAAATTTTCCGTAATCGTTCGCGGTTCTGGAATCACTTCCAGCTCTACCATACTCCCACTACTGTTTTCTGAAAAAGATCCATTTTTACTAAAACTGTGGCGTGTCAAGAACAATATCACTATTGATCTTGCAAATGGTAGAATATCAACCCTCGTCATAACCAGGGTCAACCCACAAACAGCCATTACAGAAACGTGCCCTGAGTTATCCAGAGTCTGGTTTTAAGCATAAGTTGGAAAACTCCCCGTACCTTAATTTCTTTTAAGGTACGATCCATTCTATATCCAATACAGAAACTTTGGCACTTATTTAATTGGAACCATATTCAAATCATGCAGCTGTCTCCAGTGCATATCAACTTAATGGAAAGAGGCTAATCAGCATTACTCAACTTAGGAATCCATCCAATTATGAGCAACCTGAAAGAGAAATACGTTTCTCAAAACCATCACTATCATCTGAATACCAATCACAGGAATCTACATCTTCGATCTCTTTGAAGAATCCCGATACTTGTGATACCTGGTTCTCTACTTTATTCTTATACCCACAACTTCTCAAAACTTAGACCTTGTATTTCTACGAAACACTCGTCTAAATACTAGAGAAGTTATAAGTAAACAGAACATAGTACGAGGACCTACCCCTTTGTCCTGATGGACACTGGACAACATACAATACTCTGTATAAGTCTGCTGAGTTGAACAACTCATAATCTGTGCGTTGTAGGTGGAAAACTGTACCCTGGCGATTTCCTCAAATATCACCAATTACAACGAATTCCGATATAATGAGGATGATCACCTAATTCCCAATATCTTACTCTCACTCATCATCTGTAAAACCATACAGATATGAGAATGAAACCTAGTAAATACATACCCTTGGAGTAAGTGTCTAATCGGGAAAACAGTTTTTCTTTAACAATGCACTGAAACATGAAAATGTTTCGTAGGGGTATCCTGGTATTCATAGCAATGCCTCTTCCATAATCCAATTCATGACTTTAACCGTATATTTTATTGCCATCTCTCCAAATCACTTTATTTGTCTTTAGTCGTTACCTTCTGTACACCATCGTTAGGCTAAATGGTTTTCTTCCTTCCCTACCGTTCGGCACCAGCCTATGGTTTGGAAGAAGACTATCCAGTAAGCATAATAGGTGTACCCTCCTAAACTAAGGAGTACTCGTATCTCGAGAGAAGGTGATGATAAAAGACAACTGAATAATACCTTATTCTTTTAAAGGTGAGATAGGAGCGGCGATGAAGTACGCGGTTTTGGTCGTGAATGATATCAGTCGCAATTTACTTTGTCCTCTTTCTAATCCCTTTATTTTGTCTTTACATATTACCTTCTGCACACCCTACTTAGGCTAATTGGTTTTCTTAATTCCCTACCTTTCGGCACCAGCCTATGGTTTGGAATAAGACTATCCAATAAACGTAATAGGTGTACTCTCCTAAACCAAGGAGCTCTCGCAACCTGAGAGAAGGTGATAATAAAAGACAACTGAATAAACCAATTCTATTTCTCCTGAACCTGGATCCATCCTCGAAGAAGTCCTTCGAGTTCGTATATAACCATACGATGGATCTATCCAATAGAAGTGGATATCCGTAGTAATACGGGTGTTCTGAGAAATTCAAAGGGTAAAAGAAGGAGTGGCAATGACTTATGCAACTCAGACAATCCAAAAGCCAGTATTTTAAGAAGGTTCGGTCAACCTGGTCACTGAGTCATAGTCTAGGGTCGGTCAAAGGTCGCTGCCAAAGAGAGAAAGAAAAGAAACACTCTGCGTACACTCTAACCTAGATCAGAATGGTCATCATTTTATCTAATCCGGAAACCTCCCACTGTCCTGTCAAATTCTCCTCCAAACCTAAAGAAGAATCAATCGGAATCACCCGAAGAGTAAACCAACTCATCAGTGGGAATCGGGATCCAACTCTCATCGCATGATAACGTGATGGAATGCATCCACGTTACTTATACTCCAGAAGGTATGCGCATACTTGGCAAGTTTCAGTTTCTTTAGAAACTCCCGATATAGTTTTTGCCCCATGCTCTTATAACCTTGGCGTTAGGTCAAAATGTCATAAGTCACATGCCAAGTTCTACCCATCACTATCTTGTTAATTTGAACCCACCCGCACATGCCCTTGGCGTTAGGTCAAAATGGCAGAACGGCTGTCCCAAACTAACTCATCTATCTATGCAACAATTGAATACCCAGCAGCTATCAAACACTATGCCTTGGCGTTAGGTCAAAATACATAGCTTGAATACTACTGAATACCCAAAAGAAGTGACGGAGGGCTACGGCTGGTTTTTGGCGAAAAACCTTTAGCGTAGTGAACTTGATATCGCTGAAGGAACCTGATAGCTTTTTAAAATGTAGTGGCGAAAACCTTTTGCTAAAGAGGTCACTCCCGGTAAAGGGATCTCGGCTCTTTCCTCGTGGAATGAGGTTCAGGATATTCCACTGAATACCGCTATGCAAAGCAGCTTGTAATCGACTATAGTGAAGTTATTACTCTGACGCAAACTTCTGCCCAAGGGGTCAGTCCCGGTGAAGGGATATCGGCCCTTGCCCCGTCGAATGAGGTGCAGGATATTCCACTGAATACCGCTATGCATAACAAAAGAAAACGTCTTTGCAATAACACTTTTTAAATTTGTTCCAACAACTGCATACAGGTTTGTTTTACTTTGTATTGATCAGAATCAACGCAGTCCCACCATTCAATCACACCAGAAAAGAACGAAAATAAAATGTACGTATATGCCATCCGCATTCGTCACTGGGTCCCGTCATCACCCGTTAGGTTACTTAACTAACGATAGAGCGGGGACTGGACTAGCACGGGTGTAAAACATATACAACATCTAATAGTATATAAGCCAATATACATAATCGCTCCAGGCGTGATAGTATGCAATATTACAGAAAAGTAATAAGCATCACAGAACAATACAGATAATCTGGGATCCCCGAGTTTCACAGAGCCGCTGCTGAAACTCGACGTTCCCCTGTCGTGTGGATAGCCTGTGCAATGAAACCTAGACCCCTACGGGTGCGGCAAGTTACCCGCCAAAACCTGAAGCGAGGCAGTCCCCCACAGCATAGTGAATGGAACACCCGGCACTTCATGGAATCCGGTAAATTGAGCACCCCTCCTTGGGTCAACCTGTACCCCCTACGAGTGCGGCGAATAGTCTGCCAATTCTAGAGTGGGACCCCTCTGCCTCTCAAAGCCATGAGATGCGGACCCGTTGCCCCCCAGAACCCGGCTATCCGTGCACTCCGTCTCGGGGCAAAACCTAGTACAGTAATGAAAAATAGTACAATAGGTACATCGACCGCAACCTGGTCGTGCCCCAAAAGAATATTATACAACAGGCAGTGACGGCAGTCCACAAGTTGGACGCTCGCCCCGCACTATCAAATGTACAAATAAACTCAAACTGTACTACCATTGCACACTGCTATCCACCACGACAAATCCGCAACATTACAGCACAACACAGAACATCAACGCGAATGTCACGTTCGCAAACCCGTCTAAAAGAACTATAGCAATCAGACGCGGTTTACCGATCAAATGAAATTCCCGGTCGGAGATATAATGTAAGCACTGTAAACTAACGTATTTAAATTTCGATCGACCAAAGACCAAATATCAAAAAGTGGGCCCCACTGCTTACTGGTGAACAGTAACAAAACCTGGGCCAAAACGATATTTACCAAAAACCCCAAAATCCAACAGAGAAGCCACTGGAAAAATTTAGGATCATGAACTCCCCAAGTGGCCGCGGATGCGCGGCCAAACCATGGGTTTGGCCGCGTTTCCGCGGCACGTTGGAGGAATCACGAGACCAAATTTCGTCGTGGTTCTTAGAAAAGCCTGCACAGATTTTTAAGACATACAGAATTAATTTTTGAGATCGTTTAAAAACAACAGAAACTGTCGGGCTAGGATTTTGTAATTTTCGATTTCCGGTTTGATCGAAGTTTTAAACGCGTTAGCACAAGTTAGTATAGCAAAATGGTGAGGCTCTGATACCACTGTAAGTGTACGCTAGCGCCCCGGCCGTCTACAGACGCCAAATGCGGAACAAAAAACTTTTAACTGGCGCTATCGTATACTTTAACCCGGATCTGCCATTATTGCTAAACTAACAAACTGTAAAGAGTGTAGAATGGTTATACCGAACGATCCGAGTCCTTCATTCTTTAACCATCATCCCACGCTCCGTTGTGGCTGCTCCGATCTCGTCGATCTCCGATCTCCTCGTCGAGGTGGCACCACATGATCGGTTCTTTAAACGGGCTCCCGCCTCTGACTCGAGGCAACTCGATCGTCAAGTTTGCTAAAAGAGACGACCAAGAATGATGTAGAGAATGAGTAGATGACTTTGTCTCACTTCGTCCAAATCCGTGGACGATCGGTTAATGAAGTTGCCGTGGAAATCGGGTGATGGAATGAAATGAACTGTAAAATTCCATACACCGATAAAACCTATCATAATCTTTTCTAGCAAATGAAAACTCAAGTGAGAGGGAGAATGAGGAGAGAGAGAGGGCCGGACATATATAGCAAGAGGGAGGTGACCGTAGGAGAGGGGGGTGACCTTAAGCATAAAGCTTATCATGAAGAAAATATCTTAAGGAAAACAAAAAGCTTTAATAACAAAGCATGAGTCATTATGCATTAATTGAACCATTAAAGCAACCAATGAAAATCCAACACCAATTAATCCTAGTCACCTCATCTAGAAACTTCTAGAAGAATCCACACTCATCTCAAGAAAAGATAAATTTGTCTTTAACCGAATGTTAAAAGACGGCTGATAGAAAACTTGAAACTGGCAACTTCCAAAAGTGATCCTGAAACGAATTTCAGGACAACCCCGAAACTGTATAAATATACCCGCATTTGTATTACGACCGAATACAAATGCAACTGAGACAAAGATATTATACCTACTCAATATAATACTCGGATCCGGCTTAAACCAAAGCCGACCAGTATCATCTGCCCGAAAACTGACACGTGCGTAAACGCACGTGCATTTTCCGAACCCTGCCATAAAACCATACGGCCTCTACAACGTTTCGCCCGAACTTGGGAAACTGTCTGTGGGGGACTCTAATGACTCGTCAGTACCATGGCAGTGGGTTTAACCACAAACCGTCAGCGGCACTAGCTATGCGTAACGGCTGCCCATGGACTGACCTCAAGGGAGACCGATGAGCGCACTCAAGGGAGGCCGATGAGCGAACTCATCCAGAAACCCTACTGAGCCTAACAGTGACAATGTATATACAGTCCGGTCCGTTCGTCAATGAGTATCGCATATCCGCCTAGGGGGCTAGTAACGTCAGACCCCCAATAGCAGTATAAGTCGTGTCGGAGTGAAGCCTCAATACACCCTGAGATACTACTGGAGTACCTACCAGTAAATCTCCTACCATGGCCATGGATTTGTGTAATGGCTCTCCTAGACACAGCACGACCTCGCCCCCAATACCGGGAGAGACGAATCCCCTGCCGATCCTCTCACGTGCCTCCATATGGCTCGGGACTGTACCCAAAAACTACCTGTTTGCACGACTGCTTTGAGCCGTGGTAGGGTAGAAATCAAAGCACAGTGGGAACTCACACGAGACAAATGACGACCTCAGGTCGATGAACTAACCTGTACACATGTCACCAGGGAACTGCTATCTGACGGTAGATATAATACTAACTAGCAGATTCCCGGCGAGTCCTGTCCGGTGTACTCATAACCCAATGAGCACCTGTATACATCTTAGGTGATCCAACTGACACCAGTGGCTTGTGAGACCGGCCACCGCCCCTCGTCGGGGTCTCGACTGTATACACTAGTCTACTCCGAAGTATCGATGCCCTGTCTCGAAACTCCCACGACTAGGGACCACAATTAAGGATATGCATATAAACTACCCAACTCTCACGTATATGATCGCCATCATACTGTTGGTAGTAAAGCAAGATCCTAAGGGCTCTATCAAAGTGTAACATGCAATCAGTCACCTGAACATGTACACGACTGATAAAGGCAAACCAGATAGCATACTATCATCTCGAGTAAGACTGTGCTACCGGGATAGGTCATCCGCAATCATTGCAATCACGTACCTGCAATCTAATAATTGACTATGAGGGCACTATCTCCAACAATGTCGCTCAGGGTAGACAACGGAGCACAAGTTAATGTTGCAGCCGTCGGTGAATATCACCTAGTGTTTCCAAATGGCAATACTATGATTTTGAACGATTGCTACTATGTACCTTCCATGGTTTGCAACATCATATCCGTTTCTTTACTCAATAAAGATGGATATAACTTTGTTCTTGATAGAAATATCATGAACATTTACCTTCATAAGGTACTGGTTGTAGAAGGTGCACTGTGTAATGGTATCTACGTTCTAAATCAGAATACAGTTCTCAATGTACAAAACACACGCAAGAGGAAGAATTCAGATACGAATGAATCCTACTTGTGGCATTGTAGACTTGGTCATATTGGAGAGAAAAGACTAAGTAAGTTGCATAAAGATGGATTCTTGAATACGTTCGAGTTTTCATCTTACGAAACTTGTCAGTCTTGTCTCAAAGGAAAGATGACCAAATCTCCGTTCACCGGACATGGAGAAAGAGCAACAGAGCTCTTGGGACTCATACACAGTGATGTATGTGGTCCGATGTCTATACATGCAAGGGGTGGGTTCTCGTACTTCATCACATTCACTGACGATCTCTCTAGGTTCGGATATGTGTATCTGATGAAACACAAATCAGAAGCTTTTGAGAAATTCAAGGAATTCAGAAATGAAGTAGAGAACCAGACTGGCAAAAGTATCAAGATCCTCCGATCGGATAGGGGAGGGGAGTACTTAAGCAAGGAATTCCTAGATTACTTAAAAGAGAATGGAATTCTCTTTCAGCTTACTCCTCCTTATACACCACAGCACAACGGTGTATCGGAGCAGAGGAATCGTACCCTATTGGATATGGCTCGCTCCATGATGAGTAGTGCTGAGTTACCTCTTTCATTTTGGGGACATGCGCTTCAGACAGCGGCATACCTACTGAACTACGTTCCATCCAAATCTGTGCCTAAGACTCTATATGAAGTATGGAGTGGAAGAAATCCGTATCTTAAGCGATTTAAGATATGGGATTGTCCGGCCTATGTGAAAACACAGAAACCGGACAAGCTAGAGGCACGGTCAGTTCTATATAAATTTGTGGGATATCCTAAAGATTCACCAGGATATCTTTTCTACCACACTGGAGAACAGAAGGTGTTTGTATCTCGCCATGCTACGTTTTTAGAAAGGGAGTTTCTTGCAAAAGAAACTAGTGGGAGTTCGGTAGAACTGGGAGAAATCCATGAACCACAAAATGTAACTGAAAATTTGAAGGAACCACTGGATTCAATAACCCCAGATGAACCTCAGCCACTCCGCAGATCGGGTAGGATTTCTCATCTGCCCGAGAGATACTACGGTTTTCTCATAGACGGGGATCGAGAGGATTGCATCTTAGAAGAAGATGACCCTACCAGTTTCAGGCAGGCCATTATCAGTAGGGACTCTGATAAGTGGCTGGAAACTATGCGATCCGAAATGGAGTCCATGTACACCAATAAAGTGTGGACCTTAGATATTGCTCCACCTGGGGTAAAACCCGTTGGATGCAAATAGATCTACAAAAGGAAACTTGGTGTAGATGGGCAGGTGGAAACCTATAAGGATAGACTCGTTGCAAAAGGTTTTCGTCAAAGACCAGGTGTGGACTATGACGAAACTTTTTCTCCAGTGGCTGCTCAAATCCATCCGGATCCTACTTGCCATTTCTGCCTTCCATGACTATGAAATCTGGCAGATGGACGTAAAAACGGCTTTTCTAAACGGCTGTTTGGAAGAGTGCGTTTATATGGATCAGCCATA
Source organism: Agapanthus africanus (assembly GCA_030015575.1). Lineage (NCBI taxonomy): Eukaryota > Viridiplantae > Streptophyta > Magnoliopsida > Asparagales > Amaryllidaceae > Agapanthus > Agapanthus africanus. The sequence goes on along the minus strand of JASDDO010000031.1, from coordinate 313,112,709 downwards.
GGGTTTCGTAGACAGTGGGAGCAGCGGAAAGGTGTGCAAGTTGCTTAAATCCATTTATGGATTAAAGCAGGCATCGCGGAGCTGGAACATCTGTTTTGATGAGGCAATCAAGGAATTTGATTTCATCAAGAACGAAGATGAACCTTGTATCTATAAGAAGATTGTAGGACGAACTGTCGTGTTCCTAGTCTTGTACGTGGATGACATTCTTTTGATAGGAAATGACATTCCTATGCTACAATCGGTCAAGCTATTCTTGTCACAACGGTTCTCCATGAAAGACCTGGGTGATGCCTCGTACATTCTGGGGATCAAGATCTACAGAGATAGATCAAAGAGATTACTGGGACTTTCGCAGTCCAGGTACATAAAGACCGTACTAAAGAGATTTAGTATGGATGATTCCAAGCGCGGTAATATACCCGCATTGCACGGAATCACCCTCTCCAAGAAGATGTCTCCTAAGATTGACGAGGAGAGGGTTCGCATGAGCACTATACCCTACGCTTCGGTGGTAGGATCTATAATGTATGTGATTCTATGTACAAGACCAGATGTAGCTTACGCGCTGAGCGTGGTGAGCCGGTATCAGTCATACCAAGGTGAAGACCACTGGAAGGCAGTGAAGAAAATTCTCAAGTACCTGAGAAGGACTAAGGAGATGTTCCTGGTTTACGGTAATGGAGCCGTCAGGGTCGAGTCCTTTACCGATTCAAGCTTCCAGAGTGACAAATATGATAGCAAGTCTGTCTCGGGTTTTGTGTTTACCCTCGACGGAGGGGCGGTGTGTTGGAGGAGTTCCAAACAGGATACCGTCGCAGACTCGACGATGGAGGCTGAATACATTGCTGCAAGCGATGCCGCAAAAGAGGCGGTCTGGATAAAGAAGTTCATTAGTGAACTTCAGGTGGTTCCGTCCATTGTTGACCCAATACCCTTTGTATTGCGAAAAAAATAGGCTATAGCTTTAGCGAAGGAACCAAGGTCCCATCAGAAATCCAGACACATCTTGAGGCGATATCACCTGATCAGGGAGATCATTGATCGCCAGGAGATCAAGGTACGGAGAGTGGACACAAAAGACAACACGGCAGATCCATTCATAAAGTCCCTCCCTCAAACACAGTCCGAGCGACTTTTTGGGCTATTGGGTATGCGATACGCCAGCAGCTGGCCTTAGTGCAGATGTTGGGTATGCGGTACACCAATTACTGGCCTTTAGTGCAAGTGGGAGATTGTTGGATATGTATGACCTGGAGGCCATTATTGTATAGTACAAGTTTGTATAATACATTTTCAAAGCTTGGGATATATACACGGGTTTATGGCAGTCTTGCTCGATATAGTAGTATGCTGCTTGATTTGTATCTATCTTAATATGTGTATATGTTTCTTTTAACATATTGCTAAAACATATTGATGGAGCCTTTAGGATCTTTGCTTGACTACCGGCGTTGTGATGGCAATCACACTAGTGGGGGCTGGGTAGTCTATAAGCGCATCCTTGTTTTGGTCCCTAGTCGTAGGATTATCGAGACAGGGCATCAATACTCCAGAGTAGACTGGTGCATACGCTTCTCGTCCCAGCAGGGGAGATGGTCTGTCCCACAGCCATCAGTACGTCGTACTGGAGATAGTATGCAGGTGCTCGTTAGGTTACGAGTACACTGGACAGGACTCGTCGGGAACTGTTGGTCGGTATTATACCTATCGTCAGTTAACAATTCCCAGATGACATGAGTACAACTTAGTCCATTGACTTGACACTGTCATTTCGCCTCAAGTGTGTTCCCACTGTTCTTAGATTACTACCCTACCACGGCTCTATTGAGTCGTGCAAACAGGTAGTAGTTGGGTGCAGTTCCGAAGCACTTGGAGGCAGTGACGGTTAGACATGATTCGTCTCTCCCGGTATTGGGGGTTAATATCGCGCTGTGTCTAGGAGAGCCATTACACATAGTCTTCCTTAGCCAGGGCAAGCGAGATTTGCTGGTAGTGTTACCAGTAGTTTCTCAGGGTGTTCTGGGCTACACTCCGACACGACTTATACCGCTATTAGGGGTCCGACATTTGCCACCCCCTACGCCCGACATGCGATACTCTCAGACGAACAGACCTGACTCTGCGGAGATTGTCGCATTCAGGCTCAGTAGGAGTTCGGATGGGTTCATCTCGTCGGTCTTCTTATCGGCATCTACCAGGGGACCATTACGTACAGCTAGTACCACTTGCGGCCTGTGGTTAAACCCGCTGCCAGCATAGTGTCGAGAATTTAGAGTCCCACACAGAGGGTTACTCGCCTTTGGGCAAAACAGAGTAGAGGTCGCATGGTTTTGCGACGGGGTTCGTTCATATCCGCGCACTTGTGCACGTTTGGTGTCCGGGCAGTTATTACTAGCGGGCTATGGTTTAAGCCAGATCCTAGTATTTGTTTTGGGATTGGTTTTGTCTCAGTGTATTTTTGTTCCTCGGAACACGGATGCGGGTGTGTATGCACAGTTGATAGAGGCAGAGGCAGAGGATTCTCATTAGGGTTGCTGACCATTTAACTTTGGTTGACTTGTTCACCGTTGACTTTTTCCAAACCCTAATGAGAATGAGGAATATGGTTAATAATATTAATTAAGGATAATTGTGCCATGGTTAGGGTTGTTGACAATTTGATTTTTTGTTGACTTGTTGACTTTGTTGACCGGTTGACCATTGTGGACTAGTTGACCATCATCATTTCATTTCAAAGATGCTTCTTGTTCTTTGCAAAATACATTAAATGAATGTAATGATAATGGCCATTCATAAACTAACCATCACAATTCTTAATTATTATTATTATCATCATTATTCCAAATATATGAGCATGGTTGCAAGATCAGAGCTCATTCTATCATATTCTTTCTCTCTCTTGAAAGAAAGCTCTCCCTCTTCCTCACCAAAAGTTTAAGTGTTCCATGAGTTGGAAATCATAAACTTTTGAGACAAAACCACCATAACTCTTCTCTACTCATTCTAAGACTCTAGGTTTAGCAAACCAAGCACCTTAGTTATCTCTAGGTTGAGATAGGAGCTCAAGTTCGAGGCCCTCGGGTGGATCCATCTACGGCAAAGAGGAGACGACGAGGAGGAGCCGTTCAAACCACTACAAGGAGCAAGCAAGGAGGAGAACCACAAAAAGAAGAGAAGGAGTTCAAGACCTAGGTATAACCATTCTACATAGTAGCTAAAATTTGTAGTTTATTTGTTAGTTTTTGTTTAGCAAAGATCATTCATGAATGGTCCATGTTACGTATTGAGGAAAATTTTGTTTTTTACCTATTCTGTCTCCCCGAAAGAACTGGGGTGGGTAACGTAGACCTAACACATTCATTATTTTACCTTTGCGTATATGGGGATATGTATATATATATATATACGGATGGGTATGGGACTATGTATATATATACGTATACATATACACGAATTATGATGATAATACTTGGGATTGGAGATGAGTCGATGAGATTGGGCTTGAGGCTGTGAGATCGGTGAGGTGATATGGTTCGTAATTGAGATACGATATGATATCTTAGCGGGTTGTTTAGGCGTGGTGTTTTCATACACACGCATGCATTTCATAGATGGTATCAGTTTTGTACTAGACGAAGATCAGTATCCCGGATCATGTTCTTTTGATAAAGAGGATACCAGATGAATAATGTGATGAATGTGATATTTGACCCATACCCTAATTTGGGGCCATACGATGGATTTACCGTACGAGCTATTGATGATAGATCCGCACTCTTGACTCGAGGATATCCTATTAGATGATGTATCGTATGAGATATTGTTGAGGCGGGATCACCGACTATATATATGTATATATGTATCGACTCAGATGTAGGTGGTTTTCCATATCCTTTTCGATTGGTTGTTAGTTAGACCTGTAGCTTACCTAGTAGATGTCAGACTGGACCCGAGTCATATCTATTTCCAAAACTGACGAATCGTGATAATTTTAAAGACATACCAAGGGATACTACGGATATTTTAAAAGACGTATCTTTTCTTAAAAACACCGTAACCCCTATTTTCTAAACACCACGATTCGTACTATTTCAAATGTCAAAACTGTATGACTCGTTTATACGAGTGTATATTCCTTATTGCTGCGTTTTCTATTCATTTTTCCATATGTTCTTACTATTCGCATCGCATTGCATGTTATTTTTGTTTCCGTATTATTATGAAAACCATGCTGCCAGGACACCAGCACCATTACCGATGATGCGTATGTTCCACGTACACTTACATGCCGGCTCACACACATCATCACCGGTAATTGCCATGTCACACGCACTTTAGAGAATGTTACCTTATTGATATCGCTTGTTAGCTGACAGTTTAGACATTGCATTCATTACTGTGATACTTCATGCATAATTATTTATTTATTGTTACGCATTATTATTTAGGACCAGTCCGGATTGCCGGAGCCCAGTATTTATTGTTATTGATCTTTGATTTTGAGATTTTGGATTCCATGAGATTTCTGGTTTTGGAGAGACCGCAAGGATTTTTTAAACTTATTATCATTTAAAAGGAAAGTTGTGGTTTTTTCATGGTATGATTTGAGAGGAGTCCACCATGAGTTTTCTCGGCTCTTGAGCGATATGATACACCAGATTCGAGGAGGAGGAGGAACCGTCTGTGGGTGCATGGTGGACCCGGTGCGGTATCTCGGGACGAGAAGGTCGCAGATGATGGCGTTGAGCCTGGCAGGGGAGCACTACCGACCGATGACTTTATTGTGACTCGACGGATATCCGGAGGATACCGATCGGAGTTGGGCCAGTCCGAATAGCCGGAGCCCCAGATATTGAGACATTGATGGCATTGAGATATTGAGATATTGAGACTTGAGATTTGAGATATTGTGTCGATGCTGGACACTGATTTCCTGTTGATTTCACTGATGATATTTCAATTATTATACATATATCTCACAGAGATAAGAAAAACAGTTTTCTCATTTGATGCGTTTTGTTTTCATGCATTCATACATCATACATATGATATGTTGCTACCTGAGGCACTGCCACGAGCACTTGGTATTACAATTGTTTAGATGTATACCCTAACCATTACTATATGCTTCAGGTTATATATTTTGAGGATATATTATGATCGTATGACCTAGGATTGAGTCATATATGCGATTCCTATCTGTGGATGTTTTCTACTCACGAGTTGGCAACTCACCCCCGTTGTGCCACAGTTCCTTGCAGGTTTTGCCGTACAGGTTCATTGCGGCTTTGCTGGTACACTGTTCCTTCCAGGTGACTGCTTTGGTAGGTTGGTTCCTTGTTTCAGGACCACCATTGTTATTCATTATTTCAGTTGTATTTAGAAACTCCATCAACCAGATTGTATATTTGATAGAGATAGAAGACCAGTGTATATTCTTTCGACCTTAGAGTCGCGCGTTGTATTATTATGGTTTTCATGTTGATTTTGGGTTTTCTTTGAGTTTTGATCCTCGTCCTTGGTGTTGTATATTATATTGCTTGGGTGGTTGTGAGCGTCATTTGACGAAGAGCTAGCTCCCGCTTGGGGATGCCTTGTTATTTATTTCGTATACTATTCATGTTGTATCCCGTTTGGGCCAGTATTTATAAAGGAGACTCTGCCGAAATTTTCAGAAAATACTTGAGATTTTAAAAATACATACTTCGGCTTATGTTGATTAAAAACTTCTTGCTTTTAATTGGTTTTCTTTCAATCTACTGCTTCTTTGGTTTTGATTTCTGGGTTTTGGCTTACTTAGATTACATACGCCTCGAGACGTTTCGTAATTTAAGTGCCGGTCATGTTCCGTACCTTTCGGGTCGTGACAAAGGTTGACATACTCGCTCGCTTAGCCAAGGAGCTGGCTGATCCTGACATGGACGAAATTCTGATCACAGTAAGGAGCCGACAAATTCTGCCCCCAGTCTCTCTACGAGAAGAAGAAAGCGCGGAACAGAAGAGCAGTCCTACCGAAGAAGCTTCGATCGTTCAAGACGAGCCCGATTGGAGAGAACCCTTCATAGAGTACTTCCGATACGACAAGCTTCCTGAAGGAAAATCTGCGAGGGTCCAGCTGAAGAAGAGAGCTCTCCGATACGTGTTTGTAAATGACACGCTATACCGCAGGTCATATGACCAACTCTGGCTCAGGTGTCTGTCATTGGCCGAATCCCAAAAGGTCATGAAAGAAGTTCACTCGGGCGTTTGCGGTGCTCACCGATCTGGCCCCAAGATGCGACTTCAAATCAAACGGCTTGGGTATTACTGGCCCACCATGATACGGGATTGCGAAGAGCATGCAAAGAAATGTCATATCTGCCAAATTCACGGTGATTTCATTCACAAGCATCCCAATCTATTGCATCCTACGGTGGCGTCGTGGCCCTTCGAAGTCTGGGGCACCGATATAATTGGCCCAATTGATCCTCCGTCATCCAAAGGCCACCGGTTCATACTGGCCGCAACCAACTACTTCTCCAGATGGGCTGAAGCTGTCCCGCTAAAAGAAGTCAAGACAGAAGATATTCTGACGTTCTTCCAGCATAATATTCTATACCGCTTCGGTACACCAAGAAGAATCATATCTGACAACGGGCCTTCTTTCAAGAGCTTCAAAATCTCAAGATTTGCTACTCAACACAAGATAGACTAGAGATATTCCTCCATCTATAATCAAAGAGCCAATGGGCTAGCCGAAGCTTTCAATAAGACTCTATGCAAGCTCCAGAGGAAAAATGCTTTAGCCAACAAAAGAGACTGGAATCTCAAGCTTCACGAGGCGTTGTGGGCATATCGTACCACGCACCGTACTCCAACTCAGTCGACTCCGTACTCATTGCTCTTCGGAGTGGAGGCGGTCTTCCCCCTCGAAGTCGAAGTTCCAAGCTTGAGAATGGCGGTTCAGCACGAGTTGACGAAGGAGGAAAACGTGCTCCTTCGGCTTGAAGAGCTCGACGCCCTCGAAGAAAAGAGGCTTGCAGTACAACAAAATTTGGAGCTGTACCGAGCCCAAATGTCACAGGCCTATGACAAGATGACTCGTCTCCGCGCTTTCAAGAAAGGCGAATTGGTGTTGGTCCTCAAAAGACCGATCATCCTCAATAGACATGCCAAGGGTAAATTCGAGCCAAACTGGGAAGGTCCGCACGTCATCGAGAAAGTGTTCGACGAAAGATCCTACCAACTAATAAGTGCTGAGGGAGAAAGGCCCATGCCACCCATCAATGGCCGATATCTCAAGAAATACTACGCGTGAATGCTCCAAGTCGCAGGCGAATCGAGCACACAAGCCCTACGGTCTGGATCATACATCCTGCAAAACCGTATACAATCCACGGGCGTAAACGACCCCTATCTCTCCCAAGTCCTGCCGGTAAGACAATTTTTAAAGTCCCACCACCGGCTTCAAAAAAAAAGGTTTGTCCACATGCAAAACGGGCACGGATGAAAACCCGAAAGGGCTCCGTGAGTAAAAATAGCAGGACTGCCGGCGAGTTTGTGAAAACCCGAAAGGGCGCAAACTCGTGAAAGGAGATGAAATACACTCGCAAAGTCCTCTCGACCTTGTGAGGAGAAAATCCCCGCTTGAGAGCCTTACGACTCACAAAGGAGCAACGCACTTAGGAATCCCCACGATTCCTAGGGAAAAATACACCTGCGAGATCCTCTCGACTCATAGGGAGAAAGTACTTTTATGGGACCCTTACGGCTCATAAAATTGAAAAGCCTTAGGTGATAGGGACCTAAACCTGTCTCCTAAGCCATAGTTTCCCAACGGGCAACGGCAAATGATGAGTCGCTCCTGGCATTTCGCTTCAGTGTCAGCGGTGCTGATGCCGACCAAAAACCCAAATCCCAAGTCCTCCCAAGGCAAATGATGAGTTGCTCCTAGAATTATTCCAGTGCAGCAATGCTGATGCCAAACAAAAACCAAAATCCAATTTCTCAAAATTCTCCCGGCCCTACTGCCTGGATCATACATCCTGCAAAACCGTATACAATCCACGGGCTCAAATAATTCTCAGCATACCCATGCCCCACCGCAACCACCAGTTACGCGGCTGGTCTCCGCCCTTGGAATTATGCTCCATTTGGGAAGACCCGCTCATGTATCCTCACGATACATGAGGAGAACAACCTTACGGGATCCTCACGACTCGTTAGAAAACACATTCGTGGGATCCTTACGACTCACAAAGGAAAAACACACTTGCGAGTCCCCATGACTCCTAAGGAGAAAGTACACCTATGAGATCCTTTCGACTCGTAGGGAGAAAACGCTTTTATGAGACCCTTACGGCTCATAAAATTGAAAAGTCTTAGGTGATAGGGACCTAAACCTGTCTCCTAAGCCATCGTTTCCCAACAGGAAAAGGCAAATGATGAATTGCTCCTGGCACATGTGCTTCAGTTTTAGCAACGCTGATGCCTACCCTAACCCCAAAATCCTAAACTCCAATCCAATAGACCCCTAAGTCTTTAAACTGGGAATAAATGACCACTAAGTCGTTAAACTGGGAACAGATGACCCCTAAGTCGTTAAACTGGGAACGGGGGAAATTCCCTCACGGCAAATGATGATTTGCTCCTGGTACCATATTCCAGTGTAGCGGTGCTGATGCAAAACCAAAACCAAAATCCCCAAATCCTGTCATGACAGATGATGATTCGCTCCTGGTACCAAATTCCAGTATAGCGGTGCTGATGTCAATCCAAATCACATCAAATCAGGAAAACAACCAATGACCTCCCTGGAAGAATCAAATTCCACCTCGGAAACAAGTCAACTTCATCCCTGACACCGCAAGAAACGGAGCAAGTCAAATCCAGAACCGACCGTCCAAGTCGCAAAAAGGGCAGCACCGACCGTCCAAGTCGCAAAAAGGGCAGCAACGACCGTCCAAGTCGCTAATAGGGCAGCACCGACCATCCACGTCGCTAATAGGGCAGCACCGACCGTCCACGTCGCTAAAAGGGAAGCATCAACCGTCCAAGTCGCAAAAAGGGCAGCACCGACCGTCCACGTCGCAAAAAGGGCAGCATCGACCGTCCAAGTCGCTAAAAGGGCAGCACCGACCGTCCAAGTCGCTAAAAGGGCAGCACCGACCGTCCAAGTCGCAAAAAGGGCAGCATCGACCGTCCAAGTCGCTAAAAGGGCAGCATCGATCTTCTAAGTCGCTAAAAGGACAGCACCGACCGTCCACGTCACTAAAAGGGCAGCATCGATCGTCCACGTCGCAAAAAGGGCAGCACCGACCGTCTACGTCGCAAAAAGGGCAGCATCGACCGTCCAAGTCGCTAAAAGGGCAACATCGACCGTCCATGTCGTAAAAAGGGCAGTGCGGGCTTCCTACAAAGCGGGAACCAGATCACTCCAGGCCAGGGAAACGTCTACCAAGGACACCCCGTCTCGGAGACATGTCAAGCAATGACCGTCCATGTCGTAAAAAGGGCAGTGCCAGCTTCCCAAAAAGCGGGAACCAAATCATGTCGCCTCCAAGTAAGAGAAGATCCATCAATTTCATGCACACGACCCACATGTGTGATGTGCATGTATTGATGGGGGCAATTTGTTGGAGTCAAAATTTGCACTCCGGTTGACCAAGTCAAAATTAAAGTCAACCCCAAGTCAAGTGGGCCAATGCCTCGGTCGAGCCCGAACATGAAGCGGCCGGCCTCCCCCATGCTAAAATAAAATTTGTAATAAATAATTTTGTTGTATTTCTTTTACTTTATTTTATGAATAAATGTAAGAAAATGGGCATAAAGCCAAATTTTTGTAAAGCCCATGGCTTATGTGCAAAAAGAAATGGCACATGAGTCATGGGATGGGCAAAATGCGATTTTGTGAAGCCCAAGGGGCTATATGTAAAGTGTATAGCCTATAAAGGCCAAGATAATGAAAATATCTCGACAACTTTTTCTCTCTCCAAAAAAATCCAGATCTGTGATCTTCTTCTTCCTCAAGGTTCTAAAAACATTTTTCTTTCTTTTGAATTAAATCAAGATTTTTACTCTTCCTTTTATAAAACTAAAATGTTTTTCACCACAAAACCCACAAAGGGGAACTCAGATCTGCCATCTGATCTCAAAAAGAAGAGATTTTTAAAATCTCACATCTCTTGATCTCTAAGATCCTGCTAACAGAGGAGGAAAAAGGAGACCCATCTCTAGAAACCCTACTTTGGGGAAGAATTAGGGCTCAAGGGGAGAAGCCCTTCATCAGCTTCAAAACATCTTAGGAGTTTAACTCCTTACACACACACACACACACACACAATAATAAGTGCTCCTTTCTGGGAGTACAACTCCCATTGCAGGAGCGCTAGCGCCCGAGCGCCCACATGCTGACACGTGGTGCGCGAGCGCTCTTGCGCTCAGAGCGCTGGCGCCCGAGCGCCCACGTGCTGACACGTGGTGCGCTAGCGCTCAAAGCGCTAGCGCTCTTGCGCTCAGAGCGCCAGCGTCCAAAGCGCCAGCACCCGAGCGCCCACGTGCTGACACGTGGTGCGCTAGCACTCAAAGCACTAGCGCTCTTGCGCCAAACCGCTGGCGCTTTTCCCTACGCATCCTTTGGATGCCCTTTCCTTTTTTATTTTATATATGTATATACACACACACACACATACTCTACAATACTACCCCTCTCAAAAAAAATTAATCGGAGGTTCCCGATATCTGCAGGACCCCCGTAAAAACTCTGTGGGGCCCCCGATATATCCAAACCCCCTTCAAAACACAACACCGCATGTTGAGTTCGCATGACCTGTTTGACCCGTTAATCGGAGGTTCCCTCGCTCCAAAGGCAAGGGGTAATTAACGGCAGCTTAGTCCGCGGCTGCCGGAGATTCAGATCCCCGCAATCAATAAACCCCAGCCTACCCTAGGTAGGGGGATCTGTAATGCGCCTGACAAGCGCGCGCGTATTCCCATCTCAATGGGGTGACGAAAAACACCCTACACATCTATTACGCTTATTGGATAGTCTTCTTCCAAACCATAGGCCGGTGCTGAAGGGTAAGGAATGAAGAAAACCAATTAGCCTAAGTATGATGTACAGAAGGTAATAAGTAAAGACAAATAAAGGGATTAAAAAGAGAGTAAAGTAAATTGCGACTGCTATTATTCACGATGAAACCGCGTATATCATCGCCACTCCTACTTCACCTTTGCATTTCTTCGGAACATTCCATATCACTACGAAGATCCACATTTAATTGGATAAGCCATCGTATAGTTACATACGAACTCGAAGGAATTTGTTCCAGTTCGAGGATGGATTCCGGTTCAGGAGAAATCAAATAGGATTATTCGAGTTGTCTTTTATTTTTTACCTTCTCTCAGGTTGCGAGGGCTCCTAGGATTAGGAGGGTACACCTATTACGTTTATTGGATAGTCTTCTTCCAAACCATAGGCTGGTGCCGAAAGGTAGGGAAGGAAGAAAACCATTTAGCCTAAGGGTGGTGTACAGAAGGTAATGAGTAAAGACAAATAAAGGGATTGGAGAGATGGTAAGGAAATATACGGTTACTGTCATGAATCTGGATAGTTGAAGAGGCCTTACTAGGAATACCCGAAAACCCCTCCGAAACGTTTTCTTGTTTCAGTTTCACTGTGCGTTGTTAATTGAAAAGTAATTTCCTAATTAGATTCTAACTCTAAGGTATGTATTTACCAGACTTGATTCTCACATCTGTATGGTATTACGGATGATGAGTGGGAGTAAGATATTGGGAATTAGGTGATTATATCCTCATTATATCGGAATTCGTTGTAATTGGTGATATTTGAGCAAATCACCTGGGTTTTTGCCTGACGGGAAATATTTGGTTTTGAATATCCGATTGTTATGCACCAATTTCAAACTGATATATCTGTACGTTTATTTTATTAAGTGAGATATAACTTTTTGAAATTATGTCTATGACATTTACCTATATCAGTTGATGGTTAGGTAAGAAGCATTCAACAACGGTGTAATTCTTCTTAACCATAGTACAGTTTTCAACCTACAATGCACAGGGTTTGAGTTATTAAACTCAGGGGACTTATACAATGTATTGTATATTGTCCAGTGTCCACTAGGACAAAGGGGTTGGTACTCGTACTATATTCTGTTTAGTTATGACTTCTCTAGTTTTTAGATATGTGTTTCACTGAAATTCAATGTCCAAATTTTGTTAAGTTATAGGTATATGAATAAAGTAGAGAACCACATGTTGCAAGTATCAGGATTCTTCAAGGTGATCGAATATGTAGATACTTGTGCTAGGTATTCCGTTGATAGTAATGGTTTTGAGAACTTACTTCTCTTTTAGGTTACTCGTATGTGCATGCACTCCTAGATGAGTAATGCTGCTTGGCCTCATTCCACTAAGTTGACATGCACTGGAGACAACTGCATGATTTGAATTTGGTTCCAATTAAATTAGTGCATCTGTTTCTATATTGTATAAAGAATGCTTCATATCTTAACGATGTTAAGTTATATGGGGTTGTCCGGCTTATGCTTAAACGAGACTCTGGATAAACTCAAGGCACGTTTCAGTAATGGTTGTTTGTGGGTTATCCCGTGCTATGTCGAGGGTTAACTTTCTACCATATGGAAGATCAATAGATATATCGTTCTTCACTCGCCACAGTTTTAGTAAAATGGATTCTTTTCAGAAAACATAAGTGGGAGTATGGTAGAACTGCAAGTGATTCCAGAACAACAAATGTTTACTGAAAATTTAATAGAACCTAAAGATTCAATTGGTTTTGACATTCCATTAGCCACTCCGCAGATATGGTGGGTAACCTCAAGCATCCGAGAGGTACTTTAGTCTTCTCAGAGACGGTGACAGGGAGGTTCTTGTTTACCCAGACTTGCCATTGCTGCTGTTCTAGACTATGAGACCCGGCAGGAGGATGAGTATACTATCGTTCTAAACTATCTTTAGAAGTGCATGTGTATATGACTCTGCCTGAGGGTTGTTGTAGTCAGTGGGAGCAGCGGAAGCATAGTGGACAAGTAGCTTGTGTCTATTTATAGACTAAAGCAGATATAGCGGTGATAGATCATCTATTTTTGATGTGACAGTCATAGGCTTTGACCTCATCAGAATAGGAGATGGATCTGGTAAGAAGGTAGTAGGGTGTGAAGTCCTAATATTTGGATGACATGCACTTTATAGGAAGTGAAATTCCTATACTACGATCGGTTATACTGTGGTTGTCACAAAGTTGTTTCTCCACATAGGATATGTATATAATATCAGGGTTTCCGGTTACTAGATCTATGGTTTTAGATCTAGATTTGGGAAGTGTCCTAATCTAGGTACTTTGACATTATTCTAAAGGTGTTTTAGAATGGTTGACTCCTGGCATGGGGTGTACCTGCAGGTGATGGAGTCACCCTCTCTAAAGGATGTCTTTCAGACTAAAGGGGGAGGGATTTGGATGATTGGCATATCACTTGCTTAGGAAATTGAGTCAATCATGTGATGTCAAGTACAACACCAGATGTTGTTTTTGCACTAGCTGCAATAAGCATATATATTAATCTAATCCAAGAGAAACATTGGGAAGCAGTTTATGAACATAAGTGGATGTTCTAGGGATTTGGTAACGGCAGCCTCCTTCGGTAAACGGTTATCATTTCGGGCTTCCAAGGTGACCTGAATGATAGAGTGACTGTCAGAGTTTTAGTTTTCCCTCTTTTGAGGGACAGTATGTTGGACAGGTGGTCCAAGCGGATACTGAGGAAGGCATGGTGCATGATACTTATTAAATTCAGTGGAAAATACAGTCTAAGAAGTTTGCTGGATTTGGAGTTCATTTGTGAACTGGATCCCATCAGATATCCAGACATATTCTAAGACAGGTATTGCTCACTTCGGGAGATAGCTTTCTCCGCGAAGTTGAGATATAGAGAGATACAGAAAGAAACATTGGAGCGGATCCACTCACTGAGGCTATTTCTCGAACACAATAGTTTCGCAAACGAGCTTTGCGAAACTGATTAGTAGAGGAGTTGGGTGTTCGGTATCACACGGGTTGTGTGTATGAGACATCGCATTAATTATCCTTAACTGCAAGTGGGAGATTTTTGTTTATAGTGCCCTCAAGGCAATTATCATAGTCGTAGGAAGGTGATTATAATGATTGAGGGAGGACCTATACCGGTAGAACAGTCTTACTCGAGATGATAGTATGCTATTTGGTTTGTCTTTATCATCATGTACAGCATTAGGCGGCCTTACAGATTACTATTACATGTTGATAGAGCCCATAGGATTCTTTCTTGACTACCAGCAGTATGATGGCGATCATATACGTGAGAGCTGGGTAGTCTATAAGCATATCCTTAAATGTCCCTAGTCGTGGGAGTTTCGAGACTGGGTGTTACGACCCAAATGTGGCACGTGACCGTGTTAGTGTATATGCCCTAGGGGCCATTATTGTATCATACCAGTTTGTATATTACTTAATGGAAGTTTGGGATATTCACAAGTATATAACAGTCTTGCTAAACATGGTAGTATGCTACTTGGTTTTTTCTATCTTAATATGTGAGTATACGTATTGATAGAGCTCATAGGATCTTGCTTGACTACCAGCGTTGTGATGGCAGTCACACTAGTGGGGGCTGGGTAGTCTACAAGCACATCCATATTCAGGTCCCTAGTCGTTAGATTATCGAGACAGAGCATCAATACTCCGGAGTAGACTAGTGTGTACGCTTCTCATCCCAGTTGGAGAGATGGTCTGTCCCACAGCCGTCAGTACGTCGTACTGGAGATAGTATACAGGTGCTCGTTAGGTTATGGGTACACCGGACAGGACTCACAGGGAACTGTTGGTTGGTTTTATACCAGTCGTCAGTGAACAGTTCCCAGGTGACATGAGTACAGCATAGTCCGCAGACTTGACACTGCTACTTCGCCTCGAGTGTGTCCCACTGTTCTTAGATTGCTACCCTACCACGGCTCAAACGAGTCGTGCAAACAGGTAGCAGTTGGGTGCAGTCCCGAGCACTTGGAAGCAGTGGCGGTTAGACAGGATTCGTCTCTCCCGGTATTGGGAGTTGATATCGCGCTGTGTCAGAGAGCCATTACGCAAAGTCCCTGGCCAGGGCAAGCGAGATTTGCTGGTAGGTTCCAGTAGTTTCTCAGGGTGTAATGGGCTTCCCTCCGACACGACTTATACCGCTATTAGGGGACTGACGCTTGCCGCCTCCTAGGCCCGATATGCGATAGTATTGGACGAACGGACCGGACTGTATGGAGATTGTCACATCAGACTCAGTAGGAGTTCGGATGGGTTTCCTCATCGGCCTTCTTATCGACATCTACCTGGGGACCGTTACGTACAGCTAGTGCCGCTTGCGGTCTGTGGTTAAACCCACTGCCAGCGTAGTAGTCGAGTCTCTAAAGTCCCACACAGAGAGTTTCCCTACTCCAGACGAAACGATATAGAGGTCGTATGGTTTTACGACAAGGGTTCGGACGCATACGTGTGTTTACGCACGTACGACTTTCGGACAGTTTTTACCAGTCGGCTTTGGTTTAAGCCAGTTACTGGTATCCGGTTATTGGATTTATACAGTCTAAAGTTTTTCCGTATTTTTGCGGAAAGGAGCGGCGTTCTCGTAATTGCGCGAGAAGCTTCTAGAAGGTGGTGACTAAGGAGGTTTAGGTGGCATATACAATAAATGTGATTAGTGAGTCATATGGATGATTCATCCATGTCATTAATGCATGATAAATGCTTAATGACTCATGGAGTGAATCATCACTAGATATTATCAAGCATGGTTGCTAAATTGTTTTCTTTTCTTTTCTTGATAAAACGAAATGCTTGATATATATTATCATAACTCATTATTCTCACTTCATTATTATTCTCACCTTCTCTCTCCTCAAGCTCTCCCTCTTCAAACCCTAATCCTCCCATCTCATGTGTTGAGTACAAGGATTAGTTAGACTAATTAAACCATAACCCTCACTCTATATCACCTAGCTTCTTTGATTAGCACTTAAAGAAGGTTAGTTGCCTCAAGTTTAGAGGCTAAGCTTGGAGTAAAGCTCTCAGGTGGATCGTCTACTACTTCGAGAAGGCCGAGGAGGAGGAGGAGTTCGCAAAGACGAAGGACACGATTCGTTAGGTATAATCCCTAAACATAGTAGTATAGAACTTCTATGTTTCATGTTAGTTATCGTTTAGCTTCGATTCATGCGGTTAGTCGATGTTTAAGCAAAGAACAAGATCGTTTTTCAAATTTCCGCCTCCCCGTAAGTCGTGGGGTGTTGCACATCGACTTACAGTGGTATCAGAGCCTCGCTAAACAATAAATAACTTACTTTCAAATTTGTATGAATTTAGAACGGAAAAAACGAAACCGGAAAAGCCCGAAATCACAAGTTTCTGTCGATTTTTAAATGAAGTCCAAAAATTTTCAGGCAGGTTCAGAAAGCTTGAAATGACAATAGAAGAACACCCAAGAAATTTAGGCCCCTGAATCGTCTAAAGCGCCGTGGAACCGCGGCGGATCCCACCGATCCGCCGCGCTTCCGCCGCCGAGTTGGCGATTCAGGAACCCAATTTTACTGTGTTGGTTCTATGGGATATTTGGTATTTTCTGGAATTTTTTATTTTTGCTCAGGTTTCAGATTTACAGAGAAGTATTGGAGCAAAATTAAAAGTGTTTAATCGATCGAAATTATACAGTATTTGCTTGTTGGATTATATCTGTGTTTGTATAATGTGTTCGTAAACCTCCCCTAACTGCTAGTATGTCGGTTGGCATGGGGTTGCACATTTCTGTAATGGATTTTATCTGTTTGTGCATATGAACTGTGTTGGACTGTTGTGATGTATAGCCGGGGTTATGTGATGGGTTATTATTTAATTCATTTGATGTAAATGTAATTTGTTGTAATATTATTTTGCGGGGCACATCCAGGTTGCGGTTGTAGCCACCGTTGTATTATTTCATTTTACTGTTTTTTCTCCCAGGACAGACCCAAGGTGGGGTGCACAAACTGCCGGGCGGGTAGTTTGCCGCACCCGTAGGGGTCTTGGGTGGGGTAATGGCTATTCATCACAACTCTGTAATCCGTCTTTTGTTGCAGGCTCAAAACAAACACGGATTGCTTGCAAATCCAATTAAGTTCATCTGTGATCTGGAATGAATATCATTGCGTCAGACGAATGTAAAATATCTATATATATGATAGCTATTTTAGACGTCACTTATGTTTTACACCCGCGCTAGCCCAGCCCCCGCTCTGTCGTTAGTTAAGTAACCTAACGGGTGATGACGGGACCCAGTGGCGAATGCGGATGGCATAAGAGGACGTCATATTTTCGTTGTTCTCTGCAATGATAGGTTAATGATGGGACGCATTATCTATAATGCAAAGAAAATAAACCAAAGTTTTAATCGTTGGAACAATTTAAAAGAAACCACTCGGTTAATTTTAAAAAACAGATATTTTTAAATGCGGAGCTTTAACCACTCCTTTTAAAAGCTATCAGGTTCCTTCGGTTATATCAAGTTCACTACGTTCACGGTTTCGCCAAAACCATTCGTAGCCCTCCGTCATTTCATTTGGGTATTCAGTAGTATTCAAGCTATGCATTTTGGCCAAAGTCAAGGCATAGTGTTTGGTAGCTGCTGGGTTTTCATTTGTTGCATAAGATAGATGAGTTGGTTTGGGACAGTCGTATTATCATTTGACCAAAGTCAGGGGTATATACGGATGGGCTCAAATTGACAAGATAATGACGGGTAGAACTTGACATGTGACTTATGACATTTTGACTAAAGCCAAGGTCATAAGAGCATGGGGAAAAAACTTATATCGGGAATTTCTAAAGAAACTGAAATTTGCAAAGAGATGCATACCATTTGGAGTTTGATGAATGTTGGTAGCATTCCTTCAACATTATCATACGATGATATTTGGATCCCGATCCTACTGTGAGTATATGCTACTTATCAGGATATTCGTCACTTAACGATCAATGCTATAAACCAAGTAGGTGTCAAGAAGGTGTCAGCGGGGTTACGCCCCCAGAGAAAAGAGGTTATTTAATTAAGGAACTTCGCGAAAGCGTTGGAAAACCTCCCTCGAAGTATCGACACTAGCCTGGCTGAACGGTTAAGCAAGAATTGTACAGTGAGAATAGTCCTGGCTAATTCTTCTTTTATGGTTTGAGGAAGGATTCGAGAAACAGTGGGAGCCATCCAGTTTAGATAAACTAAAAACCACTCTAAACTTGCAAGAGCATCATGCTAAAGAGTTTTCTTCTCTCTCTCCTAATTGCAGCGACCCTGAAAATGACTGGACTTAAGTTACTTTTAGAGAAAAATATACTGACAGGGCCAAACTATAAAGATTGGCTGCGGAATGTCAAAATGGCTTTGACATATGACAAATTGGGGTACGTCCTCACCGCTACGGCACCTGCTGTCCCTGGTCCCAAATCCAGTAATGCGGATAAGGAAATCCGCAAAACCTGGGATTTAGATTGCGCGAAAGCCAAGTGCATCGTGCTTGCCTCGATGAACAATGAACATCAGAGGAGGCACGAGGATATGGAACTAGATGCCATATTTCTCCATACAAAGGAACTTTATGGAGAGCAGTCTCGTATAGCAAGATACGAGACCTCTAAGAACTTGTTTCGAGCGAGGTTGGCTGTCGGGTCATCAGTAGGAGAACATGTCCTAAAGATGATCGGCTATATAGAAGAGCTCGCAGACCTTGGGACGACTTTGGATAATGAGCTCTATACAGACCTTATTCTCCAGTCCCTTCCTTCCACCTACGCCCAGTTTATCCTGAACTTCAACATTCAAAGAAAAGAAGTTGAACTTCCGGAACTCCTGAACATGTTAAGGAGTGCAGAGGGCACCTTGCAGAAGGCAAGGGAAACACCCGCTATGTTTGTTGGCGGTGCATCTTCTTCCGGGTCCAAGGCTAGGGCCAAAGGAAGGAAGAAGAAGGCCGTCCCCAGACCTAGAGGAGGTGTTAGTAAGGTGGGAGGGAAGGGAAAGAAAAAGTTTGCGGTACCGGTAGTTGGCCAGGATGAGTGCTTCCATTGTCACAGGAAAGGGCACTGGAAGAAGGATTGCAAGGCGTGGAACGCCAAGAACCAGGAACCGAAGCAAGCTGTGGCTTCGACTTCAGGTGTGTTTGTAATTGAGAATTGTCTGTCGATCAACTCTACTTCCTGGGTATTAGATACCGGATCAGGATCTCATATT
This sequence comes from Agapanthus africanus, assembly GCA_030015575.1. Taxonomy (NCBI): domain Eukaryota; kingdom Viridiplantae; phylum Streptophyta; class Magnoliopsida; order Asparagales; family Amaryllidaceae; genus Agapanthus; species Agapanthus africanus. The sequence continues at coordinate 313,093,408 of JASDDO010000031.1, read as the reverse complement.
TGCAATTCATTGCAGGCACTGAGAAACCGTAGAGTGCTGAAGGAAGGTGATATGACCCTAAAGGTTGCTAACGGAGCTAGCGTAGGAGCTGCGTCCGTCGGGGATTATCACCTAGGATTGACGAGTGGACACATTTTGGTTTTACATAACTGTTTTTTTGTACCAAGCTTAACGTGTAATATCATATCAGTTTCCTTGTTATCAAATAAAGGTTATGATTTCACGTTTGTAAGAGATGTTGTTAACATCCACCTTAATCATGATTTGATTGGGTCCGGTACACTAAATAACGGTATATATGTTTTAAACCAACTCCAAATTTTCAATGTCCAGAACACACTAAAAAGAAAGTCTCCAGATTTAAATAAAACTTTCTTATGGCATTGTAGACTGGGTCACATCAATGAGAGAAGGTTGACTAAGATGCATAGAGAAGGATATTTGGACTCGTTCGAATATCAAACTTATGACACTTGTCAATCTTGTCTCAAAGGAAAGATGACAAAGACTCCATTTACTGTACAAGGAGTAAGAGCGAGCGAGCTCTTAGGACTCATACACAGCGATGTATGTGGTCCAATGTCTACACATGCAAGAGGTGGTTTTTCCTATTTCATTACTTTCACGGATGATTACTCAAGGTACGGATTCATTTATCTGATGAAACATAAATCCGAGGCTTTTGAAAAATTCCAAGAGTATAAGAATGAAGTAGAAAACCAAACCGGCAAAAGTATCAAGACACTTAGATCTGATCGAGGTGGTGAATACTTGAGTGCCGAGTTCCTAGGTTACCTAAAAGAGAAAGGAATTCTCTCTCTGCTTACTCCTCCATACACTCCACAGCATAACGGTGTATCGGAGAGACGGAATCGAACCCTATTGGATATGGTACGATCCATGATGAGTAATGCTGAGTTACCGCGATCTTTTTGGGGTTATACGCTAGAATCAGCAGCATATCTTTTGAACAGGGCTCCTACCAAGACTGTGCCTACCACTCTATATCAGATGTGGACTGGGAAGAAACCCCATCTTCAGCATATGAAGATTTGGGGATGTCCAGCTTTTGTTAAAAAGCAGCATGTGGACAAGCTCGAGGCACGATCAGTAAAATGTATGTTTGTGGGATATCCAAAGAACTCCAAGGGATATTATTTCTATTACGCAGAGGAACAAAAGGTCTTTATTTCTCGTAATGCCCATTTTCAGGAACATCTGTTTTTAGAAAAGGAAATAAGTGGGAGCGAAATAGAACTGGAAGAAATTCCAGAACCACAAACTGCTACTGAAAGTTTGGTAGAACCGGAAGTTCAAGAAGTACAGGACATTCCCGCACCCCTCCGCAGGAGTAGTAGGCCATCTCATCCGCCTGAGAGATACTACGGTTTTCTCATAGATGGGGATAGAGAGGATTGCATCATAGATGATGATGAACCTACTGACTTCCAGCAGGCCATCCAGAGCGGCGACTCGGTACGATGGCTAGATGCAATGCGGACCGAAATGGAGTCCATGTACACCAACAAAGTATGGACTTTGGACTTTGCTCCGGATGGGGTAAAACCCATAGGATGCAAATGGATCTTCAAGAAAAAGATTGGTGTAGATGGGCAGGTGGAAACCTATAAGGCTAGACTTGTTGCAAAGGGTTTTCGTCAGAGACCCGGTTTGGACTATGACGAAACTTTTTCTCCAGTGGCTATGCTCAAATCCATTCGGGTCCTTCTTGCTATTGCTGCCTTCCATGATTATGAAATCTGGAAGATGGACGTAAAGACGGCTTTTCTGAATGGAAATTTAGAAGAGTGCGTCTATATGGATCAGCCAGAGGGTTTCAATCAGAGTGGGAGCAGCGGGAAAGTATGCAAGCTGCTTAAGTCCATTTATGGACTAAAGCAGGCATCGCGGAGTTGGAACATCTGTTTTGATGAGACAGTCAAAGATTATGACTTTATCAAAAATCCAGATGAACCGTGCATATATAGTAAAGTTGTAGCCAGAAATGTCGTATTCCTCGTCTTGTACGTGGATGACATTCTATTGATAGGAAATGACATTCCGATGCTACAATCTGTCAAAGGATTCTTGTCACACAGGTTCTCCATGAAAAACCTGGGTGATGCCTCTTACATTCTGGGGATCCGGATCTATCGTGATAGATCCAAGAGGATGTTGGGACTTTCGCAGTCCAGGTATATCGACACTGTACTGAAAAGATTCAGTATGGAGGATTCTAAGCGCGGTAATTTACCGGCTTGTCACGGAATCACCCTCTCCAAAGAGATGTCTCCCAAGACTGATTTGGAAAGGGAACACATGTCTATTATACCCTACGCTTCTGCGGTAGGCTCTATAATATATGCGATGTTGTGCACCAGACCAGATGTAGCTTACGCACTGAGCGTGGTAAGCCGGTATCAGTCAGACCCAGGGGAGAAGCACTGGATAGCAGTAAAGAACATTCTCAAGTACCTGAGAAGGACTAAGGAGATGTTTTTGGTTTACGGCGGAAAAGACCTCAGATTAGAGGCCTTTGCTGATTCCGGCTTCCAGAGTGATAAGGATGATTCCAAGTCCATGTCGGGTTATGTCTTTACCCTCAATGGAGGGGCAGTGTGTTGGAAGAGCTCCAAGCAGGACACCGTTGCTGACTCGACGATGGAAGCGGAGTATATAGCTGCTTGCGATGCCGCAAAAGAAGCAGTCTGGATGAAGAAGTCCCTAACAGAACTTCAGGTGGTTCCTACCATAGTTGATCCAATACCTCTGTATTGCGACAACAACAGAGCTATAGCTTTAGCGAAGGAACCAAGGTCCCAACAGAAATCCAGACACATCTTAAGGCGGTATCACCTGATCAGGGAGATCATTGATCGTCAGGAGATCGAGGTTCGGAGAGTTGCTTCTGCAGAGAACATTGCTGATCCATTCACGAAGGCCCTACCTCAGATTCAGTTCGAGAGGCTGCTCGAGATCATCGGTCTTCGATATGCCAGTACATGGCCCTAGTGCAAGTAGGAGATTGTTAGTGTATATGCCCTAGGGGCCATTATTGTATCATACTAGTTTGTATATTACTTAATGGAAGCTTGGGATATTCACATGTATATAACAGTCTTGCTAAACATGGTAGTATGCTACTTGGTTTTTTCTATCTTAATAAGTGAGTATACGTATTGATAAAGCTCATAGGATCTTGCTTGACTACCAGCGTTGTGATGGCAGTCACACTAGTGGGGGCTGGGTAGTCTACAAGCACATCCTTATTCAGGTCCCTAGTCGTTGGATTATCGAGACAGAGCATCGATACTCCGGAGTAGACTAGTGTGTACGCTTCTCATCCCAGTTGGGGAGATGGTCTGTCCCACAGCCGTCAGTACGTCGTACTGGAGATAGTATACAGGTGCTCGTTAGGTTATGGGTACACCGGACATGACTCACAGGGAACTGTTGGTTGGTTTTATACCAGTCGTCAGTGAACAGTTCCCAGGTGATATGAGTACAGCATAGTCCGCAGACTTGACACTGCTACTTCGCCTCGAGTGTGTCCCACTGTTCTTAGATTGCTACCCTACCACGGCTCAAAGGAGTCGTGCAAACAGGTAGCGGTTGGGTGCAGCCCCGAGCACTTGGAGGCAGTGGCGGTTAGACAGGATTCGTCTCTCCCGGTATTGGGAGTTGATATCGCGCTGTCAGAGAGCCATTACGCAAAGTCCCTGGCCAGGGCAAGCGAGATTTGCTGGTAGGTTCCAGTAGTTTCTCAGGGTGTAATGGGCTTCCCACCGACACGACTTAAACCGCTATTAGGGGACTGACGCTTGCCGTCCCCTAGGCCCGATATGCGATAGTCTTGGACGAACGGACCGGACTGTATGGAGATTGTCACATCAGACTCAGTAGGTGTTCGGATGGGTTTCCTCATCGGCCTTCTTATCGACATCTACCTGGGGACCGTTACGTACAGCTAGTGCCGCTTGCGGTCTGTGGTTAAACCCACTGCCAGCGTAGTAGTCGAGTCTCTAGAGTCCCATACAGAGAGTTTACCTACTCCAGGCGAAACGATATAGAGGTCGTATGGTTTTACGACAAGGGTTCGGACGCATACGTGTGTTTACGCACGTATGACTTTCGGACAGTTTTTACCAGTCGGCTTTGGTTTAAGCCAGTTACCGGTATCCGGTTATTGGATTTATACAGTCTAAAGTTTTCCGTATTTTTGCGGAAAGGAGGGGCGTTCTCGTAATTGCGCGAGAAGGTTCTAGAAGGTGGTGACTAAGGAGGTTTAGGTGGCATATACAATGAATGTGATTAGTGAGTCATATGGATGATTCATCCATGTCATTAATGCATGATAAATGCTTAATGACTCATGGAGTGAATCATCACTAGATATTATCAAGCATGGTTGCTAAATTGTTTTATTTTCTTTTCTTGATAAAAAGAAATGCTTGATATATATAATCATAACTCATTATTCTCACTTCATTATTATTCTCACCTTCTCTCTCCTCAAGCTCTCCCTCTTCAAACCCTAATCCTCCCCTCTCATGTGTTGAGTACAAGGATTAGTTAGACTAATTAAACCATAACCCTCACTCTATATCACCTAGCTTCTTTGATTAGCACTTAAAGAAGGTTAGTTGCCTCAAGTTTAGAGGCTAAGCTTGGAGTAAAGCTCTCGGGTAGATCGTCTACTACTTCGAGAAGGCCGAGGAGGAGGAGGAGTTCGCAAAGACGAAGGACACGATTCGTTAGGTATAATCCCTAAACATAGTAGTATAGAACTTCTATGTTTCATGTTAGTTATCGTTTAGCTTCGATTCATGCGGTTAGTCGATGTTTAAGCAAAGAACAAGATCGTTTTTCAAATTTCCGCCTCCCCGCAAGTCGTGGGGTGTTGCACATCGACTTACAGACCGGTACTTAAATCACGTGACATCTAAAGACGTCGACACGATCCAAGTAAGCTGAAACCCGGAATCTAAACCCTTTTTGAAAATATTGGAGGTGGGGTTTAAAATATTTATCAGATGGGATCAGTTTAAAATAAACATTTAAGTTTAACTAAGCATGTTTGAAAAGCATCTATAACGTTTTGAAATTCGACAGCACCTCCTTTGAAATTTTGTATAAAACCTGCTACAACATAAAAATACATATAGCATCCCAACGGGAGCTACCATCCACATCTCAAACGGTGAAGCAACCAAGCAAACAATATACGACGCACAATGGCGAAGAAAAGGAAAGCGAAACAAAATCAACAATATAAAAAGGTCGACTCCAAAGAGTACGACGCCCACAACATATAATTCTAAGTCTCGCTTCTAGGTCCACAATATACCAGTTCAAAGTTGATGGAGTCTTTACTAGATGCAAAAAAATAAGAATAAACGAATGTGAGTACGATACAACAGTAACCCACCTGCCAAAGCAACCATCGAAAGGAATGTGTGCCCCAAGCCGCTGATAATCCAAGCGGTAATACCAGCAAGAAACTGTGGCACAACGGGGGTGAGTTGCGAACTCAGTGAATAAAAGTACATCACAAGATAGAAATCGAAATGCACAACGATACCTAGGTCATAAGTATAGTACTATCATGTCCTGTACTAATATAATATATGATATGCATATGTATCGTAAATGCAACACTATCTATCGTGCGATCCCAAGTAGAACATATCATATAAATGACCTGTATCTAGGTAAAAACCCATAAGTAGCCAAAAATATATATGTAAAACCTTTTCTTAAAAATAGCCGCGGAATACATATATCACGGCATAAAAGCCGACGTGATAGTATGAAATATAATAGGTGTCTTATTTAAGATATACGTCATGCTGTTTTAATGAATAGTATTAAGAGATTTACAATTTAAAAGATTTCAATGTCATACCAGACATGTCAAAATAATGAGACTATAGCTCGATTTGAATTCTTTTTTAATGTATGCAATTACCAGTAAAGAGATATGCAGGTTGTTAGTTATATGTATGCCCTAGAGGCCATTACTGTACATGTGATGTATATTGTAGTGGATGCTTGGACATATATAGGGAGGACATTTTGCTCGACATGATTGTATGCTATCTGGTTGTACTTTGTCTTAACATGTTGACTTGTATAAATGATGTTGTCTTACTCTCACATGTTGATAAAGCCCTTAGGATGTGTACTTGACTGCCAGGACTATGATGGAGATCATACTAGTGGGGCCAAGCGGAGTCCACAAGTACACCCTATAATTGTTCCAAGTCATGGGAGTATCGAGACAGGGCATCGATACTCCAGAGTAGACTAGCGTATGCGCTTCTTGATCCATATGATGGGTGATGGATGATCCCACATCCATTAGTGTTTGACATCAGAGAAGGTATACGGGTGCTCAGTGGAGACTGGGTACACTGAACGGACTCGCCGAGAACTCCTGGTTGGTATTATACCTATCGTCAGATAGCAGTTCTCTAGTGACACTGGTACAGGTTAGTCTGTCGACCCGAGATCGTCATAGAGTCTTGTGTGATTCCCACTGTGCTTTGATTTCCACCATACCACGGTCAATAGATCGTGAAAAAAGGTGGTTTTTGGGTACAGCCCCGAGTCATATGGAGGCAATGAGCGATAGAAGGGGATTCGTCTCTCCCTGTATTGGGAGTTGATGTTGCACTATGCTCGATTGTCCATAAAAGGAAATCCCTGGCCAGGGTTGCTGAGATTTACTGTTAAGTGTTATCAGTAGTTTCTCGAACCGTTATGGACCTTGCATCGGCATATCAGGCTATTGGGGTCTGACGTTACACCACCCCCAGGCTGTGATATGCGACATATCTGACGAAGAGACCGGACTGTACGGTAGTGTTACTGATTGGATTCGCAGGAGTACGAGCAGGCTTGCTTGTTGATCTTCTGATCACTCAATACTCGAGTAGTCGTTACGTTTAGCAGACCGCTTGCGGCTTCTGGGTGTTTGATATGATCATCACCTACTGCCAGCATATTGACGAGTCTTTAGAGTCCTACACAGAGGTTTCCTGGTTCATGCGAAACGAAGTAGGAGCACATATGTGATATGTGAGGGACCGAGATTAATGCGCGTATGTGATACCGCATTCTATTCTCGCGATATGTGATATCGTTCGGTTATATGAGATATAGCCGGGTTATCGGATCAAGTGTTGATTCGATAGATTGTTACAATTGATATTAGTCGATTGTATGTGATATAGCCGGATTATTAAATCAAGTGTTGATTTGATAATTTAATGTATAATTATATATTTGATATATTAATTTACATTAATTAATATTTGCTCACTTAAACATTTCTTTTTCTCACTTGTGTGCATATAGTATATATGTGATATATATTAGTATGCATTATTATGTGTCATGCTTGATGCCATATGTGACATGGGTGTATGAGACTTACACCATGCTTAATAATGTGATGGGTTTATATTTATCTATGTTAATCAAAATTAATGGTAATTAGTCACATGGTTGAAGCTTGTAGAAGCTTGTGGAACCATTGACTAAGTCCACTAATTTTGTTTTACTTATAGATATTTATTAACCTAACCATTATTGATTAGCCATGGTTAACTCTCTACATGAGTTAGTGTATACCACTAACTCACCCATGGTTCATATTCTCACCTCATGAGTTAATTCTAGGTTCTTCATCTTCTTCTTCATGAGAGAAAAAGCTTGCTAGCTTTTTCTAAGGTGAGAAAATATTGTGAGAAAAATAAATCTAAAGAGAGCTCACTTCCTACTTCATCATCCTCTACTATTAGCCATTTAGTTTAGGGTGTTTGCATTACTAAAACCTAATTTAGTGAAGAGGTAGCATGAGCTTGAGTCTCCTCGACGTAGATCATCTTCAGCCTCGAAGACTTCGAGCAAGCTTGTTCATTTCTCCAAGGGAACCCATACTAGAGTTCGGGAGATCACAACTCGCAGCGAAGGGACTACTACATAGAGCTTTAGAAGTGAAGGACCGGTCTACAAAGGTTGTATTCCTCATTCACTTTACTTGCAAAGTTGTTTGCATGATGTTTGTTTAAATCTCTAGTTAAGATTCTAGGTTAAGGATCTTTAGAACGGCAAAAATTTGAAAACGGCATGGACGATACCTCCCGAAATCTTGTTGCCGTCCTAGGTAACCCTACAGTGGTATCAGAGCCAAGCTAGAGATTTAAACGATGTTTGTTAGATTACGAAACCGAAACTACTCTGAAACACCCGATACAAAATCTAGTTTCTGTCGAATTTTAAGAGGTGTCAAATTTTTTTTTAAACAACTGCAGAATGATGTATGTGATATAACATGAATACCATGAAAATTTGAGGGGGTTTTGTGCAATTTTGGCCGGCCACATAGGGCTAAAAACCGAGCTCACCCGGTCAAAGTGGGTATTTTGGCTTCAAATTTTCATGGTGTTCCAGTCTCTGGGTTTTGGTGTTTCAGGTGTTGTTTGTTTTTGCTAAATTTTCATGTGATGTTAACTTTCTACAAAGGCAACTCGGAGTGTTTCGTAGTCGTAATTCTAACATGTATTTGGGTTATTTATACGATGTTAAAAAGTTTGAACGGATATCAATAACCCAAGTTTTCCTCGCTGGAATTTTTCCAAGTGTTGGATTTTTTCCGAGTTTAAAATCTTCAGAAAATCATGCAAGCGATTCTGTGGACCCTCTAGAAGAACGATACCCAAACTCAACTTTTTGGATCGCGGAACCTCGGTGATACCCTGAGGTTTGATGCAGTTCCGTGGCGACATGAGTGAGGCATGGGTCGGCCCTTCTACGAATGGTTCATAGGAGCTGTGGCATGTTCTAGGTACTTTTTGAACTCCGCTCAAGTATTGAGCTTGTTGGGAAATTTTGGGTGCTAACTTATTCGATCGAAAAGTTTAACTTCGTCTAGCTATCTATGATTGTGATACAATATTTGGAATCCACATAATTAGTTATGTGATAACTAGTTTGAATTTTATAAATCTAGCAAGTTAGTCTCATTTGATCAGTTGCCACAGAATTTTGATGTGGATCAAAAGTCCGTCGCAATTACATAGTGTACGCGAATACTCGCCGGGTAACCTTACTAGATAGCCACGCCCCATAGCCCCGACCAAGTGACTGTAGGAGAACCCCGTCGCCAAAAGCATCCGTTCGGGTGCTCACGGCAGCGGTGTTCCGCCTTGGTGCACTTCATCGACGGCATCGGGGGTGCAGCCGTCTGCTAAAGTTTCCGACGAGCATTCGATCAAATTATCGGGAATCTTGTTGAATTACCCGACAGGTTATTGGAAAGTGTTTTCAATATCGAGACTAAAATGCGGGGTTTATAATTGTTAGGCATGTGATGTCTAAGGAATTCATTTTGTTGGGCATGAAATCCAAAGTATGTGATACATTGGGTTTATGATGTCTAAGGTAGTTGAGGATTCCAATTGTTGTAGTTTTTCACTTTCTTTTCTGCGACCGTAAGTGTAATATGTGGTGTATCACCAGTTTCGTTGCTATACGTCAACGACAATTAGGATACGCATATTTACTTACGTTGATGACATGTGATGTTATGTGTTGCTGTGATATGTTATATTGGATCGTCGTGTTTTGAATAGACGGGTTTTTTTTTATGTGAGATGAGAGTTTTTCATTTTCATTCATGTAAAAGCTTGTATGTAATATTCTTTTATTGGGGCACTTCCGGGTTGAGGATGATGTCACCATTGATGTATATTATTTACCTTTCCGCATTAGGATAGACCCAAGGAGGAGAGCATAAGTAACCGGGTTCTAGGGTTCAATGGGAGACCATCTCGAGGAGTCGAGACTGGGTCTCCTAACTCTAGAATTGGTAGGGTTGCTTGCCGCTCTCGTAGGGGGTCTAGGGATGTGGGTTTGGTTATTCATCACGACCGTGGAATCCGTGTTTTATACTGGCTTAATTAAAACACGGAATTCCTAGTATATCCAATATTTCATATATGATTCTTCTGCTGTTGATATTTTGTGATGTGATCACTTGATATGTTCTGAAACGAATGCCTATATTATATATATGATATATAATTAATATTGCTGATTTCGTTTCATATGTGATTCTTGGGAAGCATAATTAATGGGACTTCATTAATCAGATTAATGAAATAAAAGAAACCTAAAGATGTTGTAGAAACTTGTTTAAAAACCGGTAGCTCTAGTTCTTGCTTTGCATAGCGGTATTCCTTGTAGAATATCCAGCACCTTATTCGATAAGGAAAGATCCGAGATCCCTTCACCGGGAGTGACCTCTTTAGCAAAACTGGCAGATGCTACAAACTCGGTGTGTCTTTTGATTGCTTCTATAGTTTTTACTTTGCATAGCGGTATTTGTGAAATATCCTGCACCTCATTCGATGAGGAAAGAGACAAGATCCCTTCACCGGGAGTGACCTCTTTAGCAAAACTAGTAAAAACCACAAAAACACTCCTTTTTTAAAAAAAATCATTTGATTCTACAACGATATCAAGTTCATTACGCAAAAGGTTTTCTTAAAAACCTGTCGTAGCCCTCCGTCATTTCAGATAAGTACTTCATAGTATTCGTGCTACGTTTGTTGACCTGCGTCATGGCGTAGTGTGCGGTAGCTATTTATGCTTATCTGCTAAAAGTATATGATGCGATTGAGTTAGGGTAGTCGTGTGACCTTGTTGACCTGCGTCAAGGGTCGTGCGGGTGGGTTTAATTCAATCATGAAATGCACGGGTTGAACTTGACTAGCGGACTATGGTTTGTTGACCTGCGTCAAGGTCATAGGACGCTAGAGGTAAAATTATCGGGAATTTCAAGTGTTGAAATTTGCAATGAGATTGCATACCTTCTATGAGATAGTTGGATCCCGATACCCACTGCGAGTAAGAGTTACTCCTGAGAGAGTCTTACACATTACAATTAGCCGATCAACTAGGTGTCTAGAAAGGTGTTAACGGGGTTACACCTCTGGAAAAATGAGGTTTATTTTAATTAGGTTCGTGCGAAAGCGTGGGGAACCTCCCTCAAAGTACCGACACTGGCCTGGCCGAAAGATTGGCGAACTTGTAGGGTGTAATTAATCCCGGCTAGTCTTACCTTTTAGGGTTTGAAGGAAGATTTGATAAAAACAGTGGGAGCCATCCTGATTAGATAAAATAATAACCAATCTAATCTTACAAAGAGCGCACGCAGAGTGTTTTTCTCTCTCTCTCTCCTGGTAGTGACCATGTCACGCCTTAATCAAGATAATAATATGGATGTATTGACCGAACCTGCTTATTATATTGTGCTAGGGAATGTTGGTTCCGCTCTATCTTATAATTTTTATAAGTCCGAGAAGGAAATAGGGGAATATCCAAATTCCTATACCACCTAATCGAAGAAAGTGCATGTTGATGCATCTTCTTCGGGTGTGTTCATTACCAAGAACTGTTTCTCAGTATCCTCTACGTCCTGGGTATGTGATACCGAATCAGGATCCCGCATATGTAAAATGTTACATGGGCTACAGATAGGTAGAGAACTGGGAAAGGGTGATATGTCTCTGAGTTTAGAGAATGGTGCAATTGTTGCAAGACAAGTCAGTTGGCATATATCACCTTGTATTAATACATTGATTCTGAATAAATGTTATTAGATACCGAACCTGATATACAACATTACATCAGTTTCTTTATTAAGTTAAAGAAGGATATAATTCTGTATTGGAGGATAATGTTGTGAACATTTTCCAGAATCAAGAGTTGATTCGATCAGGCACGTTATATAATAGCATATACGTTCTAAATCAAACCACAGTTCAAAGTATCTAGAACACTCACAAGAGGAACAATTCAGAAATGAACGAATCCTTCTTGTGGCATTGTAGACTAGGTCATATCAATGCGACACGACCAGCTAAGTTACATAAGGATGAAAATGAGAATCTGTTCGAATTATCATCTTGTGATACTTGTCGGTCTTGTCTCAAAGGTAAAATGACCAATACTCCGTTTACTTGAAACAGAGAAAGAGTTACTGAACTCTTGGGACGGATACATGATGATGTATACGGTCCTATGTCTACAAATGCCAAGGTTGGTTCTTTGTACTTCATTACATTCATCGACGTTCTCTAAAGATTCGGAAATGTGTTCCTGTTGAAACACGAGTCTGAAACTTTTGAGAAATTCAAGGAATATAAGCTTGAAGTTGAAGAACCAGACGGGTAGAAGTATTAAGTCCTTCGATGTGATCGGAGAAGAGAATACTCCTTCGTATATACCACAGCACAACGGTGTATCGGGGCGGGAGGTATCACACCCTATGAGATATGGCGCGCTCTATGATGAGTATTGGTGAGTTACCTGTTTCCTTTTGGAGTTATGCACTTGAGAAGCTGCATACCTATTGAATGGGGGTTCCAACCAAATCAGTGCCTACCACTACATATGAGATATGTGTAGGGATTCTATAGCACCACACTAGGTTTAGGGTTGCATCACACATGCTATAACAACTTTTTAGAGGGTGCTAAATAATTCCAAACATGAATCGAACTAGAAAAATAGAGTAACAACAAGCTAGTATGATATACTATAAGTGTCTAACACTAAGTGGGGAGAAACACAACCTTTGTAGACCTCCTCCTAGACTCCTTGGATTGTGTAGGGTTTGAACCGGTTGGCTTGTATCCTTTCACGTCCATGATGATCCACCACGAACTCCCTTTGCACCAAGCTTCACTTGATCAAGGATGAAGATGAAGCAAACACTCCACACTAGTGGGCTAGACTAAAGTAGAATGGTGATGTGGGTTTGGATCTCAATTAAAAATCTTTTCTTTTAATTCTTTCTCTTTCTTTTAAAACCCTAGAGAGCTTTGAGGAGAGAAAGGAAGAAGGAGATGGCTCAAACTAAACTCAAGAGAATAATATGAGAATAATGAATAACTCTAACTCAACTTACGAGAGTAAGTGAGAGTCATCCGCTAAACTATGGTTACAAAATATCTAGATATTTTGTAACTTGAGTTTAAGCAAAACCATGCGCTAAAACTATGGGTAATTAAACCATGGTATTAATACATTTTTTCTTTTCTCAAATAAACAAAATATACATAATATGTAACCATGTAAGTCTTGCATTGCCATCACCAATGTATCATCAACCATGATACATGTATGCTTGCATGTGTGCATCCATATCAATATATACATACACTCATGCATGCATCATAAAGAAATAGGTTTTAATAAATGAGCTAATGGATTTAATATTAAATCAACACTTGATTTAATAACCCGTTCATATCACATACGACCCGTCCAATAGTAAACGCCTGATTAAAATACGGTATCCAATACACGCATTTAATCGAGCTCCCGCGCATATCACATATGCACCCCACATCTTTTCGCCTGAGCTAGGAGACCCCTTTGTGGGACTCTAAGACTCGTCAATACGCTAGCAGTAGGCAGTGATCACATCACATGCCGACAAACCATCAGTGGCACAAGCTGTACGTAACGGCTTCCAGGTATTGAGCGATCAGAAGAAACACAAGCAAACCTGCTAAAACTCCCGTCGAACTAACCGGTAACACTTACCGTACACTACGGTAACTTCGTCAGATATGCTACATATGTGAGTCTAGGGATGGTATCGTCGACCCCAATAACCCAATAAGTCATTCCGGTATATGGCTTATAACAGATCGAGAAACTACTGATAACACTTATCAGTAAATCTCAGCAGCCCTGGCCAGGGACTTCCTGTTATAGCCAATCGTACATGGTGCAACATCAACCCCCAATACCGGGATAGACGAAACCCCTCCTATCGCTCATTGCCTCCATGTGCCTCGGGACTGTACTCAAAATCCACCAGTTTGCACGACTCAGTAGAACCGTGGTAGGGTGGAGATTAAAGAACAATGGGAGGCACACAAGACTCTATGACGATTTCGGGTCTACAGACTAACCTGTACCAGTGTCACCTGAGAACTGCTATCCGACGATAGATATAATACCATATAGGAGTTCTCGGTGAGTCCGTTCAGGGTACCCAGTCTCACTGAGCACCCGTATACGGTCTTTGGTGTCACCATACCAATGGATATGGGATCATCTATTGCCCATCATATCGGACAAGTAACGTATACGCTAGTCTACTCTGGTGATATCGATGCCCCGTCTCGATACACCCACGACTATGAACATTTCAAGGATATGCTCATAGACTACACATGTCCCACTAGTATGATCCGCATCATAATCTCAGTAGTCCTGCATATCCTAAGGGCTATATCAACTTGTACCAAATGAATGAAAGCATGATCAAATGAACATGTCATGATAAAGGTGCAACCAGATAGCATACTATCATGTCGAGCAAGAATGTCCCCTGAATATATATATATATATATACACACACATATCGGTACATACACTATCATATAATGGCCTCTAGGGCATACATATATCCAACAATGTCCCACTTGCAGTAAGGCCAATTATTGTCGTATCTCATACCCAACATCTCAAAAAGTCGCTCATGCTGCGGCAGAGGGAGGACCTTGGTGAGTGGATACGCGGTGTTATCTTTTGTATCTACTCTCCGAATCTCGATCTCACAGCGATCAACTATCTCCCGGATCAGATGATATCGCCTGAGAATGTGTCTGGATCGCTGATGGGACCTGGGCTCTTTTGTTGGAGTTAGTGCCCTCAGAGTCAATTATTGGATCACAGGCACGTGATTGCAATGATTGAGGGAGGACCTATCCCAGTAGGACAGTCTTACACAAGATGATAGTATGCTATCTGGTTTATCTTTATCATCGTGTACTGCTTTAGGTGACATTAATGATCACTATTGCACGTTGATAGAGCCCTTAGGATTCTTGCTTGACGGCCAGCAGTATGATGGCGATCATATACGTGGGAGCTGGGGTCTATAAGCACATCCTTAAAAGGTCCCTAGTCGTTGGAGTTTCGAGACTGGGCATCGATACTCCATTAGTAGGCTAGTGTATACAGTCGAGACCCCGACGAGGGGCGGTGGCCGGTCTCACAAGCCACTGGTGTCAGTTGGTTCACCTAAGATATATACAGGTGCTCATTGGGTTATGAGTACACCGGACAGGACTCGCCGGGAACCTGCTAGTTAGGATTATACCAGACGTCAGATAGCAGTTCCCTGGTGACATTTGTACAGGTTAGTTCATCGACCTGAGATCGTCATTTATCTCGTATGAGTTCCCACTGTACTTTGATTACTACCCTACCACGGCTCAAAGGAGTCGTGCAAACAGGTTTTAGTTGGGTACAGTCCCGAGCCACATGGAAGCAGTGAGCGGATCTGCAGGGGTTCGTCTCTCCCGGTATTGGGGGTGAGGTCGCGCCGTGTCTAAGAGAGCCATTACACAAAGCCCTCGGCCGAGGCAGGAGATTTACTGGTAGGTATTCCAGTAGTATCTCAGGGTGTTCTGGGCTTCACTCCGACACGACTTGTACCGCTTTTGGGGGTCTGACTTTTACCAACCCCCTAGGCCCGCCATGCGATACTCATAGACGAACGGACTGGACTGTACGGATATTGTCACTGACAGGCTCAGTAGGATGTCAGGATGAGTTCGCTCATCGACGTCCCTTTTGGTCAATAGCTGGTGGCCCGTCACGTATGGCTAATACCTCTGACGTGCTGGTGGTTAAATCCACAGCCATAGTATTGACGAGTCTTTAGAGTCCCCCACACAGACAGTTACTCAAGTTTCGGGCGAAACGCTGTAGAGGCCGTTTGGAGATATGGCAGGGTTCGATCAAATACGTGTGGTATTGCATAGATCATGATCGGACGGATTTTACTAGCGGGCTTTGGTTTAAGCCGGATCCTAGTATTAGACAGTGTAGATTTTGTCTTTTTGCATTTGTGTTCAGTGGGAATACAAATGCGGGCATGTATATGCAGTCGCGGGGTTTTCCTGTAATTTATTACGGGATCAGTTTTCTGAAGTTACCTGTTTGCATTCCATTCCGGCCAGTTTTCCTTTGTTCCTTCCTGGCCGGGCTTTTCCGATGGAGGGGGTTATTTGCAAGTGTGCAAATAACATTTGTGGAGGGGTTTTCTTGTATTTGTGGCATTATGATAGGTTAAGCATCTTTGCTTTTTCATGATGGTTTAGCATTAATGAGATTAGAATGGATTAGAAATGGATTTGACTTGGTTATCATCACATTTGGATGTGGTCACCCCTTTGCTTTTACTACACTTACCTTCCTTCTTGTTTTGATTTTCCCTCCACCATTTTATGTTAAGGGGGCCGGCCACATTAGGGGATGAGAGAGAGGTTCATATTATTTTTGGTGTGGGAAAAAGTATCATTGATCTCATTTTTTAGCTTGCCGCAAAAACTCCTAAGTTGATCTCTTTTCTTTACCTCCATCCAAAGGCAACTTCAACCCCAAATGAGACAACCCTACTACACTACACCTACAGCACTCTTGGACGCGTCGGCTTGCTAACTTCGCGCCCGAGTTGCCTCGGTCAAGAGGTGGGAGCCCATAAAAGAAATCGGCTACGTGGTGCCCTTTCCGACGAGGAGGTGACAAATGGTGATTCCGCGGGAGATCGGGACGACGACGAGAAGACCGAAGGACACGGATCGCTCGGTATATCTCTCTTCCCATCTCTAGTTAGATAGGATTAGGTTAATGGTTACGATCCGGGTTTATTGTCCGCGGTAGCGCCGGTTTAAAGTTAAGAAAATTTTTGATTCCACATTTTGGCCTCGAGTAGACGGCCGGGGCGCTGCCGTGGCACAACATCTTTGGCCAACGCCATAGTCCCATTATTATCACAATAAAATGGTATTGGATCAATAATGGTCGGAACTACTCCTAGCTCCGAGATGAACTTCCTCATCCAGACGGCTTCCTTGGCAGCATCATTTGCAGTAATATACTCAGCTTCCATTGTGGAGTCTGCAACGATATCTTGTTTGGAACTCTTCCAACACACTGCCCCTCCATTGAGGGTAAAGACAAACCCTGAGATAGATTTGCTGTCATCCTTATCACTCTGGAAGCTCGAATCGGTAAAGTCCTCCATTTGGAGATCTTTGTTACCATACACCAAGAACATTTCTTTAGTCCTTCGCAAGTACTTAAGAATTTTCTTCACAGCTGTCCAGTGATTCTCCCGTGGGTTGGATTGATACCTGCTTACTACACCCAGTGCATAAGCTACATCAGGGCGTATATATAATATCGCATACATTATAGATCCTACAGCAGAAGCGTAGGGTATAATACTCATGCGAGCTCTCTCTTCATCAGTCTTTGGGCAAAAGTCCTTGGAGAGAGTAACTCCATGACTAGCGGGTAAGGAACCCCGCTTGGAGTCTTCCATACTAAACCTCTTTAGGATGGTGTTAATGTACCTGGTTTGGGACAATCCTAATAACCATTTAGATCTATCCCTATAGATCTTCATGCCCAATATGTATGAGGCATCACCCAAGTCCTTCATGGAGAACCTTTGTGATAAGAACAATTTGAGAGATTGTAACATAGGAACTTCGTTTCCTATCAGAAGAATGTCATCCACGTACAATACGAGGAATGTAACAGTACTTCCTACAATCTTCTTATAAACACAAGGTTCATCTAGATTTTTGACGAAATCAAACTCTTTGATAACATCATCAAAACAGATGTTCCAACTCCGTGATGCCTGCTTTAATCCATAAATGGATTTAAGCAACCTACATGTTTTCCCGCTGCTCCCACTATCAATGAAGCCCTCTGGATGATCCATATAAACGCATTCTTCTAAATCACCATTTAGAAAAGCAGTTTTAACATCCATCTGCCAGATTTCATAGTCGTAGTGAGCTGCAATAGCAAGTAGGATCCAAATGGATTTAAGCATGGCTACAGGAGAAAAGGTTTCATCATAGTCCAGTCCTGGTCTTTGTCGAAATCCTTTCACCACAAGCCTTGCCTTATAGGTCTCCACCTGCCCATCTACACCGATCTTTCTCTTAAAGATCCATTTGCACCCTATGGGTTTTACCCTAGAGGGTACAACATCCAAAGTCTATACTTTGTTGGTGTACATAGACTCCATTTCGGATCTCATGGCATCCAGCCACTTCACAGAGTCACCACTCGTGATAGCTTGCTGAAAACTGGTAGGGTCATCATCATCCATGATGCAATCTTCTCCGTCACCATCAACGAGAAAACCGTAGTATCTCTCCGGTGGGCGAAAAGTCCTACCGGATCTACGGAGTGGCTGAGGTTCATTATGTTCTGTTGCAACTTCAGGTTCAACCAAGTCGTCATTTGTAACTTGTGTCTCTAGAACCTCTTCTAGATCTACCACATTGCCATCAGCATCATTTGGAAAAAATCTCATTTTCTAAAAACGTGGCATTTCGAGAAACAAACACCCTTTGTTCCTCCTTGTGGTAGAAAAGATATCCATATGAATCTTTTGGATATCCCATAAATACACACTTGACTGATCGTGTTCCGAGGTTAAGGACATCGTAGTCCGTGGGTTTAAAGGGACCCCACAGTCCCTGAAATGTGTGGTTGTCGGGACCCATCACCTCTCTGAAGACGTTGAAGGATTACAACGACAAATATCAGAGGAGTAAAGAGATGTACCCTCGAACCGGTGTGAGTTGGTTGGAAGATCTGTAGTCCAATTTGGGACTAAGATCTGTTGAAATATTTATGAGCAGATAGGCTCAATTAAATATAAGTTGAGGACTTATGGCCAATATTCGGCTAAGTCCAATAAATGTTTAACATTTTTATTCTAGGTTGTTGAGCCTTTATTTGGGCTTGGCCCTTTTTAATAATGCTGAGCATTTGATCTTGACACTTTTTTGGTCTTGTATTGAATGCAGAGCATTCATCAGAACAATTTATGTTCTGTCAGCGCCCACGTGAAGGACACGTGGCGCGCTTGGCGCTTTTCGCCAGTTAAAAGCGCAGTGCGCTTCTGCAGGGTGGCGCACACGTGAGTGACACGTGGCGCGCTTGGCGCTTTGCGCCAGATGATGAGCGCATTGCGCTAGTCCATGAGAGCATTGCGCTTTCAGTTTATTGGCGCACATGTGAGTGACACGTGGCGCGCTTGGCGCTAGGCGCCAGCCCATGAGCGCGGTGAGCTATTTCAAAAGCGAAAAGCGCAAGTTGCATACGTGGTTGACACGTGGCGCATTTTGGCGCTGAGCGCCGGTCCAGAGAGCGCAGAAGCGCTGTTCAAGAGCGCAAGGAACATTTCAATAGCGCAAAGCGCATTTCAATAGCACAAAGCGCAATTGATCAAATTTATGATCTGTGGACAAATTTATGTTCTTTTTAAAGGAGGCTTTGCCTCAAGATTTAAGAACAACAGTTCTTATTGTTTTTGGAAAGGGCTTTGCCTTTATAGATCAATGATCTGTGAATGAAGTAATACTTCTCTGTTTTTATGATAAGATCTTTTGATCTTTTTATAAAAGTCCTTAGTCTTTTGTAGATCTATGATCTTTTTTAAGAAGATGATTCTTCTTTTTAATTGTGAGATGAATCCATCTCTTTGTTCATCACCATTTTTACCTTGAAGAAAAGTCTTCTTTTGCTGAGAGCTTGCTCTTCTTTCTTTTAGTTTTCTCAAAGTTTATAGGGTTTTTTTTTATTTATCAGACTTGAAGTCTTGGGGCCTTTATATAGGGCAAATTGATCAGTTCAATCAGTTAAAGAGATCCTTCTCTGATTGATTTGGGAATATTTCCCACCGTTGGATCTTTGATCCTAAGGCTTCTGTTTTGCAGAAGATAATTTTCTTGTTTTAATAAGATTGGAAAGATCTTTCCATAACAGAATTTTAATTCTGATTAATAATTTATTATTATTATATATTTTGATCTAACGGTATGGAATTTTTAATTCCAGCGCTGGCGCACCTTGCACTGGCGCTCCTTGCGCTAGCGCACCTACGGTTGACACGTGTTGCGCAGCGCAGAGCGCAGCACAGTCTGCGCTAGAGCACCTGTGTTTGACACGTGGCGCGCAGCGCACCTAGCGCTGGATCTGAAGCGTTGCTTCAACTTTTGAATTTTGAATTTTAAAAAAACAGAGCTTTGCTCTGATTGGGAGAAGCAGAAGCGTCGCTTCATTTCAAATCTTGGAATTTGAACAGAGTTTTGCTCTGATTGGGGAAAATAGAAGCATCGCTTCATTACAAATCTAGGAATTTGAACAAAGCTTTGCTCTGATTGCGGAAACAAATGTCCCCCCCTCGTTGCGCTTACGTGGCCCATACGTAAGTGCGGCGGTGGCAGCATCTCAGTCGTTGGATCAACTTAGAAGTTGAAGAGGCGGCTTAACGCCTATAAATAGGACCTTTGGTCCTCTAGATGATTATCATCTTCTTTCTTTGAGAATTTTTGTTCAGAGCGCAGCTCTTTTGTTTAAGAACTTCCCAGGAGTAAATACTCTCTCCAAACTTAGGTAAAATTTTAATAAATTTTAATAAGTTAGGGTTTTACCCATTAACAGAGCCTTGCTCTTTATAGATCTTTAATCTACAGAAAACCCATTTAGGGTTTCATTAGTAGAGCTTTGCTCTCATGAACCCATAGATCTAAAGAGATATTTTGGGGTTTCTCAGCCCATAAACAGAGCCTTGCTCTTTTGAATCATATTGATTTGTTAATTTTTGATGAAGAACTCTTAAGAGTTTGTTCATGGATCTTGAAGGTCCCAGAATTTTTTAATTCGTAAAAAATTAATTTTAATTAATTTTCTTTTCTGATGGGTTTTTTCATCATCATTACAGAGCCAGGCTCTTGACTTTCTCGGGAAATCACTTTAAATTCATTTTATAATTGACTTTGACAGGTGTCATTCTTGTTTTTAGAGCGTTGCTCTCGAGGAGTTTAACTCTTTGACCCGATGGGTCGCTTATTAAATGAGACTCCCTTTTTAGGATTTCTCCCAAATTCGAATTTATTAGGCATCATAATTAGAATCTGTTTTCTCCATGGGGATATCAAGGGCCGTTTAAATCTCTGTGTCTGTTTTTAATAAGAATTTACTTAATCAGTCTATCCGCTAATTATTGTTGATTTTCTTTCTCAGGAGTTATGGACGCTCATAGTATGACCTTGATGAGATTATCTTTTACGGAGACATCCGCTCACTCGGCCGTTCTCAAAATCGAGAATTCACAAACACCCAGTGTGCCGAGATCATGAGTCGCTTTGACGCATACAATGGTCGACTGCTTCCTCGACGTTCCTCTTTCCTGAAGCTTATCGTGGGAGCGATCTGGGAAGCGCTTCCTTTATTCTCTACCTGTTAGTTATATGTATGCCCTAGAGTCCATTACTGTACATAGGATGTATATTGTAGTGGATGCTGGGACATATATAGGGAGGATTTTCTTGCTCGACATGATAGTATGCTATCTGGTTGCTCTTTATCTTAACGTGTACACTGATTGTCTCTCTGTTACATGTTGGTAAAGCCCTTAGGATGTGTACTTGACTACCTGGACTATGAAGCGGGTCATACTAGTGGGGACATGGTAGTCCATAAGTACATCCTTCAAGGTCCCTAGTCGTGGGTGTATCGAGACGGGGCATCGATATACCAGAGTAGACTAGCGTATGCCTTCTCGACCCATAAAGATGGGCGATGGATGATCCCATATCCATTGGTGTTTGACATCAGAGATGATATACGGGTGCTCAGTGGAGACTGGGTACACTGGACGGACTCGCCGAGAACTCCCAGATGGTATTATACCTTACGTCAGATGGCAGTTCTCTGATGACACTGGTACAGGTTAGTCTGTAGACCCGAGATCGTCATGGAGTCTTGTGTGATTCCTACTGTGCTTTGATTTCCACCTTACCACATCCAAGAGGGCGTGGGTACAGTCCCGAATCACATGGAGGTAATGAGCGATAGGAGGGGATTCGTTCTCCCGGTATAGGGAGTTGATGTTGTGCAGTGTTCGATTGTCTATAACCGGAAATCCCTGGCCAGGGTTGCTGAGATTTACTGGTAAGTGTTATCAGTAGTATCTCGAACTGTTATAGACCTCATATCGACACGACTTATCAAGCTACTGGGGTCTGACGTTTACCACCCCTAGGCTAGATATGCGACATATCAGACGAACAGACCGGACTGTACGGTAAGTGTTACTGGTTGGATTCACAGGAGTGTGAGCGGGCTTGCTCGTTGATCTTCTGATCGCTCAATACCCGGATGGCCGTTACGTTTAGCAGACCGCTTGCGGCTTGTGGGTGTTTGATATGATCATCACCTGCTGCCGGCGTATTGACGAGTCTTTAGAGTCCTACACAGAGGTTTCCTGGCTCAAGCGAAACGAAATAGGAGCGCATATGAGATATGTGCGGGACCGAGAATAATACCAGTATGTGATACTGTATTCTATTCTCGCGATTTGTATCATCGGTCGGTTATATGTGATATAGCCGGGTTACCGAATCAAGTGTTGATTCGATACATTGATACACTTGATATTAGTCGGTTATATGCAATATGACCGGATCATTAAATCAAGTGTTGATTTAATGATTTAATGTATAATTATATATTTGATATATTACTTTACATTAACTAGTATTTGTTCACTTAAGATTGATTATCTCACTTGATTGTGCACATTGTATATATGATATATGTTTGTGCACTAGTTTGTATCATGTTTGATGATACATGCAAACTTGGGTGTGTGTTTACTTTAAACCATGTTTAGGTAAATGGTTAGGGTTTTATTTTATTTATTCATTTATTTATTTATTCTTTTGGGCAAGAAATAAAATGGTGGTTTCTTTTGTTTTCACTTGAAGCTTCATGAAGCTTTGACCATTTTGTTTCTTTCCTTAACCTAACCATTCACCTAAACCCTAGTTTAGTCTCTACACTAGTTACACTCACCCATGGTTGCTAAAATGATAACCATCACTTGATTTTCTTTTTGGAAATAATTCACTTTCTTTTCTTTCTTCTTCTTCTTCTTCATGAAGAGAAGAAACCATTGCTAGAAATTTCCAAGTGATGATTCCAAGTGAGAAATCCAAATCCAAAGTGAACCCACTTCCTATTTCTTCATCCTCTACCACTTGCCATGTAGTAGAGTGTGTTATCTTCACAAGTTTCATGACATAGTGAAGGTGGAGCTTGAGTTTGAGTCGCCTCGACGTAGATCATCTTCGGCATCGAAGTCAACGACCTAGCCCGCCCATTTCTCCGATGAAACCGACGCTAGAGTCCGGGATTCCGATGATCGCAGCGGAGGGACGTCAACACGGAGCTAGAGAAGTGGTGGACCAGATCTACAAAGGTTGTATATCTATTCACTTAGTAGTTAAGTTGTTAACTTGCTTGTAGTTTCGCCTATCCTCTAGTTAACGATCGCATTAGGGTTTCTCGGCACATAGTAATTTTTGAATTGGCCATGTTTGATCAGTTGTAGAACCTCATGGGTCTGCCTAGGAACCCTACAGTGGTATCAGAGCCTAGCTAGAGCTTTAGGCGATGTGTAGACGATGTTAGAAGTCCGATCGAACCCGAAACCCTAATCGAATACCACTCTCTGTACATTTTTCAAAACTGTGGAATTTTGTGAATTAAAAATATGCAGAAAAATATGCAGGGTTTTCTAAGAAATACTGTACAAAACATGCCCCTAAATCGATCAAAGCGCCGTAGAACCGCGGCACGAGCATGGCTCGTGCGGCGGTTCCGCGGCCGTACGGTCGCTTCCTTCAGAACTTTTTGCACAGTAATGTCTTAATATTATTCTTGTATTTTCTGGGAATTTTTAATTTGCATTCAACAGTTGAATTTTCTGGGTTGTTTTGGGGATTCGATGATTCGATCGATTTATTTAACTTCGTCTATGTGTTTTTCTGGATAATTTTTGAATATGTTAAAAAGTTCGACCGGATATAAATACCCAATTTTTCCCCTGCCGGAAAATTTCCAAGTGTTGGATTTTTCCGTGGTTTAAGAACGTTCTAAGTAGTGCAAGTAACGCGATGGTCCCTCTAGAAGACAACAAACCTTAACTCGATTATGTGACCATCTTGAACTGCCCTTTGAACCTTAGGGTTTGGGGCAGTACGGCGTGCCACATGTGAGGCGTTGGCTTGACCCTTCTACGGCTGGACCGTTGGTATTGTGGCATGAAGTGAATGTTTTTAAACTTATTTCATGTGTTGAGCTATTTCGGGAAAACTTGGGCGTTTGATTGTTCGATCGGAAAGTTTAACATTTTCTATTTATCCGGAATGTGATACAATATTTGGAATCCACAAGGAGTTATGAGATAACTGATTTGAATGTTATAAACATAGCACTTTAGTCTCACTTGATCGGTTGCCACGAAATTTTGATGTGATCAAAATGTTAGTGTATATGCCCTAGAGGCCATTACTGTATCATACTAGTTTGTATATTACTTAATGGAAGCTTGGGATATTCACCTTGTATAAACAATCTTGCTCAATATAGTAGTATGCTACTTGGTTTGTTTCTACTTCAATGTGTACTTGTGTTTATTTCAGTATATCACCTATACACATTAGTGGAGCCCTTAGGATCTTTGCTTGATTACCAGCGTTGTGATGGCAGTCACACTAGTGGGGGCTGGGTAATCTATAAGCACATCCTTATGCAGGTCCCTAGTCGCAGGACTATCGAGACAGGGCATCGATACTCCGGAGTAGACTAGCGCATGCGCTTCTCATCCCAGAGTGGGAGACGGTCTGTCTCACAGCCGTCAGTACGTCGTACTAGAGATAGTATGCGGGTGCTCGTTGGGTTACGAGTACACTGGACAGGACTCGTCGGGAACTGACCGGTTGGTATTATACCTATCGTCAGTTATCAGTTCCCAGGTGACATGAGTACAGCTTATTCCGCTGACTTGACACTGTCACTTCGTCTCGAGTGTGTTCCCACTGTACTTTGATTACTACCCTACCACGGCTCAAAGGAGTCGTGCAAACAGGTGGTAGTTGGGTGCAGTCTCGAAGCACTTGGAGGCAGTGACGGTTAGACAGGATTCGTCTCTCCCGGTATTGGGGGTTGACATCGCGCTGTGTCTAGGAGAGCCATTACACGAGTAGTCCCTGGCCAGGGCAATCGAGATATACTGGTAGGCTTCCAGTGTTATCTCAGGTTGTTTTGGGCTTCGCTCCGACACGACTTGTACCGCTATTAGGGGACTGACGTTTACCGCCCCCCTAGGCCCGCCATGCGATGTATCAGACGAACAGACCGGACTGTACGGAGATTGTCACATTCAGGCTCAGTAGGAGTTCAGATGGATTTCACCTCGTCAGTCTTCTTGTCGGCTTCTACCTGGGGACCGTTACGCACAGCTAGTGCCGCTTGCGGTCTGTGGTTAAACCCACTGCCAGCGTAGCGTCGAGTCTTTAGAGTCCCACACAGAAAGCTATCCGCCTTTAAGCAAAAGAGTAGAGGTCGCATGGTTTTGCGGCAGGTCGCATGGTTTTGCGACAGGGTTCGGTCACATCCGTGCACTTGTGCACGTACAGTGTCCGGACAGTAAACACTAGCGGGCTTTGGTTTAAGCCAGATCCTAGTGTATGTATTGGGATTGGATTTATCCAGTTTGTATTCGTGTTCCTCGGAACGCGGATGCGGGTGTGTATGCACAGTTGACGGAGAGACAGAGGCGGAGGATTCTCATTAGGGTTGTTGACCGTTGACAGTTGACTATTGATTTTTTGCTCAACCCTAATGAGAATATGATATGTGATTAACAATTATATTAATTAGGTATTATGGTGACATGGTTGTTGAGTTGTTGACTTTGTTGACTTTTGTTGACTTGTTGACTTTGTGGACCGGTTGACTAGGCTTGACTAGTTGACCATCATGATAACTATAGCTATCATTTCATGGCAAAGACTTTTGCTTGCTTGCTCTTTTGTGCAAAATGAGTGCATGAAATGATATGGCTATGGTTGCTTAAACCATCACATAATACTTGATTGATATGATGTGTTATGATTGTTTTGGATTATGAGAGCCA
The DNA here is from genome assembly GCA_030015575.1 of Agapanthus africanus. NCBI lineage: Eukaryota > Viridiplantae > Streptophyta > Magnoliopsida > Asparagales > Amaryllidaceae > Agapanthus > Agapanthus africanus. The sequence continues at coordinate 313,067,295 of JASDDO010000031.1, read as the reverse complement.
AATGACAAAAGTCTTCTCTCATTCTTTCATGCTCATTATCTCTCTTGTTCTTGAGCTCTCATCTTCCTCCTCTTGCTCTCCCTCTCTTAGTCTATGGTTCACTTGTCTCATGAGTTGAGAATCAAGAACCATAGATAAAATTCCATACAAACTCTTCTCTACTCACTCTAGTTCACAAGGTTTAGCAAACCAAGTGAACTAGTTTCTTCAAAGACCGAAGAAGAAGCCAAAGGTAGAAGCTTTCGAGGTGGATTTATCTTCGGCGCAAGGAGACGACGGAGTGAAGGCGATCCGGACGACCATCAAAGCTTGAAGACGAAGGAGTTCGAGAAATAGAAAGGTATAACCCCCTAACCGAGTAGTTAGCAACCCGTAGTTAGGTTGTTAGTTAGATGTTTAACAAAGATCCGGGTTTTAAGTCCATGTTACCACCTCTAAGAAAATCGTTTTTTATCAAATTCCGCATGCCCGAAAGTACCGGGAGAGGTAGCATGGACTTACACAAAAGTCCGTCGCAATCACGTAGCGTACGCGGATACTCGCCGGGTAAACTTAATAGATAGCCATGCCCCATAGTCCCGACCAAGTGACTGTAGGAGAACCCCATCGCCGAAAGCATCCGTTCGGGTGCTCGCGGCAGCAGTGTTCCGCCTTAGTGCACTTCGTCGACGGCATCGGGGGTGCGGCCGCTTACTAAAGTTTGCGACGAGCATTCGATCAAAATGCCGGGAATCTTGTTGAATTGCCCGACTTAATATTGAAATTTTTTTTCGATAATGAGACTAAAATGCGGGGTTTATAATTGTTAAGCATGTGATGTCTAAGGAATTCAGATGGTCAGGCATGCGATGTCTGAGTAGATTGCGGATTCCAACTGTTGTAGTTTTACACTTTCTTTTCTGTGACCGTAAGTGTAATATGTGATATCGCCGGTTTCGTTGTTATATGTCAACGACAATTGGGATGCGCATATTTACTTATGTTAATGATATGTGATGTTATGTGTTGCTGGATATGTTATATTGGATCGTTGTGTATGAATAGCCGGGGTTTTTTTATGTGAGATGAGTGTTTTTCATTTTCATTCATGTAAAAAACTTGTATGTAATATTCTTTTATTGGGGCACTTCTAGGATGCGGAAGATATCACCGTTGATGTATATTATTTACTTTTCCGCACTAGGATAGACCCAAGGAGGAGGGCACAAGTAACCGGGTTCTGGAGTCCAGTGGGAGGCCATCTCGAGGAGTCGGGTCCGGGTCTCCTAACTCTAGAATTGGTAGGGTTGCTTGCCGCTCTCGTAGGGGTCTAGGGGTGTGGGTTTGGTTATTCATCGCTACCGTGGAATCCGTGTTTTATACTGGCTAGTATTGAAAACACGGACGTCCTAGTATATCCAATGTTTCATATGTTTCTTCTGCTGCGATATCTGTGATGTGATCATTTGATATGCTGTGATGGATACTGTATATAGTATATATGATATATTATATAGACGTTACTTATGTTTTACACCCGCGCTAGCCCTGCCCCGCTCTGCCGTTAGTTACCTAACCTAACGGTGCACGAGGGGACATCGAGGCGAATGCGGATGGCATAAGTGTACGTCGTATTTATCTGTGATGTTTAGGTGACTTAAATGATCGGACTTCATTAATATGATTAATGAAAGAAAAGAAACCTAAAAGATGTTGTGGAATCGAATTTTCAAAAACAGGTAGCTACAGTTATTGCTTTGCATCGCGGTGTTCCTTGTAGAACATCCTGCACCTTATTCGATAAGGAAAGGGCCGAGATTCCTTCACCGGGAGTGACCCCTTTAGCAATAACTGGCAGATGCTACACCCCTCGGTTTGTCTTTTGATTGCTTCTATAGTTTTTGCTTTGCACAGTGGTATATATGATATATCCTGCACCTTATTCGATGAGAAAAGGGCCGACGATCCCTTCACCGGGAGTGACCCGTTTAGCAAAACTAGAAAAGCCTAAAAAACACTCCATTTAAAATTCATTCGATTCTACAACGATATCAAGTTCATTACGCAAAGGGTTTTCATAAAAACCTGTCGTAGCCCTCCGTCATTTCAGATAAGTACTAGTTAGTATTCGTGCTGCGGTAGTTTGGCCTCTGTCAAGGCGTAGTGTACGGTAGCTAACTAATGCTTATCTGCTAGCATACGATGCGATTGGATTAGGGTATTCGTACGGCGTTGTTTGGCCTCCGTCAAGGGTCGTGCGGGTGGGTTTAATTCAATCAGGAAATGACGGGTTGAACTTGACTAGCGGACTATGGGTAGTTTGGCTTTCGTCAAGGTCATAGGACGCCAGGGGCAAAATTATCGGGAATTTCAAGTGTTGAAATTTGCAATGAGATTGCATACCTTCTATGAGATAGTTGGATCCCTATACCCACTGCGAGTAATTGTTACTCCTGGTAAAGTTTTACACATTAAAATTAGTCGATCTAGTAGGTGTCTAGAAAGGTGTCAACGGGGTTACGCCTCTGGAAAACGAGGTTTACTGTAATTAGGTCCGTGCGAAAGCACGGGGAACCTCCCTCAAAGTACCGATACTGGCCTGGCTGAAAGATTGGCGAACTTGTAACGTGTAATTAATCCCGGCTAGTCTTTCCTTTTAGGGTTTGAAAGAAGATTTGATAAAAACAGTGGGAGCCATCCTGATTAGATAAAATAATAACCAATCTGATCTTGCCAGAGCATACGCTGAGTGTTTTCTTCTCTCTCTCTCTCCAAGTAGCAACCATATCACGCCTTAATCAAGATAATAATACGGATAAATTGACCGAACCCGCTTGTTATACTGAGCTGGGGAACGTTGGTCCCGCTCCAACTTATAATTGTTATAAGACCGAGCTGGAATTAGGGGACTACCAGGATTCCCATGCCGCCCAAACGAAGAAAGTGCATGTGATGCATCTCCTTCGGGTGTGTTCATTATAAAGAACTGTTTCTCAGTATCCTTTACATCCTGAGTATGTGATACCGGATCAGGATCCCGCATATGTAATCTGTTACATGGGCTACAGATAAGTAAAGAACTGAGAACGGGGGATAAGTTTCATGAGACAGAAAACGGTACAAGTGTTGCAGCCAAGTCTGTAGGTCACTGTCACCCTGTATTCCAAATACATTGATTCTGAACGAATGTTATCAGATACCGAACCTGATATACAAAATCATATCAGTCTCTTTATTAGTAAAGAAATGATAAAATTTTGTATTGTTGGATAATGTTTTGAACATTTCCTATATCAAAAGTTGATCGGTTCAGGCACGTTATCTAAAAGCAATGATGTTCTAAATCAAACTACAATTGTCACGACCCAAAAATTTAGCTCGCGACCAGCACTTAAATCACGCGACGTCTACAGGCGTAACGTAATTTAAGTAAGCTGAAACCCAGATATCTAAACCTTTTTAAGAAAAAAAGATACAATAAATCATGTTTTGTCTTTTGAAAATTTGGGCAGCACCTCCCTTGTAAAAACTAACACCAAAAACGGGTACAACACAGAATATAAGTAAGCATCCCCAAATGGGAGAAAATCACGCCCAACGGTGGAAACAACCACCACAAGTAAAAAAAAAAAGTATACGACGCCCAACGGCGAAGATCTACATAAAGAAAAGCAAAGCAAGACGTCAACCCCAAAAGCGAACATAAAACCCATCGCTCAAGTCTCGCAACTACAAGTCTTCTAAGTCTGTAACATATACAATAACTAGTTTCTGATTTGATGGAGTGACTAGATACAATATGAATAACAATTACAAGAGGGGCACGATCCAGCATATACCACCTGCCAAAGCAAAGCACCCGAAAGCAAGCTGTGTGCCAGCAATGCCGCTACTGATCCGAGCGGACAACGTGCAAGAACTGAGGCACAACGGGGGTAAGTTGCCAACTCGTGAATAGAAAAACATCAACAGGTAGAAATCGAAATAAACAACGATTCCTTGGTCAACTATATCATAAAGGTAATACTATGATATCTAAGGTGATCAAATCTGTATATGTGCCAACACAAGATAAATGCCTAACAGCAAGTGTATATCATCCAACAATGAATCAATGCATGTATGCAGGTGGATCTCGTCCAACAATAAAATCAATGCATGTATGCAGTGGATCTCGTCCACGTGTCAACCACTGACACAACAACTCCTGCATGTAAATATCATAAAAGCATATGCAGGTAAATATAAGGATATCAAGAATGTGTGTCCATCAATGACACATCAAATCATGGAAACCTGGGTGTCTATCACCGACACCCGAAACATCATGAATACCCGTGTCTAACATCGACACGTAAATCCTCATAACTCAGGCGCTGTCACCGCGACTGGCTCTGACGTCATGTCCGTACATCACTCCGGTCGGTATCCCCACGATAACCGCCGAGTCCAAATACTATCACCGGTAGGTAGTGGTCCCTCTATCAGGCTTATCGTCTACACCACGAAATCACCACTCGCCCCGGGGTACCATACCGGGTCCACCATGTACCCGCAGATGGTGCCTCCCGCTCCTTGAATCGGGTTTCACATGCCAATCTCAGAACCGAGAAATCACATGGTGGACGCATCAAAATATCATATCAAGAGAAACCGGGTTTTCAACAATACATAGTTTCTTGAAAATGCCCCCACGGTTCTCAAATCCATAAATCACATGAAATCCATACCTCAATGCGTAAAATCCATATAAAACTGATATATGCAACATAAAACATCAATATGAGCATATAAAGGGAAAACCGCTCTTTCAAATGAATCCAGCTTTTAAAAATATATCTTGCGGTTCCCAAATCCTCCGAAATCAAGTGCTGTATTATATGAAGTGTACATGTAATTGTAGCAAGATTTAAGTATCTACATGTAAGCAGGTATGTATGATGCATCTCATAAGCACAATAAGCAATGTCTCAATATCACATGTCAATATGTAGGCATGATGTACATGTAGCTGTAGCAGAGTATGTGGGTGTACATGTCAGTATATCATGCAACCTAGCTTAGCGATGTGAACATGGCAGTATATCATAGCATGATGTAGCAATTCTAATGTGTATGTGACATAGCAATTATCGATGAAGAAGTGTGTGAGCCGGCAAATCTGTGTATATGTAACATACGCATCATCGATAATGGTGTAGGTGCACTATCACAGGTATAAGAAATGCAATGAGAATAGCATGAATGCAGCATAATGCATATAATGAATCAAATGCTATGGGGTATACATATCAACAAGACCGAGTCGGTGAATCTATCAATCGGCATCCAGCCTCACAACATCACGTACGGTACAATCCATCGTACGACATCCTCTAATCAAGGGTATGGATAAATCAACAGGTAAAAGTTATCGCGTACGGTAATCTAACGTACAACGGCATTAACGAATAGGGATTCTATCAACCTATAAAATATCGGGGTACGGATCTAAGTCTCGTACGGCATATCACCCATTATGCAATCATTATCCATAAAAATATATATACCTATCTCTCAGGTCACGTCCATATCAAACTCGTATCAAGGGACCTACAAAGGTATCAACAATCTCATATCGACTCGAATCCATAAAATGACAAATCACACTAAGTCATCATATCACATCGTATACTCGTTCATCACATTAATATCTCGCATCACATTAAATAAACGTCACACTTGTTCTCTTTAAAATCGTACTTATCATGATTCACTTATCATTTCATTTTCTCCTAAGTCAATTGTTCATTAGCATCAACTTCAAACATATTATCGTTTGCAAATCCTACAATCATGTCCGTCGCATATCATTATCAAGATATAATAATCAAACGATAATCCATATCAATGGCTGCGGGGGTCCTATACGCCATCCACCCGACTTCCCCCGTAGATATAAGTCTATTTACCTGCTAAACTTCTCGCTTAGCCGTAGTCGATGCGCTTCGTCGTCTCAAAATCCATGCGAAGGTACCGATTGATCCGTGTCCTTCGGTCTTCAATCTCAGTCCTTAGCATGCTGCGGCCGCCTCAACGAAATTTGCTCTCCGGTCACGCTCGTCGAAAAGGACGCGCGTCGAGGAATCTTAATACGGGCTCCCGCCTCAAATCGAGGCAACTCGGACATCAAGTTTGCTACCCGAGATGTCCAACAAAGAAGTAGAGAGAGTAGGATATTTTGTCTCAAGGCACTCAAGTATTTGGGTGGAGCTAAATTGAAGTTTCCAAAGGAGATGAGATGAAAATATGAGCTTTTGATTTTGGGCACAAAAGAAAAAGAGTTAGCTTCAAAAATGGGCTCGGTCATTTTTTTGAAGAAAGGTTCCCTCTGGGGATTTCGAAATTGTCACAGTCTCTAGTTCAAGTGGGGGTGAGGTGTAAGATATATTAACCAATTGATTGCAACCTCATCAATTAAATCCCTCAACAAATCCACAGCCACACAAAAACAAGCCATCACAAAATATCACATGAAAAATATCCTACAAAAACAAAAGTCATTTAATGCAACAACATGACTCACCACTCCATGCCACCTCATCAAAGATCCCAATGCCCATTCGAAATTTGCAATAGCCAGCACAAAAGAAATTTAGGCCAAAGAAAATTAAATCCATGCTCACATATCATGGTTCGGCCAAATTTGGGGCTGAATAGTGGTGAGGTGAAACATTAATTAAAGCCATCAATTTAAAAACACCAGCCTCAAAGAACAGCCACATCGAAAGAAATGAATCACCATTTAAAAATTGTCAGCACATGCCTAATTAAAACACCACCCAAAAATATCAACAAAATATCCTGACTTGACAAAACCCAATTAAAGCCGACAAATATCTCACCCACTCCTCTCTCTCACCAATTAGCTCACTGCCCACCAAATTTGTCACAAAATTTTGCTAAGAAATTTCCTTCACACTCAAGGCCCATGAAAAGAGGCCCACAAAAATACATTCCCTGCACACATTTTTTTTTTGCATGCAAACTAAAATTTCCAGCTATAGAAATGGCTAGCATAAAACTTTGACTCACACATTTCATAAATTATATTTTTAATTGAATAAATCATTTTAAATCTCCAAATTATTACACAAATATTGGTATGTATTCATAACATTTTACGTAAACTCTAAATTCACAAATCGGTAGTTTTCACGAAATATATTATTTTAATATTAAATTCCAAAAAAATATTATTATTATATTTTCCGAAATGTTACAATCTTCCCCCCTTAAATAAATTCGGTCCCCGAATTTAAATTTAAACCCCCAAATGCTAAAACATTTCAATAATCGGCTCAAATCAACGGGGCTCACGGAAGATACAGAAATACCACAGCGCATCCTGTGCGCCGGAAAATGAGTACGAAACTCAAAACCGAACTCCGTCAAGCGTCATGAAAATTGTCGGACTTGCACGCCTATCATCGGAATTACAAAGGAGATACAGATCTCGAAATCCACTACTGAAATCCAATATACACAAAACAAATACTATAATATTAATATAGTACGCATCCTTTTTGAGAAATCTCCAAAAACTGAAATAACATATGCAGAATCTTTTCTGAATTGCCGTGTGATGCGTAACTCACGGAATAAGTGGCGGACGCTCATTTGTAAAGTAATAATATACTAGCATATATGTTTTGCCAAAATATGCATCCCGCCTTTTTGAAATATCCCAAAAGGTTTTTATTTGTAAACTTTCGTGTCACTCGCAGACACGTAAGAAATAGCGAGACTATAGCTCCTTTTTGAAACCTCTTGGTAAACTTTTTATGCATACAAAAGTACACAGGTACTGTCCTCGGATCAGTCATGCTAGGGTACTACAAAGTATAGGGCCTCATCATAAAAACAAAGTGCTCAAAAGCAAAATCAGTATCAAAAGGCGAATCCAACAATCACATACGTCTGGTGCGCACGGAATTCAAACCCAAATACAAGTGCCAATATGCACGAAAGCAACTAAGTGCAACGGGTTTGCACGAAAGCATCTGTCCAGTGCAACAGGTGTGCATGACAACAACATCTAGTGCATCTATAGTGCACGAAAATCTCAATCCAGTGCAACTATCATGCACGAACGAAAATCCCAATCGAGTGCATCCGGTGTGCACAAATCACATCTCATATCATGCGCTCAACATGCGCGAAAATCCAACTCAAGTACATCCGTCATGCACAAATAAAATCTAAATCAAGTGCATCCCACATGCACGAAGAAAAAAATCTAAATCATGCGCCTAATATGTGCAAAATCTAACCCAAGCGCGTCAGGTCCGTAATAAGCATCAAGTGCAGTAGCATGCACGAAAACGAACATCAAGTATACACGCGCACGAAAACACAAATCCGGTAAAATGAATGCTCAAAGGCGTAAATCGGGTGCAACCAATGCACGAAATACCAATCATGTGCATCCAGTGCACGAAATATCAAATCCTGTGCATCCAGTGCACGAAATATCATCAATAACTCAAATACGTATGAAAACACCACGAGCGTACCAAGGTGTATAAAAGCCATAAAAGTGTGCAACTGCGTGCATAAAACACGTATCAATGCACTGCAAGCACATATGAGCTATACCGAGTGCAAAAATCAAATCGAGTGCGTACCACACGCACATATCAAATCAACTGTATGATATCCACGAAATCTTAAACATGTGCAGCTAAGCCACAAAATCAATATCAACTGCAAATAGATATGCACAAATCACGAACCAATACAACAGTGTGTAAAACGTATATCCAGTGCAACAACTATGCACAAAATGTAAATACCCAGTAGGTGCAGCCATTGTGCACGAAAACAGTAACCTGAAACTCAGTAATCCAAACTCAAATCCAAGCTATATAAACATGATGCTCGGATCACAAACGCAAATCGCAACAAAATACATTGAGGTACACCTCCTACAATGTCGAAGAAAAAGTCGGTGCGCCCAAACTGGCAGAGCAAGAACATCTACTCGCCTCCTGCCCACGGTCTGGCGTCCTCTGTCTCTCGGTCCTCAGAATACACTTAACACATCTGATCCTCGGTGCAAATCTTATTGCAGCAGTTTCATGGAAGGAACTGGCTCAAGGTCTCTTCCGATCTCGCCTATACCGAACTATACGGAGGCTGATACACTTACAAATCTTTTATCACTTCTGGACATCTGCGTTCTCAGCACAACTTTTCCTCGGGAACTGGCCGTATCTCAACGCCTCTGTACACATATCCGATCTCTAATCTCAACGGGGAGTAACAACAGCTCGTTAACGTCTCGCACGAACCTCTTGCTCCACTCGTCTTCATTATCGTCCACTTGACGTCGCATCATGCTATCTGCGTACCGCAAATATTCTCGGTTACAGTCAATCCGGAATCTCTCACACGGACTAGAACCACGAACATGGTATCTTCATCACTCTATCGAAGATATCTAGCCGAATACGTCCTAGGGAACCCGTCCTAACAATCGGAGGAATACTCAATACTCTTCCGTTCTCGATCAACTCACAACACACCTGGGTGAGGTCCTCTATTCGAAGCTGGTCTTGTTGCTGATCTCCTATCACAGAATATCCGGACGGCGTAAAACTTTTCGATCGAGTCATCAAAAGTCCCAAAATTTTTCCGAGAACTCAACACCTGAGCACGGTTTAATAATATTCGGTATATGCCACAGTACCTATGGACCGACCGTAGAAAGGCAGACCCAAGCCTCCCTGATGGCACGACTAAACTGCCCCAAACCCTAAGGTTCAAAAGCGGTTTCATAGTCATCATGTCGAGTTAGGGTTCCATTCTTCTAGAGGGTCCACAGAAGCACTTTCATGTCCTTCCGAATACTTTAAACTTGGAAAAAAGGGTTTTCTGACATTCGTTCGAACCTTTCAACTCCGCCTAGATGACATGTGAACATCCTTTGTCCGCATGCTAAACAATGGCCTCAATCCTCAAGGATGGACGATACATCAACGGTCATCTCTGGGTCGGTCTACTCTAGACCTGAGTAAGACTCTCTACACTGGCAATCTTCAACTCAACTGGGTCTGTATCGGCGCATCAATTCCGACGAATCACTTTCGTCTCTCAACTCGAGATAGACCTGTTATCACCTGTTGCATCTCTGCCTGGAAGCTCCCGCGATCCCAGCTCGTAAGCTCTGTAAGTGACATCACATCAATCTCAGCAACAGCTGGGTCATCTGTCTGCACGGTAGATGACATCACAATCTCTGAGGTAGGCTGTACATCAACAGTAACAGCCAGCCTCTAACAAAGGCCCGATCATCCGGTACACAACCGCACACTCGTCTCACACGAGGGGTCACAATAATACAACACTACATCGATACGTTCCCATGTCACCAAAAACACGATGGTCAATTCTCGTCCACGACGAGCTCACCCTGACCACATCACCAGCAGCAGCTCAATCTGCTCTCAAACCATGGTGACAGGAACCTCAATCAAGTATCGACGAAAAGATCAAAGGGATGAAAGAGTCAACAGATCTCAAAATGGATATATGATCATAAGGAGGAGTCAAATCAATAAGAGTATGATCATGGAAGCGAATAAAATCAAGTATCTCAAACGATGTACAATCAAAAGAACGAAGAGAATCATCAGTCTCAAGATATGTACATCCTAAGGTCACTTAAGTGGAGTATCGTATCGTAAATATGCCGCGGAACATACGTACGGTATGTCACTCTACTCAAGCTATCTACTCCATCAATCAGGGTCAGCCTATGAAACGAAAGCTCGGGTCTAACACCTCCTTGTTCAAGTCTAAGTTCCGTAAGGTCAAGCCTAGGTTCCAAAATATATATGCCCTAGACCCCACATAGTCAAACCTAGACTCGAACTAAGGTTAAACCTAGCGCTCTGATAATAACTTTGTCACGACCCAAAAATTTAGCTCGCGACCAGCACTTAAATCACGCGACGTCTACAGGCGTAACGTAATTTAAGTAAGCTGAAACCCAGAAATCTAAACCTTTTTAAGAAAAAAAGATACAATAAATCATGTTTTGTCTTTTGAAAATTTGGGCAGCACCTCCCTTGTAAAAACTAATCCCGAAAACGGGTACAACACAGAATATAAATAAGCATCCCCAAACGGGAGAAAATCACGCCCAACGGTGGAAACAACCACCACAAGTAAAAAAAAAAACAAGTATACGACGCCCAACGGCGAAGATCCACATAAGGAAAAGTAAAGCAAGACGTCAACCCCAAAAGCGAACATAAAACCAATCGCTCAAGTCTCGCAACTACAAGTCTTCTAAGTCTGTAACATATACAATAACAAGTTTCTGATTTGATGGAGTGACTAGATACAATATGAATAACAAGTACAAGAGGGGCACGATCCAGCATATACCACCTACCAAAGCAAAGCACCCGAAAGCAAGCTGTGTGCCAGCAATGCCGCTACTGATCTGAGCGGACAACCTGCAAGAACTGAGGCACAACGGGGGTAAGTTGCCAACTCGTGAATAGAAAAACATCAACAGGTAGAAATCGAAATAAACAACGATTCCTAGGTCAACTATATCATAAAGGTAATACTATTATATCTAAGGTGATCAAATCTGTATATGTGCCAACACAAGATAAATGCCTAACAGCAAGTGTATATCATCCAACAATGAATCAATGCATGTATGCAGGTGGATCTCGTCCAACAATAAAATCAATGCATGTATGCAGTGGATCTCGTCCACGTGTCAACCACCGACACAACAACTCCTGCATGTAAATATCATAAAAGCATATGCAGGTAAATATGAGGATATCAAGAATGTGTGTCCATCAATGACACATCAAATCATGGAAACCTGGGTGTCTATCACCGACACCCGAAACATCATGAATACCCGTGTCTAACATCGACACGTAAATCCTCATAACTCAGGCGCTGTCACCGCGACTGGCCCTGACGTAATGTCCGTACATCACTCCGGTCGGTATCCCCACGATAACCGCCGAGTCCAAATACTAATCACTAGTAGGTAGTGGTCCCTCTGTCAGGCTTATCGTCTACACCACGAAATCACCACTCGTCCCGGGGTACCATACCGGGTCCACCATGTACCCGCAGATGGTGCCTCCCGCTCCTCGAATCGGGTTTCACATGCCAATCTCATGGACGCATCAAAATATCATATCAAGAGAAACCGGGTTTTCAACAATACATAGTTTCTTGAAAATACCCCCACGGTTCTCAAATCCATAAATTACATGAAATCCATATCTCAATGCGTAAAATCCATATAAAACTGATATATGCAATATAAAACATCAATATGAGCATATAAAGGGAAAACCGCTCTTTCAAATGAATCCAGCTTTTAAAAATATATCTTGCGGTTCCCAAATCCTTCGAAATCAAGTGCAGTATTATATGAAGTGTACATGTAATTGTAGTAAGATTTAAGTATCTACATGTAAGCAGGTATGTATGATGCATCTCATAAGCATAATAAGCAATGTCTCAATATCACATGTCAATATGTAGGCATGATGTACATGTAGCTGTAGCAGAGTATGTGGGTGTACATGTCAGTATATCATGCAACCTAGCTTAGCGATGTGAACATGGCAGTATATCATAGCATGATGTAGCAATTCTAATGTGTATGTGACATAGCAATTATCGATGAAGAAGTGTGTGAGCCGGCAAATCTGTGTATGTGTAACATACGCATCATCGATAATGGTGTAGGTGTACTATCATAGGTATAAGAAATCCAATGAGAATAGCATGAATGCAGCATAATGCATATAATGAATCAAATGCTATGGGGTATACATATCGACAAGACCGAGTCGGTGAATCTATCAATCGACATCCAGCCTCACAACATCACGTACGGTACAATCCATCGTACGACATCCTCTAATCAAGGGTATGTATAAATCAACAGGTAAAAGTCATCGCGTACGGTAATCTAACGTACATCGGCATTAACGAATAGGGATTCTATCAACCTATAAAATATCGGGGTACGGATCTAAGTCTCGTACGGCATATCACCCATCGTGCAATTATTATCCATAAAAATATATATACCTATCTCTCTGGTCACGTCCATATCAAACTCGTATCAGGGGACCAACAAAGGTATCAACAATCTCATATCGACTCGAATCCATAAAATGACATATCACATCGTATACTCGTTCATCACATTAATATCTCGCATCACATTAAATAAACGTCACACTTGTTCTTTTTAAAATCGTACTTATCATGATTCACTTATCATTTCATTTTCTCCTAAGTCAATTGTTCATTAGCATCAACTTCAAACATATTATCGTTTGCAAATCCTACAATCATGTCCGTCGCATATCATTATCAAGATATAATAATCAAACGATAATCCATATCAATGGCTGCGGGGGTGCTATACGCCATCCACCCGACTTCCCCCGTAGATATAAGTCTACTCATCTGCTAAACTTCTCGCTTAGCCGTAGTCGATGCGCTTCGTCGTCTCGAAATCCATGCGAAGGTACCGATTGATCCGTGTCCTTCGGTCTTCAATCTCAGTCCTTAGCATGCTGCGGCCGCCTCAACGAAATTTGCTCTTCGGTCACGCTCGTCGAAAAGGACGCGCGTCGAGGAATCTTAATACGGGCTCCCGCCTCAAATCGAGGCAACTCGGACATCAAGCTTGCTAGCCGAGATGTCCAACAAAGAAGTAGAGAGAGTAGGATATTTTGTCTCAAGACACTCAAGTATTTGGGTGGAGCTAAATTGAAGTTGCCAAAGGAAATGAGATGAAAATATGAGCTTTTGATTTTGGGCACAAAAGAAAAAGAGTTAGCTTCAAAAATGGGCTCGGCCATTTTTTTGAAGAAAGGTTCCCTCCGGGGATTTCGAAATTGTCAGTCTCTAGTTCAAGTGGGGGTGAGGTGTAAGGTATATTAACCAAGTGATTGCAACCTCATCAATTAAATCCCTCACCAAATCCACAGCCACACAAAAACAAGCCATCACAAAATATCACATGAAAAATATCCTACAAAAACAAAAGTCATTTAATGCAACAACATGACTCACCACTCCATGCCACCTCATCAAAGATCCCAATGCCCATTCGAAATTTGCAATAGCCAGCACAAGAAATTTAGGCCAAAGAAAATTAAATCCATGCTCACATATCATGGTTCGGCCAAATTTGGGGCTGAATAGTGGTGAGGTGAAACATTAATTAAAGCCATCAATTTAAAAACACCAGCCTCAAAGAACAGCCACATCTAAAGAAATGAATCACCATTTAAAAATTGCCAGCACATGCCTAATTAAAACACCATCCAAAAATATCAACAAAATATCCTGACTTGACACTGACTTGACAAAACCCAATTAAAGCCGACAAATATCTCACCCACTCCTCTCTCTCACCAATTAGCTCACTGCCCACCAAATTTGTCACAAAATTTTGCTAAGAAATTTCCTTCACACTCAAGGCCCATGAAAATACATTCCATGCACACAATTTTTTTTTTTGCATGCAAACTAAAATTTCCAGCTATAGAAATGGCTAGCATAAAACTTTGACTCACACATTTCATAAATTATATTTTTAATTGAATAAATCATTTTAAATCTCCAAATTATTACACAAATATTGGTATGTATTCATAACATTTTACGTAAACTCTAAATTCGCAAATCGGTAGTTTTCGCGAAATATATTATTTTAATATTAAATTCCAAAAAAAATATTATTATTATATTTTCCGAAATGTTACAACAATTCTTAGTATACGGAACACACACAAGAGGAAGAGTTCAGAAATGAACGGATCCTTCTTGAGGTATTGTAGACTAGGTCATATCAATGCGACCCGACTAGCTAAGTTGCACATAGATGCATATTTAAATTTGTTTGAATTTACATCTTGTGAAAACTTGCCGGTCATGTCACAAAGATAAGATGACCACAGCTCTGTTTATTCGAAGCAGAGAAAGAGTTAGTTTACTCTTAGGATGATACATGTTGATGTATGAAGGTCCCCTGTCTACACATGCCAAGACCGGTTCTTTGTACTTCATTACATTCTCTGATGATCTCTTTAGATTCAGACATATGTTCCTATTGAAACACAAGTCCGAACCTTTTGAGATATTCACAGAATATAAGTTAGAAGTAGAGAACCAAAACGGGTATAAGTTTTATGTCCTTTAATGTGATCAAGAAGGAGAATACTTGAGCACGGAATTCTTGGACTTTTCTAAAGGAGAATGAGATTATCTCTCAGCATTACTCCTCCGTATACACCACAGCACGTTGGTGTATCGGGGCGGGGCAGTCACACCCTATATGATATGGTGTGCTCTATGATGCGTACTACTGAGTTACCTATTTCCTTTAGGGAGTTATGCACTTGAGAAGCTGCATACCTATTGAATAGGGTTCAAATCAAATCAGTTGCCTACCACTTAATATGTGATATGGAAAGGGAAGAGCCCATATCTTAAGTTAGTTAAGATTTGGGGTTGTCCAGCCTATGTCTAAAAAGCAAAATCCGGACAAGCTCGAGGCAAGATCTGTTATGTAGAACTGGAAATGTTCCAGCTATACAAACTGTAGCTGATGATTTGGAAGAACCAAAGGATTCAATAGTTACCAACGAACCTCAGCCTCTCCGCCGATCTAGTAGGTTCCTCACCCACCTGAGAGATACTTCTATTTCTCTATGACAGTGGGAGCGAGTAATGCATCATGAGATGATGACCTAACTAATTTCGAACTGGCCATCAAGAGTGGGACTCTATAAGAATGGCTGGATGCTTAGCGATCTGAGATGGAATCCTTATACACCAACAAAGTATGGACTTTGGTTGCTTTATCTGAAGGGTTAAATCCCCATCAGGAGAAAGTATATCTTGAGAAGATTACTTGGTGCACATGGAAAAGTTGAGACTTTCAAAGCTAGACTTGTTAAAGGTTTGCATCATTGACCAGGTATGGATTATGATGAAACATTTTCTAAGGAGCTAAGCTTAAGTCCATCCAGATCCTACTTGCCACGGCTACATACCATGACTACGATATCTGGCGGTTGGGTGTCATGACTGCTTTTCTAAATGATGTTTTAGAAAAGAGCGTCTATAAGTATACAGCCAGATGGCTTCGTAGACAGTGGGAGCCGCGGAAACGTGAGCAAGATGTTTTATGTGATAAAGCAGGCATTGCGGAGTTGGAACATCTGTTTTGATGTAGTAGTCAAAGAATTTGACTTCATCAAAATGGTAGATGAACCTAGTATATACAAAAAGGTAGTAGAGAGTATGGTGGTGATCCTCATAGAGTACGTGGATGACATACTCTTGATAGGGAAGGAGTTTCCTATGCTACGCTCGGTCAATCTCTGCTTATCACAAGGATTCTCCATATAGGATCAAGATGATACCTCCTAAATCCTGGGTTTTAGATCTATGAGATAGATCTAAATGGATGTTAGGATTCTCACTAGATGTAGTGAGATGATATCAATCGATCCTGGGGAGAATCACTGGAAAGTTTCCAAGGTGATAAGGACGACTGAATGTCAGTCGCAGGAATTGTCTTTACCCTCAGTAAAGGGACGACATGTTGGAAGAGTTCCAAGCTAGATACCGTGGCATACTAGACGATAAAGGTTGGATACATCGCTACTTAAGATGCTACCAAGGAGGCAGTCTAGATGTATATTAGTTCATGAGATGAACTTCGTTCCTCCCATTGTGTGACAATGGAGTTGTGGCTTAGCCAAGGAACGCCCATCCCATCAATGATCCAGATATATTCTAAGGCAGTGTCACCTGATCATGGAGATGCTTGATCTCCAGGGTGATCGAGGTTAGGGGAGTAGACTCAGAGGACAACACGGCGGATCCACTCACAAAGGCCTTTTCCCAGAGAGAGACTTTTATGGGATGGTTGAGTATGAGATACTGCAACCACTGCTACAGATGGCCCTAGTGCAAGTGGGAGATTGTTAGTTATATGTATGCCCTAGAGGCTATTACTGTACATAGGATGTATATTATAGTGGATGCTGGGACATATATAGGGAGGACTTTCTTGCTCGACATGATAGTATGCTATCTGGTTGCTCTTTATCTTAACGTGTACACTGATTGTCTCTCTGTTACATGTTGGTAAAGCCCTTAGGATGTGTACTTGACTACCTGGACTATGATGCGGATCATACTAGTGGGGACATGGTAGTCCATAAGTACATCCTTCAAGGTCCCTAGTCGTGGGTGTATCGAGACGGGGCATCGATATACCAGAGTAAACTAGTGTATACCTTCTCGACCCATAAAGATAGGCGATGGATGATCCCATATCTATTGGTGTTTGACATCAGAGATGATATACGGGTGCTCAGTGGAGACTGGGTACACTGGACTGACTCGCCGAGAACTCCCAGATGGTATTATACCTTACGTCAGATGGCAGTTCTCTGGTGACACTGGTACAGGTTAGTCTGTAGACCCGAGATCGTCATGGAGTCTTGTGTGATTCCTACTGTGCTTTGATTTCCACCTTACCACGTCTAAGAGGGCGTGCAAAACGGTGGCTTTTGGGTACAGTCCCGAATCACATGGAGGCAATGAGCGATAGGAGGGGATTCGTCTCTCCCGGTATAAGGAGTTGATGTTGTGCTGTGTTCGATTGGCTATAACCGGAAATCCCTGGCCAGGGTTGCTGAGATTTACTGGTAAGTGTTATCAGTAGTATCTCGAACTGTTATAGACCTCATATCGACACGACTTATCAAGCTACTAGGGTCTGACGTTTACCACCCCTAGGCGAGATATGCGACATATCAGACGAACAGACCGGACTGTACGGTAAGTGTTACTGGTTGGATTCACAGGAGTGTGAGCGGGCTTGCTCGTTGATCTTCTGATCGCTCAATACCCGGGTGGCCGTTACGTTTAGCAGACCGCTTGCGGCTTGTGGGTGTTTGATATGATCATCACCTGCTGCCGGCGTATTGACGAGTCTTTAGAGTCCTACACAGAGGTTTCCTGGCTCAAGCGAAACGAAATAGGAGCGCATATGAGATATGTGCGGGACCGAGAATAATACCAGTATGTGATACTGTATTCTATTCTCGCGATTTGTATCATCGGTCGGTTATATGTGATATAGCCGGGTTACCGAATCAAGTGTTGATTCGATACATTGATACACTTGATATTAGTCGGTTATATGCAATATGACCGGATCATTAAATCAAGTGTTGATTTAATGATTTAATATATAATTATATATTTGATATATTACTTTACATTAACTAGTATTTTTTCACTTAAGATTGATTATCTCACTTGATTGTGCACATTGTATATATGATATATGTTTGTGCACTAGTTTGTATCATGTTTGATGATACATGCAAACTTGGGTGTGTGTTTACTTTAAACCATGTTTAGGTAAATGGTTAGGGTTTTATTTTATTTATTCATTTATTTATTTATTCTTTTGGGCAAGAAATAAAATGGTGGCTTCTTTTGTTTTCACTTGAAGCGTCTTGAAGCTTTGACCATTTTGTTTCTTTCCTTAACCTAACACTTCACCTAAACCCTAGTTTAGTCTCTACACTAGTTACACTCACCCATGGTTGCTAAAATGATAACCATCACTTGATTTTCTTTTTGGAAATAATTCACTTTCTTTTCTTTCTTCTTCTTCTTCTTCATGAAGAGAAGAAACCATTGCTAGAAATTTCCAAGTGATGATTCCAAGTGAGAAATCCAAATACAAAGTGAACCCACTTCCTATTTCTTCATCCTCTACCACTTGCCATGTAGTAGAGTGTGTTATCTTCACATGTTTCATGACTTAGTGAAGGTGGAGCTTGAGTTTGAGTCGCCTCGACGTAGATCATCTTTGGCATCGAAGTCAACGACCTAGCCCGCCCATTTCTCCGATTAAACCCACGCTAGAGTCCGGGATTCCGATGATCGCAGCGGAGGGACGTCAACATGGAGTTAGAGAAGTGGTGGACCGGATCTACAAAGGTTGTATATCCATTCACTTAGTGGTTAAGTTGTTAACTTGCTTGTAGTTTCGCCTATCCTCTAGTTAACGATCGCATTAGGGTTTCTCGGCACATAGTAATTTTTGAATTGGCCATATTTGATCAGTTATAGAACCTCATGGGTGTGCCTAGGAACCCTACAGTACCGGCATGCCGCTTAAGGCATTGGATGCTGCCGAGGATAAGGTGCACTCGGTGTATCTGATGGGCCTAATTTCAAAGAGAAGGCGAGACAATCTTGTCGATCTTCTGCATCAGGCTTTTCAACAGGCGGCAATACTTGCTGCCTATCAGAGGGTGGAGGACATTCGTGAGGATCCCGACGCTTGTGATCGCGAAAGAAAGCATACTAGGATGGTTCGAAAGTCCTGGAAGATTCTGGAAAACGTCACTATTGAATTCCTCAATCCATGCCCTGAATCTGAGGTTTTGCCATTGTAATCATTTTGATAATGTTTTTGTTTACTGCTTTCATAATTGTAAGAATTTTTTCGAAGTATGAATGGCAAATTTCTCATTTCAGCGTGTTTTATTTTATGTACTAAATCTTTTGCACATGCATGGACTGGTATGCTTCGACGCTTAATCAAACGTGAATCGGATGTTCCCTGACGCTTTCTTCTCTTTTCTGTGTTGTTGCCATATGATTTTAGCAAGTGTGGAATGTAGGTAATATATAGCTGTCCATCTTGGATTCTTTGTAGGGTGGTGGCGGCTTAGCAAACAGGGTTAGGATCTGTCACCTAAGACTTTCAAATTTTATGAGCCGTGAGGGTCTCATAAAGATTTTTCTCCTAACGAGTCGTGAGGATCCTGTAGGTGTATTTTCTTCTTAGGAATCGTGAGGATTCCTAAGTGCGTTTTCCCTTATAAGTCGTAAAGATCTTATAAGAGAGTTTTCTTCCTTACGAATCGAGAGGACCCGTAAGTGTTTAGTGGGATAGACATGTAAATGACGTATTTCCGAAACGGGGTCATATGGATGACGTATTTCCGAACGGGGTCATATGGATGACGTATTTCCGAACGGGGTCATGTAGATGACGTATTTCCGAACGGGGTCATGTGGATGACGTCTTTCCGAACGGGGTCATGTAGATGACGTATTTCCGAGCGGGGTCATTTGGATGACGTATTTCCGAGCGGGGTCATGCGGATGACGTATTTCCGAACAGGGTCATGCGGATGACGTATTTCCGAACGGGGTCATGTGGATGACGTATTTCCGAGCGGGGTCATTTGGATGACGTATTTCCGAGCGGGGTCATGTAGATGACGTATTTCCGAACGGGGTCAAGTGGATGACGTATTTCCGAGCGGGGTCAAGCGGGGTCATGTGGATGACGTATTTCCGAGCGGGGTCATGTGGATGACGTATTTCCGAACGGGGTCATTTGGATGGCGTATTTCCGAACGGGGTCATTTGGATGACGTATTTCCGAGCGGGGTCATGTGAATGACGTATTTCCGAGCGGGGTCATGTTGATGACGTATTTCCGAGCGGGCTCATGTTGATGACGTATTTCCGAGCGGGGTCATGTTGATGACGTATTTCCGAACGGGGTCATGTGGATGACGTATTTCCAAACGGGGTCATGTGGATGACGTATTTCCGAACGGGGTCATGTTGATGACGTATTTCCGAACGGGGTCTTGTGGATGACGTATTTCCGAACGGGGTCATGTTGAGGACGTATTTCCGAACGGGGTCATGTGGATGACGTATTTCCGAACGGGGTCATGTTGATGACGTATTTCCGAATGGGGTCATGTGGATGACGTATTTCCTAACAGGGTCATAAAATAGCGTGCCAGAATCTGTTCCCCGCCGGAAGACGCGACCGGGACGTTAGGACGTCGGGGCATGAATTCCGGAGGCAGATGCTAATTGGTGCTATCCGTCCACCTCTCCGAAGATTCCAAGTTGATTTATGACACCATATATCGAAGGTTTAAACGTGCGGCCGATGTAGCAGACTTCGTCAGATTCCCCCTCGTTAAGGGGTTTTTGATTGTGGGGACGCTCTTCCCTGCAGGGGCAAGCTACGCTACCGCATCACGGTAACCACTTTCTCCTTCTCCAGATGGTCACTTCGTGTCGTTTGTGTTTGTTTTGTTTTTTGGTTGCCCGTGGATTGTATACGGAGACTAATTTATGTTGTCGCCCGTAGGGCGTGGATTAGTCCAAATCCGTATTTTCTTAGATTTAGGTTTGGGGGTTGGTTTAAGGATACGTTATTCTCATTTGAGACTAAGATCAACTTAAACATTTGTTAAGGATACGTTAGTCTAATTCTAGACTAAGATCAACTTAACGGGATCGTCTAGATCCAACAAGAGAGCATTTGGACTCAATTGTTTAGTTTAGGGACATAGTGGTCCAATACCAGTTTAAGGACATAGTGGTCCAATACCAGTTTAAGGACATAGTGGTCCATTACCAGTTTAAGGACATAGTAGTCTAATGAGTTTAAAGACCTCACAGTCAAGGTTAAGGACATCATAGTCTGTGAGTTTAAAGGCCTCACAGTCAAGGTTAAGGACATCATAGTCCGTGAGTTTAAAGACCTCACAGTCTAGGTTAAGGACATCATAGTCCGTGAGTTTAAAGACCTCACAGTCAAGGTTAAGGACATCATAGTCTATAAAGTTTAAGGACATCATAGTCCATGAGTTTAAGGACCCCACAGTCCATGAAATGTTTGGTTGTCGGGACCCGTCACCTCTCTGAAGACGTTGAGAGATTACAACGACAAATATCAGAGGAGTGAAGAGATGTACCCTTAAACCGATGTGGGTTGGGAAATCTGTAGTCCAATTTGGGACTAAGATCAATTAGTTAGATTATGAGCACATGGGCTCAGTTAAATCTGAATTGAGGACTTATGGCCAGTCTTGGGCTAAGTCCAATCAAGTTAAAATGTTTAACATTTATTTTGGGCTGTTAAGCATTTGTTTGATCTTGGCCCTTTTAACAATGCTGAGCATTGATTTAGATTCTGACAATGTTTGTCTTTTAATGAATGCTAAGCATTCATCATAGCTCTGGGGCTTACAAAAGAACAATTTATGTTCTGTCCAAGCGCACATAAAAGTATGTGGCGCACTTGGCACTAGCGCCAGTCGATGAGCGCAGTGCGCTATGGTTAAAGCACTAAAGCGCTTGGCGCTTTGCGCCAGATATGCAGCGCTGATGCGCTTTGCGCTAAATGAGGAGCGCTGATACGCTGAGCGCTTTGCGCTAGATGTGGAGCGCTGGTGCGCTATAGTTGAGGCGCTTGGCGCTGATACCATATAATGAGTGCAAAGCGCTTTTAGTAATGCAGCGCACACGTGATGAGCACGTGGCGCGCTTAGCGCTAGCCAATGAGTGCAGTGCGATGTGTTTGAAGTGCTATTGCACTGCAGCGTTTTGCGCTAGATGAAGAGTACTAAGGCAATTTTAAATTATGAGCGCTAAAGCTCTTTTTAGGTTAACTTTGCGCTCTGAAGATTATCTTCTTTTTTATAAGAGACTTTGTCTCAAGATTCTAAGAACAAAGCTCTTAGTTTATAGGAGATATTTCAATCTCTTTTTAATGAAAGGTTCTGCTTTTATGGATCTGTGATCCTAAGAGAATTGAATAATTCTCCCCCCCCCCCCTTTATAATGAGATGTTCATAATCTCTTTTGTGAAAGACAATTTGTCTTATAGATCTATGATCTGTGAAAAAAGTAAGTACTTCTTTGTTTTATGATGAGATCTTTTTGATCTCTTTATAAAAGACCTTGGTCTTTGTAGATCTATGATCTTTTAAGAAGAGAATTCTTCTTTTTAATTATGAGATGATTTCATCTCTTTGTTCATCACCATTCTTTTTTACCTTGAAGAAAAATCTTCTTTTGCCGAGAGCTACTTCTTCTTCTTGAGATTTTCTCAAAGTTTATGGGGGGTTCCTCTCTATGCTTCTGTATCTCTCTTTTTTTTGTTTCTTTTCCTTTTTTTTGAAAAGAAGGATCATTGGTCGTTGGGACCCACCACCTCTCCGACGACACTGAGAGATTACAGCTCCATATATCGAAGGTGTGGAGGGATGTACCCTTTGAACCATGTCCCACTCATTAGGGGAAAAGAACAGGCTGGAGCTTAAGCTTTTCGCTGCTGAAAAAGGCTTCTTTGCGTTCGCGCACGTGTTGGGCGTACGTGCGTCGCACGTGTTGGGCGCACGTGCGTCGTACGTGTTGGGCGCACATATTTGCACATAGCGTACATGGAGTTTGCGCATATGCGCATTATGGGGGGAGCAAGCTCCTATGGAGAACGAATCTCCTTTAAGTATTATTGAATATTCTCATGTGGTGCACACGTGCGTTGCACGTGGTGCGTGCATGGCGGGCACACGTGCGTTGCACGTAGCGCACATGGCGCTTGCGCATTATGGGGAGGAGCAGGCTCCTATGGAGAACGAATCTCCTTTTAATATTATTGAATATTCTCATGTGATGCGCACGTGCGTTGCACGTGGTGCACGCATAGCGGGCATACGTGCGTTGCACGTAGCGCACATGGCGCTTGCGCACATACGCATTATGGGGAGGAGCAGGCTCCTATGGAGAACGAATCTCCTTTTAATATTATTGAATATTCTCATGTGGTGCGCACGTGCGTTGCACGTGGTGCGCGCATGGCGGAAACACGTGGGTTTATATGCAAGCGCACATGGCGCTTGCATATATGCACATTCTGGGAAGGAGCAGTGTAGCGTCTTGAAAAGTCGTTTTGGTGTTTTCCCGAAAATCGGTGAAAATTTGGTATTTTTCCGTAAATCGTCTTTTTTGTTATTTTGCAGTTTAGGACTAATTATACCTAATTTGGATAGGTAATTGCTAGTTTTTAGTATAAAATGAGTTACTTATGAAATTCTGGTCGTTTAAAAATTTTTCCTAATTTTTCAATTTTTAATATTATTTTAAGCCGGTAAGAAAATACATTAAATTAGCGATAAATACAAATTTAAATGGGCTAAATTTAAGCTTTAAAATCATGTTAATTAAAATCTAGTTGTAACATAAATTTTTAGAATTTTATTTTAAGTTTTAACTAATTTTTATTATAGAAAACGAAATTTATTGAATTTAAGCTTAAACTTGCAATTTTGGACTTGTAGGGGGTCTTTTTGCATAAAATTTCTTTTGTAAAACCCCATTCACCCTTCCCTCACCCCTAGGCCGGCCCACTTCAGCAGCAAGGAATAAAATTCCTTGCCTGTTTTGAGTTTTAGTCATGTGTGGAAATGAGGTTTGTTTTTAAAAGGATTTTGATTATTTTAATTAGGTATGGGTCTTTAGTGATGGGTATGGTTTGACCTTAACTTTTCCCACACCCCACACCATCCCCCTCTCCCTTGTGCTGGCCGAGAGCAGCTTCCCCCCCTTCCATTATTTTTCCTTCTCTTTTCTCTCATTTTCTTCAAGAAAATTCCATCAAAATTCAACAAAATCAACAAATTTCTTCACAATTTCAAAGCAAAACCCTATTTCCTCTCTTTTCAAACCTAAATGGGTTCAAATCTTGGAGAAAGATGGCATCTTTGGAGGCATCTTGTTCTTGCTAGATCTCTAGTGTGAGGTATAATTTCTAATCTAAGGTTAATTTGTAGTTAATGTGTTCTAATTAGGACTTGCATGTTGTGTTAGTGTGAAATTTATAGCTAAATCCTAATCTAGTTTTTTCTAGTTCATGGTTTGAAATTAAATTAGGGTTTAGAACACCATTATGAGATTAATTAAGTTATTTTGTTATCTAGTTATTATACAAACCTAATCTAAGAGATTACTTTATTTAAGTGGGCATCGATATGTGTTAATTTATGTTGTTCAAGTGTGAAATTGGATTTAATTGATGGTTATGAAAATCAAGAAAGGGTTGTTTATGGAAAAATATGATTTGAAGCATTGTAAAGTGTTATAATTAAAGTGATTGTGATTAACTAGTTATGCGGTTACATATTATGCTAGGTTGTAATCCTTTTTGTCGCAAAACGGCGATGTTGCGCCGATTTGTGGAATGTTGGTGCTTGCTTGTCTTACTAACTTTTTGTGGTGATGTATGTGCGACATCTTGATGTTATATTTTGGCATATCCTATGACTTTTAGGATGTGTGAGTGGATAGGTTTTAGCTTTGCCGGGCGACCAAATCGACGTTTTGGTTAGTTTTTGCGATTTTCGCGTGTGTTCCGCGCACCTTGTACACGTTGTACCTAGCTTGTGAACGTTAGTATTTTCGTTTGGGTTTTGCGTCGTTCTTGGTATGTAACATTGTGTTTGGTATTGATGTAAATTCCAGGTTCGTTCGCGGAAACGTCAGACGCGGCACGAAAGGGGAAAGCGGTGATTGGACGTGACTAGCTAGGGATTCCAGTGAGTAGATGTAACATATACGGGTGTAACGTTTTAAAAATAAATAATTAAATGAATAAAATCGTTTAAGTGAATTTTCTGTTTTTCGGCAAAATAAAACGTATTTTTCGTAAAACTTAACCGTAATTATTTTTCGTTATAAAATTAAAAAGACATATTTTAATTATGTAATTGATAGTAATTGATATTATTTAGTGACTTATAAATTATTAGTTTACTAAAATATTTTCCATAATTACTTATTTTTAATATTATTATAAGACTCCACTAATACATTTAATTTGTGATAATTACAAATTGGAATGGGTCAGTTATAATTTAGTGGGACATGACAATTTAGCATCAAGTTTGTAGCATGCTCATATTTCTTAATTGTGCCTCTATAATTCTAGAGAAGTCTAGATTTTAAATTAAAAGAAAATTAAATAATTGAGAGAAAGAGTTTAATTAGAAATTAGAAATAAATTAATATATCTAATAATTGAACTTTCTACAAATAAGCACACTAACTTATTCATTGTTCCAGCACATGGCCGAGCCTAGGTGGCAGCCCCTCCTTCTTAAAATTAAAAAAAAATCACCTCATTCTCTTGTTGGAAATTCAAGAGGAAGGAAAATTTTAAAAGAGGGGGTTTAATATGTAAAATGGTGATGACACTTCTACACACTTCATTCTCTCTCTCCCCACTCATTTTTGTGCTGGCCGACCTCATCTAGCCCCCTCTCCATTCACTTCACTTCATCAAAAAAAAAAGAGAAAGAAGGAAAGAAGAAGAAAAGAATAAAGAAGATGGTATGATGTTTAATTAATTGAGGTATGGTTTCTTGACTCATCCACTCTCACTCTCACACCCACACACTCATTTCTTTCATCAAGTCCGACCTCATCCAGAAGCTTCCCCCCCATTTCATCACCTCTTTTCTCATCAAACATTCTTTATTTTCCATTAAAAATAGATATAAAAACCCCACAAATTCCTAATTAAACCTTTATCTAATATTCTTTGTTCAAACTAGCAAAGATCTTGGAGCAAAGGAAGTATTTTGGAGGCTAGGTTTTTATGTCTGATCTTTTGATTTGAGGTATGATCCTAACCTTATTGTTTAATTGTAGGTTAATTACATCAATTTAATTAATTTCGGTGGTTAAATTTGGTTCTATATCCAAACTTGAAATTTCAAGGGAAGGGGTTTTGAGCTAGGTTAGGATTTTTATCACTTAACTAGGATTACAAGATATAATTTAACTTGTTATGACATGGAAAATTTATACTTGTTGCCTATTGCTAATTGTAATATTTAAAATGTCCTAAATTAGTTTTTTTTTAGCAAAACTAGGTTTTGAAAATAATTTAAAATGTGGGATTAAAAAATAAAGTTAGGGTTTTAGAGCATCCTTAAGGTTTCAAGGAGTGGTTTAGCGACTTAAAATATGCAAAATCAAGTTTGGAAGTGAACTGTGAAATTTTGCTTAAAAGTATCGAAATTGGGAAAGTTTGCAAACTAGAATTTCAATTTAATATAAATTAGGGTGTTAAGAATATAGGAAGGGTTTATATAATTTAGTTATGCTATTTAATGAGTTTTATGACCATTAGTTTCATTTAAACGTCAAGTTTTGAAGTAAAACGGTGAATTGACATTTTCAAGGTTTTTCGGAATTGGATGATTTGATCGATTTTATGGTTCCGATGATTTAAACCAAGTTTTATATTAATTGTAATGAGTTTTAAAACTATGAGTTGTATGTTGATCATTATCTCGATTAATCGGAGTTTGTACGCCGATATCGAGCGATATTTGGTTCTTTTGCGTGAACGGGACATAGGTTTTATCCTATGCGCGTTCCGTGTGTCGTTTTGACTTTTGTCCGTGATTTAGTTTACGATACTATATTTGTTTGTGTATAGGTACCCCTTACGTGGACAGCGGGCGATGTAGAAGAGGATGGCGACACCGTCTTCGGCAGACATGGACCAGGTGAGTAGATGTATATCTACGGGGGAAGTCGGGTGGATGGTGTTTAGCACCCCCGCAACGTAGAATAGTAATAGTACTTAATGACATTAGGAAGCCAGATGTGACCCTAGATTCTTAATGAGTAGGACTATAGTAATGACCCCAGGCTGGACTAGACTGATTTAGGAAGACCATACCAGAGAATGAATACCTTGGAAGAGATTCGTAGGTTTCAGGCAGATACACACACGCACACACTGAAACTCGACGTGGTGTATACGTGTATGTGTGTGTGTATATATATATATATATAGGACTAGGTATAGGTATATATATATACTACACGTATATGGGATACAATGATGTGACAGGATACACGGGAATGAAACAGTATAACTGGGCTTGATGCCGTGATTCTTGGCTATACAGTCGTATTAAAGTGTTAAGCGGATCATTACAGAATGAGATAATGAACAGGTATACATAAATTATAATGGGTGGTGATGATATTGAGATACATGGGACTCTAAAATAGCACCCGGACCGTAACATGTGATTGATATTCTGATATATATATGTGCGACTTGATTACGACATCATATAGGTGTGACTTGATGATGATATGATATAAGTGTGACTTAATCACAATATGATACATATGACTTGATATTTCTGAGGATAAATTAATGATGTATATTTATGATGGCAATGATATATGATTGATGTATGCGATTACAGTATAGCACCTTGATCATGACATGTGTTGATGATGATATTATACGAATGATGAGACACCTAGGAGATACTTTACCCGTACCCCGATATTGGGATGCCGTACGATGGATTTTATCGTATGAGGCATAGATATGATGATTGATCCGCACTCTTGATTCGAGGAAGCCGTACTACGTACGTGACGCTATTGAGGCTGGATCGCCGACTATTAGAGATATGGATTCAGACCATTGGTGGACTCTTGTTTCTTATTGACTAGTTTCTTAGGTTTAGTTCCTTAGGAGGTTAGATGGACACTAGTTTAGGTTCGATTCATATAGTGGTAGTTGTACTTGTATATCGCAGATGAGTGGTTATTCACATCCGTCTTTACATTCATACTGTAATCATAATGTTGCATGTTCATATATATGTTTCTATATCAGTATAAAACTCTTCCTGTTAGGACACTAGCACCATTACCGATGATGCGCATATTCCACACACACTTATTTGCCGGCTCACACACATCATCATCGGTAATTGCTATGTCACGTACACTTTAGATCATATTCTTGTTTATTGATGCAATCAGCTAACAGCTAGATTGATATAATATCGTGATTGCTCTCTGGTGTTAGTATAGACATGGCATTGATTACTTAGACATTTCATGCATTCATATTTCCATGTTATCATGCAGTATTATGGGTATATGCCGACACTTATCATATACTTACTCATGATTTGGGATTTTGGTTTTCTATAAGATTTCTGGATTTTGGGGAAAACCGCAAGGATATATAAAAACTTCTCTCTCTCTCTCCTCCTCTCTTTTTAAAACATAAGATGCGGTTTTCTCGTGATGTATGTGTCGTCCACCATGAGTTTTCATGTTTTCTGTTGGATTTCGAGACCCGATTCGAGGAGCGGATGAACCGTCTCGGGTACATGGTGGGTCCGGTATGGTACCCCGGGGCAAGAAGATCGAGTTGTAGACGATGAGCCTGGCAGGGGAAGGCTACCTACCGGTGATGTCTGGCGCGGCGGATATCTGGAGGATACCGACCGTTGTCGTGAGATTTGATGATATGGGCCGATCCGGACTGACAGAGCCCGAGATATTGAGACTATGAGACATTGAGATTATGAGGTATTGAGACTTGAGATTTACATGCTTTGTGTCGATACTTGACACGGATTTCCATGGATTTCATTGTTGATATTTCAGATTTCTATACACATTTTACTATGATAAAAGCTAAAGAATTCTTATACAGATATACCTAGATTTCAGGATTGGTTATTTTATATTCATGGTGCATGCATACTCATTCATATGACATAGTACTATATGAGGCACTGACACGAGCACGGAGTATTTGCATTTACACGTAGCTTATTATCCTGTCTTACTTGATGACTAGGAGTATATTAGTATATTATTATGACCTAGGATAGCGTCGTGCATTCGATTTCTTTTCGTAGATGTCTTCTACTCACGAGTTGGCAACTCACCCCCGTTGTGCCAAATTTTATTACAGGTTGATGTACAGGGTTCCTTGGCAGTTGCTGGCACATCATTTTCATTCCGGGTGATTTGCACAGTAGGTTGGTTCATTTGTATCTGGACCGCCGTTGTATTTTATTATTATTTCATTTGTATCTAGAAAGCTCCATCAACCAAACTTGTATTATTTGATAGATTACTGGACCATTTATTTATTTCGACCTTAGAGTCGTGTGTATTATTCTGATTTGGTGGATTTGTTTTCTTTTGAGTTTTGAGCCTCGCCCTTTGGCGTTGTATATTATTGTGCTTGTTGTGGTTGTTTCCGCCCGTTAGCGTTGTGCTAGCTCCCGTTTGGGGATGCTTTTTATTGTTTATGTATATTATATTTGTTGTACCCGTTTGGGGCCAGTTTTTATAGAGGAGACTCTGCCAAAATTTTTGGGAAAATTTCCTGATGCTTTTAAACTTGTTTTCTTTTACTTCTTCTTCTTTTATATGGTTTAGATTTCTGGGCTTCGGCTTACTTAGGTTACGTTGCGCCTCTAGACGTTTCGTAATCTAAGTGCCGGTTACGTTCCGTACTTTCGGGTCGTGACAATGTTGGTATCAGAGCGCTAGGTTTAACCTTGTATAAGTCTAGGTGACCCTTGGTTGATAGAGTAGGCGATTTAGGTAGAGTAACGTACCGTCGGTATGGTCCGCGACATACTTACGATACGCTACTCTGCTTAATGAGCCTTAGGATGTACATTTGTTTGCACCGTATTTCATTCGTTCCTTTGATCTATCTTCGTCGATGTCGGAGGGTGGTTTCTGTTACCACGGGCGCACGGGCAGAGGGAGCTGCGGCTCGAATGCGATAACCATTAGGGTATTGGTTATTCTTGAGGATTGAAGCATTGCTTAGCGTGCGGACGAAGGGTATTCACATGCCGTCCAGACGAAGTTAAAGGGTTCGAACGATTATCAGAAAACCATTTTCCCAAGTTTAAGGTATTCGGAAGAACATGCAGGTATTTCGATGGACCCTCTGGAAGAATGAAACCCTAACTCGACATAACGACCACGAGAACGCCCTTGAACCTTAGGGTTTACGGCAGTTCTGCGGTGCCATTTGTGAGTCTTCGGTTTGCCCTTCTACAGCTGGACCATCGATGCCGGGGTATGTACCGGATATTTTTAAGCTGTACTTGAGTGTTGAGCTCTCGGGGAATTATGAGATTTTGATGGATCGATCGAAAAGTTTAATGTAGTCCGGATATCAGGTGAAGGGATCGACTACGTGGGAGACTCTAGATATGAGTATTGCCGTTGGTAGCGCAGTCAGCACAGCTACGAAGAGACGAGTTCGAAGCAATCGATATCAGAGGAAAGAGGCGCATATTGACGATAGTGTTTACGATTGTGATTTGGTGATTAGAATTTCATATTTTCGTTGATTGGATTTTGGTATTTTGAGGACATTGTTCCACGATTGGTATTTCTTATGTGTACATTCATTACTTTCTATTTGTGTTTCATATATCAGTTGTATTGATGTTGTTTAGTACATACCCAGTGCACTTGATTTGGTTTTAATACATTCTGAGATTTTGATTTGATTTCGTGCATATGGTTACACATGATTTTGACATATGCTTCGACCTAGTTTTCATGCAGTTTCGTACTGTGATTTCGATTTTGATATTCAGTGTATGTTTTCGTGCACCATGTGCACCTGATTGAGATTCTTGCGCACACTTGGCGCACTTGATGCGGTTTTGTGCAATCCAGATGCACTAAATCGGGGTTTTGTGCAGATTAGATGGACTTGATATTAGAGTCTTGCACGCCCGTTGCACTTGACAGATGTTTTTGGTGCACACCTGTTGCACTCAGTTTTGTTTTTGTGTGTATTCGTGGCATCTGTATTTGGTTTCGATTTCATTGCGCACTGGACGCACATGATATTTTTATGATGTGATTGGGATTGATTTCAGTTTGAGCAGTATGTTTTTATAATCAATACTATTTGATTTAGTAACCAGGCGGGACGTGTATGTTAAATAAAAGATATATATGTATAGCTATTTTTTAAAATAAACGTCCGCTACTTATGTCGTGACACGTGCATCGCACGGCGATTTTCAAAAAGGGGTTTTTGCATACTTCTTTATTCAGATGTTTGGACGATTTTACTACGATGAGCACTATATATAAGTATAGTTTTGATGTATATTATGTTGGTTTTCGTATTGCGTTTTGATATCTTATTTTCACCATAACTCCGATGATTGCGTTATGTTTGACGGAGTTGATTTTAGTTATGTATTGATGATTTCGGAGCCCCGACGATTTGAGTGTTTTGCCAGAATGTTTTAGTAATTGGGAGGAGTTTTAATTTAAATTCGGGGACCGAATTTCTTAAAGGGGGGAAAATTGTAACGTTTTAAAAATAAATAATTAAATAAATAAAATCGTTTAAGTGAATTTTCTGTTTTTCGGCAAAATAAAACGTATTTTTCGTAAAACTTAACCGTAATTATTTTTCGTTATAAAATTAAAAAGACCTATTTTAATTATGTAATTGATAGTAATTGATATTATTTAGTGACTTATAAATTATTAGTTTACTAAAATATTTTCCATAATTACTTATTTTTAATATTATTATAAGCCTCC
Organism: Agapanthus africanus; assembly: GCA_030015575.1. Taxonomy (NCBI): domain Eukaryota; kingdom Viridiplantae; phylum Streptophyta; class Magnoliopsida; order Asparagales; family Amaryllidaceae; genus Agapanthus; species Agapanthus africanus. The sequence goes on along the minus strand of JASDDO010000031.1, from coordinate 313,034,961 downwards.
ACTAATACATTTAATTTGTGATAATTACAAATTGGAATTGGTCAGTTATAATTTAGTGGGACATGACAATTTAGCATCAAGTTTGTAGCATGCTCATATTTCTTAATTGTGCCTCTATAATTCTAGAGAAGTCTAGGTTTTAAATTAAAAGAAAATTAAATAATTGAGAGAAAGAGTTTAATTAGAAAAGAGAAATAAATTAATATATCTAATAATTGAACTTTCTACAAATAAGCACACTCACTTATTCATTGTTCCAGCACATGGCCGAGCCTAGGTGGCAGCCCCTCCATCTTAAAATTAAAAAAAATAATCACCTCATTCTCTTGTTGGAAATTCAAGAGGAAGGAAAATTTTAAAAGAGGGGGTTTAATATGTAAAATGGTGATGACACTTCTACACTCTTCATTCTCTCTCTCCCCACTCATTTTTATGCTGGCCGACCTCATCTAGCCCCCTCTCCATTCACTTCACTTCATCAAAAAAAAAAAGAGAAAGAAGGAAAGAAGAAGAAAAGAATAAAGAAGATGGTATGGTGTTTAATTAATTGAGGTATGGTTTCTTGACTCATCCACTCTCACTCTCACACCCACACACTCATTTCTTTCATCAAGTCCGACCTCATCCAGCAGCTTCCCCCCCATTTCATCACCTCTTTTCTCATCAAACATTCTTTATTTTCCATTAAAAATATATATAAAAACCCCACAAATTCCTAATTAAACCTTTATCTAATATTCTTTGTTCAAACTAGCAAAGATCTTGGTGCAAAGGAAGTATTTTGGAGGCTAGGTTTTTATGTCTGATCTTTTGATTTGAGGTATGATCCTAACCTTATTGTTTAATTGTAGGTTAATTACATCAATTTAATTAATTTCGGTGGTTAAATTTGGTTCTATATCCAAACTTGAAATTTCAAGGGAAGGGGTTTTGAGCTAGGTTAGGATTTTTATCACTCAACTAGGATTACAAGATATAATTTAACATGTTATGACATGGAAAATTTAATCTTGTTGCCTATTGCTAATTGTAATATTTAAAATGTCCTAAATTAGTTTTTTTTAGCAAAACTAGGTTTTGAAAATAATTTAAAATGTGGGATTAAAAAATAAAGTTAGGGTTTTAGAGCATCCTTAAGGTTTCAAGGAGTGGTTTAGCAACTTAAAATATGCAAAATCAAGTTTGGAAGTGAACTGTGAAATTTTGCTTAAAAGTATCGAAATTGGGAAAGTTTGCAAACTAGAATTTCAATTTAATATAAATTAGGGTGTTAAAAATATAGGAAGGGTTTATATAATTTAGTTATGCTATTTAATGAGTTTTATGACCATTAGTTTCATTTAAACGTCAAGTTTTGAAGTAAAACGGTGAATTGACATTTTCAAGGTTTTTCGGAATTGGATGATTTTATCGATTTTACGGTTCCGATGATTTAAACCAAGTTTTATATTATAAGTAATGAGTTTTAAAACTATGAGTTGTGTGTTGTTGTTTATTTCGATTAATCGGAGTTTGTACGCCGATATCGAGCGATATTTGGTTCTTTTGCGTGAACGGGACATAGGTTTTAACCTATGCGCGTTCCGTGTGTCGTTTTGACTTTTGTCCGTGATTTAGTTTACGATACTATATTTGTTTGCGTATAGGTACCCCTCACGTGGACTGCGGGCGATGAAGAAGCGGATGGCGACACCGTCTTCGGCAAACATGGACCAGGTGAGTAGATGTATATCTACGGGGGGAAGTCGGGTGGATGGCGTTTAGCACCCCCGCAACGTAGAATAGTAATAGTACTTAATGACATTAAGAAGCCAGATGTGACCCTAGATTCTTAATGAGTAGGACCCTAGTAATGACCTTAGGCTGGACTAGACTGATTTAGGAAGACCATACCAGAGGATGAATACCTTGGAAGAGATTCGTAGGTTTCAGGCAGATACACACACACGCACACACTGAAACTCGACGTGGTGTATACGTGTATGTGTGTGTGTGTATATATATATATATAAGACTAGGTATAGGTATATATATATACTACACGTATATGGGATACAATGATGTGACAGGATACACGGGAATGAAACAGTATAACTGGGCTTGATGCCGTGATTCTTGGCTATACAGTCGTATTAAAGTGTTAAGCGGATCATTACAGAATGAGATAATGAACAGGTATACATAAATTATAATGGGTGGTGATGATATTGAGATACATGGGACTCTAAAATAGCACCCGGACCGTAACATGTGATTGATATTCTGATATAAATATGTGCGACTTGATTACGACATCATATAGGTGTGACTTGATGATGATATGATATAAGTGTGACTTAATCACAATATGATACATATGACATGATATTTCTGAGGATAAATTAATGATGTATATTTATGATGGCAATGATATATGATTGATGTATGCGATTACAGTATAGCACCTTGATCATGACATGTGTTGATGATGATATTATACGAATAATGAGACACCTAGGAGATACTTTACCCGTACCCCGATATTGGGATGCCGTACGATGGATTTTATCGTACGAGGCATAGATATGATGATTGATCCGCACTCGTGATTCGAGGAAGCCATACTACGTACGTGACATATTGAGGCTGGATCGCCGACTATTAGAGATATGGATTCAGACCTTAGGTGGACTCTTGTTTCTTATTGACTAGTTTCTTAGGTTTAGTTCCGTAGAAGGTTAGATGGACACTAGTTTAGGTTCGATTCATATAGTGGTAGTTGTACTTGTATATCGCAGATGAGTGGTTATTCACATCCGTCTTTACATTCATACTGTAATCATAATGTTGCATGTTCATATATATGTTTCTATATCAGTATAAAACTCTGCCTGTTAGGACACTAGCACCATTACCGATGATGCGCATATTCCACACACACTTATTTTCCGGCTCACACACATCATCATCGGTAATTGCTATGTCACGTACACTTTAGATCATATTCTCGTTTATTGATGCAATCAGCTAACAGCTAGAATGATATAATATCGTGATTGCTCTCTGGTGTTAGTATAGACATGGCATTGATTACTTAGACATTTCATGCATTCATATTTCCATGTTATCATGCAGTATTATGGGCATATGCCGACACTTATCATATACTTACTCATGATTTGGGATTTTGGTTTTCTATGAGATTTCTGGATTTTGGGGAAAACTGCAAGGATATATAAAAACTTCTCTCCCTCTCCTCCTCTCTTTTTAAAACATAAGATGCGGTTTTCTCGTGATGTATGTGTCGTCCACCATGAGTTTTCATGTTTTCTGTTGGATTTCGAGACCCGATTCGAGGAGTGGATGAACCGTCTCGGGTACATGGTTGGCCCGGTATGGTATCCCGGGGCAAGAAGATCGAGTTGTAGACGATGAGCGTGGCAGGCGAAGGCTACCTACCGGTGATGTCTGGCGCGGCGGATATCCGGAGGATACCGACCGTTGTCGTGAGATTTGATGATATGGGCCGATCCGGACTGACGGAGCCCGAGATATTGAGACTATGAGACATTGAGATTATGAGGTATTGAGACTTGAGATTTACATGCTTTGTGTCGATATTTGACATGGATTTCCTTGGATTTCATTATTGATATTTCAGATTTCTATACACATTTTACTATGATAAAAGCTAAAGAATTCTTATACAGATATACCTAGATTTCAGGATTGGTTATTTTATATTCATGGTGCATGCATACTCATTCATATGACATAGTACTATATGAGGCACTGACACGAGCACGGAGTATTTGCATTTACACGTAGCTTATTATCCTGTCTTACTTGATGACTAGGAGTATATTAGTATATTATTATGACCTAAGAAAGCGTCGTGCATTCGATTTCTTTTCGTAGATGCCTTCTACTCACGAGTTGGCAACTCACCCCCGGTGTGCCAAATTTTATTACAGGTTGATGTACAGGGTTCCTTGGCAGTTGCTGGCACACCATTTTCATTCCGGGTGATTTGCACGGTAGGTTGGTTCATTTGTATCTGGACCGCCGTTGTATTTTATTATTATTTCATTTGTATCTAGAAAGCTCCATCAACCAAACTTGTATTATTTGATAGATTACTGGACCATTTATTTATTTCGACCTTAGAGTCGTGTGTATTATTCTGATTTGGTGGATTTGTTTTCTTTTGAGTTTTGAGCCTCGCCCTTTGGCGTTGTATATTATTGTGCTTGTTGTGGTTGTTTCCTCCTGTTGGCGTTGTGCTAGCTCCCGTTTGGGGATGCTTTTTATTGTTTATGTATATTATACTTGTTGTACCCGTTTGGGGCCAGTTTTTACAGAGGAGACTCTGCCAAAATTTTTGGGAAAATTTCCTGATGCTTTTAAACTTGTTTTCTTCATGTTTTCTTTTACTTCTTCTTCTTTTATATGGTTTAGATTTCTGGGCTTCGGCTTACTTAGGTTACGTTGCGCCTCTAGACGTTTCGTAATCTAAGTGCCGGTCACGTTCCGTACTTTCGGGTCGTGACAAAGTTGGTATCAGAGCGCTAGGTTTAACCTTGTATAAGTCTAGGTGACCCTTGGTTGATGGAGCAGGCGATTTAGGTAGAGTAACGTACCGTCGGTATGGTCCGCGGCATACTTACGATACGCTACTCTGCTTAATGAGCCTTAGGATGTACATTTGTTTGCACCGTATTTCATTCGTTCCTTTGATCTATCTTCGTCGATGTCGGAGGGTGGTTTCTGTTACCACGGGCGCACGGGCAGAGAGAGGTGCGGCTCGAATGCGATAACCATTAGGGTATTGGTTATTCTTGACGATTGAAGCATTGCTTAGCGTGCGGACGAAGGGTATTCACATGCCGTTGTTCACACCATAATATTGTATTTTATATTCCCCATTCTTATGCATTTTACAATAAAAACAGGTGCTTTTGACCCATGTCTGCTACATGTTACAGGTTACAGGTTTTTGAAGCGAAAACAGTGAAAACTATGAAAAGACGATGCAAAAGTGGACTTTGACCAACAAACAGAAGACTCTTGATCAAGCCGATATCAAAGATAAAATTCACAAAGTACAAGGCAATGCAAGGTCCAAGATTACAAGCGAACGGTTAAAAGTTCACAACAATTATTCACTGGAAAATCTGAAAGAGAACATAAGCCAAATTGAGAAAAGATCCAAAGAATATAGAAGCTCAGGAAGCCCAGAATAAAACCAGGAATTTTCAGAATGTGATTAGACCAATGGGCCGCGGAACCGCGGCCCAAGCCCACCAATGCCGCGGTTCCGCGGCCAGAAGAAGCCCAGAGGAAAATATTTTTTTACCAAAACGTGGGTGCGTCTTTGACTGGTCAACCTAGGGCTATTTTTGTAAATGTAGACATGCGAGTCATTGTAACCCTAGGGTTTCCTATTCTTTATAAATAGGAACTCTAATCATTGTAATTCTTATGCCTCCCTTTAATGAATAAAATTTAGAAATCTTTTGGAGAGCATCGGTGTTTCTTCTCCATTCAGAAATTCAGATCTGACAACCCTGCATGGATGATTGGAGGGATGCATCTGTAAGTAATTTAATTTCATGCCCTAAGAACTTGTTTAGGGTTTAGCTTTGAGGAAGGATTTTGAGAGATGAGATCTCTCATCCCTTTCTTAGCCATCTCATAGAATCTATAGGTCTCCATGCATACATGCACATACCGCTCCCTACGGCACTCTATCCCTCGAGGTAGCGGTGATACCGTAGTATAAAGGCCCGGGTGTGATGTTTTCCATGGAGGTTAGGGTAAGGATCTCTGAAAGAAGGACAAGAACCTAGAGGAAGGAACACCTTCCCGAATGGATCCAATCCCCTTTATTGATAATTACCATAACTCCTTTTAGATCCTAATCTGGGTATAGAAAGCGTTGAGATTTATTACCATTTCCAAATCAGTCCTAAACCTAACCCTAGCAAGATTTAGATTTAAATAATTGCCCTACGTTAATTAGGTTTTTAGATTTAATAATCAATCCGAACACCCTTCGGAATTAACTCGTAAGCGCGAATCGGAAATTCACAACATCCCTGTGGACCGACCCGTACTCACCGGCTAGCTGCAAAGCGACGCCGTTCTTGATTGCGGTTAACAAATATTTTTGATCTATCTTTTAGAAAGCGCAAGCACATTTGAATCATTCAATCAAATGGCGTCGTTGCCGGGGATGGCGTAGAATTTTCTTTTCGCAATTTCGGGTTAATCATAAAATTTAAAAAAATCATAAAAATCTAAAAAATCCAAAAAAAAATATAAAAATATATCAATAGTTATTTTTTTTGGAAAGGGTACTTTGTTGTGTGATATCTTGCAGGAACAAACTCGGATCTGGAAATTTACAGTGAGACAAACAGAAAACTAAATATCAAAACAGAAGGGAACTACGAAATCAGAGCAGCAGAATTTTTCCCGAGAACCAAGCCCTCCATCGCGCCGCCCTTCCGCCGCACTAACCCACTTTAGACCGCGGATCCGCCGCGGTCTTGGAGTTTCAGAATGTCAAAATTTTTCCGGGGACCCGCGCCCGCTCCTTCACCGAGGAACCGCGGCGGGAGACCCCTTTTGGCCGCGGTTCAGCTGCTCTCGGGTGACGTCATCAGGTGAAAATTCCTCTGTAAGCTTCTCTGGTCTTTCTATGGAGATCTAGATATATCTTTTCTGAAATATTCCTGCAGGATTTTGTGCGCCTTAAAAATATATTCCCTTCCAAATAACGATCTTGTGCAGGATTTTTGGGCCCCCGCTTGAACTAAATTGATTGCAAGAAATATTTTGCTGTTAATTCTTTCCAAATAAAGATTCTTGTGATATGCTTCAAAATAATAACCAATTGCAAGTAATATTTTGTTGTTGCATATCTTTTCTATAAAATATTTTGCTGTTGCATATCTTTTCGCTAAAATCTTTTTGCAACAAAATTTTTTCCAAATAAAAAAAAATGAAAATAACAAGGACAAATATTTTATAGAGCTTGCAAAATTTTTTAGCCCCAAATAGATCATTGCACCATCCAACCTTCCTTCTTGTCACCTTTCTTATTCTACCATGGGTACCCCACATAAAAAATCATTAGCCGAACTTTTGTATCCCGAATCAAATTTTGCGTCATATGTCAATGTGTTCGGTCAATTTAAAAACGATCCCTCCATGCCTAAAAAATCTCTGAAAGATAACATAGAGGAGTCTAGGAGAAACAGTTTGACTTTTCAACCCACTTTGTGTCAACCTAGTCAACCTTTACCACCTACATATGTTGACACCATTTTTCCAAGTCCTGCTGTAACTCCTAGGCCGATGTCCATTGCTGAGCATATTGCTCAATCTCGCAGTCGATCTTTCACCCCTCTCCACTCATCTAGTTCTAGGGATCCGCACGATTATTCACCTTTTTATCCATATGTTGACCCTTCCCCTACCCAACCACCCACTTCCTACCAGTCATACCCAACCTTCCCACCTTCACTAGACACTGTTTCGACACAGCCATTAGGGAGTTTCACATATCCAACCAATTTTGAATCTTTTACTGAAACCCCCTCACCACCTAAGTCTAGTTTGGAAGAGGCGTTGGAGGCGTATATCGCAGCAACAAACAAAATGGTTAGGAATGTGGAAGCGTCCATGGCCGCCCTTATGCAACCTAGTGAACCGGTAGCTAGTGTCCCGCTAGCTCCAAATTTTTCAATGTATGAAGCGGCAGTTGGACAGAGTGAGAATGAGAGAGGATTTTCAAATCAAACCTACCCTTACCCAATTAAAGCCCACAACTCATGTTTTCCATCGATTGCCCTAAATAGTTCACCTGTTGAAAATAAAGATGAGTTGAGCGAATTTGTAGTGTTTGATTTGCCAGATTGTGAGGAACCCCTTTCGAGTGAAACAACACCTAATCCTTTCGATCTTTACACTTCCACTCTAGAACCTACATTGATAAACATCCATGCTTTTGAGGAGGTGTCTAAAGAAATTGACTTTCACTTGATTGAGGATATAGACGCCGGGAATATTTCGGATGATGAACCTGTCGATTTAATTGAAATTTTATGTTCAAATCATCATCCCGAGTTATTAAATGTTTCTCCCGAATCTCATATGCGTCTTGATTTTGATGATAATGGCATGGATGAGTTGAATATTGAGGAGAATTATGAGGATAATATTGAGGAGAGTAGTGAGGATCATATTGAGGTTGAACCATTTTTCTTTGATGTGTCGGATTTTCCAATTCATCCTCTTGAACCTTTACCTAAATCACCCTCCCTCTTTTCCATCGTTCCGACCACAATTCATTTCACGCTTGACGACTGTGAGCTTGAAAACCTTTCCTTTGAATCTGACACAGTTCCCACAGCCGATGACACTTACGAGTGTTTCACTTTTTCGGACGATGTTGAAGTCTCACCGCCCGAATTTGAGTCCTTTGCATTTTCAGATGAGTTAGTTAATCCTTCAGACTCGGTTGCTTACAGTCGTTTCGAACCATTGATGGAATCTTTCCAGTTCGACACAGTTTACTACGGTAAGAATGATACTATCCCTAATTCACTTCTTTTCGTCCTTCCTATTGTTCCGACCGTGCAAGTGACCGTGACGCTTTCATCTCAAATACCAAGTTCGGTGTACCCATGTTCTCTTGCGAATCTTGAGGGATTTGATCCCATATCTCGACGAGTTGATAGGTTAGCGCAATCGCTTATAACATATCGGTCATCATATATTGCGCTAATTTATTCACTCAATTTACACCCTCAAGATCATACTCCACTTCCTTCTTCTTTTCGCCATTCTTCTTCCCCACCGAGACCATATTCTACCAATCTTTTCACACGGTCTCGCGTGCTTCTCATTTCCTTTCACCAACTATACCATTACCATGATAAGATCTTTGAATGGTTGGTGCTAACTTTTGGCTTGTGCAAGGCCAAGCTTAAGTTTGGGGGAATCTTTGTATATATGTATATATTTTTTTTGTTTTCTTTTTCTATAAAAATATAAAAAAAATTCAAAACATTAAAAATATAAAAAAAATTATAAATAAATAAACAGGGGAGTATCGGCATTTTGACCCTCTTGGTTTAGTATGACAGTGAGGACACTGTCAAGTTCAAGTTTGAGGGTACGCTCGGTACGTCTTCTTCCTTCGCATTCATTTGTACATATTTTTGCATTTGCATACTTATTTGAAAACCCATAAAAAATTGAAAAAATTCAAAAATTATAAAAATTACTGTATTCAATTTTGGCTAATTGACTTGAGTTTGACAAATAGGTTAACTGGCTAGGAACAACTAGATCTTAGGCTTAGTTAATTAAAGACCCTATAAATAATCTTTCTTAAAGTTTAACGGTAGAAAGTATATGCCTTGTAATTTATTTAGAAATAGGCAAATTTTGGGTTCACTTCTTGGGCTAAGTCGAAACAAGGGAAGAGTATTGATGTTCTTATTAGAGTATAAGTTTGAAAAATAGTTCCTAGCTTAAGTCTAGATTCTGAAAACGTATACCCTACAATTTGCACAATCACGCACCTTGAAACTTGGAATAGTAGAAGAGACCTTGAAATGCTCTTGTCTAAAGTCCTTAGTATGAAAAAGTGTGAATAAAAAAAAATGGACACTGGTTTTTGTGATTATTTAAGGCTGCAAAAATAGAAAAATATTTAGCGAGGGTGCTTCATCACCTAGTGCCTTAGACCAACTAGTTTGGGAGTCACTGCTAAAGCCTTGGGTGTTGCAAAGACTAGGAAGTACGCTTTAAAGTGCAAACGCATTTTGAAATCGGTCGTTGGTACCTCAAGAAGTATTAACGGTCGCATGAAGGATGTGTAAGCAAATTTCATTCACCAACTAATTAGTACTTTGGACAATAGACGAGAGTACGATTGCTTGATTTGAATTTCCAAGTGTAGGGGTGATATATACACACACGTAGGGATATGTGATTGGAATTTAGATGAGAAAAAGGAATGAAGAATAGAACTTGTATCTTTAGTAGAGTTGATAAAAATTCCTAAGTGGAGATGGAACCCTAGAAGGAAAACTTAGGAAATGCCGAAAGCTAAGTAGATCTGCAAGATATATATAATCTTAAGTTAAATAATGAGGAAGTGTGAAGAATATGGGTGGATAATTTGCGAGTCAAAAGATAATAGAATTCCTTGTTAGAAAACCTAATTGGAGAACAAAAGTCAATGGGCCGAGTTGATAGGATTTTGTTGGTGTAATCCGCTGAAAACCCTCAGGAGACAACACTCCTCCTACTAGGGACACCTAGAGGTTTAACGGCTTGTTGCACGAGCTCAGTGCAATCGCGTTTCCCTGCGAAAGTGCGGTTAGGTTTTTGTCAAGAATAAAAAAATAATAAGTTTGCTCGAGGACGAGCAAAAGATAAGTTTGGGGGTATTTATTCACACCATAATATTGTATTTTATATTCCCCATTCTTATGCATTTTACAATAAAAACAGGTGCTTTTGACCCATGTCTGCTACATGTTACATGTTACAGGTTCTTGAAGCGAAAACAGTGAAAACTATGAAAAGACGATGCAAAAGTGGACTTTGACCAACAAACAGAAGACTCTTGATCAAGCCGATATCAAAGATAAAATTCACAAAGTACAAGGCAATGCAAGGTCCAAGATTACAAGCGAACGGTTAAAAGTTCACAACAATTATTCACTGGAAAATGTGAAAGAGAACAGAAGCCAAATTGAGAAAAGATCCAAAGAATATAGAAGCTCAGGAAGCCCAGAATAAAACCAGGAATTTTCAGAATGTGATTAGACCAATGGGCCACGGAACCGCGGCCCAAGCCCACCAATGCCGCGGTTCCGCGGCCAGAAGAAGCCCAGAGGAAAATATTTTTTTACCAAAACGTGGGTGCGTCTTTGACTGGTCAACCTAGGGCTATTTTTGTAAATGTAGACATGCGAGTCATTGTAACCCTAGGGTTTCCTATTCTTTATAAATATGAACTCTAATCATTGTAATTCTTATGCCTCCCTTTAATGAATAAAATTTAGAAATCTTTTGGAGAGCATCGGTGTTTCTTCTCCATTCAGAAATTCAGATCTGATAACCCTGCATGGATGATTGGAGGGATGCATCTGTAAGTAATTTAATTTCTTGCCCTAGAAACTTGTTTAGGGTTTAGCTTTGAGGAAGGATTTTGAGAGATGAGATCTCTCATCCTTTTCTTACCCATCACATAGAATCTATAGGTCTCCATGCATACATGCACATACCGCTCCCTACGGCACTCTATCCTTCGAGGTAGCGGTGATACCGTAGTATAAAGGCCCGGGTGTGATGTTTTCCATGGAGGTTAGGGTAAGGATCTGTAAAAGAAGGACAAGAACCTAGAGGAAGGAACACCTTCCCGAATGGATCCAATCCCCTTTATTGATAATTACCATAACTCCTCTTAGATCCTAATCTGGGTATAGAAAGCGTTTAGATTTATTTGCATTTCCAAATCAGTCCTAAACCTAACCCTAGCAAGATTTAGATTTAAATAATTGCCCTACGTTAATTAGGTTTTTAGATTTAATAATCAATCCGAACACCTTTCGGAATTAACTCGTAAGCGCGAATCGGAAATTCACAACATCCCTGTGGACCGACCCGTACTCACCGGCTAGCTGCAAAGCGACGCCGTTCTTGATTGCGGTTAACAAATATTTTTGATCTATCTTTTAGAAAGCGCAAGCACGCTAAATCATATCAATCAGCCATCCAGACGAAGTTAAAGGGTCGAACGATTATCAGAAAACCATTTTCCCAAGTTTAAGGTATTTGGAAGAACATGCAGGTATTTCGATGGACCCTCTAGAAGAATGAAAACCTAACTCGACATAATGACCACGAGAACGCCCTTGAACCTTAGGGTTTACGGCAGTTCTGCGGTGCCATTAGTGAGTCTTGGGTTTGCCCTTCTACGGCTGGACCATCGATGCTGGGGTATGTACCGGATATTTTTAAGCTGTACTTGAGTGTTGAGCTCTCGGGGAATTATTTGATTTTGATGGATCGATCGAAAAGTTTAATGTAGTCCGGATATCAGGTGAAGGGATCGACTACGTGGAAGACTCTAGATATGAGTATTGCCGTTGGTAGCGCAGTCAGCACAGCTACGAAGAGACGAGTTCGAAGCAATCGATATCAGAGGAAAGAGGCGCATATTGACGATAGTGTTTACGATTGTGATTTGGTGATTAGAATTTCATATTTTCGTTGATTGGATTTTGGTATTTTGAGGACATTGTTCCACGATTGGTATTTCTTATGTGTACATTCATTACTTGCTATTTGTGTTTCATATATCAGTTGTATTGATGTTGTTTAGTACATACCCAGTGCACTTGATTTGGTTTTAATACATTCTGAGATTTTGATTTGATTTCGTGCATATGGTTACACATGATTTTGACATATGCTTCGACCTAGTTTTCATGCAGTTTCGTACTGTGATTTCGATTTTGATATTCAGTGTATGTTTTCGTGCACCATGTGCACCTGATTGAGATTCTTGCGCACACTTGGCGCACTTGATGCGGTTTTGTGCACACCAGATGCACTAAATCGGGGTTTTGTGTAGATTAGATGCACCTGATATTAGAGTCGTGCACGCCCGTTGCACTTGACAGATGTTTTTGGTGCACACCTGTTGCACTCAGTTTTGTTTTTGTGTGTATTCGTGGCATCTGTATTTGGTTTCGATTTCAGTGCGCACTGGACGCACATGATATTTTTATGATGTGATTGGGATTGATTTCAGTTTGAGTAGTATGTTTTTATAATCAATACTATTTGATTTAGTAACCATGCGGGACGTGTGTGTTAAATAAAAGATATATATATATATAGCTATTTTTTAAAATAAACGTCCGCTACTTATGTCGTGACACGTGCATCGCACGGCGATTTTCAAAAAGGGGTTTTTGCATACTTCTTTATTCAGATGTTTGGACGATTTTACTACGATGAGCACTATATATAAGTATAGTTTTGATGTATATTATGTTGGTTTTCGTATTGCGTTTTGATATCTTATTTTCACCATAACTCCGATGATTGCGTTATGTTTGACGGAGTTGATTTTAGTTATGTATTGATGATTTCGGAGCCCCGACGATTTGAGTGTTTTGCCAGAATGTTTTAGTAATTGGGAGGAGTTTTTATTTTCTGTTTTTCGGCAAAATAAAACGTATTTTTCGTAAAACTTAACCGTAATTATTTTTCGTTATAAAATTAAAAAGACCTATTTTAATTATGTAATTGATAGTAATTGATATTATTTAGTGACTTATAAATTATTAGTTTACTAAAATATTTTCCATAATTACTTATTTTTAATATTATTATAAGCCTCCACTAATACACATTTAATTTGTGATAATTACAAATTGGAATGGGTCAGTTATAATTTAGTAGGACATGACAATTTAGCATCAAGTTTGTAGCATGCTCATATTTCTTAATTGTGCCTCTATAATTCTAGAGAAGTCTAGGTTTTAAATTAAAAGAAAATTAAATAATTGAGAGAAACAGTTTAATTAGAAAAGAGAAATAAATTAATATATCTAATAATTGAACTTTCTACAAATAAGCACACTCACTTATTCATTGTTCCAGCACATGGCCGAGCCTAGGTGGCAGCCCCTCCATCTTAAAATTAAAAAAAAAAAATCACCTCATTCTCTTGTTGGAAATTCAAGAGGAAGGAAAATTTTAAAAGAGGGGGTTTAATATGTAAAATGGTGATGACACTTCTACACTCTTCATTCTCTCTCTCCCCACTCATTTTTGTGCTGGCCGACCTCATATAGCCCCCTCTCCATTCACTTCACTTCATCAAAAAAAAAGAGAAAGAAGGAAAGAAGAAGAAAAGAATAAAGAAGATGGTATGGTGTTTAATTAATTGAGGTATGGTTTCTTGACTCATCCACTCTCACTCTCACACCCACACACTCATTTCTTTCATCAAGTCCGACCTCATCCAGCAGCTTCCCCCCCATTTCATCACCTCTTTTCTCATCAAACATTCTTTATTTTCCATTAAAAATAGATATAAAAACCCCACAAATTCCTAATTAAACCTTTATCTAATATTCTTTGTTCAAACTAGCAAAGATCTTGGAGCAAAGATCCAATTTGTAATTATCAAAAGATCAGACATAAAAACCTAGCCTCCAGTTGAAGAAGCATGAACAGAACTATCTCACTCATGATTTTGAGATGGCTGCAGTGGTCTTTGCATTGAAGATTTGGCGACATTACCTATATGGCGAGTCGTGCCAAATATTCACAGACCACAAGAGCTTAAAATACATATTTCAGCAGCGAGACCTGAACCTCAGACAGCGTCGTTGGATGGAGTTGGTGAAAGACTACGACTGCGAGATCTTATATCACCCAGGCAAGGCGAATGTGGTGGCAGATGCTTTGAGCAGGAGGCCTGGGGGTAGTCTATCGTGTTTGCGCACAGTGCAGAGGCAGTCGTCAGCAGATTGGCAGATGTTATGCGACAGCCGAGTTGAGTTCAAGTTCACTCAGACAGGGGGACAGCTCGCGCATGTTCGTGCACGCCCACAGTTGCTTGACCGTATATATGAGGCACAGCGCAGTGACGACCGTTGCTCAGAGATCATGGCACAGATCGGACAGGGCAGATTTTCCGAGTTCGTGATTGACGATCAGGGGATTTTACGCTATGGATCTAGACTGTGCGTACCAGATGCTGATGGATTGCGGCGCGACATTCTTGAGGAGGCACACCGATCAGTGTATAGTGTCCACCCCGGTTCCACCAAGATGTACCATGATATGAGAGAGACCTACTGGTGGGACGGGATGAAGAGGGACATTGCGGAGTTTGTATCGAGATGCCTGACTTGTCAGCAAGTCAAAGCCGAGCACCAGAGGCCCACAGGAGAGCTACAGCCGTTACCCATTCCGGAGTAGAAATGGGAGCAGATTTCGATGGATTTCGTTGTGGGTCTATCCAGGACCAGTCGAGGGTATGACTCCATCTGGGTGATCGTAGATCGATTGACGAAAGCGGCTCACTTCCTGCCAGTGAAGACGACTTTCAGCTTCGCTCAGTATGCCCAGCTTTACATCGACGAGATCGTGCAGTTGCATGGCGTACCGACTTGTATCGTGTCAGATCGAGGCTCCCAGTTCACCAGCCGACTTTGGCAGAGACTTCAGGAGGCTTTGGGCACTCGTTTGAGCTTCAGCACAGCGTTTCATCCGCAGACCGACGGACAGTCAGAGCGGACCATTCAGACTCTCGAGGACATGCTCAGAGCGTGCGTTTTAGACTTCGGCGGTAGCTGGGATCGTCATTTACCTCTAGTGGAGTTCTCCTACAACAACAGCTTCCAGGATACTATTCAGATGGCACCTTTCGAGGCATTGTATGGGAGGAGATGCAGATCGCCCGTCTGTTGGACAGAGCTCAGCGAGAGCATTATTTTGGGGCCGCAGCTTGTTGAGGAGACGACAGCGAAGATACAGTTGATCCGAGACCGGATGAGAGCGGCTCAGAACAGGCAGAAATCGTATGCGGACAGGCGCCGTCGCAGATTAGAGTTCGCAGTGGGCGACCATGTTTTTCTGAGAGTCTCTCCGATGAAGGGCGTGATGCGTTTTGGGCGAAAGGGGAAGCTTAGCCCTAGATTCGTAGGTCCCTTCGAGGTCCTCGAGCGTGTCGGCGCTGTTGCTTATCGTTTGGCCCTTCAACCCAGCTTTCCCGATGTTCACCCCGTCATCCATGTTTCGATGCTCCGCAAGTACCTTCACGACCCTTCGCATGCGATTCAGCACCCGACAGTCCAGCTAGAGCGCGACCTTTCTTTTGCAGAGCAGCCAGTGGCCATCCTGGATCGGCAGGTGAAGAAGTTGAGATCGAAAGTTATGCCGACCGTCAAGGTCCTTTGGCGTGGCCCGAGCAGCGAGGAGGTCACCTGGGAGACCGAGGGCGAGATGAGGAAGAAATATCCCCATCTCTTTGAAGGTACGCGTAGCTATATTTTTAAATTCGGGGACCGAATTTCTTTAAGGGGGGAAGATTGTAGCGCCTTGAAAAGTCGTTTTGGTGTTTTCCCGAAAATCGGTGAAAATTTGGTATTTTTCCGTAAATCGTCTTTTTTGTTATTTTGCAGTTTAGGACTAATTATACCTAATTTGGATAGGTAATTGCTAGTTTTTAGTAGAAAATGAGTTACTTATGAAATTCTGGTCGTTTAAAAAATTTTCCTAATTTTTCAATTTTTAATATTATTTTAAGCCGGTAAGAAAATACATTAAATTAGCGATAAATACAAATTTAAATGGGCTAAATTTAAGCTTTAAAATAATGTTAATTAAAATCTAGTTGTAACATAAATTTTTAGTATTTTATTTTAAGTTTTAACTAATTTTTATTATAGAAAACGAAATTTATTGAATTTAAGCTTAAACTTGCAATTTTGGACTTGTAGGGGGTCTTTTTGCATAAAATTTCTTTTGTAAAACCTCATTCACCCTTCCCTCACCCCTAGGCCGGCCCACTTCAGCAGCAAGGAATAAAATTCCTTGCCTCTTTTGAGTTTTAGTCATGTGTGGAAATGAGGTTTGTTTTTAAAAGGATTTTGATTATTTTAATTAGGTATGGGTCTTTAGTGATGGGTATGGTTTGACCTTGACTTTTCCCACACCCCACACCATCCCCCTCTCCCTTGTGCTGGCCGAGAGCAGCTTCCCCCCCCTTCCATTATTTTTCCTTCTCTTTTCTCTCATTTTCTTCAAGAAAATTCCATCAAAATTCAACAAAATCAACAAATTTCTTCACAATTTCAAAGCAAAACCCTATTTCCTCTCTTTTCAAACCTAAATGGGTTCAAATCTTGGAGAAAGATGGCATCTTGTTCTTGCTAGACCTCTAGTGTGAGGTATAATTTCTAATCTAAGGTTAATTTGTAGTTAAAGTGTGCTAATTAGGACTTGCATGTTGTGTTAGTGTGAAATTTATAGCTAAATCCTAATCTAGTTTTTTCTAGTTCATGGTTTGAAATTAAATTAGGGTTTAGAACACCATTATGAGATTAATTAAGTTATTTTGTTATCTAGTTATTATACAAACCTAATCTAAGAGATTACTTTGCTTAAGTGGGCATCGATATGTGTTAATTTATGTTGTTCAAGTGTGAAATTGGATTTAATTGATGGTTATGAAAATCAAGAATGGGTTGTTTATGGAAAAATATGATTTGAAGCATTGTAATGTGTTATAATTAAAGTGATTGTGATTAACTAGTTATGCGGTTACATATTATGCTAGGTTGTAATCCTTTTTGTCGCAAAACGGCGATATTGCGCCGATTTGTGGAATGTTGGTGCTTGCTTCTCCTACTAACTTTTTGTGGTGATGTATGTGCGACATCTTGATGTTATATTTTGGCATATCCTATGACTTTTAGGATGTGTGAGTGGATAGGTTTTAGCTTTGCCGGGCGACCAAATCGACGTTTTAGTTAGTTTTTGCGATTTTCGCGTGTGTTCCGCGCACCTTGTGCACGTTGTACCTAGCTTGTGAACGTTAGTATTTTCGTTTGGGTTTTGCGTCGTTCTTGGTATGTAACCTTATGTTTGGTATTGATGTAAATTCCAGGTTCGGTCGCGGAGACGTCAGACGCGGCACGAAAGGGGAAAGCGGTGATTGGACATGACTAGCTAGGGATTCCGGTGAGTAGATGTAACATCTACGGGGGACTATCGTTGGATGGCGCAAGTCGCCCGATAGTTTTAGTAGCTTAAAAAGATTCTTAGTAATGTTAGTAATTAGGGGTGTAATACTTGTATGATTATTTGCTTCATTCATGCCTTATATTGACATACGTACGCGAACCCATTCTATAGGACACCTGCACCATTGCCAGGGTTTTATATGCAGCACGAGCACTATTCATGCTTACACACACACCCTGGTAATTGCCATGCCACCACACTAGATAACCTATAATTTGAAACCTTTTTCTCTAATTGATACTTAAATTTGTGCTATTGCCTTTAATTCCTTAAAATGAAATCATAGGATTGCTATTCATGTGCATGTACCTCATCATATTATTTGTTCATGCCTAGTCTATTAATCACACATCGCAACTTGATTATTGATACCATATGCATTCATTATCATTGACATATGCACTTATGAGGATTTCTTGAGATTTTATGATATTCTGGATTTCGGGGGAAAGCCGCAAAATTTCTAAACTTATTATATTTTTTTAAAATATGTAAATTGCGGTTTTCTAGTGATGTAAGTGTCGTCCACCATGAGTTTGCTGTGGTTTTCGAGACCCGTTTCGAGGAGTTAGATGAACCGTCTCGGGTACATGGTGGGCCCGGTAAGGTACCCCGGGGCAAGAAGCTCGTGTTGCTGACGATGAGCCTGGCAGGGGACGGATTACCTACCGGTGACTGTTTGGGACGGCGGATATCCAGAGGATACCGACCGTGGCCGCGAGATGATGAGATATTGATATTGAGATGGGTCAGCCGGATGGCTGAGGCCAGAGATACTATGACACGGATATATGAGATTTGTGATAGTTTTGAGGTGTCGTTGATGGACACAGGTTCTTGTTGATTCTATTGGTATTGTGCTGGTATTTCAAAAGAGATTCCTAAAGGAAAAACATGATTCTTATACTTACACATTCAGGTCATGAGTTGATTCGCATTGCATTCATACCTGCTAGTATATTCATATTGCATACATACCTGCTATTATGTCCTGCCTTACCTGTATTTTAGATGCTAGGATGCTTGTGTGCATGCATTCGATAGCCTGTGTAGATGTTATTTATTACTCACGAGTTGGCAACTCACCCCCGTTGTGCCACAGCCTTTTGCAGGTCCGCTCCGTCAGTACAGTAGCGGCGGGCGCACTTGTTTCTTTTGCCTCTTTTGCTGGACTCGAGGTTTTGCTCTTAGGTGGGTTATATTATTATTTTTGTACCACCTTGTATATTCTTGTATCTAGTGTACTCCATCTACTGTATCTACCAGTATTGTTGTATATTGACCTAGAGATGAGACTGTGAGATTTGTGGACTTTTTATGCTGTATTTTGGGGTCGAGCTCACTTGAGTCGACATGCTGTTTTTCTCATGCTTCTTTATGATTATTTCGCATGTTGTTGTTTTATATTGCGTGGGATTTGTGACCGCCTTGTGGCGAAGAGCTAGCTCCCGCTTGGGGATGCCTTATTTGTTGGATTCATATATATTCTTGTTGTACCCATTTTGGGGGACCGGTATTTACAAAGGAGACTCTGCCGAAATTTTCGGAAAAATTGATATTGTTTTTAAAAAGGCTTGATGTGACTCATTTGATAAACTCGCTTTCAATTGATTGGTTTTCCTTCATTCTTTTGCTTATTTGTTTTTGGTTTCTGGGCTTTGGCTTACTTATTTTACGGATGTCTTGAGACGTTTCGTAACTTAAGTGCCAGTCACGTTCCGTACCCTGCGGGTCGTGACAAGCAGGCTCCTAACTTGGAGAACTAACCAAGCTCCTTTGAGAATTGAATCCTTTGAGAATTGAACTCTACCTTTTCTAAGAGGTATCCCCTCTTATTTATATGGTAGTGGTAGAGAAGAGATCTCTCCTTTTCCCGATGTGGGACTAAAAATGCATCCCCCATTTAGTAGAGCATTACTTTAGATTACACGTGCATAGCACATTTGCTCATAACTTTTGATCCCGGATGAATTATGAGGCCCATAATATATCAAATCGAAGGGTTTTTTGATACACTCTCGATACCATCAGAATTTAGCTGTTTCTCATTCGGGATTTTGTCAAAATACAGCCCAGAAAATACTGGTTCTCATTTTCTTCATTAGATTACACGCGGGTAACAAATTTGCTCATAACTTTTGTTCCCGGATGAATTATGAGGCCCATAATATATCAAATCGAAGGTCTTTTCGAGACTCTTTCAATACCATCATAACTTAGCTGTTTCGTATTCGGGAGTTTGTCAAAATACAGCCCGGAAAATACTGGTTCGCATTTTCATAAGCGAATCGCTACCATTTGATACCTTGGGCTTTTTTACATAGAAATTTTTGGCAGGAACAAATGCCCCCCACTATTTTGCCCACGTAGATATGTACGTGGGTTAAGTCGTGCAGAGTAATACATAGCATATGACCGGTTTCGGACTGGTATATAACCTTTAGAATCTTGATCTGAGAAGATAGCGAGCGGACACAAGTGTCGTCATCTATCATTGACTCAAATCTCAGCTCTTAAGGGATATAGTTCCAAACTCTGAGGTCCATGAGCTGCACCCTTTTGTTTCTTTATGTCTTGATCTGGCGCAAAGTAGTTTATGTACTCATTTCGGAGCTTGTAGTTTATTCACTTATCCCGGAGTCTCTAGTTTATGAACTCATTTTGGAGCTTGTAGTTTACCTCACTTGGTCTTGTAGGTAAACTTGTCCTAACGTTACAGTTAACCCCTGCTCTTTACGACAGAGGTCCGTTAGGGTCTGTGGTACTAGGGTTTTTTGTTCGTCGTACCGTCGCGTTGGCTGATGCATTCCCCGATATGCAGTCTTGCTGTTCGAGTAGCCGCGCGACTGTCGTGTCTGTGATCCCTTCGGGGATGGACAAGACGTCTTCAAATGATCTCCCAGGTCACATTACCGTCGGGAAAGCATATTCTCCCTTGAAATTGTGAGGATTTCTAAGTGTTCATTGCCTCCGTGAGTCGCAAGGATCTCACTCAGGTATTTTTTCCTTACGAATCGTGAAGACCCGTAAGTAGCTTCTTCATTTCAGTGGCATGTAACTTCGGCGAATGTGGCCTGTAGATGGTCCATCTTGACCTTTTCGTAGGGTATGACGGCTTAGGAAATAGGTTCAGGTCTGTCGCCTAAGACTTTTCAACTTTATGAGCCGTGAGGGTCTCATAAAGACTTTTCTCCCTACAAGTCGAGAGGATCTCGCAGGTGTATTTTCTCTTTAGGAATCGTGAGGATTCCTAACTGTGTTTTCTCTTGAGAGTCATAAGTATCTCACAAAAGAGTTTTCTTCTTTACGAGTCAGGAGGACCCGCAAGTGATGGATGAGGTTGACATTATCCTCATTTCACGGGGTCATTGGATGACGTATTTCCGCGACGGGGTCATGTGGATGACGTATTTCCGAGACGGGGTCATTTGGATGATGTATTTCCGCGACGGGGTCATGTGGATGACGTATTTCCGAGACGGGGTCATTTGGATGACGTATTTCCGAGACAGGGTCATTTGGATGACGTATTTCCGAGACGGGGTCATTTGGATGATGTATTTCCGTGACGCGGTCATGTGGATGACGTGTTTCCGCGACGGGGTCATTTGTTAACGTATTTCCACGACAGGGTCATATGGATGACGTATTTCCATGACGGGGTCATATGGATGACGTATTTCCGCGACGGGGTCATGTTGATGACGTATTTCTAAGACGGGTTCATTTGGATGACGTATTTCCGCGACGGGGTCATGTGGATGACGTATTTCCGCGATGGGGTCATGTGGATGACGTATTTCCGAGACGGGGTCATTTTGATGACGTATTTCCGAGACGGGGTCATTTTGATGACGTATTTCCGCGACGGGGTCATATGGATGACGTATTTCTGCGACAGGGTCATGTGAATGACGTATTTCCGGGACGGGGTCATTTGGATGACGTATTTCCTCGACGGGGTCATGTTGTAACATTTCGAAATACTAAAAATATTATTTTTGGGAAATTTTATAATTTAATATTATTTTATTGAATATTTTAATATTTTGGTATTATTAAATACAAATAATTGGGAAAAATTTTGGAAAAATTATGGAATATTCCAAAATAGGGTATTCTATGCGGTTATGACATTTTAAAGTTTTTGTGATTAGTTTGACACTAAATTAGTGCTAATCGCGATTAAAAATCGCTAATCGGTTTTTAGCCTTTTTGTGCAAAACATGCACATATCACTTTTTTCACACTGTTGTATTTTCTTGCCATGGTTCACTTTGGGTTTACTATTCTTGGGAGAAGGATTTTGAGAGAATAAGAAAAAGAAAAGGAAAAGAAATGCGAAAAGAATAAAGAATGAGGTTTGGTGAGAAAGAGAGGTATGGGCACCTTTGACTAAACACTTAGCCATTTCTCCTTCCCTCATTTTCCTCCCTCTTCTCCTTTCTCTTGCTGCTGCTGCTCCTCCATCTCCCTCCCCTCTTCAAAGCCCCAAATCATCTCAAATACAATCTTAAAACCCAATCTCCATTTCATTAAATGTGTGCACAAGCTCAAGATCTATACATTGGACCAAGAAAGCAAGGATTTTGGCCACTAGGGGCAACTCAAGAAAATTCTTGAGTTGCCAAATGAGGTATTTTTTGCATCATTAACTTAGTTTTAGCAATTCCTTTACCCCCATGTTATGATTGAACCGATATTGTGTGATTTTGGTGACTTGAGGAAAAACCTAGTTAGGTTGTGAAGAGTTATAAGTTGTGATAGGAAATTGAGCTCAGTAGAGGCTACACCCACACCCTAGTGTATGAATTGAGACCCTAACCTGAGAGTTGAAACCCGAAATACGGATTTAGAAACCGATATCGGGGAATTTGTGAAATCTGTGAGGGGTATATTGAATCTGCTATCATCCGAGACATCCTAAATTAAAATTGATTGGACAGTGACATGTGCAGGCACCCAGGAAGCTACCACCAAGACCCCAACCCCTAACTCCCCAAACCGGCCGCAGATTTATTCCAATTGGCCGCAATTTGCTGCCATACCTGCACCAAACTTTCTCGTTTTGGTTCTGTAGCCCCTATATGCATAGATTAGACCCTTGGTATTTATAGATTTGTCTAATTTGACCTAGGGTGAAATCTGGAACATATTTCCTTAGTTGCTGTTTTGGATTCGTGTTTCCGTATTCCGTATTCTTAATTCTGAATTTGTTTCTTGTGTTTTACCTTGACTATTTGGCGTTTATACGACGATATAGAGGATTTATTGATGGTTTTGAAGGAGTGCCTGTGGGTTCTAACCTATAGGTCTCTTATCGTATCGTTTTGGGTTTCGTGTGCTGTGTTAGCTTTGATTTGGTTTTAATGCGCATATACGATACTTTGATGTGTAGGTACCCCATGAAGACTTCGGGACGACAAGCAAGCGCGTGGCGACGTCCACAAGTGAAGACGTAAGGTGAGTAGATTATATCTACAAGGGGAAGTCGGGTGGATGGCGTATAGCACCCCCGCAGTCCATAGTTGTTATATTATATATATGATAGTTAGGTGTACTATGGATAGTGTAGTGTAAGAAGTGACTAGTGTAGTTCATAATCGCGAACCCTAGAATAGATTTACACCTACACGCACACCCTTGCATATTCATTATACTTGCACTGTGTTGATGATATTGGATGACATTGGAGATGAGTCGATGATTTGGGCTTTGTGCCGCGAGATCGGTGATTTGATGTGATTCGTATTTGGGATACGATACGTGATCTCTAGCGGGCCTTGGGACGTGTGCTTGCACACGCAGTATATTGATGGTATCAGTTGTACTAGACTTAGATCAGTACCCCAGATTATGTGATATGATGATAGTGATACCTGAGATGTGATGAGATAGTATGATATTGACCCGTACCCAGCTATTGAGATGCCGTACGACGATTTACCGTACGAGCCTGTATTGATGATAGATCCGCACTCATGACTCGAGGATGTCTTACGATATACTGTATCGTTCACGATATTATTGAGGCGGGATCACCGACTATTATATCTATATATGTATCGACTCAGATTTAGGTGGTTTCCATACCTCCCCCGATTGACTTGATACTTAGATCTGTAGTTGCATAGTAGATTCTTCACTGTGGTGTTGATTATTTGATTTCCGCATATTCATGCTATTCGCATTGCTTGCATATGTTTATTGCTATATTATTATCATGCTGTTAGGACACCAGCACCATTATCGATGATGCCTATGTTCCACGTACACTATTGCCGGCTCACACACTTCATCATCGATAATTGCCATGCCACTACACTGTAGTACTGTTGCATTCATGATATGATTCTTGCATGGCATATTGTACACTTATACCTGTACACAATCATAGAGGATTCTGACTTGATTAGGGATTTGGGAACCGCAAGATGTTCTTCAAACTGATTCGTTTTAAAAGAGCGGTTTCCCTCGACATGTGCACATTACTATTCCATGTTGCATGGCTTCTGATATGCTTACCTTTCTTTGCATGTCGCATACATCATGTTTTGATTATCCGCATTGAGATATGTTGTTTTCATGATATTTCTGGATTTGGGAACCGTGGGTATTTAAAAAGAGAATATGTGATTGTTTTAAAAACCCGGTTAACCTTGATATGATATTTCAGAGCGTCCACTATGTGTTTTCTCGGTGCTGAGAGCGACATGTGAAACACGATTCGAGGAGGCGGATGAGGCCGATTGCGGGTACATGGTGGACCCGGTATGGTACCCCGGGGCGAGAACGGTTTCGCTGTATAGTAGACGGTGAGCCTGGCAGAGGGACTACTACCTACCGGTGATTGTATTTCAGCTCGGCGGATATCGGGAGGATACCGACCGGAGTTGAGAGATGGACATGGGCTGACCCGTACTGCGGGGGCGAGGGCCGATACCGCATACGGAGCCCCATATGGATGAGGATTTACGTGCCGATGCTAGGCACGGGTTTCATGACGATTTCCATGATTTTGATTATATCCTCATATTTGCATGCATGATGCTTATTGTCATCGGGTGGATGGGTTCCACGTTTATTGTCATTGGGTGACGGGTGGACAGGGTCCACGTTCATACCGACTTGATCATATACAGACTGGATTACATTGATCATACCTCATGCAGACATACCTTATACTGATGATATGTTATTACCTGAGTACTTGGCACTATATACATGTTTAGATGTTACATTGCCACTTTATCATGCTTCAGACGTACTCTTGTGGTTTATATTACTGATTGTTTGACCTAGGTTTATGTCTTGCATTCGGTTTCTGCTTGTAGATATTCCTATTCACGAGTTGGCAACTCACCCCCGTTGTGCCACAGTTCTTGCAGGTTTTGCCGTACAGGTTCCATTGCGGCATTTCTGGCACAATGCTTCCTTGCGAGTGAATACTCACCCCCGTTGTGCCACAGTTCTTACAGGTTTTGCCGTACAGGTTCCATTGCGGCATTTCTGGCACAATGCTTCCTTGCGAGTGAATTGCATTTGGTAGGTGGATTCTTTTGCATCAAGAACCACCATTGTACTTGTATTATTCATTGTATCTAGATATTCCATCAACCAAAACTTGTATATTGTTTCAGACTTAGACACTAGTGATGTATTATTCGACCTTAGAGTCGCGCTTAGCAGTATTACGGTTTTCATGTTATTATGAGTTTTCTTTTGAGTTTTGATCCTCGCCTTTCGGCGTTGTATATTATTGCTTGTGTGGTTGTGACCGTCGATTGACGAAGAGCTAGCTCCCGCTTGGGGATGCCTTTATCATTGCATATATGTTGTTCTTGTTGTACCCCGTTCGGGGCCAGTATTTACAAAAGTAACTCTGCCGAAATTTTTAGAAAAGACCTTACATTTAAAAATGCATTTTCGGCTTAGTTATTTAAAAACCTTGACTTCAAACATGTTTTCCTTCACTTCTTTAAACCAGTTTTCTTTACTTACTCTTAAAATGGTTTTAAATTTCTGGGCTTTTGGCTTACTTGAATCAGATGGAGTCCTATAGACTTCATATGGTTCAAGGGCCAGTCACGTGCTCTTTCGGGTCGTGACAAAGTTGGTATCAGAGCGCTAGGTTGACCTTGGTTCGAGTTTAAGTTTGACTATGTGGAGCCTAGGGCGTTTATATATATACGGAACTTAGGCTTGACCTTACGGAACTCAGACTTAGTCGAGGGGGTATTAGACCCGAACTTTCGTCGCGTAGGATGACCCTTGGTTGATGGAATAGGTGACTAAAGTAGAGTGACGTACCGTGGGTATGTTCCGCGGCATACTTACGACACGCCACTCCGCTTAAGGAACCTTAGGATGTACATATTTTCGAGATCAGTGATTCTCTTCATATCCATGATTATACATCAATTTGAGATCCCCGATTCTATTAGTTTCATGATCATACCTTCGTTGATGCTGTTCCTTCTTATGATCATCTATCCACTCTGGATTTGTTGCTTTCTTTCTTGTCATTGATCTGCTCTCTTCGATACTCGATTGAGGTTCCTGTCGCCATGTTTGAGCACAGTTTGGGCTGCTGCTAGGGTTACGGTCAGGGCGAGCTCGTCTGGTACGAGGGCCGACCATTGTGTTTTCTAGTGACATGGGAACGTCTCGAGTTAGTATTGATGATTGTGACCTCTAGTGGAGGCGAGTGCTTGGTTTTGCACTGGATGATCGGGCCATTGTTAGAGCTGCCAGATGAGAGAGGACTGTTGATGTACAGCATCCCTCAGAGATTATGATGTCGCCTACCGTGCAGACAGATGGACCAGTTGCTGCTGAGATTGACAGGATGTCGCTTCCGGAGCTTAGGAGCTGAGATTGCCGGAGCTTCCAGGCAGATATGAGACAGATGATAGCTAGTCTACCCGATTTGAGAGACGAAGGTGATTCGTCCGATTTATGCGCCGGAGCGGGCCCAGTTGAGTTGAAGATTTCCAGTGTGGAGAGTCTTACTCAGATCTAGAGCAGACCGATTCAGAGATGACCGCCAATGTGTCGCCTTTCCTGGAGGATTGAGGCGTTGTTCGGCGTACAGGAGAATGAGCCAGTTGCTGCTGCAAATGACGAGATATCGCCCAGATGGTTGGAGCTACTGCAGCATGAGCATATACCTAGAGATATGATGGACGGTCGCTAGTCAACTGAGGATGAATGACTGGGACATGTGGTTCGTTCGTTTACCGATGCGAGGTCATCAGATAGATTGTTTCCAGCTAGAGACGACTTCACGCAGGTTCGTTGAGAGTCGGTAGAGACGATCGAATGTCAGGAGCCCATTTTCCAAGTTTAAAGTATACGGAAAGACATGCAGGTGATTCTATGGACCCTCTAGAAGAATGAAACCCTAACTCGATTTAATGACCGTGTGAAAGCCTTTGAACCTTAGGGTTTGCGGCAGTTCCGCGGCGCCATTAGTGAGGCTTGGGTTTGCCCTTCTACGGCTGGACCACCGACGCTGTAGCATGTACCCGATACTATTAAACTGTATTCAAGATGTTTATCTCTTGGGGGATTATAAGGTTCTGACGAGTCGATCGAATGTTTCGACATCATTCGGATATCATGTGATGGGATGCTTTGCTTGGGAGACTCCAGATACGAGTATAGCCGTTGGAGCACAGTCCATGCAGCCACGATGAGATGAGTCTGAATCAGTCGACATTGACGCAGAGTGAATAAAAAGGTTCGCAAGAGATTTCGACGAGATGACGTCCCACTCCGCTGACATCAGAGATGTGATACACACCCAGAGGCGTTGTATATGGACATATCTTCCAGAAAGAAGCGCGATAAGTATGCAGCCGTTCCGGAATAAGAATTAGCTTCAGCAATGGATGATGACTTCCGGGCAATTCGGCAGGAATGAGATTTGAGAGAGAAACCTCGACAGGACCTTTCTGGAAAACGATACGAGAAGACCTAGACCCAGGAGTGGTCATATTGCGCACACCCAGCAGGACAGAGTTCAGCATTGTCGACGAGCTAGTTGACCAGGTTCGGATAAAGGAACTTACCCAGATGCATTGCGAATTGATCAAGGACGGACGAGTCTTGAGTATTCCTCCGATGGTTGGGACGCGTTCCCGAGGACCTGTCCTGTAACATTTTCAAAAGTATAAAATATTAATTTTAGGAATTTTTATGATTTAATATTAATTATTGATTATTTTAATATTAAATTAA
Organism: Agapanthus africanus; assembly: GCA_030015575.1. Lineage (NCBI taxonomy): Eukaryota > Viridiplantae > Streptophyta > Magnoliopsida > Asparagales > Amaryllidaceae > Agapanthus > Agapanthus africanus. The sequence goes on along the minus strand of JASDDO010000031.1, from coordinate 313,006,881 downwards.
TGATTAAATGCAAATAAATAGGAAAAATGTTAGAAAAATTATGAAAAATTTTAGAAAATTCTAAAATAGGGTAAATTAGTGAATTATGACATTTTTAAGTTTTTGTGATTAGTTTGACACTAATTTAGTGCTAATCGCGATTAAAATCGCTAATCGGGCTTTTCGACTTTTTGTGCAAAATGTGCACATATCACTTCTTTTCTACACTTGTGCTTTTTCTAGCCATGGTTTTCATTTGGATTTACTATTCTTGTGAGAAGGTTTTGGGAATTAAAGAGAAAAGAAAAAGAAAAGAAAAGGATAAAGAATGGGGTTGGTGAGAGAGAGGTATGGGTGCACATTTGACTAACACTTAGCCATTTCTCCTCATTTTCCCTCCCTCATCTTGAGCTCTTGCTGCTGCTGCTCCTTTCCCCCCTTCCTCCACCTTCAATCCCTCATTTCATCTCAAAAATCAACTCAAAACCTCACATCCCTTTCACGAAAAAGATGCACAAGCTCGAGATCTACGCAATGGACCAAGAAAGCGTGGATTTTGGCCACTAGGGGCAACTCAAGAAAATTCTTGAGTTGCTAATGAAGGTAATTACTGAACCATTAGCTTAATTGTAGCATTTCCTTTAACCCCATGTTAAGATTATATCGATATTGTGTGATATTATGGACTTGGTGATAATCAAGTTAGGGTTTGAGGAAACTTGTGTTGTTTTGGGAGATTGAGCTCAGTAGAGGATTTGTAAACACCCTAGTGCATGAATTGGAACCCAAAACCTGAAGCTAGAACCATAATACGGATTTTGGAAACCGATATCGGGGAAATTGTGTAATCTATGAAGGTTTATTTGAATCTGCTATCATACGAGGAACCCTAAAATAATATTGAATGGACAGTGAGATGTGCAGGCACCATTGAACCAACACCCCAAACCCTAGCCCCCAATTCCTTTTTCCGGCCGCCAATTTTTCTCTTTTGGCCGCCAATTGCTGCCTGGGTCCCACCTTCTTGTCTCGTTTTGGTTCTGTAGCTCCTACATTGTTAGTTTAGGCCCCTGGTATATATAGATTTGTATAAATTGATCTAGGGTAAAATCTGGAACACATTTCATGAGTTGCTGTTTTGGACTTTAGTTTCCGTATTCCGTATTTTCATTTCTGCATTGGTGTATTTCGTTTTGCCTCGACTATTTGGCGTTTATACGACGATATAGAGGATTTACTGATGGTTTTGAAGGCGTGCTATAGGTTCTCACCTATAGGCCCCCTTATCGTATCGTTTGGATTTCATGCGCGGTTTTAGCTTGGATTTGGTTTTAATGCGTATATGCGACACTTTGATGTGTAGGTACTCATGAGGACTTCGGGACGACAAGCAATTGCATGGTGACGTCCTCAAATGATGATGCAAGGTGAGTAGATTATATCTACAGGGGGAAGTCGGGTGGATGGCGTATAGCACCCCCGCAGTCCGTAGTTAGTATACTATATATAGTGGTTATATGATAGTATAGTGTGTTGTAGCTTTGTGATAGGTGTATTATGGATAGTGTAGGGTAGAAGTGACTAGTGTAGTTCATAGTCGCGAACCCTAGGGTAAGATTACACCTACACACACACCCTTGCATATTACTTGTACTTACACGGCGTTCTTTGATATGGGATGACTTTGGAGATGAGTCGATGATGTGGGCTCGATGACGTGAGATCGGTGATTGGATACGATTCATATGAGGAATATGACTTGTGATTCTTGCGGGCTTGGGATATGTGTTTACCCCCGCATGCATACTTTTTGATGGTATCGTTTTGTACTGACATAGAGTAGTACCCCAGACTATATGATCTGATGATAGTGATACCGGTTATGTGACGAGATAGTGAGATGTTGACCTGTACCCAGCTTTTGGGGATGCCGTACGATGATTTACCGTACGAGCCGATATTGATGATAGATCCGCACTCATAACTCGAGGATATCTTACGATATGACATTGAGGCGAGATCACCGACTATATACCTATACATATACTTTGACTCAGATTTAGGTGGTTTCCACACCTACCCCTCCTGATCGACCTGATACTTAGATGTAGTTTGCATAGTAGATACTTCACTGTGGTGTTGACTACTAGATTTCTGCATTTTCATGCTATTCGTATTGCTTGGCATATTGTACACTTATACCTGTACACAAACATAGATGATTTATTCTAAAGGAGCGGTTTCTCTCGACATATGCACATTACTATTCCATGTTGCATGATTTCGGATATGATTACCTTTCTTTACATGTCGCATACATCATGGATTGATTGCATAGCACATCTTATTGGATCATTGCAGTGTAGCTTATCTATATGTGACATGACTTGATGTTCATATTTGATACCAATATCACATTGGATCATTGCAGTGTAGCTTATCTATATGTGACATGACTTGATGTTCATATTTGATACCTATATCACATTGGATCATTGCAGTGTAGCTTATCTATATGTGACATGACTTGATGTTCATATTTGATACCTATATCACATTGGATCATTGCATTGTAGCTTATCTATATGTGACATGACTTGATATGATATTTGGGGCGCCGCCCCGTGTTTTTTTTCTCGGTGCTAGAGGATGTACTGAGAGCGGGATGACCCGGACTGGCGGATTCCCGATATATACTTTGATATAGGGCTGACCCGGAATGACGGATGCCTGATGGATTGATATAGGGCTGACCCGGAATGACGGATGCCCGATGTACTAAGAGCGGGATGACCCGGACTGACGGATTCCCGATATATACTTTGATATAGGGCTGACCCGGAATGACGGATGCCCGATGGATTGATATAGGGCTGACCCGGAATGACGGATGCCCGATGGATTGATATAGGGCTGACCCGGAATGACGGATGCCCGATGTACTGAGAGAGGGATGACCCGGACTGACGGATTCCCGATATATACTTTGAGAGAGGGCTGACCCGGAATGACGGATGCCCGACACAGGAGGATTTACGTGTCGATGCTAGGCACGGGTTTCATGATGTTTTTCCATGATTTTGTTTATATCCTCACATTGCATGCATGATGCTTATTGTCATTGGGTGACGGGTGGACGGGTTCCACATATATACAGATATAGATCATATACAGACATAGATCACATACAGACATGGATCATATACAACTGGATTTACACTGATCATACTTCATTTGTATATATAACAGGGTTTGAGGGCGCTGTTATATATACCCTTACACCAATATTAGTGGTATGGGACGCTAATATATGTGTATTGATATCATTGATATTTCATCATATTTACTTCTTGCAGACATACCTTATACTGATGACATGTTATTACCTGAGTACCTGGCACTACATACATGATTAGATGTTACCTTGCTACCTTATCACACTCAGGTGTACTCTTATGGTTATATTACTGATCGTTGACTTAGGATTATGTTTTGCATTCGATTTCTGCTTGTTGATATTTTCTATTCACGAGTTGGCAACTCACCCCCGTTGTGCCACAGTTCTTGCAGGTTCTGCCGTACAGGTTCCATTGCGGCATTCCTGGCACACTACTTCCTTGCGGGTGCATTGCTTTTGGTAGGTGGACTCTTTTGCATCAGGAACCACCATTGTACTTGTATTATTCATTGTATCTAGAATTTCCATCAACCAAAACTTGTATATTGTTGCAGACTCAGACTTGTGTATTATTTCGACCTTAGAGTCGCGCTTAAGTGGTGTTGCTGTTTCCATGTTTATCTGGGTTTCTTTTAAATTTGATCCTCGCCTTTCGGCGTTGTATAGTGTATTGCTTGTGGTTTTTATCCTTAAATGGTTTTAGATTTCTGGGTTTTCGGCTTACTTAGTCGCGTTACGCCTGTTGACGTTACGTGGTTAAGTGCCGGTCACGGGCCAAACTTTGGGTCGTGACAAAGTTGATATCAGAGCGCTAGGTTGACCTTGGTTCGAGTCTAAGTTTGACTATGTGGAGCCTAGGGCGTTTATATATATACGGAACTTAGGCTTGACCTTACGGAACTTAGACTTGGTCGAGGGGGTATTAGACCCGAACTTTCGTCGTATTAGGATGACCCTTGGTTGATGGAATAGGTGACTAAAGTAGAGTGACGTACCGTTGGTATGTTCCGCGGCATACTTACGATACGCTACTCCGCTTAAGGAACCTTAGGATGTGCATATTCTTCGAGATCAGTGATTCTCTTTATATCCTGGATTATACATCCATTTGAGATCCCCGATTCTATTAGTTTCATGATCATACCTTCATTGATGCTGTTCCTTTTTATGATCATGTATCCATTTTGGATCCATTGTTTCCTTCCTTGCCATTGATGTGCCCCTTTTGATACTCGATCGAGGTTCCTGTCACCATGTTTGAGCGCAGTTTGGGCTACTGCTGGGGTTACGGCCGGTGTGAGCTCGTCTGGTATGAGGGCCGACCATTGTGTTTTCTGGTGACATGGGAACGTCTCGAGTTAGTATTGGTGTTTGTGACCTCTGGTGGAGGCGAGTGCTTGGATTTGCACCGGATGATCGGGCCATTGTTAGAACTGCCTGTGGTGAGAGGACTGTTGATGTACAGCATACCTCAGAGATTGTGATGTCGCCTACCGCGCAGACAGATGGACCAGCTGTTGCTGACATTGACAGGATATCACTTTCGGAGCTTACGAGCTGAGATTGCCGGAGCTTTCAGGCAGATATGAGGCAGATGATAGCTAGTCTACCCGATTTGAGAGACGAAGGTGATTCGTCCGATTTATGCACCGGAGCGGGCCCAGTTGAGTTGAAGATTTCCAGTGTGGAGAGTCTTACTCAGATCTAGAGAAGAACGATTCAGAGATGACCGCCACGGTGTTGCCTTTCCTGGAGGATTGAGGTGCTGTTCGGTGTACAGGCGAATGAGCCAGTTCCTGCTGCAAATGATGAAATATCGCCCAGGTGATTGGAGCTACTGCAGCATGAGCATGTACTCAGAGAAATGATAGCGAGTCGCTAGTCACCTGAGGATGAATGATTAGGACATGTGGTTCGTTCGTTTACCGATGCGAGGTCATCAGATAGATTGTTTCCAGCTAGAGACGACTTCACGCAGGTTCGTTGAGAGTCGATAGAGACGATCGAATGTCAGGAGCCCATTTTCCAAGTTTAAAGTATGCGGAAAGACATGCAGGTGATTCTATGGACCCTCTAGAAGAATGAAACCCTAACTCGACTTAATGACCGTGTGAAAGCCTTTGAACCTTAGGGTTTGCGGCAGTTCCGCGGCACCATTAGTGAGGCTTGGGTTTGCCCTTCTACGGCTGGACCACCGACGCTGTGGCACGTACTCGATACTATTAAACTGTACCCGAGATGTGAGTTCTTGGGGGATTTTGAGGATCTGACGAGTCGATCGGATGGTTCGACATCTTTCGGATATCGTGATGGGACACTGCTTGGGAGGCTCCAGATGCGAGCGTAGCCGTCGGAGCGCAGTTCATGTAGCCACGATGAGTTAGGTCCGAATCAGTCGACATTGAGCAATGTGGAGTAGAGAGTTCGTACGAGGTTTCGACGAGATGACGTCCCACTCCGCTGACATCAGAAATGTTATACGCACCCAGAGGCGTGGTATATGGATATATCTTCTAGAAAGAAGCGCGATGAGTATGCAGCCATTCCGGAATAAGCTTTAGCTTCATCATTGGATGATGACTTCCGGGCAATTCGGCAGGTATGAGATTTGAGGAAGGAACCTCGACAGGACCCTTCTGGAGAACGATACGAGAAGACCTAGACCCGGGAGTGGTCGTATTGCGCACACCCAGCAGGACAGAGTTCGGCTTTGTCGACGAGGTAGTTGACCAGGTTCGGATAAAGGAACTTACCCAGATGCGTTGCTAATTGATCAGGGACGGACGAGTGACGAGTATTCCTCCGATGGTTGGGACGTGTTCCCGAAAATCTGTTCGGCCTGACATCTTCTACAGGATGGTGAAGCTACAGAGTACGCGATTTCGAGTCCGTGCGAGAGACTTCAGATTGGCCGTGGCCGAGAACAGTGCAGTGCAAGGTAGCTTGGCGTGACGTCATAGTGGACGACGATGGAGACAAGTGGAACCAGAGGTTCGTGTGAGACACTGACGAGTTGTCATTACTTCCCGTCGAGACTAGAGACCTGATATGCTTACAGAGACGTTGGGATGTGACCAGTTTCTGAGAAAACATTGTGCTGAGGACACAGATGTCTCTCAAGGGAGAAGAGGTAGTACAAGAGAGCCAGCCTCTGTGCAGATCGGCATAGACATGATTGGAAGAGACCTTGAGCAGGATTCCTTCCAGGACATTGCTGCAATGATGTTGCACCCAGGATCAGATGTGTGACGTGCATTCAGAGAGCCAGAGGCCGACGCCAGTGATATGCTGCCTTACGAGTGGTCATGAGGATTGACCGAGAGGTGACCAGAGAAGTGCCAGAACGGGATCGTCCCCGTTAGCACACCTGACAAGGCCGATGAGCCGATTGACTGCGAGATAGGTAATCCGCAGAGAAGATAAGGACCCAGAGTCAGAGGACGCCAGACTGTGAGCAAGAGGCAAGTAGATATCTTGCGCTGCTAGCATTGGATGCACCCTTAATGTGTTGAGGTACGATTTTGGTACACACCAGATGCACTAAATCGGGTTTCCTTGTGCATGTTAGATGCACCTGGTTTTGCTGTCAGGCACACACGTTGCCTATGACAGATGTTGTGTGCACACCCGTTGCACCTGTATGGTACTTAGGTGGGTTTTTTTTTCCGTGCGCACCTGACGCACGGGGTATTCTTGTATACGCCTTAGGATTGATGTTAGAGGAGCCCCGACAATTTGGATTGTTGCTGAAATTGTTTTAGTAGTGGGGGTTTAAATTTAAATTCGGGGACCGAATTTCTTTAAGGGGGGTAGATTGTAACATTTTCAAAAGTATAAAATATTAATTTTAGGAATTTTTATGATTTAATATTAATTATTGATTATTTTAATATTAAATTAATGATTAAATGCAAATAAATAGGAAAAATGTTAGAAAAATTATGAAAAATTTTAGAAAATTCTAAAATAGGGTAAATTAGTGAATTATGACATTTTTAAGTTTTTGTGATTAGTTTGACACTAATTTAGTGCTAATCGCGATTAAAATCGCTAATCGGGCTTTTCGACTTTTTGTGCAAAATGTGCACATATCACTTCTTTTCTACACTTGTGCTTTTTCTAGCCATGGTTTTCATTTGGATTTACTATTCTTGTGAGAAGGTTTTGGGAATTAAAGAGAAAAGAAAAAGAAAAGAAAAGGATAAAGAATGGGGTTGGTGAGAGAGAGGTATGGGTGCACATTTGACTAACACTTAGCCATTTCTCCTCATTTTCCCTCCCTCATCTTGAGCTCCTGCTGCTGCTGCTCCTTTCCCCCCTTCCTCCACCTTCAATCCCTCATTTCATCTCAAAAATCAACTCAAAACCTCACATCCCTTTCACGAAAAAGATGCACAAGCTCGAGATCTACGCAATGGACCAAGAAAGCGTGGATTTTGGCCACTAGGGGCAACTCAAGAAAATTCTTGAGTTGCTAATGAAGGTAATTATTGAACCATTAGCTTAATTGTAGCATTTCTTTTAACCCCATGTTAAGATTATATCGATTTTGTGTGATATTATGGACTTGGTGATAATCAAGTTAGGGTTTGAGGAAACTTGTGTTGTTTTGGGAGATTGAGCTCAGTAGAGGATTTGTAAACACCCTAGTGCATGAATTGGAACCCAAAACCTGAAGCTAGAACCATAATACGGATTTTGGAAACCGATATCGGGGAAATTGTGTAATCTGTGAAGGTTTATTTGAATCTGCTATCATACGAGGAACCCTAAAATAATATTGAATGGACAGTGAGATGTGCAGGCACCATTGAACCAACACCCCAAACCCTAGCCCCCAATTCCTTTTTCCGGCCGCCAATTTTCCTCTTTTGGCCGCCAATTGCGGCCTGGGTCCCACCTTCTTGTCTCGTTTTGGTTCTGTAGCTCCTACATTGTTAGTTTAGGCCCCTGGTATATATAGATTTGTATAAATTGATCTAGGGTAAAATCTGGAACACATTTCATGAGTTGCTGTTTTGGACTTTAGTTTCCGTATTCCGTATTTTCATTTCTGCATTGGTGTGTTTCGTTTTGCCTCGACTATTTGGCGTATATACGACGATATAGAGGATTTACTGATGGTTTTGAAGGCGTGCCATAGGTTCTCACCTATAGGCCCCCTTATCGTATCGTTTGGATTTCATGCGCCGTTTTAGCTTGGATTTGGTTTTAATGCGTATATGCGACACTTTGATGTGTAGGTACTCATGAGGACTTCGGGACGACAAGCAATTGCATGGTGACGTCCTCAAATGATGATGCAAGGTGAGTAGATTATATGTACAGGGGGAAGTCGGGTGGATGGCGTATAGCACCCCCGCAGTCCGTAGTTAGTATACTATATATAGTGGTTATATGATAGTATAGTGTGTTGTAGCTTTGTGATCGGTGTATTATGGATAGTGTAGGGTAGAAGTGACTAGTGTAGTTCATAGTCACGAACCCTAGGGTAAGATTACACCTACACACACACCCTTGCATATTACTTGTACTTACACGGCGTTCGATGATATGGGATGACTTTAGAGATGAGTCGATGATGTGGGCTCGATGACGTGAGATCGGTGATTGGATACGATTCATATGAGGAATATGACTTGTGATTCTTGCGGGCTTGGGATATGTGTTTACCCCCGCATGCATACTTTTTGATGGTATCGTTTTGTACTGACATAGAGTAGTACCCCAGACTATATGATCTGATGATAGTGATACCGGTTATGTGACGAGATAGTGAGATGTTGACCTGTACCCAGCTTTTGGGGATGCCGTACGATGATTTACCGTACGAGCCGATATTGATGATAGATCCGCACTCATAACTCGAGGATATCTTACGATATGACATTGAGGCGAGATCACCGACTATATACCTATACATATACTTTGACTCAGATTTAGGTGGTTTCCACACCTACCCTTCCTGATCGACCTGATACTTAGATGTAGTTTGCATAGTAGATACTTCACTGTGGTGTTGACTACTAGATTTCTGCATTTTCATGCTATTCGTATTGCTTGGCATATTGTACACTTATACCTGTACACAAACATAGATGATTTATTCTAAAGGAGCGGTTTCTCTCGACATATGCACATTACTATTCCATGTTGCATGATTTCGGATATGATTACCTTTCTTTACATGTCGCATACATCATGGATTGATTGCATAGCACATCGTATTGGATCATTGCAGTGTAGCTTATCTATATGTGACATGACTTGATGTTCATATTTGATACCTATATCACATTAGATCATTGCAGTGTAGCTTATCTATATGTGACATGACTTGATGTTCATATTTGATACCTATATCACATTGGATCATTGCAGTGTAGCTTATCTATATGTGACATGACTTGATGTTCATATTTGATACCTATATCACATTGGATCATTGCAGTGTAGCTTATCTATATGTGACATGACTTGATGTTCATATTTGATACCTATATCACATTGGATCATTGCAGTGTAGCTTATCTATATGTGACATGACTTGATGTTCATATTTGATACCTATATCACATTGGATCATTGCATTGTAGCTTATCTATATGTGACATGACTTGATATGATATTTGGGGCGCCGCCCCGTGTTTTTTTTCTCGGTGCTAGAGGATGTACTGAGAGCGGGATGACCCGGACTGGCGGATTCCCGATATATACTTTGATATAGGGCTGACCCGGAATGACGGATGCCCGATGGATTGATATAGGGCTGACCCGGAATGACGGATGCCCGATGTACTGAGAGCGGGATGACCCGGACTGACGGATTCCCGATATATACTTTGATATAGGGCTGACCCGGAATGACGGATGCCCGATGGATTGATATAGGGCTGACCCGGAATGACGGATGCCCGATGGATTGATATAGGGCTGACCCGGAATGACGGATGCCCGATGTACTGAGAGAGGGATGACCCGGACTGACGGATTCCCGATATATACTTTGAGAGAGGGCTGGCCCGGAATGACGGATGCCCGACACAGGAGGATTTACGTGTCGATGCTAGGCACGGGTTTCATGATGTTTTTCCATGATTTTTTTTATATCCTCACATTGCATGCATGATGCTTATTGTCATTGGGTGACGGGTGGACGGGTTCTACAAATATACAGATATAGATCATATACAGACATAGATCACATACAGACATGGATCATATACAACTGGATTTACACTGATCATACTTCATTTGTATATATAACAGGGTTTGAGGGCACTGTTATATATACCCTTACACCAATATTAGTGGTATGGGACGCTAATATATGTGTATTGATATCATTGATATTTCATCATATTTACTTCTTGTAGACATACCTTATACTGATGACATGTTATTACCTGAGTACCTGGCACTACATACATGATTAGATGTTACCTTGCTACCTTATCACACTCAGGTGTACTCTTATGGTTATATTACTGATCGTTGACTTAGGATTATGTTTTGCATTCGATTTCTGCTTGTTGATATTTTCTATTCACGAGTTGGCAACTCACCCCCGTTGTGCCACAGTTCTTGCAGGTTCTGCCGTACAGGTTCCATTGCGGCATTCCTGGCACACTACTTCCTTGCGGGTGCATTGCTTTTGGTAGGTGGACTCTTTTGCATCAAGAACCACCATTGTACTTGTATTATTCATTGTATCTAGAATTTCCATCAACCAAAACTTGTATATTGTTGCAGACTCAGACTTGTGTATTATTTCGACCTTAGAGTCGCGCTTAAGTGGTGTTGCTGTTTCCATGTTTATCTGGGTTTCTTTTAAATTTGATCCTCGCCTTTCGGCGTTGTATAGTGTATTGCTTGTGGTTTTTATCCTTAAATGGTTTTAGATTTCTGGGTTTTCGGCTTACTTAGTCGCGTTACGCCTGTTGACGTTACGTGGTTAAGTGCCGGTCACGGGCCAAACTTTGGGTCGTGACATGTCCGGCCAGACATATTCTATAGAATGGTGAAGCTACAGAGTACGTGATTTCGAGTCCGTGCGAGAGACTTCGGTTTGACCGTGGCCGAGAATAGTGCAGTGCGTAGATAGCATGCCGTGACGTCGAAGTGGACGGAAATACAGACAAGCGGAGAAGAGGTTCGTGCAAGACACTGACGAGCTTTCATTACTTCCCGTCGAGACCAGAGGTCGGATATGCTTACAGAGGTGTTTGGGATGCAACCAGATTCTGAGAAATGTTGTGTTGAGGACACAGATGTCTATTGAACAAAAAAGAGATTATGCAAGAGAGCCAGCCTTCGTACAGTTCGGCATAGGCAAGATCGGAAGAGACCTTGAGCAGGATTCCTTCCAGGACATTGCTGCAATGATGTTTGCACCCAGGATGGATCAGATGTGTGATGTGCATTCAGAGAGCCAGAGGCCGACGCTAGTGACATGCTGCTTTACGCGTGGTCGTGAGGATTGACCGAGAGATGACCAGAGAAGTGCCAGAACGGAATCGTCCCCGTTAGCACACCTGACAGGGCCGATGAGCCGATTGACTGCGAGATAGGTAATCCGCAGAGAAGATAAGGACCCAGAGTCAGAGGACGCCAGGCCGTGAGCAAGAGGCAAGTAGATATCTTGCGCTGCTAGTATTGGATGCACTGACTCCTTCTCGACCTTGAAGGAGGAACTACCGACGACGGTATTTATGATTTGTGATTTTGTGATTCGATTATCACGTATCCGTCATCTTGGATTTTGGTATTTTGGGCGTTCTATTGCATGATTTACTTTTGATGACTGAGTTTCATGATATTGTTTCATGCACTCACTAGATATTTATATTTTGCGCATAAGTTATTACATTTGAGCTATTGATTGTGATTTCACGCCTATCTTATGCAGTGATTTGATTTACACTTCCAGCATAGTTTTCATGCACCTTTAGTGTTTTGATATACGATTTTGGTGCACGCCAGATGCACTAAATCGGGATTCTTCGTGCATGTCACATGCACCTGACTTTGCTGTCAGGCACACACGTTGCCTATGACAGATGTTTCGTGCACACCAGTTGCACCTAGATGTTGTTTTGTACACCTGTGTGACACATACATGGATTTTGATTCCGTACGCACCAGATGCACCGGATATTCTTATATACATTTTTGTGGATTGATTTCTAGTAGGGCAGTACACTTTGATGATATTCGCTATGTATTGATGTTTTCGGAGCCCCGACAAATTGGATATTACTGAAATGTTTTGGTATTTGGGGGTTTAAATTTAAATTCGGGGACCGAATTTATTTAAGGGGGGTAGATTGTAACATTTCGAAATACTAAAAATATTATTTTTGGGAAATTTTATAATTTAATATTATTTTATTGAATATTTTAATATTTTGGTATTATTAAATACAAATAATTGTGAAAAATTTTGGAAAAATTTTGGAAAAATTATGGAAAATTCCAAAATAGGGTATTCTATGGGATTATGACATTTTAAAGTTTTTGTGATTAGTTTGACACTAAATTAGTGCTAATCGCGATTAAAAATCGCTAATCGGTTTTTAGCCTTTTTGTGCAAAACATGCACATATCACTTTTTTCACACTTGTGCATTTTCTTTCCATGGTTCACTTTGGGTTTACTATTCTTGGGAGAAGGATTTTGAGAGAATAAGAAAAAGAAAAGGAAAAGAAATGGGAAAAGAATAAAGAATGAGGTTTGGTGAGAAAGAGAGGTATGGGCACCTTTGACTAAACACTTGGCCATTTCTCCTTCCCTCATTTTCCTCCCTCTTCTCCTTTCTCCTGCTGCTGCTGCTCCTCCATCTCCCTCCCCTCTTCAAAGCCCCAAATCATCTCAAATACAATCCTAAAACCCAATCTCCATTTCATTAAATGTGTGCACAAGCTCAAGATCTATACATTGGACCAAGAAAGCAAGGATTTTGGCCACTTGGGGCAACTCAAGAAAATTCTTGAGTTGCCAAATGAGGTATTTTCTGCATCATCAACTTAGTTTTAGCAATTCCTTTACCCCCATGTTATGATTGAACCGATATTGTGTGATTTTGGTGACTTGAGGAAAAACCTAGTTAGGGTTGTGAAGAATTATAAGTTGTGATAGGAAATTGAGCTCAGTAGAGGCTACACCCACACCCTAGTGTATGAATTGAGACCCTAACCTGAGAGTTGAAACCCGAAATACGGATTTAGAAACCGATATCGGGGAATTTATGAAATCTGTGAGGGGTATATTGAATCTGCTATCACCCGAGACATCCTAAATTAAAATTGATTGGACAGTGACATGTGCAGGCACCCAGGAAGCTACCTGTAAGGTTCCTAGGCACACTAATGAAGTCTCACAAGTGATCAAACATGTCCAATTACAAAAATTACAAGTGCCTACAAACCCTATACGGATCGTTAACTAGATAATGAGGCGATGCAAGCAAGTAAATGAATTTATAGCTAAAGGAAAGTGGCTACAACCTTTGTAGATCCGGTCCTCCACCTCCATGGCTCTGTGATGAAGTCCCCTCGCTGTCCATATCGGATCCCGGACTCTAGCATCGGCTTCATCGGAGAAATGGGTGAGCTAGGTCGTCGACTTCGATGCCGAAGATGATCTACGTCGAGGCATCACAAGATCAAGCTCCCACTTCACCAAGTCATGAAACTTATGAAGAAAACACACTATACTACTTGGCAAGAGGTAGAGGATGAAGAAATAGGAAGTGGGTTCAATTTAGAATTGGATTTCTCACTCTTTTTCTTAAGTTGCCATTGATGGTGGCATGGTTTCTTCATGTTGAAGAAGGAAGAAGAAGAAGAAGATAATATGATAAGTATTTATAAAATAGAAAATAAAATGAATACTTATCATATACCAACCATGGTTAGCTGTAGAGAATAAACTAAGGTTAGTTTGAAGGGTTAGGGTTAAGCATGAAGACAAAATGGTCACTTGGTCAAAGCTTCATGAAGCTTCAACTAGAAAACAAATCAAGCCACCATTTCTCTTTATATTTTCCAAAATAAATAAATAAGTAAATAAACAATACCCTAACCATTCATATAACCATGGTTTAATTCTTTACACAAACTCAAGTTAGCTTGTATCATCAAACATGATACAAACTAGTGCACACAAAAAATATATCACATATACAACTTGTGCATATCAAGTGAGAAAATCCTTTTAAAGTGAACCAATACTAGTTAATGCAAAGTAATATATCAAATATATAATTATACATTAAATCATTAAATCAACACTTGATTCAATGATCCGGTCATGTAGCATATAACCGACTAGTATCCAATGTATCGACTTATCGAATCAATCCTCGATTCGATAACTAGGTTATATCCCATACAACCAATCGATACATTCATCGCGAGAATAGAATACGGTATCACATACACACATTATTCTCGGCCCCGTACATATCTCATATGCGCTCCTATTTCGTTTCGCTTGAGCCAGGAAACCTCTGTGTAGGACTCTAAAGACTCGTCAATACGCCGGCAGCAGGTGATGATCATATCAAACACCCACAAGCCGCAAGCAGTCTGCTAAACGTAACGGCCACCCGGGTATTGAGCGATCAGAAGATCGACGAGCAAGCCCGCTCACACTCCTGTGAATCCAACCAGTAACACTTACCGTATAGTCCGGTCTGTTCGTCTGATATGTCGCATATCTCGCCTAGGGGTGGTAAACGTCAGACCCCAATAGCTCGATAAGTCATGCCGACGTAAGGTCCATAACATTCGTGAAACTACTGATAACTCTTACCAGTATATCACTACTACCCTGGCCAGGGATTTCCTATTATGGCCAGTCGAGCATAGCGCAACATCCACCCCCAATACCGGGAGAGACGAATCCCCTCCTATCGCTCATTGCCTCCATGTGAATCGGGACTGTACCCAAAAACCACCTGTTTGCATGACTCAGTAGAGCCGTGGTAGGGTGGAAATCAAAGCACAGTGGGAGACACACAAGACTCTATGACGATCTCGGGTCAACAGACTAAGCTGTACCAGTGTCACCAGAGAACTGCCATCTGACGTGAGGTATAATACCATCTGGGAGTTCTCGGCGAGTCCGTTCAGTGTACCCAGTCTCCACTGAGCACCCGCATACCATCTCTGATGTCAAACACCAATGGATATGGGATCATCTATTGCCCATCACATGGGTCGAGAAGATGTACGCTAGTCTACTCAGGAATATCGATGCGCCGTCTCGATATTCCCACGACTAGGAACAATGAAGGATGTACTCATTGACTACCCAGGCCCCACTAGTATGATCTTCATCATAGTCCTTGAAGTCGAGTACACATCCTAAGGGCTTTATCAACATGTGATCAGAGAGACAGAAAGTATACATGTTAAGATAAAGAGCAACCAGATAGCGTACTATCATGTCGAGCAAGAAAGTCCTACCTATATATGTCCCAGCATCCACTACAATATACATCCTATGTACAGTAATGGCCTCTAGGGAATACATATAACTAACACTACCACCAAGACCCCAACCCCTAACTCCCCAAACCGGCCGCAGATTTATTCTAATTGGCCGCAATTTGCGGCCATACCTGCACCAAACTTTCTCGTTTTGGTTCTGTAGCCCCTACATGCATAGATTAGACCCCTGGTATTTATAGATTTGTCTAATTTGACCTAGGGTGAAATCTGGAACATATTTCCTTAGTTGCTGTTTTGGATTCGTGTTTCCGTATTCCGTATTCTTAATTCTTAATTTGTTTCTTGTGTTTTACCTTGACTATTTGGCGTTTATACGACGATATAGAGGATTTATTGATGGATTTGAAGGAGTGCCCGTGGGTTCTAACCTATAGGACCCTTATCGTATCGTTTTGGGTTTCGTGTGTTGTGTTAGCTTTGATTTGGTTTTAATGCGCATATACGATACTTTGATGTGTAGGTACCCCATGAAGACTTCGGGACGACAAGCAAGCGCGTGGCGACGTCCACAAGTGAAGACGCAAGTTGAGTAGATTATATCTACAGGGGGAAGTCGGGTGGATGGCGTATAGCACCCCCGCAGTCCGTAGTTGTTATATTATATATATGATAGTTAGATGTACCATGGATAGTGTAGGGTTAGAAGTGACTAGTGTAGTTCATAGTCGCGAACCCTAGAATAGATTTACACCTAAATGCACACCCTTGCATATTCATTATACTTGCACTGTGTTGATGATATTGGATGACATTGGAGATGAGTCGATGATGTTGGGCTTTGTGCCGCGAGATCGGTGATTTGATGTGATTCGTATTTGGGATACGATACGTGATCTCTAGCGGGCCTTGGGACGTATGCTTGCACACGCAGTATATTGATGGTATCAGTTGTACTAGACTTAGATCAGTACCCCGGATTATGTGATATGATGATAGTGATACCTGAGATGTGATGAGATAGTGTGATATTGACCCATACCCAGCTATTGGGATGCCGTACGACGATTTACCGTACGAGCCTGTATTGATGATAGATCCGCACTCATGACTCGAGGATGTCTTACGATATACTGTATCGTTCACGATATTATTGAGGCGGGATCACCGACTATTATATCTATATATGTATCGACTCAGATTTAGGTGGTTTCCATACCTCCCCCGATTGACTTGATACTTAGATCTGTAGTTGCATAGTAGATTCTTCACTGTGGTGTTGATTATTTGATTTCCGCATATTCATGCTATTCGCATTGCTTGCATATGTTTATTGCTATATTATTATCATGCTGTTAGGACACCAGCACCATTATCGATGATGCGTATGTTCCACGTACACTATTGCCGGCTCACACACTTCATCATCGATAATTGCCATGCCACTACACTGTAGTACTGTTGCATTCATGATATGATTCTTGCATGGCATATTGTACACTTATACCTGTACACAATCATAGAGGATTCTGACTTGATTAGGGATTTGGGAACCGCAATATTTTCTTCAAACTGATTCGTTTTAAAAGAGCGGTTTCCCTCGACATGTGCACATTACTATTCCATGTTGCATGGCTTCTGATATGCTTACCTTTCTTTGCATGTCGCATACATCATATTTTGATTATACGCATTGAGATATGTTGTTTCCATGATATTTCTGGATTTGGGAACCGTGGGTATTTAAAAAGAGAATATGTGATTGTTTTAAAAACCCGGTTACCCTTGATATGATATTTCAGTGCGTCCACCATGTGTTTTCTCGGTGCTGAGAGCGACATGTGAAACCCGATTCGAGGAGGCGGATGAGGCCGATTGCGGGTACATGGTGGATCCGGTATGGTACCCCGGGGCGAGAACGGTTTCGCTGTGTAGTAAACGGTGAGCCTGGCAGAGGGACTACTACCTACCGGTGATTGTATTTGAGCTCGGCGGATATCGGGAGGATACCCGATCGGAGTTGAGAGATGGACATGGGCTGACCCGTACTGCCGGGGGCGAGGGCCGATACCGCATACGGAGCCCCATATGGATGAGGATTTACGTGCCGATGCTAGGCACGGGTTTCATGACGATTTCCATGATTTTGATTATATCCTCATATTTGCATGCATGATGCTTATTGTCATCGGGTGGACGGGTTCCACGTTTATTGTCATTGGGTGACGGGTGGACGGGGTCCACGTTCATACCGACTTGATCACATACAGACTGGATTACATTGATCATACCTCATGCAGACATACCTTATACTGATGATATGTTATTACCTGAGTACTTGGCACTATATACATGTTTAGATGTTACATTGCCACTTTATCATGCTTCATACTTACTCTTGTGGTTTATATTACTGATTGTTTGACCTAGGTTTATGTCTTGCATTCGGTTTCTGCTTGTAGATATTCCTATTCACGAGTTGGCAACTCACCCCCGTTGTGCCACAGTTCTTGCAGATTTTGCCGTACAGGTTCCATTGCGGCATTTCTGGCACACTGCTTCCTTGCGGGTGAATTGCATTTGGTAGGTGGATTCTTTTGCATCAAGAACCACCATTGTACTTGTATTATTCATTGTATCTAGATATTCCATCAACCAAAACTTGTATATTGTTTCAGACTTAGACACTAATGATGTATTATTCGACCTTAGAGTCGCGCTTAGCAGTATTACGGTTTTCATGTTTTTATGAGTTTTCTTTTGAGTTTTGATCCTCGCCTTTCGGCGTTGTATATTATTTCTTGTGTGGTTGTGACCGTCGACTGACGAAGAGCTAGCTCCCGCTTGGGGATGCCTTTATCATTGCATATATGTTGTTCTTGTTGTACCCCGTTCGGGGCCAGTATTTACAAAAGTAACTCTGCCGGAATTTTTAGAAAAGACTTGACATTTAAAAATGCATTTTCGGCTTAGTTATTTAAAAACCTTCACTTCAAACATGTTTTCCTTCACTTCTTTAAACCAGTTTTCTTTACTTACTCTTAAAATGGTTTTAGATTTCTAGGCTTTTGGCTTACTTGGATCAGATGGAGTCCTATAGACTTCATATGGTTCAAGGGCCAGTCACGTGCTCTTTCGGGTCGTGACACATGTGGATGACGTATTTCCGAGACGGGGTCATTTGGATGATGTATTTCCGCGACGGGGTCATGTGGATGACGTATTTCCGAGACGGGGTCATTTAGATGACGTATTTCCGCGACGGGGTCATTTGGATGACGTATTTCCGCGACGGGGTCATGTGGATGACGTATTTCCGAGACGGGGTTATTTGGATGACGTATTTTCGAGACGGGGTCATTTGGATGACGTATTTCCGCGACGGGGTCATTTGGATGACGTACTTCCGCAACGGGGTCATTTAGATGACGTATTTTCGTGATGGGGTCATGTGGATGACGTATTTCCACGACGGAGGTCAATTGCTGACGTTGCGTCTGTTGTAATGAGACGAATATCGAAGTGGTCTCTAGGTTGTCTGTGAACTGTCGAGATTCGTAGTAGGGACTTTTCCATGACTCCAAGGTTGATTGCAGTGTCTGAATCCTGCTGGAATGAGGAGGGGCGCTATTGATGATTTCTAGGCTGTCTGTGAATCGTCGAGATTCGGAGTAGGGACTTTGCCATGACTCCAAGGTTGATTGCAGCATCTGAATCCTGCTGGAATGAGGAGGAACGTTGTTGATGATCTCTCGTATGTCTGTGAACCGTCGAGATTCGGAGTAGGGACTTTGCCATGACTCCAAGGTTGATTGCAGCATCTGAATCCTGCTGGAATGAGAAGGAACGCTGTTGATGATCTCTAGGCTGTCTGTGAACCGTCAAGATTTGGCTTCATTTCGTTGAAGCCTAGTGGGAAGGTATGGTTCCCTCTTTGTTTGTGCCCCTGGATTGTGTACAGGGATCGATGTGATTTCACCTGTAAGACAAAAAAAGTTCATTTTATATATTTTTCTTTTCGCGATGCTCTATCATTTCAGCTTTTATATCGCAAAAGTTGCGATTGCCCAATCATTTCGGCTATTTTTCGCGGTGCCCAATAATTTCGGCTATTTTGGATGCATACATTTTTACTTGCTGATTTTGTTGCAAGTTGCCCCATCATTTCGGCTATTTCATTTGCATTTGTGGTTCGCTGACTTTTCGCTGCGAGTTTGGGATTTGATACCGATTTAGGCATCAGCACCGCTACAACTGGGATACTGCCAGGAGCGAATCATCATTTGCCTTTGTCGGTCCGAACAAAGGTGGCTTAGTAAACAGGGTTAAGATCCTGTCGACTAAGGCTTTTGACTTCATGAGCCGTAAGGGTCTCATAAAGGTATTTCTCCCTACAAGTTGTGAGGATCTCGTAGGTGCGTTTTCTCCTTAAGAATCATGAGGATTCCTAAGTGTATGGTCTCTTATAAGTCGTAAGGATCTTACAAGAGTGTTTTCTTCCTTATAAGCCGAGAGGACCTACAAGTGTCTTTTTCCATATGAGTATATCCCCAGTCTCTAGTGGGACTTTGTTAGGGAAATGTTTATTCGCGCCAGTGGATTGTATAGAAGGATCAATATTGAACCTCTTGTAGGGCAGCATTGGAGGTTGTGATGGCTTAAGAACAGGTTCAGATCCTTGTAGCTTAAGGCTTTTGAATCCTATGAGCCGTGAGGGTCTCAAAGGAGGGTTCTCCTTACGAGTCGTGAGGATCTCGCAAGTGTAATTTCTCCTTAGGAATCGTGGGGATCCCTAAGTGTGCTGCTCCCTTGTGAGTCGTAAGGGTCTCACGCAGGTGGTTTCTCCTTACAGGATCGAGAGGACCCTGCAAGCGTCTTTTAACGAGCTTGCGCCCTTTCGGGTTTTCACAAAACTCGCCGGTAGCCCTGCTGTTTTTACTCACGGAGCCCTCTCGGGTTTTCATCCGTGCCCATTTTGCTTATGGACATACCGTTTTCTTTTTTCTTTTTCTTTTTTTTATCATTTTTTTATGTCAGCCTTGGGATGCTGTGGTCCGTATTAGTTTATCGACGTCTCAGTCAATAGCCAGTTTTAGGACTTAGTGGTCCATCGTTAGTTTAAGGACGTTTCGGTCCGCAAGCCGGCTACTACTTATAGAGTTTGGGCTTAGGAAGATAGCGAGCGGACATAGGCGTCGTCATCTATCGTTGACCTAAGTCGTGACTCGTCAGGCGCAGTATTTTTTTTAGGAAACGGCCGTTTATTGGCCTAAAAAGCCTTTCACCATGCATGTCCATGAGTAGATAGGGTCCACCCTGGTAGACTTTGTCTATGATATACGGGCCTTCATAGTTCGGCTTGAATTTCCCCCGTTTGCCACGATTGGGGATCATAGGTCGCTTGACCACTAGTACGAGTTCGCCTTGGCAGAATGTCCTCGGCCTAGTCAGTCTCTCATATGAGCGAGTCATCTTCGCTTTATAAGCCTCCATATTTTGTTGCGCCACGAGCCGGGTTTCATCAAGGGCGTCGAGCTCCTCAAGACGAAGGTGGGCATTTTCTTCGTCTGTTAGCTCGTAGTGAACCGCCACTCGTAGAGAGGGTAACTCTATCTCGAGGGGGACCGCTTCTGTGCCGAATACCAATGCATACGGCGTTGTATTCATGGCCGTTTTGAACGTAGTTCGATACGCCCAGAGAGCTTCATGTAGTCTCTCATGCCAGTCCTTCTTATTTCGAGATACCGTCTTTTTCACGATCTTTGTCAAGGTCTTGTTGAAAGCCTCAGCTAGGCCGTTAGCTCAGGGATTATAGACCGAAGAATATCTCCAGTCTATGTTATGCTGTTGTGCGAAGCGGCTGATCTTGTGGCTTCTATAGGCTGGCCCGTTATCGGAGATAATCCGTCGTGGAGTGCCGAACCGATAAATGACGTGTGTCTTGAAGAAATGGAGGATATTCTCCGTCTTCACTTCCCTCAGTGGTACTGCTTCTGCCCACTTGGAGAAATAATCAGTTGTCGCCAGTATGAACCGATGTCTCCTGGACGATGCTGGCTCGATGGGGCCGATTATGTCAGTTCCCCACATTTCGAACGGCCAGCTAGCTACCGTCGGGTGTAGCGGATTTGGATGCTGATGAATGAAGTCCCCGTGAATCTGGAACGAGTGGCACTGCTTCGCGTATTCGAGGCAGTCTTAGATCATTGTGGACCAATAGTAGCCCATCCTTTTGATCTTCAGAGTCCGTCATGAGTTTCTTGGACGACCCTCCTTGCCTCTTCAGGTCCCAGGCATCTTAGCCATAAAGAATCAAATGATCTCTTATACAGAGTATCATTGACGAAGGCGAAGGATAGAGGTCGTTTCATAAGCTGATGTCTTGAGGACGCATCTTCAGGCGTTCGACGGGATTTGAAGTAGTCTATAAAGATTTCTCTCCAATCCTGAGTCTTCTCCTGGTCTTTTATTTGTAAGGCCGTTTGCTCGGTCGTTCCTTTTTCTACGGGCGACTCTGGAGATATTTCTGCTGGTGCAAGAACTCGACGGCTTTGCACGACGATTCTCACGTCATCGAGATTCTCATCGGCCAATTCTTTAAAGAGCTTGGCTAATGCATCCGCTTTGCTATTTTCCGCACGCGGTATGCTTTCCAGGGTGTATGAGGGAATTTGAGTCAACAGTTGCTGCACTCTTTCGCCGTACTTCACCAACTCCGGTTTTCATGTTTGATAGTCGCCGTTTACTTGGCTAATGACCAGTTGGGAGTCTCCGTATATGAGGAGGTTTTAAATTCCCATGTCGACAACGATCTCAAGACCTGCTATCAAAGCTTCATATTCGTCTTCATTATTCGTCCTCGGCTCCGTTAAAGAGAAGGCGAAGCGCATTATCCCCCTTTGTGGAGTTATGAAGATGAGGCCTATCCTTGATTTGATTATGGGTGTGCTTTGTTTGCACTTCTTCATAGAAGATGCTCCATCGAAATAGAGTTCCCATCGGGTATCATTCTCCCTTCTCTCCCCGTCGATTGTGTCAAACGCGTGCTTGTCTGGCAATTCGCAGTTCAAAGGAGAGTCGGCAGGTATCGGATGTTCAGCGAGCAAGTCGGCGATGGCCTGGCCTTTCACTGCCTTGAGGGGACGGTAAGTTATCGAGAATTACATTAAGAGTAGGGCCCATTTAGAGAGCCATCCCGTTAATATAGCCTTTGACATCAAATATTTGAGAGGATCTACCTTTGATATGAGATGGACCTCATGTGCCAACACGTAGTGTCTGAGCTTCGTTATCGCGAAGATCAACGCCCAGCAGTGTTTTTCGATGGGCGAGTAATTGCTTTCTGCCCCCAGTAGAACTCGACTCAAGTAGTAGGGGGCTATTTCTTTCCCTTGGTCGTTTTCTTGTGCCCACAGCACGCCTAAAGAATCCTCAAGGGCTGTTGTGTACAGAATGAGAGGCTTTCCCTTAACCGGAGCGGTCAACACCGGCGGATTCTGCAGGTATTGCTTGATTTCGTCCAGTGCGCATTGGCATTTGCGATCCCAGACAAAAGGGGTTCCTTTCTTCATCAGGTGACTGTAAGGACGGCACTTGCCGGAGAGATTAGCTATAAATCGCCGGATATACGCGAGCATTCCTTCGAGAGACCGCAGTTGCTTGAGAGTCTTTGGCAAAGGCATTTCCATGATCGCCTTGATCTTCGACGGGTCTATCTCGATGCCCCGATGTCGGACGACGAATCCTAGGAACTTGCCCGAGGAAACTCCGAACGCGCATTTGAGAGGGTTCATCTTCAAGTTGTATTTCCGAAGGAGCTGAAACATGATCTTTAGATGCCCTAAATGTTCCTCATATGATTTTCTTTTAACCACGAGGTCGTCGATATAGCATTCGACGATTTCATGTATGAGGTCATCGAAAATCTTCGTCATGGCCCTCTGATAGGTGGCACCGGCATTCTTTAGACCGAAAGGCATCACCTTGTAGCAGAATATGCCCTAAGGGGTCCGGAAAGCGGTATGCTTCTGGTCCTCGGGATGCATCTTTATTTGATTGTATCCTGATGAGCCGTCCATGAAGGAGAAGACTTCGTGTTTGGACGTATTGTCGATCATCAGTTTGGTGACCGGGACTAGAAAGTCGTCCTTTGGGCAAGCTTTGTTGAGAACCCGAAAGTCCACGCATATGCGAACCGTCCCATTTTTCTTCATCACAGGGATGATGTTAGCGATCCAATCAGGGTACTGAACCTCTTGGATAAAGCCGGAGTCGATTAGCTTCTTGACCTCGGCGTTGATACTCATTTCAAGCTCGAGCCGCATTCGTCTCGGTGCTTGTTTGACTGGCTTGATTTCCGGAGATATCGCCAATTTGTGCACATCAATCTCTGGATCCAGTCCTGGCATTTCGGAATAGTTCCATGCGAAGCAATCTTTATACTGCATGAGCACGTCTTTGAGCGTAGCCACTTTTTCTTCAAACAACAGCTCACTGACGAACGTCGGCCGTAGGTCGTTTGTCGTTCCCAAGTCGATTTTCTTGAGGTTATCTACAGTAGTATGTATCCCATCTTCCAGCTCTGGTGGAAATTCTGAGATTAACTTGTTATCATCGTTTTCGAAGCACCGGAGGAGGTCATCCATATTCTCGGGCTCTTCTTCTGACAACATTATCATATGACAAGTACGAGATCGTGTCACGACCCGAAAGAGCACGTGACTGGCCCTTGAACCATATGAAGTCTATAGGACCCCATCTGATCCAAGTAAGCCAAAAGCCCAGAAATCTAAAACCATTTAAAGAGTAAATAAGGAAAACTGGTTTTAAGAAGTAAAGAAATCATGTTTCGAAAATCAAAGTTTTTAAATAACTAAGCCGAATATGCATTTTTAAAATGTGTAACCTTTCCTAAAAATTTCGGCAGAGTTTCCTTTGTAAAACTGGCCCCGAACGGGGAACAACAAGAATAATATATATGAAATGATAAAAGGCATCCCCAAGCGGGAGCTAGCTCTTCATCAATCGACGGTCACAACCACGCAAGCAATAATAATATACAACGCCAAAGGGCGACGATCAAAACCCAAAAAGAAACATAAACAGCCAGAAAACCGTAATACTACAAGCGCGACTCTAAGGTCGAAATAATACAACACTGTTTTCTAAGTCTGAAACAATATACAAGTTTTGGTTGATGGAATGTCTAGATACAATGAATAATACATGAACAATAGAGGTTCTGATACAAAAGAACCCACCTACCAACGCAAGTCACCCATATGGAAGCAGTGTGCCAGAAATGCCACTATGGAATCTGTACGGCAAAACCTGTAAGAACTATGGCACAACGGGGGTGAGTTTCCAACTCGTGAATAGAAAATATCTACAAGCAGAGATCGAATGTATGACCCATCCTAGGTCAATACGATCAGATATAAATAAACCTCAATATGAATAAGTCTGAAGCATGCTAAACTGGCAAGGTAATCTCTATGCATGAGTGTAGTGCCAAGTGCTCGTGCCAGTGCCTCAGGTAATAGCATATCATAAATGTGAGGTATGATCAATGTAATCAAATCTGCATGTACGTGGATCCCGTCCACTCGTCACCCAATGACAATAACCATCACGCATGTAAATATCATAAAGGATGTGCATGGGAATATGAGGATATAAACCATCTGTGTCCTTCGCGACACGTCAAAATCATGGAACCGGAGTGCCCAGCATCGACACTCGAAAACATCATGAAAACTGTGCCCAGCATCGGCACGTAAATCCTTATATATCGGGCTCCGTCAGTCCGGATCGGCCCACGGGCTCTGTCTGCGGTATCGGCCCTCGGGCCCGGCAGTACGCCCATATCCATCTATCGACTCTGGTCAGTATCCTCCGGATAACCGCCAGGTCCAACCAATCACCGGTAGGTACTCGCCACCCTGCCAGGCTCATCGTCTACTCCACGAAAAATATTTCTTGCCCTGGGAACCATACCGGGTCCACGATGTACCTGCAATCGGCCTCATCCGCCTCCTCGAATCGGGTTTCACATGTCGCTCTCAGCACCGAGAAAACACATGGTGGACGCACTGAAATATCATATCAAGGGTAACCGGGTTTTAAAACAATTACATATTCTCCTTTTGAAACACCCACGGTTCCCAAAAACCAGAAATATCATGGAAACAACATATCTCAATGCGTATAATCCGAAAGCATGATGTATGCGACATGTAAAGAAATGTAAGCAACATACACTGAATGCAACAGTACTACAGTGTAGTGACATGGCAATTATCGATGATGAAGTGTGTGAGCCGGCAAACAAGTGTACGTGGAACATACGCATCATCGATAATGGTGCTGGTGTCCTAGCAGCATGACCGAAATATATCAACAATACAAGCGATGCAATGCAAATAGCATGAATATGCGGAATCGAATGATCAACGCAACAGTAAAGAACCTGCCTCAATAAATATGTCATGCAACCTTGCCTTTTGAATTAAGACAAATCAGGGCTTTTTGTAAAATAAGGGCTACGGTGTTTTAAGAAAAGATGCGTCGCTTGAAAATATCCGTAGAATCCCTTTTTGCCTATCTTTAAAATATCCCCGATTCTTTAGTTTTGAAATAGGTATGACTCGGGTCAAGTCTAACGCCTACTATGCGAACTACGGCCCAACAATCAAGTCAATCGGGAGGGGTATGGAAGCCACCTAAATCTGAGTCGATATACATATATATATATATATATATATATATATATATATATATATATATATAGTCGGTGATCTCGCCTCAATAGTATCACGTACGATACAGTATATTATATAACATCCTCGAGTCATGAGTGCGGATCTAACATTAATATAAAGCTCGTACGGTAAATCGCCGTACGGCATCCCAATAGCTGGGTACGGGTCAATATCCCTTTCATCTCATCACATATCCGGTATCACTACCATCATATCACATCTCAAATACGAACTCTGTCATATCGCCGAATCTCACGGCCTCAATCAAACCTCATCGACTCATCTCAAATCCCATGTATCATCCTCAATCCCGTAATGAACACATAGTCCCATACCCATGTGTAGATACACACACCTCTATATGCGCACAGATAAATAAAAGAATGTATGCAAGTATATGTGTACGTGTATGTGTGGATGCAACAACTACTCTAGGGTTTCGCACTATACTAAACCAATACATCCTTATCATCAATAATTCTAAACAACACATAATAAATATATGTGTGTATATGTATTTGTATACATCACCACGGACTGCGGGGGTGCTATACGCCATCCACCCGACTTCTCCCCGTAGATATAAATCTACTCACCTTGCTTCTCATGTGTCGGTGCCGATGTCGCCATCTTCATCTTCTTTGCCTCAACATCACGTAGGGTACCTACAAGTATATCACAACGCTAAAGCACATGAAAATCACATCAGAAACCAAAATAGCACACGCTACTCGCATAGGTAAAAACCTATCGTCTCGCATGTAAACATGTTCAATATCCACTTGTCGTTGACGTCCAAACGCCACCCGACAGAAACGAATCATCAAATACCAAAATCCATGCTAAAACAAGTCGTAAATCATACGCCAACTCAAGCAAATCAACCCAGATTTTACCCTAACTGGAATTTGTCAAAACTAGACATACCCAGGGTCAATACTAGAGGAAATAGGGCCATGCACAAAAATCGAGGCAATTCCCTCCTGCTCTGGCCACAATTTGTGGCCAGAAGGAATAAATTGGCGGCCGTACTTTGGAGTTGGGGGCTAGGGTTTGGTGTGGTGATTCCATGGTGCCTTCACATCTCACTGTCAACTCAGTTTCATTTTTGGGGTCTCGGGGTGATAGCAGATTACACAAAACACTCCCAGATTTACAGTTTTTCTCCGACATCGTCTCATAAATCCGTATTCTGGTTCTAGTTCCAGGTTTGGGTCTAAAATAACATCACACCAGGGTTTCTAAGGTCACCTCAATCCTCAATTTCATCTTTAATTTCAGATCTCACATAAACCCTAACTTGAAGTTTCACAAATCCACCAAACGACAACATATCGACATGAAACTAGAATGGATGCAATAAGAATTGAAATACTAAACTAAGGGTGCAGAAATTACCTTCTTTGGCAACTCAAGAAAATTCTTGAGTTGCTCAAAGTCCTCCAAATCCAATCTTGCTAGGTTCAATATGTAGCTAGTGAGCTTGGGAGCAAGTTTTGTGAAGTGGGAATGGGGCTTTGGTGAGGGAAATGAGAGGGATCTATGAAGTGAAGGGGCGGGAAATGAGAGTGCAGGAGTAGGAGCAGCAGCAGCTCCATGAGAGGGGAGAGAGAAATGGGAGTGAGGAAATGATGGGTATGGTTCAAAAAGTAGGGGTTGACCTAGTCTCTCTCTCTCTCATCATCATCATACTTTTTATTTCTTTTCTTTTCTTTTTCTTCTCACTCCAATAGTGAACCCAAAAGAACAATCATGGCCATAGAAATGTAACACAAGTGTAACAAGTGTGGAAAATGATATGTGCACATTTTTGCACAAAAATGCCAAAAATCTGATTAGCGATTTTTAATCGCGATTAGCACTATATTAGCATATAACTAATCATAAAAACTTAAAAATGACATGATTCTATAAAATACCCTATTTTAGAATTTTCCAAATTTTTTCCCCATTTATTTGTATTTAATTATACCAGAATATTAAAATATTCATTAAAATAATATTAAATTATAAAAATTCCCAAAAATAAAATTTTATTATTTTGAAACGTTACAATCTACCCCCCTTAAAGAAATTCGATCCCCGAATTTAAATTTAAAACCCCCAAATACTAAAACATTTCGATACAAATTCCAAGTCGTCGGGGCTTCGAAATCAGCAATACATAAAACGTATCATAGCGCAATTCATGCTCATGAGTACTGAGCAGATAACTCAAAAGCAACACTCCATTAAGCATCCCGCAATCATCGGAGTCATGGTAAAGACACAAATGTCAAATCCAATACAAAACCAATATGATATAGATCAGAACTATACAAGTAGATATCCAATCTATACTTGTGAATAGCTGATGTAAATGCATGCCAAATCTTTTTGAGTCGCTGTGTGATACGCGTAACACTGCACAGTGGCGGACGTTTTTCATAAGAAAATAACTATATACGTATATATATATCCTTTGTTTAATAGGTACGTTCCGCCGTTTTGAAAGCAATTTAGAAGGGTTTCTTTGTTTTTAGTGTCATATCGGACACGTAGGTATATATATATCGAGACCATAGCTCGATCTTTGGAAATCCCTTCGAACTATCAATGCATGCAAAATATATCCAGGTATTGTCCTCTGACTAGTCCTGCTCGGTACAAAACGAATATCAAATATCATAAAAATGTACTGCTCCAAAAGGAATAAATCCCAAAAATGCACATAACACCACCCTGTGCGTCTGGTGCGCACGGAAATCAAAATCCATATATGTGCCATACAGGTGCACAAAACAACATCTAGGTGCAACGGGTGTGCACGAAGTATCTGTCATAGGCAACGTGTGTGCCTGACAGCCAAAATAGGTGCATCTGACATGCACGAAGAATCTCGATTTAGTGCATCTGGTGTGCCCCAAAATCGTATCTCAAAACATGTGCCCAACATGCCCGAAAATCCAAATCGGTGCACCCATCGTGCACGAATGAAAGTCTAAACCCTGCGCACTCAATATGCACGGAATCACGAAATCCAATAGCAAACGCCGAACATGCATAAGTCCAGTCGAAAGTACGGAGTGCAAGAATCATAAATATCAGGGTCAAGTCGACGATATATAATGCGGCTCAATCAAAATCAAGCGTACCGCGATGGAAAATCTCACAACCGTGTGCATCAGCTTGCACAAATCAAATCAAAACACTAAAAGTGCGTGAAAACTATGTTGGAAGCGTAAGTCAAATCACCGGCATAAAGTAGGCATGAAATCACAATCAATATCTCAAGAGTAATAAGTATGTGCAAGGTATAAATACCTAGTAGGTGCAACCATGGTGCACAAAATCAAATTTCATGGAACTCAGTCATCAAGACTAAATCATGCGAATAGATCGCCCAAAATACTGAAATCCAAAGTGACGGATACGTGATAGTCAAATCACAAAATCACAAATCATAAATAATGTCGTCGGTATATCCTCCTTCAAGTCGAGAAGGTGCCGGTACATCCAATGCTAGAGGCGCAAGATATCTACTTGCCTCATGCTCGCGGCTGGCGACCTCTACCTCTGATTCCTTATCTTCTCTGTAGATTACCAATCTTGCAATCCATCGGCTCATCGGCCCGGTCAGGTGTGTTGACAGGAACGATTCCGTTCTGACACTTTCCTGGTCATCTCTCGGTCAATCCTCACAATCGCTCGTAACGCAGCACATCTCTGGCGCCGACCTCTGGTCCTCTGAATGCACATCACGCATCTGCTCCTGGTGCAAATCTTATTGCAGCAGTGTACTGGAAGGAATCCTACTCAAGGTCTCTTCTGATCTTGCCTAAGCCAAACTGTATGGAGGCTGGTACTCTGGCATAATCTTTTCTCGCTCTATGGACATCTGTGTCCTTAGTACAACATCTCCTCAGAAGCTGGTCGCATCCCTGCGCCTCTGTATGCATATCCGACCTTTAATATTAACGGGGTGTAGTACCAGCTCGTCTGCATCTCGCACGAACCGCTTGTCCCGCTTGTCTGTATCATCGAACATTTCAACATCGCGTCTCTATCTGCGCACTGCAATGCCCTCGGCTACGGTCCCTCCGAAGTCTCTAACATGGACTCGAAATCACGAACTCGGTATCTTCGTCACTCAGTAGGTGATATCTAGCTGATCACGTCCTCAACGTGCGTATCGCATCTCTGATGTCAGCGGAGTGGAATGTCATCTCGTCGAAATCTCATGCGAACTCTTACTCCACTCTGCTTCAATATCGACTGATTCGGACCCATCTTATCGTGGCTACACAGACTGCGCTCCAACGGCTATGCTCGTATCTGGAGTCTCCCAAGCAGTGTCCCATCACAAGATCCGAAAGATGTCGAACCATCAGATCGACTCGTCAGAACCTCACAATCCCCCAAGAGCTCAACATCTCGGGTACAATTTAATAGTATCGAGTACATACCACAGCATCGGTGGTCCAGCCGTAGAAGGGCAAACCCAAGCCTCACTAATGGCACCGCGGAACTGCCGTAAACCCTAAGGTTCAAAGGCTTTCACACGGTTATTATGTCGAGTTAGGGTTTCATTCTTCTAGAGGGTCCATAGAATCACTTGCATGTCTTTCCGAATACTTTAAACTTGGAAAATGGGTTCCTGGCATTCGATCGTCTCAATCGACTCTCAACGAATCTGCATGAAGTCGCCTCTAGCTGGAATCAATCTATCTGGTGACCTCGCATCGGGGTAAGCGAACGAACCACATGTCCTAGTAATTCATCCTCGGTGACTAGCGACTCACCGTCATGTCTCTAAGTATATGCTCATGCTGCAGTAGCTCTAATCATCTGGGCGATATCTCATCTTCTGTAGCAACAACTGGCTCCTTCGTTCGTGCGCTGGACAATGCCTCAATCGTCATGGATATGCATAATATCAACGGTCATCACATCCTGGCTGGCTTCTATCAGTGGCTCAATCCTCTGGTGCCGATCAGCACATCCGGAAATCTCGTACAAGCGATCAATCCAACGCTCATGGCGCGAAAACACAATAAGACGACTCCTCAATTTGCAATCGTATGTCTCTGGAATCACGCCCTGGTCAGTCCTCGTCCACGATGAGCTCATGCTGACGCAACTCGAGCCATAGCTCACTCTGCCCGTGCAATCGCGGCAGCAAAACCATAACCAGTATCGATAAGGATAGATCATAGGAAGGAATACAATACGGTGCAAGGAAATGTACATCCTAAGGTTTCTTAAGCGGAGTGGCGTGTCGTAAGTATGCCGCGGAACATACGTACGGTACGTCCCTCTACTCAAGCTACCTACTCCATCAACCAAGGGTCATCCTATGCGACGAAAGTTCGGGTATAATACCCCCTCGACTAAGTCTAAGTTCCGTAAGGTCAAGCCTAAGTTCCGTATATATATAAGCGCCGTAGGCTCCACATAGTCAAACTTAGACTCGAACCAAGGTCAACCTAGCGCTGTGATACCAACTTTGTCACGACCCGAAAGAGCACGTGACTGGCCCTTGAACCATATGAAGTCTATAGGACCCCATCTGATCCAAGTAAGCCAAAATCCCAGAAATCTAAAACCATTTAAAGAGTAAATAAGGAAAACTGGTTTTAAGAAGTAAAGAAATCATGTTTCGAAAATCAAAGTTTTTAAATAACTAAGCCGAATATGCATTTTAAAAATGTGTAGCCTTTCCTGAAAATTTCGGCAGAGTTTCCTTTGTAAAACTGGCCCCTAACGGGGAACAACAAGAATAATATATATGAAATGATAAAAGGCATCCCCAAACGGGAGCTAGCTCTTCGTCAATCGACGGTCACAACCATGCAAGCAATAATAATATACAACGCCAAAAGGCGAGGATCAAAACCCAAAAAGAAACTCAAACAGCCAGAAAACCGTAATACTACAAGCGCGACTCTAAGGTCGAAATAATACAACACTGTTTTCTAAGTTTGAAACAATATACAAGTTTTGGTTGATGGAGTGTCTAGATACAATGAATAATACATGAACAATGGCGGTTCTGATACAAAAGAACCCACCTACCAACGCAAGTCACCCATATGGAACCAGTGTGCCAGAAATGCCGCTATGGAATCTGTACGGCAAAACCTGCAAGAACCGTGGCACAATGGGGGTGAGTTGCCAACTCGTGAATAGAAAATATCTACAAGCAGAGATCGAATGTATGACCCATCCTAGGTCAATACGATCAGATATAAATAAACCTCAATATGAATAAGTCTGAAGCATGCTAAACTGGCAAGGTAATCTCTATGCATGAGTGTAGTGCCAAGTGCCCGTGCCAGTGCCTCAGGTAATAGCATATCATAAATGTGAGGTATGATCAATGTAATCAAATCTGCATGTACGTGGATCTCGTCCACTCGTCACCCAATGACAATAACCATCATGCATGTAAATATCATAAAGCATGTGCATGGGAATATGAGGATATAAACCATCTGTGTCCTTCGCGACACGTCAAAATCATGGAACCGGAGTGCCCAACATCGACACTCGAAAACATCATGAAAACTGTGCCCAGCATCGGCACGTAAATCCTCATATATCAGGCTCCGTCAGTCCGGATCGGCCCACGGGCTCTGTCTGCGGTATCGGCCCTCGGCCCCGGCAGTACGCCCATATCCATTTATCGACTCTGGTCAGTATCCTCCGGATAACCGCCAGGTCCAACCAATTACCGGTAGGTACTCGCCACCCTGCCAGGCTCATCGTTTACTCCACGAAAAATATTTCTTGCCCCGGGGAACCATACCGGGTCCACGATGTACCTGCAATCGGCCTCATCCGCCTCCTCGAATCGGGTTTCACATGTCGCTCTCAGCACCGAGAAAACACATGGTGGACGTACTGAAATATCATATCAAGGGTAACCGGGTTTTAAAACAATTACATATTCTCCTTTTGAAACACCCACAGTTCCCAAAAACCAGAAATATCATGGAAACAACATATCTCAATGCGTATAATCCGAAAGCATGATGTATGCGACATGTAAAGAAATGTAAGCAACATACACTGAATGCAACAGTACTACAGTGTAGTGACATGGCAATTATCGATGATGAAGTGTGTGAGCCGGCAAACAAGTGTACGTGGAACATACGCATCATCGATAATGGTGTTGGTGTCCTAGCAGCATGACCGAAATATATCAACAATACAAGCGATGCAATGCAAATAGCATGAATATGTGGAATCGAATGATCAACGCAACAGTAAAGAACCTGCCTCAATAAATATATCATGCAACCTTCCCTTTTGAATTAAGACAAATCAGGGCTTTTGGTAAAATAAGGGCTACGGTATTTTAAGAAAAGATGCGTCGCTTGAAAATATCCGTAGAATCCCTTTTTGCCTATCTTTAAAATATCCCCGATTCGTTAGTTTTGAAATAGATATGACTCGGGTCAAGTCTAACGCCTACCATGCGAACTACGGACCCAAAAATAGAGTCAATCGGGAGGGGTATTGTAACACCTTAGGTCGTGTTTAGGGGTTAATTATATTGTTAATAGATAGTTTTGGTAAAAAGTTTACCAAATTAAGTTTTAGATAATTTATTTTAATTGATGAATATTTTATTAGGATTTTTCTAGACACACACACACTTGTGCATGTTATCTAGGGTTAGGAGATGGGGTTAAACCATGATTAACAACCATGGTGGACTAACCAATTCCTAAGCCATCTTAAGTTTGTGTTAGGTGTATTTGGGTTTTATTATGGTGGTTGTTTTCTTTATTCTCATTATGAGAAATGGTTTGGTTTTTGTTGACTTGGAAAGAGAAGTGAGTATGGGAAACATGGCTTGACCCATGCTCATTTAATGAGAGAGAGAGGGGGGGTTGACTAGGGTGTTCTCATTTCTTTCCTCCTCTATCTCACTCCTCTCACTCCCAACACACACACACACCCTCATACAAGCAGCAGCAGCAGCAGAGGAAGCAACTAGCAGCAGCAACAACATCAGAAGAGGCAGCAGCAAGCAGCAGCATCAGCAGCAGCATGGAGCAGCAGCAGCAACAGGAGCAGTAACAGCTTCAGCAGCCTCTGTAGCAGCTCCAAACCTTCTCCTTCCTCTCCTTCATGCACTCTAAGATCTTTAAGTGAGGTATGATCTGAGCCTAACTTCCTTGCTTACTAAACTAGTGATTGTTAAGCTAAATTAGTGTTAAAAAGTGAGTTTTGTGCTTGAAATGGTGATTTGTGTGGACTTATGGTTTAGTGCTGTTAATGTTGGTTAACCTAGCCTAATTAGGTGTTATTAAGGCCATGTAAACCTAGTTAGACCCCAGATTACACCAAAATACCATAGGGTTTCAAATTGTGCAAATTTAGTGTTTTTAAGTGAACTTTTTGGATTTCTGTGATCTGCTATAGGCCCGAGTAGTTCAGGTTGAAATTGAGTTAACTGGAGCTTGTATACAAGGCATAGACCACACCACCAGAGCCCGAGACCCCCACCCCATAGCGAGGCCGCCGATTTAATCTTTCTGGCCGCAATTTGCGGCCAGATAGGGGAGTTTTTGGTTGGTGTTTGGATGGGTAGGAGTCTGTTGTTATTTCTAGGCCAGTGGTTTGTATAGTTTTGTAAGTTGTTAGCCTGGGTAGAATCTGGGACGTTATATCGTATTTCTAGTACGTTTGGTTCGCGCGATACGCGAGAGGGTTCCATGATTCAGCGTATCGCGGCGTATCGGGGTTAGTTTTAGACGCGTACACGCGTTTAGCGTATCGTGCCCACACGCGTTTAGTTCGCGACGCGAGCGTATCGTTTGACTTCGATATCGCATTTTGCGAGATAGTTGCTTATATATGGATTCTTGTGTAATTCCAGGTTCGCAGGCGGGTAGGTCGGACGAAGCTAAGAAAGGGAAGCAGGTGGTCGGCTACGAGTAGCGCACGACCAGGTGAGTAGATTTAACATCTACGGGGAAATCGCCCGTATGGCGTTAAGCGTCAGGGCGAGTCAGGATATTAGATTGTAGATGTTCATATGGACTGTAGTAGCATACATTATTGTTGCATATAGAAATGATAGCACAGAACACTGCACTGTCACTAACGGTTCAAGTCGCACGAGCACAATTGATATGCTACACTCACACCGTTAGTGATTGCCATGACACTCACATTATAGGATTGCTATAAATCATACATCATACTGATTCTACCTTATTGATGTTGTCATGATTTGCCACATAACATCATATGTTATATCCCTATTTGGGCACATATGCATCACATGCCCCTACTGGTACTAAGTGCACACATATATTGATATCCTCATACCTGCGCACATGCACACTGTATATTCATACCAGTGCACACATATATTGATATCCTCATACCTAAACACATGCACACTGTATATTCACACCAGTGCACACATATATTGATATCCTCATACCTGCGCACATGCACACTGTATATTCATACCAGTGCACACATATATTGATATCCTCATACATGCGCACATGCACACTGTATATTCATACCAGTGCACACATATATTGATATCCTCATACCTGCGCACATGCACACTGTATATTCATACCAGTGCACACATATATTGATATATTCATACCTGCGCACATGCACACTGTACATTCATGCCAGTGCACACATATATTGATATCTTCATACTTGCTTAGATTACGCATTGAGATATGTTGTTTCCATGTAAATTCTGGATTTGGGGAACCGTGGATATTTCAAAAAGAATAGTTAATTATTTAAAAACCCGGTTTCCCTTGATATGATATTTCGGTGCGTCCACCATGTGTTTTCTCGGTACTAGAGTGATATATGTGAACCCGAATCGAGGAGTTGGATGAGGCCGGTTACGGGTACATGGTGGACCCGGTATGGTACCCCCGGGGCGAGAACGGTTTCGCTGTGTAGTAGACGGTGAGCGTGGCAGAGGGACTACTACCTACCGGTGATTGGTTGGACATGGCGGTTATCCGGAGGATACCGACCAGAGGCTATGGATGGATACGGGATGACTCGTACTGCCGGGGCCGAGGGTCGATACCGCAGACAGAGCCCGTGGGCTGATCCGGACTGACGGTTGCCCTATACCGGAGGATTTGCGTGTCGATGCTTGGCACGAGTATTCCTTGATATTTTGGATGCCGATGTTGGGCACTCACGGTTATATGAGATTTACAGGATTGGAGGACCGAGGAGGATGACGACGCCTGAGTAGTATTGGGATTTGGGTACATTGATGGGTACCGATTATACCTTTCACGATGACATTCCGTGTAGAGGTTATATTTCCCATGCTCAGTATATAGTAATTGATATCTCATCCTGTATCTATTGTACCCGATATAGGATTGCATTGCTGTACCTGATCATTGCATACCCTGTTCATTCTATATAGGGTTGCTAGATTGCATTGCTGTACCTGATCATTGCATACCCTGTTCATTCTATATAGGGTTGTTAGATTGCATTGCTGTACCTGATCATTGCATACCCTGTTCATTCTATATAGGGTTGTTAGATTGCATTGCTGTACCTGATCATTGCATACCATGTTCATTCTATATAGGGTTGTTAGATTGCATTGTTGTACCTGATCATTGCATACCCTGTTCATTCTATATAGGGTTGTTAGATTGCATTGCTATACCTGATCATTACATACCTTGTTCATTCTATATAGGGTTGTTAGATTGCATTGCTATACCTGATCATTGCATACCCTGTTCATTCTATATAGGGTGGTTAGATTGCATCGCTATACCTGATCATTGCATACCCTGTTCATTCTATATAGGGTTGTTAGATTGCATTGTTATACTTGCTCATCACATGGAGATGTTATTAGATCGCACTTGTTGCATGATTGAGCATTCCAGTTCTTCACATAGACGTTATCTGTTGATATAGGTTAGAGTATCGTAGCGCGTGCATACTCACGATTACCTTTATATGTTATCTTCTATTCACGAGTTGGCAACTCACCCCCGTTGTGCCACAGTGTTTGCAGGTTGCCCTTCGGAGTAGTCGCGGTAGGCTGCATTCTTGCATCTTTTGACACAGATACCCCTACAATTGGTGTACTAGCTCTTTTGATAATAGGTGGGTTTTGTGCGGTATCTGGTTATCTTTCAGTTATGTACATTGTTGTATCTAGTACTCTCCATCTACCACTTATGTATCGACTTAGAGACTAGTTGTGAGGACGATGTATATTATTTTGTATTCTGGCGTCGAGCTCGTTGTGAACCGACTTTACTTATGCAGTTTATCCTATCTGTGATGTTTCCCACTTGTTGCTCTTTTTCTTCGCTACGGCGTCGTATATTGTTATCTTAGTAATTGGTTCTATAAATTGCTTAAATCACTCTATACTTTTACTGGTTTGATTTCTGGGTTTCCGGCTTACTTAGTTGCGTTACGCCTGGAGACGTCACGTGGTTAAGTGCCGGTCACGGGCCAAACTTTGGGTCGTGACAGGTATGGAAGCACCTAAATCTGAGTCGATATACATATATATATATATATTGTCGGTGATCTCGCCTCAATAGTATCACGTACGATACAGTATATCATATAACATCCTCGAGTCATGAGTGCGGATCTAACTTTAATATAAAGCTCGTACGATAAATCGTCGTACGGCATCCCAATAGCTGGGTACGGGTCAATATCCCATTCATCTCATCATATATCCGGTATCACTACCATCATATCACATCTCAAATATGAACTCTGTCATATCGCCGAATCTCACGGCCTCAATCAAACCTCATTGACTCATCTCAAATCCCATGTATCATCCTCAATCCCGTATATGAACACATAGTCCCATACCCATGTGTAGATATACACACCTCTATATGCGCACAGATAAATGAAAGAATGTATGCAAGTATATGTGTACGTGTATGTATGGGTGCAACCACTACTCTAGGGTTTCGCACTATACTAAACCAATACATCCTTATCATCAATAATTCTAAACAATACATAATAAATATGTGTGTGTATACGTATTCGTATACATTACCACGGACTGCGGGGGTGCTATACGCCATCCACCCGACTTCTCCCCGTAGATATAAATCTACTCACCTTGCTTCTCATGTGTCGGTGCCGATGTCGCCATCTTCATCTTCTTTGCCTCAACATCACGTAGGCTACCTACAAGTATATCACAACGCTAAAGCACATGAAAATCACATCGGAAACCAAAATAGCACACGCTACTCGCATAGGTAAAAACCTATCGTCTCGCATGTAAACACGTTCAATATCCACTTGTCGTTGACGTCCAAACGCCACCCGACAGAAACGAATCATCAAATACCAAAATCCATGCTAAAACAAGTCGTAAATCATACGCCAACTCAAGCAAATCAACCCAGATTTTACCCTAACTGGAATTTGTCAAAACTAGACATACCCTGGGTCAAGACTAGAGGAAATAGGGCCATGCACAAAAATCGAGGCAATTCCCTCCTGCTCTGGCCGCAATTTGCGGCCAGAAGGAATAAATTGGCGGCCGTACTTTGGAGTTGGGGGCTAGGGTTTGGTGTGGTGGTTCCATGGTGCCTGCACATCTCACTGTCAACTCAGTTTCATTTTTGGGGTCTCGGGGTGATAGCAGATTACACAAAACACTCCCAGATTTACAGTTTTTCTCCGACATCGTCTCATAAATCCGTATTCTGGTTCTAGTTCCAGGTTTGGGTCTAAAATAACATCACACCAGGGTTTCTAAGGTCACCACAATCCTCAATTTCATCTTTAATTTCAGATCTCACATAAACCCTAACTTGAAGTTTCACAAATCCATCAAACGACAACATATCGACATGAAACTAGAATGGATGCAATAAGAATTGAAATACTAAACTAGGGGTGCAGAAATTACCTTCTTTGGCAACTCAAGAAAATTCTTGAGTTGCTCAAAGTCCTCCAAATCCAATCTTGCTAGGTTCAATGTGTAGCTAGTGAGCTTGGGAGCAAGTTTTGTGAAGTGGGAATGGGGTTTTAGTGAGGGAAATGAGAGGGATCTATGAAGTGAAGGGGCGGGAAATGAGAGTGCAGGAGTAGGAGCAGCAGCAGCTCCATGAGAGGGGAGAGAGAAATGGGTGTGAGGAAATGATGGGTATGGTTCAAAAAGTAGGGGTTGACCTAGTCTCTCTATCTCATCATCATCATACTTTTTCTTTTCTTTTCTTTTCTTTTCCTTCTCACTCCAATAGTGAACCCAAAAGAGCAACCATGGCCATAGAAATGTAACACAAGTGTAACAAGTGTGGAAAATGATATGTGCACATTTTTGCACAAAAATACCAAAAATCCGATTAGCGATTTTTAATCGCGATTAGCACTATATTAGCATATAACTAATCATAAAAACTTAAAAATGGCATGATTCTATAAAATACCCTATTTTAGAATTTTCCAAAATTTTTCCCCATTTATTTGTATTTAATTATACCAGAATATTAAAATATTCATTAAAATATTATTAAATTATAAAAATTCCTAAAAATAATATTTTATTATTTTGAAACGTTACAGATCGCTTCCAAGACCGATGTTGATCTGGTTCTAATCTCGCGGTTTTGGGTTTATGCTTCCGCGGCGGGGTTACCCTCCAGCTGCTGGATAGAGCGAACTTGCCTAGTTGGTATTGGTCTTCGACCCAGTTCTTATAGGTGAAGCGGTCTTCAAGAGGATGTCTAATTGCCCGATGATAGGAGCAATAGTCCAGGTGAGAGACTTCGCCTGCTTGTTCGGGGTGCTTGGACTTCGGGGGTGTCATCATCTGATGTTTCATGACAAGATCGAATATCTTCTTTGTCTTGTCTTGGGGAAAAGAATACGCTCGACCCATCTTCTTTACAAGAGATGAATCTTGGCTGCTCGATTCTCGATCGCGGGGCTTCTTGGTCCCGCTTTGTCGCCGTCGAACGCTTTTTCCGTTCCTTTGTTTATTCTTACCCCTGTGTCAGGCCTTTTGTATGCTGGGCTGGCGACGAAGAGCATCATCATTCTCTGCAGCTTGCTGAAGGAGGCGCTACGTTCTGGATTTCTCATAGATGGCCATTTCGCGATTAAGGTCGTCTTAAACCTTTTGACCTGCTTCCCTTATAAGTTTGTCCATTTGTTCTTCGAACGACGGTCTTGGCGTTTTCACGACGGGAGCTCGTTTTGGTTCAGGGTTAGCATCTTCCCACAAAGCATCTCCTTCTTCATCTAAGTCATGTATGACGCAGAAGTCGCGGAATCGCTCCCGTTTCTTGGATTGAACATATCCAAGTCCGATCGTTTCCATTCTCCCGTTGGGAAACTTTCGCTGAGTTCCGGGGACGTTCCAGATCCTGTTATAGAATTGGGCTTGTCGAGCAGTCTGTTTGAAGGGTACGCCTTGATGCCTTAAGTGTCTTTTTAATCCGTCTGTGTAGTATCTGGGCAAACGGATGGGCTGAGCCTGTCAAGCGTAGAATCGGCGCCGTGCCAGATTTCTCTCTCCACTTTAGTTTCCGCGGATCAATAAAAGAGGATCACCTTTTCATATTTTCGCCTTAGAGGGACGTAGAATGTCTGCAGTTCTTGCACACTATAAGTTTCAAGTGCATCGAGCTCTTTGTAATGCTCTTGCGGAACCATGGCAACTTGCAAACTTTGATCTTCATCAGCGAAGGCTTGTATTGATGGCCGAGCAGAGAATACGGCATTGACCTCATCTTCCGAGTCACTGCCGAAGACCAGAATAGGGATGGACGGTCCCGGCTTGTTGCATTGGGGCGGCCCCGAATAAACTATCTCTTCTTCCTCTTGGGTATCGCTCCTAAAGACTGGAATAGTGGTAATAGCTTTGTTCTTCGGTTTGTGACATCTTTCCGTGTCTTCGAAAACTGGTAAGAAGTATTTTGCGTCTTCGAGATTTGCCTTAGATGATGGATTAGCGAGTGATGCAGCCTGAGCAAGCATCTCCTGCAGATTTTCACGTTGC
This sequence comes from Agapanthus africanus, assembly GCA_030015575.1. Taxonomy (NCBI): domain Eukaryota; kingdom Viridiplantae; phylum Streptophyta; class Magnoliopsida; order Asparagales; family Amaryllidaceae; genus Agapanthus; species Agapanthus africanus. Next base: position 312,965,490 of record JASDDO010000031.1, on the reverse strand, counting down.
AGTTGAACTTTTGTCAAGGATCGAGTTTGAGGTCGATGACTAGTAGAAGCTCGAACTTCGTCTTTGAAATTCACCACATAGACTATGTGAACTACCATGCCCCCAGGATTGGGATGTTTGGAGTTTTGGCCTTTGGAGTTTGCTCCGGGCATTTGAGCTTTACTAGGCCTCTTGCTGTGAAAAGCCGTTTTGGTTTTCGGAGGAACCGCTGTATCAGGATCCGTCTTGGGGTGAGTCTCCTTCACCTGCTTCCACACCTTATATATAGATGAGGAAAGTTGTCTTAGGGAGCGAACTGGTTTCTGCTCTCGTGGGATCTCCATGGGCCGCGGAGACTTCTTCAATATCGCGGTAGGAGAATTTTGTCTGACCCTTCACAATCAATTTGAAGCTGTTCCCAGTTGGAACGACAACATTCACCACTGGGGTTGAAATAGGACCATACGGAGAACTGCCCCCGGCTCATTTTGTATGACGCTGATATCGACGTCCACCGTTTCTTACGGCCGGGATTTGATTAGCTTCAGGATTTTGCCGAGCCTGCCCCATGTTTCCTTTGAGAGCTTGAATATCCTACCCCCTGCGTTAGCAAAGCTGCAGCTTAGGGAACCAGCCTGCGGAAGTCAGACTTCCTCTGGGCTTCCTCCATCGGCGTTGAGGCACCGAGGGTGGGAGGTGGGAGCACCGATCCAAATAGAAGCCCGTTGATTTCTTGAAGAGCCGGATTGCAGAGATTTGAGGCTGCAAGTGGCCCATACTTGACTCCACCAGATATGACAGAGCCTGAGTTGGGGTGAGTAAAAGCAAACGCCATTCTCGGAAAAGACGAAATGCCGGCTTCAGTATCCACTCCCCTAAGGGCAACCACAAACATACACACCGCGATTATCTGATCGCGGGAAAAACACGAAACACGAAGTGTGGAGTGGAAAGAGGAAAGGTCCCACCGGGCGTGCCAGAATCTATTCACCGCCGGAAGACGCGACCGGGACGTTGGGATGTCCGGGCCTGAATTCCGAGGGCAGATGCTAATTGGTGCTATCCGTCCACCTCTCCGAAGATGCCAAGTTGATTTATGGCACCATGTATCGAAGGTTTAAACGGATGCGGCCGATGTAGCAGACTTCGTCAGATTCCCCCTCGTTCAGGGGTTTTTGATTGTGGGGACGCTCTTCCCTGCAGGCGCAAGCCCCTGCAGTTAATTACGCTACCGCATCACGGTAACCACTTTCTCCTTCTCCAGATGGTCACTTCGTATCGTGTGTGTTTGTTTTGTTTTCGGTTGCTCGTGGATTGTATACGGAGACTAATTTGTGTTGTCGCCCGTAGACGTGGATTAGTCCAAATCCGTATTTTCTTAGATTTGGGTTTGGGGGGTGGTTTAAGGATACGTTAGTCTCATTTGAGACAAAGATCAACTTAAACGTTTCTTAAGGATACGCTAGTCTAATTTTAGACTAAGATCAACTTAACGGGATCGTTTAGATCCAAAAAGAGAGCATTTGGACTCTATTGTTTAGTTTAGGGACATTACGGTCGATTACCAGTTTAAGGACATGGTGGTCCATTGTTAGTTTAACGACGTTCGGTCAAATGTTAAGGACATCATAGTCCGTAGGTTTAAAAGGACCCCACAGTCCGAGGTTAAGGACATCGTAGTCCATGGGTTTAAAAGGACCCCACAGTCCGAGGTTAAGGACATCGTAGTCCGTGAAATGTATGGTTGTCGGGACCCGTCACCTCTCTGAAGACGTTGAAAGATTACAACGACAAATATCAGAGGGGTTCAGAGATGTACCCTCGAACCGGTGTGAGTTGGTTGAAAGATCTCTAGTCCAATTTGGGACTAAGATCTGTTAAATATTCATGAGCAAATGGGCTCAATTAAATATAAGTTGAGGACTTATGGCCAATCTTGGGCTAAGTCCAATAAATGTTTAACATTTTATTTTGGGCTGTTGAGGCTTTATTTGGGCTTGGCCCTTTTAGCAATGCTGAGCATTGATTTGGATTTTGACAGTATTTCTGTTTTTTAGTGCTGAGCACTCATAATAGCTCTGAGGGTTTTTAATGAACAATTTATGTTCTGTCAGTGCCCACATGAGTGACACGTGGCGCGCTTAGCACTTTGCACCAGTTAAAGAGCGCATTGTGCTTCTGCCAAATAGCGCACATGTGAAGGACACGTGTCGCGCTTGGCGCTAAGCGCCAGATGATGGGCGCGTTGCACCAGTTTATGAGCGCTAAGCGCTAGTCTATGAGCGCATTGCGCTTTCAATTTCGTGGTGCACACGTGAGTGACACGTGGCGCGCTTCGCGCTGAGCGCCAGCCCATGAGCGCAGTGCGCTATTTCAGAAGCGCAGAGCGCAAATTGTTTAGTTGGCGCATACGTGGTTGACACGTGGCGCATTTGGCGCTGAGCGCCGATCCAGTGAGCGCAGAAGCGCAATTCAAGAGCGCTAGGCTCATTTCATGAGCGCAAAGCGCATTTTGATCAATTTTATGATCTGTGAACAAATTTATGTTCTTTTAAAAGAGACTTTGTCTCAAGATTCAAGAACAACAGTTCTTATTTTTGAAAGGGCTTTGCCTTTATAGATCCATGATCTTTAAGAAAATTTAATAATTTTCTCCCCCTTTATGATGAGATGTTCATGATCTAAGAAACACAATCTGTCTTATAGATCTAGGATCTGCGGAAGAAGTAAGTACTTCTTTTTTTTTATGATGAGATCTTTTGATCTCTTTTGTAAAAGACCTTGGTCTTTGTAGATCTATGATCTGTTTTAAAGAAAAGAATTCTTCTTTTTATGAGATGAATTCATCTCTGTGTTCATCATCCATCATTTTTTACCTTGAAGAAGTATCTTCTTGCAAGAGCTTTCTCTTTTTCTTTGAGTTTCTCAAAATTTATGGGGGGGGTTTCTCTATGAGAATCTGTATATCTCTTTTTTGTTTCTTTTCCTTTTTTTTTGAAAAGAAGGATCATTGGTCGTTGGGATCCACCACCTCTCCGACGACACTGATAGATTACAACGCCATATATCGAAGGTGTGGAGGGATGTACCCTTTGAACCATGTCTCACTCATTAGGGGGAAAGAACAGGCTGGAGCTTAAGCTTATCGCTGCTGAAAAAGGCTTCTTTGCGTTCGCGCACGTGAGTCGCACGTGTTGGGCGCACGTGCGTCGCACGTAGCGCACACGGAGCTTGCGCATTATGGGAAGGAGCAGGCTCCGATGGAGAACGAATATCCTTTTAATATTATTGAATATTCTCATGTGGTGCGCACGTGCGTTGCACGTGGTGCGCGCATGGCGGGCACACATGCGTTGCATGTAGCGTACATGGCGCTTGCGCATATGTGCATTATGGGGAGGTGCGGGCTCCTAACTTGGAGAACTAAGCTCCTTTTAATATTATTGAATATTCTCATGTGGTGCGCACGTGCGTTACATGTGGTGCACGTATGGCGGGCACACGTGCGTTGAACGTAGCTTGCGCATATGCGCATTATGGAAAGGAGCAGGCTCCTAACTTGGAGAACTAAGCTCCTATGGAGAACTAAGCTCCTTTGAGAACTAAATTCTTTGAGAATTGAACTCTCCCTTTTCTAAGAGGTATCCCCTCTTATTTATATGGGAGTGGTAGAGAAGGGATCTCTCCTTTTCCCGATGTGGGACTAAAAATACATTCCTCATGTAGTAGAGCATTACTTTAGATTACACGTGCATAGCACATTTGCTCATAACTTTTGATCTTGGATGAATTATGAGGCCCATAATATATCAAATCGAAGGATTTTTCGAGACACTTTCAATACCATCAGAATTTAGCTGTTTCTCATTCGGAAGTTTGTCAAAATACAGCCCGGAAAATACTGGTTTGCATTTTCTTAAGCGAATCGCTGCCATTTGATACCTTGGGCTCTTTTGCGCAGAAATTTTTGGCGGGAACAGTATCCATATGAATCTTTTGGATATCCCACAAATACACACTTGACTGATCGTATCTCGAGTTAGTCCAGATTCTACTTTTTGACAAAAGCCGGACAACCCCAAATCTTAACTCGCTTAAGAGATGGTCTCTTCCCATACCATATCTCATATGGAGTGGTAGACATGGTCTTGGTCGGAACCTTGTTCAACAGAAAAGCTGCAGTCTCCAATGCATGCCCCCAAAAGGAGAGGGGCAACTCAGCATCACTCATCATGGATCGTACCATATCTAATAGGGTTCGATTCCGCCGCTCTGACACACCGTTGTGCTGTGGTGTGTAAGGGGGGTGAACTGAGAGAGAATCCCATTCCCTTTTAGGAAGTTCGAAAACTCTGTACTAAGATACTCTCCACCTCGATCTGATCAAAGTATCTTGATGCTCATTCCAGTTTGTTTTTCTACTTCAAGTTTGTACTCCTTGAATTTCTCGAAAGCTTTAGACTTATGCTTTATCAAAAACACATGACCGAATCTTGAGAAATCATCAGTAAAAGTTATGAAGTAAGAAAAACCGCCTCTCGCATGTGTAGACATTGGCCCATATACATCACTATGTATGAGGCCCAAAAGCTCAGTAGCTCTTTCTCCGTTTCCAGTAAACGGAGTTTTGATCATTTTCCCTTTGATACAAGACTGACAAGTCGCATAAGATTTATACTCAAAAGAATTTAAATTTCCATCTTTATGAAGCTTGTTTAGTCTTGTTTCATTAATATGACCAAGTCTACAATGCCAAAGAAGAGCTTCATTTATATCTGAAAATTTTCTTTTGTTTGTGTGTTGTATGTTGAAAATTGTGTGTTGATTAAGGACGTATATCTCGTTATTAAGTGTAACACAACCAATTAACTCTTGATTCAGTTTAATGTTCATACCATTGTGCTGCAATACAAAATGATATCCTTCATTGTCCAACAAAGAAACGGATATAATATTACAAAGCATGCTTGGTACAAAATAACATGGGTTCAAAACCAATATACAACCCGATGGCAACCCCAGATGATACTCTCCCACTGAAACTGCATGTATATTGGAACCATTTCCAACTCGGAGAGTATGATCACCGGTCTTCAAAACTCTGCTATTTCTCAGCCCCTGCACAGAATTACAGATATGAGAACCCGAACCAGTATCCAATACCCAGGAAACAAAGTTTATAGAAAAACAGTTTTCATTTACGAACACACCTGAAGCTGAAGCATCACCATGCTTCCCTTTCTTGAGACCAAGGTACTCAGTACAGTTCCGCTTCCAGTGTTACGTCTTCTTGCAGTAGAAACATTCTCCTTTCCCGACTCCGCAGCTTTGGATTTGTCTTTCCCCTTTGCCTTCTTGATTCCACCTCTTTCGGCTTGGTGGATTTCTTCTTGTTCTTTATCTTGGCCTTGGCTTTTGGGACGGAAGAGCAAGATTGTCCAACAAGCAGAGATGGAGACTTCGCCTTAAGCGTGCTCTCCGCATTTCTCAACATATTGAGAAGTTCGGGTAGTGACTTCTCCATATTGTGCATGTTGAAGTTCACTACGAAAGGAGCAAAGGAAGAGGGAAGAGACTGTAGAACAATATCCGTATATTGCTCATTCTCTATTGCCCATCCGAGGCCCTCAAGCTCTTCAATAAGATCTATCGTCTTCAAAACGTGGTCACCTACTGAAGTACCAGGAGCCATCCGCATCTGAAATAGCTTTCTAGATGCTTCGTATCGTAAGATACGAGACTGCTTCCCATACAAATCTTTTGTATGGAGAAAGATGGATTGAACAACCATCTCCTCGTGCTGCTTTTGATGTGTATTGTCCATCGATGCAAGCGCGAAGCATTTGGCGGTAGCACAGTAAATATCCCACGTTTTGCGGATCTCCCTATCCGCAACAGAAGATTTAGGGCCTGGTTTGGGCGGGGCTGAGGCAGTGAGGACACATGATACTTTAGCATATGTGAGAGCAATGTTAAAGTTCCTCAACCAGTCATTATAGTTCGGTCCGATAAGCTTATTTTTCTCTAATTGTAGCTTTAGTCCAATCATGATTATCTGCCATTAAGAGAGAGAAAAGAATACACTCAGTGAAAGCTCTTGCAAAGATCAGATTGGTTATTTATCTTATCTAATCGATGTCTCCCACTGCTTTTATCAAATTTTCCTTCAAACCTCAAAAGGAAAAAATTAGCCAGGATTAATTACATTCTACAACTTCGCTAACCGTTCAGCCAGGCCAGTGCCGGTACTTCTGAGGGAGGTTCCCCGTGCTTTCGCACGGACCTAATTAAAATAAACCTCATTTTCCCAGAGCCGTAGCCCTGTTGACACCTTTCTAGACACCTAATGAGTTAGCTAATTGTAAAGTGCAAAATTCTCCCAGGAGCAACTATTGCTCACAGTGGGATTGAGATCCTACTATCACATAGAAGGTATGCAATCTCATTGCAAATTTCAATACTTGAAACTCTCGATATGGTTTTTACCCCTAGCACTTATGACCTTGACTATAATCAACATATCATAAGTACTAGTCAAGTTCTACCCGTCATTTCATGATTAATTAGACCCACCCATATGACCCTTGACTATAATCAACATAATCACATGAATGTCCTAATTAATCGCATCATATGCTGTGTAGGAAGACATCACTTATCTACCGTACACTACGCCTTAACTATAATCAATATACGTAGCACGAATACTAAGTACTCTACATCCTAAAATGATGGAGGGCTGTGTATAGTTTTTAAGAAAACCTTTAACGCTTCGAACTTGATATCGTTGTAGAATCTAATGGTTTAAAAAGGAGTGGCTTAAGCTCCGCCTTTTGAAATCTTGTTTTTTCATAAAAAGCCGAGTAGGTTTCAAATTTGATTCTACAACATCTTTTTAGGTTTCTTTTTTTTACATTAATCATATTAATGCAGTCCCATCATTTAAGTCCTTAAGCCATTACAGAAAAGAAACGAAAATAGAACGTACGCTTATGCCATCCGCATTCGCCACAATGTCCCGGTATGTACCGTTAGGTTACTTAACTAACGGCATAGCGGGGCGGGACTAGCGCGGATTCAAAACATAAGCAACGTTTATTATATATCATATATATAATACATCATTCGTCTCAGCATATAAAGTGATCACATCACAGAATATCAACAGCATAACCACATATATGAAAATACATGATATACTAGGAGCTCCGTATTTTGTATTTAGCCAACAATAGAAAATACGGATTCCACGGTCGCGATGAATAGCCAAGCCCACACCCCTAGACCCCTACGAGAGCGGCAAGTGACCCTACCAATTCTAGAGTTTAGGACACCCGGTCTCGACTCCTCGAGATGGCCTCCCACTAAACCCTAGAACCCGGTCACTTATGCTCCCCTCCTTGGGTCTATCCTAATACGGAAAAGTAAATAATATACAACAATGGTGACATCATCCTCAGCTCGGAAGTGCCCCAATAAAAGAATATTACATACATTTAATTTTACATGAATGAAAAGAAAAACTCTCATCCCACATAAAACCCCCGGCTATTCATTCACGACAATCTTGCACATCATATCTCAGCAACACATAATATCACATATCATCAACGTAAGTATGCGTACCCCAATTATCGTTGATGTATAGCAACAAAACCGGCGATACACCGCATACTACACTTACGGTCGCAGAAAAGAAAGTGAAAAACTACCACAATTGGAATCAACACTGCCTTTAGACATCATAAATTCGGAATATCACATATTCAGGATTTCATGCCTAACAATGCAAATCTTATATTTAGGTCGCATCCATGAAAACACCTTTTCAAAAGAAGCTGGGTAATTCAACAAGATTCTCGATTCTACCGAGGCCAAAATATTAGATTTACACGCAACTAATTACTTTTCATAAAACTAATTAGTGTAGATTCCAATTATTGTATCGCATTCACAAATATCAAGAAAATGTTAAACGTTTCGATCGAGTCAACAAAGACCCACAAATTACCCCGGAAGCACAACACTTGAGCAAAGCTAAAATACTCAAAAACGTGCCACAGTGTCTATGGGGTCAACCCTTGCCTCACCTATGGCGCCACAGAACTACGACAAACCCTAAGGTTTAGCCGCGTTTCCATGGTCTTAGAATCGAGTTAGGGTTTTGTTCCTCTAGAGAGTCCATAGGGTTACTTGCATGAACATTCAAATATCTTTAACTTAGGAAAATTCCAACACTTGGAAATTTTCAGCAAGGGTAATGAGGGGGGTGATTGATGTTCGCTCGAACTGTTAAACATCGTCCAAGTTACCAAGACAATGTTAAAATTACGACTACGAAATACTCCGAATAAGGCCCTAAGCAAAATTAGCATCACATGAAATTTTGGCCTAAACAAACAACACCTGAAACCCCAAAACCTACAGACCAGAGCCTTAGAGCAAAACGAGACGATTTGGGAGCAGGGGGCCGGCCTCGCCGGATTTTTGATGCATGTGGCCGGTCGAAATCCGGTGGAATCCCCTCGTTTTTCTCTGGTGTTCTAAGTACAGTACATACAAGCTTCTGCAGTTGTTTAAATAATTTTTAGAACCCGTTTTAAAATCGATAGAGAAGCTATTTTCAGGGTTTCAGTTTTGTTAATTCGGAGTTGTTTCAGTTTCTTAATTAATCTTATATCGTCTATGTTTCTAGCTGGGCTATGAAACAGGGATTCTCTAGCACCACACTAGGTTTAGGGTTGCATCACACATGCTATAACAACTTTTTAGAGGGTGCTAAACAATTCCAAACATGAATTGAACTAGAAAAATAGAGTAACAACATGCTAGTATCATATACTACAAGTGTCTAACACTAAGTGGGGAGAAATACAGCCTTTGTAGACCTCCTTTTAGACTCCTTGGATCGTGTAGGGTTTGAACCGGTTGGCTTGTATCCTTCCGCGTCCACATGATCCACCACGAAGTCCCTTTGCACCAAGCTCCAAGCTTCACTTGATCAAGGATGAAGATGAAACAAACACTCCACACTAGTGGGCTAGACTAAAGTAGAATGGTGATGTGGGTTTGGATCTCAATTAAAAACCTTTTCTTTTAAATTCTTTCTCTTTCTTTTAAAACCCTAGAGAGCTTTGAGGAGAGAGAGGAAGAAGGAGATGGCTCAAATTAAACTCAAGAGAATAATATGAGAATAATGAATAACTCTAACTCAACTCAAGAGAGTAAGTGAGAGTCATCCATGCTAAACTATGGTTACAAAATATCTAGATATTTTGTGACTTGAGTTTTGTTGGATATAGTGCCCTCAAAGTCAATTATTGGATCGCAGGTACGTGATTACAATGATTGAGGTAGGACCTATACCGATATGACAGTCTTGCTCGAGATGATACTATGCTATCTGGTTTGTCTTTATCATCATATACATGCTTTAGTTCACTATTGCATGATGATAGAGCCTATAGGATTCTTGCTTGACTACCAGCAGTATGATGGCGATCATATACGTGGGAGCTGGGGACTATAAGCACATCCTTAAAGTGTCCCTAGTCATGGGAGTTTCGAGACAGGGCATCGATACTCCAGAGTAGACTAGTGTATACAGTCGAGACCCCGACGAGGGGCGATGGCTGGTCTCACAAGCCATTGGTGTCAGTTGGTTCACCTAAGATGTATATAGGTGCTCATTGGGTTATGAGTACACCGGACAGGACTCGCCGGGAACATGCTAGTTGGTATTATACATATCGTCGGATAGCAGTTCCCTGGTGACATGTGTACATGTTAGTTTTTCGACCTGAGATCGTCATTTGTCTCGTGTTAGTTCCCACTGTGCTTTGATTTCTACCCTACCACGGCTCAAAGGAGTCGTGCAAACAGGTTTTTTTTGGGTACAGTCCCGAGCCACATGGAGGCAGTGAGCGGATCGTCGGGGATTCGTCTCTCCCGGTATTGGGGGTTGATGTCGCACATTGCACGGGTGGCCATCAATAGAAATCCTCGGCCGAGGTAGTGGAGAATTACTAATTTGGGTCAGTAGTTTCTCAGATGGTGATGGGCTTCATACCGACACGAATTATCGCGTTATTAGGGGTCTGACTTTATCCACCCCCTAGACTCGATATGCGATACTCTTTAGACGAACGGACCGGACTGTACAGATATTGTCACTGTCAGGCTCAGTAGGGTTTATGGATGAGTTCGCTCATCAGCTTCCCTTCCAATCAATACATAGGCAACCGTTACGTACAGCTTGTACCTCTGACGTGCTAGAGGTTATACCTAGTGCCAGTGTGTTGATGAGTCATTAGAGTCCCCCATATACCGTTTCCCAAGTTCGGGCGAAACGTTGTAGAGGACGTATGGTTTTATGGCAGGGTTCGGAAAATGCACGTGCGTTTACGCACGTGTCATATTTCGGGCAGATAATACTGGTCGGCTTTGGTTTAAGCCAGATCCGAGTATTATACTGTGTAGATATAATATCTTTGTCTCAGTTGCATTTGTATTCGGTCATAATACAAATGTGGGTATGTTTATACTGATACGGGGTTATCCTGAAATTCGTTTCAGGATCACTTTTGGAAGTTGCCAGTTTCCCGTTTTCTATCGCCCGTCTTTAACATTCGGTTAAAGACGGATTTATCTTTTCTTGATGAGGGTGAGTCATGGTTCTAGAAGGTTCTAGATTTAGTGACAAGGCTTGATGATTCATTGTTAGCATTAATTGAAATGGTGACTAGGTTAATGACTAGGTTAATGTTCATTGGTTTGCATTTAATATTATTTGTGACTCATTCTTTTCATTAAGTGAGTTATGATAAGTATCATATCTTATTGTCACCACTTTGCTCCTACCCTCACCTCCCTCTTGCTATATAGTGGCCGACCCCTCCCCTCTTGGATATGATGTTGGAGATTGTGCCCTCAGAGTCAATTATTGGATCACAGGTACGTGATTGCAATGATTGAGGGAGGACCTGTCCCAGTAGGACGGTCTTACTCGAGATGATAGTATGCTATCTGGCTTATCTTTATCATCATGTACTGCTTTAGGTGACCTGACAGGTCACTATTGCACGTTGATAGAGCCCCTAGGATTCATGCTTGACTGCCAGCAGTATGAGGGCGATCATATAAGTGGGAGCTGGGGTCTATAAGCACATCCTTAAATGGTATCAGAGCCTCGCCATTAACATAGTCTAGCTTTGTTTAATGTGTTTACATTTCCGATCGACCAAAATTCCAAAAACCAGCGTTTTCACATACATCAGTTTTCTGTTGAATTTTTTCTTGCTCGAAAATTTTTTCAGGTTGTAGAAAAGTGATGTACTGGAAATTCTAAGAACACTGTAGAAATTCGATACAGTGACTCCACAGTGGGAGCGCGGAACCGCGGCCAAACACCCCTTTGGGCCGCGGTTCCGCCGCACTATGTTGAGATCACTGCATCAAATTTCTGCAGTTGCTCTCTGGGTTGGTTTTAGGGTTTTTGGAATATTAATTTTGGGCCTAGATTTTCTTGATGTGCTACAGTAGTACTTGGGGCCCACTTGTTAAATTTTGATCGATCGGATATTTTAAATTCATTAGTTCACAGTATTTACATTATATCTGCGACCGTGAATGTCACTTGATCGGTAAATCCTGTCTAACTGCTATAGCCCGGTTAGACGGATTTGCGAACGTGACTTTCACGTTGATGTTCTGTGTTATGCTGTGATGTTGCGGATTGGTCGTGGGGGATAGCATGGATGCAATGCTAGTACAGTTGTGGTTGTATTATGTACATTTGGTATTGCGGGGCGAGCGTCCGACATGTGGACTGCCGTCGCTGCCTGATTGTATTATTATTTTGGGGCACGACCAGGTTGCGGTCGATATACCCGATGTATGTATATTTTACTTTCTGTACTAGGATTACCCCGCGGCGGGGTGCACGGATAGCCGGATTCTAGAAGGCAACAAGCCCGCATCTCATGGCATTGAGACGGAGGGGGCTTCACTCTGGAATTGGCAGGCTATTCGCCGCACTCGTAGGGGGTACAGGTTGACCCAGGAGGGGTGCCCAAGTTACCGGATTCCGTGAAGTGTCGGGTGGTCCATTCACGGTGCTGAAGGGGGCTGCCTCGCTTCAGGTTTTGGCGGGTAACTTGCCGTGCCCGTAGGGGTCTAGGATTTCATTGCACAGGCTATCCACACGACCAGGGGAACGTCGGGTTTCAGTAGTGGCTCTGTGAAACCCGGGGATCCCAGATATCTGTATTGTTCTGTGATGCTGTACATTTCTGTGATGTTGCATTTTTTATCACGCCTTGAGCGAAATATAATATATTGGTATATATATTAGTAGATGTTGTATATGTTTTACATCCACGCTAGTCCAGTCCCCGCTCTGTCGTTAGTTAGCTAACCTAACGGGTAATGACGGGACCCAGTGGCGAATGCGGATGGCATATACGTACATCAGTATATTTTCGTTCTTTATGGTGTGATCAATTGATGGGACTGCGTTGATTCGGATCAATGCAAGTTAAAAACAAACCTAATCTGATGTTGTTGGAACACTTTTCAAAAATCTGTTATTGCAAGGACGTTCTCTTTTGTTTTGCATCGTGGTATTCAGTTGGAATATCCTGCTCCTCACTCGACGAGGCAAGGGCCGAGATCCCTTCACCGGGAGTGACCCCTTGGACAAAAAGTTTGCGTCAGGGCAATGACTTCACTATAGCCGATTACTTTTGCTTTGCACCGTGGTATTCAGTTGGAATATCCTGCACCTCATTCTACGGGGAAAGAGCCGAGATCCCTTTACCGGGAGTGACCTCTTTAGCAATGGTTTGCATCACTATATTTTTAAAAGCTATCCGTTCCTTCAACGATATCAAGTTCTTTACGTTAAAGGTTTTCGCCAGAAACCATTCGTAGCCCTCCGTCGTTTCATATGGGTAGTCAATAGTATTCAAGCTGTGTTTGTTGGCCAAAGTCAAGGCACAGTGTTTGGTAGCTGTTGGTTATTCATATGCAGCATAGATAGATGCGTTGTTTTGGAACAGTCGTATAGCCTTGTTGGCCCTAGTCAAGGGCTTGTACGGGTGGGTTCAAATCAACCTGGATAATGACGGGTAGAACTTGACATGTGACTTATGATTTGTTGGCCTTAGTCAAGGTCATAAGAGCATGGGGTAAAAATCCACATCGGGAGTTTCAAAAGAACTGAAACTTGCCAGATATGCGCATACCTTCTAGAGTGTGATGACGTGAGCGGATTTCGTCATGTTATCATGCAATGATAGTTGGATCCCGATTCCCACTGATGAGTTAGTTTACTCCTCGGGTGACCCCGACTAGTTCTTCTTTCAGGTTTGGAGGAGAATTTGACGGAACAGTGGGAGGTTTCCAGATTAGATAAATTGGTAACCATTCTGATCTAGGTTAGAGTGCACGCTGAGTGTTTCTTTTCTCTCTCTCTTTGGCAGCGACCATTGACCCGACCCTAAGACTATGACTCAGTGACCAAGTTGACCGAACCTTCTTAACACTGGCTTTTGGATTGTCAGAGTTGCAAACCTCATTGCCACTCCTACTTTTACCCTTTTCTCCAGGACACCCCGTATTACTACGAACGTCCACTTCCATTGGACAAAACCATCGTATGGTTATATACGAACTCGAAGGAAGTTATTCGAGGACGGTTTCCGGTTCTGGAGGAAACGAATAGGACTATTCAGTTGTCTTTTCCTTTTACCTTCTCTCAGGTTGCGAGTACTCCTTGGTTTAGGAGTAGTACACCTATTACGCAAATTGGATAGTCTTCTTCCAAACCTTAGGCTGGTGTCGAACGGTGGGGAATGAAGAAAACCAATTAGCATAACGATGGTGTGCAGAAGGTATTAAGTTAAGACAAAGAAAGGGATTAGTAAGAGGGCAAAGTAAATTGCAACTGATATTCATGACCAAACCAGGTATTTCATTACCGCTCCCAAATCACCTTTGTATTTCTCCAGAACACTCCGTATCACTACGAAGATCCACAGTTTATTGGACATTCCATCGTATGGTTATATACGAACTCGAAAGGAACTTGTTCCAGTTCGGGGATGGATTCTGGTTCAGGAGAAATAGGAATAAGGTTTATTCGGTTGTCTTTTATCTTCACCTTCTCTCGCATTGCGAGTGTTCCTAGGATTAGGACAGTACACCCATTATGCTTATTGGATAGTCTTCTTCCAACCCATAGGCTGGTGCCGAACGGTAGGGAAGGAAGAAAACCATTTGGCCTAAAGGGGTGTGCAGAAGGTAATGACTAAAGACATAAAAAGGGATTTTGAGAGGTGGCAAAGAATTATACGGTTACAGTCGTGAATCTGGAAGAGGCATTACTAGGAATACCAGGATACCCTATCGAAACATTTCAATGTTTCAGTTTCACTGTGTACTGTTAAAGGAAAACTGATTTCCCGATTAGACACTTGCTCCAGGGTATGTATTTACCAGGAATGATTCTCACATCTGTATGGTTTTACAGATGATTAGTGGGAGTAAGTTATTGGGAATTAGGTGATCGTCCTCATTATATCGGGATTCGTTGTAATCGGTGATATTTGAGGAAATCACCTGGGTTGTTTGCCGGTCGGCAAATATTTAGTTTTGAATATCCGCTGTTATGCACCAATTTCAAATCGATATATCTGTACGTCTATTTTCATAGAGTGAAATATACTTTTTGAAATTATGTCGATGACATTTACCTATATCAGTGGATGGTTAGGTAAGGAGCATTAAACATCGGTGTAATTCTTCTTAACCATAAGTACAGTTTTCAACCTACGACACACAGTGAATGAGTTATCAGACTCAAGGGACTTATACAGAGTATTGTATGTTGTCCAGGGTCCATCAGGACAGAGGGGTTGGTCCTCGTACTATATTCGGTTTACTTATGACTTCTCTAGTTTTTAGACAAGTGTTTCGTGGAAACACAGGGTCCGAATTTTGAGAAGTTATAGGTATTTGAATAAAGTAGAGAACCAGGTGTTGCAAGTATCGGGATTCTTCAAGTTGATCGAAGATGTAGATACTTGTGTATGGTATTCAGTTGATAGTGATGATTAAGAGAACTTGCTTCTCTTTCAGGTTACTCATAATTGGAAGCATTCCTAAGTTGAGTAACGCTGATCGGCCTCCTTCCATTTAGTTGACATGCACTGGAGACATCTGCATGATTTGAATCTGGTTCAATTAAATCAGTGCCTCTGGTTCTATATTGGATATAGTACAGTTCATATCTTAACATTGTTAAGGTACGGGAAGTTGTCCGGCTTATGATTAAAACCAGACACTGGACAACTCAAGGCACGTTTCTGTAATGGCTGTTTGTGGGTTGACCCAGGCTATGACGAGGGTTGGCTTTCTACCATCTGGAAGATCAATAGTGATATTGTTCTAGACTCGCCACAGTTTTAAATAAAATGGAATTTTTTTTCCAAAAAACAGTAGTGGGAGTATGGTAGAACTGGAAGTGATTCCAGAACCACAAACGATTACTGAAGATTTCATAGGAACCTAAAGATTCAATCTGGATTGACATTCCATTGGCCACTCCGCAGATTTGGTGGGTAACCTCAGGCACCCGAGAGGTACTACGGTACCCTCAAGGACGGTGACAGGGAGGTTCTTGTTTACCCACACTTGCCATTGCTGTTGTTCCAGACTGTGAGACCCGGTGGGAGGATGAGTATAGCGTCGTTCTAAACTAGCTTTAGAAGTGTACGTTTATATGACTCTGCCAGAGGGTTGTCGTAGTCAGTGGGAGCAGCGGAAGCATTAGTGGACAGGTAGCTTATGTCTATTTATAGACTAAAGCAGATATAGCGGAGATAGATCATCAATTTCTGATGTGACAGTCATAGGTTTGACTTCATCAGAATAGGGGATGGATCTGTTGAGAAGGTGGTAGGGTGTGTTGTCATGGTATTTGGATGACATACACAGAGTAGGAAGTGACATTCCTATACTACGATCGGTTATACTTTGGTCGTCACACAGTGTTTCTCCACATGGGACTTGGACATTATATCAAACATACTGGTTACTAGATCTATGGTTTTAGATCTAGATTTGGGTGGTTTCCCAATCTGGGTACTTAGACAGCATTCTAAGAGTATTTAGAATGCACGACTCCTGGCACGGTAGTGTACCTGCAGGTGATGGAGTCACCCTCTATAAAGGTGTCTTACAGACTAAAGGGGAGAGGGATGTGCATGATTGGCAGATCACTTGCTGAGGCAATTGAGTCAATCATGAGATGTCAAGTACCACACCAGATGTTGTTCTTGCACTAGATGCAATAAGTTGACATTGATCCAATCCTGGAGAAACAGTCGGAAGCAGTTTTAGAACATAAGTGGATGTTCTAGGGATATGATAACGACAGCCTCATTCGGGAGACAGTTATCATTCCAGGCTTCCAAGGTGACCTGGACGACAAGGAGGTTGTCAGAGTTATAGTTTTCCTTCTGACGAGGGGCAGTATTTTGGACAGGTGGTCCAAGACAATACTGAGGGAGGCATGGCGCAGGATACTGATTAAGTTCAGTTGACGATACAGTCTAAGAAGTTTGGATTTGGAGTTCATTTATGAGCTAAGTCCCATCAGACATCCAGACACATTCTAAGACAGGTATTGCTCATTTCGGGAGATGGCTTTCTCCGCGAATTTGAGATATAGAGAGACATAGAAAGAGACATCAAGGCGGATCCACTCACTAAGGTTATTCCTCGAACGCAATAGTCTCGCAAGCGAGCTTTGTGAGACTGACTAGTAGAGGAGTTGGGTGTTCGGTATCACACGGGCTGTGAGTATGCGACATCACAATAATTAGCCTTGAGTGCAAGTGGGAGATTGTTGGAGATAGTGCCCTCAGAGTCAATTATTGGATCACAGGTACGTGATTGCAATGATTGAGGGAGGACCTGTCCCAGTAGGACAGTCTTACTCGAGATGATAGTATGCTATCTGTTTTATCTTTATCATCGTGTACTGCTTTAGGTGACCTGACAGGTCACTATTGCACGTTGATAGAGCCCCTAGGATTCATGCTTGACTGCCAGCAGTATGAGGGCGATCATATAAGTGGGAGCTGGGGTCTATAAGCGCATCCTTAAATGGTCCCTAGTCGTGGGAGTTTCGAGACAGGGCATCAATACTCCAAAGTAGACTAGTGTATACAGTCGAGACCCCAACGAGGGGCGGTGGCCGGTCTCACAAGCCACTGGTGTCAGTTGGTTCACCTAAGATGTATACAGGTGCTCATTGGGTTATGAGTATACCGGACAGGACTCGCCGGGAACATACTAGTTGGTCTTATACCAGACGTCAGATAGCAGTTCCCTGGTGACATGTGTACAGGTTAGTTCATCGACCTGGGGATCGTCATTTGTCTCGTGTGAGTTCCCACTGTACTTTGATTACTACCCTACCACGGCTCAAAGGAGTCCTGCAAACAGGTTTTAGTTGGGTACAGTCCCGAGCCACATGGAGGCAGTGAGCGTATCTTCAGGGGTTCATCTCTCTCGGTATTGGGGGTGAGGTCGCGCTGTGTCTAGGAGAGCCATTACACGAAACCCTCGGCCGAGGCAGGAGATTTACTGGTAGGTATTCCAGTAGTATCTCAGGGTGTTCTGGGCTACACTCCGACACGACTTGTACCGCTTTTGGGGGTCTGACTTTTACCAACCCCCTAGGCCCGCCATGCGATGCTCATAGACGAACGGACCGGACTGTACGTATATTGTCACTGCCAGGCTCAGTAGGGTGTCAGGATGAGTTCGCTCATCGACGTCCCTTTTGGTCAATACCCGGTGGCCCGTTACGTATTGGCTTATACCTCTGACGTGCTAGTGGTTAAATCCACAACCAAGGTGTTGACGAGTCTTTAGAGTCCCCCACATTCAGTTACTCAAGTTTCGGGCGAAACGCTGTAGAGGCCGTATGGAGATATGGCAAGGTCCGATCAGATACGTGCGGTATTGCACGGATCAGGATCGGACAGTTTGTACTACAGGCCGTATGGATATATGGCAGGGTTCGATCAGATACGTGCGGTATTGCACGGATCAGGATCGAACAAATATTACTGGCCGGCTTTAGTTTAAGCCGGATCCTAGTATAGTACAGTGTAGATTTTGTCTCATTGCATTTGTATTTCGGTCGGAATACAAATGCGGGTGTGTATACACAGTATTGGGGTTTTCCTGTAATTTATTACGGGACCAGTTTTCTGGAGTTGCCAGTTTGCTTTCCGTTTCGGCCATATTTCTTTGTATCGTTCATTGGCCGAAGATTGGTGGAGGAGGGCTTATTTGCATGTGTGCAAATAAGTATTTGTGGAGGGGGTCTTTGCATATTTTTTTGTATCATGATGATGAACCATCACTTGACCATTTGACTTCTTCATTCCATCATGGTTGTTGATTTGTTGATGGAGTGTGGATTTGTTAGTGATCATGGCATGACTTTTGGAAGTGATGATTGTTGTTTGAGTGTTGGACTTTCCTAGCTATCATTTCTTTGCATGATAACCATTCCTCTCTCTCTCATGCATGATGGTGTGGCCTCTCTCATATTTTTGATACTCTCTCTCATTCTCACTCTCTCCATTGATGCATGGCCGGCCAATCTCCTTTGTGGGCTGCCCATTATTTTGGTGGGGTGTTTTTGGTTCTCTTCATGCAAGAAAAATCCCCAAGTTCATCTAGAAAAAGTTCACATCTCATTCCTCCACCATATGGCAATTCCTACAACCCCAAAATGAGACATGAGTTCCACACTACATTCTACAGCAAATCTTGGGCACGTCGACTCGCCAGCTTCGTGCCCGAGTTGCCTCGGTATAGAGGTGGGAGCCCGTAAAAGAAGCAGGCGACGTGGTGCCCTTACGGCAACGAGGTGGACACCGGAGATTCCGCAGGGATCGGGACGACGACGAGAAGACCGGAGGACTCGGATCACTCGGTATATCTCTCTTTCCCATCTAGTAGTTAGCTGGGACTAGTTAATGGTTCGATCCGGGTATTAGTGCGCGGTGGTGCCAGTTCATGAAAAATTTAAGTATATCACCGCTTCTGCATTTTGGCCTCGGGATGGAGGCCGGGGCGCCGCCGTGCACTTACATATGATATGGTTGCTTGAAAAAGATTATGATAGTTTTGGTTGATAGAAATTAGATGTGATCCATTTCTCATTTCCATTCGATCCAAAAAGGCAATTTCATTAACCGTTCGTCCATGGCTTTGGACGTAACGAGATAAAGTGTTCTACTCATTCTCTACATCAATCTTGGTCATCTCTTTTAGCAAACTTGATGATCGAGTTGCCTCGGTTTAGAGACGGGAGCCCGTTTAAAGATCCGTCGACGTGGTGCCACCTAGACGAGATGACTGGAGATTCAGGAGATCGAAGTTGCCGCAACAAAGCGTGGGATGATGGTTGAAGACCGAAGGACTCGGATCGTTCGGTATAACAATTCTACCCACTTTGTAGTTTGTTAGTTTAGCTTTAATGGCAGATCCGGGTTATAGTACGTGATAGAGCCAGTTGTAAAAGTTTTTGTTCCGCATTTGGCGTCTGTTGGACGGCCGGGGCGCTACCGTGGACTTACAGTGGTATCAGAGCCTCACCATTAAGCTATACTAACTTGTGCTAACACGTTTAAAATATCGATCGAACAGATTTTTGAAAACCGCAAATTCCAAGTTCTGAGTTTCTGTTAATTTTAAATGATGTCTAAAAATAATTTTACATATGCCAGAAAATCAAGCAGGGTTTTTATAGAAGACTGGAGAAAAACGACCAACTGCGTCGACCGTACGGCCACGGAAACGCGGTCAAAGCCTGGCTTTGACCGCGGAACCGCGGCGGTTTTGGTGACTCAGTTGGCAATTTTTCTCCTGTGGTTTCTAAATTGGAAATTGTGGTTTTTGGTACTGTTCTTTTGGGCCCAGATTTTGTTACTGTACAGCAGATGTACGTGAGGCCCACTTCGGGAAATTTAGTCGATCGAAATTTTAAACTTGTTAGTATGCAGTATTTACATTGTATCTACGACCGGGAATGTCATTTGAGCGGTAAACCGCGTCTAATTGCTATAGTTCTTTTAGACGGGTTTGCGAACGTGACATTCGTGTTGATGTTCTGTGTTGTGCTGTGATGTTCCGGATTTATCGTGGTGGATAGCAGGGTGCAATGATAGTGCTGTTTGAATTTATTTGTAAATTTGATATTGTGGGGCGAGCGTCCAATATGTGGACTGCCATCACTGCCTGTTTGTATAATATTCTTTTGGGGCACGACCGGGTTGAGGTCGATGTACCCGTTGTACATATTTTTATTTCTGTACTAGGTTTATCCTGTGAAGGAGTGCACGGATAGCCGGGTTCTGGAGGGCAACGGGTCCGTATCTCATGGTTTTGAGAGGCAGAGGGGCCTCACTCTAGAATTGGCAGACTATTCACCGCACTCGTAGGGGGTACAGTTTGACCCAAGGAGGGGTGCTCAATTTACCGGATTCCGTGAAGTGCCGGGTGTTCCATTCACTATGCTGTGGGGGACTACCTCGCTTCAGGTTTTGGCGGGTAACTTGCCGCACCCGTAGGGGTCTAGGTTTCATTGCACAGGCTATCCACACGACCAGGGGAACGTCAGGTTTCAGCAGCGGCTCTGTGAAACCCGGGGATCCCAGATTATCTGTATTGTTCTTTGATGCTTATTACTTTTCTGTAATGTTGCATATTATCACGCCTGGAGCGATTATTGTATATTGGTATATATACTATTAGATGTTGTATATGTTTTACACCCGCGCTAGTCCAGCCCCCGCTCTGTCGTTAGTTAATTAACCTATTGGGTGATGACGGGACCTAGTGACGAATGCGGATGGCATATACGTATATTTTATTTTCGTTCTTTTCTAATGTGATTGATTGATGGGACTGTGTTGATTCTTATCAATGCAAGAAAAACAAACCTATATTTGATGTTGTTGGAACAAATTTTAAAAGTTGTTATTATAAAGATGTTTCCTTTTGTTTTGCAAAACGGTATTCAGTTGGAATATCTTGCACCTCATTCCACGAGGCAAGGGCCGAGATCCCTTCACCGGGAGTGACCCCTTGGGCAGAAGTTTACGTCAGGGTAGTAACTTCACTATAGTCGATTACAAGTTGCTTTGTATCGCGGTATTCAGTTGGAATATCCTGCACCTCATTCCACGAGGAAAGAGCCGAGATCCCTTCACCGGGAGTGACCTCTTTAGCAAATGGTTTTCGCAACTATATTTTTATAAAAAGCTATCAGGTTTCTTCAACGAGATCAAGTTCATTACGTTAAAGGTTTTTTCGCCAAAAACCAGCCGTAGCCCTCCGTCGTTTCTTTTGGGTATTCAGTAGTATTCAAGCTATGTATTTTGGCCAAAGTCAAGGCATAGTGTTTGGTAGCTGCTGGGTATTCATCTGTTGCATAGATAGATGAGTTGGTTTGGGACAGTCGTTCTGCCATTTTGGCCAAAGTCAAGGGCATGTGCGGGTGGGTTCAAATTGACCTGGATAGTGACGGGTAGAACTTGGCATGTGACTTATGAAATTTTGACCAAAGCCAATGTCATAAGAGCATGGGGCAAAAATTACATCGGGAGTTTCAAACAAACAGCAAACTTGCCAGGCATGCGCATACCTTCTGGAGTGTGATAACTTGAGTGGCTTCCATCAAGTTATCATGCGATGATAGTTGGATCCCGATTCTCACTGATGAGTTGGTTTACTCTTCGAGTGATCCCGACTAATTCTTCTTTCAGGTTTGGAGGAGAATTTGAGATAATAGTGGGAGGTTTCCTGATTAGATAAAGTGATAACCATTCTGATCTAGGTAAGAGTGCATGCAGAGTGTTTCTTCTCTCTCTCTCTCTTTGGCAGCGACCTTTGACCGACCCTAGACTATGACTCAGTGACCAAGTTGACCGAACCTTCTTAAAATACTGGATTTTGGATTTTCTAAAGTTGCATAAGTCATTGCCGCTCCTTCTTTTACCCTTTGTATTTCTCAGAACACCCCGTATTACTACGGATATCCACTTCTATTGGATAGATCCATCGTATGGTTATATACGAACTCGAAGGGACTTCTTCGAGGATGGATCCAGGTTCAGGAGAAATAGAAATAGTTTATTCAGTTGTCTTTTATTATCACATTCTCTCTGGTTGCGAGGGCTCCTTAGATTAGGAGAGTACACCTATTACGCTTATTGGATAGTCTTATTCCAAACCATAGGCAGGTGCCGAAAGGTAGGGAATGAAGAAAACCAATTCGCCTAAGTAGGGTGTACAGAAGGTAATAACTAAAGACAAAATAAAGGGATTAGAAAGAGGGAAAAGTAAATTGCGACTGTTATCATTCACGACCAAACCACGTACTTCATCGCCACTCCTATTTCACCTTTGCTTTTTTCCAGTTCGGGAGAAATAGAATAAGGTATTATTCAGTTTTATTTTATCATCATCTTCTCTCAAGTTACGAGTACTCCTAGGATTAGGAGAATACACCTATTATGCTTACTGGATAGTTTTCTTCCAAACCATAGGCTGGTGCCGAACGGTAGGAAAGGGAGAAAACCATTTAGCCTAACGATGGTGTACAGAAGGTAATGAATAAAGATAAATAATGGGATTTGGAGAGATGGCAACAAAATATACGGTTAAAGTCATGAATTGGATTATGGAAGAGTCATAACTAGGAATACCAGGATACCCCTACGAAAAATTTTCATGTTTCAGTGCATTTATAAAGGAAAACTGATTTCCCGATTAAATACTTACTCCAGGGTATGTATTTACCAGGCTTCATTCTCATATCTGTATAGTTTTAGAGATGATGAGTGGGAGTAAGTTATTAGGAATTAGGTAATTATCCTCATTATATCGGAATTCGTTGTAATTGGTGATATTTGAGGAAATTGCCTGGGTACAGTTTTCAACCTACGTTGCACAGGTTTTGAGTTATTCAACTCAGCGGACTTATACAGAGTATTGTTTGTTGTCCAGTGTCCGTCAGGACAAAGGGGTAGGTCCTCGTACTATGTTTTATTTACTTGTGACTTCTCTAGTTTTTAGACAAGTGTTTCATAGAAATACAATGTCTAAGTTTTGAGAAGTTGTGGGTATAAGAATAAAGTAGAGAACCGAGTATCGCAAGATCGGGATTCTTCAAAGAGATTGAAGATGTAGATTCTTGTGATAGGTATTCAGTTGATAGTAATGGTTTTAAGAAACTTGTTTCTCTTTCGAGTTACTCATAATTGGATGTATTCCTAAGTTGAGTAATGCCGATTAGCCTCTCTCCATTAAGTTGATATGCACTGGAGACAGTTGCATGGTTAGAATCTGGTTCCAATTAAATAAGTGCCAATGTTTCTATATTGGATATAGAATGGTTCATATCTTAACGATGTTAAGGTATGGTGAGTTGTCCAGCTTATGCTTAAAACCAGACACTGGATAACTCAAGGCACGTTTCTGTAATGGCAGTTTGTGGGTTGACCCTGGCTTTGACGAGGGTTGACATTTCTACCATCTGGAAGATCAATAGTGATATTGTTCTTGACTCGCCACAGTTTTAAGTAAAATGGATTTTTTCAGAAAACAGTAGTGGGAGTATGGTAGAACTGGAAGTGATTCCAGAACCGCAAACGATTACGGAAAATTTAATAGAACCTATATATTCTATGAGGTTTGACATTCCAATAGCCACTCCGCAGATATAGTGGGTAACCTCAGACACCCGAGAGGTACTCCGGTAGCCTCAAGGACGGTGACAGGGAGGTTCTTGGTTACCCAGACTTGACACTACTGTTGTTCCAGACTATGAGACTGGGCAGGAGGTTAAGTATAGCGTCGTTCTAAACTAGATTTAGAAGTGTACGTATATATTATTCTGTCAGAGGGTTGTCGTAATTAGTGGGAGCAGCGGAAGCATAGTGGACAAGTAGCTTATGTCTATTTATAGACTTGTGCAGATATATCAGAGATTAAATCATCTAATTTTGATGTGAAAGTCATGGGTTTGACTTCATCAGAATAGGAGATGGATCTGTTGAGAAGGTAGTAGGGTGTGATGTCCTGGTATTTGGATGACATACAAAAAGTAGGAAGTAAAATTCCTATACTACGATCGGTTATACTATGGTCGTCACACAATTATTTCTTCACACAGGATATGGATATAATATCAGACATTCTGGTTATTAGATCTAGATTTGGGTAGTTTCCCAATGTGGGTACTTTGACAGTATTCTAATGGTATTTTAGAATAGATGACTCCATGCATGGTGGTGTACCTGCAGGTGATGGAGTCACCCTCTCTAAAGGTATCTTACAGACTAAAGGAGAGAGGGATGTGCATGATTGGCAGATCACTTGCTTAGGCAATTGAGTCAATCATGAAATGTCAAGTACCACACCAGATGTTGTTTTTGCACTTGATGCGATAAGTTTATATTAATCCAATCCTGGAGAAACATAAGAAAGCGGTTTTAGAACATGAGTGTATGTTCTAAGGATTTGATGACGGCAGCCTCCATAGGGAGACGGTTATCATTCCAGGCTTCCAAGGTGACATGGATGATAGAGTGATTGTCAGAGTTATAGTTTTCCATCTGACGAGGGACAGCATTATGGACAGGTGGTCCAAAAGGATACTGTGGGAGGCATGGTGCTGGATACTGATTAGGAACAGTTATCAATAAAGTCTAAGAAGTTTGGATTTGGAGTTCATTTATGAACTAGGTCCCATAAGATATTCAGACATATTCTAAGACAGGTATTACTCGATTCGGGAGATGGCTTTCTCCGCGAACTTGAGATTAAGAGAGACATAAAATGAAACATCAGGGCGGATCCACTCACTGAGGCTATTTCTCGAACACAAGAGTTTTACAAACTAGCTTTGTGAAACTGATTAGTAGAGGAGTTGGGTGTTCGGTATCACACGGGCTGTGAGTATGCGACATCGCAATAATTAGCCTTAAGTGCAAGTTGGAGATTGTTGGATATAGTGCCCTCAAAGTCAATTATTGGATCGCAGGTACGTGATTACAATGATTGAGGTAGGACCTATACCGATATGACAGTCTTACTCGAGATGAAAGTATGCTATCTGGTTTGTCTTTATCATCATATACATTCTTTAGTTCACTATTGCATGATGATAGAGCCCATAGGATTCTTGCTTGACTACCAGCAGTATGATGGCGATCATATACGTGGGAGCTGGGGTCTATAAGCACATCCTTAAAGTGTCCCTAGTCGTGGGAGTTTCGAAACAGGGCATCGATACTCCAGAGTAGACTAGTGTATACATTCGAGACCCCGACGAGGGGCGATGGCTGGTCTCACAAGCCACTGGTGTCAGTTGGTTCACCTAAGATGTATACAGGTGCTCATTGGGTTATGAGTACACCGGACAGGACTCGCCGGGAACATGCTAGTTGGTATTATACATATCGTCAGATAGAAGTTCCCTGGTGACATGTGTACATGTTAGTTTTTCGACTTGAGATCGTCATTTGTCTCGTGTTAGTTCCCACTGTGCTTTGATTTCTACCCTACCACGGCTCAAAGGAGTCGTGCAAACAGGTATTTTTTGGGTACAGTCCCGAGCCACATGGAGGCAGTGAGCGGATCGTCGGGGATTCGTCTCTCCCGGTATTGGGGGTTGATGTCGCACAGTGCACAGGTGGCCATCACTAGAAATTCTCGGCCGAGATAGTGGAGAATTACTGATTTGGATCAGCAGTTTCTCAGATAGTGATGGGCTTCATACCGATACGAATTATCACGTTATT
Source organism: Agapanthus africanus (assembly GCA_030015575.1). Classification (NCBI taxonomy): domain Eukaryota; kingdom Viridiplantae; phylum Streptophyta; class Magnoliopsida; order Asparagales; family Amaryllidaceae; genus Agapanthus; species Agapanthus africanus. The sequence continues at coordinate 312,939,616 of JASDDO010000031.1, read as the reverse complement.
AGGGGTCTGACTTTATATGCGATACTCTTTAGACGAATGGACCGGACTGTACGGATATTGTCACTGTCAGGCTCAGTAGGGTTTATTGGTGAGTTCGCTCGTCAGCTTCCCTTCCAATCAATACATAGGCAACCGTTACGTATAGCTTGTACCTCTGACGTGCTAGAGGTTATACCCATTGCCAGTGTGTTGATGAGTCATTAGAGTCCCCCATATACCATTTTCCAAGTTCGGGCGAAACGTTGTAGAGGCCGTATGGTTTTATGGCAGGGTTCAGAAAATGCACGTGCGTTTACGCACGTGTCATATTTCGGGCAGATAATACTGGTCGGCTTTGGTTTAAGCCGGATCCGAGTATTATACTGTGTAGATATAATATCTTTGTCTCGGTTGCATTTGTATTCGGTCATAATACAAATGCGGGTATGTTTATACTGATACGGGGTTATCCTGAAATTCGTTTCAGGATCACTTTTGGAAGTTGTCAGTTTCCAATTTTCTATCGCCCATCTTTAACATTCGGTTAAACATGAATTTATCTTTTCTTGATGAAGGTGAGTCATGGTTCTAGAAGGTTCTAGATTTGGTGACAAGGCTTGATGATTCATTGTTAGCATTAATTGAAATGGTGACTACGTTAATGACTTGGTTAATGTTCATTGGTTTGCATTTAATGTTATTTGTGACTCATTCTTTTCATTAAGTGAGTTATGATAAGTATCATATCTTATTGTCACCACTTTGCTCCTACCCTCACCTCCCTCTTGCTATATAGTGGCCGGCCCCTCCCCTCTTGGATATGATATGGTTGCTTGAAAAAGATTATGATAGTTTTGGTTGATAGAAATTAGATGTGATCCATTTCTCATTTCCATTCGATCCAAAAAGGCATCTTCATTAACCGTTCGTCCATGGCTTTGGACGTAACGAGACAAAGTGTTCTACTCATTCTCTACTTCAATCTTGGTCATCTCTTTTAGCAAACTTGATGATCGAGTTGCCTCGGTTCAGAGGCGGGAGCCCGTTTAAAGATCCGTCGACGTGGTGCCACCTGGACGAGATGACTGGAGATTCAGGAGATCGGAGCAGCCGCAACAAAGCGTGGGATGATGGTTGAAGACCGAAGGACTCGGATCGTTCGGTATAACAATTCTACCCACTTTGTAGTTTGTTAGTTTAGCTTTAATGGCAGATCCGGGTTATAGTACACGATAGCGCTAGTTGTAAAAGTTTTTGTTCCGCATTTGGCGTCTGTTAGACGGCCGGGGCGCTACCGTAGACTTACAAGTTTAAGCAAAACCATGGGCTAAAACCATGGGTAATTAAACTATGGTATTAATCCATTTTTGCTTTTCTCAAATAAACAAAATATACATAATATGTAACCATGTAAGTCTTGCATTGCCACCACCGATGTATCATCAACCATGATACATGTATGCTTGCATGTGTGCATCCATATCAATATATACATACACTCATGCATGCATCATAAAGAAATAGGTTTTAATAAATGAGCTAATGGATTTAATATTAAATCAACACTTGATTTAATAACCCGGTCATATCACATACGACCCGTCCAATAGTAAACGCCCGATTAAAATACGGTATCCAATACACGTATTTAATCGAGCTCCCATGCATATCACATATGCACCCCACATCTTTTCGCCTGAGCTAGGAGACCCCTTTGTGGGACTCTAAGACTCGTCAATATGCTAGCAGTAGGCAGTGATCACATCATATGCACACAAACCGTCAGTGGCACAAGCTATACGTAACGGCTCCCAGGTATTGAGCGATCAGAAGAAACACAAGTGTTAGTGTATATGCCCTAGAGGCCATTACTATATCATACTAGTTTGTATATTACTTAATGGAAGCTTGGGATATTCACCTTGTATAAACAATCTTGCTCAAAATATTAGTATGCTACTTGGTTTGTTTCTACTTCAATGTGTACATGTGTTTATTTTAGTATATCGCCTATACACATTAATGGAGCTCTTAGGATCTTTGCTTGATTACCAGCGTTGTGATGGCAGTCACACTAGTGGGGCTGGGTAATCTATAAGCACATCCTTTTGCAGGTCCCTGGTCACAGGACTATCGAGACAGGGCATCGATACTCCGGAGTAGACTAGCGTATGCGCTTCTCATCCCAGTGTGGGAGATGGTCTGTCCTACAGCCATCAGTACGTCGTACTTGAGAGAGTATGCGGGTGCTCGTTGGGTTACGAGTACACTGGACAGGACTCGTCGGGAACTGACTAGTTGGTATTATGCCTATCGTCAGTTATCAGTTCCCAGGTGACATGAGTACAGCTTAGTCCGCTGACTTGACACTGTCACTTCACCTCGAGTGTGTTCCCACTGTACTTTGATTACTACCCTACCACGGCTCAAAGGAGTCGTACAAACAGGTGGTAGTTGGGTGCAGTCCCGAAGCACTTAGAGGCAGTGACAGTTAGACAGGATTCGTCTCTCCCGGTATTGGGGGTTGACATCGCGCTGTGTCTAGGAGAGCCATTACACGAGTAGTCCCTGGCCAGGGCAAACGAGATATACTGGTAGGCTTCCAGTGTTATCTCAGGGTGTTTTGGGCTTCACTCCGACACGACTTGTACCGCTATTGGGGGACTGACGTTTACCGCCCCCTAGGCCCGCCATGCGATGTATCAGACGAACAGACCGGACTGTAGGAGAATGTCACATTCAGGCTCAGTAGGAGTTCAGATGGGTTTCGCCTCGTCAGTCTTCTTGTCGGCATTACCTGGGGACCATTACGCACAGCTAGTGCCGCTTGCGGTCTGTGGTTAAACCCACTTCCAGCGTAGTGTCGAGTCTTTAGAGTCCCACACAGAAAGCCTTTCGCCTTTAGGCAAAAGAGTAGAGGTCGCATGGTTTTGCGACAGGGTTCGGTCACATCCGTGCACTTGTGCACGTACAGTGTCCGGGCAGTTTACACTAGCGGGCTTTGGTTTAAGCCAGATCCTAGTGTACGTATTGGGATTGGATTTATCCAGTTTGTATTCGTGTTCCTCGGAACGCGGATGCGGGTGTGTATGCACAGTTGACGGAGAGACAGAGGCAGAGGATTCTCATTAGGGTTGTTGACCGTTGACCGTTGACTATTGACTTTTTGCTCAACCCTAATGAGAATATGATATATGATTAACAATTATATTAATTAAGTATTATGGTGACATGGTTGTTAACTTGTTGACTTTGTTGACTATTGTTGACTTGTTGACTTTGTTGACCGGTTGACTAGGTTTGACTAGTTGACCATCATGATAACCATAGCTATCATTTCATGGCAAAGACTTTTGCTTGCTTGCTCTTTTGTGCAAAATGAGTGCATGAAATGATATGGCTATGGTTGCTTAAACCATCACATAACACTTGATTGATATGTTTTGTTATCATTGTTTTGGATTATGAGAGGAGGAAAGACAAAAGAGAGGCTCATTCTCACTTGACCATTCTCTCTCTTGTTCTTGAGCTCTCATACTCTTGCTCTCACCCTCTTCCTCTTGCTCCCTCTCTTGACTCTATGGTTCACTTGTCTCATGAGTTGAGAACCAAGAACCATAGATAAAATCCCATACAAACTCTTCTCTACTCACTCTAGTTCACAAGGTTTAGCAAACCGAGTGAACTAGTTTCTTCAAAGTTCGAAGAAGGAGCCAAAGGTTAGAGCTTTCAGGTAGATCTATCTTCGGCGTAAGGAGACGACGGGAAGAAGCCGATCCGGACCACCTTCGGAGTTTGAAGACGAAGGAGTTCAAGACAAGCAAGGTATAAACCCCCTAACCGAGTAGTTAACGACTCCTAGTTAAGTTGTTAGTTAGATGTTTAACAAAGATCCGGGTTTTAAGTCCATGTTACCACCTCTATAAAAATCGTTTTTTTTTATCAATTTCCGCATACCCGAAAGTACCGGGAGAGGTAGCATGGACTTACAGTGGTATCAGAGCCAGGTTAAACTCTATCTAACCTGTTAGCAAAGTAGCTAGAAGATCGATCAAAGTAAAGTCACGAAACGAACCCGAGATTTTCAAGTTTCTGCCGATTTTTATTCTGTTCAAAAGTTGATAAATTTTATCTTAAAAATCGGCTCAGGCTTTTGTGTGATCACCCACCAAATTTGGTCCAACGATCGAGTCAAAGCGCCGCGGAAACGCGGCGGGAGCACGCTCCCGCCGCGGATCCGCGGCCGAGTTCACTCGGCCGAGGTCCAAGTTTGGTGCAGTGTTTTTCTGGGGTTGTTTTGCGATTTTTGGAATATGTGTTTTCTGCCCAGATTTTCCAGAACGAAAATTTTGTGTTTGGGGCCTAAAAATCCGTATTTTTGATCGAACTTCTAAAAGACTTTAGCTGACGGGTTTTTCTGTGATGTGATATTTGTATTGAACGTCTACTAATCGCTATATGTCGATTAGTGGGGGTTATACAAATCTGTGATCTGTAATGTTATTGGAATGTGTATATGAATTCATTGGATTGTCGCGGGTGAATAGCCGGGGGTTGTGAGACGAGAGTTTTCTTTTCTTTCTATTCATGTAAATTTGTAAATTGATGTAATAATTATTTGCATGGCCGCACAACCGGGTCGGGGTTGTAGCCGTCATTGTATAATTTCTTTTTACTATTTTTGCTCCTAGGATAGACCCATGGAGGGGGTGCACAAACTACCGGGTATGCCGAAGTGCCGAGTGGCATACTCACGGGGATGAGGGAGGTTGCTTCGCTTCGGGTACTTGGCGGGTAGTTTGCCGCACCCGTAGGGGTCTTGGGTGGGGTTTTGGCTATTCACCGCGACCGTGTAATCTGCTTTTCGTTACAGGCTCGTACGAATTGCAGGTTCCTAGTATATCCAATGTGTTCATCTGTGATCTGAAATGTCTATCATTGCAATATATCTATATATGATATTATTTAGGCGTTGCTTATGTTTTACAGCCGCGCTAGCCCAGCCCCCGCTCTGTCGTTAGTTAAGTAACCTAACGGGTAATGACGGGGCCCCGTGGCGAATGCGAATGGCATAAGCGTACGTCATATTTTGGTTGTTTTCTGCAATGGTAGGACTAAATGATGGGACGCATTAAAAGAACTAATGCAAGAATATCACGCATTAAAAGAACTAATGCAAGAAAATAAACCAAGTAAAAGTCGTTGGAACACTTTCGAAAAAACACTCGGTTCTTTTCAAAACAAACTTTTAAAATGCGGAGTTTGAGCCACTCCATTTAAAAGCTATCTCGTTCCATCGACTAAATCAAGTTCACTACGTTCACGGTTTTGCCAAAACCATTCGTAGCCCTCCATCATTTCAGTTAAATATTCGGTAGTATTCAAGCTATGTATTTTGACCTCACGCCAAGGCATAGTGATTGGTAGCTGCCGGATATTTATCTGTTGCATAGATAGAATGCGTTGGTTTGGGACAGCCGTACTACCATTTTGGCCTACGTCAAGGGTAGGTACGGGTGGATTCAAATTAACCTGGATAATGATGGGAAGAACTTGACATGTGACTTATGACATTTTGACCTCACGCCAAGGTCATAAGAGCATGGGGCAAAAATCCACATCGGGAGTTTCAAAAGAACTGAAACTTGCTAGTGTTGCATACCATTTGGAGTGTGATGATTCTGGTAGGATTCCTTCAGTTTCGTCACGCGGTGATATTTGGATCCCGATCCTACTGTGAGTATATGCTACTCCTCGGGAAATTTCTCACTTAACGATCAATGCTATAAACCTAGTAGGTTTCTAGAAAGGTGTTAGCGGGGCTACGCCCCCAGGGAAAAGAGGTTCTTAAATTAAGGAACTTCGCGAAAGCGTTGGAAAACCTCCCTCGAAGTACCGACACCAGCCTGGCCGAACGGTTAAGCAAGTATTGTACGGTGAGATTGATCCTGACTAATTCTTCCTTTTTGGTTTGAGGAGGGATTCGAGAAACAGTGGGAGCCATCCTGTTTAGACAAACTAAAAACCACTCTAAACTTGCAAGAGCATCATGCTAAGTGTTTCTTCTTCTCTCTCCTAATTGCAGCGACCAATCGAAATGACTGGACTTAAGTTACTTCTAGATAAAAACATACTGACAGGGCCAAACTACAAAGATTGGCTCAGGAATGTCAAAATGGCAATCACTTACGACAAGCTGGGGTATCTTCTTACCACCAAAGCTCCCCCTGTCCCTGGTCCCACTTCCAGCGTCACGGATAAGGAAATCCGTAAGACTTGGGAGATTGATAGCGCGAAGGCCAAGTGCCTCGTACTTGCCTCGATGGACAATGAACATCAGAGGAAGCACGAGAATATGGACTTGGAATCCATATTTCATCATACAAAAGAACTGTATGGAGAGCAATCTCGTATCGCAAGATACGAAGCGTCGAAAAAGTTATTTTCGGCAAGGATGGCCGTCGGATCATCAGTAGCAGAACACGTGCTTAAGATGATCGGCTACATTGAGGAGCTCGCGGACCTAGGGACCACATTGGAGAGTGAGCTCTATACAGACTTAGTTCTCCAGTCCCTTCCTTCCACTTACGCCCATTTTATACTGAACTTCAACTTACAAGAAAAAGAAGTTGAACTTTCAGAGCTCCTCAACATGCTGAGGAGCGCAGAGGGCACCCTACACAAAAGTAGGGAAACATCCACTTTGTTTGTAGGAGGATCATCTTCTTCTAGGTCCAAGGCGAAAGCCAAGGGAAAGAAGAAGAAAGCCCCCGCCAAACCAAGAGGCGGTGTTAGTAAAGTGGATACGAAGGGAAAAGCTAAAGCAACAAAGATAGCGGGGAAGCTTGTGGATAAGGAAGAATGCTTCTATTGTCATAAGAAAGGTCACTGGAAGAATGATTGCAGGGTTTGGAAAGCCAGGACACAGGAATTGAAGCAGGTTGCAGCTTCAGCTTCAGGTGTGTATGTTATTGAAAACTGTCTTTCAATAAACTCTACTTCCTGGGTATTGGATACCGGATCAGGATCTCATATCTGTAATTCTTTGCAGGCGTTGAGTAACCGTAGTGTTTTGAAAGCAGGTGACATTACCCTCAGAGTTGCGAACGGAGCTAGCATGGATGCTAAAGCCGTGGGGGACTATCACCTGGGAATGTCAGATGGACATGTTTTGGTTTTGCGTAATTGCTTTTTTGTACCCAACGCAACTTGTAATATCATTTCTGTATCTCTAGTTTCTAAAGAAGGTTATGAATTTGCGTTTGTAAGTAATGTTGTAAACATTCACCTTAATCAAGTTTTGATTGGGTCAGGTACATTGAGCAATGGTATATACGTATTAAACCAACCACAGATTTTCAATGTCCAGAATACACACAAAAGAAAGTCTCCGGAAATAAATCAGACTTTCTTATGGCATTGTAGACTGGGTCACATCAATGAAAGAAGGTTGACAAAGTTACATACAGAAGGATATTTGAATCCGTTCGAATATCAATCGTATGCCACTTGTCAATCCTGTCTCAAAGGAAAGATGACAAAGACTCCGTTTACTGGACACGGAGTAAGAGCGAGCGAGCTCTTGGGACTCGTACACAGCGACGTGTGCGGTCCAATGTCTACACATGCGCGAAGCGGTTATTCTTACTTCATTACTTTTACGGATGACTTTTCAAGGTACGGTTATGTCTTCTTAATGAAACATAAGTCCGAAGCCTTTGGAAGGTTCCAGGAATATAAGAATGAAGTAGAAAAACAAACCGGCAAAAGTATTAAGATTCTAAGATCGGATCGAGGTGGAGAATACTTGAGTGCCGAGTTCCTGGATTATTTAAAAGAGAACGGAATTCTCTCTCAGCTTACTCCTCCATACACTCCGCAACATAACGGTGTATCGGAGAGACGGAACCGAACCCTATTGGATATGGTTCGGTCCATGATGAGTAACACTGAGTTACCGCGATCATTCTGGGTGTATGCGCTAGAATCAGCTGCATACCTTTTGAACCGAGTTCCGACTAAGACTGTGCCTACCACACCATATGAAGTGTGGAGTGGGAAGAAACCCTATCTTCAATATCTGAAGATCTGGGGATGTCCGGCTTTTGTCAAAAAGCAGCATGCGGACAAGCTCGAGGCACGCTCAGTACTGTGCAAGTTTGTGGGATACCCAAAGAACACCAGGGGGTATCTTTTCTACCACGCAGAGGAACAAAAAGTCCTTGTTTCTCGTAATGCCCACTTTCGAGAACACCAGTTCTTAGAAAAGGAAATAAGTGGGAGCGCAGTAGAACTGGAAGAAATTCCAGAACCACGGACTATTACTGAAAGTTTAGTGGAACCAGAGGGTTCAAAAGAACAAGACATTCCTACGCCGCTCCGCAGAAGTAGTAGGCAGTCTCAACCGCCCGAGAGATACTACGGTTTTCTCATAGACGGGGATAGAGAGGATTGCATCATAGATTATGATGAGCCTACTAGCTTCCAGCAAGCCGTTCAGAGCGTCGACTCGGTAAAATGGCTGGATGCAATGCGGACCGAAATGGAGTCCATGTACACCAACAAAGTATGGACGTTGGACATTGTTCCAGACGGGGTAAAACCCGTAGGATGCAAGTGGATCTTCAAAAGGAAGATTGGTGTAGATGGACAGGTTGAGACCTATAAAGCTAGACTTGTAGCAAAGGGTTTTCGTCAAAGACCTGGTTTGGACTATGACGAAACCTTTTCTCCAGTGGCTATGCTGAAATCCATTCGGATCCTTCTTGCCATTGCTGCCTTCCACGATTATGAGATCTGGCAAATGGACGTAAAGACCGCTTTTCTAAATGGAAATTTAGAGGAGTGTGTCTATATGGACCAGCCAGAGGGTTTCATTCAGAGTGGGAGAAGCGGAAAGGTGTGCAAGTTACTTAAGTCCATTTACGGACTAAAGCAGGCATCGCGGAGTTGGAACATCTGTTTTGATGAGACGGTCAAGGAATTTGGCTTTATCAAAAATCCAGATGAACCATGCATCTATAGTAGATTTGTAGCGAGAACTGTAGTATTCCTCGTTTTATACGTGGATGACATTCTCTTAATAGGAAATGACATTCCTATGCTACAATCTGTCAAGGGGTTCTTGTCACACAGGTTCTCCATGAAAGACCTGGGTGATGCCTCATACATTCTGGGTATCCGGATCTACCGTGACAGATCCAAGAGGATATTAGGACTTTCACAGTCCATGTACATCGACACCATACTGAAAAGATTCAGTATGGAAGATTCCAAGCGCGGTAACCTACCGGCTTGTCACGGGATCACCCTCTCTAAAGAGATGTCTCCCAAGACTGATTTGGAGAGGGATCGCCTGTCTATTATACCCTACGCTTCTGCGGTAGGCTCTATAATGTATGCGATGTTGTGTACCAGACCGGATGTAGCTTATGCACTGAGTGTGGTAAGCCGGTATCAGTCAAACCCTGGGGAGAAACACTGGATAGCGGTAAAGAACATTCTCAAGTACCTGAGAAGGACTAAGGAGATGTTCTTGGTGTATGGCGGAAAAGACCTCCAGATCGAGGCCATTGCCAACTCCAGCTTCCAGAGTGACAAGGATGATTCCAAGTCCATGTCGGGTTTTGTCTTTACCCTCAATGGAGGGGCGGTGTGTTGGAAGATTTCCAAACAGGAAACCGTTGCAGACTCGACGATGGAAGCGGAATACATCTCTTCATCTGATGCCGCAAAAGAAGTTGTCTGGATAAGGAAGTTCTTGAAAGAGCTTCAGGTGGTTCCGTCCATTGTTGATCCAATACCTCTGTATTGCTACAACAACGGGGCTATAGCTTTAGCGAAGGAACCCAGGTCCCATCAGAGATCCAGACACATCTTGAGGCGGTATCACCTGATCAGGGAGATCGTGGATCGCTAGGAGATCGAGATTCGGAGAGTCGCTTCAGAAGATAACACTGCAGATCCATTCACCAAGGCCTTGCCCCAGACTCAGTTCGAGCGGCTGATCGAGATGATAGGTCTTCGATACGCCAGTACATGGCCTTAGTGCAAGTGGGAGATTGTTAGTGTATATGCCCTAGAGGCCATTACTGTATCATACTAGTTTGTATATTACTTAATGGAAGCTTGGGATATTCACCTTGTATAAACAATCTTGCTCAAAATAGTAGTATGCTACTTGGTTTGTTTCTACTTCAATGTGTACATGTGTTTATTTTAGTATATCGCCTATACACAATAGTGGAGCTCTTAGGATCTTTTCTTGATTACCAGCGTTGTGATGGCAGTCACACTAGTGGGGCTGGGTAATCTATAAGCACATCCTTATGCAGGTCCCTGGTCGCAGGACTATCGAGACAGGGCATCGATACTCCGGAGTAGACTAGCGTGTGCGCTTCTCATCCCAGTGTGGGAGATGTTCTGTCCCACAGCCATCAGTACGTCATACTTGAGAGAGTATGCGGGTGCTCGTTGGGTTACGAGTACACTGGACAGGACTCGTCGAGAACTGACTAGTTGGTATTATGCCTATCGTCAGTTATCAGTTCCCAGGTGACATGAGTACAGCTTAGTCCGCTGACTTGACACTGTCACTTCGCCTCGAGTGTGTTCCCACTGTACTTTGATTACTACCCTACCACGGCTCAAAGGAGTCGTGCAAACAGGTGGTAGTTGGGTGCAGTCCCGAAGCACTTGGAGGCAGTGATGGTTAGACAGGATTCGTCTCTCCCGGTATTGGGGGTTGACATCGCGCAATGTCTAGGAGAGCCATTACACGAGTAGTCCCTGGCCAGGGCAAACGAGATATACTGGTAGGCTTCCAGTGTTATCTCAGGGTGTTTTGGGCTTCACTCCGACACGACTTGTACCGCTATTGGGGGACTGACGTTTACCGCCCCCTAGGCCCGCCATGCGATTTATCAGACGAACATACCGGACTGTACGGAGAATGTCACATTCAGGCTCAGTAGGAGTTCAGATGGGTTTCACCTCGTCAGTCTTCTTGTCGGCATTACCTGGGGACCGTTACGCACAGCTAGTGCCGCTTGCGGTCTGTGGTTAAACCCACTGCCAACGTAGTGTCGAGTCTTTAGAGTCCCACACAGAAAGCTTTTCGCCTTTAGGCAAAAGAGTAGAGGTCGCATGGTTTTGCAACAGGTCGCATGGTTTTGCGACAGGGTTCGGTCACATCCGTGCACTTGTGCACGTACAGTGTCCGGACAGTTTACACTAGCGGGCTTTGGTTTAAGCCAGATCCTAGTGTACGTATTGGGATTGGATTTATCCAGTTTGTATTCATGTTCCTCGGAACGCGGATGCGGGTGTGTATGCACAGTTGACGGAAAGACAGAGGCAGAGGATTCTCATTAGGGTTGTTGACCGTTGACCGTTGACTATTGACTTTTTGCTCAACCCTAATGAGAATATGATATATGATTAACAATTATATTAATTAAGTATTATGGTGATATGGTTGTTGACTTGTTGACTTTGTTGACTTGTTGACTTTTGTTGACTTGTTGACTTTGTTGACCGGTTGACTAGGTTTTACTAGTTGACCATCATGATAACCATAGCTATCATTTCATGGCAAAGACTTTTGCTTGCTTGCTCTTTTGTGCAAAATGAGTGCATGAAATGATATGGCTATGGTTGCTTAAACCATCACATAACACTTGATTGATATGTTTTGTTATCATTGTTTTGGATTATGAGAGGAGGAAAGACAAAAGAGAGGCTCATTCTCACTTGACCATTCTCTCTCTTGTTCTTGAGCTCTCATACTCTTGCTCTCACCCTCTTCCTCTTGCTCCCTCTCTTGACTCTATGGTTCACTTGTCTCATGAGTTGAGAACCAAGAACCATAGATAAAATCCCATACAAACTCTTCTCTACTCACTCTAGTTCACAAGGTTTAGCAAACCGAGTGAACTAGTTTCTTCAAAGTTCGAAGAAGGAGCCAAAGGTTGGAGCTTTCCGGTGGATCTATCTTCGGCGTAAGGAGACGACGGGAAGAAGCCGATCCGGACCACCATCGGAGTTTGAAGATGAAGGAGTTCAAGAGAAGCAAGGTATAAACCCCCTAACCGAGTAGTTAACGACTCCTAGTTAGGTTGTTAGTTAGATGTTTAACAAAGATCCGCGTTTTAAGTTCATGTTACCACCTCTATAAAAATCGTTTTTTTATCAATTTCCGCATGCCCGAAAGTACCGGGAGAGGTAGCATGGACTTACAACAAGCAAACCTGCTAAAACTCCCGTCGAGCCAACTAGTAACACTTATCGTACAGTACGGTCTCTTCGTCAGATATGCTGCATATGTGAGTCTAGGGATGGTATCGTTGACCCCAGTAACCTAATAATTCATGCCGGTATATGGCTCATAACAGATCGAGAAACTACCGATAACACTTATCAGTAAATCTCAGCAGCCCTGGCCAGGGACTTCTTGTTATAGCCAATCGTAAATGGTGCAACATCAACCCCTAATACCGGGAGAGACGAAACCCCTCCTATCACTCATTGCCTCCATGTGCCTCGGGACTGTACCCAAAATCCACCTGTTTGCATGACTCTGTAGAGCCGTGGTAGGATGGAGATCAAAGTACAGTGGGAGGCACACAAGACTCTATGACGATCTCGGGTCTACAGACTAACCTAGGCCAACTCCGAACTGCCTCTATCTTCCTCGGGTCGACACATATACCATCTCGTGTAATCACGTGCCCTAAGAAGTCTACGCTGTCTAGCCAGAAGGCACACTTGGAGAATTTGGAGAAAAGCTGATGCTCCCTCAAGGTCTGCAGTGTAATCCGCAGGTGCTGCTCGTGCTCCTCTCTACTCCGAGAATACACCAAGATATCGTCAATGAACACTGTGATAAACAGATCAAGATACGGCCGGAAAATGCGGTTCATCAAATCCATAAATGCTGCTGGCGCGTTGGTGAGTCCGAACGACATCACCAAAAACTCATAATGGCCGTAACGTGTGCGGAAGGCTGTCCTAGGAATGTCCTCCTGTCGAACCCGCAGCTGATGATAGCCCGATCGCAAATAGATCCTCGAAAAGTATCCTGCCGCCTGAAGCTGGTCGAACAAATCGTCGATGCGTGGCAAAGGATATCTGTTCCGCACTGTCACACTGTTCAGCTGGCGGTAGTCGATACACAAACGCATACAGCCGTCCTTCTTCTTGACAAACAGGACTGGAGCACCCCAAGGAGAAACACTGGGTCGAACAAGTCCCTTATCCAGCAAGTCCTGCAACTGGCCCTTCAATTCTCTAAGTTCCGCCGGGGCCATCCGATAAGGCGGTACAGAAATAGGCCCCGTGCCCGGATCCAAGTCAATGCAGAAAGAAATATCACGCTCGGGCGGTAGCCCAGGAAGCTCGTCAGGGAACACATCAGGGAACTCGCTAACAACCGGAACCTGATCCAGAGGAACCTCTGTAGCTCTAGTATCGCAAACATATGCGAGAAATCCCTGACATCCCTTCCGCAAAAGCTGTCCGGCACGAAAAGAAGAAATCACACTGTGAGGGGTGGCACCACGGTCCCCCAACACAACAACAACCGACTCGCCGGGAAAACAAAATCGAACTGTTTTCTCGCGGCAGTCAACAGAAGTATAGCACGTGGCTAACCAATCCATGCCCAAAAGAATGTCGAAGTCCAACATCTCAAGAAGGATCAAATCGACCGGCAACTCTCTCTCGCCAATACGGACGGTACAGGATCGGAACACGTGCCTAGCAAAAAACGACTCTCCCACAGGAGTAGTCACAACAAGCGGCTGGTCAAGCAAACCGGACTCTCTACCCAAATTCGGCACAAAGTGTGTGGATACGTACGAGTGCGTGGATCCGGGATCGAATAACACGTGTGCATCAACCGAACATACAGAAAGGATACCTGAGACCACCGCATTGGACGCCTGCGCGTCCTGATGCGTCAAAGCAAAAACTCACGCCTGTCCTCCACCTGCAACTAACTGTCCCCTGCCGGCCGCTGGCTGCACTCTACCTCGGCCACCTCGTCTTCTATGAACAAATCCTCCGCGACCACGACCTCTCTGTGTATGCGTCTGACGCGGAGTAACGGCAGGTACTATCGGCAATGCCGTCTGGGGTGGTGAAGGTGGTAATGTAACATGTGGTGCTGCCGCCCCACTCCGGGGTACCTCAGGACAATCTCGCACACGATGATAAGAACTCCCGCAACGGTAACATCCCGATGACGGTCGCTGACCCTCCTGGGGATAGGAGCTAAACAATCGGCCTCGTCTCGAATCTCTGCCACCTGCAAGGTGCCTGTCACGACGCCGGAAAGGCCGTCTCTGCACTGACGTATCTGCACGAACTCTCTTCGGCCCTGGAACTGCCAAAGTCTCGGCAAGGCGCTCCTCAACTAATAATGCTGCATCTACTGCTGCTGCGTATGTCTCGTAATGCTGCGCGCTGATAGCAAGGAATAGTGGTGTAAGCAAGCCTCGGACAAATCTCTTGACTCGTAACTCCTCAGTAGCCACTAGATACGGAGCATAAACGGATAGCTCGGTGAACAGAACATCGTACTCTGCCACTGACATCTCTGGCGTCTGGCGTAAGGACTCGAACCTGCGTGCTCTAGCATCTCTGACACTCAGGGGAAGAAAACGGGCAAGGAATAACGCCACGAGCTCTGTCCAGGTCATAGGAGGAAGACCTGCTGCTTTACCCTTCTCGACTGATTCGCACCATTTCTGCGCAAGACCTTCCAGGAGAAAGCTCGCGAACTTAACCCATCTCGCATCTGCGCATCTAAGTGAACGACATATCCGCGCCATCCTATCAATGAAAGATTGTGGGTCCTCGGCCACATCGGTGCCTGTGAAGACCGGAGGCTTCAGCCTCATAAACTCCGACAGCGATACTGTAATAACCTCTGCAGTCGCAGGTGCAACTGCCTGCACTGTGCGTACCACCGCGGTCTCTGCAACGGGTGGAACTACCTCTGGTCGATGCGCTCGAAGTGTCTCATCTAGAGATCCCATCATCTGGCGCATCTCCTGCATACTGGATCCCATCGTCTGGCGTATCTCCTGCACACCAGCCCCTAACATAGCAATCTGATCTGTCACGGCAGGAACAGCCTGCTCGGGCACAACCGGTGTACTACCCGGACCAGTCCTCGTCTCGGACGAGTCAACTCGAATCTCGGCCCTCGCGGCCGCTCTCTGCGCCCTCGTAGTCTTTGGCGGCATAATGGCTGAAAGGAACAATAGGATTCGATATGGATACGGAAATCGAATCGCAAGAATGTATATACTCAAGAAGGAATTTACATCAACAAGTCCTAAGGTCGCGTAGGCGGAGTACCGTGTCGTGAGTATGCCGTGGAACATACACACGCTACGCTACCCTGCTGCAGCTACCTACTCCATCATACCAGGGTCATCCTACACTCTGAAAGGTAAAACCTACACTCTGATACCAACTTTATCACGACCCAAAGTTTGGCCCATGACCAGCACTTAATCACGTAACGTCTACAGGCGTAACGCGACCAAGTGAACCGAAAACCCAGAAATCAAACCAGTGAAAGTAGAGAGTGTTATAAGTTTTTAAAAGAAAGCACTTACTAACATGATAAGAAATCTAAGTAATCAATCACCAAGATAGTAATATACGACGCCGTAGCGAAGATCAAGATCCACAAGTGGGAACATCACAGAAGGATAAACTGCAAGTACAGTCGGCTCACAACGAGCTCGACACCAGAATACAAATAAAATACATCATCGTCCTCACACTGTCTCTAAGTCAAATACATACATGGTAGATGGAGAATGCTAGATACAACAATGTACATAACTGAAAGATAAACAGATACCGGACAAAACCCACCTATCAGCAAAAGAGCTAGTACACCAACAATGGGGGTATCTGTGTCAAAAGATGCAACCGCAGCCTGCCGCGACTACTCCGAAGGGCAACCTGCAAACACTGTGGCACAACGGGGGTGAGTTGCCAACTCGTGAATAGAGATAACATATAAAGGTAATCGCGAGCATGCATGTACTGCGCTACTCTATCATATGCCAACAGATGATATCAATATGTGATAAGCAGTATGTGCAATAATCATGCAAGTACTCTATCAGGTAATGTAACTACAGGATGAGGTACAATAGTAAATGCTAAGCAGGGGCAATATAATATCTACACGGAATGTCAACGTGGACTATATAATCGGTGTCCATCAATGCACCCAGATCCCCCAAATAGCTCAGGCGCCGGCACTCTCATCGGCCCTCAAATCCTGTACATCTCTGAGAATCCCGAGTGCCCAACATCGGCACCCAAATATCATAAATACTCGTGTCCAGCATCGACACGCAAATCCTCATCCATCGGGCCCCGTCAGTCCGGGTCAGCCCACGGGCTCCGTCTGCGGTATCGGCCCTCGGCCCCGGCAGTACGGATCACTCCGCATCCATCTATAGACTCTGATCAATACCCTCCGGATAACTGTCTGGTCCAACCAATCACCGGTAGGTAGTAGTCCCTCTGCCAGGCTCACCGTCTACTACACAGCGAAACCGTTCTCGCCCCGGGGTACCATACCGGGTCCACCATGTACCGTAATCGGCCTCAACCAGCTCCTCGATTCGGGTTCGCATATATCACTCTAGCACCGAGAAAACACATGGTGGACGCACCGAAATATCATATCAAGGGAACCAGGTTTTTAAATGATTACATATTTGAAATAGCCACGGTTCCCAAATCCAAAAGTCACATGTAATCCAACCCAAAATGCAAGTCAATGATCCGATATGATATGTGCGTCAAATGTAAATATCATGTCAAGTCACATATAGATAAGCTACAATATAATGATCCGATGTGATACATGCATCTGGTATGAATATCATGTCAAGTCACATATAGATAAGCTACAATATAATAATCCGATGCGATACATGCATCAGGTATGAATATCATATCAAGTCACATGTAGATAAGCTATAATATAATGATCCGATGTGATACATGCATCAGGTATGAATATCATGTCAAGTCATATGTAGATAAGCTATAATATAATGATCCGATGTGATACATGCATCAGGTATGAATATCATGTCAAGTCACATGTAGATAATCTATAATATAATGATCCGATGTGATATATAAATTCCTACAGTATGCGTGTCATGGCAATTACTAACGGTGTGTGTGTAACATGCAGGATAGTGCTCGTGCAACATGGACCGTTAGTAATGGTGCGGTGTTCTATCAATTCTAGTTTATATCCATATAGCAGGGAATGTAGCATGCACTAAATAGTAGCCATGAATAGTCAATGTATACAAAGGAAACTATAAAGTCCTATCAGCCCTGACGTAGAACGCCATGCGGGCGATATCCCCGTAGATGTGAAATCTACTCACCACAGTCTCTCGCTAGGTATAGCCAACAACTTGTTTCCCCTTCTGCGCGGCGTCCGCCGTACTCGCCTGCGAACCTAGAATTACACAATATATCACACATAAGCTGGAAGTCACACAAACGCGACACTAAAGCCGAACTAGTAACTCGTGTCGCGAACCAAGCGAGCGTGTGCACGATACGCTAAAATGTGTGGTTCGCGCCTGAAACCACTCCGACGCGTCACGATACGCAGAAACCCAAAACCCACAAACACGTATCACGCGTCTTGCGAAGACTAAAAATACGGGAAAATAGGTAATCACATCCAGATTTTGATACAGAAAAGATATTGTAAAACTATATATACCAAAACAACCCACATAGCAGCAGATACCAACACCCCCAAACCCCAACCCAAAACTCCCCCATCTGGCCGCAATTTGCGGCCAGAATGCACATTTCGGCGGCCTGGGTAGGGAATTGGGCTCCCAGGTTTTGTGTGTGCACTCTATACCCCCCATACATGCTACTGTAACATCTAGTTTTACTCTGAAATATCTCGGGTAGCAGCAGATCCTACAGGGCCTTATTTCTAGTTTAAAATCCACACTTTGCACAAAAATGGAACTTTAGGGTATTTTTGTGCAAACCTGAAGTACAACCTGGTTAAAATAGCTCTAATAACACTTAAAGGAGTTAACTAAACTATGAAAACACCAATTTAACATATACTTCACAAATATCCTTTAATATCACTAAAAAAAGCACAAAAATGAGATTTTTACTAAAGAATACAACAAGTCTATGGAAAAGGAGTGCAAATATGAGATAATACCTTCTAAGAACCTTGTAGAACACCAAAAGTCTCAGATTTTCCCTCTAGTGTGCAGATTTGCCTTTGAACACCTCAAGAACCTCACTTTTCCATCATTTTGTGAAGAAAATGAGTTGATATGTATAGGGTTTTGTGTATGGATCAAAGGGGAATGAAAAGAGAAGAGAATATGGAGGAAAATGGAGGGTTTGCTGCTGGAAATTCTCCAGAATTCTGGAGTGGGGAAAGAGAGAGAGAAGAGAGGGAAAAATGGGTCAAAAGTCAAGCTTTTTACCTAACCCCCATGCCTCATTTGTTTAATAGAATTTGAATTATGAAATAGGGTTTTGGAAAGATTAAAATGGTGGGGAATAAGTTAGCAACCATGCACAAAAGAATGGTTAACATGCTACCAAAAACCCTAAGTCTCAAAAATGGCTAAGTGTGCAAGTGTGCACTAACACAAGAAAATTCCCAATATGCAAACACTACTAAATATAACTAATAATCCTATAAACACATATATAAAAACATGCACGAATACTAATTCTTATGATAGTCAATAGGCACATCCTTAGATGTCCCTGGTCGTAGGAGTATCGAGACTGGGCATCGATACTCCAGAGTAGACTGGTGTATACATATCTAGACCCTGACGAGGGGCGATGGATTGGTCCCGCAACCATTGGTGATGTGCACCTAAGATTGTATACAGATGCTCACTGGGTGTGAGTACACCGGACAGGACTCGACGAGAACTGACTGGATGGTATTTATACCTAACGTCAGATAGCAGTTCTCAGGTGACATGTGTGCAGATAGTCCGTTGACTTAAGGTCGTCATTTGTCTCGTGTGAGTTCCCACTGTGCTTTGGTTACTACCCTACCACGGTTCAAAGGAGTCATGCAAATAGGTTTTAGTTGGGCACAGTCCCGAGCCACGTGGAGGCAGTGAGCGACTGTTAGGGATTCGTCTCTCCTTGTATAGGGAGTTGATATCGCACGGTGTTCGGTTGGTCATTACCATAAATCCCTGGCCAGGGCTGATTGAGAATTACTGATGGACTGATCAGTAGATTCTCTGATGGTCTTGAGCCATGCCGACACGACTTGTACGGTTATTAGGGGTCTGACGTTTACCACCTCCCTAGACCATACATGCGATACTCTTAGACGAACAGACCGGACTACGCGGATATTGTCACGTACAGGCTCAGTAAGAGTTCGGATGGGTTTCCCCATCGGCCTTCTTATCGACATCTACCTGGGGACCGTTACGTACAGCTAGTGCCGCTTGCGGTCTGTGGTTAAACCCACTGCCAGCGTAGTAGTCGAGTCTTTAGAGTCCCACACAGAGATATCCCTACTCCAGGCGAAAGGATATAGAAGTCGTACGGTTTTACGACAAGGGTTCGGACGCATACGTATTTAAATGCACGTACGACGTTCGGACAGTTTTTACTAGCCGGCTTTGGTTTAAGCCAGATTCTAGTATCAGGTTATTGGATTTATACAGTCTAAAGTTTTTCCGTGTTTTCATGGATAGAAGGGGTGTTCTCGTAATTATACGGGAAGCTTCTAGAAGCATGGTGACTTGAGGGTTTAGGTGGCATTATTATTAAATGCAATTGTGACTCATTTTGTGTGATTCATCATGTCATTAATGCATTATTAAATGCTTAATGACTCACATAGTGAATCGCTCATATTGAATTAATGTAGCATGATGAATAATCACATTTATTCATTTATTTGATTATTCATTATACTTCATATATTCAAGTGAGAAACAATATCATTATCATTATCATGTTCACCTTCTCTCTCCTCAAGCTCACTCTCTCTTCAAACCCTAATCCTACCACTCATGAGTTAAGATCAAGGATTAGAATAGATTAAACACTCCATAACCTAACTCTATATCATCTAAGTTCCTTTGATTAGCAACTAGAGAAACTTAGTTACCTCAAGACTAGAGGTGAAGCTTGGATTAAGGTTCTCGGGTGGATCATCTATCATGTAGAGGAGGCCGAGGAGGACGTAGAGAACGAAAAGACGAAGGACTCGATTCACTAGGTATAATCTCTTTTCATAGTAGCTAAGAACTTCTATGGTTGTTGTTAATTATCGTTTAGTAAAGATCTTCGGTTAGTCGATGTTTGCTTAAAGAACAAGATCGTTTTTCATATTTCTGCCTCCCCGCAACTCGTGGGGTGTTGTACATCGACTTACAGTGGTATCAAAGCCTCACTAAACAATAATTAACTCATTTGCAAAGTCGCATGAATTTCGAACTCAAAACGAACCGGAAAATACATCGATATCACCATGTTTCTGTCGTTTTTAAAATGAGGCCCAAAAATTTTTCAGGGACCTCCAGAATAACCTACATGAAATTATAAGAACATAGGAAAAAAATGGGTTCCTGAATCGGCCATACAGCAGCGGAACCGCGGCCGATCCCACCGATTCGCCGCGGATCCGCGGCCGAGTTGAAGCCGATTCAACCCAGTTTTTCCCTGTGGCTCTTCTGTGATGTTTTGTCTTTTCTGGAATGATTTATTTTCTGCTCAAGTTTCAGATTTACAGAGAAGTTTTGGAGTAGAATCTAATGTGTTTGATCGATCGAAATTATACGATGTTTGCTTATTTGATTATATCTGTGAACTGTATTATGTGTTCGTAAACCTCCCCTATCTGCTAGTATGTCGGTTGGCAGGGGGTTACACATATCTGTGATGTTTTTAATTGTTTGTGATTATGAACTGTATTGGATTGTTGTGATGATTAGCCGGGGTTTTTGAGATGGGTTATTGTATTAATTCATTCGATGTAATTGTAATAAGTTGTAATATTATTTTGCGGGGCACATCCAGGTTGCGGTTGTAGCCACCGTTGTATTATTTCTTTTTACTGTTTGTTGCTCCTAGGATAGACCCAAGGTGGGGTGCACAAACTACCGGGTATTTCGAAGTGTTTAGTGGCCTACTCACGTTGTTGAGGGAGACCGCTTCACTTCGGGTACTTGGCGGGTAGTTTGCCGTACCCGTAGGGGTCTGGGGTGGGGTAATGGCTATTCATCACAACTGTGTAATCTGTCTTTCGTTGCAGGCTCAAAAGAAACGCGGATTGCTTGTATGTCCAATAAAGTTCATCTGTGATCTGGAATGCCTATTATTGCGTCTGATGAATGTACAATATCTATATATGATAGCTATTTAGACGTCACTTATGTTTTACACCCGCGCTAGCCCAACCCCCGCTCTGTCGTTAGTTAAGTAACCTAACGGGTGATGACGGGACCCCGTGGCGAATGCGGAAGGCATAAGAGGACGTTGTATTTTCGTTGTTATCTGTAATGATAGGTTAATGAAACCTAAAATGAATCGTTGGAACAATTTCAAAACCACTCGGTTTTCTTCAAAAAGCAAATTTTAAATGCGGAGCTTAAACCACTCCTTTTAATAAAGGCTATCTTGGTTCCTTCGATCATATCAAGTTCACTACGTTAACGGTTTTTTGCCAAAAACCAGTCGTAACCCTCCGTCGTTTCAAATAGACAGCACATCGTATTCATGCTATGCTTGTTGGCCTACGTCAAGGCATAGTGTATGGTAGCAGTGTGTTTGCTTATTTGTTGCATAGATAGATGCATTAGTTTAGAACAGACGTACAGCCTTGTTGGCCTACGTCAAGGGCATGTACGATGTACCTAAATTAATCAGGACAACGACGGGTAGAACTTGACTTGCGTCTTATGATTTGTTGGCCTACGTCAAGGTTATAAGAGCTTGGGGTAAAAATCACATCGGGAGTTTCAAACATAAAGGAAACTTGTAGATTTAGTATACCTTCTGGAGTGTGGTGACTAGAGTGGCTTCCATCTAGGGCATCATGCAATGATAGTTGGATCCCGATCCCACTAATGAGTAGGATTACTCTCAGGAATTTTTCTCACTTAACAATCAATGCTATAAACCAAGTAGGTGTCTAGAAAGGTGTTAGAGGAGCTACGCCTCCATGGAAAAGAGGTTCTTTAATTAAGGAACTTCGCGAAAGCGTTGGAAAACCTCCCTCGAAGTACCAACACTGGCCTGGCTAAAAGGTTAAGCAAGTATTGTGACGTGTGATTAAATCCTGACTAGTTCTTCTTTTAGGTTTTGAAGAAGGATTTGAGGAAACAGTAGGAGCCATCCTGTTTAGATAAACTAATAACCAATCTAAACTTACAAGAGCATATGCTGAGTGTTTTTTTCTCTCTCTCTCTGGCAGCTACCATGACAGGACTAAAACTATTACTTGAAAAAAATATACTGACCGGGCAGAACTATAAAGATTGGCTAAGAAACGTCAATATTGTACTAACTTATGACAAAGTAGCATATGTTACCACCGCTGTTCCTCCCCTTATCCCAGGACCAGATTCCTCAGTTGTGGACAAGGAAGTTCGCAAAACCTGGGATCTAGACTATGAGCGAGCTAAGTGTATCGTGCTGGCGTCTATGAACAATGAACTCCAGAAACAGCACGAGAGTATGGATATTATATCCATCTTTCTCCATGTCAAGGAATTGTATGGGGAGCACTCCCGTATCGCGAGGTACGAGACCTCAAGGAAACTCTTCCAGATGAGGTTAGCTCCAGGATCGCCTGTAGGAGAGCACGTCCTCAAAATGATCAGCCTCATTGAGGAACTCGCAAACGTGGGATGCGTGCTAAAGAATGATTTGTACATCGACTTGATTTTACAGTCCCTTCCCCACACCTTCTATCAGTTCGTGCTGAACTTCAATATGCACAAAATGGAAGCTAATCTTCCAAAGCTCCTCAACATGTTGAGGGTAGCAGAGACCTCCTTGAAAAAGGAGAAGACCCCCATTCTGTATGTTGGCCAATCATCCTCTTCTAAATCTAAAGCAAAAGCTAAAGGGAAGAAGAAGATGAAAGCCACTAAACCGAAGGGTGGGGTCAAGAAGGTGCAGGGAACGAACAAGGGAGGAAGGGTGAAGGCGGATATAAACGAATGCTTTTATTGTCACAAGCAAGGGCACTGGAAGAAGGATTGTTTGGCCTTCAAAGCCAAGGACAAGAAGCAAGCTGTTGCTTCTGCTTCAGGTGTGTTCGTAATCGAAAATTGTCTTTCAGTAAACTCTACATCATGGGTACTTGATTCCGGTTCTGGTTCTCATATCTGTAATTCTTTGCAGGATCTGAGAAATAGTAGAGTACTGGGGACAGGTGATATGACTCTCCGGATGGGCAATGGAATGCATGTAGATGCTATTGCAATAGGGGAATATCACCTAGGGTTGACTAGTGGGCACATTTTGGTGTTGTACAGCTGTTTTTGTATTCCCGGTATGTTGTGTAATATTATATCAGTATCTTTGTTATCTAATGAAAGATATAATTTTGCGCTTGAAAGAAATATCATGAATATTCTCCTAAATCAAGAACTGATTGGGTATGGCACACTGGAAAATGGCATATACATACTTAATCAACCTCGAATTTTCAATATTCAAAACACGCTTAAAAGAAAGGCTCCAGATTCAAACCAAGCCTTTCTATGGCATTGTAGACTTGGTCATATAAACGAAACAAAGGTTGACTAAGTTACATAAAGATGGATATTTAGATCCGTTTGAATATTCATCATATGCAACTTGTCAATCATGTATCAAAGGAAAAATGACCAAATCTCCGTTCACCGGACACGGAGAAAGAGCCACAGAACTCTTGGGACTTGTACACAGTGATGTATGTGGTCCAATGTCTACGCATGCACGAAGCGGTCACTCCTACTTCATCACTTTTACTGATGACTTCTCTAGGTATGGACATGTGTTCTTAATGAAACATAAATCCGAGGCCTTTAAGAAGTTTAAAGAGTATAAAAATGAAGTAGAGAAACAAACTGGTAAAAGCATCAAGACACTTCGATCCGATCGAGGTGGAGAATACTTAAGTACCAGTTTCCTTGAATGCTTAAAAGAGAATGGAATTCTCTCTCAGCTTATTCCGCCTTATACACCTCAGCATAATGGTGTATCAGAAAGGAGGAATCGCACGCTATTAGATATGGTGCGTTCAATGATGAGTAGTGCTGAGTTGCCACTTTCCTTCTGGGTTTTGCTCTAGAATCAGCAGCATACTTATTGAATAGAGTTCCGACTAAGTCTGTGCCTACCACTCCATATGAAATGTGGAGCGGGAAGAGACCATATCTCAAGTATATCAAGATATGGGGGTGTCCGGCATATGTTAAAAAGCATAGTCCGGACAAGCTTGAGGCACGATCGGTTTTGTGCAAGTTTGTAGGATACCCCAAACATTCAAGGGGGTACATGGTCTACCACACCGAAGAACAAAAGGTGTTTGTCGCTC
Source organism: Agapanthus africanus (assembly GCA_030015575.1). Classification (NCBI taxonomy): domain Eukaryota; kingdom Viridiplantae; phylum Streptophyta; class Magnoliopsida; order Asparagales; family Amaryllidaceae; genus Agapanthus; species Agapanthus africanus. The sequence continues at coordinate 312,915,015 of JASDDO010000031.1, read as the reverse complement.
GCCACATTGTCTTCTTAGAGATCGAATTTCTTGCAAAAGAAATTAGTGGGAGCGCGATAGAGCTGGAAGAAATTCCAGAACCTCAAACTGCTGTCGAGGACTTAGTAGAACCTCAGGTTTCAATAGAACCCGACGAACCAATGCCACTACGCAGATCTAGTAGGCTTTCTCATCCTCCTGAAAGATACTATGGTTTTCTTCTAGATGGGGATCGAGAGGATTGCATCATCGATGATGATGAGCCTACTAGTTTTCAGCAGGCTATCACGAGTATTGACTCGGTGAAGTGGCTGGATGCTATGAGATCCGAAATGGAATCCACGTACACCAATAAAGTATGGACTTTAGAAGTTGCTCCTCCTGGGGTGAAACCAGTTGGATGCAAATGGATCTTCAAAAAAAGGATTGGTGCACTTGGACAAGTGGAAACCTACAAAGCTAGACTCGTTGCAAAAGGTTTTCGTCAAAGACCAGGATTGGACTATGATGAAACCTTTTCACCTGTAGCTATGCTTAAATCCATTCGGATCCTGCTTGCCATTGCTGCCTTCCATGACTATGAAATCTGGCAGATGGACGTAAAAACAACTTTTCTAAATGGACATTTAGAAGAGAGTGTTTACATGGATGAACCAGAAGGTTTCTTAGACAGTGGGAGCAGCGGAAGAGTGTGCAAGTTGCTTAAATCCATCTATGGATTAAAGCAAGCATCGCGGAGTTGGAACATCTGCTTTGATGAGACAGTCAAAGAATTTGACTTTATCAAAAATGTAGATGAACCATGTATTTATAGGAAGATTGTAGAAGGAGCAGTGGTCTTCCTCGTTTTGTACGTCGACGACATACTACTGATAAGGAATGATGTCCCTATGCTACAATCAGTAAAGCTCTTCTTGTCACAGAAATTCTCCATGAAAGACTTGGGAGATGCAACCTACATTCTGGGCATTAAGATCTATCGTGATAGATCTAATAGAATGTTGGGACTTTCACAGTCCAGGTATATTGACACTATACTAAAGAGATTTAGTATGGAAGATTCCAAGCACGGTAATATACCCGCTTGTCACAGGATCACCCTCTCCAAAGAGATGTCTCCAAAGATTGATGAAGAGAGGGCTCGCATGGGCATTATACCCTACGCTTCGGCAGTATGATCTATAATGTATGTGATGTTATGTACCAGACCAGATGTAGCTTACGCACTTAGTGTGGTAAGAAGGTATCAGTCTGACCCAGGTGAAAAGCATTGGATAGCAATAAAGAACATTCTCAAGTACCTGAAAAGGACTAAGGAGATGTTCTTAGTTTACGGTAATGGGGACCTCCAGGTAGAGGCTTTTACCGACTCCGTCTTCCAAAGTGACAAGGATAATTCTAAATCCATTTCGGGTTTTGTGTTTACCCTCAATGGAGGGGCGGTATGTTGGAGGAGTTCCAAACAGGATACCGTCGCAGACTCAACTATAGAGGCTGAGTATATAGCTGCAAGTGAAGCCACAAAAGAGGCTGTCTGGATGAGGAAGTTCATCTCTGAATTTCAGGTGGTTCCGTCCATTGCCAATCCAATACCTTTGTATTGTGATAACAATTGGGCTGTAGCATTAGCGAAGGAACCAAGGTCCCATCAGAAATCCAGGCATATCTTAAGGCGGTTTCACCTGATCAGGGAGATCGTGGACCGTCAGGAGACCGAGGTACGGAGAGTGGAAACAAAAGACAACACGGCAGATCCATTCACCAAGGCCATCCCTCAAGTCCAGTTCGAGAGGCTGTTTGAGATGTTGGGCATGCGGTACGCCAGCAACTGGATCTAGTGCAGATAGTGGGTACTCAATACGCCAATTATAGGCCTTAGTGCAAGTGGGAGATTGTTGGATATATATTCCCTAGAGGCCTTCATTGTATAGGATACTAGGGATATGTATGTACATGACAATTTTGCTTGATATGATAGTACGCTATTTGGTTTGTCTTTATCTTAACATATGATATATTTTACTTTGTATTTATATATAAATGTTGATAAAGCCCATAGGGTGTTTGCCTGACTACCGGCGTTGTGATGGCAGTCATACTTATGGGAGCTGGATAGTCAATAGGCACATCCTCAGATGTCCCTAGTCGTAAGAGTATCGAGTCTGGGCATCGATACTCCAGAGTAGACTAGTGTATACATATCTAGACCTTAACGAGGGCCGATGGATTGGTCCCGCAGCCATTAGTGATGTGCACCTAAGATTGTATACAGATGCTCACTGGGTGTGAGTACACCGGACAGGACTAGCCGAGAACTGACTGGATGGTATTTATACCTAACGTCAGATAGCAGTTCTCAGGTGACATGTGTGCAGATAGTCCGTTGACTTAAGGTCGTCATTTGTCTCGTGTGAGTTCCCACTGTGCTTTGATTACTACACTACCACGGTTCAAAGGAGTCGTGCAAACAGGTTTTAGTTAGGCACAGTCCCGAGCCACGTGGAGGCAGTGAGCGACTGTTAGGGATTCTTCTCTCCCGGTATAGGGAGTTGATATCGCACGGTGTTCGGTTGGTCATTACCATAAGTCCCTGGCCAGAGCTGATTGAGAATTACTGATGGACTGATCAGTAGATTCTCTGATGGTCTTGAGCCATGCCGACACGACTTGTACGGTTATTAGGGGTCTGACGTTTACCACCTCCCTAGACCATACATGCAATACTCTTAGACGAACAGACCGGACTGCGTGGATATTGTCACGGACAGGCTCAGTAGGAGTTCGGATGGGTTTCCTCATCGGCCTTCTTATCGACATCTACCTGGGGACCGTTACGTACAGCTAGTACCGCTTGCGGTCTGTGGTTAAACCCACTGCCAACGTAGTAGTCGAGTCTTTAGAGTCCCACACAGAGATTCTCCTACTCCAGGCGAAACGATATAGAGGTCGTACGATTTTACGACAAGGGTTCGGATGCATACGTGTTTAAACGTACATACGACGTTCGGACAGTTTTTACTAACCGGCTTTGGTTTAAGCCAGATTCTAGTATCAGGTTATTGGATTTATACAGTCTAAAGTTTTTCCGTGTTTTCACGGATAGGAGGGGCGTTCTCGTAATTGTACGGGAAGCTTCTAGAAGCATGGTGACTTGAGGGTTTATGTGGCATTATCATTAAATGTAATTGTGACTCATTTTGTGTGATTCATCATGTCATTAATGCATTATTAAATGCTTAATGACTCACATAGTGAATCCCTCATATTGAATTAATGTAGCATGATGAATAATCACATTTATTCATTTATTTGATTATTCATTATGCTTCATATATTCAAGTGAGAAACAATATCATTATCATTATTATGTTCACCTTCTCTCTCCTCAAGCTCACTCTCTCTCTTCAAACCCTAATCCTACCACTCATGAGTTGAGATCAAGGATTAGAATAGACTAAACACTCCATAACCTAACTCTATATCATCTAAGTTCCTTTGATTAGCAACTAAAGAAACTTAGTTACCTCAAGACTAGAGGTGAAGCTTGGATTAAGGTTCTCGGGTGGATCATCTATCACGTAGAGGAGGCCGAGGAGGACGTAGAGAACGAAAAGACGAAGGACTCGATTCACTAGGTATAATCTATTTTCATAGTATCTAAGAACTTCTATGGTTGTTGTTAATTATCGTTCAGTAAAGATCTTCGGTTAGTCGATGTTTGCTTAAAGAACAAGATCATTTTTCATATTTCCGCCTCCCCGCAACTCGTGGGGTGTTGTACATCGACTTACATGTACCATATGGTAATCATTAATATTTGTTCGAGTGTTCTATAAGTGTATAAAGTCTACTCGTATCGACATCTATATACGCATCACGTAGTATAGCAGTGCTACAGTGACATGGCAATACCAATGAGGTAAAGTGTAACATATGCGTATGTGCTCGTGCAACATAATACTCATTGGTAGTTGTGTAGTGTTCTATCAGAGTGTTCGTATCACGGAAACGTATAACATCGATAAATACAACACGAACATGTAAAGTAATCTAAGCGTATCTATTAAATGTAATTACTTGCTATGAGCTATACCATTATCTTTGGAAATGATATGAAATATTGTTTTTGAAATAAGGAAGCTGTCTTAGGTTAAAAACAGATATTCGTTTTGGGAATTGGTATCGTATCCTTGTCTTTTATCATTAAAAAGGGAAACGAATCGTTAGTTTTTAAAAGAGTATAATCACTCAAGTATTACGTTCTAAAACGAAATAAAACGTGACTCTACGAGTCTAAAGGAAACTTGGCCGTTATTCGGCATACTAATCTAGTCATCACAAGTATGGTATGATTCCTCATACAAAACCCACATTATCTCAATTATGGTATGATCCCTCATACAACTATACCAACCCATGAATAACACTATATGCACATGGAAAACTTACTATATGCAACATCATTCTAATATCATTAACTTGAATAATTATTACTAACTAACTAGATATCATAACTATCCTATTATAAAGTTGCTGGGGCGCTATACGACATCCACCCGACTTACCCCGTAAATGTAAATCTACTCACCAACTTATCGAGCTCGTAGATTCCACAATTGCTATGTCTGTCAACTCCATCTCGGAAACCTTCACGATCGTACCTATAATCATAGTTATGAAATATCGGCATAAATATCATATCCAAATCAAACAACGAGCTAAGCTTCCATAGGTTAGAACCTATAGCTTACTTACTCCAGAAACGATCAATTGCCCCTGAATTTAACGTACGAACGTCAACGTTTCAGTTGCAGTACAAAAATACGAAAACCCGTATCGGAATATCGGAAACTTTAATAAAAACCCAAACTAGACATTCCCAGATTTCTCTGCATGAGTACTGGGACAAATCAAACAATATTGTAGGTTATAAAATACCCAAATAAAACTACATAAGAAAAACCAACACCAAACTCCCAAAGAAGTCCGGCGACGCCGGAAAAATTGCTATTGTCGCCGGGTCAATCATTGAATTAGGGGTTCGGGCTTTAAGTGAAGTCTCCTAGTGGTCTTATGATACTTATGGTGTTGCAAGTGTTTCTAGTGGTTACACCTATTGGTTCCAGATTCAATATCAGTATGCTAAATATCACAAATATCCTAGTTTATGATACTGCACATACTAAACATACTACGTGCGAATATTGTGAACTATCTAAAACTTATACTAACCTGATCTAACCCTTCACTGCTCGTAACAGGAAAAACAGAATCGTGATACGAGATATCCGTGTCGTATTTTAGAATTATAACCCAAAACAAGAATTTTCTTCCAGATTCTATATACTGAATATATAACATAAACTAACTATACCAGATACCCTAAAATATATACAGAGAGCTACCCTAGAAAACTCAACATCTAAGTCCCTAGGAAAACCGGCGAGCTCGGATTATTGGGGAATGTCTCCGGTCCAATGTTCAAGGAATGGGTCATTGTTTCTTGTGGTTATTCTATGTCCAGTTTATAAGGCTACTGTACTACTTGATTTTGTTATAAATTAACTAACTTATAGCAGATCAAAACAGAGTAAGAATTTAAGCAAGAATACGATATTAGTGATACCATCATTTCTATACTAACCATACTGAAAATTTAGATATGCAGAATTGGAAGTTATACCGAATTGAAGAATCAACTGATGTAGTTCCTCAAGGGATGCTCAAGATCATGAGAAGCCTAGCTTAATGGATTAAGTCAAGAAAACCTAAGAACACAAGCTTCTCTATTCCATTTCTTTTCTTAAGTGGGTGGAGAAATTTCTTAAATAAGTATTTTCCATACAATTTGTCTGAGAACTGAGCCAATTAGGAGGTATACATGGATAAAGGGAGGAGGAGGTGTCACCTTGAAGATGTGTTAGGCTTTCATGCAAGCATGAAGTGTAGGCTTGAGGTTCAACCTAAGGTGTGGTGTATGTGAGGTTTAATTTAGTCTAAACCATGGCCTAACACATTTTCATAAACACCCTCACACAAAATCCAATTTCTACAAAGAAACTAACATTTCACTAAAACCCCTCATGACACTTATTATTATAAAAACAAACTATTTCTTTACTAAACTATTCTACCACATATTAAAAGGCCTTTTCATTACAAAAAAAAAATTAAAATAACATTTTTAATTAAATAAATAAAATAATTAATTATATAAAATATTTCAAAATGTTACACTGGGCATCGATACTCCAGAGTAGACTAGTGTATACTGATCGAGACCCCGACGAGGGGCGGTGGCCGGTCTCACAAGCCATTGGTGTCAGATTGTTCACCTAAGATGCATACAGGTGATCATTGGGTTATGAGTATACCGGACGGACTCACCGGGAACATGCTAGTTAGTATTATACCTATTGTCTGATAGCAGTTCCCTGGTGACATGTGTACAAGTTAGTCTATCGACCTGAGATCGTCATTTGTCTCGTGTGAGTTCCCACTGTGCTTTGATTACTACCCTACCACGGCTCAAAAGAGTCGTACAAACAGGTTTTAGTTGGGTACAGTCCTGAGCCACATAGAGGCAGTGAGCGGATCGTCAGGGGATTCGTCTCTCCCGGTATTGGGGGTTGATGTCGCGGAGTGAACGGGTGGCCATCACCAGAAATCCTTGGCAAAGGTAGTCGAGAATTACTGATTCGGATCAGTAGTTTCTCAGTGGGTGATGGGTTTCATACCGACACTAAATATCGCGTTATTAGGGGTCTGACTTTATCCACCCCGTAGACTTGATTTGCGATACTCATAGACGAACGGACCGGACTGTACGGATATTTTCAGTGTCAGGCTCAGTAGGGGTTTCAGGATGAGTTTGCTCGTCGGCCTCCCTTTCGCTCAGTACCTGGGTAGCCGTTACGTACAGCTAGTGCCGTTGACGTGCTTGTGGTTGAACCCACTGCCAACGTATTGACGAGTCTTTAGAGTCCCACACAGAGGGTTTCCGTGCTTCGGGCGAAACGATGTAGAGGCCGTATGGTTTTACGGCAGGGTTCGATCACATACGTATACTTGTGCACAGATGATGTTCGGAAGGATAATACCAGTGGGTTTTGGTTTAAGCCGGATACTAGTATTATATTGTTGGATTATTTTCGTCTCATTATATTTGTATTCTTCGGAATATGGACGCGAGTATGTATATACATTTAAGGGGAATTCTTGTAATTTATTACAAGATTACTTTTAGAAGATTACACCTCATCATGGTTTAGACCTTTTTGGATTAAAAGGTTATTGAGGTGTAGGATGGGGTTTTTATTGCATTTTTGGTGGCATGGCTAATTAATGACCCATGGTTACTATTCAAGCATGCTTAGGGTTTTTGTTTGTTGTGAAATTGTTTGTTGACTTGAGATATTTTTGTTGACTCTAGATATTTTGGAGACTTGACATATTTATTGTGATGGCTCCATTATTTCTAATCAACACTCACAACACACAAAAAGATTAAGCCATTATTCATTTCTTTTTCTCTTTCTTGAGTTGCTCTCAACACCTCATTCTCATGGCATCTTCTTCTGCCTCTAGCTCCACCCAAACCCTCTCATGAGTTGAGAATCCTTGGGTGTCTTGAGACAAATTAATCCTTCATCACTCTCTACTTCATATACGGTATCTAGAGTAGCGATCTATATGCCCTAGTTGCCTCGGATATGAGGTTGGAGCTCGTTGCATAGACTCTCGGGTGGATCATCTTCGATGGAGGGAGACCGGGGATCAAGCTTGATCAAGGAAGCCCCTAGGAGCTTGGGATGATGGTTGAAGACCGAAAGACACGGATCTATTCGGTATAACCATTCTAACTCCTTTGCATGTTTTGTTATCTAGGGCTTATAGGTAGATCCGGGTAATTGGTTGTGGTAGCGCCAAGTTTTATAAAAAAAATTTCCGCATTTGGTGATGGATTGATAGCCGGGGCGCTGCCGTAACCCAACAGCAATGAGGCAGAACTGGAAGATGTTCCAGCAGCACAGACTACAACTGATGATTTGGTGGAACCGGAGGATCCAATAGTACCTAATGAACCCCAACCACTCTGCAGATCTAGTAGGGTTCCTCATCCACCTGAGAGATACTACGGTTTTCTCGTAGACGGTGGAGCGAGAATTGCATCATAGAAGATGATGACCCGACTAGTTTCGAGCAGGACATCACGAGTGGGGACTCTGTGAAATGGCTGGATGCTATGCGATCCGAGATGGAATCCATGTACACCAACAAAATATGGATTTTGGATGTTGCTCCTGAAGGGGTAAAACCTATTGGGAGCAAGTGGATCTTCAAAAAGAAGATTGGTGTTGATGGAAAAGTTGAGACTTTCAAAACTAGACTTGTAGCAAAAGGTTTAGGTCAACGACCCGGTGTCGACTATGATGAAACCTTTTCTCCTGTCGCTATTCTTAAGTCCATCAGGATCCTACTTTCCATTACTGCATACTATGACTACGAAATCTGGCAGATGGACGTCAAGACCGCTTTTCTAAATGGTGATTGAGAAGAGAGCATGTACATGACACAGCCAGAAGGCTTCGTAGACAGTGCGAGCAGCGGAAAGGTGTGCAAGCTTCTTAAATCCATCTACGGATTAAAGCAGGCGTCCCGGAGTTGGAACATCTGTTTTGATGAAGCTATCAAAGAGTTTGACTTCATCAAAAATATAGATGAACCTTGTATATATAAGAAGGCGGTAGAGAGTAAGGTGGTCTTCCTCGTATTGTACGTGGATGACATACTCTTGATAGGAAACGATGTTCCTATGCTACACTTGGTCTAGCTCTACTTATCACACAAGTTCTCCATGAAAGATCTTGGTGATGCCTCTTACATCCTGGGGATAAAGATCTATAGAGATAGATCTAAACAGATGTTAGGATTGTCCCAATCCAGGTATATAGACACCATACTAAAGAGGTTTAGTATGGAAGATTCCAAGCAAAATAATGTACCCGCTTGTTCAGGAATCACTCTCTTCAAAGAGATGTCTCCGAAGACTGATTTGGAGAGGGCTCGCATGGAAGGGATACCATATGCTTCGGCAGTAGGCTCTATCATGTATGCGATGTTATGTTCCAGAGTGGATGGAGCTTACTCACTAGGTGTAGTGAGCAGGTATCAATCAGATCCTGGAGAAAACCAGTGGACAGCTGTGAAGAACATTCTTAAGTACTTGAGAAGGACTAAAGAAATGTTCTTGGTGTATGGTAAAGGTGAACTCCAGGTGGAGTCCTTTACCGATTCGAGCTTCCAGAGTGATAAGGATGACAGTAAGTCGATCTCGGGTTTTGACTTTACCCTCAACGGAGGGGCGGTGTGTTGGAAAAGTTCCAAGCAAGACACCGTAGCAGACTCGACGATGGAGGCTGAATACATCGCTGCCAACGATGCTGCTAAAGAGGCTGTCTGGATGAAGACGATCATTGCTGAGCTTGGTGTGGTTCCATCCATTGAGCATCCAATACCTATGTATTGTGATAACAATGGAGCGGTGGCTTTAGCCAAGGAACCCAGGTCCCATCAGAGATCCAGACATATTCGGAGGCGGTATCATCTGATCAGGGAGATAGTAAATCGCCGGGAGATCGAGGTCTGGAGAGTTGACACAGAGGACAACGTAGCGGATCCACTTATGAAGGCCCTCCTCCAGATACAGTTTGAGAGAATTTTTGGGATGTTGCGTATGAGATACTACAACACATGGCCTTAGTGCAAGTAGGAGATTGTTAGGAATATGTATGCCCTAGAGGCCATTATTATACATGTGATGTATATTATAGTGGATGCTTGGACATATATATAGAGGACTTTCTTGCTCGACATGATAGTATGCTATCTGGTTACTCTTTTCTTAACATGTTGACTGGTATTCTTTACTGTCTTGCTCTCACATATTGATAAAGCCCTTAGGATATGTACTTGACCGCCAGGATTATGATGAGATCATACTAGTGGGGTCAGGGTGGTCCATAAGTACATCCTTTAATCAGTTCCTAGTCATGGGAATATCGAGACCAGGGAATCGATATTCCAATGTATACAAGTGTGTACGTTTCTTGTCCCTTAGAGGGCGATGGTTGATCCCACAACCATTGGTGTGTGACATCAAAGATTGTACACAGGTGCTCATTGGAGAATGGGTACACCGAACAGGACTCGCCGAGGACTCCTAGTTGGTACTATACCTATTGTCAGATAGCAGTCATCTGGTGGCACTGGTACAGGTTCGTCTATAGACCCGAGATCGTCATAGAGTCTTGTGTGGCTCCCACTGTGCTTTGATTTCCTCCCTATCACGGCTCAAAGGAGTCGTGCAAACAGGTGGATTTTGGGTACAGTCCCGAGTCATATGGAGGCAATGAGCGATAGGAGGGGTTTCGTCTCTCCCGGTATTGGGGGTTGATGTTGCTGTAACATTTCAGAAAATATAAAATATTATTTTTGGAATTTAATATTAAAATAATATATTTCGCAAAAACTATCCGATTTGCGAAATTGGGGTTTTCGTAAAAAGGTATAAATATATACCAATAATTGTGAAATAATTGAAGATTAAAATGATTTATTCATTTAAAAATATATTTATTGGATTTGGTATTTTTATAATTAATTATATGCAGTTTAAAATTAAACCCGATTAGCACACTACTGATCGCGATTAAGCCAAATCCGTGTTTCCACAGTTTTCCATGGCTAGTGCACCATGACATGTTGCATTTGGTTACATATTGTTTTCCTTTGTGTTTGTTCATTGCTTTTGGTTCTATTTTTGTGAGAAAAGAAAAAAATGAGAGTGTATTATTGAGGAGAGAGAGGGGGGACCACATCATGACTTGAGGCATGGCTTATGAGAGAGAGTGAGGTGAGAATAAGAAGTGAGAGAGTGGGCAGTCACCATATCCTCACCCCATTTGTTTCTTCATCTCCTTCTTCTTCCTCATCTCTCTCCACCTTCACCCCCAAACTTCATCTCAATTTCCTTCCCAAAACTCTACACCCTCTTCATTAAAAATGATCCCCACTTCATCCTCTACACATTGGACCTTGCAAGTTTGGATTTTAGAGACTTTGAGAAGCTAGGGTTTTTCTTGAGTTTCCCAAATGAGGTATAATTCCTTTCATTTAGTTTAGTTTTTAGTTTCTTGCATTCTAGTTTAGTTTAGAAGTTGATTAAGTGTGAAACGGTAAAGTTAGAAATCCCAAGAGAAGGGTTTGGGTGATTGTATGGATTTGTGATGTTTAGGGGCTGTTACAAGACCTTAGGGATGTATTTCAAGACCTGGAAATGAGTATAGAACCCAAAATACGGACTTAGGAAATTCCCCATGTCGGTTTTGTGACATTTTAGAGGCCTACAGGGAATCTGGAGCAACCTGTGGTAATTTTGAGAAAAACAAACAATACCAGAGACCTAGTTGGACCAATAGAAGACCACCCTGAGAAGATGAACCCCAACGGAGCACTACTGGCTGAGCTCGCCGGATCTCTAGGGTGTGTGGCCGGCCAAGTTGTGGCATTTGGTGCCTATGTTGGTTCAGTAGCCCACATACTCCATATACAACACCCTATACTTGCTAGTTTAATCCCATTTTACCTGAAAGAGAATCTGGGAGCTGTTGTGAGTGGTTTTTGGTTATGTTTTCCGTATTTTGGAATATTTGGTTTTGATGTTTGGATTTGTATTTGGTTGTTGGGCGTTAGTACGTCAACAACAATGGTTGTTTGATTATTTTGCATGTGTAGGCTATAGGTTCTAACCTATGAGCGCACCGTGTGCCATATTGGTTTTCCGAACTTGATTTTAATAGCATTGCGACTATGTATTTATTGTAGGTACCTTCGTGGGGATTCCGAGGTGACGGAGCATGGCGTCATCGACTTCGATAAGTAAGGATCAAGGTGAGTAGATCTATATCTATGGGGGAAGTCGAGTGGATGGCGTATAGCACCCCCGTAAGTTTTGATGGAAATCGATATATAGAATATGGTTAAAGAACCTAGATTAGGAAACTATGGATAGGGTTAAAGAGATAGTTAGAGATGATAAGTGAACGTGAATCACGGCACATAGATAGGTAGTGCACGAGAATAAGTAGGAGATTTAGAGTTGCATGAAACTAGATTAATAAGGTAGAATGTATATATAAAATTGACTTGATGTAAGATGACTTAATATGATGAAAAGAATATACGATGTGATCTGATGACTTGATTGATATGTTATAGATATTGATAAACCCTGTCTGCACTGCTTTGCTCAGCTTTTATACAAATGATAGCAATACGCTTATGATGCACCTTATGCTATGTCCATGATATTATCATTGCATTACATACACCTGTGCTAGTACACCTGCACAATTATCGATGATGCGTATGTTACACTTACACAGATTGCCGGCTCACACACTTCATCATCGATAATTGCTATGTCACTTACACAGTAGAATTGTTACATCATGCTATGCTATGATATACTTGCTATGTTCACATCACCATACCATGTCGCATGATATGACTATTAATTATAAGTATATATATACATTAATTGCGCATGTGTACCATTGTTGCATACCTTATTTCCTGTTGCATACGGACATAGTATTAATGAGACACAACACTGTTACTAACGGTTCATGTTGCAATAGCACTAAACTGTATGCCGCACACACACCGTTAGTAATTTCCATGACACTCACACAGTAGAATTGCTATGGATAATACATTGTTTAGCTTATCTTATCATTAGGCATGATTCTTGTTCTATTGCGCATATGAATTGCATTATGCGTACATACATACTTGCGTACATACATACCTTGTTATAACTACATATGTGCTCATATTTGATATTGCATTGGATTTTGGAGAAATTGGGAACCGCGTGATACATTTAAAAACTGGATTCATTTTAAAGAGCGGTTTTCCCTTGATGTACTCATATTACTGTTTTATGTTGCATATATCATATACATGGATTTACGCAATGAGATATGGATTTCATTTGATTTATGGATTTGAGAACCGTGGTATTATTTCAAGAAAGTATGCATTGTTTTGAAAACCTGGTTTCTCTTGATATGATATTTCAGTGCGTCCACTATGAGTTTTCTCGGTTCTGAGACTTGTGTTAGATACCCGATTCGAGGAGCGGTAGGCACCGTCTGCGGGTACATGGTGGACCCGGTGAGGTATCCCGGGGCAAGAAGACTCGTATAGAAAGGCGGTGAGCCCAGCGGAGGGACTACTACCTACCGGTGATAGTATAGAGCCTGACGGATATCCGGAGGATACCGTTGGGAGTTATGACATGAGATATACTGAGGGCCGATCTGAGGATGCGACGCCTGAGATATGAGGATTTACATGTCGATGCTGGACACGGGTTTCGTGATGTTTCGAGTGTCGGTGTTGGACACTCAGGTTCCATGATTTGATGTGTCATTGATGGACACACATTCATTGTTATCCTCATATATTTACATGCATATGATTTTATGATGTTTCGAGTGGACGAGATCCACATGCATATAGGCACTAATTATTATATTGTTGGCACATATTTACAGATACGGTCACCTTAGATATCATAGTATTACCTTCATGATATAGTTGACCTAGGAAATCGTTATTTTATTCGATTTCTACCTGATGATGTTTTCTACTCACGAGTTGGCAACTCACCCCCGTTGTGCCACAGTTCTTGCAGGTTGACCACATGGATCGGTAGAGGTATCGTTGGCACACAGCTTACTTTCGGGTGACTTGCTTTGGTAGGTGGTACATGTTGGATCGTACCCCTCGTGTATTATTATTCCTATTGTATTTAGTCAACTCCATCATATCAGAAACTAGTATTTGTATAAGTAGTAAGACATAGCAAGACTGGTAGTTGCGAGATTTGAGCGATGGGTTTTATGTTCGCTTATTGGGTTGATGTCTTGCTTTATTCATTATCTTTTGTGTTGATCTTCGCCGTTGGGCGTCGTATACTTGTTTTGTGACTTGCGTGATTGTGAATCCGCCGATTGGCGAAGAGCTAGATCCCGCTTGGGGATTCCTTTTATATTATTATGTATTTGTGGTTTTAGATAAAAATATACAAAGAAGGTGCTGCCCAAATTTTTAAAAGACGAAACATGTTTTTCAACTAGTAAAATAAACTTGCATTTTTCATGTTCCCTTTTCTATGCATTTAAGAAAACATTTGATTTCATCATACCTTTATTTCAAAACTTCACCTTTTTAATTTCTTAAAAAGGTTTAGATTTCTGGGTTTCGGCTTACTTGAATTACGTTACGCCTTTAGACGTTGCGTGATTTAAGTGCCGGTCACGAGCTAAATTTCGGGTCGTGACAAAGTTGGTATCAGAGCGCTAGGTTTAACCTTGGTTCAGGTTTAGATTTGACTTTGTGGAGTCTGTGTTGGAGATAGTGCCCTCAGAGTCAATTATTAGATCACAGGCACGTGATTGCAATGACTGAGGGAGGACCTATTCCGGTAGGACAGTCTTACTCAAGATGATAGTATGCTATCTGTTTTATCTTTATCATCATGTACTGCTTTAGGTGACCTTACAGGTCGCTATTACGCGTTGATAGAGCCCCTAGGATTCTTGCTTGACTGCCAGCAGTATGAGGGCGATCATATACATGGGAGCTGGTAGTCTATAAGCACATCCTTAAAAGGTCTCTAGTCGTGGGAGTTTCGAGACAGGGCATCGATACTCCAGAGTAGACTAGTGTATACAGTAGAGACCACGACGAGGGCTGGTGGCCGGTCTCACAAGCCACTGGTGTCAGTTGGTTCACCTAAGATGTATACAGGTGCTCATTGGGTTATGAGTACACCGGACAGGACTCGCCGGGAACATGCTAGTTGGTCCTATACCTGACGTCAGATGGCAGTTCCCTGGTGACATGTGCACATGTTAGTTCATCGACCTAAGGATCGTCATTTTTCTCGTGTGAGTTCCCACTGTACTTTGATTACTACCCTACCACGCTCAAAGGAGACGTGCAAACAGGTTTTAGTTGGGTACAGTCCTGAGCCACATGGAGGCAGTGAGCGGATCTGCAGGGGTTCGTCTCTCCCGGTATTGGAGGTGAGGTCGCGCTGTGTTTAGGAGAGCCATTACACAAAGCCCTTGGCCGAGGCAGGAGATTTATTGGTAGGTATTCTAGTAGTATCTCAGGGTGTTCTGGACTACACTCCGACACGACTTGTACCGCTTTGGGGGGTCTGACTTTTACCAACCTCCTAGGCCCGCCATGCGATGCTCATAGACGAACGGACCGGACTGTACGTATATTGTCACTGAAAGGCTCAGTAGGGTGTCAGGATGAGTTCGCTCACAGACGTCCCTTTTGGTCAATAGCTGGTAGCCCGTCACGTATGGCTAATACCTCTGACGTGCTAGTGGTTAAATCCACAGCCATAGTATTAACGAGTCTTTAGAGTCCCCCACAGACAGTTGCTCAAGTTTCGGGCGAAACGCTGTAGAGGCCGTATGGAGATATTTCAGGGTTCGATCAGATACGTGCGGTATTGCACGGATCATGATCGGACGGTTTATACTAGTGGGCTTTGGTTTAAGCCGGATCCTAGTATTGTACAGTGTAGATTTTGTCTCATTGCATTTGTATTTCGGTCGGAATACAAATGCGGGTATGTATATACAGTAGTGTGGTTTTCCTGTAATTTATTAAGAGATCAGTTTTTGGAGTTGCCAGTTTGCTTTCCGTTTCGGCCAATTTTCTTTGTATCTTTCATTGGCTGAAGATTGGTGGAGGAGGGCTTATTTGCATTTGTGCAAATAAGCATTTTTGTAAATCCCCGTCTCCTTTTTAAATGAAATTTCCTATTTTATGAATTCTAGTGATTACCTTATTCTTGACTTCATATATTTTTAGTTGGTTGTCTAAACCCTATTTTCCAGCTCTTTTGAAATTATAGTCCAAACCCTAAAAGCTAAAACCTAAGATTTAAAACCAAAGCCGAAACAAACCAAAATGAGCAAAACACTTAACATTAAACCAATTTTAAACATTCAGCCCATTTAGAATTTTAAATAAATCCCTTTTAAATATTATTCCCTCAGCCCAATTTAAGATTTTCTTAATATTTTCATTGTGAAATTCCACGGCCCAAAGTCTTTACTCAGCCCAATCCCAATTTAATTAATTCATTACCCAAATTTGAGCCGGTCCATCTCACTGCAGCCCATGACTTTATTTTAGAAAGGAAAATTTCTTTTGTGCCGGCCCACTCCCATTAACCCAAGCCCGCTCCCCCTCACTGTTCTTCTCCCTTCGAATTTTACCCAACGGCTACCTCCCTTAAACGCGCGCGCGACACGCCTCCTCCGCCGTCGCCCACGCCCTCGCCCTACCGTTGCCCCCACGACGCGCTCCTCTCATCCCCTTAACTCATTCCACCTCGCTCGCCCCCTCATTTTTTTCAGCATCCCTCATCTCTTTCCCCCACGAGAAACCCACCGAGCACAAAATTTTCTTCACCTCGCCGCCGGCGACGACCCCCGACAGCCCCACAGCAACCCTCAAATCGCTCCTCTACCAACCCTCTCCCTTCACGA
This sequence comes from Agapanthus africanus, assembly GCA_030015575.1. Taxonomy (NCBI): domain Eukaryota; kingdom Viridiplantae; phylum Streptophyta; class Magnoliopsida; order Asparagales; family Amaryllidaceae; genus Agapanthus; species Agapanthus africanus. The sequence goes on along the minus strand of JASDDO010000031.1, from coordinate 312,898,387 downwards.
ATTCTCCCTTCTTCAACCGAGCCCCTCTCAAATATCCCCTGCACACAACCCACTTCGACCAAGCTCGGCCACCTTATCCCCTCGACGACGACGAGCCACCCCACTTCACCTGAACCACACCTGTAGCCCTCAACACCCTCAGCATCACCCTCATCTCCCTAGACCCGACCCTCACTGCTCCCCATCTCTCCAAATCTCAAAAAAAAACCCATTTTTAAATTTCACCCCCTCACTGTGAAACTGCACCGTACACATAGCCGGAGCGCCGCCAACCGACGCCGCAGCACACCCCGGGAGACCCACAGGGCACCATTCTAGACTTCCAGCAGGCACAAAGACGACTCCGGAAACTCCGACGTAAAACCCGTGCTCGATCGAGGCTCGCGCGAACTTGTTCCGCGGCGTAAGACGCGCGTTCGTGACGACACTGCTGCCGTACGATCCCGAGGCATTCTCCAGGCAAGTATTTACTTGCTTCATGCTATAATAATAGTGTTACCCATCTAGATCATGTAGTTTACAACTTTCCGATTTCCTATACGTGTTAAAACCTAAGTGCTCGATGTTAGTTACCAATAGAAATAATCGTCTAATTTGACGGTAACCTATACATTCTGTTGGCCCTTTGAATGATGTATAACGTGTGTGAAATTTGCTGGAAAACACGATTGTTAGTAACGAAAATCGATACCCCTAAACATGTCGTTAAAACTGGAATTTCCCTCGTAACTGAAAACCAATAAAATCACCATAAATCATACACATATTGGAAAGATGCGTTCGAGGGCTTAAATCGAAGCCGACTCGACGAACTTTAATACTATGTAGAATTTTAATGTTTTCTGTTCTGAAACCCTGAAGATAATTGGATCGGAACATGACTCTGGACTGCAGTCCAGAGCGTTTCTGATTAGTGTGTTCTGTCTAAAGTCCTGCGTTCCCGTGTTTCTTGAAATCGTGTGATACGGAACCTTACAGTAGTAATAATATATTCCTGTTAGTGAAATAAAACAAGTGGTTTCATTCCGATTCATCGCAGTTTGTTATTTTAAACTTATTTTAAAAGGGCAGAACGTAAAGCTGTTCAGAACACTTTCTGAACTGACATTTGAGATTGAACTGTGTATAACTTTCAACGTACAGATGCGATTGAGGATCCGTCTGTTGCGTTGAATACTTTATTGAAAACCCTAAATTTCATTTAACTATGACATCGCTGAATTCTGACCCCAACTGGGTGCAATTCGTGTCGCGAAACAGATGATCAGTTCTGAAATTGAAATTCCAGCCGCGGGCACTTAAACTGAAACAGTTATATCTTGAAAACCGAAACTCCGATTGAACTGAAACAAATTTTGTTGAATTACTGACTGATTGTTCTATATATCTTACTTACATCATTTTTGCTGAATTCGTAACATATTAATTTGTGCAATTTATTTTAGTTCATGACATGCATGTTAATTCATAACATATAGAGCTTATTGGTAGCATACAATACATATATTATACCCTTGTCATATATACAGTGTTAGTGCGTGTGGACATTGCATTATCGTGCGTGATAGATGTTGGTTTAGGAGTGACAAGTACACCAATGGAAAGTGAACATTCGTGACAGTGATTGATACAGTGGATAGTGATGAAACCGTGTCATTGGTATACTTGTACACAACTAGATCAATATCATAAATAGTGTAACCTGGGGAAAAGGAGGAAATCAAAGTGGAAAGAGTATCGTATTTAGCGGGACCGTGTTTAGAGGATGATCATTCGAACCGTGATACTTATACGTGTAGGACAGGATCTAGCGATCCGGCCGACAGGGTTATGTCCCGGGCATGTGGGCCGTTGTCTCGGGTATGTACGAGACTCCTGTTAAACATGATCCTCCTTCCACTATGTGATTTCAAACATGACCTAAAGACCGATAGGGACACAAAACATATTCTGCATCATATTGTGACATAGTGATTACTTGCATTATTCTCATACCAGTATTACCTCATTTACCTGTGTCATCGTATTATAATAAAATTGTTATTGTGTCGCTCTGACGACCTGAGTATGCATGCTCAGATTCCGCGCGAGGACCAGCACCGGAGACGGATCTATCCTTTGAGTTCACGGAGATATAGTTGGTGGACCTGCTTCTTTCACTTCTTTCCATAAAAGAGATTGCGAGATTGAACTTGGTTAGTTATCGTTTTTATTATCTGTACTCTGTGAACAATGAAATTTTAATGTAATAAATTAGTGATGTGAATCCTTTAATACTGTGCTTTATTTACTGCTTACCATGTAGTGCTAGAAGCCGAAGTGTGACAACGGCAGGATGATTCCTTGACCGTAGGAGCATGGCTGGCCTAGTCATACCTCGTATTCCGTATTTTGGGATGCGGGGCGTGACAATTTTGGAGGGTTGTCTTTGCATTTTGTTGTGTCATGATGGTTGCACCATCCCTTGACTTCTTGACTTCTTCATGATTGCTTGACTTTGTGATGAGATGATTAGTTGATGGAGTGTGGGTTTTAGTGGGTGATCATTTCTTTTTCATGATCACCCTTTCTCTCTCTTGCATTATTCTTGTGGCTCCCTCATCCATACACCTCTCTCTCATTCTCACTCCCTTCACAATGTTTTGGCCGGCCATTGAGGGAGGGGGATGCCCATTTTTTTGGTGGGGATTTTTGTTCTCTTATGCTTGCAAAACTCCCTAACTTCATCTCCAAAAATATTATCATATCATTCCTCCACCAAAGGCAACTTTTAGTAACCCCAATGATACATAGCACTACACTCATTCTACAGCAAATCTTAGGCACGTCGACTCGCCAACTTCATGCCCGAGTTGCCTCGGTCAAGAGGTGGGAGCCCGTAAAAGAAGCCGGCGACGTGGTGCCCTTCCGGCGAAGAGGTGAAGACCGGAGATTCCGCGGGAGATCGGGACGACGACGAGAAGACCGAAGGACACGGATCGCTCGGTATATCTCTCTACCCCGTTCTTTAGTTAGCTAGAATTAGTTTAATGGCCCGATCCGGGACTTTTGTGCGCGGTGGTGCCGGTTTAACAGTTAAAGAAAATTATCTCTTCCGCATTTTGGCCTCGGAATGACGGCCGGGGCGCCGCCGTGCACTTACAGTGGTATCAGAGCCACGCCATTAACCTAGTCTAGCTTTGTCTAATATGTTTACATTTCCGATCGAACAAAATTCCAAAAACCGCGTTTTCATGTACATCAGTTCTCTGTCGAAATTTTTTTGGCTCCAAAATTTTTTCAGTGTGTTGCAGAAGTACATGCAGGGAATTACAAGCATACTGTAAAAATTCGACACCATGATTCCTTAGAAGGACCGCGGAACCGCGGCCAAAACCCCGTTATAGCCGCGGTTCTGCGAATGTAATATGTTAACATCGTGCCAAATTTCTACAGTAGCTTCCTGACTTGAGAATAGGGGTTTTGGAATATTATTTTTGGGCCCAGATTTTCTTTGAGTGCTACAGTAATGCTTGGGGCCCACTTGGTAAAATTTGATCGATCGAAAATTTTAAACACATTAGTTCACAGTATTTACATTATATCTGCGACCGTGAATGTCACTTGATCGGTAAATCCTGTCTAACTGCTATAGCCCGGTTAGATGGATTTGTGAACGTGACATTCACGTTGATGTTCTGTGTTGTGCTGTGATGTTGCGGATTGGTCGTCGGGGATAGCCTGGATGCAATGTTAGTATAGATTTGGTTGTATTATGTACATTTGATATTGCGGGGCGAGCGTCCGACATGTGGACTGCCGTCACTGCCTGTCTGTATATTATTCTTTTGGGGCACGACCGGGTCGAGGTCGATGTACCCGCTTTATGTATATTTTACTTTCTGTACTAGGATTACCATGCGGAGGGGTGCACGGATAGCCGGGTTCTAGAGGGAAATGGGCCCACATCTCATGGCATTGAGACGGAGGGGGCTTCACTCTAGAATTGGCGGGCTATTCGCCTCACTTGTAGGGGGTACAGGTTGACCCAGGAGGGGTGCCCAAGTTACCGGATTCTGTGAAGTGCTGGGTGGTCCATTCACATTGTTGAAGGGGGCTGCCCCACTTCAGGTTTTGGCGGGTAACTTGCCGCGCCCGTAGGGGTCTAGGATTTCTTTGCACATGCTATCCACACGACCAGGGGAACGTCGGGTATCAGTAGCGGCTCTATGAAACTCGGGGATCCAAGATATCTGTATTGTACTGTGATGCTTATTACTTTTCTGTGATGTTGCATTTTATCGCGCCTTGAGCGAAATATTATATATTGATATATATACTAGTAGATGTTGTATATGTTTTGCATCCGTGCTAGTCCAGTCCCCGCTCTGTCATTAGTTAACTAACCTAACGGGTAATGACGGGACCCAGTGGCGAATGCGGATGGCATATACGTACGTCATTATTTTCGTTCTTTATTGGTGTGATCAATTGATGGGACTGCGTTGATTCGGATCAATGCAAGTTAAAACAAACCTATTCTGATGTTGTTGGAACATTTTTCAAAAAGCTGTTATTGCAAGGGCGTTCTCTTTTATTTTGCACAGTGGTATTCGGTTATGAATATCCAACACCTCAGTCGACGAGGCAAGGGCCGAGATCCCTTCACCGGGAGTGACCCCTTGGACAGAAGTTTGCGTCAAGGCGATAACTTCACTTAGTCGTTTGCTTTTGCTTTGCATCGTGGTATTTAGTTGGAATATCCTGCACCTCATTCTACGGGGAAAGAGCCGAGATCCCTTCACCGGGAGTGACCTCTTTAGCAAAGGTTTTCGTCACTATATTTTTAAAAGCTATCCGGTTCCTTCAACGATATCAAGTTCATTACGTTAAAGGTTTTCGCCAGAAACCATTCGTAGCCCTCCGTCGTTTCACATGGGTAGTCAATAAGTATTCAAGCTATGTTTGCTGGCCAAAGTCAAGGCACAGTGATTGGTAGCTATTGGGTATTCATATGCAGCATAGATAGATGTGTTGGTTTGGGGAAGTCGTATAGCCTTGTTGGCCAAAGTCAAGGGCTTGTACGGGTGGGCTCAAATATGAGATCCTGATCCGGTATCAAGTACCCAGGAGGTAGGGCTGACCGTAAAACAGTTCTCAATTACAAGAACACCTGAAGTAGATGCAAAACCATGCTTCTTCTTCAACTGGGTATCCTGGAAATCCATACAATCCCCTTTCCCATTCTCATACTCATGACTGTTGTCACAAGTTAGAGCTGAACCAACGTTCCCCAGCCCCGAATAAGAATTCGGATCGGTCAAGCGATACATTTTATTATCTTGATTAGGGCGTGAAAAGGTTGCTGCCTGGAGAGAGAGAAAAGAAACACTCAGCGTATGCTCTTGCAAGATTAGATTGGTTTATTAGTTTATCTAACCAGGATGTCTCCCACTGTTTCCTCAAATTCTTCTTAAAACCTTTTTAAAAGAAGAACTAGTCAGGATTTAATTCACGTCACAATACTTGCTTAACCTTTCAGCCAGGCTAGTGTCGGTACTTCGAGGGAGGTTTTCCAACGCTTTCGCGAAGTTCCTTAATTCAAGAACCTCTTTTCCCTGGGGGCGTAGCCCCGCTAACACCTTTCTAGACACCTACTAGGTTTATAGCATTGATCGTTAAGTGAAATAATCTCCCGAGAGTAATCCAACTCATCAATGGGATCGGGATCCAACTGTCATTGTGTGATAACCTAGATGGAATCCACTCTAGTCACCACACTCCAGAAGGTATGCTAAATCTGCAAGTTTCAGTACTTTTGAAACTCCCGATGTGGTTTTTGCCCCTAGGACCCAGGTGATCTTGACACAGTCAACAAATCAAAGAGTCCTAGTCAAGTTCATCCCGTCGTTATCTTGATTACATTAAACCCACCTGCATAACCCTTGACACAGTCAACAAGGTTACACAAATGTCCTAACCAATCACATTGTATCCAGCAAATAAGCAACACATAGCTACCGTTCACTGCGCCTTGACACAGTCAACAAACGCAGCACGAATACTAAGTATAACTTATAATAAACGACGGAGGGCTACGACTGGGTTTTTGGCGAAAAACCCGTTAACGTAATGAACTTGATATCGTTGAAGGAACGTGATACATCTTTTTGAAAATATAGTGGCGAAAACTTTTGCAAAAGAGGTCACTCCCTGTGAAGGGATCTCGGCTCTTTCCTCGTCGAATGAGGTGCAGGATATTCTAAATTGAATACCTCGATGCAAAGCAAGAATAATCGACTATAGTGAAGTTATTACCGTGACGCAAACTTTTGTCCAAGGGGTCACTCCCGATGAAGGGATCTCGGCCCTTGCCTCGTCGACTGAGGTAATGGACATTCATAACCGAATACCTCGATGCAAAACAAAAGTGAATGTCCTTGTAATAACAGCTTTTTGAAAAGAAAAAAAAACTTGTTCCAACAACGTCTTTTAGGTTTATTTTCTTGCATTAGTTCTTTTAATGCGTCCCATCATTTAATATGACGTACGCTTATGCCATTCGCATTCGCCACGGGGCCCCGTCATCACCCGCTAGGTTACTTAACTAACGACAGAGCGAGGGCTGGGCTAGCGCGGCTGTAAAACATAAGCAACGCCTAAATAGTTATTATATATAGATATCCAGCAATGATAGCCAATCCAGATCACAGATGAACACTTTGGATATACTAGGAACCCGCGATTCGTTCGAGCCTGCAATGAAAAGCGGATTACACGGTCGCGATGAATAGCCAATACCCCACCCAAGACCCCTACGGGTGCGGCAAACTACCCGCCAAGTACCCGAAGCGAAGCAACCTCCCTCAACGCCATGAGTAGGCCACTCGGCATTTCGAGATACCCGATAGTTTGTGCACCCCCTCCATGGGTCTATCCTAGGAGAAAAAACAGTAAAAAGAATTATACAATGACGGCTACAACCCCGACCCGGTTGTGCGGCCATACAAATAATATTACCTCAATTTACAAATTTATTACATGAATGAAAGAAAAAGAAACTCTCATCTCACATCCACCCCGGCTATTCATCCGCGACAATCCAACGAGTTCATATACACAAACCACCATCAACACAGATCACAGATATGTATAACCCCCACTAATCGACGTATAGCGATTAGTAGACGTTCAATACACATATAACATTACAGAGATAACCATTAGCCAAAGTCTACAGAACATCGACCAAAAATACGGATTTATGAGCCCCAAAAACAAATTTTGCTTTCTGGAAAATCTGGGCAGAAAAGTCATATACCAAAAATCCCAAAATACCCCTCTAAGAAAACTGCAAGAAAAAGATTCCCCAACAGAGCCAACGCCGCCGCGGAAACGCGGCGCTTTGGACGAGTTGGGGGATGAAATTTCTCCAGTTTTCTAACAAAAGCCTGAGCCGATTTTTAGTGTATGATTTATTGCTTTTGGAACAGATCTGAAAATCGGAAGAAACTGAATTTTTCGGGGTGATTTTGCGGTTTTTTCGTCCGGTCGATATTCTAAATACTTTGCTAACATGCTAGGTTGTGTTTAGTTAGGCTCTGATACCACTGTTAGGTCCACGTTACCTCTCCCGGTACTTTCGGGGTTGCGGAAACGGTAAAACAAAAATTTTTCTGGACTTGGCAACATGGACCGTAAAAGCCGGATCTTTGCTAAACAATACACTAGCATCCTAACTAGAGATTTATCTACTCGGTTAGGGGTTATACCTCAACTTGAACTCCTTCTCTTCTTCTTGTTCTTCTCCTTGCTTGCTCCAAGGGTTGATCCGGACTTTGGTCACTCAACTTGAACTCCTTCTCTTCTTGTTGTTCTTCTCCTTGCTTGCTCCGGGGGTTGATCCGGACTTTGGTCACCTCCGCGGCCTCCTTGAGTCGAAGACGATCCACCCGAGAGATGTGCACCGAGCTCCACCTCGAGCCGAGATAACTAGGGCAAAGAGATTGCTAATCAAGCCCTAGGTTGTCTAGAAATGATCAATGGATGGTTTTGTCTTTGTGGGATCTTTATCTCTCAACACATTAGATCAAAAGATTAATCAAGAGGAGGAAGAAGAAGGAGGAGCAACAACCATGGTTCATTTCTTTTCTTCTCACTTGAAAACCAAGAGAGAGAATGAGAAAGAAATTATGATACAAAGAAAAGTAACCATGGTTGCAATAATGAAAAAAACAACATCATTACTAATCCCATCAAGATAAAGTTTGATGGCTACATTGAAATGACCATTATCATAATCCAAAAGAAAAAGAAAATGAAAAGAAGAGTGTAGATCCCTCTTGAAAGTCAATGGTCAACACGGTCAACCGGTCAACAAAGTCAAGAGAGGTCAACGGGGTCAAATCGTCAATGCAATTAGCCATCATAAAATTATCACTAAAAGGATTAGTAAATGATATCCGCGGCTCATAATGGTTTTGACCAAACGAACTGTCAAAACCCTAATGAGTCCGCCTCAAAATGGTTTTGACCGAATCAACTGTCAAAACCCTAATGAGCCTGCCACATAACGGTTTTGGCCGAACCAACTGCTAAAACCCTAATGAGGCACCTCCTCCTTCACCGCTCCGGAAAACTGTGCATACACACCTGCATCCGTATTCCGTAGAATGCGGATGCACAGAAGACAAAACAAATCCATCCGTGCAATACTAGGATCCAGCTTAAACCAAAGCCCACTAGTACTGCCTGCCCGAACACCATACGCACACAAGTGTACGTAAGTGATCGCAGCCCTGCCGTAAAACCATACGGCCTCTACACGTTTCGCTCAGTGCAGGGAAACTCTCTGTGTGGGACTCTAAAGACTCGACACTACGCTGGCAGTGGGTTTAACCACAGACCGCAAGCGGCACTAGCTGTACGTAACGGTCCCAAGGTAGATGTCGATAAGAAGGCCGATGATGTAAACCCATCCGAACTCCTACTGAGCCTATATGTGACAATCACCGTACAGTCCGGTCTGTTCGTCTGATACATCGCATGGCGGGCCTAGGGGGAGGTAAACGTCAGTCCCCTAATAGCGGTATAAGTCGTGTCGGAGTGAAGCCCAATACACCCTGAGATAACACTGGAAACCTACCAGTATATCTCGCTTGCCCTGGCCAGGGACTACTCGTGTAATGGCTCTCCTAGACACAGCGCGATGTCAACCCCCAATACCGGGAGAGACGAATCCTGTCTAACCGTCACTGCCTCCAAGTGCTTCGGGACTGCTCCCAACTACTACCTGTTTGCACGACTCAGTAGAGCCGTGGTAGGGTAGTAATCAAAGAATAGTGGGAACACACTCGAGGCGAAGTGACAGTGTCAAGTCAGCGGACTAAGCTGTACTCATGTCACCTGGGAACTGATAACTGACGATAGGTATAATACCAACCATCAGTTCCCGACGAGTCCTGTCCAGTGTACTCGTAACCTAACGAGCACCCGCATACTATCTTAAGTACGACGTACCGACGGCTGTGGGACAGACCGTCTCCCGTGCTGGGATGAGAAGCGCATACGCTAGTCTACTCCGGAGTATCCATGCCCTATCTCGATACTCCCACGACTAGGGACGTATATAAGGATGTGCTTGTAGATTACCCAGCCCCCACGAGTGTGATCGCCATCACAACGCCGGTAATCAAGCAAAGATCCTAAGGCCTCTACTAATGCGTATAGGTGATATAATAAATAAACACACATGTACACATTAAAGCAGAGACAAACCAAGTAGCATACTACTATATTGAGCAAGATTGTCTGTACAACTGTGAATATCCCAAGCTTCCATCAAGTAATATACATACTAGTATGATACAGTAATGGCCTCTAGGGCATATACACTAACAATCTCCCACTTGCACCAAGGCCATGTACTGGCGTATCGAAGACCTATCATCTCGATCAGCCGCTCGAACTGAGTCTGGGGTATGGCCTTCGTGAATGGGTCCGCTGTGTTGTCCTTTGTGTCCACTCTCCGCACCTCGATCTCCTGGCGATCAATGATCTCCCTGATCAGGTGATACCGCCTTAAGATGTGCCTGGATTTCTGATGGGACCTTGGTTCCTTCGCTAAAGCTATAGCCCCATTGTTATCGCAATACAAAGGTATTGGGTCAACAATGGACGGAACCACCTGAAGTACACTAATGAACTTCTTTATCCAGACTGCCTCTTTTGCGGCATCGCTTGCAGCAATGTATTCAGCCTCCATCGTCAAGTCTGCGACGGTATCCTGCTTGGAACTCCTCCAACATACCGCCCCTCCGTTGAGGGTAAACACAAAACCCGAGACGGACTTGCTGTCATTTTTGTCACTCTGGAAGCTTGAATCGGTAAAGGACTCGACCCTGAGGTCTCCATTACCGTAAACCAGGAACATCTCCTTAGTCCTTCTCAGGTACTTGAGAATGTTCTTCACTGCTGTCCAGTGGTCCTCCCCTGGGTCTGACTGATACCGGCTCACCGCGCTCAGCGCGTAAGCTACATCTGGTCTTGTACATAGCATTGCATACATTATAGATCCTACCGCCGAAGCGTAGGGTATAGTGCTCATGCGAACCCTCTCCTCGTCAGTCTTAGAAGACATCTTCTTGGAGAGGGTAATTCCGTGCAATGCGGGTATGTTACCATGCTTGGAATCCTCCATACTAAATCTCTTTAGTACGGTCTCTATGTACCTGGACTGCGAAAGTCCCAGTAGTCTCTTGGATCTATCTCTATAGATCTTGATCCCCAGAATGTACGAGGCATCACCCAGGTCCTTCATGGAGAACCTTCGTGACAAAAATAGCTTGACCGATTGTAGCATAGGAATATCATTTCCTATCAAAAGAATGTCGTCCACGTACAAGACTAGGAATACGACAGTTCGTCCTACAATCTTCTTATAGACACAGGGTTCATCTTCGTTCTTGATGAAATCAAATTCCTTGATTACCTCATCAAAACAGATGTTCCAGCTCCGCGATGCGTGCTTTAATCCATAAATGGATTTAAGCAACTTGCACACCTTCCCGCTGCTCCCACTGTCTACGAAACCTTCTGGTTGATCCATGTAAACGCACTCTTCCAAACAACCGTTTAGGAAATCCGTTTTAACATCCATCTGCCAGATTTCATAGTCATGGAAGGCAGCAATGGCAAGTAGGATCCGAATGGATTTGAGCATAGCCACCGGAGAAAAATTTCATCATAGTCCAAACCAGGTCTTTGACGAAAACCTTTTGCAACGAGTCTAGCCTTATAGGTTTCCACCTGCCCATCTACACCAAGTTTCCTTTTGTAGATCCATTTGCATCCAACGGGTTTTACCCCAGGTGGAGCAATATCCAAGGTCCACACTTTATTAGCGTACATGGACTCCATTTCGGATTGCATTGCTTCCTGCCACTTATCAGAGTCCCTACTGATAATGGCCTGCCTGAAACTGGTAGGGTCATCTTCTTCCAAGATGCAATCCTCTCGATCCCCGTCTATAAGAAAACCGTAGTATCTCTCGGGCGGATGAGAAATCCTACCAGATCTGCGGAGTGGCTGAGGTTCGTCGGTTGTAACTGAATCTAGCGGTTCCACCAAGTCTTTTATTAAAGCTTGTGTTTCTGGAATTTCATCCAGTTCTACCGTGCTGCCACTAAGGTTTTTAACAAGAAATTCTTTTTCTAAAAATGTGGCATTTCTTGAAACAATTATCTTCTGTTCCTCTGCATGGTAGAACAGATACCCACTTCAATCTTTTGGGTATCCCACAAACTTACACAAAACGGCCGGTGCCTCAAGTTTGTCTGGGTTCTGCTTTTTGACATAAGCTGGGCAACCCCAAATCTTAATATATTTAAGATACAAACTCTTACCACTCCATATTTCATACGGAGTCTTAGGCACGGATTTGGATGGAACTTGATTCAATAGATGTGCTGCAGTTTGAAGTGCATATCCCCAGAATGAAAGAGGTAACTCAGCACTACTCATCATGGAGCGAACCATATCCAATAGGGTACGATTCCTCCGCTCCGAAACACCGTTGTGCTATGGTGTATAAGGAGGAGTAAGCTGAGAGAGAATACCATTCTCTTTTAAGTAACCTAGGAATTCCGTGCTTAAGTACTCCCCTCCCCTGTCAGACCGGAGGATCTTGATACTTTTGCCTGTCTGGTTCTCTACTTCGTTTCTAAATTCCCTGAATTTCTCAAAATCTTCAGATTTGTGTTTCATCAGATACACATATCCGAACCTAGAGAGATCGTCAGTGAATGTGATGAAGTACGAGAACCCACCCCTTGCATGTATAGACATTGGACCGCATACATCACTATGTACGAGTCCCAAGAGCTCGGTTGCTCTTTCTCCATGTCCGGTGAACGGAGATTTGGTCATCTTCCCTTTGAGACAGGACTGACGAGTTTCATAAGATGAAAACTCGAACGCATTCAAGAGTCCATCTTTATGCAACTTACTCAGTCTTTTCTCTCCGATATGACCAAGTCTACAATGCCACAAGTAGGATTCATTCGTATCTGAATTCTTCCTCTTGCGTGTGTTTTGTATATTGAGAACTGTATTCTGATTTAGAACGTAGATACCATTACACAGTGTACCCTCTGCAACCAGTACCTTATGAAGGTAAATGTTCATGATATTCTTGTCAAGAACAAAGTTATATCCATCTTTATCGAGTAAAGAAACTGATATGATGTTGCAAACCATGGAGGGTACATAGTAGCAATCGTTCAAAATCATAGTCTTGCCATTTGGCAATACTAGGTGATATTCACCGACGGCTGCCGCATTAACTTGTGCTCCGTTTGCTACTCTGAGCGACATATCACCCGGTGCAACTTTCCTACTTTTTCTCAGTCCCTGTAATAAATTACAGATATGAGATCCTGATCCGGTATCAAGTACCCAGGAGGTAGGGCTGACCGTAAAACAGTTCTCAATTACAAGAACACCTGAAGTAGATGCAAAACCATGCTTCTTCTTCAACTGGGTATCCTGGAAATCCATACAATCCCCTTTCCCATTCTCATACTCATGACTGTTGTCACAAGTTAGAGCTGAACCAACGTTCCCCAGCCCCGAATAAGAATTCGGATCGGTCAAGCGATACATTTTATTATCTTGATTAGGGCGTGAAAAGGTTGCTGCCTGGAGAGAGAGAAAAGAAACACTCAGCGTATGCTCTTGCAAGATTAGATTGGTTTATTAGTTTATCTAACCAGGATGTCTCCCACTGTTTCCTCAAATTCTTCTTAAAACCTTTTTAAAAGAAGAACTAGTCAGGATTTAATTCACGTCACAATACTTGCTTAACCTTTCAGCCAGGCTAGTGTCGGTACTTCGAGGGAGGTTTTCCAACGCTTTCGCGAAGTTCCTTAATTCAAGAACCTCTTTTCCCTGGGGGCGTAGCCCCGCTAACACCTTTCTAGACACCTACTAGGTTTATAGCATTGATCGTTAAGTGAAATAATCTCCCGAGAGTAATCCAACTCATCAATGGGATCGGGATCCAACTGTCATTGTGTGATAACCTAGATGGTATCCACTCTAGTCACCACACTCCAGAAGGTATGCTAAATCTGCAAGTTTCAGTACTTTTGAAACTCCCGATGTGGTTTTTGCCCCTAGGACCCAGGTGATCTTGACACAGTCAACAAATCAAAGAGTCCTAGTCAAGTTCATCCCGTCGTTATCTTGATTACATTAAACCCACCTGCATAACCCTTGACACAGTCAACAAGGTTACACAAATGTCCTAACCAATCACATTGTATCCAGCAAATAAGCAACACATAGCTACCGTTCACTGCGCCTTGACACAGTCAACAAACGCAGCACGAATACTAAGTATAACTTATAAGAAACGACGGAGGGCTACGACTGGGTTTTTGGCGAAAAACCCGTTAACGTAATGAACTTGATATCGTTGAAGGAACGTGATACATCTTTTTGAAAATATAGTGGCGAAAACTTTTGCTAAAGAGGTCACTCCCTGTGAAGGGATCTCGGCTCTTTCCTCGTCGAATGAGGTGCAGGATATTCCAAACTGAATACCTCGATGCAAAGCAAGAATAATCGACTATAGTGAAGTTATTACCGTGACGCAAACTTTTGTCCAAGGGGTCACTCCCGATGAAGGGATCTCGGCCCTTGCCTCGTCGACTGAGGTGCTGGGCATTCATAACCGAATACCTCGATGCAAAACAAAAGTGAATGTCCTTGTAATAACTGCTTTTTTAAAAGAAAAAAACTTGTTCCAACAACGTCTTTTAGGTTTATTTTCTTGCATTAGTTCTTTTAATGCGTCCCATCATTTAAATCCTACCATTGCACAAAACAACCAAAATATGACGTACGCTTATGCCATTCGCATTCACCACGGGACCCCGTCATCACCCGTTAGGTTACTTAACTAACGACAGAGCGGGGGCTGGGCTAGTGCGGCTGTAAAACATAAGCAACGCCTAAATAGTTATTATATATAGATATCCAGCAATGATAGCCAATCCAGATCACAGATACACACTTTGGATATACTAGGAACCCACGATTCGTTCGAGCCTGCAATGAAAAGCGGATTACACGGTCGCGATGAATAGCCAATACCCCACCCAAGACCCCTACGGGTGCGGCAAACTACCCGCCAAGTACCCGAAGCGAAGCAACCTCCCTCAACGCCATGAGTAGGCCACTCGGCACTTCGAGATACCCGGTAGTTTGTGCACCCCCTCCATGGGTCTATCCTAGGAGCAAAAACAGTAAAAAGAATTATACAATGACGGCTACAACCCCGACCCGGTTGTGCGGCCATACAAATAATATTACATCAATTTACAAATTTATTACATGAATGAAAGAAAAAGAAACTCTCATCTCACATCCACCCCGGCTATTCATCCGTGACAATCCAACGAGTTCATATACACAAACCACCATCAACACAGATCACAGATATGTATAACCCCCACTAATCGACGTATAGCGATTAGTAGACGTTCAATACACATATAACATTACAGAGATAACCATTAGCCAAAGTCTACAGAACATCGACCAAAAATACGGATTTATGAGCCCCAAAAACAAATTTTGCTTTCTGGAAAATCTGGGCAGAAAAGTCATATACCAAAAATCCCAAAATACCCCTCTAAGAAAACTGCAAGAGAAAGATTCCCCAACAGAGCCAACGCCGCCGCGGTTCCGCGGCATAAGCAAGCTTATGCCGCGGTTCCGCGGCATAAGCAAGCTTATGCCGCGGAAACGCGGCTCATTGGACGAGTTGGGGGATGAAATTTCTCCAATTTTCTAACAAAAGCCCGAGCCGATTTTTAGTGTATGATTTATTGCTTTTGGAACAGATCTGAAAATCGGCAGAAACTGAATTTTTCGGGGTGATTTTTGGGTTTTTTCGTCCGGTCGATATTCTAAATACTTTGCTAACATGCTAGGGTGTGTTTAGTTAGGCTCTGATACAACTGTTAGGTCCACGTTACCTCTCCCGGTACTTTCGGGGTTGCAGAAACGTTAAAACAAAATTTTTTCTGGACTTGGCAACATGGACCGTAAAAGCCGGATCTTTGCTAAACAATACACTAGCATCCTAACTAGAGATTTATCTACTCGGTTAGGGGTTATACCTCAACATGAACTCCTTCTCTTCTTCTTGTTCTTCTCCTTGCTTGCTCCAAGGGTTGATCCGGACTTTGGTCACTCAACTTGAACTCATTCTCTTCTTGTTGTTCTTCTCCTTGCTTGCTCCGAGGGTTGATCCGGACTTTGGTCACCTCCGCGGCCTCCTTGAGTCGAAGACGATCCACCCGAGAGATGTGCACCGAGCTCCACCTCGAGCCGAGATAACTAGGGCAAAGAGATTGCTAATCTAGAAGCCCTAGGTTGTGTAGAAATGATCAATGGATGGTTTTGTCTTTGTGGGATCTTTATCTCTCAACACATGAGATCAAAAGATGAATCAAGAGGAGGAAGAAGAAGGAAGAGCAACAACCATGGTTCATTTCTTTTCTTCTCACTTGAAAACCAAGAGAGAGAATGAGAAAGAAATTATGATACAAAGAAAAGTAACCATGGTTGCAATAATGAAAAAAACAACATCATTACTAATCCCATCAAGATAAAGTTTGATGGCTACATTGAAATGACCATTATCATAATCCAAAAGAAAATGAAAATGAAAAGAAGAGTGTAGATCCCTCTTGAAAGTCAATGGTCAACACGGTCAACAAAGTCAAGAGAGGTCAACGGGGTCAAATGGTCAATGCAATTAGCCATCATAAAATTATCACTAAAAGGATTAGTAAATGATATCCGTGGCTCATAATGGTTTTGACCAAACGAACTGTCAAAACCCTAATGAGTCCGCCTCAAAATGGTTTTGACCAAATCAACTGTCAAAACCCTAATGAGCCTGCCACATAACGGTTTTGGCCGAACCAACTGCCAAAACCCTAATGAGGCACCTCCTCCTTCACCGCTCCGGAAAACTGTGCATACACACCTGCATCCGTATTCCGTAGAATGCGGATGCACAGAAGACAAAACAAATCCATCCGTGCAATACTAGGATCCGGCTTAAACCAAAGCCCACTAGTACTGCCTGCCCGAACACCATACGCACACAAGTGTACGTAAGTGATCGCAGCCCTGCCGTAAAACCATACGGCCTCTACACGTTTCGCTCAGTGCAGGGAAACTCTCTGTGTGGGATTCTAAAGACTCGACACTACGCTGGCAGTGGGTTTAACCACAGACCGCAAGCGGCACTAGCTGTACGTAACGGTCCCAAGGTAGATGTCGATAAGAAGGCCGATGAGGTAAACCCATCCGAACTCCTACTGAGCCTGTATATGACAATCTCCGTACAGTCCGGTCTGTTCGTCTGATACATCGCATGGCGGGCCTAGGGGGGCGGTAAACGTCAGTCCCTTAATAGCGGTACAAGTCGTGTCGGAGTGAAGCCCAATACACCCTGAGATAACACTGGAAACCTACCATTATATCTCGCTTGCCCTGGCCAGGGACTACTCGTGTAATGGCTCTCCTAGACACAGCGCGATGTCAACCCCCAATACCGGGAGAGACGAATCCTGTCTAACCGTCACTGCCTCCAAGTGCTTCACGACTGCTCCCAACTACTACCTGTTTGCACGACTCAGTAGAGCCGTGGTAGGGTAGTAATCAAAGAATAGTGGGAACACACTCGAGGCGAAGTGACAGTGTCAAGTCAGCGGACTAAGCTGTACTCATGTCACCTGGGAACTGATAACTGACGTTAGGTATAATACCAACCATCAGTTCCCGACGAGTCCTGTCCAGTGTACTCGTAACCTAACGAGCACCCGCATACTATCTCAAGTACGACGTACCGACGGCTGTGGGACAGACCGTCTCCCGTGCTGGGATGAGAAGCGCATACGCTAGTCTACTCCGGAGTATCAATGCACTATCTCGATACTCCCACGACTAGGGACGTGTATAAGGATGTGCTTGTAGATTACCCAGCCCCCACAAGTGTGATCTACATCACAACGCCGGTAATCAAGCAAAGATCCTAAGGGCTCTACTAATGCGTATAGGTGATATAATAAGTAAACACACATGTACACATTAAAGCAGAGACAAACCAAGTAGCATACTACTATATTGAGCAAGATTGTCTGTACAACTATGAATATCCCAAGCTTCCATCAAGTAATATACATACTAGTATGATACAGTAATGGCCTCTAGGGCATATACACTAACAATTAGGAATTGGGTGATCATCCTCATTATATCGGGATTCGTTGTAATCAGTGATATTTGAGGAAATCACCTGGGTTGTTTAACGGACGACAAATATTTGGTTTTGAATATCCGTTGTTATTCACCAATTTCAAATTGATATATCTGTACGTCTATTTTTATAAAGTGAGATATACCTTTTTGAAATTATGTCTGTGACATTTACCTATATCAGTGGATGGTTAGGTAAGGAGCATTAAACAGCGGTGTAATTCTTCTTAACCCTAAGTACAGTTTTCAACCTACGACACACAAGGAGTGAGTTGTCTGACTCAAGGGAATTATACAGAGTATTGTATGTTGTTCAGTGTCCATTAGGACAGAAGGGATGGTCCTCGTACTATGGTTTACTTATGACTTCTCTAGTTTTTAGGCAGGTGTTTCGTAGAAACACAGGGTCCAAGTTTGAGAAGTTATAGGTATATGAATAAAGTAGAAGACCAAGTATTGCAAGTATCGGGATTCTTCAAAGTGATCGAAGATGTAGAAACTTGTGTATGGTATTCAGTTGACAGTAATGATTAAGAGAACTTGCTTCTCTTTCAGGTTACTCATAATTGGAAGCATTCCTAAGTTGAGTAACGCTGATCGGCCTCCTTCCATTTAGTTGACATGCACTAGAGACAGCTGCATGATTTGAATCTGGTTCAATTAAATTAGTGCCTCTGTTTCTATATTGGATATAGAACAGTTCATATCTTAACGATGTTAAGGTACGGGGAGTTGTCCGGCTTATGCTTAAAACCAGACTCCGGACTACTCAAGGCACGTTTCTGTAATGGCTGTTTGTGGGTTGACCCAGGCTATAACGAGGGTTGACTTTCTACCATCTGGAAGATCAATAGTGATATTGTTCTAGGCTCGCCACAGTTTTTAAGTAAAATGGATTTTTTCAGAAAACAGTAGTGGGAGTATGGTAGAACTGGAAGTAATTCCAGAACCGCAAACGATTACTGAAAATTTGATAAGAACCTAAAGATTCAATCTGGTTTGACATTCCATTGGCCACTTCGCAGATACAGTGGGTAACCTCAGGCACTCAAGAGGTACTCCGGTAGCCTCAAGGACGGTGGCAAGGAGGTTCTTGTTTACCCAGACTTGCCATTGCTGTTGTTCCAGACTGTGAGACCCGGCAGGAGGATGAGTATAGCGTCGTTCTGAACTGGCTTTAGAAGCGTACGTGTATATGACTCTGCCAGAGGGTTGTCGAAGTCAGTGGGAGCAGCGGAAGCATAGTGGACAAGTGGCTTATGTCTATTTATAGACTAAAGCAGATATAGCAGAGATAGATAATCTATTTCTGATGTGACAGTCATAGGTTTGACTTCATCAGAATAGGGGATGGATCTGTTAAAAAGGTACTAGGGTGTGTTGTCATGGTATTTGGATGATATACACAGAGTAGGAAAAAAAACTCCTATACTACGATCGGTTATACATTGGTTGTCACACAGTGGTTTCTCCACATGGGACTTGGACATTATATCAAACATTCTGGTTACTGGATCTATGGTTTTAGATCTAGATTTGGGTGGTTTCCCAATCAGGGTACTTAGACAGCATTCTAAGATTATTTAGAATGGACAACTCCTGGCACGGTAGTGTACCTGCAGATGATGGAGTCACCCTCTCTAAAGCTGTCTTACAGACTAAAGGGGAGAGGGATGTGCATGATTGGCAGATCACTTGCTTAGGCAATTGAGTCAATCATGAGATGTCAAGTACCACACCAGAGGTTGTTTTTGCACGAGATGCAATAAGTTGATATTAATCCAATCCTGGAGAAACAATCGGAAGCAGTTTTAGAACATAAGTGGATGTTCTAGGGATATGATAACGACAGCCTCATTCGGGAGACAGTTATCATTCCAGGCTTCCAAGGTGACCTGGATGACAGAGAGGTTGTCAGAGTTATAGTTTTCCCTCTGACGAGGGGCAGTATTTTGGACAGGTGGTCCAAGGGGATACTGAAGGATGCATGGCACAAGATACTGATTAAGTTCAGTTGACGATACAGTCTAAGAAGTTTGGATTTGAAGTTCATTTATGAGCTAGGTCACATCAGTCATCCAAACACATTCTAAGACAGGTATTGCTCATTTCGGGAGATGGCTTTCTCCGCGAACTAGAGATATAGAGAGACATAGAAAGAAACATCAAAGCGGATCCACTCACTGAGGCTATTCCTCGAACGCAATAGTTTCGCAAACGAGCTTTGTGAGACAGACTAGTAGAGGAGTTGGGTGTTCGGTATCACACGGGCTGTGAGTATGCGACATCGCAATAATTAGCTTTGAGTGCAAGTGGGAGATTGTTGGAGATAGTGCCCTCAGAGTCAATTATTGGATCACAGGCACGTGATTGCAATGATTGAGGGAGGACCTATTCCGGTAGGACAGTCTTACTCAAGATGATAGTATGCTATCTGGATTATCTTTATCATCGTGTACTGCTTTAGGTGACCTTACAGGTCGCTATTACGCATTGATAGAGCCCCAAGGATTCTTGTTTGACTGCCAGCAGTATGAGGGCGATCATATACGTGGGAGCTGGTAGTCTATAAGCACATCCTTAAAAGGTCCCTAGTCATAGGAGTTTCGAGACAGGGCATCGATACTCCAGAGTAGACTAGTGTATACAGTCGAGACCCCGACGAGGGGCGGTGGCCGGTCTCACAAGCCACCGGTGTCAGTTGGTTCACTTAAGATGTATACAGATGCTCATTGGGTTATGAGTACACCGGACAGGACTCGCCGGGAACGTGCTAGTTGGTCTTATACCTGACGTCAGATGGCAGTTCCCTGGTGACATGTGTACAGGTTAGTTCATCGACCTGAGGATCGTCATTTGTCTCGTGTGAGTTCCCACTGTACTTCGATTACTACCCTACCACGCTCAAAGGAGACGTGCAAACAGGTTTTAGTTGGGTACAGTCCCGAGCCACATGGAGCAGTGAGCGGATCTGCAGGGGTTCGTCTCTCCCGGTATTGGGGGTGAGGTCGCGCTGTGTCTAGGAGAGCCATTACACAAAGCCCTCGGCCGAGGCAGGAGATTTACTGGTAGGTATTCCAGTAGTATCTCAGGGTGTTCTGGGCTACACTCTGACACGACTTGTACCGCTTTTGGGGGTCTGACTTTTACCAACCTCCTAGGCCCGCCATGCGATGCTCATAGATGAACGGACCGGACTGTACGGATATTGTCACTGACAGGCTCAGTAGGGTGTCAGGATGAGTTCGCTCACAGACGTCCCTTTTGGTCAATAGCTGGTAACCCGTCACGTATGGCTAATACCTCTGACGTGCTAGTGGTTAAATCCACAGCCATAGTATTGACGAGTCTTTAGAGTCCCCCACAGACAGTTGCTCAAGTTTCGGGCGAAACGCTGTAGAGGCCGTATGGAGATATGGCCGGGTTTGATCAGATACGTGCGATATTGCACGGATCATGATCGGACGGTTTATACTAGCGGGCTTTGGTTTAAGCCGGATCCTAGTATTGTACAGTGTAGATTTTGTCTCATTGCATTTGTATTTCGGTCGGAATACAAATGCGGGTATGTATATACAGTAGCGGGGTTTTCCTGTAATTTATTACGGGATCAGTTTTTGGAGTTGCCAGTTTGCTTTCCGTTTCGGCCAATTTTCTTTGTATCTTTCATTGGCTGAAGATTGGTGGAGGAGGGCTTATTTGCATTTGTGCAAATAAGCATTTTTGAGGGTTGTCTTTGCATTTTGTTGTGTCATTATGGTTGCACCATCCCTTGACTTCTTGACTTCTTCATGATTGCTTGACTTTGTGATGAGATGATTGGTTGATGGAGTGTGGGTTTTAGTGGGTGATCATTTCTTTTTCATGATCACCCTTTCTCTCTCTTGTATTATTCTTGTGGCTCCCTCATCCATACACCTCTCTCTCATTCTCACTCCCTTCACAATGTTTTGGCCGGCCATTGAAGGAGGGGGCTGCCTATTTTTTTGGTGGGGATTTTTGTTCTCTTATGCTTGCAAAAATCCCCAACTTCATCTCCAAAAATGTTATCATATCATTCCTCCACCAAAGGCAACTTTTAGTAACCACAATGAGACATAGAACTACACTCATTCTACAGCAAATCTTGGGCATGTCGACTCGCCAGCTTCGTGCCCGAGTTGCCTCGGTCAAGAGGTGGGAGCCCGTAAAAGAAGCCGGCGACGTGGTGCCCTTCCGGTAAGGAGGTGAAGACCGGAGATTCCGCGGGAGATCGGGACGACGACGAGAAGACCGAAGGACATGGATCGCTCGGTATATCTCTCTACCCCGTTCTTTAGTTAGCTAGAATTAGTTTAATGGCCCGATCCGGGACTTTTGTGCGCGGTGGTGCCGGTTTAACAGTTAAAGAAAATTATCGCTTCCGCATTTTGGCATTGGAATGACGGCCGGGGCGCCGCCGTGCACTTACAGTCTGGGGCGTAAATATTTTGGAACCTAGGCTTGACCTTACAGAACTTAGACTTGAACATGGGGGGTATTAGATCCGAATTTTCATTACATAGGTTGACCCTGATTAATGGAGTAGGTAGCTTGAGTAGAGTGACGTACCGTACGTATGTTCCGCGGCATATTTACGATATGATACTCCACTTAAGAAACCTTAGGAGGTACATATTTTAAGACTTGTGATTCTCTTCGTTCCCTTGATCATACATCCATTTGAGATCCTTGATTCTATTCGTTTCCATGATCATACTCTCATTGATTCTGTTCCTCCTTATGATCATGTATCCATTCTGGATCTGTTGATTCCTTTCATTCCTTTGATCTACATTAATCGATACATGCTTGAGGTTCCTGTCACCATAGTTTGAGCACAGATTGAGCTGCTGCTAGTGTTGCGGTCGGGGCGAGCTCGTCATGGGCGTAGACTGACCATCGTGTTTTCTGGTGACACGAGAACATCTCGATTTTGTATTGGTGTCGTGACCTTTTGTTGAGGCGAGTGTTCGGTTTTGCACCTGATCATCGGGCCATTGTTAGAGGCTGCCTGTTGTGGGAAGACTGTTGGTGTACAGCCTACGTCGGAGATTGTGATGCCGTCTACCTTGCAGAAAGGTGACCCAGCTATTACAGGAACTGATGGGATGTCGCTTCCAGACCGTACGAGCAGAGATCGCTGGAGCTCAGGCAGAGATGCGACAGACTATATCTAATCTATCCTGAGTGGAGAGATGAAGGTGATTCGTCAGATTTGATGCGCCGACGCAGGCTCAGTTGAGTTGAAGATTTCCAGTGTGGAGATTTCTTACTCAGATCTAGAGTAAATCGATCCGGAGATGACGTTGTTCGTTGGATGATCCGATAGAAGATCAGTAAGTGGACCAGCTTCAGATAGAGGACCTCACCCAGATGCGTTGTGAGTTGATCGAGAACGGATGAATAAGGAATATTCCTCCGATGATATGGATGAGTTCTCGAGGACGTGTTCCGCTAGATATCTTCTACAGAGTGATGAAGATACCGAGTTCGCGATTTCGAGTCCGTGCGAGAGATTCCGGATTGACTGTAGCCGAGAACAATTGCAGTACACAGATAACATGATGTGATGTCGAAGTGGACGATAATAAAGGCGAATGGAGCAAGAGGTTCGTGCGAGATGTTAACGAGCTGCTGTTACTCCGCGTTGAGATTAGAGATCTGATATGTATACAGAGGCGCGAGATACGACCAGTTCCCGAGGAAATGTTGTGCTGAGTGTTGGCTATAGCGCCCTCAAGTCAATTATTGGATCACAGGCATGTGATTGCAATGATTGAGAGAGGACCTATACCGGTAGAACAGTCTTACTCGAAATGATAGTATGCTATCTGGTTTGTCTTTATCATCATGTACATGCTTCAGGTGACATTACATATCACTATTACATGTTGATAGAGCCCATAAGATTCTTGCTTGACTACCAGCGGTATGATGGCGATCATATACGTGAGAGTTGGGCAGTCTATAAGCACATCCTTAAAGTGTCCCTAGTCGTGGGAGTTTCGAGACTGGGCATCGGTACTCCATGAGTAGACTGGTGTATACGGATCGAGACCCTGACGAGGGGCGGTGGCTGGTCTCACAAGCCATTGGTGTCAGTTGGTTCACCTAAGATAGTATACAGGTGCTCATTGGGTTATGAGTACACCGGACGGACTCGCAGGGGCACTGCTGATTGGTACTATTGTCACGACCCGAAATAGCACGTGACTGGCCCTTGAATCATATGAAGTCTATAGGACCCCATCTAATTCAAGTATGCCAAAAGCACAGAAATCTAAAACCATTTTAAATAATAAATGAGGGAAAACTTGTTTTAAAGAAAGTGATTTTAAAACCATTTTAAATAATAAATGAGGAAAAACTTGTTTTAAAGAAAGTGATTTTAATAGCGTAATGCCGAATTATGCGCGTTTAAAATATCAAATCTTTTCTGAAATTTTCGGTAGAGTTTCTTTTGTAAATACTGGCCCCAAACGGGGTACAACATGATAAATATAGACATGAATGATAAAAGGCATCCCCAAGCGGGAGCTAGCACTTCGTCAATCGATGGTCACAACCACGCAAGCAATATAATATACAACGCCGAAGGGCGAGGATCAAAACTCAAAAAGAAACTCGAAATCATCAAGAAAACCATAATACTACAACCCGCGACTCTAAGTTCGAAATGATACACAACTGGTTTTCTAAGTATGAAATAAAAAATACAAGTCTGGTTGATGGAATTTTACTAGATACAACAATGAATATAATATACAAGGGTGGTCACGATGCGAGTGAACCCACCTACCAAATCAATCACCCAGAATGGAAGCAGTATGCCAGAAAGCCGCAATGAAATCTGTACGGAAAAACCTGCAAGAAACTGTGGCACAACGGGGGTGAGTTGCCAACTCGTGAGTAGAAAACATCACAGAGCAGAAATCGTATGTATGACTCAATCCTAGGTCAAACGATCAGTAATATATATGTATCCTCAATATGATAAAGTCTGAAGCATGATAAGGTGGCAAAGGTAAACATCTATACATAGGTGTAGTACCAAGTGCTCGTGTCAGTGCCTCAGGTAGCAACAAATCATAAATATGAGGTGTGATCAATATAATCAAAATGAATCAATATCAACTATATCATGAAGTCTATAAGTATGTGGATATCATCCAACTATGTAATCCATGTCTGTATGCATGTGGATCTCGTCCACGTGTCAACCAATGACGCAAAACATCATGCATGTAAATATCATAAAGCATATGCATGAAGGTATGAGGATATAAATCAACGTGTGTCCCTCGTGACACATCGAATCATGGAACCTGAGTGTCTAGCATCGACACTCGAAAACATCATGAAATCTTTGCCCGGCATCGGCACGTAAATCCTCATATAGATAGGGCTCCGTCAGTCCAGATCGGCCCACGGGCACCATCAGTCCGGATCGGCCCGTATCATCTCTCAACTCCGGTCGGTATCCTCCGTATATCCGCCGAGCTCAAATACAATCACCGGTAGGTAGTGGTCCCTCTGGCAGGCTCATCGTCATCCACACGAAATCTCTCTCTCGCCCCGGGGTACCATACCGGGTCCACTATGTACCCGCAAACGGAATCATCCGCCTCCTCGAATCGGATTTCATATATCACACGTCTCAGAACTGAGAAAACGCATGGTGGACGCAATGAAATATCATATCAAGAGAAACCGGGTTTTTAAAATAGTATATACTTTCTTTTGAAATACCCACGGTTCTCAAATCCAGAAATATCATGGAAACAACATATCTCAATGCGTATAATCATATAGCATGATGTATGCGACATATAACCGAAATGTAAGCATATCCGTATATCATGCAACATGGAACCGTAATATGCACTTATCGAGGGAAAACCGCTCTTTTAAAATGAATCCACTTTTAAAAATATATCTTGCGGTTCCCAAATCTCTAAAATCAAGCCAGAATCATCTACGTATGTGCAAACATGTATGTATGCAAGTATGAGTGTACAATGTACATGTGCGCCAATATGGATGTACAAGTAGGTATATACGCAAGTATGAGTGTACAATGTGCCTGTGTGCCAATATGGATGTACAAGTAGGTATATACGCAAGTATGAATGTACAATACGCATGTGTGCTAATATGTATGTACAAGCAGGTATATACGCAAGTATGAGTGTACAATGCGCATGTGTGCCAATATGTATGCAAGGGGGGCATATCCTGATGCAACAGTCCTACTGTGTAGTGACATGGCAGTTATCGATGATGAAGTGTGTGAGCCAGCAAGAAGGTGTACGTGGAACATACGCATCATCGATAATGGTGCTGGTGTCCTGACAGCATGGTTTTAACATAACAATAAATACATTTAAACATGCAATGCAATGCGAATAGCAAGAATATGCGGAAGATGGATAATAAACGCAACAGTGCAGAATCTACATCAATATATATATGTCATACATTTTTGCCATTTGAAATAAGAAGAATCGTGGTGTTTAGAAAAATAAGGGCTACGGCGTTTTTAAGAAAAGATGCGTCTTTTGAAAATATCCGTAGAATTCCTTAGCCTGTCTTTTAAAATACTCACGATTCGTTAGTTTTGAAATAGGTATGACTCAGTCTAATCTAACATCTACTAAGTACTACAGAACTAAACGAACAGTCTAACCGAAAGGATAAGGGAAACCCCCCTAAATCTGAGTCGATATACATATAAATATAGTAGTCGGTGATCCCGCCTCAATAGTATCACATATGATACAATATACAATGTGACATTCTCGAGTCAAGAGTGCGGATCTATCATCAATATAAAGCTCGTACGGTAAATCCATCGTATGGCATCCCAAACTGGGTACGGGTCAAACATCACATTTATCTCATCAATTATCTGGTATCCTTATCATCATATCTCATGAACTGGGGTACTGATCTAAGTCTAGTACAAGCTGATACCATCTATAAATATATGTGTGCATGTATGAAAACACACTCCTAAAGGCCCGCTAAAATCTCATGTCGTATTTCCTAATACGAACCACATCATATCACCGATCTCGTGGCACCATGCCCAAACTCATCGACTCATCTCCAAATATCATCCACTATCCTCATCATCCAAGTGTAGGTATACGTGTATATATATACACACAGTCCCATACCTATGTTTGTGTATACATATATCTATCCCCATATACGCACAAGTATAACAGTAAGCATGTGTGTGTGAGAATGTAAACCTATTCTAGGGTTCGCGACTAAGAAGCTATACTAGTTCACTTCTAACAACCCTATTCTAACCATGAACACCTAATCTATCACAACCCAAAATAGCCCATGACTGGTACTTGAATCATATGAAGTCTACATGACGACATCTAATTCAAGTAAGCCAAAAGCCCAGAAATCTAAAACCATTTTAGGTAAGAAGAAACTTATTTTAAAACAAGTCGTTTAATAGCATAAGCCGAATTATGCGTTTTTAAAACATCAAGTCTTTTCTAAAAATTTCGGCAGAGTTTCCTTTGTAAATACTGGCCCCAAACGGGTACAACAAGATAATATAAACATGAATGATAAAAGGCATCTCTAAGCGGGAGCTAGCTCTTCGTCAATCGACGGACACAACCACGCAAGCAATATAATATACAATGCCAAAGGGTGAGGAAAAACTGAAAAGGAAACTCAAAACAGCATGAAATCTATAGTAATACAATGCGCGACTCTAAGGTCAAAAGAATAACAACTCTAGTCTCTAAGTCTGAAATAAATACATGTCTGGTTGATGGAGTTTACTAGATACAATGAATAAATAAAGTACAATGGTGGTCACGATACAAGTGAACCCACCTACCAAGCAAACCACCGGAATGGAAGCAGTGTGCCAGCAAAGCCGTAACGAAACCTGTACGGAAAAACCTGCAAGAAACTGTGGCACAACGGGGGTGAGTTGCCAACTCGTGAGTAGAAAACATCACAGAGCAGAAATCGTATGTATGACGCAATCCTAGGTCAATACGAACAATATAAATATAACCTCAAAATGATAAGTCTGAAGCATGAAAAGGTGGCAAGGGTAAACATTTATACATAAGTGTAATCCCATGTGCTACTGTCAGTGTCTCAGGTAGCAATGTATCATGTGTATGAGGTATGAATGTAATGTAATGTAATGAGTGGGACAACTGTTTTATTCAATGGGATTTCTGTAAGTATATAAATCGAGTATCATCAATGAAATCAACAGAAAAATCCGTGTCAAGCATAGACACAAAACATAAATCCTAATATCTCAATATCTCAGGCTCCGGCTACCCGGACTGGCCTGTATCATCAAAATCCCAAAATCTCAATGTCTCAAATCTCAATATCTTAGGCATCCGTATCATCTGCGGGATCGTCCCACGGGCTCCGGGAGAACGGATCAGCCTATAACCATCTCATGACTCCGGCCGGTATCCTCCGGATAACCGACGAGTCCAAATAATATCACCGGTAGGTAGTGCTCCCCTGCCAGGCTCATCGAATACAACTCGAGCTTCTTACCTGTAACTTCTTCAAAATAATAAAATATGATTTTTGGGAAATTTTATAATTTAATATTATTTTAATGAATATTTTAATATTCTGGTATAATTAAATACAGATAAATGGGGAAAAATTATGGAAAATTCTAAAATAAGGTATTTTAAGGAATTGCCTCGTTTTCTGTGCATGCCCCCATTTCCTCTAGTTTTGACCCTGAGTATGTCTAGTTTTGACTGATTCCATCTAGGGTGAAATCTGGGTTGATTTTCCTATGTTGGTGTATAATTTGGGACTTGTTTTAGCATGGATTTTGGTATTTGGTGATTCATTCCTGTCGGGTGGCGTTTGGACGTCAACGACAAGTGGATTTTGATTGTGTTTACATGCGAGTCGATAGGTTTTTACCTATGCGGGTAGCGTGTGCTATTTTGGTTTCCGATGTGATTTTCATGTGCTTTAGCATTGTGATATACTTGTAGGTACCCCGCGTGATGTTGAAGCAAAGGAGGTGAAGATAGCGACATCGGCTTTGGCACACGAGAAGCAATGTGAGTAGATTTATATCTACGGGGAGAAGTCGGGTGGATGGCGTATAGCACCCCCGCAGTCCGTGGTGATGTATACGAATACGTATACACACGAATATTTATTATGTGTTGTTTAGGGTTATTGATGGTAATAATGATATTTTGATGATAAGAATATATTGGTTTAGTATAGTGCGAACCCTAGAGTAGTGATTGCACTCACACATACATTTACACACATACTTGCATTCATTCTTTCATTTATTAGAGTGCATATGATGGTGCGTATATCTACACATGGGTATGCGACTATGTGTTTATATACGGGATTTGAGGATGATACGTGGTTTGAGATGATACTTGATGTGAGGCCGTGAGATCGGCGATGTGACATAGCTTGTCTTCGAGGTGCGATATGATAGTTTTAGCGGGCCTTTGGACATGTGCTTTACCCGCATTCATATTTTTATAGATGGTATCGATTTGTACTAGACTTAGAGTAGTACCCCAGATTACGCGATCTGATGATAGTGATACCTGATATGTGATGAGGTACTGTGATATTGACCCCTACCCAGCTATTGGGATGCCGTACGACGATCTACCGTACGAGCCGATATTGATGATAGATCCGCACTCATGACTCGAGGATATCTTACGATATGTTATTAAGGCGGGATCACCGACTATCATATCTATATATATTGACTCAGATTAGGTGGTTTCTTACCCCTCCTGTCTAGATTACTTAGTAGACATTAGACTGGACCGAGTCATACCTATTTCAAACTAACGAATCGGGGATATTTTAAAGATAGGCAGAAGGGACATACGGATATTTTCAAATGATGTATCTTTTCTTAAAACACCGTAGCCCTTGTTTTTCCAAAAGCCCTGATTCGTCTTATTTCAAATGGCACCCCTGCATGACTTGTACAGATTGGTGTAGATTCTTTACTTCTGCGTTGATTATTCGATTCCACATATTTATGCTATTTGCATTGCATCGCTTGTACTGTGGTTATATTTTAGTCATGCTGCTAGGACACCAGCACCATTATCGATGATGCATATGTTCCACGTACACTTGTTGCCGGCTCACACACTCATCATCGATAATTGCCATGTCACTACACTGTAGTACTATTGCATTCAGTATATGATCCTTGCATGGCATGATGATATGCATACCTTCCTTTACATGTCGCATACTTCATGCTTTTGATTATACGCATTGAGATATGTTGTTTCTATGATATTTCTGGATTTGGGAACCGAGAGTGTTCAAAAGAGAATATGTCATTGCTTTAAAAACCCGGTTACCCTTGATATGATATTTCAGTGCGTCCACCATGTGTTTTCTCGGTGCTGAGAGCGACATGTGAAACCCGAATCGAGGTGTGGATGAGCCGATTGCGGGTACATGGTGGACCCGGTATGGTTCCCCTCGGCAAGATGATCGATGAGCTTTGCCGATTGAGCCTGGAGGCGGGCGAGTACCTACCGGTGATTGGTTGGACCTGGCGGTTATCCGGAGGATACTGATCAGAGTCGATGGATAGATTTGGGCGTCCTGCCGGGGCCGAGGGCCGATACCGCAGACAGAGCCCGCGGGCCGATCCGGACTGACGGAGCCCGATATATGAGGATTTATGTGCCGATGCTGGGCACAGTTTTCATGATGTTTTCGAGTGCCGATGCTGGGCACTCCGGTTCCATGATTTTGACGTGTCGCGAGGGACACGGGTGGGTTATATCCTCATATTTCCATGCACAGGTTTCATGATATTTACTTGCATGATGGTTATTGTCATTGGGTGACGAGTGGACGGGATCCACGTGTGTGCAGATTTGATTACATTGATCATACCTCATATTCATGACATGCTATTACCTGAGGCACTAGCACGAGCACTTGGCATTACACTCATGTAGAGATTACATTGCCAGTTTAGCATGCTTCAGCTAATTCATATTGAGGTTTATTTATATCTGATCGTATTGACCTAGGATGGGTCATGCATTCGATCTCTGCTTATAGATATTTTCTATTCACGAGTTGGCAACTCACCCCCGTTGTGCCCCAGTCCTTGCAGGTTTTTGCCGTACAGATTCCATAGCGGCATTTCTGGCACACTACTTCCTTATGGGTGACTTGCTTGGATAGGTGGGTTCTTTTGTATCAGAACCGCCATTGTTCATGTATCATTTATTGTATCTAGAATTTCCATCAACCAAAACTTGTGTTATTTCGACCTTAGAGTCGCGCTTGTAGTATTACGGTTTTCTGGCTGTTTTGAGTTTCTTTTGAGTTTGATCCTCGCCCTTTGGCGTTGTATATTATTATTGCTCGCGTGGTTGTGACCGTCGATTGACGAAGAGCTAGCTCCCGCTTGGGGATGCCTTTTATCATGTTATATATATTATTCTTGTTGTACCCCGTTCGGGGCCAGTTTTTACAAAGGAAACTCTGCCGAAATTTTTCAGGAAAAGTTACACATTTTTAAAATACATATTCGGCTTAGTTATTTAAAAACTTGGATTTTTGAAACACGATTTCCTTACTTTTCAAAAACAGTTTTCCTTATTTACTCTTTAAATGGTTTTAGATTGCTGGGCTTTTGGCTTACTTGGATCAGATGGGGTCCTATAGACTTCATATGGTTCAAGGGCCAGTCACGTGCTCTTTCGGGTCGTGACAAAGTTGGTATCAGAGCGCTAGGTTTACCTTGGTTCGAGTCTAAGTTTGACTATGTGGAGCCTAGGGCGTTATCTATATAAGGAACTTAGGCTTGACCTTACGGAACTTAGACTTGGTCGAGGGGGTATTAGACCCGAACTTTCGTCGTGTAGGATGACCCTTGGTTGATGGAATAGGTGACTAAAGTAGAGTGACGTACCGTGGGTATGTTCCGCGGCATACTTACGACACGCCACTCCGCTTAAGAAACCTTAGGTTGTACATTTCCTTGCATTGTGTCATATTCCTTCCTATGATCTATCTTCATCGATACAGGTTATGGTTTTGCTGCCGCGATTGCACGGGCAGAGTGAGCTACGGCTCGAGTTGTCAGCATGAGCTCGTCGCGGACGAGGACTGACCGGAGCGTGATTCCAGAGACATACGGTTCCATTGAGGCTTCGTATTTTGTGTTTCCGCACTATGGGCGTTTGACAGATCGCTGCTGTGAGATTTCTCGGATGTACCGGACGGTACCAGAGGATTGAGCCACTGATAGAGGCCAGCCAGGATGTGATGACCGTTGATGTATCGCTTATTCATGATGGTTGAGGCGCTGCTTAGCGTACAGACGAATGAGCCAGTTGTTGCTGCGAGTGATGAGATATCGCTCAGATGATTGGAGTTACTGCAGCATGAGCATATTCTTAGAGATGTGATAGTGAGTCGCTAGTCACCGAGGATTAACGACTAGGACATGTGGTTCGTTCGCTTACCCCGATGCGAGGTCATCAGATAGATTGATTCCAGCTAGAGGCGACTTCACGCAGACTCGTTGAGAGTCGATTGAGACGATCGAAGGTCAGGAACCCATTTTCCAAGTTTAAAGTATACGGAAAGACATGCAGGTGATTCTATGGACCCTCTAGAAAAATGAAACCCTAACTCGACTTAATGACCGTATGAAAGCCTTTGAACCTTAGGGTTTGCGGCAGTTCCTCGGCGCCATTAGTGAGGCTTGGGTTTGCCCTTCTACGGCTGGACCACCGACGCTGTGGCATGTACTCGATACTATTAAACTGTACCCGAGATGTTGAGCTCTTGGGGGATTGTGAGGTTCTGACGAGTCGATCGGATGATTCGACATCATTCGGATATCATGTGATGGGACACTGCTTGGGAGACTCCAGATACGAGCATAGCCGTCGGAGCGCAGTCTGTGTAGCCATGATGAGATGAGTCCGAATCAGTCGATAGTGGAGCAAAGTGGAGTAAAGAGTTCGCACGAGATTTCGACGAGATGACGTTCCACTCCGCTGACATCAGTGATGCGATATGCACGCTGAGGACGTGTTCGGCTAGATATCTTCTACTGAGTGATGAAGATACTGAGTTCGTGATTTCGAGTCCGTGTTAGAGACTTCGGGTGGACCATAGCCGAGGACATTGCAGTGTGCAGATAAAGACGCGACGTCGAATGGTCGATGATACAGACAAGCGGGACAAGAAGTTCGTGCGAGAGGCAGACGAGCTGTTACTACACCCCGTTAAGATTAAAGGCCGGACATGCATACAGAGGCGCAGAGATGCGACCAGCTTCCGAGGAGATGTTGTACTAAGGACGCAGAGGTCCAGAGAGCGAGAAAAGATTACGCCAGAGTACCAGCCTCCTTACAGTTTGGCTTAGGCAAGATCAGAAGAGACCTTGAGTAGGATTTCTTCCAGTACACTGCTGCAATAAGAGTTGCACCCAGGATCGGATGTGATATGCATTCAGAGGACCCGAGGTCGGCGCCAGAGATGTGCTGCTTTACGAGCGGTCGTGAGGATTGACCGAGAGATGACCAGGGATGTGCAAGAACGGAATCGTTCCTGTCAGCACTCCTGACCGGGCCGATGAGCCGGTAGATTGCGAGATTGGTAATCTACAGGAAAGATCAGGAACCAGAGGCAGAGGATGCCAGCCGCGAGCTAGAGGCAAGTAGATATCTTGCGCCGCTAGCATCGGATGTTCCGGTACCTTCTCGACCCTGAAGGAGAATATACCGACGACGGTAATTATGATTTGTGATTTTGTGATTTGACTATCACGTATCCGTCACTTTGGATTTCGGTATTTTGGCGTCCTGTTTTCATGATTTAGTCTTGATGACTGAGTTTCATGATATTTGATTTTGTGCACCATGGTTGCACCTACTGGGTATTTATACCTTGTACATAGTTGTTACTCTTGAGCTGTTGATTGCGATTTCATGCCTATTTTATGCTGGTGATTTGATTTACGCTTCCAGCAGAGTTTCATGTAATTTTAGTGTTTTGATTTTGCACTCGGTATAGCTTATATGTACTTGTAGTGCATCGATATGTGTTTTGTGCCCGCAGCTGCACACGTTTATGATTTTCTTCATATCTGGATACACTTGGTGTTGCTGCTTACGTATTTGAGTTATTGCTTGGTATTTGTGCATGGGATGCACCAGTTCTATACTTCGTGCATTTGTCGCACCAGTTTTATGTTTCTTGCGTTTATCGCATCAGATTTATATTTCGTGCCTTTGTTGCACCGGATTTATATTTTGTGCATTACGATTGCACCTGACTTCGATTTGATGCCTTTCGGTATGTCGATTTTGATTGTGATATTGATGTGGATTCTTGCACTCCGTGCTTTTGACTGGACTTACGCATATTCGACGTTGCTATTGGATTTTGTGATTCCGTGCATATTGAGTGCGCAGGGTCTAGATTTTCATTCGTGCATGATGGATGCACCGATTTGGATTTTCGCGCATGTTGGGCGCATGTTTTGAGATACGATTTTGGGGCACACCAGATGCACTAAATCGAGATTCTTCGTGCATGTCAGATGCACCTGTTTTGGCTGTCAGGCACACATGTTGCCTATGACAGATGCTTCGTGCACACCCGTTGCACCTAGATGTTGTTTTGTGCACATGTTTAGCGCATATATGGATTTTGATTTCCGTGCGCACCAGACGCACAGGGTGGTGTTATGTGATTTTTGGGATTTATTCCTTTTGGAGCTGTACATTTTTATGATGTTGGATATTTGCTTTCATACTGAGCAGGACTAGTCAGTGGGCAGTACCTGGATATATTTTGCATGCATCGATAGTTATCGAAAGGATTTCCGAAAAGCGAGCTATAGTCTCAGTATATACCTACGTGTCCGATATGACACGAAACGTTTTAAAAACAAGGAAACCCTTCTAAACCGTTTTCAAAACGGCGGAACGTACCTATTAAACAAAGGATATATATACACATATATAGTTATTTTCTTATGAGAAACGTCCG
The DNA here is from genome assembly GCA_030015575.1 of Agapanthus africanus. Classification (NCBI taxonomy): domain Eukaryota; kingdom Viridiplantae; phylum Streptophyta; class Magnoliopsida; order Asparagales; family Amaryllidaceae; genus Agapanthus; species Agapanthus africanus. The sequence goes on along the minus strand of JASDDO010000031.1, from coordinate 312,863,479 downwards.
CCACTGTGCAGTGTTACGCGCATCGCACAGCGACTTAAAAAGATTTGGCATACAGTTGCATCAGCTAATTACATGTATAGATTGGGTGTCTACATGTATAGTCTTGGTCCATATCATATTGATTTTGTATTGGATTTGACATTGTGTCGTTACCTTGACTCCGATGATTGCGGATGCTTGATGGAGTGTTGCTTTTGAGTTATCTGCTCAGTACTCATGCGCATGCATTGCGCTATGATGTTTTATGTATAGATGATTTCGGAGCCCCGATGACTTGGAATTTGTATTGAAATATTTTAGTATTTGGGGGTTTAAATTTAAATTCGGGGACCGAATTTCTTTAAGGGGGGTAGATTGTAACGTCTTCAAAATAATAAAATATGATTTTTGGGAAATTTTATAATTTAATATTATTTTAATGAATATTTTAATATTCTGGTATAATTAAATACAGATAAATGGGGAAAATTATGGAAATTCTAAAATAAGGTATTTTAAGGAATTGCCTCGTTTTCTGTGCATGCCCCCATTTCCTCTAGTTTTGACCCTGAGTATGTCTAGTTTTGACTGATTCCATCTAGGGTGAAATCTAGGTTGATTTTCCTATGTTGGTGTATAATTTGGGACTTGTTTTAGCATGGATTTTGGTATTTGGTGATTCATTCCTGTCGGGTGGCGTTTGGACGTCAACGACAAGTGGATTTTGATTGTGTTTACATGCGAGTCGATAGGTTTTTACCTATGCGGGTAGCGTGTGCTATTTTGGTTTCCGATGTGATTTTCATGTGCTTTAGCATTGTGATATACTTGTAGGTACCCCGCGTGATGTTGAAGCAAAGGAGGTGAAGATAGCGACATCGGCTTTGGCACACGAGAAGCAATGTGAGTAGATTTATATCTACGAGGAGAAGTCGGGTGGATGGCGTATAGCACCCCCGCAGTCCGTGGAGATGTATACGAATACGTATACACACGAATATTTATTATGTGTTGTTTAGGGTTATTGATGGTAATAATGATATTTTGATGATAAGAATATATTGGTTTGGTATAGTGCGAACCCTAGAGTAGTGGTTGCACTCACACATACATTTACACACATACTTGCATTCATTCTTTCATTTATTAGAGTGCATATGATGGTGCGTATATCTACACATGGGTATGGGACTATGTGTTTATATACGGGATTTGAGGATGATACGTGGTTTGAGATGATACTTGATGTGAGGCCGTGAGATCGGCGATGTGACATAGCTTGTCTTCGAGGTGCGATATGATAGTTTTAGCGGGCCTTTGGACATGTGCTTTACCCGCATTCATATTTTTATAGATGGTATCGATTTGTACTAGACTTAGAGTAGTACCCCAGATTATGCGATCTGATGATAGTGATACCTGATATGTGATGAGGTACTGTGATATTGACCCCTACCCAGCTATTGGGATGCCGTACGACGATCTACCGTACGAGCCGATATTGATGATAGATCCGCACTCATTACTCGAGGATATCTTACGATATGTTATTGAGGCGGGATCACCGAATATCATATCTATATATATTGACTCAGATTAGGTGGTTTCTTACCCCTCCTGTCTAGATTACTTAGTAGACATTAGACTGGACCGAGTCATACCTATTTCAAACTAACGAATCGGGGATATTTTAAAGATAGGCAGAAGGGTCATACGGATATTTTCAAATGATGTATCTTTTCTTAAAACACCGTAGCCCTTGTTTTTCCAAAAGCCCTGATTCGTCTTATTTCAAATGGCACCCCTGCATGACTTGTACAGATTGGTGTAGATTCATTACTTCTGCGTTGATTAGTCGATTCCGCATATTCATGCTATTTGCATTGCATCGCTTGTACTGTGGTTATATTTTAGTCATGCTGCTAGGACACCAGCACCATTATCGATGATGCATATGTTCCACGTACACTTGTTGCCGGCTCACACACTCATCATCGATAATTGCCATGTCACTATACTGTAGTACTATTGCATTCAGTATATGATCCTTGCATGGCATGATGATATGCATACCTTCCTTTACATGTCGCATACTTCATGCTTTTGATTATACGCATTGAGATATGTTGTTTCTATGATATTTCTGGATTTGGGAACCGAGAGTGTTCAAAAGAGAATATGTCATTGCTTTAAAAACCCGGTTACCCTTGATATGATATTTCAGTGCGTCCACCATGTGTTTTCTCGGTGCTGAGAGCGACATGTGAAACCCGAATCGAGGAGTGGATGAGCCGATTGCGGGTACATGGTGGACCCGGTATGGTTCCCCTCGGCAAGATGATCGATGAGCTTTGCCGATTGAGCCTGGAGGCGGGCGAGTACCTACCGGTGATTGGTTGGACCTGGCGGTTATCCGGAGGATACTGATCAGAGTCGATGGATAGATTTGGGCGTCCTGCCGGGGCCGAGGGCCGATACCGCAGACAGAGCCCGCGGGCCGATCCGGACTGACGGAGCCCGATATATGAGGATTTATGTGCCGATGCTGGGCACAGTTTTCATGATGTTTTCGAGTGCCGATGCTGGGCACTCCGGTTCCATGATTTTGACGTGTCGCGAGGGACACGGGTGGGTTATATCCTCATATTTCCATGCACAGGTTTCATGATATTTACTTGCATGATGGTTATTGTCATTGGGTGACGAGTGGACGGGATCCACGTGTGTGCAGATTTGATTACATTGATCATACCTCATATTCATGACATGCTATTACCTGAGGCACTAGCACGAGCACTTGGCATTACACTCATGTAGAGATTACATTGCCAGTTTAACATGCTTCAGTTTTATTCATATTGAGGTTTATTTATATCTGATCGTATTGACCTAGGATGGGTCATGCATTCGATCTCTGCTTGTAGATATTTTCTATTCACGAGTTGGCAACTCACCCCCGTTGTGCCCCAGTCCTTGCAGGTTTTTGCCGTACAGATTCCATAGCAGCATTTCTGGCACACTGCTTCCTTATGGGTGACTTGCTTGGATAGGTGGGTTCTTTTGTATCAGAACCGCCATTGTTCATGTATCATTTATTATATCTAGAATTTCCATCAACCAAAACTTGTGTTATTTCGACCTTAGAGTCGCGCTTGTAGTATTACGGTTTTCTGGCTGTTTTGAGTTTCTTTTGAGTTTGATCCTCGCCCTTTGGCGTTGTATATTATTATTGCTCGCGTGGTTGTGACCGTCGATTGACGAAGAGCTAGCTCCCGCTTGGGGATGCCTTTTATCATGTTATATATATTATTCTTGTTGTACCCCGTTCGGGGCCAGTTTTTACAAAGGAAACTCTGCCGAAATTTTTCAGGAAAAGTTACACATTTTTAAAATACATATTCGGCTTAGTTATTTAAAAACTTGGATTTTTGAAACACGATTTCCTAACTTTTCAAAAACAGTTTTCCTTATTTACTCTTTAAATGGTTTTAGATTGCTGGGCTTTTGGCTTACTTGGATCAGATGGGGTCCTACAGACTTCATATGGTTCAAGGGCCAGTCACGTGCTCTTTCGGGTCGTGACATTACCCTGGGGTACCATACCGGGCCCACCATGTACCCGAGATGGTTCATCCAACTCCTCGAATCGGGTCTCAAAATCCAACAGCAATGCTGAAAACTCATGGTGGACAACTCATACATCACAAGAAAACCGCAATTTGCATTTAAAATGATGATACTAAGCTTTTATTAAATTCTTGCGGTTTTCCCCCAAATCCAGAAATCTCATGTAAATCCGAAATCCAATCATCAATAGCGAATAAACAGTGAATATCGGCATAAAACTCTATAATACTGCATAACAGTGAATAATAATATGCATGAAGTATCACAATAATGAATGCAATGTCTAAACTAGCATATAAAGCAAGTACACTAATATCATGTCGAAACTATCAGCTAACAAGCTATATCAATGAAATAATATTCTCTAAAGTGTAAGTGACATGGCAATTACCGATGATGATGTGTGTGAGCCGGCAATTAAGTGTATGTGGAACATACGCATCATCGGTAATGGTGCTGGTGTCCTAACAGCATAATCTCAATAATGGCATATGGAAATACAATATAAACATGCAAATGCGATGCGAACAGTAATAATATGCGGGAGCTGAATAATAAACACAATGATAACTAATCTGCATTTATATAATATGAGTCATACAGTTTTGCCATTTGGAATAACACGAATCGTGGTGTTTTGAAAATAAGGGCTACGGTGTTTTTAAGAAAAGATACGTCCTTTGAAATATCCGTAGAATCCCTTGGCCTGTCTTTTAAAATACCCACGATTCGTTAGTTTTGAAATAGGTAGGAATCGAATCTAGTCTAACAACTACACTAACTATAGGGCTGAGCTAACAGGCTAAACGAAATGTAAGGAAACCGCCTAACATCTGAGTCGATACATACATACACACATATATATATATATATAATAGTCGGTGATCCTGCCTCAATAGTATCACATACAATACAATATCTATAATATGACATCCTCAAGTCAAGAGTGCGGATCTATCATCAATATAAAGCTCGTACGGTAAATCCGTCGTACGGCCTCCCAAATCTGGGTACGGGTCAAATATCACATCTATCATATTATTCATCCGGTATCCTCCTTATCAAATATCATGATCCGGGGTACTGATCTATTTCTAGTACAATACTAATACCATCTATGTATATGCATGCGTGTGTATGAAAACACCACGTCAAAGGACCCGCTAAAATATCATGTCGTATCTCAAATACGAACCCTGTCACACCACCGATCTCACGGCCTCAAGCCCATTCTCATCGACTCATCTCAAATCCCAAGTACTATCCTCATAATCCATGTATATATATACGTATATATATATATATATATACACATAGTCCCATACCCATGTGTGTGTGTGTGTATACATATCCCCATATACGCACATGTAAAAGAATGAATGTATGCAAGTGTGTGTGCGCGTGTGTGGGTGCAACAACTACTCTAGGGTTTCGCAAACAACACTACTAATCCATGAACACCTAGTATCTATCTTAAACATCAATAATGTCATATCAACATAATATTTATATATGTGTATACGTATTCGTATACATCACTACGAACTGCAGGGGTGCTATACGCCATCCACCCGACTTCCCCCGTAGATATATATCTACTCACCTTGCTTCTTGTGTGCCGATGCCGATGTCGCTATCTTCATCATCAACGTCTCGACATCACGTGGGGTACCTACACAAATAATCCAATCGCAAATGCGTATTAAAATCACATCGGAAAACCAAAAACGGCACACTCTACGCTCATAGGTAAAAACCTATAGCCTCGCATGCAAACACGACCAATAACCCTAGTCGTTGACGTTCAAACACCACCCGACAGAAACGAATTATCAAATACCAAAATCCATGTTAAAACAAGTCGTAAAACAATGCGCCAACACAAGAAAATAATCCCAGATTCTACCCTAGGTCAAATCAGCCAATTTTGCATATGCCAAGGGTCAAATTTACTGGAGATAAGGCCCTGGAACAAAAACGAACCACTTTCAAACTGTTCTGGCCGCAAATTGTGGCCAGAAATAATTAATTTGCGGCCTAGAGGAGAGGGTAGGGGCTAGGGTTTTGGTGGTACACTCCAGGTTGCCTGCACATCACTCTGCGTTTGCTAAATAATTTTCAGAGGCTCCGGGTGTTAGCAGATTTCATAATACACTCACAGAATCCAAAGTTCTTCCGATATCAGGTTTCTAAGTCCGCTAAAATGGGTTCTAGTCTCTGGTTTAGGTCTCCAATCAATCACCACAGGGGTTGTGTATCCTCTACTAGCCTTAATTTCACATTTGGGTTCAATTAAAACCCTAATCCTCAACTCAAGTTTTCAAACTTCCCAAAACCACACAATATCGGTTCTAATTTAACATGGATGTAAAAACAATGGAAATACTAGGCTAATGGTTAAGAGAATACCTCATTTAGAAACTCAAGAAAATTCTTGAGTTGCCCCCAAATGTCCAAAATGCTAGCTTCTTGGTCCAAAGTGTAGCTTGTAAGCTTGTGCACAAAATTCATGAAAGTGGGATGGGTTTTAATGGGTTTATTGTGATGATTTGAGGAGGTAGAGAGGCAAGGGGAGAGAGGAGGCAGCAACAGCAAGTGAGTGAGGAGAGGAGAGAAAATGGTGAAGAGTGAAGTGGGAATGGGAGCTTGGTCCTAGGTTTGACCCCTTACCCTCTCATTCTCTCTCCTGCCCATCCCTCCATTCTTTAATCATATTTCATTTCTTTTCTTTTCTTCTCCTTGCAATAGTAAAGCCAAAACAATAACCATACACCCAAAACATGTAGGAAAAATATAACAAGTGTTAAAAAATGACATGTGCACAAAACACGCTTAAAGTCCGATTAGCGATTTTTAATCGCGATTAGCACTAAAATAGTGTCAAATAAATCATAAGCTTTCATAATTTGCATGAATCACATAAAGCACCCTCATTTCGGTAATTTCTAAAAAATTTCAAATTTTTCCCCATTTATCGGTATTTAATTATACCGCCCTATTAAAATATTCAATATTTTATTATTTAATTATAAAAATTCCCAAAAATAATATTTTATTTTTCTGAAATGTTATATAATCATATCTTGAATATCCATGTCACACATAAGATATATCTTATAATTATATAGTATATATATAGCATACTATTCATCGAACTGCGGGGGTGCTATACGCCATCCACCCGACTTCCCCCGTAGATATAATCTACTCACCTGATCTTGCTTGCCGATGTCGATGTCGCCATCATCTTCTTCATTGTCTCGAATCGTCGTGGGGGTACCTACATGTCACACGTATCGTATCGCATTAAAAACCAAATCGAAACCAAAACGACGCGCGGAACTCACATAGGTCAAAACCTATGGTCTACTCCCGCAAATCAACCCGATATCACTCGATATAGACGTACAAACGTCACGTGATCGATATAAATCACAAATACAAAAATCCAGAATTTAAAATACGCAAAACCATATCTCGAATCAAAACATCAACTCAAAGAAGTGTTCCCAGATTTTGTATAAGGTGAAAACAATGTGAGCAAACAACACTAGGATGATATATAGGGTGTATGTGAGCTATGGGGGCAACCTGGGCACCTGACCCACCAAAGTGGCCGTCCACATGCAGGTAAGTTCCGGCCAGGCCGGTTTTGTGGGGGATATGGGGTCTCGTGTTTGTAGGGTGGTCTCCTGGTGGTCAATCTAAGCTCCTGAAGTTGTTTGCTAGTCTTGAAAATACCCCAGGCCATCCCAGATTTCCCTGCACACACTAAGTTCACAAACCGACATTGCAAAGTTCTGTAAATCCGTATTTTTGGGTTTCAGTTGGGTTGGTCTGGGTTTCTATCAATTGGGAGGGGTTTAAGGTCACCACTAGGCATCAATTCATAATCACAACTCAAATCAAACCCTAACCCTCTCTAGAAATCTCCAAAGTCCACCAAATCGCACCAAATCACAACTAAACACATAAATGGTTTAAAGTGAATGAAAAACTACACTAAGTGTGAAGAGATTACCTCATTGAGCACCCATGAATTCCCCTAGGGCACCAAAATCAACTTTTTCTTGGTCCATAGTGTAGCTTGTGAGCTTGTGCACAAATTTTGTGAAAGTGAGATGGACTTTTAATGGGTTTTTATTGTGATGGATTGTGAGGAGGTGGAGGGGAGAAGGGAAGAGGCAGCAGCAGCAGCAAGAGAGTGAGGGAGAGGAGAGAAAATGAGTGAATGATTGAAGAGGAAATGGCTCAAGACCAAGGTTTGACCCCTCACCCTCTCTTTCTCTCTCATGCCCATACCTCTTGACTTTTCTATTCTTTTATTTTTCCTTTTCTTTTCTTCTCTCAAGATAAACCCAAACCATGCACGATAAAAGAGAAAGCATGTAGGAAAATGTAACTCAAGTGTAAAAATGGCATGGTGTAATGTTTTGCACAAAACAAGCTTATTGCGCGATTAGCGATATTTAATCGCGATTAGCACTAAATAGTGTATAATTAATCATAAAAACTTATAATTTGCATAATTCACATAAATACCCTCTTTTTAGTAATTTCCATAATTTTTCCAATTTATCGGTATTTAATTATACGTCCTTATTAAAATATTCAAAATAATATTATTTAATTATAAAAATTCCCAAAATAATATTTATTTTTTGTTTTTTGAAATGTTACAAGTATACCTATCGTCAGGAGCAGTTCCCAGGTGACATGAGTACAGCTTAGTCCGCTGACTTGACACTGCTACATTGCCTCAAGTGTGTTCCCACTGTTCTTTGATTGCTATCCTACCACGGCTCAAAGGAGTCGTGCAAACAGGTAGTAGTTGGGTGCAGTCCCGAAGCACTTGGAGGCAGTGGCGGTTAGAAAGGATTCGTCTCTCCCGGTATTGGGGGTTGATATCGCGCTGTGTCTGGAGAGCCATTACACAAAGTACTTGGCCAAGGCAAGTGAGATTTACCAGTAGGTATTCCAGTAGTTTCTCAAGGTGTTCTGGGCTACACTCCGACACGACTTATACCGCTATTGGGGGTCTGACGTTTACCATCCCCCTATGCCCGATATGCGATACTCTTAGACGAACAGACCGGACTGTACGGAGATTGTCACAGATAGGCTCAGTACGGTTTCAGGATGAGTTCGCTCGTCAGCTTCCCTTCCGATCAATACATGGGCAGCCGTTACGTACAGCTAGTGCCACTGACATGCATGTGGTTAAACCCACTACCAGCGTATTGACAAGTTTTTAGAGTCCCCTACAAAATGTTTCCCAAGTTCGGGCGAAACGTTGTAGATGCCGTATAGTTTTATGGCAGGGTTCGATCATATACATGCACTTGTGCACGGATTATGATCGGACGGATCATACTAGTGGGCTTTGGTTAAGCCGGATCCTAGTATTAGATTGTTGGATTATTTTCGTCTCGTAGTATTCGTATTCAGTCGGAATACGGATGCGGGTATATATATACGGATGAGGGGTATTCTTGTGATCCTTCATGAGTTTAATTTAGTTGATGCCATTTCTTTTTGGATTAAACTTTTGGTTTAAAGTTTAATTTGGTGGAAATTGTGAGCATAAGTTTTAACCTAGGGCATTGATTATGGCATGTGCTATTTTGGTGACTCATGGTGTGATTTTTTGTGCCATGTCCATTTCTTTATTGTTTTTGGGTGTGGGATATTTTGGTGGAGCAAGAGAGGGCAGCCACTTAAGGTTGGGATTGGTTCTTGATTTGTTACTAGAGCTCTCACAAAATATCTCATAAAATAGCATTGCCATTTTTCTTCACTAGCTTTTCTAGTGCTCACAACTCTTCACTTCACTCATGGCTTCTTCTTCAATCTCCACTCTATCCATCTCATATGTTGAGAATCCTAGAGTGTATTGAGACAAAGTAATCACACACTATCTCTACTTCACCTTGGACATGTCGGCTAGCAAACTTCATGTCCGAGTTGCTTTGGTTTGAAGCGGGAGCCCGTATAAAGAATCCTCGACGTGGAGCCACTTCGACGAGCGAGATCGGAGAGCGAGCTTGTTCGGGGGCAGCTGCAAGAAGCTAGGCGAAGTGATTGAAGACCGAAAGATACGGATCGATCGGTATAATCTCTGAACATTTTACAGTAGTTAACTAGTTTACAGTTAATGGCACGATCCGGGTGATTGGTTGTGGTAGCGCCAAGTTTCAAAAGTTTTTGTTCCGCATTTGGCCTCGGATTGACGGCCAGGGCGCTGCCGCATCCTAATACTGAGAACGCAGATGTCCAGAAAGCAAGAAAAGATTATGTAAAAGTACCAGCGTCCATATAGTTTGGCATAAGCAAGATCGGAAAAGACCCTATGCAGGTTCCTTCCAGGACACTGCTGCGATAAGAGTTGCGCCGAGGATCAGTTGTGTCATGTGTATTCATAGGGCCAGAGGCCGACGCCAGTGACGTGCTGCTTTACGAGTGGTCATACTAATCGGCCGAAAGTTGACCAGAGAAGTGCCAGAGCGGAATCGTTTCCGTTAGCACACCTGACCGAGCCAACGAGCCGATGGATTGCGAGGTTGGTAATCCACAAAGAAATGAGGACCCAGAGACATAGGACGCCAGACCGTGAGTAGGAGGCAAGCGGATGTTCTTGCTCTGCCAGTTTTGGGCGCACCCACATTTTTCGACGTTGAAGGAGGTGTACCTCAATGTCATTTGTTGCGATTTGCGTTTGCGATCCGAGTATCACGCTTATATCGCTTGGATTTGAGTTTTGATGATTGAATTTCTTGATATTGTTTCGTGCACCTTGGCTGCACCTACTGGGTATTTACATTTTGTGCATAGTTATTGCACTTGATATATATTTTATACACCGTTGTGTTGGTTTATGATTTATGCATGTCTATTGCACTTGATATTCATTTTGTGCCTTTGCTGAACGTGTTTATGATTTCGTGGATTTCATACGGTTGATTTGATTTTGCGCATGTGGTACGCACTCGATCTGATTTTTTCACTCGGTATAGCTTACATGTGCTTGCAGTGCATTGATACAGACTTTGTGCACATAGTTGCACACGTTTTTGGATTTTATACACCTTGGTACACTCGGTGTTGCTTTTTATACCCATTTGAGTTATTGATGAGTTTTGTGCATTTGTTGCACTAGATTTTTATTTCGGGCATTTGTTGCATTAGATTTTTATTTCGTACATTTGTTGCACTAGATTTTTATTTCGTACATTTGTTGCACTAGATTTTTATTTCATGCATTTGTTGCACCAGCTTGGTATTTCATGCATTGGTTGCACCGGATTTATACTCCGTACCTTGGTTGCACCGGATTTATACTCCGTACCTTGGTTGCACCCGATTTATGTCTTTGAGTAGTTGTGTTACCAGATTTGTGTTTTTGTGGGCGTTGGCACTTGACGTTCGTTTTCATGCATGCTACTGCACCAGATGGCTTTTTTACGGACCTGACGCGTTTGATTTAAATTTCATTTCTGCATGACGGATGCACTTGATTTGGATTTTCGCGCATGTTAGGCGCATGATATGAGATGTGATTTTGTGCACACTGGGTGCACTCGATTGATATTTTCGTGCACTATAGATGCATTAGGTATTGTTGTCGTGCACATCCATTGCACTGACAGATGTTTTCGTACACACCCGTTGCACTTAGTTTTGGCTTTTGTACATATTGTGGCACTTGTATTTGGATTTGATTTCCGTGCGCACCAGACGCACGTGATTATTGGATATGCCTTTCGAGGCTGATTTTGCTCTTGGGCACCCTGTTTTCATGATATGCACTATATTATGTAGTAGCCGAACAAGACTGATCTGAGAACAGTACCTGAGTACTTTGCATGCATAAAAAGTTTAACAAGAGGTTTTCAAAAAGACGCTATAGTCTCGCTATTTCTTACGTGTCCGTGAGCGACACGAACGTTATAAAGGAAAACCTTTTGGGACATTTTAAAAGGGGCGGAACGTATATTTTAGCAAAACATATATGAATGTATATTTATTACTTTACAATGAGCGTCCGTCACTTATGCCGTGAGTTACGCATCACGCGGCTATTCAGAAAAAAATTTGCCTGTGTTTTATTCTGTTTTAGGAGATTTTTCCAAGGAGGCGTACTATATACATAGTATAGTATTTGACTAGTGTATATTGGATTTCAGTAGTGGATTACGAGATCTGTATCTCCATTGTAACTCCGATGATATGCATGCAAATTCGATGGTTTGCGTGACGCTTTACGGAATTCGATTTGAGTTTTGTATTCATTTTCAGGCGCACGCGATGCGCTGTGGCATTTCTATATCTTCCGTGATTTTGGAACCCCGTTGATTTGAGCTGATTATTGAAATGTTTTAGTATTTCGGGGTTTAAATTTAAATTCGGGGGCCGAATTTATTTAAGGGGGGAGGATTGTAACATTTCAGAAAATATAAAATATTATTTTTGGAATTTAATATTAAAATAATATATTTCGCGAAAACTACCCGATTTGCGAAATTGGGGTTTTCGTAAAAAGGTATAAATATATACCAATAATTGTAAAATAATTGGAGATTAAAATGATTTATTCATTTCAAAATATATTTATCGGATTCGGCATTTTTATAATTAATTATATGCAGTTTAAAATAAAACCCGATTAGCGCACTACTGATCGCGATTAAGCCAAATCCGTATTTCCACTGTTTTCCATGGCCAGTGCACCATGACATGTTGCATTTGGTTACATATTGTTTTCCTTTGTGTTTGTTTATTGCTTTTGGTTCTATTTTTGTGAGAAAAGAAAGAAATGAGAGTGTATTATTGAGGAGAGAGAGATAGGGGACTACATCATGACTTGAGGCATGGTTTATGAGAGACAGTGAGGTGAGAATAAAAAGATGGGGGGAAGCCACCGTATCCTCACCCAATTTGTTTCTTCATCTCCTTCTTCTTCCTCATCTCCCTCCACCTTCACCCCAAACTTCATCTCAATTTCCTTCCCAAAACCCTACACCATCTTCATTAAAAATGATCCCCACTTCATCCTCTATACATTGGACCTTGCAAGTTTGGATTTTAGAGACCTTGAGAAGCTAGGGTTTTCCTTGAGTTGCCCAAATGAGGTATAATTCCTTTCATTTATTTTAGTTTTTAGTTTCTTGCATTCTAGTTTAGTTTAGAAGTTGATTAAGTGTGAAATGGTGAAGATAGAAATCCCAAGAGAAGGGTTTGGGTGATTGTGTGGATTTGTGATGTTTAGGGGCTGTTATAAGACCTTAGGGATGTATTTCAAGACCTGGAAATGAGTATAGAACCCAAAATACAGACTTAGGAAATTCCCCATGTCGGTTTTGTGATATTTTAGTGGCCTACAGGGAATCTGGAGCAACCTGGGGTAATTTTGAGAAAAACAAATAATACCAGAGACCTAGTTGGACCAATAGGAGACCACCCTGTAACGACTTAGGATTTCGATTAGTGTTAATTAAGCGGTAATGCGGGTTTACTGTAAAAAGTTTACCAATTCGGGTTCCTCACATTTTATAACATTTAATTATTATTTTAATATTATTTGTTATGGGCTTGCACTCACGTGTGCACGTTAATGTGATGGTTTGTTTGTGTTAGTCTAGTTCTTAGCAACCATGACACTTAACCCTAATCCTAATCCTTTGCTTTGATTAAACATCTTGATATTTTGAGAGAGATATTTCTTTTGGCTTTTGTTTTGAGGAGAGGTGGCATGGTGAGTTTAGTGTGTGCATTAATGAGGAGTTAATGCATGGTGCACTCACCTCACTCTTTCTTATCCTCACCCCTCTCTCTCTCTCTTTTCTTCACACCTCACTCATTTCTCTTTCACTTATTCCCTTATCATTTTCTTTATCCCTCTCTTATCTAAACTGAACACTTATCATTCCCTTCACAAATCTTCACTAATCTTCACAAAAATCACTTCTTTTGCCTAGTTTTGCCTCTTGGATGCCTTTCTTGAGGATAAGTATAGATCTCTATCTGTTAAGTAGGTGCTTTTTATGTTGTGTATCCTTTTAGTTTCAGTTTTGAACGCTTAAAGTATCGTTTCGTGCAAATATCGTATTTTTAGTGTCGTTTGTTATATCTGTGATCTGCTGTGACCCCGAGAGTATACTAGAAAATCAAACAATGTAGTTGTGTTGTACCTGAGACCATAGGACATTACCTAGAGCATGAACCCCTTTGCTCTGATCTCGACGGCGACGAGTAGGATAATTCCGGCGAGCTCGGATTTTCATGGGAGTTTGGGTGTGGGTTTTTGTGGGTAGGTGTCTGCAGTGGTTTAAGTGTGTTTGGTCTTGTTTGATTGTTGGGATTTTTCTGTATACGAAATCTGGGATCACATAGATAGTTTCTAGTGTTACGACTACGCGCGATACGTTATGCGACACGGTCCGTGCACTTTGTGCTGGTTTTGCTCTTGGGTTGGTTTCGTAGTGTTGCTACGCACGTTAGCCACTAAACGAACACTTGGGAGTATGTTTGGAGTTGGTGTGTCTGTAAAACGTAGTTTGTTCGTGTTATTGGTCGTTTGCTAATATATACACTTGCTTTGTTATATTGTTTTGTGTTTAGGTTCGCAGGCGAGGACTTCGGACACTGGGAAGGAGGGGAAGCGAGTGGTTAGCTTTACTTAGCCAGGATCGATTGTGAGTAGATTTAACATCTACAGGGGAATCTCCCGCATGGCGTTATGCGTCTGGGCTAGATTAAATGATATGACCATTCGTTAGATGTATACGGATATTCATTGTGCATGTGTACCTTTGTTGCATATCTTATTACCTATTAGGTATGGACTTAGTATTAATGAGATACAACACCATTATTGACGGTTCATGTTTCACGAGCACTAATTGTATGCTACATACACACCGTCGATAATTGCCATGACACGCACAACTTATATACATACGAGATGTAGTTGACACCTATACATACGTGATACTGTATGGTTAGGGACATTGAGACATTGATTCATATTTCATTGTGCATATGACATATAGCATACATGTATACCTACATGCTTACACATATGCCTTGACATGCTTACATGCTAGTTACCTATATACCTATATGGTATTGTACCATTAGTGATAGGTATATTCACACATGAGACATAGCTACACGTACCTCTTGCATACATACTTATACATATACCTGGAGGGTATTACATCATTATTGATAGGTTGATATGCATATCTTGCTATACCGACATGGTTACGCATACCTGGCTATAGCTACATGTTCACTTTTATTTGATGTTGTATGGACTTGGAGAGATTAGGAACCGCATGATATATATTAACTTGTTGTAGTTAGCGGTTTTCCTTTATATGCTCATATTACTGTTTCATGTTACATATATAACATTCATGGATTTCATATGACGTTCTCTGATATTTTTACTCGTAAGTATATATAACAGTGGAGTGGGACGTTGTTATATATATATATATATATATATATATATATATATATATATATATATATATTAATTAGTGCAATGGGACGCTAATATATATGTATTGATTCATGCAGTTATACTTATTCATTACTTGATGTTTTCAGGATTTGAGGACCGTGGTTGCTTCATGAAATTATGCATTATTTGAAAAAACCCGGTTTCTCTTGATATGATATTTCAGCTTCCACCATGAGATTTCTCGGTTCTGAGCTTATATATTACCCCATGCGAGGAGGCGTCGAAGCCGTGTGCAGGTACATGGTAAAACCCGGTTGGTTCTCCGGGGCAAGAAAGGTTTTTCGACGGGACATGCCGATGAGCCTGGCTGGGGGCGTTTGCCAACCGGTGATAGTATTTGGACTCAACGTATATCTGGGGGATATCGATCGAGGTTATGTACGCACATGCCTTACAGATTTCGGGTGGTGCTTACCCAGGTTCATAGGATGTACGTACATGACACAGGAGGGCCAGTCCCAGGTGATGGCGCCTCAGATTTGAGTATTTTGTGTCGATGTTAGACACTTGTTTTCATGATGTTTTTGGGTGTAGATGTAGGACACTCAGGTTTCATGAGACATACTCGATATTGGATACTGGTTATATGAGATTTACTTGATATTGGACACTCAGGATCTATGAGACTTACAAGATATGAGGGCCAATTTGGGGGCTGATTTGTGGAAATTTGGGATTTAGATTGTCTTGATGGACTTTGGTCCTACCACGAGGTCAGGATTCCGTGAGGATGACATGTTTTATCCCATACTCCGCATTTATTGTATAAGCATTGCTTCATGTATTAGTAGTACCTGATAGAGTACCTTTCATGACTGTTGCATTTACATAATGTTATTTTATATGCATTGCTTCATGTATTAGTAGTACCTGATAGAGTACCTTTCTTGACTGTTGCATTTACATAATGTTATTTTATATGCTTTGCTTCATGTATTAGTAGTACCTGATAGAGTACCTTACATAACTGTTGCATACATATTGCTATTATTGTTCATGTAGTAGTAGTACCTGATAGAGTACCTTACATGACTGTTGCATACATATTGCTATTATTGTTCATGTAGTAGTAGTACCTGATAGAGTACCTTACATGACTGTTGCATACATAATGCCATTTATTGCTATCAGCTTGCATCCATTAGATTCGCGCTGTACGTGCATATTTGCGATTACCTGCATTTGTTATTTACTATTCACGAGTTGGCAACTCACCCCCGTTGTGCCACAGTGTTTTGCAGGTAGTCCCTCAGGGCAGTCGCGGCAGGCTTTTCATCTTTCGTATCATCTTTTGCAGTGGATACCGCTTTGGCTGACTGTGTACAGTTTTGCTTAGGTGGGTTTTGCAGTTATCCGATGTTGGTTATTGTATATTCTTTTTATCCTGTACTCTCCATCTACCACTTTCATGTATTGATTTAAAGACTGATATGAGGACGATGTTGTATATTAGTTTGTGACTTAGAGGTCTTTTATGCGGTTTTATTTATATCGTCTTTTTCTTCGCTACGGCGTCGTATATCTATTGTGGTGGTTGTTTTCCGCCTTTGGTCGTGGATTTTCTCCCGTTGGGGATGCTTTACTTATACTTATTGTTGTACCCTTTTTGGGGGCTTGTTTTACAAAGGAGGTGCTGCCAAAATTTTAAAGGAACTAAAGTTGGACTTTAAAGAATTTGGTTTGAGGTTTCAAAAGTTTTAAAATTTTTATTATCACTTACTATTTTTGATGGTTTAGATTGCTGGGTTTTTCAGCTTACTTAAATTGCGTTACGCATGTAGACGTTGCGTAGTTTAAGGGCCGTCACGCACCAATTTCGGGTCGTGACAAAGTTGGTATTAGAGCGCTAGGTTTTACCTTTCGGAGTATTGGATGACCTGTGTATGATGAATTAGCTAGCTTAAGCAGAGTAACGTAGTGCGTGTATGTCCGCGGCATACTCACGATCACGGTACTCCGCCTAAAGTGACCTAAGTACTAATTGCTTGAAATTCCTTCCTTGATGATACATATCCTTGTGATTCGATTTCCGTGTTCTTATCGAATACCATTTCTTTTCATAGCCTTTGCCGCCGATGACTATGAGGACTCAGAGAGGTGCGGCGAGGGCCGAGGTCAGAGTTGACTCGTGTGGGACGAGGACTGACCAGGATAGCACGCTCGTTGCACAGGAGCAGATTGTATCCGCCTTCGATAGATCGTATCGCTAGGCTTGAGGCAGATATGCAGGACTTGCGCCAGACGATGAGGTCATTGGTTGAGGCCAGTCGAGCGCAGCGACAGGAGGTTGCCACCCCTGTTATCCAGTTGTTCCATGCGATCAGCACTCAGCATCGTGTTGCTCACACAGCACCAATGGACGCAGCCCTATTTGACGAGGAGCGTCTTTCTGAGACTTTGGGAGTTCGAGGATAGATGAGGGCTCGTGCAAGTGTACCAGCCCAGAGACAGAGGTTCAGTCGCCGTGACAGGTTTCGTGCACGTCGCGGGAGTAGCAGAGGCTTGGGACGAAGAGAGTCATGTTAGATAGATTAGCCATTTGTTGTGTTAATTCTGTCAGCGATTCTTTTGTTGATCGACACGTATATCGGTCGTGTGCCAATCGGATAGGAGATAGAGATTCGTCCGTCGTTTTGATCCTTCTAGAGATGTTGGATTTGACGTTCTCCTGGGCACGGACTGGTTAGCTACGTGCTAGGCGTCTGTAGACTGCCGTGAGGAAACAGTCGGGATTTGTTTCCCGGCGAGTCAGTTCTTGTTGTGCAGGGGGACAGTGGTGCCGCTCTCACAGCTTGAATTCAGCCTTTTTCGCTATTCGGCTTTTGAGGAGGGGATGTCGAGGATTCTTGGCTTCTATTCATGATACCGGAGCCACAGTGGGTGTGTTGGACCGGGTTCCTATCGTGCAGGAGTTTCCGACTTTGTTCCAGATGAGCCGGCGGAGCTTAGGGAGCTTAAGGATCAGCTGCAAAGTTGCTAGATAGGGGGCTTGTACGTCCAAGTGTTTCACTTTGGGGAGCTCCTATTCTGTTCATCAGGGAGAAAGACGGCAGTTTGAGGTTGTGTGTTGGTTGATCATCAATTGAACCAAGTTACGGTGCGGATAGGTATCCTTTACCTCGCATTGACGATTTGTTCGACTTTCTCCAGATTGCGAGACATTTTCTAAGTATGTTCGGGATCAGGTCATCATTGGTTGCGGGTTCGAAGTGATGGCATTCCGAAGACTGCTTTGTGTGCGCTACGGGCAGCATGAGTTTTTGGTGGTGTCGTTGGACTCACCAATTCCCTAGCAGCATTCCTGGATGTGATAAACCAGATTTCTTCAGGCCGTTCCTCGACCAGTTGATTGTTGTGTTATTGATGACATTCTGGTCTTTTCCAAGAGTCATGAGGAACATGTGCAACACTTGAGGATTCGCTTAGCAGACATTGGGAGAGCCCCAGCGGTTTGCTAAATTCTCGGAGTGTTCCTTCAGGCTTGATTGTGTTGACTTCCTAAGGTCATGTGGTTACGGGAGACGGTTTTCGTACGGGCCTGAGGGAAATCGAGGCCGTACAGCTTTGGCCCAGACTTGTAGCAGGGACGGAGGTCCACAGCTTTTGGGCTTAGCCGATTTTTACTGCCGTTTCGTGCAGGATTGCTTGTGTAGCGCTGCACCGTTGACCGGGTTGACCAGGAAAGGAGTTTCTTTTTCTTGGACTGTGTCATGTGTGCAGATTTTTTTGCAGTTGAAGACTCGGTTGACAACTCCACCAGTTCATTCTTTGTTTTCTGGATCGGGCGACTTTGTTGTTTAACTGGGATGTTTCGCGAGTGGGGTTCGATTTTGCGTTGATGTGGCATTATAGGGTTATCGCTTTTGCTTCCCGACAGTTGGAGGAAGTACGAGCAGGATATCCCGCTCATGATCTGGAGATGGTCGTGGTGGTCGTGCGTTGAAGGTCTGAGGACACTGCTTGTGCGGAGAGTCGTGTCAGATTTTCACGGACCACCAGAGCATAATGTACATCTTCCTGCAGCGGGTTTTGATTGTTGAGACAGCGCCATTGAATGGAGCTTGTGAAGGATTGTGTTTGTGAGATCCTCGTTACCCGTGGCAAGGCGATTGTGGTAGCTGATGCTGGAGTCGTAGGCCCGGGGTTAGCTTGTCCCAGTTGTGCTCAGTTCTGAGACAGTCTTCTGCAGATTTACAATTCTTGTGCGATCGTTGAGTACGGCTTAAGTTCTCCTCTACTGAGGGGACATCTTGCTCATGTCCGTGCCCGTCCACTTTTCCTTAATCGCTTTCGCGAAGCACAGCCCGCCGATGCTCGTTTGTCTGAAATTCTAGAGCATGTTCGACCGGGTAAAGATTCGGAGTCCTTGATTTGTGACAAGGGTGTACTACGTTTAGGGACGCGTTGTGTGTACCTGATACTGATGGGTAGAGACGTGAAATCCTAATGCAGGCACATCAGTCAGCTTTCTGTGTTCGTCCGAGTTCCACCAATTTGTAGCGTGACTTGTGAGATAGTTACGGATGGACAGGGATGAAGAGTGAAGTTTCGGATTTCGTTTCGAGGTGTCTGTCTTGTTGTGAGCTAAGCTTGAGCATCTGAGACCGGCTGGAGAGTTGCAACCTTTTAACCATTTCGGAGTGGGAATGGGAGAAGATTTCCATGAATTTCGTTGTGGTGTCTACCCAGGTCTAGATAGGGTGTGACTCCATTCGGGTGTTTGTTGTCCGGTTATGCTCAGTTTGCTCAGTTGTTCTTCGTTAAGTTTGTGCGTTTGCACGGGGTTCCTTCATTTGTTGAATCCAATAGAGGCGCCATGTTCGCTTGCCGTTATTGGAAGAAGCTTCAGGAAGCCTTGGGTACTGGTTGAGCTTTAGCTCCGCTTTCTATCCGTTGGTCGATGGTTAGACAGAGCAGACTATACAAACTCTGGAGGATATGCTTGTGCGTACGTACTAAATGTTTGTTGGCTGTTGGGATCGTCACTTGCCATTGTCAGGGTTCTCCTTCGATAGCTGTTATCAGGAGACATTCCAATTGGCAACCTTTAAGCTTGTTGTTAGGTGGTGTCGATCGCCAGTCTGTTTTTCTGACTCTGCGTGAGTAGGATTTTGGACCCCAGCAACTCATGAGACTTCGGAGATGATCCAGTTGATTCAGGTCAGGATGAGAGCAGCCCAGTGCAGACAGAAGTCTTATACCGACCGTGGTGGTCGCAGACTTGAGTCGCATTGGGAGATCATGTATTCCTACGGATTTTTCCGATGTGTGACGTGTTGAGTTTTGGGAAGCTTGGTCCCAGATTGTAGGTCCTTTTGAGATCCTTAAAGCGAGTTAATTCCGTTGCCTATAATTTGGCACTTTCGCCCAGATTATTGAGTATTCACCCCGTATTCCTTGTGTTAATACTTCGCAAATACCTTCATGAACTTTCTCACATGATTCAGCACCAGACCATATAGCTTTGACGCGATCTTTTCGTTCACCAAAGGCCGATTGTGTTAGTGGATCGGCAGGTGGAGAAACTTCGGTCAAGGTTCTTGCCATCTGTGGAGGTTTCTTTGGCGTAGCCGTATAGTGAGTTGATCACTTGGGAGGCTGCGAGTGAGATTTGGGAGTTTTGTACTCATCTCTTTGAAGGTACGCTTAGTGAGAATTTTAAATTCGGGGACGAATTTCTATAAGGAAGGGAAATTGTAATGCCTTAGGATTTCGATTAGTGTTAATTAAGCGGTAATGCGGGTTTACTGTAAAAAGTTTACCAATTCGGGTTCCTCACATTTTATAACATTTAATTATTATTTTAATATTATTTGTTATGGGCTTCCACACACGTGTACACATTAATGTGAGAGTTTGTTTGTGTTAGTCTAGTTCTTAGCAACCATGACACTTAACCCTAATCCTAATCCTTTGCTTTAACCTAATCCTTTGCTTTGATTAAACCTCTTGATATTTTGAGAGAGATATTTCTTTTGGCTTTTGTTTTGGGGAGAGGTGGCATGGTGAGTTTAGTGTGTGCATTAATGAGGAGTTAATGCATGGTGCACTCACCTCACTCTTTTTTATCCTCACCTCTCTCTGTCTCTCTCTCTTTTCTTCACACCTCACTCATTTCTCTCTCACTTATTCCCTTATCATTTTCTTTATCCCTCTCTCATCTAAACTGAACAATAATTATTCCCTTCACAAATCTTCACTAATCTTCACAAAATCTCACAAAAATCACTTTTTTTTGCCTAGTTTTGCCTCTTGGATGCCTTGGAGGTTGGAAAGCTAGGATCTTTGAGTTCTTGTGGATAGGTATAGATCTCTATCTGTTAAGTAAGTGCTTTTTATGTTGTGTAGCCTTTTAGTTTCAGTTTTGAACGCTTAAAGTATCGTTTCGTGCAAATATCGTATTTTTAGTGTCGTTTGTGATATCTGTGATCTGCTGTGACCCCGAGAGTATACTAGAAAATCAAACAATATAGTTGTGTTGTACCTGAGACTATAGGACATTACCTGGAGCACGAACCCCCTTGCTCGGATCTCGGCCGGCGACTAGAAGGATAATTCCGGCGAGCTCGGATTTTCGTGGGAGTTTGGGTGTGGGTTTTTGTGGGTAGGTGTCTGCAGTGGTTTAAGTGTTTTTGGTCTTGTTTGATTGTTGGGATTTTCTGTATACGAAATCTGGGATCACATAGGTAGTTTCTAGTGTTACGACTACACGTGATACGTAATCCGACACGGTCCGTGCACTTTGTGCTGGTTTTGCTCTTGGGTTGGTTTTGTAGTGTTGCTACGCACGTTAGCCACTAAACGAATACTTGGGAGTATGTTTGGAGTTGGTGTGTCGGTAAAACGTAGTTTGTTCGTGTTATTGGTCGTTTGCTAATATATACACTTGCTTTGTTATATTGTTTTGTGTTTAGGTTCGCAGGCGGGGACTTCGGACGCTGCGGAGGAGGGGAAGTGGGTGGTTGGCTTTACTTAGCCAGGATCGATTGTGAGTAGATTTAACATCTACAGGGGAATCGTCCGCATGGCGTTATGCGTCTAGGCTAGATTAAATGACATGACCATTCGTTAGATGTATACAGATATTGATTGTGCATGTGTACCTTTGTTGCATATCTCATTACCTATTAGGTATGGACTT
The DNA here is from genome assembly GCA_030015575.1 of Agapanthus africanus. Lineage (NCBI taxonomy): Eukaryota > Viridiplantae > Streptophyta > Magnoliopsida > Asparagales > Amaryllidaceae > Agapanthus > Agapanthus africanus. The sequence goes on along the minus strand of JASDDO010000031.1, from coordinate 312,841,205 downwards.
AGTTTTAATGAGATACAACACCATTATTGACGGTTCATGTTTCATGAGCACTAATTGTATGCTACACACACCGTCGATAATTGCCATGACACGCACAACTTATATACATACGAGATGTAGCTGATACCTATGCATACGTGATACTGTATGGTTAGGGACATTGAGACATTGATTCATATTTCATAGTGCATATGACATATAGCATACCCGTATACCTACATGCTTACACATATGCCTTGGCATGCTTACATGCTAGTTACCTATATACCTATATGGTATTGTACCATTTGTGATAGGTATATTCACACATGAGACATAGCTACATGTACCTCTTGCATACATACTTATACATATACCTGGAGGGTATTGCATCACTATTGATAGGCTGATACATATATCTTGCTATACCGACATGGTTACGCATACCTGGCTATAGCTACATGTTCACCTTTATTTGATGTTGTATGGACTTGGAGAGATTAGGAACCACATGATATATATTAACTTGTTGTAGTTAAATAGCGGTTTTCCTTTATATGCTCATATTACTGTTTCATGTTGCATATATAACATTCATGGATTTCATATGACGTTCTCTGATATTTTTACTCCTAAGTATATATAACAGTGGAGTAGGACGCTGTTATATATATATATATATATATATATATATATATATATATATATATATATATATATATATATATTAGTGGAATGGGACGCTAATATATATGTATTGATTCATGCAGTTATACTTATTCATTACTTGATGTTTTCTGGATTTGAGGACCGTGATTGTTTCATGAAATTATGCATTATTTGAAAAAACCCGGTTTCTCTTGATATGATATTTCAGCTTCCACCATGAGATTTCTCGGTTCTGAGCTTATATATTACCCCATGCGAGGAGGCGTCGAGGCCGTGTGCGGGTACATGGTGGAACCCGGTTGGTTCTCCAGGGCAAGAAAGGTTTTTCGACGGGACATGCCGATGAGCCTGGATGGGGGCGTTTGCCAACCGGTGATAGTATTTGACTCGACGTATATCTGGGGGATATCGATTAAGGTTATGTACGCACATGCCTTGCAGATTTCAGGTTGTGCTTACCCAGGTTCATAGGATGTACGTACATGACACAAGAGGGCCAGTCCCAGGTGATGGCGCCTCAGATTTGAGTATTTTGTGTCGATACTAGACACTTATTTTCATGATGTTTTTGGGTGTAGATGTAGGACACTCAGGTTTCATGAGACATACTCGATATTGGATACTGGTTATATGAGATTTACTTGATATTGGACACTCAGAATCTATGAGACTTACAGGATATGAGGGCCAATTTGGGGGCTGATTTATGGAAATTTGGGATTTAGATTGTCTTGATTGACTTTGGTCCTACCACGAGGTCAGGATTCCGTGAGGATGACATGTTTTATCCCATACTCTGCATTTATTGTATATGCATTGCTTCATGTATTAGTAGTACCTGATAGAGTACCTTCCATGACTGTTGCATTTACATATTGTTATTTTATATGCATTGCTTCATGTATTAGTAGTACCTGATAGAGTACCTTACTTGACTGTTGCATACATATTGCTATTATTGTTCATGTAGTAGTAGTACCTGATAGAGTACCTTACATGACTGTTGTATACATATTTCTATTATTATTCATATAGTACTAGTACCTGATAGAGTACCTTACATGACTGTTGCATACATATTGCCATTTATTGCTATCAGCTTGCATGCATTAGATTCGCGATGTACATGCATACTTGCAATTACCTGCATATGTTATTTACTATTCATGAGTTAGAAACTCACCCCGTTGTGCCATAATGTTTTGCAGGTAGTCCCTCAGGGCAGTCGCGGAAGGCTTTTCATCTTTCGTATCATCTTTTGCAGCGGATACCGCTTCGGCTGACTGTGTAAAATTTTGCTTATATAGGTTTTGCGGTTATCCGATGTTGCTTATTGTATGTTCGTTGTATCATGTACTCTCCATCTACCACTATCATGTATTGACTTAAAGACTGATGTGATGGCGATATTGTATATTAGTTTGTGACTTGGAGGTTTTTTATGTAGTTTTATTTATATCGTCTTTTTATTCGCTACGGCGTCGTATATCTGTTGAGGCGGTTGTTTTCCGCCTTTGGGCGTGGATTTGCTCCCGTTGGGGATACTTTACTTATACTTATTGTTGTACCCTTTTTGGGTTCATGTTTTACAAAGGAGGTGCTACCAAAATTTTAAAGGAACTAAAGTTGGACTTTAAAGAATTTGGTTTGAGATTTCAAAAGTTTTAAAAATGTTATTTTCACTTACTACTTTTGATGGTTTAGATTGCTGGGTTTTTCGGCATACTTAAATTGGGGTACGCCTATTGACGTTGCGTAGTTTAAGGGCCGTCACGTGCCAATTTCGGGTCGTGACACATCCTGAGAAGACGAATCCCAACGGAGCACTAGTGGCCGAGCTCGCCAGATCTTTAGGGTGTGTGGCCGGCCAAGTTGTGGCATTTGGTGCCTAGGTTAGTTCAGTAGCCCACATACTCTATATTCAACACCCTATACTTACTAGTTTAATCCCATTTTACCTGAGAGAGAATCTGGGAGCTGTTGTAGTGGATTTTGGTTATTTTTTCAGTATTTTGGAATGTTTGGTTTTGATGTTTGGATTTGTATTTGGTTGTTGGGAGTTTGTACGTCAACAACATGGGTTGTTTGATTGTTTTGCATGCGTAGGCTATCGGTTCTAACCTAAGAGCGCACCGTGTGCCGTATTGATTTTCCGGACTTGATTTTAATAGCATTGCGACTATATATTTATTGTAGGTACCTTTGCGGGGTTTCCGAGGCGACGGAGCATGGCGTCATCGACTTCGGCAAGCAAGGATCAAGGTGAGTAGATCTATATCTACGGGGGAAGTCGGGTGGATGGCGTATAGCACCCCCGCAAGTTTTGATGGAAATCGATATATAGAATATGGTTAAGGAAACCTAGATTAGGAAACTACGGATAGGGTTAAAGAGATAGTTAGAAATGATAAGTGAACGTGAATCACGACACATAGATAGGTAGTGCACGAGAATAAGTAGGAGATTTAGAGTAGCATGAAACTAGATTAATAAGGTAGAATGTATATATAAAATTGACTTGATGTAAGATGACTTAATGTGATGAAAAGAATATACGATGTGATCTGATGACTTGATTGATATGTTATAGATATTGATAAACCCTGTCTACACTGCTTAGCTTAGCCTTTATACAGATGATAGCATTACGCTTACGATGCACCTTATGCTATGTCCATGATATTATCATTGCATTACATACACCTGTGCTAGTACACCTGCACAATTATCGATGATGCGTATGTTACACTTACACAGATTGCCGGCTCACACACTTCATCATCGATAATTGCTATGTCACTTACACAGTAGAATTGTTACATCATGCTATGCTATGATATACTTTCTATGTTCACATCACCATACCATGTCGCATGATATGACTATTAATTATAAGTATATATATACATTAATTGCGCATGTGTACCATTGTTGCATACCTCATTTCCTGTTGCATACGGACATAGTATTAATGAGACACAACACTGTTACTAACGGTTCATGTTGCACGAGCACTAAATTGTATGCCGCACACACACCGTTAGTAATTGCTATGACACTCACACTGTAGAATTGCTATGGATAATACATTGTTTAGCTTATCTTATCATTAGACATGATTCTTGTTCAATTGCGGATATGAATTGCATTATGCGTACATACATACTTGCGTACATACATACCTTGTTATAACTACATATATGCTCATATGTATGCTCATATATGATGTTGCATTGGATTTTGGAGAAATTGGGAACCGCATAATAAATTTAAAAACTGGATTCATTTTAAAGAGCGGTTTTCCGTTGATGTGCTCATATTACTGTTTTATGTTGCATATATCATATTCATGGATTTATGCATTGAGATATGGATTTCATGTGATTTATGGATTTGAGAACCGTGGTACTATTTCAAAAAAGTATGCATTGTTTTGAAAATCCGGTTTCTCTTGATATGATATTTCAGTGCGTCCACCATCAGTTTTCTCGGTTCTGAGGCTTGTGTTAGATACCCGATTCGAGGAGCGGTAGGCACCGTCTGCGGGTACATGGTGGACCCGGTGAGGTACCCCGGGGCAAGAAGACTCGTATAGAAAGGCGGTGAGCCCAGCGGAGGGACTACTACCTACCGGTGATAGTATAGAGCCTGATGGATATCTGGAGGATAACGTTAGGAGTTATGACATGAGATATACTGAGGGCCGATCTGAGGATGCGGCGCCTGAGATATGAGGATTTACGTGTCAATTCTGGACACGGGTTTCATGATGTTTCGAGTGTCGGTGTTGGACACTCAGGTTCCATGATTTGATGTTTCATTGATGGACACACATTCTTGTAAGTCGATGTTCAACACCCCACGACTTGCGGGAGGCGGAAATATGAAAAACGATCTTGTTTTTATGCTAAACATCGACTAACCACATGAATCGAAGCTAAACGATAACTAACAACAAACATAGAAGTTCTAAACTACTATGTAAAGGGATTATACCTAAAGAACCGTGTCCTTCGTCTTTAAGAACTCCACCTCCTCCTCGGCCTTCTCCAAGTAGTAGACGATCCACCACGAGAGCTAAACTCCAAGCTTTACCTCTAAACTTGAGGCAACTAGGTATCTTTAAGTGCTAATCAAAGTACCTAGATGAAATAGAGTATGGTTATGGATTAAGTAGTCTAACTAATCCTTGTACTCAGCACATGAGAGGGGAGGATTAGGGTTTGAAGAGGGAGAGCTTGAGGAGAGAGAAGGTGAGAATAATAATGAAATGAGAAAATGAGTTATCATAATATATATCAAGCATTTTATTTATCAAGAAAAGAAAAGATAATGATTTACAACCATACTTGATAAATATCTAATGGTGATTCACATCCATGAGTCATTAAGCAATTATGAAACATTAATGACATGGATGAATCATCCATATGACTCACTAATCTCATTTAATGTATATGCCACCTTAACCCCCTTAGTCACCATCTTCTAGAAGCTTCTCGCGCAATTACGAGAACACCCCTCCTATCCGTGAAAACACGGAAAAACTTTAGACTGTATAAATCCAATAACCGGATACTAGCAACTGGCTTAAACCAAAGCCGACTAGTAAAACTGTCCGAAAGTCGTACGTGCGTAAACACACGTATGCGTCCGATTGTCGTAAAACCATACGGCCTCTATATCGTTTCGCCTGGAGTAGGGAAACTCTCTGCGTGGGACTCTGGAGACTCGACGACTACGCTGGCAGTGGGTTTAACCACAGACCGCAAGCAGCACTAGCTGTACGTAACGGTCCCCAGGTAAATGTCGATAAGAAGGCCGATGAGGAAACCCATCCGAACTCCTACTGAGTCTGATGTGACAATCTCCGTACAGTCCGGTCTGTTCGTCTAAGACTATCGCATATCGGGCCTAGGGGGCGGCAAGCGTCAGTCCCCTAATAGCGTTATAAGTCGTGTCGGAGCGAAGCCCATTACACCCTGAGAAACTACTAGAACCTACCAGCAAATCTCTCTTGCCCTGGCTAGGGACTTTCCGTAATGGCTCTCTGACACAGCGTGATATCAACCCCCAATACCGGGAGAGACGAATCCTGTCTAACCGCCACTGCCTCTAAGTTCTCGGGACTGCACCCAACTGCTACCTATTTGCACGACTACTTTGAGCCTTGGTAGGGTAGCAATCTAAGAACATCGGGACACACTCGAGGCGAAGTAGCAGTGTCAAGTCTGCGGACTATGCTGTACTCATGTCACCTGGGAACTGTTCACTGACGACTGGTATAAAACCAACCAACAGTTCCATGTTAGTCCTGTCCGGTGTACCCGTAACCTAACGAGCACCTGTATACTATCTCCAGTACGACGTACTGACGGCTGTGGGACAGACCATCTCCCCAACTGGGATGAGAAGCGTACACACTAGTCTACTCCGGAGTATCGATGCTCTGTCTCGATAATCCAACGACTAGGGACCTGAATAAGGATGTGCTTGTAGACTACCCAGCCCCTACCAGTGTGACTGCCATCACAACGCTGGTAGTCAAGCAAGATCCTAAGAGCTCTATCAATACGTATACTCACATATTAAGATAGAAAAACCAAGTAGCATACTACTATGTTTAGCAAGACTGTTATATACATGTGAATATCCCAAGCTTCCATTAAGTAATATACAAACTAGTATGATACAATAATGGCCCCTAGGGCATATACACTAACAATCTCCCACTTGCACTAGGGCCATGTACTGGCATATCGAAGACCGATGATCTCGAGTAGCCTCTCGAACTGAATCTGAGGTAGGGCCTTCATGAATGGATCAGCAATGTTCTCTTCAGAAGCAACTCTCCGAACCTCGATCTCCTGACGATCAATGATCTCCCTGATCAGGTGATACCGCCTTAAGATGTGTCTGGATTTCTGAAGGGACCTTGGTTCCTTCGCTAAAGCTATAGCTCCGTTGTTGTCGCAATACAGAGGTATTGGATCAACTATGGTAAGAACCACCTGATGTTCTGTTAGGAACTTCTTCATCCAGACTGCTTCTTTTGCGGCATCGCAAGCAGCTATATACTCCGCTTCCATAGTCGAGTCAGCAACGGTGTCCTGCTTGGAGCTCTTCCAGCACACCGCCCCTCCATTGAGGGTAAAGACATAACCCGACATGGACTTGGAATCGTCCTTATCACTCTGGAAGCCGGAATCAGCAAAGGCCTCCAACCTGAGGTCTTTTCCGCCGTAAACCAAGAACATCTCCTTAGTCCTTCTCAGGTACTTGAGAATGTTCTTTACTGCTATCCAGTGCTTCTCCCCTGGGTCTGACTGATACCGGCTTACCACGCTCAGTGCGTAAGCTACATCTGGTCTGGTGCACAACATCGCATACATTATAGAGCCTACCGCAGAAGCGTAGGGTATAATAGACATGCATTCCCTTTCCAAATCAGTCTTGGAAGACATCTCTTTGGAGAGGGTGATTCCGTGACAAGCCGGTAGATTACCGTGCTTAGAATCTTCCATACTGAATCTTTTCAGTACAGTGTCGATATACCCGGACTGCGAAAGTCCCAACATCCTCTTGGATCTATCACGATAGATCCGGATCCCCAGAATGTAAGAGGCATCACCCAGGTATTTCATGGAGAACCTGTGTGACAAGAATCCTTTGACAGATTGTAGCATAGGAATGTCATTTCCTATCAATAGAATGTCATCCACGTAAAAGACGAGGAATACGACACTTCTGGCTACAACTTTACTATATATGCACGGTTCATCTGGATTTTTGATAAAGTCATATTCTTTGACTGTCTCATCAAAACAGATGTTCCAACTCCGCGATGCCTGTTTTAGTCCATAAATGGACTTAAGCAGCTTGCATACTTTCCCGCTGCTCCCACTCTGATTGAAACCCTCTGGCTGATCCATATAGACGCATTCTTCTAAATTTCCATTCAGAAAAGCCGTCTTTACGTCCATCTGCCAGATTTCATAATCATGGAAGGCAGCAATAGCAAGAAGGACCCGTATGGATTTGAGCATAGCCACTGGAGAAAAAGTTTCGTCATAGTCCAAACCAGGTCTTTGACGAAAACCCTTTGCAACAAGTCTAGCCTTATAGGTTTCCATCTGTCCATCTACACCAATCTTTTTCTTGAAGATCCGTTTGCATCCTATGGGTTTTACCCCATCTGGAGCAAAGTCCAAAGTCCATACTTTGTTGGTGTACATGGACTCCATTTCGGTCCGCATTGCATCTAGCCATCGTACCGAGTCGCCGCTCTGGATGGCCTGCTGGAAGTCAGTTGGTTCATCATCATCTATGATGCAATCCTCTCTATCCCCATCTATGAGAAAACCGTAGTATCTCTCAGGCGGATGAGACGGCCTACTACTCCTGCGGAGGGGTGCGGGAATGTCCTGTTCTTCTTGAACTTCCGGTTCTACCAAACTTTCAGTAGCAGCTTGTGGTTCTGGAATTTCTTCCAGTTCTACTTCGCTCCCACTTATTTCCTTTTCTAAAAACTGATGTTCTAGAAAATGGGCATTACGAGAAACAAAAACCTTTTGTTCCTCTGCGTAATAGAAATAATATCCCTTGGAGTTCTTTGGATATCCCACAAACTTACATTTTACTGATCGTGCCTCGAGCTTGTCCACATGCTGCTTTTTAACAAAAGCTGGACATCACCAAATCTTCATATGCTGAAGATGGGGTTTCTTCCCAGACCACATCTGATATGGAGTGGTAGGCACAGTCTTGGTAGGAGCCCTGTTTAGAAGATATGCTGCTGAATCTAGCGCATAACCCCAAAAAGATCGCGGTAACTCAGCATTACTCATCATGGATCGTACCATATCCAATAGGGTTCGATTCCGTCTCTCCGATACACCGTTATGCTGTGGAGTGTATGGAGGAGTAAGCTGAGAGAGAATTCCTTTCTCTTTTAGGTAACATAGGAACTCGGCACTCAAGTATTCACCACCTCGATCAGATCTAATTGTCTTGATACTTTTGCCGGTTTGGTTTTCTACTTCATTCTTATACTCTTGGAATTTCTCAAAAGCCCCGGATTTATGTTTCATCAGATAAATGAATCCGTATCTTGAGTAATCATCCGTGAAAGTAATGAAATAGGAAAAACCACCTCTTGCATGCGTAGACATTGGACCACATACATCACTGTGTATGAGTCCTAAGAGCTCGCTCGCTTTTACTCCTTGTCCAGTAAATGGAGTCTTTGTCATCTTTCCTTTGAGACAAGATTGACAAGTGTCATAAGTTTGATATTCGAACGAGTCCAAATATCCTTCTCTATGCAACTTAGTCAACCTTCTCTCATTGATGTGACCCAGTCTACAATGCCATAAGAAAGCTTTATTTAAATCTGGAGACTTTCTTTTTAGTGTGTTCTGGACATTGAAAATTTGGAGTTGGTTTAAGACATATATACCGTTATTTAGTGTACCGGACCCAATCAAACCATGATTAAGGTGGATGTTAACAACATCTCTTACAAACGTGAAATCATAACCTTTATTTGATAACAAGGAAACTGATATGATATTACACGTTAAGCTTGGTACAAAAAAACAGTTATGTAAAACCAAAATGTGTCCACTCGTCAATCCTATGTGATAATCCCCGACGGACGCAGCTCCCATGCTAGCTCCGTTAGCAACCTTTAGGGTCATATCACCTTCCTTCAGCACTCTACGGTTTCTCAGTGCCTGCAATGAATTGCAAATATGAGATCCTGATCCGGTATCCAATACCCAGGAAGTAGAGTTGATCGACAGACAATTCTCAATTACAAACACACCTGAAGTCGAAGCCACAGCTTGCTCCGGTTCCTGGTTCTTGGCGTTCCACGCCTTGCAATCCTTCTTCCAGTGCCCTTTCCTGTGACAATGGAAGCACTCATCCTGGCCTACTACCGGTACCGCAAACTTTTTCTTTCCCTTCCCTCCCACCTTACTTACACCTCCTCTAGGTCTGGGGGCGGCCTTCTTCTTCCTTCCTTTGGCCCTAGCCTTGGACCCGGAAGAAGATGCACCGCCTACAAACATAGCGGGTGTTTCCCTTGCCTTCTGCAAGGTGCCCTCTGCACTCCTTAACATGTTCAGGAGTTCCGGAAGTTCAACTTCTTTTCTTTGAATGTTGAAGTTCAGGATAAACTGGGCGTAGGTGGAAGGAAGGGACTGGAGAATAAGGTCTGTATAGAGCTCATTATCCAAAGTCATCCCAAGGTCTGCGAGCTCTTCTATATAACCGATCATCTTTAGGACATGTTCTCCTACCGATGACCCGACAGCCAACCTCGCTCGAAACAAGTTCTTAGAGGTCTCGTATCTTTCTATAAGAGATTGCTTTCCATAAAGTTCCTTTGTATGGAGAAATATGGCATCTAGTTCCATATCCTCGTGCCTCCTCTGATGTTCATTGTTCATCGAGGCAAGCATGATGCACTTGGCTTTCGCGCAATCGAAATCCGAGGTTTTGTGGATTTCCTTATCCGCATTACTGGATTTGGGACCAGGGACAGCAGGTGCCGTAGCGGTGAGGACGTACCCCAATTTGTCATAGGTCAAAGCCATTTTGACATTCCGCAGCCAATCTTTATAGTTTGGCCCTGTCAGTATATTTTTCTCTAAAAGTAACTTAAGTCCAGTCATTTTCAGGGTCGCTGCAATTAGGAGAGAGAGAAGAAAACTCTTTAGCATGATGCTATTGCAAGTTTAGAGTGGTTTTTAGTTTATCTAAACTGGATGGCTCCCACTGTTTCTCGAATCCTTCCTCAAACCATAAAAGAAGAATTAGCCAGGACTATTCTCACTGTACAATTCTTGCTTAACCGTTCAGCCAGGCTAGTGTCGATACTTCGAGGGAGGTTTTCCAACGCTTTCGCGAAGTTCCTTAATTAAAGAACCTCTTTTCTCTGGGGGCGTAACCCCGCTGACACTTTTCTTGACACCTACTTGGTTTATAGCATTGATCGTTAAGTGACGAATATCCTGATAAGTAGCATATACTCACAGTAGGATCGGGATCCAAATATCATCGTATGATAATGTTGAAGGAATCCTACCAACATTCATCAAACTCCAAATGGTATGCATCTTTTTGCAAATTTCAGTTTCTTTAGAAATTCCCGATATAAGTTTTTGCCCCATGCTCTTATGACCTTGGCTTTGGTCAAAATGTCATAAGTCACATGTCAAGTTCTACCCGTCATTATCTTGTCAATTTGAACCCATCCGTATATACCCCTGACTTTGGTCAAATGATAATACGACTGTCCCAAACCAACTCATCTATCTTATGCAACAAATGAAAACCCAGCAGCTACCAAACACTATGCCTTGACTTTGGCCAAAATGCATAGCTTGAATACTACTGAATACTCAAATGAAATGACGGAGGGCTACGAATGGTTTTGGCGAAACCGTGAACGTAGTGAACTTGATATAACCGAAGGAACCTGATAGCTTTTTAGAAGGAGTGGTTAAAGCTCCGTATTTAAAAATATCTGTTTTTAAAATTAACCGAGTGGTTTCTTTTAAATTGTTCCAACGATTAAACTTTTGGTTTATTTTCTTTGCATTATAAATAATGTGTCCCATCATTAACCTATCATTGCAGAAAACAACGAAAATACAACGTCCTCTTATGCCATCCGCATTCGCCACGGGGTCCCGTCATTACCCGTTAGGTTACTTAACTAACGACAGAGCGGGGGCTGGGCTAGCGCGGGTGTAAAACATAAGAGACGTCTAAATAGCTATCATATATAGATATTGTACATTCGTCAGACGCAATAATAGGCATTCCAGATCACAGATGAACTTAATTGGATTTGCAAGCAATCCGTGTTTGTTTTGAGCATGCAACAAAAGACGGATTACACAGTTGTGATGAATAGACATTACCCCACCCAAGACCCCAACGGGTACGGCAAACTACCCACCCGGCAGTTTGTGCATCCCACCTTGGGCCTGTCTTAGGAGCAAAAACAATAAAATGAAATAATACAACGGTGGCTACAACCGCAATCTGGATGTGCCCTGCAAAATAATATTACAACAAATTACATTTACATCAAATGAATTAAATAATAACCCATCACTTAACCCCGGCTAAACATCACAACAGTCCAATACAGTTCATATACACAAACAGATAAAATCCATTACAGAAATGTGCAACCCCCTGCCAACCGATATACTAGCAGTTAGGGGAGGTTTACGAACACATTATACAAACACAGATATAATCCAACAAGCAAATACCGTATAATTTCGATCGATTAAACACATTTAATTTTGCTCCAAAACTTCTCTGTAAATCTGAAACCTGAGCAAAAATTAAAAACTTCCAGAAAATTCCAAATATCACAGAGAACCAACACAGGAAATTTGGGATGATGAATCGGCAACTCGGCGGCGGAATCGCGGCGGATCGGTGGGATCCGCGGCGCTTTAGCCGATTCATGATCCAAATTTTCTTGGGTGTTCTTCTACTATCATTTAAGGCTTTCTGAAGGTCCCTGAAAAATTTTTGGACCTCATTTAAAAATCGACAGAAACTCATGATTTCGGGGTTTACCGGTTTTGTTTTTTCCGTTCGAAATTCATACAATTTTGCAAGTGAGTTAATTATTGTTTAGCGAGGCTCTGATACCACTGTAAGTCGATGTACAACACCCCACGACTTGCGGGGAGGCAGAAATATGAAAAACGATCTTGTTTTTGTTAGTTATATGTATGCCCTAGAGGCCATTACTGTACATACGATGTATATTGTAGTGGATGCTTGGACATATATAGGGAGGACTTTCTTGCTCGACATGATAGTATGCTATCTGGTTGTACTTTATCTTAACATTTACTCTGATTGTCTCTATGTTACATGTTGATAAAGCCCTTAGGATATGTACTCGACTACTGGGACTATGATGAGATCATACTAGTGGGGCCACGGTAGTCGACGAGTACATCCTATAACTGTTCCTAGTCGAGGGTGTATCGAGACAGGGCATCGATACACCAGAGTAGACTAGCGTATACGCATCTTGACCCATATGATGGGCGATGGATGATCCCATATCCATCGGTGTTTGACATCAAGGATGGTGTACGGGTGCTCAGTGGAGACTGGGTACACTGGACGGACTCGCCGAGAACTCCCAGATGGTATTATACCTCACGTCAGATGGCAGTTCTCCGGTGACACTGGTACAGAGTAGTCTGTTGACCCGAGATCGTCATAGAGTCTTGTGTGATTCCCACTGTGCTTTGATTTCCATCATACCACGTCCAAGAGGGCGTACAAAAAGGTGGCTTTTGGGTACAGTCCCGAATCACATGGAGGCAATGAGGGATAGGAGGGGATTCGTCTCTCCCGGTATAGGGAGTTGATGTTGTGCTGTGTTCGATTGGCTATAACCGGAAATCCCTGGCCAGGGTTGCTGAGATTTACTGGTAAGTGTTATCAGTAGTTTCTCGAACTGTTATAGACCTCATATCGACACGACTTATCGAGCTACTGGGGTCTGACGTTTACCACCCCTAGGCGAGATATGCAACATATCAGACGACGAGACCGGACTGTACGGTAGTGTTACTGTTTGGATTCACAGGAGAATGTACAGGCTTGCTTGTTGATCTTCTGAGCGCTCAATACCTGGGTAGCTGTTACGTTTAGCTGACCGCTTGCAGCTTGTGGGTGTTTGATATGATCATCACTTACTGCCGGCGTATTGACGATTCTTTAGAGTCCTACACAGAGGTTTCTTGGCTCAGGCAAAACGGAGTAGGAGCACATATGTGATATGTGCGGGACCGAGGATAATACGATATGAGATACCGTATTCTATTCTCGCGATATTTGGTATCAGCCGGGTCATCGGATCAAGTGTTGATTCGATGAATCGGTACGGATAAATATTAGTCGGTTATATGCGATATAGCCGGATTGTCGGATTAAGTGTTGATTCGATAATTTAATATATAATAATATATATGATATATTAAATGACATTAACTAATATTAGCTCACTAAAAGATTCTTTTTCTCACTCGGGTAATACATTGATATATATGCGATATATGTTAATTGTATTATTTTAGTTTGTTACGATAAATATTATATATGTGATATATAATATTGTAACATGATATGATAACTAATGCAACATATTTAGTAGAGTTTAAACATGATTAGGGTTTGGATTAGGGTTAAGACTTCTAGTTGATTCTAGAAGGTTTCTTTTTGTCATGATAAAGATATTTGTCTTGATATTTTTGTGTGACTCACTCTTAACTCAACCCAAACACTAACCCTTGGTTAATTCTCTACAATGGTTAAGTCAACCGTGGTTGCATTATTTATCATATTAATCCTTTCATTATTCATCACAAAAAGAAAATGGATCACTATTCTTCTTCTTCCTTGAGTTCTTCATGCAAAGCTTTCTTGTTTTGATATTTGTGATGAAAATATGTGAGAAAAAGATAAATAAAGAGAGCAAAAATCCTACTTCATCATCCTCATCTTCCTTTGCCATTTAGATGAGGGTGTTCACATCATTTCATGAGTGTTAGCTTGTGTTAACGAAACTTCAAGGTAGATCATCTTTGTATCGAAGATCGGAAGCAAAGGTTGCATCTTTCTCTTCGTGGAACCTCTCGAGAGTCCGGAACCCGATGATCGCAGCGAAGGGACCACAACACGGAGCATATGAAGTGAAGGACTGGATCTACAAAGGTTGTAATCCCTCTCACTTAGTGTTAAATTTGTTAACATGTTAGTTTTCGCCTAATCTCTAGTTTAAAGATCCGTATTCAGGTTGTTCGGCACGGCTAAATTTATAATCGGGCATGGTTGATGCCTCGTAGACCCTTGTGCGCGTGCCTAGCAACCCTACAGTTTTTATGCTAAACATCGACTAACCGCATGAATCGAAGCTAAACGATAACTAACAACAAACATAGAAGTTCTAAACTACTATGTAAAGGGATTATACCTAAAGAACCGTGTCCTTCGTCTTTACGAACTCCACCTCCTCCTCGGCCTTCTCCAAGTAGTAGACGATCAACCACGAGAGCTAAACTCCAAGCTTTGCCTCTAAACTTGAGGCAACTAGGTATCTTTAAGTGCTAATCAAAGTACCTAGATGAAATAGAGTATGGTTATGGATTAAGTAGTCTAACTAATCCTTGTACTCAACACATGAGAGGGGAGGATTAGGGTTTGAAGAGGGAGAGCTTGAGGAGAGAGAAGGTGAGAATAATAATGAAATGAGAAAATGAGTTATCATAATATATATCAAGCATTTTATTTTATCACGAAAAGAAAAGATAATAATTTACAACCATGCTTGATAAATATCTAATGGTGATTCACATCCATGAGTCATTAAGCAATTATGAAGCATTAATGATATGGATGAATCATCCATATGACTCACTAATCTCATTTAATGTATATGCCACCTTAACCCCCTTAGTCACCATCTTCTAGAAGCTTCTCACGCAATTACGAGAATGCCCCTCCTATTCGTGAAAACACGGAAAAACTTTAGACTGTATAAATCCAATAACCGGATACTAGTATCTGGCTTAAACCAAAACCGACTAGTAACAACTGTCCGAAAGTCGTACGTGCATAAACACACGTATGCGTCCGAACCCTTGTCGTAAAACCATACGACCTCTATATCGTTTCGCCTGGAGTAGGGAAACTCTCTGCGTGGGACTCTAGAGACTCGACGACTACGCTGGCAGTGGGTTTAACCACAGACCGCAAGCGGCACTAGCTGTACGTAACGGTCCCCAGGTAGATGTCGATAAGAAGGTCGATGACGAAACCCATCCGAACTCCTACTGAGTCTGATGTGACAATCTCCGTATAGTCCGGTCTGTTCGTCTAAGACTATCGCATATCGGGCCTAGGGGGCGGCAAGCGTCAGTCCCCTAATAGCGGTATAAGTCGTGTCGGAGCGAAGCCCATTACACCCTGAGAAACTAATGGAACCTACCAGCAAATCTCGCTTGCCCTGGCCAGGGACTTTGCGTAATGGCTCTCTGACACAGCGCGATATCAACCCCCAATACCGGGAGAGACGAATCCTGTCTAACCGCCACTACCTCCAAGTGGTCGGGACTGCACCCAACTGCTACCTGTTTGCATGACTCCTTTGAGCCGTGGTATGGTAGCAATCTAAGAACAGTGGGACACACTCGAGACGAAGTAGCAGTGTCAAGTCTGCGGACTATGCTGTACTTATGTCACCTGGGAACTGTTCACTGACGACTGGTATAAAACCAACCAACAGTTCCCTGTGAGTCCTGTCCGGTGTACCCGTAACCTAACGAGCACCTGTATACTATCTCCAGTACGACGTACTGACGGCTGTGGGACAGACCATCTCCCCAACTGGGATGAGAAGCGTACACACTAGTCTACTCCGGAGTATCGATGCTCTGTCTCAAGAATCCAACGACTAGGGACCTGAATAAGGATGTGCTTGTAGACTACCCAGCCCCCACCAGTGTGACTGCCATCACAACGCTGGTAGTCAAGCAAGATCCTAAGAGCTCTATCAATACGTATACTCATATATTAAGATAGAAAAACCAAGCAGCATACTACTATGTTTAGCAAGACTGTTATATACATGTGAATATCCCAAGCTTCCATTAAGTAATATACAAACCAGTATGATACAATAATGGCCCCTAGGGCATATACACTAACAATTCTAAGATATCCTCATATATTTACATGCATATGCTTTTATGATGTTTCGAGTGGACGAGATCCACATGCATACAGGCACTGATTATTATATTGTTGGCACATATTTACAGATACGGTCACCCTGATATAGTTGACCTAGGAAATCGTTGTTTTATTCGATTTCTACCTGATGATGTTTTCTACTCACGAGTTGGAAGCTCGCCTCCGTTGTGCCACAGTTCTTGCAGGTTGACCGCATGGATCGGTAGCGGCATCGTTGGCACACAGCTTGCTTTCGGGTGACTTGCTTTGGTAGGTGGTACATGTTGGATCGTACCCCTCTTGTATTATTATTCTTATTGTATCTAGTCAACTCCATCAAATCAGAAACTAGTATTTGTATAAGTAGTAAGACTTAGCAAGATTTGTAGTTGCGAGATTTGAGCGATGGGTTTTATGTTCGCTTATTAGGTTGATGTCTTGCTTTATTCATTATCTTTTGTGTTGTCTTCGCCGTTGGGCGTCGTATACTTGTTTTATGACTTGCGTGGTTGTGAATCCGCCGATTGGCGAAGAGCTAGCTCCCGCTTGGGGATGCCTTTTATATTATTATGTATTTGTGGTTTTGGATAAAAATATACAAAGGAGTTGCTGCCCAAATTTTTAAAAGACGAAACATGTTTTTCAACTAGTAAAATAAACTTGCATTTTTCATGTTCCCTTTTCAATGCATTTAAGAAATCATTTGATTTCATCATACCTTTATTTCAAAACTTCACCTCTTTATTTTCTTAAAAAGGTTTAGATTTCTGGGTTTCGGATTACTTGAATTACGTTATTCCTTTAGACGTTGCGTGATTTAAGTGCCGGTCACGAGCTAAATATCGGATCGTGACAGTTGCGCTATCCTCGATTAGCTATATCTGGAAGTCCCTGGCCAGGGCTGCTGCTGAGATTTACTGATAAGAGTTACCATTAGTTTATCGAACCGTTATAGGCCAGATATCGGCATGACTTATCACATTACTGGGGTCTAACGTTTACCACCCCTAGACATGATATGCGACATATCAGACGAAGATTCCGGACTGTACGGTAGTGTTACTGATAGGATTCATGGAGAGTATGGACGAGCTTGCTTGTTGATCTTCATATCGCTCAATACCCGGGTAGCCGTTACGTCCAGCTAGTACCGCCGACGACTTGTAGATGATTGATATGATCATCACCTACTGCTGGCGTATTGACGAGTCTTTAGAGTCCCACACAGAAGTTTCCTGGTTCAAGCGAGACGAAGTAGGACACATATGTGATATGTGCGTGGGCTTGATTAAATACGTGTATGTGATACCGTATTGTAATCTGGCAGTTATCAGGTATCGGTTAGGTTATATGTGTTATAACCAGATTATCAAATCAAGTGTTGATTTGATAATGTGATGAACAGTCATATGTGATATAACCGGATTATTAAATCCAGTGTTGATTTAATAATTTGATATAAATTATATTTGATATAATTATATATTAACTAATATCATTAGCTCACTAATTGCTTTATATATATATATATATATATATATATATATATATATATATATATATTAATGTATATTTGATATATATACTATTATATGAAGTATGGCATGTTTTTCTATTTTGAGAAAATAGAAAAATGAGGTGTAAATTGTGGAGATATTTGTGGAATGGACGAGGTATGGGTTTTATTATTTGTATATTAATCTTGACTCACTATTCAAGCATGCTTGCAATTTAGAATTGCAATTTTATTCCATACTTGAATAAGTGAGGAAAGAGAGAGCCATTTGAGTTTACTCTCATCATTTTTCATTCTTCATGCCTTAGCCATTTTCATGAGCTCTTGTTCTCTCTTGCTCTCTACCATTTTCTTCACCTCACTTCCAAGTTCAAACCCTCACATGTGATATGAATCAATGAACTTGTGAAAACCCTAGTGAGCAAAATAAACCGCTACTTCACCATCACACATTAGATTAGCAATTTGATGTGGAGTGTTGCCTTCACTAATGAGATTAGTGAAGGGTTGGCTTGAGCTTGTAAGCTTCGGGTGGATCGTCTTTGGTGCGAAGATCATGAAGGAGGTTCTTTCATCTTGAAGAGGAGCCTAGTGGAGTCGCGTGGACCACAACTCAGAGCTAGAGAAGAGAAGGACTCAACTACAAACGTTGTATGCTCTTTTCTTCTCTTTAGTTCATCACATCATAATAGGAAAACCCTAATAATCTAGTAAAGATCTTGTTAGTCTAATTTAGCACATAATAAAATTAAAATTTGGCATGCTTGATGCCTCCAGAACCTCATGGTGGTGCTAACCTAGACTTTCACTGATCTCCCTCTATAACCGCCGACCACCACCAGGCCGAGCCTCCAAGCACCAGCGCGCACCACACACGCACCCAACACCGCGCCACTTCATCGCTGTCTTGTGTGTCGAGGCGACCCCTTGATTTCGTATCACTTCTATTTCAAGGATCTCAGGCAAGTGCTCCCCACTTTCTATCATGCTATATAATATACATTTATATATGAGTGAAAATTATAGTTATCTTTATATCGTGTTAATATCGATTATTTTAACATGATCCGTAGTTTCTTGGTTGTGTTGGATTGAATGGAATTGGGTTTAAAACCCCGTGTTAGGATGTGTGGGAATTGTAGGGATCGAATCCTGTTTGAATCGATTAGATAAAACCAAATTCCCAATAGTTACAGTTATGTACACTGAGTGTTCGATCAAATTTTCTGAACCAAAACCCTGATTTAAAACCCCCAAATCTTTGTCAATAGTTTCGTTTACTATTAATTAATATAGTGAAGAAAATAGGGATTGAGATACTGAAGTTACGAACATGAAACGTCGTCCCCAAGAGGCAACGACAAATCTGAATTTTCCTGTATTCACTACCTTGTGAAAATCATAACAAATCATATAAAAATCATTTTGTATTGTTTGTGGGTTCATTTCGAATCTAACATAAAATACTCCATATCTGTAAAAAGTTTTTCTGGAAAATATGCGGTTTTATTGCCGTAATTTGGAGAAGAAGTTAGCTCTAGACTGCAGTTCGGATAAGTATTCTCCGTTGTTTGTCTTTTTAAACCATTGAAATATTCCTGTATAGACATCCTGCGATAATGAGACTTATATCAATGCGTATATAAATTAGTTAGCTTTTATTTAGCATTTGTTTCATTAGATTTCGTTGTCGTTTACTATTTTTAAAGCATTTTACACTACTAAAGGGTACTGCAGTTTTCCTGAAACGTTCATTGTACCAATCGACATTGTAACGGCCATAACTCCCAGTAAATTCATGATAGTAATGTCCTGTTTGTTTCGTTAGAAAGCTAACGGAAAAAATCAGAATTCATAGAACTGTAGTAACTCTAAAATCAGAACATAACATATAAAAAATTTCACTCGAACTTGGATCTCCAGTTCTGAAACTGGAATTCCAGCACCATTTACCTGAATTAAAATGAGGATATCTTCTAATCCAAAAAAAGTATCGGGATGAATACAAGTTTTTTGGTTATATGAATGAGTTTATTTTTTGCGTCTTTTATATTGTCATGCCTGATTCTAAACGTAAGTATTTGTAATAATTTTTGCAAACTGAATGGTACTGACTGCCCATTAATAGTTAAAGTTTAGTTAATATATTTTATCATGCCATATGACTGTTTTACCCTCATGCTTGATTGTTCATGCTATATAACATGTTTAAATGAATATCATTGCATAGTAATTGCTTGACTCATGTTTGGACCCCACCTATATTGACATCCTATTGGTTGTATTGAATTGTCGAATTGGAATACGTTAATGAATTTTGACAAGTACGTAAGTGCATAAGTGAATGAAAGCCAGACTATTGTACGTGAAAGTGTGAATGAATGAATAAAATGACACGTACTTGTACACAATCAATATGATTTATGAATGTATACTTTAACCGGGGAAAATAAGAAAATCGAGGGTGAAATCGAACTTATATTTAACAAGGTTCACTGTTTTAGAGAATGATAATTCGATATTATAGATATTATACTGTTTAAGTAGTTTGCTTAGCGTCATGCTTGACAGGGTTATATCCCGGGAACAGCGGACCGTAATCTTGGGCATGCACAAGATCCTTGTTAAACACGAGAACTTTTTTTCACCGTTCCATTTCAAATGACCTAGAGTCTATTAGGTTTAGCGACATGCATATTATGTTTCACTTTTGCCATGGCATATATGATATTGTAATACCCCAGAGCAGTGCGGTCTTCGGACATCATGGTGATTTGCTCTGTCCACACTCAGTTCGGTCTGTTGTGGACACATGATGATCTGAGTGTGGAACCGCTTCAGAACAATGGGATCGAGTCCCTGAAGCACATACTGAAAGATGACCGAACTTCATTATAAATGTAATGTTGCCACCCTCAATTACAAAGGCGCCTTTTGGATGAACTGGCATTCCGGAGTTTGAAGAACTCCGTAGTTAAGCATGCTCAGGCTAGGAAAATCCTAGGATGGGTGACCTCTTGGGAAGTGGCCCTTTCTTGAGTCTGGTTCGCTCCAAAGGACAAAACCGTGTAGCTTCGACCATAGCGGAAAATACCATCCGTACTGAAGCATGGGGCATGACATTTATAGTGGCCCATGCAGGTCCCTCAGTAGTAGGTATGTGGTTCAAGAACGAACCATTGTTCTTAGGTAGGGGAATGTAATAGCCCAGAGCAGTGCGGTTTTCGGACATCATGGTGATAAACTTTGTCCACACTCAGTGCGGTCTTTTGCGGACATATGGTGATCTGAATATGGTGCCGCTTCAGAATAATGGGATTGGGTCCCTGAAGCACATTCAGAAAGAGAACTAAATTACATTATAAATGTAATGTTGCCACCCTCAATTACAGAGGCGCATTTTGGATGAACCGACACTCCGGAGTTTGAAGAACTCCGTAGTTAAGCGTGCTCGGGATAAGGAAATCCTTGGATGGGTGACCTCCTGGGAAGTGGCCCCTCATCGAGTCCGGTTCGCTCCAAAGGATAAAACCGTGCGATTTCGGCCAGAGCGAACAATACCATCCCTGTTGAGGTGTAGGGCATGACAGATATACTGCCCACGTGTTCGTGTTGTTTTATATTCTCGTGTTTATTGTCCCTACAAACATATTATATATTGTTATATCATTATTATGTGCCGTTCTGACGACATGAGTATGCATGCTTAGAGGAAGAAATGAACCCAGCCCCAGAACAGGATCAGCCCTATTTCGACGAGCTCGCGGAGATCTAGATTAGTGACATCTACCCTTTTTCGTTTAGTTTTACTTTCAATAATGGAACATGTGTCGTCGTTTTGTTAGTTGTTTCTTTTTAGTTGTTAAAGACTTGTATCCGTTATGAACTTCTGTTTTGTTTAAATGTAATAAATTAGTGAATGTAATTTCTCTTTATCTGTGTTTTATTTACTGATTGCTATGTAATGCTAGAAACCGAAGTGTGACTACGGCAGGATTTTTCCTTGACCGTAAGAGCATGGCTGGTCTAGTCACCCCTCGTATTCCGTATTTTGCAAAGCGGGGCATGACAATTTTAATACCATGTGGAGCGATAGTCAAAGTGCAATACACTTGGTCAAGAATGCTGCATATCACTCTAGTGTTAGGGATATGTATGCCCTAGAGGCCATTATTGTACATTGATGTATATTATAGTGGATACTTGGATATATATATAGATGACTTTCTTGCTCGACATGATAGTATGCTATCTGGTTACTCTTTATCTTAACATGTACACTTAGTATTATTATACTGTCTCTCAGATACATGTTGGTAAAGCCCTTAGGGTGTAGGCTTGACAACCAGGACTATGATGTGTATCATACTACTGGTACCTGGGTAGTCCACAAGCACATCCTTTAATTGTTCCTAATCGAGGGTATATCGAGACAGGGCATCGATACACCAGAGTAGACTAGTGTGTACATTTCTTGACCCTGTATGGGGGCGATGGTTGATCCCATATCCATTGGTGTTTGACATCAAAGATTGTACACAGGTGCTCATTAGAGAATGGGTACACCGAACATGACTCGCCGAAAACTCCTAGTTGGTACTATACCTATCGTCAGATAGCGGTTCTTTGGTAACACTGGTACAGGTTAGTCTGTAGACCCAAGATCGTCATAGAGTCTTGTGTGGCTCCCACTATGCTTTGATTTCCTCCCTACCACGGTTCAAAGGAGTCGTGCAAACAGGTGGATTTTGGATACAGACCCGAGTCACATGGAGGAAATGAGCGATAGGAGGGGTTTCGTCTCTCCCGGTATTGGGAGTTCATATTGCACTATGCTCGATTGGCTATAACAGTAAGTCCCTGGCCAGGGTTGTTAATGAGATTTACCGGTAAGTGTTATCAGTAGTTTCTCGAACCGTTATGAGATACATCGGCATGACTTATCAAGTTACTGGGGTCTGACGTTACTACCCCTAAACTCGATATACGACATATCAGGCGAAGAGACCGGACTGTACAGTAAGTGTTACCTATAGGCTTCATGGGAGTTTGGAAAAGCTTGCTTGTTGATCTTCTAAACTCTCAATACCTGGGTAGCCGTTACGTCCAGCTAGTACCGCTGACGGCTTGTAGGTGATTGATGTGATCATCAACTACTGCTGGCATATTGACGGGTCTTTAGAGTCTCACACAGAAGTTTCCTGGTTCAAGCGAAACGAAGTAAGAAACATATGCTGATATGTGCGGGGGCCAGATTAAATGCGAGTATGTGATACCGTATTCTAATCTGGCTGTTATTTATTATCGGTTAGGTTATATGTGATATAACCGGATTATTGAATCAAGTGATGATTTGACAATATGATATACAGATAAATGATATTATTCGGTTATATGTGATATAACTGGATTATTAAATCAAGTGTTGATTTTTTAATTTGATATATATTATATTTGATATAATTATCTATTAACTAATATTATTAGCTCACTAATTATTCATCATAATATATATATATATATATATATATATATATATATTAATATATATATATATATATATATTAAAATGAAGCATGGCATGGATTTTCAATTTTTAGAAAATAGAAAATGAAAAGAAAAATGGGGAGACTTTTGAGAGCATGGTTCAAGGCATGGGTTTTTATATTTGTTTATTCATCTGTTTGCTCTATTGAAGCATGGTGCATTATTTGTATTGCATTTTATTCCATGCTTCAATAATGTGTGAGCTTGGGGTAGCTATTCTACACTCATTCTTGAGTTGAGCTCATTTTTTCCTTAGTCATTTTCTTGAGCTCTTGCTCTCTAGCTCTCTCCATTTTTCCTCATCTCACCTCCAAGCTCAATCCCTCACATGAGTTGTAAACCCTTGAGCTTGTGAGAACCCTAGTGAGCAAACTACACCTCTACTTCACCATCCTAGTTTGAATTAGCAATTTAAACTAGTGTGTTTCTTTCACTAAAGAGTTTAGTGAAGAGGTAGCTTGGACTAGTGGACTTCGGGTGGATCGTCTTCGGCACGAAGATCACGAAGGGAGCTTGTACCATCTTCAAGTGGAGCCTAGTGGAGTCGTGTGGACTACAACCCGCAGCATTTGAAGAGAAGGACATGATCTAAAAAGGTTGTAGTTTCGTTATCTTAGTATAGTTTTTACGATATCTCTCTTAAACCCTAGTCATCTAGTTAAAGATCTTGGTTAGTGTAGATTAGCACCCCGAAATTTTTAAAAACGGCATGCTTAATGCTAGTAAAACCCAGTGGTGGTGCTAACGTACACTTTCATGGTATCAGAGCCAAAGCTAGAAGATTATACGATGTTTGTAAAATCATAAAACCGAAACAACTCTGTAACTGCAAACCCGAACACCAAGTTTCTATTGATTTTTAAATGGTCACTAAATTTTTTTGAAAATAGTTGCAGAATGTTATATATGATATAATGAGAACACTGAACAAAAACGAGACTAAAACGCCACTATTCACCCAGCGAGATTGGGCTTTTTATCGGCGTCGCCGGCCTCCCTTGCTTCATTTGGTCTCGTGTTTGTTTGGTGTTCTGTTGGCTTGCTTTTAGGGTTTCAGGTTATGTTTGATTAGCCCAAAATTGCATGTGATGTTAATTTTGTTAAGAGGCTAATACGGAGTGTTTCGTAGTCGTAATTTTTACATCGTTTCGGGTTTAAATTTGATATGTGATACAATACTTGGAATCCGCAGTTAATTAGTTTTTTGAAAGCTAGTTAGTGATTGTAAATCTAGCATGTTAGTCTCTTTTGATCGATTGCCACGAAGTTTCGATTCAGATCGAAACTCCGTCGCAATCACGTATCGTACGCGAATATTCGCCTAATAACTTTACCAGATAGCCACGCCCCATAGCCCCGACCAAGTGACTGTTAGTTATATGTATGCCCTAAAGGCCATTACTGTACATGTGATGTATATTGCAGTGGATGCTTGGACATATATAGGGAGGACTTTCCTGCTCGACATGATAGTATGCTATCTGGTTGCTCTTTATCTTAACATGTACACTTATTGTCTCTCTATTACATGTTGATAAAAGCCTTAGGATGGGTACTTGACTATCAGGATTATGATGCAGATCATACTCTTGGGGCAAAGGTAGTCGGTAAGTACATCCTTCAATTGTTCCTAGTCGTGGGAGTATCGAGACAGGGCATCGATATTCCAGTGTAGACTAGCGTATACGCTTCTCGACCCATATGATGGGCAATGTATGATCCCATATCCATTGGTGTTTGACATCAGGATGGTATACGGGTGCTCAGTGGAGACTGGGTACACTGAACGGACTCGCCGAGAACTCCTAGATGGTATTATACCTATCGTCAGATAGCAGTTCTCTGGTGACACTGGTACAGGTCAGTCTGTCGACCAGAGATCATCATAGAGTCTTGTGTGATTCCCACTGTGCTTTGATTTCCACCATACCACGTTCAAGAGATCGTGCAAAACGGTGGTTTTTGGGTACAGTCCCGAGTCACAGGGAGGCAATGAGCGATAGGAGGGGATTTCTTCTCTCCCGGTATTGGGGGTTGATGTTGCGCTATGCTTGATTGGCCATAACAGGAAATCCCTGGCCAGGATTGCTGAGATTTACTGGTAAGTGTTATCAGTAGTTTCTCGAACCATTATGGACCTTGCATCGGCATGACTTATCAGGCTATTAGGGTCTGACGTTATACCACCCCTAGGCTGTGATATGCGACATATCTGACGAAGAGACCGGACTGTACAGTAGTGAAACTGATTGGATTCGCAGGAGTATGAGCAGGCTTGCTTGTTGATCCCGGGTGGACGTTACGTTTAGCAGACCGCTTGCGGCTTGTGGGTGACTGATATGATTACCACCTACTGCCGGCGTATTGACGAGTCTTTAGAGTCCTACACAGAGGTTTTCTGGCTCAAGCGAAACAAAGTTGGAGCACATATGTGATATGTGCGGGACCGAGATTAATACGCGTATGTGATACCGTATTCTATTCTCGCGATATGTGATATCGGCCGGTTATATGTGATATAGCCGCGCTGTCGAATCAAGTGTTGATTAGACAAATTGATACATTTGATATTAGTCGGTTGTATGTGATATAGCCGGATTATTAAATCAAGTGTTGATTTAATAATTTAATGTATAATTATATATTTGATATATTATCTTACATTAACTAATATTAGCTCACTTAAGTTTTTTTTCCTCACTAGTGTACACTTGGTATATATGTGATATATATTAATGTACATCTTTTTTGTCATGCTAGATGCCACATGCTACATGGGTGTATGAGACTCACACCATGCTTATAATAATGTGAGATTTTATTTATTTAAAATAATTCAATATTAGTTGGAAATTGTCATGCTTGGAAGCTTGGAGAAGCTTGAAGCATCTTGGACTTAGTCCACTAGTTTTGTTTTACTTGTAGATATTTATTAACCTAACCATTATTGTTAGCCATGGTTTATTCTCTACATGAGTTAGTGTATGACACTAACTCACCCATGGTTTCTATTCTCACTCATTATTCCATTCACACTTCATCTTCTTCCTCATCTCCAAAAGCTTTCTAGCTTCATGAGAGGTGAAGAAATATAGTGAGAAAATTATTTCAAAAGTGAGCAAAATTCCTACTTCATCAACCACTTCTCTACTACCCATTTAGATTGGGTTGTTTCTTCACCAAGTTCATCACTTAGTGAAAAGGTAGTTTGTGTTAGTGTCTCCTCAACGTAGATCATCTTCGGCCTCGAAGACTTCAAGCAAGCTTGTTCATTTCACCTTGTAGAGCCTCACTAGAGTCCGGGAGATCACTACATGGAGCGAAGGGACTACTACACGGAGCTATTGAAGTGAAGGACCGGTCTACAAAGGTTGTATTCCTTGTTCACTTAGATGTAAATATGTTTACATGCTTGTTCGTCTAATTCTCTAGTTTAGATTCTAGCGTTAAGGTTCTTTAGCGCGCTATTTTTTTTGAAAACGGCATGGTCGATGCCTCCCGAAACCTAGTGACCGCCTACGGAACCCAGCAGTGGTATCAGAGCCATGCTAGATAATTAGACGATGTTGTAGTATTACGAAACCGAAACACTAGAAAAATTAACCCAGTTTCTGTCCATTTTTCCAGAGTGTCAAAATTTTTTTTAAGCAGTTGCAGAATGTTATATGAGATGTAACATGAACACCACAGAAATTCGAGCCCTCTTCACCGGAAAAAGACTGACCACATCTTGTTTAAAACCGGCCTAGCCGGCCCATTTCATGAGTCTGGGCTTCGTATTTTTGTGGTGTTCCAGGCTCTGGGTTTTGGTATTTCAAATGTTGCTTGTTTTTGCTAAATTTGCATGTGATGTTATTTTTGTGCAAAGGAAATTCGGAGTGTTTCGTAGTCGTAATTCTAACATCTATTCGGGTTATTTAGACGACGTTAAAAAGTTCGAACGGATATCAATAACCCATATTTTCCCTCGCTGGAAATTTTCCAAGAGTTGGATTTTTTCCAAGTTTAAAATCTTCAGAAATCATGCAGGTGATTCTGTGGACTCTCTAGAAGAACAAAACCCTAACTCGATTATGTGACCATCGAAACTGCCACCAAACCCTAGGGTTTGTGGTAGTTCCGTGGCGCCATAGGTGGGGCAAGGGTTGACCTTTCTACGGTTGGTCCATAGGTGATGTGGCATATTCTGGGTACTTTTTAAACTCCGCTCAAGTGTTGAGCACTTTGGGAAATTTTGGGTGTTTGTTTATTCGATCGAAAAGTTTAATATCGTCTAGTTATCTGTGATTATGATACAACACTTGTAATCCACAATAATTAGTTATGTGATAACTAGTTTGAATTTTATAAATCTAGCAATTTAGTCTCATTTGATCGGTTGCTACGGGATTTTGATGTAGATCAAAAGTCCGTCGCAATCACGTAGTGTACGCGGATACTCACCGGGTAACCTTACTAGATAGCCACGCCCTATAGCCCCGACCAAGTGACTGTAGGAGAACCTCGTCGCCAAAATCATCCGTTCGGGTGCTCGCGGCCGCGGTGTTCCGTCTTAGTGCACTTCGTCAACGGCATCGGGGGTGCGGCCGTCTACCAAAGTTTCCAACGAGCATTCGATCAGGTTATCGGGAATCTTGTTGAATTACCCGACTGGTTATTGGAAAGTGTTTTCAATATCGAGACTAAAATGCGGGGTTTATAATTGTTAGGCATGTGATGTCTAAGGAATTCATTAGGTTAGGCATGAAATCCAAAGTATGTGATACATTGGGTTTATGATGTCTAAGGTGGTTGCGGATTCCAATTGTGTTAGTTTTTCACTTTCTTTTCTGCGACCATAAGTGTAATATGCGGTGTATCGCCGGTTTCGTTTCTATATATCAACGACAATTGGGTTACGGATATTTACTTACGTTGATAACATGTGATGTTATGTGTTGTTGTGATATGTTATATTGGATCGTCATGTTTTGAATAGCCGGGGGTTTTTATGTGAGATGGGAGTTTTTCATTTTCATTCATGTAAAAGCTTGTATGTAATATTCTTTTATTGGGTCACTTTCAGGTTGAGGATGCTGTCACCATTGATGTATATTATTTACTTTTCCGCATTAGGATAGACCCAAGGAGGAGAGCATAAATAACCGGGTTCTAGGGTCCAGTGGGAGACCATCTCGAGGAGTCGAGACCGGGTCTCCTAACTCTAGAATTGGTAGGGTTGCTTGCTGCTCTTGTAGGGGTCTAGGAATGTGGGTTTGGCTATTCATCACGACTGTGGAATCCGCGTTTTTTTATTGGCTTAATTAAAACACGGAATTCCTATTATATCCAATATTTCATATGTGTTCTTCTGCTGCTGATATTCTGTGATGTGATCACTTGATATGTTGAGACGAATGCTTATATTATATATATGATATATAATAAATATTGCTGCTTTCGTTTCTTCTGTGATGCTTAGGAAGCATAATTGATAGGACTTCATTAATGAGATTAATAAAATAAAAGAAACCTAAAGATGTTGTAGAATCTTGTTTTAAAAAATAGTAGCTCTAGTTCTTGCTTTGCATAGCGGTATTCCTTGTAGAATATCCAAGACCTTATTCGATGAGGAAAGAGCCGAGATCCCTTCACCAGGAGTGACATCTTTAGCGAAACTAGCAGATGCTACAACCACTCGGATTTGTTTTTGATTGCTTTTTTAGTTCATGCTTTGCATAGTGGTATTTATGAAATATCCAGCACCTCATTCGATGAGGAAAGAGCCGAGATCCCTTCACCGGGAGTGACCTCTTTAACAAAACTATTAAAAGCCTAAAAAACACTCCTTTTTCAAAATCACTCGATTCTACGACGATATCAAGTTCATTACGCAAACGATTTTCTTAAAAACCTGTCGTAGCCCTCCGTCATTTCAAATAAGTACTATTTAGTATTCGTTCTACGTTTGTTGACCTTAGCCAAGGCGTAGTGTGAAGTAGCTATTTAGTGCTTATCTGCAAGCATATGATGCGATTAAGTTAGGGTAGTCGTACGGCTTTGTTGACCTTAGCCAAGGGTCGTACGGGTGGGTTTAATTCAATCATAAAATGACGGGTTGAACTTGGCTAGAACTTATGATTTGTTGACCATAGCCAAGGTCATAAGTTGCTAGGGGCAAAACATTATCGGGAATTTCAAGTGTTGAAATTTGCAATGAGATTGCATACCTTCTATGAGATAGTTGGATCCCGATACCCACTGTGAGTAAGAGTTACTCCTGGGAGAGTTTTACACATTACAATTAGCCGATCAAGTAGGTGTCTAAATAGGTGTTAACGGGGTTACGCCCCTGGGAAAACGAGGTTTATTTTAATTAGGTCCGTGCGAAAGCACGGGGAACCTCCCTCAAAGTACCGACACTAGCCTGGCCGAAATATTGGTGAACTTGTAGGGTGTAATTAATACCTGCTAGTCTTACCTTTTAGGGTTTGAAGGAAGATTTGAT
The DNA here is from genome assembly GCA_030015575.1 of Agapanthus africanus. Lineage (NCBI taxonomy): Eukaryota > Viridiplantae > Streptophyta > Magnoliopsida > Asparagales > Amaryllidaceae > Agapanthus > Agapanthus africanus. The sequence continues at coordinate 312,811,221 of JASDDO010000031.1, read as the reverse complement.
AAAAATAGTGGGAGCCGTCCTGATAAGATAAAATAATAACCAATCTAATCTTACAAGAGCATATGCTGATTGTTTTCTTCTCTCTCTCTCCTGGTAGCGACCATTGTCACGCCTTAATCAAGATAATAATATGGATGCATTGACCAAACCTGCTTATTATACTGAGCTAGGGAACGTTGGTTCCGCTCCTACTTATAATTGTTATAAGTCCGAGCAGGAAATGGGGGAATATCCGGATTTCTACGCAACCCAATCGAGGAATGAGCATGTTGATGCATATTCTTCGGGTGTGTTCGTTACGGAGAACTGTTTCTCAATATCCTTTACGTCCTAGGTATGAGATACCGGATCAGGATCCTACATATGTAATCCGTTACATGAGCTACAGAAAGGTAGAGAACTGGGATATGGTGATATATCTCTAAGTGTTAGAGAAGGGTGCAATTGTTGCAGCCAAGTCAGTTGGCAGATATCACCTTGTATTACCAAATAGTAAATACATTGATTCTGAACAAATGTTATTACATACCGAACCTGATATACAAAATTATATCGGTTTCTTTAATAAGTTAAAGAAGGATATAATTTTGTATTGATGGATAATGTTATGCACATTTTCCTTAATCAAGAGTTGATTGGATCGGGCACATTATGTAATGGCATATACGTTCTAAATCAAACAACAGTTCAAAGTATATAGAACACACACAAGAGGAGTAGTTCAGAAATGAACGAATCCTTCTTATGGCATTATAGACCAGGTCATATCAATGCGACACGACTAGCTAAGTTATATAAGGATGAATATGAGAATCTGTTCAAATTTTCATCTTATAATACTTGCCAGTCTTGTCATAAAGGTAAAATGACCAATATTCCGTTTACTGGAAACAGAGAAAGAGTTATTGAACTCTTGGGACAGATACATGATGATATATACGGTCCTATGTCTACAAATGCCAGGGTTGGTTCTTAGCACTTCATTACATTCATCGACGATCTCTCAAGATTCGGACATGTGTTCCTGTTGTAACACGAGTCTGAAACTTTTGAGAAATTCAAGGAATATAAGCTTGAAGTTAAGAACCAGATGGGTAGAAGTATTAAAGTCCATTGATGTGATCGAGGGGGCGAATACTTGGGCATGGAGTTCCTGGATTTTCTAAACGGAGAATGTGATTCTCTCTCAGCTTACTCCTTCGTATACACCACAGCACAACGGTGTATCGGGGAGGAGGTATCGCGCCCTATGAGATACGGTGTGCTCTATGATGAGTACTGCTGAGTTACCTGTTTCCTTTTGGTGTTATGCACTTGAGAAGCTGCATACCTATTGAATGGGGTTTCATCCAAATCAGTGCCTACCACTCCATATGAGATATGGTATGGGAAGAGACCATGTCTTAAATGAGTTAAGATATGGGGTTGTCCGGCCTATGTTGAAAAGCAGAATTCGGACAAGCTCGAGGCAAGGTCAGATTTGTATAAGTTTGTTGGATATCCCAAACATTTGCGAGAGAATATCTTCTACCATACTGAGGAGCAAAATGTGTTTTGTTTCTCAGCATGCCACCGTTTTAGAAAAGGAATTTCTTGTGAAGAAATTTGTAGTCATGAGGTAGAACTGGAAGCAGTTCCAGCTGGACAAACTAATAACTCATGATTAGGTGAAACCAAAGGATTCAATAGTCTCCAACGAACCTCAGCCTCTCCGCGAATCTGGTAGGGTTCCTCATCCACTTGAGAGATACTACGGTCTTCTCGGTGACAGTGGGAGCGAGGATTGCATCATGGTAGATGATGGCCCAACTAGGTTCAGGCAGGCCATCACAAGTGGAGACATTGTGAAATGGATGGATGCTATGCAATCAAAGATGAAATCCATGTACACCAACAAAGTATGATTTTGATTGTTGCACCTGAAGGGGTAAAACCCATTGGGAGCAAATGTATCTTGAGAAGATTCTTGGTGTAGATGGAAAAGTTGAGACTTTCAAAGCTATGCTTAAGTCCATCAGGATCAATGCGCGCATCGCGGAGTTGGAACATCTATTTTGATGTGGCAGTCAAAGAGTTTGACTTCATCAAAAAGATAGATGAACCTTGTCTATACAAGAAGGTTGTAGAGAGTAAGGTTGTCTTCCACGTATTGTACGTAGATGACATACTCTTGATAGGAAATGGTTTCCTATGCTACACTCGGTCAAGCTCCTCTTATCACGAGGGTTCTCCATGGAAGATCTGGATGATACCTACTACATCTTGTGGATTATGATCTATGGTGATAGATCTAAGTGGATGTTGGGAGTGTCCCAAATCCAGGTACATTAACACCATACTAAAGGGGTTTAATATGGAAGATTCTAAGCGTGGTGGTTCGCCCACTTACTCATGGATCACTCTCTCCAAAAAGATGTCTCCCAAGACTGATTTGGAGAGAGCTCGCGTACAAGGGATACCCTATGCTTCGGCAGTAGGCTCTATCATGTATGCGATGTTATGTACCAGACCAGATGTAGTTGACTCACTAGGTGTAGTGATCAGGAATCAATCGGATCTTGGGAGAATCACTGGAAAGCTGTGAAGGACATTCTTAAGTACTTGAGAAGCACTGAAGAAATGTTCTTAGGGTTTTGGTAACGGTGAACTCTAGTGGGAGTCCTTTACCAATTCCAGCTCCCATAGTGATAAGGACGACTGAAAGTCAGTCACGGGCTTTGTCTTTACCCACAGTGGAGGGACGTTATATTGGAAGAGTTCCAAGCTAGATACCGAGGCATATTAGACGATAAAGGCTAAATACATCACTACCAATGATGCTACCAAAGTGGATGTCTGGATAATTTTTGTTCATGAGATGAACATAGTTCCTACCATTGAGCGTCCAATAACTAATATTGTGACAACAATGGAGTTGCGGCTTTGGCCTAAGAACACCGGTCCCATCAGTTATCCAGATATATTCTGAGGATAGTATCACCTGATCAGGGAGATGGTTGATCTCCATGGGATCGAGGTCGGGAGAGTTGACGCGAAGGATAACACGGAGGATCCACTGACAAAGGCCTTTTCCCTAAAGAGACTTCTATAGGACGTTGAGTATGAGATACTACAACAAATGGCCTTTGTGCAAGTGGGAGATTGTTAGTTATATGTATGCCCTAGAGGCCATTACTGTACATGTGATGTATATTGTAGTGGATGCTTGGACATATAGAGAGAGGACTTTCTTGCTCGACATGATAGTATGCTATCTGGTTGCTCTTTATCTTAACATGTACACTTATTGTCTCTCTATTACATGTTGATAAAGCCCTTAGGATGAGTACTTGACTACCAGGATTATAATGCAGATCATACTAGTGGGGCAAAGGTAGTCGGTAAGTACATCCTTCAATTGTTCCTAGTCGTGGGAGTATCGAGACAGGGCATCGATATTCCAGTGTAGACTAGCTTATACGCTTCTCGACCCATATGATGGGCGATGGATGATCCCATATCCATTGGTGTTTGACATCAGAGATGGTATACGGGTGCTCAGTAGAGACTGGGTACACTGAACGGACTCGCCAAGAACTCCTAGATGGTATTATACCTATCATCAGATAGCAATTCTCTGGTGACACTGGTACAGGTCAGTCTGTCGACCCGAGATCGTCATAGAGTCTTGTGTGATTCCCACTGTGCTTTGATTTCCACCTTACCACGTTCAAGAGATCGTGCAAAACGGTGGTTTTTTGGTACAGTCCCGAGTCACATGGAGGCAATGAGCGAAAGGAGGGGATTTCGTCTCTCCCGGTATTGGGGGTTGATGTCGTGCTATGCTTGATTGGCCATAACAGGAAATCCCTGGCCAGGGTTTCTGAGATTTACTGGTAAGTGTTATCAGTAGTTTCTCGAACCGTTATGGACCTTGCATCGGCATGACTTATCAGGCTATTGGGGTCTGACATTATACCACCTCCAGGCTGTGATATGCGACATATCTGATGAAAAGACCAGACTGTACGGTAGTGTTACTGATTGGATTCGCAGGAGTATGAGAAGGCTTGCTTGTTGATCTTCTGATCGCTCAATACCCGGGTGGCTGTTACATTTAGCAGACCGCTTGCGGCTTGTGGGTGACTGATATGATCACCACCTACTGCTGGCGTATTGACGAGTCTATAGAATCCTACACAGAGGTTTCCTGGCTCAAGTGAAACGAGGTAGGAGCACATATGTGATATGTGCGGGACCGAGATTAATACGCGTATGTGATACCGTATTCTATTCTCGCGATATGTGATATCGGCCGGTTATATGTGATATAGCCGGGCTGTCGAATCAAGTGTTGATTCGACAAATTGATACATTTGATATTAGTCAGTTGTATGTGATATAGTCGGATTATTAAATCAAGTGTTGATTTAATAATTTAATGTATAATTATATATTTGATATATTATCTTACATTAACTAATATTAGCTCAATTAAGTTTTCTTTTTCTCACTAGTGTACACTTGGTATATATGTGATATATATTAATGTACAACTTTTGTGTCATGCTAGATGCCATATGCTACATGGGTGTATGAGACTCACACCATTCTTATAATAATGTGAGGTTTTATTTATTTAAAGTAATTCAATATTAGTTGGAAATTGTCATGCTTGGAAGCTTGGAGAAGCTTGAAGCATCTTTGACTTAGTCCATTAGTTTTGTTTTACTTGTAGATATTTATTAATCTAACCATTATTGTTAGCCATGGTTTATTCTCTACATGAGTTAGTGTATGACACTAACTCACCCATGGTTGCTATTCTCACTCATTATTCCATTCACACTTCATCTTCTTCCTCATCTCCAAAAGCTTTCTAGCTTCATGAGAGGTGAAGAAATATAGTGAGAAAATTATTTATAAAGTGAGCAAAATTCCTACTTCATCAACCTTTTCTCTACTACCCATTTAGATTGGGTTGTTTCTTCACCAAGTTCATCACTTAGTGAAGAGGTAGCTTGAGTTAGTGTCTCCTCGATGTAGATCATCTTCGGCCTTGAAAACTTCAAGCAAGCTTGTTCATTTCACCTTGTGGAGCCTCACTAGAGTCCGGGAGATCACTACTTGGAGTGAAAGGACTATTACACGGAGCTATTGAAGTGAAGGACCAGTCTATAAAGGTTTTATTCCTTGTTCACTTAGATGTAAAGATATTTACATGCTTGTTCGTCTAATTCTCTAGTTTAGATTCTAGCGTTAGGGTTCTTTAGCGCACCATTTTTTTTGAAAACGGCTTGGTCGATTCCTCCCGAAACCCAGCGGCCGCCTGCGGAACCCAGCAGTGACTTTAGGAGAACCCCATTGCTAACAGCATCCACTCGGGTACTCGCGGCCACGGTGTTCCGCCTAAGTGCACTTGGTCGACGGCATCGGGGGTGCGGCCATCTACTAAAGTTTCCGACGAGTATTCGATCGGCTAGTCGGGAATCCTGTTGAATTACCCGACTAAGTTATTGAAAAGAGTTTTCGATATAAGACTAAAATGTTGGGTTTATAGGGTTAGGCATGAAATCCGGAATATGAGATATTCCGGCTTTATGATGTCTAAGGATATGCAGATTCTAATTATTGTAGTTTTCATTTTTTTCTGCGACCGTAAGTGTAATATATGGGGTATCCCAAATCTCGTTGCTATATGTCAACGACATTCGGGATACGCGTATTTACTTACGTTGATGATATGTGATATTATGTGTTGCTGTGATATGTTTTATTGAATCGTCGTGATTGAATAGCCGGGGGTTTTATGTGAGATGGGAGTTTTTCAATTTTAATTCATATAATATTTGTATGTAATATTCTTTTATTGGGACACTTCCGGGTTGAGGATGATGTTACTTTTGATGTATATTATTTACTTTTCCGCATTAGGATAGACCCAAGGCGGGGAGCACAAGTAATCAGGTTTTTGAGTCCAGTGGGAGACCATCTCGAGGAGTCGAGACCGGGTCTCCTAACTCTAGAATTGGCAGGGTTACTTGCCGCTCTCGTAGGGGTCTAAGGATATGGGATTGGCTATTCATCACGACTTTGGAATCCGTGTTTTTCATTATTGGCTGAATTTAAAACACAGACCTCCTAGCATATCCAATATTTCATATGTTGTCTTCTGCTGCTATGTTCTGTGATGTTGATCATATAACTGCGTGAGACAAATGCTTTATATGTATGATATATAATAAACGTTGCTTATGTTTTGCACCCGCGCTAGTCCAGCCCCCGCTCTGCCGTTAGTTAAGTAACCTAACGGTGCATGACGGGGCCCCGTGGCGAATGCGGATGGTATAAGTGTACGTTCTATTTTCGTTTCATTTTCTGTGATGTTTAGGAAACATTAAATGATGGGACTTTATTAATGAGATTAATGAACAGAAAAGAAACCTAAAGATGTTGTAAAATCAAAAGTTTTTAAAAAGGTAGCTCTAGTTTTTTCTTTGTATAGTGGTATTCCTTGATGAATATCCAGCACCTCATTCGATGAGGAAAGAGCCGAGATCCCTTCACCGGGAGTGACCTCTTTAGCAAAACTAGAAAATGTTACAATCCACTCGGTTTTGTTTTTATAGCTTATCTAGTTCTTGCTTTGCATAGTGATATTCCTCGATGAATATCCAGCACCTCATTCGATGAGGAAAGAGCCGAGATCCCTTCACCGGGAGTGACCTCTTTAGCGAAACTAGCAAAAGCTACAAAAAACACTTCTTTTCAAATCACTAGATTCTACAATGATATCAAGTTCATTACGTTAAAGGTTTTCTTAAAAACCAGCTGTAGCCCTCCGTCATTTCAGATAAGTACTATTTAGTATTCGTGCTACATTTGTTGGCCTTTGTCAAGGCGTAGTGTGCGATAGCTGATTAGTGCTTATCTGCAGCATATGATGCGATTGGATTAGGGTAGTCATGCGACTTTGTTGGCCTTCGTCAAGGGTCGTGCGGGTGGGTTTAATTCAATCAAGAAATGAACGGGTTGAACTTGACTAGTGGCCTATGGTTTGTTGGCCTTCGTCAAGGTCATAGGACGTTAGGGATAAAAACAATTATTGGGAATTTCAAGTGTTGAAATTTGCAATGAGATTGCATACCTTCTATATGATAGTTGGATCCCAATACCTACTGAGAGTAAGAGTTACTCCTGGGAGAGTTTTGCACTTTACAATTAGCCGATCAAGTAGGTGTCTAAGAAAGGTGTTAACGGGGTTATGCCCCTACGAAAACGAGGTTATTTAATTAGTTCCATGCGAAAGTATGGGGAGACTCCCTCGGAGTACTAATACTTGCCAGGTCGAACGATTGGCGAACTTGTAGGGTGTAATTAATCCCGGCTAATCTTACCTTTTATGGTTTGAAGGAAGATTTGATAAAAACAGTGGGAGCCATCCTGATTAGATAAGATAATAACCAATCTAATCTTGCAAAGAGCGCACACTAATGCGTTTCCTTCTCTCTCTCTCTCTCTCCAGGTAGCGACCAATGACACGCCTTAATCAAGATAATAATATGGATGTATTGACCGAACCCGCTTATTATACTGGGCTAGGTTCCGCTATATCTTATGACTGTCATAAATCTGAGCAAGGAATAGGGGAATACCAGGATTCCCATGCCATCTGAACGATGAATAAGCATGTTGATGCATCGTCTACGAGTGTTCGTAACCGAGAACTGTTTCTCAGTTTGCTCTACGTCCTGGGTATTGGATACCAGATCAGGATCCCACGTACGTAATTTGTTACTGTAGGGTTGCTATGCACTGCCACAAGGGTCTACGAGGCATCAACCATGCCCTATTAAAAAATTTAGCCGTGCCGAACAACCCTAAACAAGATCTTAGACTAGAGATTAGGCGAAACAAAGCGTGTTAAACACTTTAACACTAAGTGAGAGGGATTACAACCTTTTTAGATCCGGTCCTTCACTTCTTAAGCTCCGTGTTGAGGTCCCTTCTCTGCGATCATCGTGTTCCGGACTCTCGAGAGGCTCCACGAAGAGAAAGATGCAACCTTGCTTCCGATCTTCGATAACAAAGATGATCTACCTTGAAGTTTCATTAACACAAGCTAACACTCACTAAATGAAGTGAACACCCTCATCTAGATGGCAAGGGTAGATAAGGATGATGAAGTAGGATTTTTTCTCTCATGTATAATCTTTTTCTCACACATAATCATCACAAAAAGCAAAAGCAAGAAAACTTTTCCATGAAAAGAGAAAGAAGTAGAAAAGAATAAATCTTAATCCTTTTGTGATGAATAATGAAAGTAATGATAAGGTTAGAAATGCAACCATGGTTCAAGTAACCATTATAGAGAATTAACCAAGGTTAAAGGGCTGGGTTGGGTTAAGGAAATATCTTCATAAAATATCTTTTCCAAAACAAAAATGAAAGCTTCTAGAAACTTCTAGAAAAGCTTAACCCTAATCAAACCCTAACCATGTTTAATCTCCACTAAACATGTTGCATTATTAACCACATCATGTTACAATATTATATATCACATATATAATATTTATTGTAACAAAATAAAATAATACAATTAACATATATCGCATATATATCAATGTATTACCCGAGTGAGAAAAGAATCTTTTAGTGAGCTAATATTAGTTAATGTAATTTAATATATCATATATATTATTATACATTAAATTATCGAATCAACACTTGATCCGACAATCCGGCTATATCGCATATAACTGACTAATATCTTATTTACCGATCCATCGAATCAACACTTGATCCGATGACCCGGCTGATATCAAATATCGCGATAATAGAATACGGTGTCTCATATCGCATTATCCTCGGTCCCGCACATATCACATATGTGCTCCTACTCCGTTTTTCCTGAGTCAAGAAACCTCTGTGTAGGACTCTAAAGAATCGTCAATACGCCGGCAGTAGGTGATGATCATATCAAACACCCACAAGCTGCAAGCGGTCAGATAAACGTAACAGCCATCCAGGTATTGAGCGCTCAGAAGATCAACAAGAAAGCCTGTACATTCTCCTGTGAATCCAATCAGTAACACTCCCGTACAGTCCGGTCTCGTCGTCTAATATGTCGCATATCTCGCCTAGGGGTGGTAAACGTCAGCCCCAGTAGCTTGATAAGTCGTGTCGATTTGAGGTCTATAACAGTTCGAGAAACTACTGATAACACTTACCAGTAAATCTCAGCAACCCTGGCCAGGGATTTCCAGTTATAGCCAATCGAACACAGCACAATATCAACTCCCTATACCGGGAGAGACGAATCCCCTCCTATCGCTCATTTCCTCCATGTGATTCAGGACTGTACCCAAAAGCCATCTTTTTGCATGACCTCTTGGACGTGGTATGATGGAAATCAAAGCACAGTGGGAATCACACAAGACTCTATGACGATCTCGGGTCAACAGACTACTCTGTACCAGTGTCACCGGAGAACTGCCATCTGACGTGAGGTATAATACCATCTGGGAGTTCTCGGCGAGCCCGTCCAGTGTACCCAGTCTCTACTGAGCACCCGTACACCATCCTTGATGTCAAACACCGATGGATATGGGATTATCAATCGCCCATCATATGGGTCAAGATGTGTATACGCTAGTCTACTCGGGTGCATCGATGCCCTGTCTCGATACACCCTCGACTAGGAAAATTTATATGATGTACTCGTCGACTACCGTGGCCCCACTAGTATAATCTCATCATAGTCCCAGTAGTCGAGTACATATTCTAAGGGCTTTATCAACATGTAACATAGAGACAACCAGAGTACATGTTAAGATAAAATACAACCAGATAGCATACTATCATGTCGAGCAAGAAAGTCCTCCCTATATATGTCCTAGCATCCACTACAATATACATCGTATGTACAGTAATGGCCTCTAGGGCATACATATAACTAACAATATCCCACTTGCACTAAGGCCATCTGTTGTGGTATCACATACCCAACAATTAGCTACGGTTGAAGTATCTCATACTCAACCATCCCATAAAAGTCTCTACTTGGAAAAAGGCCTTTGTGAGTTGATCCGCGCTGTTGTCCTCTGTGTCTACTCTCCTAACCTCGATCTCCCTGGAGATCAACCATCTCCATGATCAGGTGATACTGCCTAAGAATTATATCTGGATTTCTGTTGGGACGGGGGGTTCCTTGGCAAAAGCCACAACTCCATTGTCACACAATGGTAGGAACGAAGTTCATCTCATGAACTTATAAATATCCAGCCTGCCTCTTTGGTAGCATCCTTGGTAACGATGTATCTTGCCTTTAATCGTCTCGTAAGTCACGGAATCTAGCTTGGAACTCTTCCAACATACCGTCCCTCCACTGAGGGTAAAGACAATACCTGCGACTGACATTCAGTCGTCCTTATCACTCTGGAACCTTTCCAGTGATTATCCACAGGATCAATTGATACCATCTCACTACAACTAGTGAGAATCCTAACATCCAAATAGATCTATCTCATAGATCCAAAACCCAAAATTTAGGATGTATCATTTTGATCCTATATGGAGAATCCTTGTGATAAGCGGAGATTGACCGATCGTAGCATAGGAAACTCCTTCCCTATCAAGAGTATGTCATCCACGTATTCTACGAGGATCACCACCATACTCTCTACTACCTTTTGTATATACAAGGTTCATCTACCATTTTGATGAAGTCAAACTCTTTGACTACCACATCAAAACAAACGTTCCAACTCCGCGATGCCTGTTTTATCACACAAAATATCTTGCACACGTTTCCGCTTCTCCCACTATCTACGAAGCCCTCTGGCTGTGTACTTATAGACGCTCTCTTCTAAATCATCATTTAGAAAAGCAGTAATGACACCCAACCACCAGATATCGTAGTCATGGTATGTAGCCATGGCAAGTAGGATCTGGATGGACATAAGCATAGCTTTGAAAGTCTCAACTTTTCCATGTACACTAATAATCTTCTCAAAATATACTTGCTCCTGATGGGGATTTTACCCTTCAGATAAAACAACCAAAGTCCATACTTTGTTGGTGTATAAGGATTCCATCTCAGATCGCTAAGCATCCAGCCATTCTTACAGAGTCCCACTCCTGATGGCCTGCTCGAAACAAGTTGGGTCATCATCTCATGATGCAATCCTCGCTCCCACTGTCATAGAGAAACCAAAGTATCTCTCAGGTGGGTGAGGAACCCTACTAGATCGGCGGAGAGGCTGAGGTTCGTTGGTTACTATTGAATCCTTTGGTTCTACCAAATCATCAGCTGCAGTTTGTATAGCTGGATCTATTTCCAGTTCTACCTCATGACCACTAATTTCTTCACAAGAAATTCCCTTTCACAAAGGTGGCAGGTTGAGAAACAAAACATCTTTTGTTCCTCAGTTTGGTAGAAGATATTCCCTTGCGAATGCTTGGGATATCCAACAAACTTTCACAGATCTGACTTTGCCTCGAGCTTGTCCGGATTTTGCTTTTTAGACATAGGCCGGACAACCCCAAATCTTAACAAACTTAAGATATGGGCTCTTCCCTTTCCATATCACATATGAAGTAGTAGGCAACTGATTTGATTTGAACCTTATTCAATAGGTATGCAACTTCTCAAGTGCATAACTCCCAAAAGGAAATAGGAAACTCAGTAGTACTCATCATAGAGAACACCATATCACATAGGGTGCTATTGCTCCGCCCTGATATACCATCGTGCTATGGTGTATACAAAGGAGTAATGCTGAGAGAGAATCTCATTCTCCTTTAGAATAGTCCAGGAATTCGGTGCTCAAGTATTCTCCTCCTTGATCTCATCTAAGGACATAATACTTATACCCGTTTTTGGTTCTCTACTTCTATCTTATATTCTGTGAATATCTCAAAAGGTTCAGACTTGTGTTTCAACAGGAACATATGTCTGAAGCTAGAGAGATCATCAGAGAATGTAATGAAGTACAAAGAACCGGTCTTGGCATGTGTAAACAGGGGACCTTACATACATCATCATGTATCAATCCCAAGAGTTCACTAACTCTTTCTCTGTTTCCAATAAACAGAGTTGTGGTCATCTTATCTTTGTGACATGACCGGCAAGTTTCACAAGATGTAAATTCAAACAAATTTAAATATGCATCTTAATGTAACTTAAGCTAGTCGGGTCATATTGATATGGTCTAGTCTACAATGCCTCAAGAAGGATTCGTTCATTCCTGAACTCTTTCTCTTGTGTGTGTTCTGTATACTAAGAACTGTAGTTTGATTTAGAACGCCAATGCTTTTAGATAATGTGCCTGAACCGATCAACTCTTGATATAGGAAATGTTCAAAACATTATCCAACAATACAAAATTATATCCTTCTTTACTAATAAAGAGACTGATATGATTTTGTATCTCAGGTACAGTATCTAATAACATTCATTCAGAATCAATGTATTCTGGTAATACAGGGTGATAGTGACCAACAGACTTGGCTGCAATACTTGCACCGTTTCTATCTCATGAAACTTGTCACCCGTTCTCAGTTCTCTACCTATCTGTAGCCCATGTAACAAATTACATATGTGGGATCCTGATCCGCTATCAAATACCCAGGACGTAAAGGATACTGAGAAACAGTTCTGTGTAATGAACACACCCGAAGAAGATGCATCAACATGTACTTTCTTTGTTTGGGCGGCACGGGAATTCTGGTAATCCCCTATTTCCTGCTCTGTCTTATAACAATTATAAGTTGGAGCGGGACCAACGTTCCCAGCACAGTATAATAAGCGGGTTTGGTCAATACATCCATATTATTATCTTGATTAAGGCGTGACATGGTCGCTACCTGGAAAGAGTGAGAAGAAAACACTCACCGTGCACTTTTACAAGATTAGATTGGTTATCTAATATATCTAATCAGGATGTCTCCCACTGTTTTAGTCAAATCTTCCTTCAAACCCTAAAAGGAAAGACTAGCCGGGATTAATTACACGCTACAAGTTCGCCAATCTTTCATCCAGGCCAGTGCTGGTACTTTGAGTGAGGTCCCCCGTGCTTTCGAACGAACCTAATTAAAGTAAACCTCGTTTTCCCAGGGGCGTAACCCTGTTAACACCTTTCTAGACACCTACTTGATCGGCTAATTGTAATGTGTAAAACTCTCCCAGGAGTAACTCTTACTCGCAGCGGGTATCGGGATCCAACTATCTCATAGAAGGTATGCAATCTCATTGCAAATTTCAACACTTGAAATTCCCAATAATATTTTGCCCCAAGCGGTCTATGAGCTTGACAAGGTCAACAAACCATAGACCGCAAGTCAAGTTCAACCCGTTATTTCCTGATCTGAATTAAATCCACCCGCACGACCCTTGACAAGGTCAACAAAGTTGCACGACTACCCTAATCCAATCGCCTCATATGCTTATACAGATAAGCAGTAATCAGCTACCGCACACTACGCCTTGACAAGGTCAACAAACGCAGCACGAATACTAACTATTACTTATCTGAAATGACGGAAGGCTACGACAGGTTTTTAAGAAAACCCTTTGCGTAATGAACTTGATATCGTTGTAGAATCGAATGATTTTAAATGGAGTATTTTTTAGGCCTTTTCTAGTTTTGCTAAAGAGGTCACTCCCGGTGAAGGGATCGTCGGCTCTTTCCTCATCGAATAAGGTGTAGGATATATCATATATACCGCTGTGCAAAGCAAGAACTATAGAACCAATCAAAAGACAAACCGAGTTTGTAGCATCTGCTAGTTTCACTAAAGAGGTCACTCCCGGTGAAGGGATCTCGGCTATTTCCTTATCGAATAAGGTGCTGGATGTTCTACAAGGAACACCGCTATGCAAAGCAAGAACTAGAGCTACCAGTTTTTAAACAAGTTTCTACAACATCTTAGGTTTCTTTTAGTTTCATTAATCTTATTTAATGAAGTCCCATTTTAATATGCTTCACAAGCATCACATTTGAAACAAAAGCTGCAATATAACATATATCTCATATATAAAATATAAACATTCGTCTCAGGCAGTAATATGATCTCATCACAGAACATTGCAGCAGAAGAACATCTATGAAATATTGGATATACTAGGATGTCAGTGTTTTCAATACAAGCCTGTATAAAACACGGATTCCACGGTCGTGATGAATAGCCAAACCCACATCCCTAGACCCCTACGAGAGCGGCAAGCAACACTACCAATTCTAGGGTTAGAAGACCCGGTCTCGACTCCTCGAGATGGTCTCCCACTGGACCCCAGAACCCGGTTACTTGTGCTCCCCGCCTTGGGTCTACCTAATGCGGAAAAGTAAATAATATACAATGGTGACATCATCCTCAGCCCGGAAGTGCCCTAATAAAAGAATATTACACACAAATGAATTTTACATGAATGAAAATGAAAAACTCTCATCTCACATAAAACCCCCGGCTATTCAGAACACGACGATCCAATATAACATATCACAGCAACACATAATATCACATATCATCAACGTAAGTAAATATGCGTAGCCCAATTGTCGTTGATGTATAGCAACGAAACCGGCGATACACCACAAATTACACTTACGGTCGCAGAAAAGAAAGTGTAAAACTACAACAGTTGGAATCCGCAACCTTCTTAGACATCGCATGCCTAACCAAATGAATTCCTTAGACATCGCATGCCTAACAATTATAAACCCCGCATTTTAGTCTCATTATCGAAAACTCTTTTCAATATCAAGTCGGGCAATTCAACAAGATTCCTGACATCCTGATCGAATGCTCGTCGCAAACTTTAGTAGACGGCCGCATCCCCGATACCGTCGACGAAGTGCACTAAGGCGGAACACCGCTGCCGCGAGCACCCTAACGGATGCTTTTGGCGACGGGGTTCTCCTTCAGTCACTTGGTCGGGGCTATGGGGCGTGTTGTCTATTAAGTTTACCCGGCGAGTATCCGCGTACGGTATGTGATTGCGACAGACTTTTGATCATATCAAAATTCCGTGGCAACCGATCATCTGAGACTAAACTGCTATGTTTATAACATTCAAATTAGTTATCTGATAACTACTTGTGGATTCCAAATATTGTATCACATTCCAGATAAATAGACAATGTTAAACTTTCCGATCGAATAATCAAACATCCAAGTTTTCCCAAATAGTTCTCAACACTTGAAATTAGTTTAAAAACATCCATCACATGCATCAGTACCAATGGTCCAGCTGTAGAGGGGTCAAGCCAACGCCTCACATGTGGCATGCCGTACTGCCACAAACCCTAAGGTTCAGAGGCAGTTCAAGACGGTCATATAATCGAGTTAAGGTTTGTTGTCTTCTAGAAGGTCCACCGCATTACTTGCACGACTTAGAACGTTCCTAAACTACGAAAAAATCCAATGCTTAGAAATTTTCAGGCAGGGGAAAAAGTGAGTTATTGATATCCGTTCGAACTCTTTAACATGTTCTAAAAATTATCTGGAAAAACTAAACAAAGTTAAATTATCCGATCGAATCAACGAGTCCCCAATAGATCCCAGAAAACTCAACACTTGAGCAAATTAAAAATTCCCAGAAGAATCAGGAAACACCTACGGAGGTAACTGTAGAGAAACGAGTTCCTAATCTCCACATACGGCCGCGGAACCGCCGCCAAAACCAAGGTACGGCGGCGGTTCCGCGACGCTACATTGGAGTTAGGAAGTTGTTTTCTACAGTTATTCTTAGATTTCCCTGCTCTATTTTCTGAGCATTTTTAATTCATAAAAAATCACATTTTTGAAAAATATCCAGAGAGGGGTAAATATCGAGGTTTTCGGGTTCGATCGGACTTTAAACTTCGCCTAGACATCGCCTAAAGCTCTAGCTTGGCTCTAATACCACTGTAGGGTTGCTATGCACTGCCACAAGGGTCTACGAGGCATCAACCATGCCCTATTAAAAAATTTAGCCGTGTCGAACAACCCTAAACAAGATCTTAGACTAGAGATTAGGCGAAGCAAAGCGTGTTAAACACTTTAACACTAAGTGAGAGGGATTACAACCTTTGTAGATCTGGTCCTTTACTTCTTAAGCTCCGTGTTGAGGTCCCTTCGCCGCGATCATCGTGTTCTGGACTCTCAAGAGGCTCCACGAAGAGAAAGATGCAACCTTGCTTCCGATCTTCGATAACAAAGATGATCTACCTTGAAGTTTCATTAACACGAGCTAACACTCACTAAATGAAGTGAACACCCTCATCTAGATGGCAAGGATAGATGAGAATGATGAAGTAGGATTTTTGCTCTCATTTATAATTTTTTTCTCACACAAAATCATCACAAAAAGCAAAAGCAAGAAAACTTTTCCATGAAAAGAGAAGGAAGTAGAAGAAGAATAAATCATAATCCTTTTGTGATGAATAATGAAAGTAATGATAAGGTTAGAAATGCAACCATGGTTCAAGTAACCATTGTAGAGAATTAACCAAGGTTAAAGGGTTGGGTTGGGTTAAGGAAATATCTTCATAAAATATCTTTTCCAAAACAAAAATGAAAGCTTCTAGAAACTTCTAGAAAAGCTTAATCCTAATCAAACCCTAACCATGTTTAATCTGTACTAAACATGTTACATTATTAACCACATCATGTTACAATATTATATATCACATATATAATATTTATTGTAATAAAATAAAATAATACAATTAACATATATCGCATATATATCAATGTATTACCCGAGTGAGAAAAAGAATCTTTTAGTGAGCTAATATTAGTTAATGTAATTTAATATATCATATATATTATTATACATTAAATTATCGAATCAACACTTGATCCGACAATCCGGCTATATCGCATATAACCGACTAATATCTCATTTACCGATTCATCGAATCAACACTTGATCCGATGACCCGGCTGATATCAAATATCGCGAGAATAGAATACGGTATCTCATATCGCATTATCCTCGGTCCCGCACATATCACATATGTGCTCCTACTCCGTTTTTCCTGAGTCAAGAAACCTCTGTGTAGGACTCTAAAGAATCGTCAATACACCGGCAGTAGGTGATGATCATATCAAACACCCACAAGCTGCAAGCGGTCAGCTAAACGTAACAGCCACCCAGGCATTGAGCGCTCAGAAGATCAACAAGTAAGCCTGTACATTCTCCTGTGAATCCAATCAGTAACACTCCCGTACAGTCCGGTCTCGCCGTCTAATATGTCGCATATCTCGCCTAGGGTGGTAAACGTCAGACTCCGGTAGCTTGATAAGTCGTGTCGATTTGAGGTCTATAATAGTTCGAGAAACTACTGATAACACTTACCAGTAAATCTCAGCAACCCTGTCCAGGGATTTCCAGTTATAGCCAATCGAACACAGCACAACATCAACTCCCTATACCGGGAGAGACGAATCCCCTCCTATCGCTCATTGCCTCCATGTGATTCGGGACTGTACCCAAAAGCCACCTTTTTGCACGCCCTCTTGGACGTGGTATGATGGAAATCAAAGCACAGTGGGAATCACACAAGACTCTATGACGATATTGGGTCAACAAACTACTCTGTACCAATGTCACCGGAGAACTGCCATCTGACGTGAGGTATAATACCATCTGGGAGTTCTCGGCAAGTCCGTCCAGTGTACCCAGTCTCTATTGAGCACCCGTACACTATCCTTGATGTCAAACACCGATGGATATGGGATCATCCATCGCCCATCATATGGGTCAAGATGCGTATACGCTAGTCTACTCTGGTGCATCGATGCCCTGACTCGATACACCCTCGACTAGGAACAGTTATAGGATGTACTCGTCGACTACCGTGGCCCCACTAGTATGATCTCATCATAGTCCCAGTAGTCTAGTATTTATCCTAAGGGCTTTATCAACATGTAACATAGAGACAACCAGAGTACATGTTAAGATAAAGTACAACCAGATAGCATACTATCATGTCGAGCAAGAAAGTCCTCCCTATATATGTCCTAGCATCCACTACAATATACATCGTATGTACAGTAATGGCCTCTAGGGCATACATATAACTAACAGTTACATGGGCTAAAGAAATGTAGAGAACTGGGAAAATGTGATAAGTCTCTAACAGTAAGAAATGGAGCAATTGTTGCAGCCAATGCAGTTAGTGAATATCACCTAGTGTTACCAACTGGTAATACATTAATTCTGAATGACTGTTACTACGTACCAAAGATGATGTGTAATATTATATCAGTTTCTTTGCTAAATAAAGAAGGATATAATTTCACATTAGAGGATAATGTTATGAGCATTTTTCTCACTCAAGTGTTGATTGGTTTTGGTACGTTATGTAATGGTATATACGTTCTAAATCAAATGACAGTTCTAAACATACAGAACACACACAAGAGGAAGAGTTCAGAAATGAACGAAGCCTTCTTGTGGCACTGTAGACTAGGTCATATCAATGCGACAAGGCTAGCTAAGTTACATAAAGATGGATATTTGAATACGTTCGAATTTACATCTTATGAAACTTGCGAGTCATGTCTCAAAGGTAAGATGACCAAAACTCCGTTTACTGGACACGGAAAAAGAGCTACTGAACTCTTGGGACTCATACATAGTGATGTATGTGGTCCTTGTTGGATGTAGTGCCCTCAAAATCAATTATTGGATCGTAGGCACGTGATTGCAATGATTAAGGGAGGACATATACCGGTAGGACGGTCTTACTCGAGATGATAGTATGCTATCAGGTTTGCCTTTATTAGTCATGTATAGGTTCAGGTGACTGATCGTTATTACACGTTGATAGAGCCCTTAGGATCTTGCTTGACTACCAACAGTATGATGGAGATCATATACGTGAGAGTTGGGTAGTCTATAAGCACATCCTTAATTGTGGTCCCTAGTCGTGGGAGTTTCGAGACAGGGCATCGATACTCCGGAGTAGACTAGTGTATACAGTCGAGACCCCGACGAAGGGCGGTGGCCGGTCTCACAAGCCACTGGTGTCAGTTGGATCACCTAAGATGTATACAGGTGCTCATTGGGTTATGAGTACACCGGACAGGACTCACCGGGAACCTGCTAGTTGGTATTGTACCTATCGTCAGATAGCAGTTCCCTGGTGACATGTATACAGGTTAGTTCATCGACCTGAGGTCGTCATTTGTCTCATGTGAGTTCCCATTGTGCTTTGATTTCTACCCTACCATGGCTCAAAGGAGTCGTGCAAACAGATATTTTTTTTGGTACAGTCCCGAGCCACATGGAGGCAAGTGAGCGGATCGGCAGGGGATTCGTCTCTCCCGGTATTGGGGGTGAGATCGCGCTGTGTCTGGAAAGCCATTACACCAAGTCCTTGGAAGGCGGGTGAGAATTACTGGTAAGTATTCCATTAGTTTCTCAGGATGTTCAGGGCTTGTCTCTGACACGACTTATACCGCTATTGGGGGTCTGACGTTACCAGCCCCCTAGGCCCGATATGCGATACTCATAGAAGAACGAACCAGACTGTATGTATATTATCACTGTTAGGCTCAGTAGGGTTCCAGGATGAGTTCGCTCATCGGCTTCCCTTGAGGTCAGTATATGGGCAGCCGTTACGCACAGCTAGAGTCGTTGACGGCTTGTGGTTAAATCCACTGCCAGGGTACTGACGAGTCATTAGAGTCCCCCACAGATAGTTTCCCAAGTTCGGGCGAAACGTTGTAGAGGCCTTACGGTTTTATGGCAGGGTTCGGAAATTGCACGTGCGTTTACGCACATGTCATATTTCGAGCAGATAATACTGGTGAGCTTTGGTTTAAGCCGGATCTATGTATTATACTTTGTAGATATAATATCTTTGTCTCAGTTGCTTTTGTATTCGGTCGTAATACAAATGCGGGTATATTTATACAGTTACGGGGTTATCCTGAAATTCGTTTCGGGATCGCTTTTGGAAGTTGCCAGTTTTCTATCACCCACTTTAACATTCGGTTAAATGCGGATTTATCTTTTCTTGAGAGTAAGTCATGAGTGTGGAAGATTCTAGAAGCTTCCTGTTTTAGTGACTAGGTTCATGAATCATTCATTAGCATTAAATGAATAGTGACTTGGTTAATGACTAATTCTTGCATTTAATGTTATGCAAGGTGTCATTAGTGATTCATTCTTTCCTTTAATGAAGTGATAAGGATTCATGTTTATGGTCACCCTCTCCTTTGCTCCTACACTCACCTCCCTCCTCCTATATTGTGGCCGGCCCTTTCTTTTGGTGGGGATGATGAATTGATAAAAAGATATGGTTGTTGATTAAAAGGTTATGTGATTTGGTTCATGAAATTTGATAGCTCATTTCTCTTTTCATTCCATTCAAAAGGAAACTTCATTAACCGTTCATCCATGGTTTTGGATGAAGCGAGACAAAGTGTTCTACTCATCTCTACATCAATCTTGGTCATCTCTTTCGGCGACTTGATGATTGAGTTGCCTCGGTATAGAGGCGGGAGCCCGTTTAAAGATCCGTAGATGTGGTGCTACCTCGACGAGGAGCCAGGAGATCGGAGCAGCCGCAACGGAGCGTGGGATGATGGTTAAAGAACGAAGGACTTGGATCGTTCGGTATAACCTTTCTACCCTCTTTGTAGTTTGTTAGTTTAGCGTTAATGGCAGATCCGGGTTATAGTATGCGATAGCGCCAGTTATAAAAGTTTTTGTTCTGCATTTGGCGTCTGAAAGACGGCCGGGGCGCTACCGTAGACTTACATGGTATCAGAGCCACGCCATTAAGCTTTACTAACTTGTGCTAACGCGTTTAAAATATCGATCGAACGGAATTTCGAGAAACTACAATTTTCTGTTCAAATTTTCTGTCGATTTTAAAACAGGCCTAAAAATTATTTTGAGCATCACAGAAAAACGAGCAGGCTTTTTGAAGAACACAGCAGAAATCCGATCCTCTTACTCGACCGTACGGCTGCGGAACCGCCGCCAAAGCCATGCTTTTGCCGCGGATCCGCGGCCGTCTTGGAGTTTCAGTGGGTCAATTTTCTTCTGGTGGGTCTACATAGAAAATTGTGGTTTCTGGAATATTTCTTTTGGGCCCAAATGTTGTTACTGTACAGCAGATGTACATGGGGCCCACTTCGAGAAGTTTTGTCGATCGAAATTTAAACGTGTTAGTTTACAGTACTTACATTATATCTCCGACCGTGAATGTCATTTGAGCGGTAAACTGCGTCTAATTGCTATAGTCCTTTTAGACGGGTTTGCGAACGTGACATTCGCGTTGATGTTCTGTGTTGTGCTGTGATGTTGCGGATTTGTCGTGGTGGATAGCAATGTGCAATGGTAGTGCAGTTTGGATTTATTTATACATTTGATATTGCGAGGCGAGCGTCCAACATGTGGACTGCCGTCACTACCTGTTTGTATAATATTTTTTTGGGGCACGACCGGGCTGAGGTCGATGTACCCGTTGTACATATTTTTCATTTCTGTACTAGGTTTATCCCGCGACGGAGTGCACGGATAGCCGAGTTCTGGAGGGCAACGGGTCCGCATCTCATGGCTTTAAGAGGCAAAGGGGCCTCGCTCTAGAATTGGCAGACTATTCGCCACACTCGTAGGGGGTACAGGTTGACCCAAGGAGGGGTGCTCAAGTTATCGGATTCCGTAAAGTGCAGGATGGTCCATTCACTATGCTGTAGGGGGCTGCCTCGCTTCAGGTTTTGGCGGGTAACTTGCCGCACCCGTAGGGGTCTAGGTTTCATTGCACAGGCTATCCACACGACCAGGGGAACGTCGGGTTTCAGCAGCGGCTCTGTGAAACCCGGGGATCCCAGATTATCTGTATTGTTCTGTGATGCTTATTACTTTTCTGTAATGTTTCATATTATCACGCCCGGAGCGATTATTGTATATTGGTATATATACTAGTAGATGTTGTATATGTTTTACACCCGCGCTAGTCCAGTCCCCGCTCTGTCGTTAGTTAAGTAACCTAACGGGTGATGACGGGACCCAGTGACGAATGCGGATGGCATATACGTACATTTTATTTTCATTCTTTTCTGGTGTGATTAATTGATGGGACTGCGTTGATTCTGATCAATGCAAAGGAAAACAAACCTGTTTGGATGTTGTTGGAACAGTTTTAAAAAGTGTTATTACAAAGACGTTTTCTTTTGTTTTACACAGTGGTATTCGGTTGGAATATCCTGCACCTCATTCGACGGGGCAAGGGCCGAGATCCCTTCACCGGGAGTGACCCCTTGGGCAGAAGTTTGCGTCAGGGTAATAACTTCACTATAGTCGATTACATGTTGCTTTGCATCGCGGTATTCAGTTGGAATATCCTGCACCTCATTCCACGAGGAAAGAGCCGAGATCCCTTCACCGGGAGTGACCTCTTTAGCAAAGGTTTTCGCCACTATATTTTTATAAAAAGCTATCAGGTTCCTTCAGCGAGATCAAGTTCATTACGTTAAAGGTTTTTCGCCAAAAACCAGCAGTAGCCCTCCGTCATTTCTTATGGATGGTCAGTAGTATTCAAGCTATGTTTGTTGGCCTTCGTCAAGGCTTAGTGTTTGGTAGCTGCTGGGGTATTCATTTGTTGCATAGATAGATGAGTTGGTTTGGGACAGTCGTATTACCTTGTTGGCCTTCGTCAAGGGTAAGTACGGGTGAGTTCGAATTAATAAGATAATGACGGGTAGAAGTTGACATGTGACTTATGATTTGTTAGCTTTCGTCAAGGTCATAAGAACATGGGGTAAAAATCATATCGGGAGTTTCTAAAGAAACTGAAACTTGCCAGGCATGCGCATACCTTCTGGAGTGTGATAACGTGAGTGGATACCGTCACGTTATCATACGATGAGAGTTAGATCCCGATTCCCACTGATGAGTTAGTTTACTCTTCGGGTGATCCCGATTGATTCTTCTTTCAGGTTTGGAGGAGAATTTGACAGTACAGTGGGAGGTTTCCTGATTAGATAAAGTGATAACCATTCTGATCTAGGTTAGAGTGCACGCAGAGTGCTTCTTTTCTCTCTCTCTTTGGCAGCGACCTTTGACCGACCCTAGACTATGACTCAGTGACCAAGTTGACCGAACCTTCTTAAAATACTAGCTTTTGGATTGTCTTAGTTGCATAAGTCATTGCCACTCCTTCTTTTACCCTTTGCATTTCTCAGAACACCCGTATTACTACGGACATCCACTTCCATTAGATAGATCCATCGTACGGTTATATAAGAACTCGAAGGGACTTCTTCGAGGATGGATCCAGGTTCAGGAGAAATAGAATTGGTTTATTCAGTTTTCTTTTATTATCACCTTCTCTGAGGTTGCGAGGGCTCCTTAGTTTAGGAGAGTACAACTATTACGCTTATTGGATAGTCTTCTTCCAAACCATAGGCAGGTGCCGAAAGGTAGGGAATGAAGAAAACCAATTAGCCTAAGTAGGGTATACAGAAGGTAATATGTAACGACAAAATAAATGGATTAGAAAGAGGGCAAAGTAAATTGCGACTGCCATCATTCATGACCAAACCGCGTACTTCATCGCCACTCCTTTTTCACCTTTTCTTTTTTCCCCAGTTCGGGAGAAATAGAATAAGGTATTATTCTGTTGTCTTTTATCATCACCTTCTCTCAAATTGCGAGTACTCCTTGGTTTAGGAGAGTACACCTATTATGCTTACTGGATAGTCTTCTTCCAAACCATAGGCTGGTGCCGAACGGTAGGGAAGGAAGAAAACCATTTAGCCTAACGATGGTGTACAGAAGGTAACGACTAAAGACAAATAAAGGGATTTGGAGAGATGGCAAAGAAATATACGGTTACAATCATGAATTGGATTATGGAAGAGGCATTACTAGGAATACCAGGATACCCCTACGAAACATTTTTCATGTTTCAGTGCATTGTTAAAGGAAAACTGATTTCCCGATTAGATACTTACTCCAGGGTATGTATTTACCAGGTTTCATTATCACATCTGTATGGTTTTACAGATGGTGAGTGGGAGTAAGTTATTGGGAAATTGGTGATCATCCTCATTATATCGGAATTCGTAGTAATTGGTGATATTTGAGGAAATCGCCTGAGTTTTTGCCAGACGGCATGTATTTGGTTTTGAGTATCCGTTGTTGTGCACCAATTTCAAAGTGATATATCTGTACGTTTATTTTTATAAAGTGAGATATAACTTTTTGATATTATGTCGGTGACTTTTACCTAGATCAGTTGACGATTGGGTAAGGAGCATTGAACAGCGGAGTAGTTCTTAACCATAAGTACAGTTTTCAACCTACGATGCACAGGTTTTGAGTCATTCGACTCAGGGGACTCATACAGAGTATTGTATGTTGTCCAGTGTCCATCAGGACAAAGGGGTTGGTCATCGTACTATGTTCTGTTTACTTATGACTTCTCTAGTTTTTAGACAAGTGTTTCGTAGAAATATAAGGTCTAAGTTTTGAGAAGTTGTGGGAATAAGAATAAAGTAGAGAACCAGGTATCGCAAGTATCAGGATTCTTCAAAGAGATCGAAGATGTAGATACTTGTGATTGGTATTCAGTTGATAGTAATAGTTTTGAGAAACTTGTTCAGGTTACTCATAATTAGATGTATTCCTAAGTTGAGTAATGCTGATTAGCCTCTCTCCATTAAGTTGATATGCACTGGAGACAGTTGCATGATTTAAATCTTGTTCCAATTAAATAAGTGCCAAAGTTTCTATATTGGATATAGAATGGTTCATATCTTAACAATGTTAAGGTACGGGGAGTTGTCCGGCTTATGCTTAAAACCAGACTCTGGATAACTCAAGGCACGTTTCTGTAATGGCAGTTTGTGGGTTGGCCCAGGCTATGATGAGGGTTGACTTTCTACCATCTGGAAGATCAATAGTGATATTGTTCTTGACACGCCACAGTTTTAGTAAAATGGATTTTTTCAGAAAACAGCAGTGGGAGTATGGTAGAACTGGAAGTGATTCCAAAACCGCAAACGGTTACGGAAAATTTAATAGGACCTAAAGATTCAATCAGGTTTGACATTCCATTATCCACTCCGCAGATATGGTGGGTAACCTCAGACACCTGAGAGGTACTCCGGTAGCCTCAAGGACGGTGACAGGGAGGTTCTACTTTACCCAGACTTGACACTACTGTTGTTCCAGGCTATGAGACCCGGCAGGAGGTTAAGTATAGCGTCGTTCTAAACTAGCTTTAGAAGTGCACGTATATATTATTCTGCCAGAGGGTTGTTGTGGTCAGTGGGAGCAGCGGAAGCATAGTGGGCAAGTAGCTTATGTCTATTTATAGACTAGAGCAGTTATAGCGGAGATAGATCATCTAATTTTGATGTGACAGTCATGGCTATGACTTCATCAGAATAGGGGATGGATCTGTTAAGAAGGTAGTAGGGTTTGATGTCCTGGTATTTGGATGACATACACAGAGTAGGAAGTAAAATTCCTATACTACGATCGGTTATATTGTGGTAGTCACACAGTTGTTTCCCCACAAAGGATATGGATATAATATCAGACATTCTGGTTTCTGGATCTATGGTTTTAGATCTAGGTTTGGGTAGTTTCCCAATCTGGGTACTTTGACAGTATTCTAAAAGTATTTAGAATAGATGACTCCTGGCATGGTGGTGTACCTGCAGGTGATGGAGTCATCCTCTCTAAAGGTGTCTTACAGACTAAAGGGGAGAGGGATGTGCATGATTGGCAGATCACTTGCTTAGGCAATTGAGTCAATCATGAGATATCAAGTACCACACCAGATGTTGTTTTTGCACTAGATGCGATAAGTTTATATTAATCCAATCCTGGAGAAACATAAGGAAGCAGTTTTAGAATATAAGTGAATGTTCTACGGATTTGGTGACGGCAACCTCCTTCGGGAGACGGTTATCATTCCAGGCTTTAAAGGTGACATGGATGACAGAGTGATTGTCAGAGTTATAGTTTTCCCTCTGATGAAGGGTGCAGTATTATGGACAGGTGGTCCAAGAGGATACTGTGGGAGGCATGGTGCTGGACACTGATTAGTTTCAGTCTAAGAAGTTTGGATTTGGAGTTCATTTATGAACTAGGTCCCATCAGATATCCAGACATATTCTAAAACAGGTATTACTCAATTCGGGAGATGGCTTTCTCCGCGAACTTGAGATTAAGAGAGACATAGAAAGAAACATCAGGGCGGATCCACTCACTGAGGCTATTTCTCGAACACGAGAGTTTTACAAACGAGCTTTGTGAAACTGATTAGTAGAGGAGTTGGGTGTTCGGTATCACACGGGCTGTGAGTATGCGACATCACAGTAATTAGCCTTAAGTGCAAATGGGAGATTGTTGGATGTAGTGCCCTCAAAGTCAATTATTGGATCGCAGGCACGTGATTGCAATGATTGAGGGAGGACCTATACCGGTAGGACAGTCTTACTCGAGATGATAGTATGCTATCAGGTTTGCCTTTATCAGTCGTGTATAGGTTCAGGTGATTGATCGCTATTACACGTTGATAGAGCCCTTAGGATCTTGCTTGACTACCAACAGTATGATGGCGATCATATACGTGAGAGTTGGGTAGTCTATAAGCACATCCTTAATTGTGGTCCCTAGTCATGGGAGTTTCGAGACAGGGCATCGATACTCCGGAGTAGACTAGTGTATACAGTCGAGACCCCGACGAGGGGCGGTGGCCGGTCTCACAAGCCACTGGTGTCAGTTGGATCACCTAAGATGTATACATGTGCTCATTGGGTTATGAGTACACCGGACAGGACTCGCCCGGAACCAGCTAGTTGGTATTGTACCTATCGTCAGATAGCAGTTCCCTGGTGACATGTGTACATGTTAGTTCATCGACCTGAGGTCGTCATTTGTCTTGTGTGAGTTCCCACTGTGCTTTGATTTCTACCCTACCACGGCTCAAAGGAGTCGTGCAAACAGGTATTTTTTGGGTATAATCCCGGGCCACATAGAGGCAAGTGAGCGGATCGGCAGGGGATTTGTCTCTCCCGGTATTGGGGGTGAGATCGCGCTGTGTCTAGGAAAGCCATTACACCAAATCCTTGGCCAAGGCAGGTGAGAATTACTGGAAAGTATTCCATTAGTTTCTCAGGGTGTTCAGGGCTTGTCTCCGACACGACTTATACCGCTATTGGGGGTCTGACGTTACCAGCCCCCAGGGCCCGATATGCGATACTCATAGACGAATGGACCGGACTGTATGTATATTATCACTGTTAGGCTCAGTAGGGTTCAAGGATGAGTTCGCTCATCGGCTTCCCTTGAGGTCGGTACATGGGCAGCCGTTACGCACAGCTAGTGCCACTGATGGCTTATGATTAAACCCACTGCCAGGGTACTGACGAGTCATTAGAGTCCCCCACAGATAGTTTCCTAAGTTTGGGAAAAACGTTGTAGAGGCCGTATGGTTTTATGGCAGGGTTTGGAAATTGCACGTGCGTTTACGCACGTGTCATATTTCGGGAAGATAATACTGGTGAGCTTTGGTTTAAGCCGGATCCATGTATTATACTTTGTAAATATAATATCTTTGTCTCAGTTGCATTTGTATTCGGTCGTAATACAAATGCGAGTATATTTATACAGTTACGGGGTTATCCTTAAATTCGTTTCGGGATCGCTTTTGGAAGTTGCCAGTTTTCTATCATCCGCTTTAACATTCGGTTAAATGCGGATTTATCTTTTCTTGAGAGTGAGTCATGAGTGTGGAAGATTCTAGAAGCTTCTTGTTTTGGTGACTAGGTTCATGAATCATTCATTAGCATTAAATGAATGTTGACTTGGTTAATGACTCATTCTTGCATTTAATCTTATGCAAGGTGTCATTAGTGATTCATTCTTTCCTTTAATGAAGGGATAAGGATTCATGTTTATGGTCACCCTCTCCCTTCCTCCTACACTCACCTCCCTCCTCCTATATTGTGTCCGGCCCTTTCTTTTGGTGGGGATGATGAATTGATAAAAAGATATGGTTGTTGATTAAAAGGTTATGTGATTTGGTTCTTGAAATTTGATAGCTCATTTCTCTTTTCATTCCATTCAAAAGGCAACTTCATTAACCGTTCATCCATGGTTTTGGATGAAGCGAGACAAAGTGTTCTACTCATCTCTACATCAATCTTGGTCATCTCTTTCGGCAGACTTGATGATCGAGTTGCCTCAGTATAGAGGCGGGAGCCCGTTTAAAGATCCGTAGATGTGGTGCCACCTCAACGAGGAGCCAGGAGATCGGAGCAGCCGCAACGGAGCGTGGGATGATGGTTAGAGAACGAAGGACTCGGATCGTTCGGTATAACCTTTCTACCCTCTTTGTAGTTTGTTAGTTTAGCGTTAATGGCAGATCCGGGTTATAGTATGCGATAGCGCCAGTTATAAAAGTTTTTGTTCCGCATTTGGCGTCTGAAAGACGGCCGGGGCGCTACCGTAGACTTAAAGTCCTATGTCTACTCATGCCAGGAATGGTTCCTTGTACTTTATTACATTCACCGATGATCTCTCAAGATACGGACATGTGTTCCTGTTGAAACATAAGTCTGAAGCTTTTGAGAAATTCAAGGAATATAAGTGCGAAGTGGAGAACCAAACAGGTAAAAGTATTAAAATACTTCGATCTGATCGGGAAGGAGAATACTTAAGCACGGAGTTCCTGTATTATTTAAAAGAGAATGGGATTCTCTCTCAGCTTACTCCTCCATACACACCACAGCACAAAGGTGTATCGGAACGCAGGAATCGCACCCTATTAGATATGGTGCGCTCTATGATGAGTACTGCTGAGTTACCTATTTCTTTTTGGGGTTATGCACTTGAGAAAGCCGCCCACCTATTGAATATGGTTTCCACCAAATCAGTACCTACCACTTCATACGAGATATGGAAAGAGAAGAGACCATGTCTTAATTTTATTAAGATATGGGGTTGCCCGGCTTATGTTAAAGCACAAAATCCAGACAAACTCGAGGCAAGATCAGTTATGTGCAAGTTTGTAGGATATCCCAAAAATTTGCGAGGGTATATCTTCTACCACCGAGGAACAAAAAGTGTTTGTTTCTTGACATGCCGCCTTTTTAGAAAAAGAATTTTTTGTGAAAGAAATTAGTGGCAATGAGGTAGAACTGGAAGAAGTTCCAGCTACACAAACTATAACTGACGATTTGGTAGAACCGGAGGATTCAATAGTCACCGACGAACCCAAGCCACTCCGCAGATCTAGTAGGGTTCCTCATCCACCTGAGAGATACTACGGTTTTCTCGTAGACGGTCGGAGCGAGGATTGCATCATGAAAGATGATGACCCAACTAATTTCGAGCAGGCCATCACAAGTGGGGACTCTGTGAAATGGCTGGATGCTATGCGATCCTAGATGGAATCTATGTACACTAACAATGTATGGACTTTGGAAGTTGCTCCCCAAGGGGTAAAACCCATCAGGAGAAAGTGGATCTTTAAGAAGAAAATTGGTGTAGATGGAAAAGTTGAGATTTTCAAAGATAGACTTGTAGCAAAAGGTTTTCGTCAACGAACAGATGTCGACTATGATGAAACATTTTCTCCAGTGGCTATACTTAAGTCCATCAGGATCCTACTTTCCATTGCAGCATACCATGACTACGAAATCTGGAAGATGGCCATCAAGACCGCTTTTCTAAATGGTGATTTAGAAGAGAGCGTGTACATGACACAACCAGAGGGCTTCGTAGTGTAATATTTCAGAAAAATATAAAATATTACTTTTGGAATTTAATATTAAAATAATATTTTTCCCGAAAACTGCCTGGTTTGCGAAATTGGGGTTTTCGAAAAAGGGTATAAATATATACCAATATTTGTGAAATAAATGGAAATTAAAATTATTTATTCGTTTAAAAAGATATTTATTGGGTTTGGCATTTTTATAATTTATTATATGCGATTTGGATAAAAATCTATTAGTGCACTGCTAACCGCGATTAGGCCAAATCCGTATTTCTACAGTTTTCCGTGGCTAGCGCACCATGTCATGTTGCATTTGGTTGCATGTGGTTCATTTGTGTTATTAGTTTCATATTTTGTTTTGGTCTTGTGAGGGAAAAAGAAAAGAATAAGAGAAAGGGCAATAGGGTAAATTAGTGAGAGAGAGGGTGAGAATAAAGAAGAGAGAGAGAGAGGGCAGCCACATCTTTCCTCCCCCATCATTTCCTTCTCCTTCTTCTTCCTCACTTCCCTCCACCTTCACCCCATGATATCATCTCAACATATTCATCCAAACCCTAAACCCCTTTCATTAAAGTTGATCCCATCTTCACCCTCTACACTTTGGACCCATCAATGTTGGATTTTGAGGACTTGGGACTTCTAGGGTTTTGCTTGGTGGCATCCATGAGGTATAATCCCTTCCATTTAGTTTAGTTTATGTTTTCCTAGCATTCTAGCTAGTTAGAATTGGGTTAAGGTGTGGATTTGTGAACTTGGAAATTCCTAGAGAAGGGTTTGAGTGTTGTGAGGATTGGGTGATACCTAGTGGCTGTTACAAGGCCCTAGAGACCAATTCTTGACCTAGACCAGTGACCAAACCCTAAAATATGAACTTTAGATTCGTCGATATCGGGTTTTTCTGGATTTAGTGATGGTATTTAGAGATCTAGGACGACCCGAGACAACCATAAAAGAAGTTCCCATGACCATGAGACGTGCAGGCAACCATGAACCACCACCTGAAACTCGAGCCCAATATCCCCTAGTCTGGCAGCAGATTATTGCTATAAGCCATAAATTTCGGCCAAGTTGGAGTGAAACCTTGTGATTTTTGGTCTGGGGCATTGTTATTCTATATCTAGAGCAACCCCATATGCAAAATTGGTTAATTTTGCCTGATGGAAACTCTGGGAGCACATTGGCGTGATTTTTTTGTTATGTTTCCCGTATTTTGAATGCTTGGTTTTGGTATTTGATATTATTTTGGTTGTTGGATGTTTGTACATCGACAATAAGGTTTGTTTGATTGTTTTTGCACGCGTAGGCCATAGGTTTTAACCCATGAGCACGCCATGTGCCGTATCGGTTTTCCGAACTCGATTTTAATAGCATTTTCGATTGTGTTGATAATGTAGGTACCTTCACGTGGATTCCAAGGCGACGGAGCATAACATCATCGACTTCGGCAGGCAAGAATCAAGGTGAGTGGATCTATATCCACGGGGGAAGTTGGGTGGATGGTGTATCGCACCCCCGCAAGTTTTTGACGGAAACCGATTCATAGTATATGGTTAAGGAAACCTTTAATAGGAAACTATAGATAGAGTTAAAAGATAGTTAGAGAAACTATATTGAAACTAAAGGATAGTTAGAAGTGATATGATACGGCTAATATGTGATGACGGGATTTGAGGATGATGTTGATGATATTGCCGTTTAGGGTACTATAGGACTAGATAGCGGACGTAGGTGTGTCATCCGAACCATACCTATTTCTAAACTGAAAAATCGTATGCATCTTTTAAACAGATACCTTGAGGGACGTTACGGATTTTCAAATGATATCTTTTCCTTTAAAACACTGTAGCCCTACATTCAAAACTACGATTCGCATCTTTTAAAAACTGATTGTGTGGTTCGGGTGTGTATGTTAGATTAGATACGTATGCTTATAGTAAAGGTAGATTGTATATATGACTTTTGATTCGATGTGAGATATAAATGTGATGAAAAGAATGTACGATGCGATATGTTGACTTGGGATATGTTAGTATATGGATGAGAGTCGATTGAGATGATTAATACCTTGTCGGTCCCCTGATATGAGATTGTTATGGATGTGACTTGGGATATAGGTACATAGATATATATATGTATACATGTTGTGAATCATGAATGATAGGCCGTACGTGACATTAGGCCGTACCCTCATTGTCGTATAGGATGATAGGATCCCTATTGGTTTAATGCCGCCATACGATGATTTTCCGTACGTGATGAGTTTGGTTTGATGATTGATCCATACCCTTGACTAGAGGATTCCGTACGATGGATTATACCGTACGTGATGTTGTGAGGACGGATGCCGATTGATAGATTCACCGACTCGGTGATATTAGATACGTGTACCTGTCAGCATTTGCATATGATTTACCTTATGCTGCTTCCATGTTATTCTCATCGCATTGCATAAACCGGTGCTAGTACGCTTACACTATTATCGAGATGCGTATGTTACACGTACACAGATTTTCCGGCTCACACACATCATCATCGATAATTGCCATGTCACTACACAGTAGGATTGCTGCATCATGATATGACTTCTTGCATGATTTACCTGCTATAGTTGCATATGCACCATTTACGATGTTGCATTTGACTTTAGATAAACTGGGAACCGCATGATATATTTTATAACTGGATTCATTTAAAAGAGCGGTTTTCCCTTGATATGTGCATATTACTGTTCCATGCTCCATGATATACAGATATGCTTACATTCTGTTATATGTCGCATACATCATGCTTTACGATTATACGCATTGAGATATGCTGTTTTCATGAGATTTCTGGATTTGAGAACCGTGGTTATTTCAAAAGAAAGTATGTATTGTTTTAAAAACCCGGTTTCTCTTGATATGATATTTCAGTGCGTCCACCATGCGTTTTCTCGGTTCCGAGACGTGTGATATGTGAAACCCGATTCGAGGAGGCGGATGATCCGTTTGCGGGTTCATGGTAGACCCAGTATGGTACCCCGGGCGAGAGAGAGATTTCATGTGGATGACGATGAGCATGGCAGAGGGACTACTACCTACCGTTATTGGTTGGGCCTGGCGGTTATCCGGACTGACGGAGCCCGAGAGATGGATATGGGACCGACCCATCTACCAGAGCCCGCGAGCCGATCCCGCATACGGAGCCCGAGGGCCGATCCGGACTGACGGAGCCCGAGATATATGAGGATTTATGTGTCGATGCTGGGCACGGGTTTCATGATGTTTTCGAGTGTCGTTGCTGGGCACTCAGGTTCCATGATTTTGATGTGTCGCGGGGGACACCCATTGATTTATATCCTCATATTTACATGCATATGTTTTTATGATATTTACTTGCATGATATTGTTGTGTCATTGGTTGGCACATGGACGAGATCCACATGCACACATACATTGATTATATGGTTGGACGATATCCACATACATACAGACATCGATCATATGGTTGGACAATATCCACATACATACAGACATCGATCATATGGTTGGATGACATCCACATACATATAGGTATTGACTACATTGTTGGCACATATACAGATATGGTCACCCTAAATATCATAGTATTACCTATATGATATAGTTGACCTATGTAGTCGATGTACAACACCCCACGACTTGTGGGGAGGCGGAAATTTAAAAAACGAACTTGTTCTTTGTGTAAACATCGACTAACCGAAGAATCGTTTGCTAAACTATAACTAACATCAAACATAGGAGTTCTAAACTACTATTAAAAGTGATTATACCTGTAGAACCGAGTCCTTCGTCTTGTCGTTCTCCATGTCCTCTCCGGCCTTCTTTATGTAGTAGACGATCCACCCGAGAGCTTTACAACAAGCTTTGCCTCTAAACTTGAGGCAACTAGGTTTCTTTAGTTGCTAATCAAAGTACCTAGATGATATAGAGTGAGGGTTATGGATTAAGTAGTCTAACTAATCCTTGTACTCAACACATGAGAGGGGAGGATTAGGGTTTGAAGAGAGAGAGCTTGAGGAGAGAGAAAGTGAGCAAGAGAATGAGATGAGATAATGATGTATCATAATATATATCAAGCATTATCATTTATCCAATAAAAGAAAATAAAGGATTTACAACCATGCTTGATAAATATCAAAGGGTGATTCATCTCCATGTGTCATTAAGCATTTATGATGCATTAATGACATGGATGAATCACTCATATGACTCACTAATCCCATTTAATGCATATGCCACCTTAACCCCCAAGTCACCATCTTCTAGAAGCTTCTCGCGTAATTACGAGAACGCCCCTCCTATCCGTGAAAACACGGAAAAACTTTAGACTGTATAAATCCAATAACCGGATACTAGAAACTGGCTTAAACCAAAGCCGACTAGTAAAAACTGTCCGAAAGTCGTACGTGCGTAAACATACGTATGCGTCCGAACCCTTGTCGTAAAACCATACGACCTCTATATCGTTTCGCCTGGAGTAGGGAAACTCTCTGTGTGGGACTCTAGAGACTCGACTACTACGCTGGCAGTGGGTTTAATTACAGACCGCAAGCGGCGCTAGCTGTACGTAACGGTCCCCAGGTAGATGTCGATAAGAAGGCCGATGAGGAAACCCATCCGAACTCCTACTGAGTCTGATGTGACAATCTCCGTACAGTCCGGACAGTTCGTCTAAGACTATCGTATATCGGGCCTAGGGGGTGGCAAGCGTCATTCCCCTAAGAGCGGTATAAGTCATGTCGGAGTGAAGCCCATTACACCCTGAGAAACTACTGGAACCTACCAGTAAATCTCGCTTGCCCTGGCCAGGGACTTTGCGTAATGGCTCTCTGACACAGCGCGATATCAACTCCCAATACCGGGAGAGACGAATCCTGTCTAACCGCCACTGCCTCCAAGTGCTCGGGACTGCACCCAACTGCTACCTGTTTGCACGACACCTTTGAGCCGTGGTAGGGTAGCAATCTTAGAACAGTGGGACACACTCGAGGCGAAGTAGCAGTGTCAAGTCTGAAGACTATGCTGTACTCATGTCACCTGGGAACTGTTAACTAACGATGGGTATAATACCAACCAACAGTTCCCTGTGAGTCATGTCCGGTGTACCCGTAACCCAACGAGCACCTGTATACTATCTCCAGTACGACGTACTGACGGTTGTGGGACAGTCCATCTCCCCAATTGGGATGAGAAGCGTACACACTAGTCTACTCCGGAGTATCGATGCCCTGTCTCGATAATCCTACGACTAGGGACCTGAATAAGGATGTGCTTATAGACTACCCAGCCCCCACTAGTGTGACTGCCATCACAACGCTGGTAGTCAAGCAAGATCCTAAGAGCTCTATCAATACGTATACTTACATATTAAGATAGAAAAACCAAGTAGCATACTACCATGTTTAGCATGACTGTTATATACATGTGAATATCCCAAGCTTCCATTAAGTAATATACAAACTAGTATGATACAATAATGGCCCCTAGGGCATATACACTAACAATCTCCCACTTTCACTAGGGCCATGTACTGGCATATCTAAGACCAATGATCTCGAGTAGCCTCTCGAACTGAATCTGAGGTAGGGCCTTCGTGAATGGATCAGCAATGTTCTCTTCAGTAGCAACTCTCCGAACCTCGATCTCCCGACGATCAATGATCTCCCTGATCAGGTGATACCGCCTTAAGATGTGTCTGGACTTCTGATGGGACCTTGGTTCTTGCGCTAAAACTATAGCTCCGTTGTTGTCGCAATACAGAGGTATTGGATCAACAATGGTAGGAACCACCTGAAGTTCTGTTAGGAACTTCTTCATCCAGACTGCTTCTTTTGCGGCATCGCAAGCAGCTATATACTCCGCTTCCATCGTCGAGTCAGCAACGGTGTCCTGCTTGGAGCTCTTCCAGCACACCGCCCCTCTATTGAGGGTAAAGACATAACCCGATATGGACTTGGAATCGTCCTTATCACTCTGGAAGCCGGAATCAGCAAAGGCCTCTAACTTGAGGTCGTTTCCACCGTATACCAAGAACATCTCCTTAGTCCTTCTCAGGTACTTGAGAATGTTCTTTACTGCTATCCGGTGCTTCTCCCCTGGGTCTGACTGATACCGGCTTACCATGCTCAGTGCGTAAGCTACATCTGGTCTGGTGCATAACATCGCATACATTATAGAGCCTACCGCAGAAGCGTAGGGTATAATAGACATGCGTTCCCTTTCCAAATCATTCTTGGGAGACATCACTTTGGAGAGGGTGATTCCGTGACAAGCCGGTAGATTACCGCGCTTAGAATTTTCCATACTGAATCTTTTCAGTATAGTGTTGATCTACCTTGACTGCGAAAGTCCCAACATCCTCTTGGATATATCACGATAGATCCGAATCCCCAGAATGTAAGAGGCATCACCCAGGTCTTTCATG
Organism: Agapanthus africanus; assembly: GCA_030015575.1. Lineage (NCBI taxonomy): Eukaryota > Viridiplantae > Streptophyta > Magnoliopsida > Asparagales > Amaryllidaceae > Agapanthus > Agapanthus africanus. The sequence goes on along the minus strand of JASDDO010000031.1, from coordinate 312,775,057 downwards.
GAGAACCTGTGTAACAAGAATCCTTTGACAGATTGTAGCATAGGAATGTCATTTCCTATCAATAGAATGTCATCCATGTACAAGACGAGGAATACGACACTTCTAGCTACAACTTTACTATATATACATGGTTCATCTGGATTTTTGATAAAGTCATATTCTTTGGCTGTTTCATCAAAACAGATGTTTCAACTCCGCGATGCTTGCTTTAGTCCATAAATGGACTTAAGCAACTTGCATACTTTACCGCTGCTCCCACTCTGATTGAAACCCTCTGGCTGATCCATATAGACGCACTCTTCTAAATTACCATTCAGAAAAGCCGTCTTTACGTCCATCTACCAGATTTCATAATCATGGAAGGCAGCAATAGCAAGAAGGACCCGAATGGATTTAAGCATAGCCACTGGAGAAAAAGTTTCATCATAGTCCAAACCAGGTCTTTGACAAAAACCCTTTGCAACAAGTCTAGCCTTATAGGTTTCCACCTGTCCATCTACACCAATATTTTTCTTGAAGATCCATTTGAATCCTATGGGTTTTATCCCATCTGGAGCAAAGTCCAAAGTCCATACTTTGTTGGTGTACATGGACTCCATTTCGGTCCGCATTGCATCTAGCCATTGTACCGAGTCGCCGCTCTGGATGGCCTGCTGGAAGCTAGTAGGTTCATCATCATCAATGATGCAATCCTCTTTATCCCCATCAATGAGAAAACCGTAGTATCTCTCAAGCGGATGAGACGGCCTACTACTTCGGCGGAGGGGTGCGGGAATGTTCTGTTCTTCTTGACCTACTGGTTCTACCAAACTTTCAGTAGTAGTTTGTGGTTCTGGAATTTCTTCCAGTTCTATTTCGCTCCCACTTGTATCCTTTTCTAAAACCTGTTGTTCTAGAAAATGGGCATTACGAGAAACAAAAACCTTTTGTTCCTCTGCGTAATAGAAATAATATCTCTTGGAGTTCTTTGGATATCCCACAAACTTACACTGTACTGATCGTGCCATGAGCTTGTCCACATGCTGCTTTTTAACAAAAGCTGGACATCCCCATATCTTTATATGCTGAAGATGGGGTTTCTTCCCACTCCACATCTGATATGGAGTAGTAGGCACAGTCTTGGTAGGAGCCCTGTTCAGAAGATATGCAGCTGTTTCTAGCGCATAACCCCAGAAAAATCGCGGTAACTCAGCATTACTCATCATGGAACGTACCATATCCAATAGGGTTCGATTCCGTCTTTTCGATACACCGTTATGCTGTGGAGTGTATGGAGGAGTAAGCTGAGAGAGAATTCCTTTCTCTTTTAGGTAACCTAGGAACTCGGCACTTAAATATTCACCACCTCGATCAGATCTTAGTGTCTTGATACTTTTGCCGGTTTGGTTTTCTACTTCATTCTTATACTCTTGGAATTTCTCAAAAGCCTCGGATTTATGTTTCATCAGATAAATAAATCCGTACCTTGAGTAATCATCCGTAAAAGTAATGAAATAGGAAAAACCACCTCTTGCATGCGTAGACATTGGACCACATACATCGCTGTGTATGAGTCCTAAGAGCTCGCTCGCTCTTACTCCATGTCCAGTGAATGGAGTCTTTGTCATCTTTCCTTTGAGACATGATTCACAAGTGGCATAAGTTTGATATTCGAACGAGTCCAAATATCCTTCTCTATGTAACTTAGTCAACCTTGTCTCATTGATGTGACCTAGTCTACAATGCCATAAGAAAGCCTTATTAAAATCTGGAGACTTTCTTTTTAGTGTGTTCTGGACATTGAAAATCTGGAGTTGGTTTAAGACATATATACCATTATTTAGTGTACCGGACCCAATCAAACTATGATTAAGATAGATGTTAACAACATCGCTTACAAACGTGAAATCATAACCTTTATTTGATAACAAGGAAACTGATATGATATTACACGTTAAACTAGGTACACAAAAACAGTTATGTAAAACCAAAATATGTCCACTTGTCAATCCCAGGTGATAATCCCCGACGGACACGCTCCCACGCTAGCTCCGTTAGCAACCTTGAGGATCATATCACCTTCCTTCAGCACTTTACGGTTTCTCAGTGCCTGCAATGAATTGCATATATGAGATCCTGATCCGGTATCCAATACCCAAAAAGTAGAGTTGATTGACAAACAATTCTCAATTACAAACACACCTGAAGTCGAAGCCACAGCTTACTTCGGTTCCTGGTTCTTGGCGTTCCACGCCTTGCAATCTTTCTTCCAGTGCCCTTTCCTATGACAATGGAAGCACTCATCCTGGGCCACTACTGACACTGCAATCTTTTTCTTTCCCTTCGCTCCCACCTTACTAACACCTCCTCTAGGTCTGTTGGCGGCCTTATTCTTCCTTCTTTTGGTTTTACCCTTGGACCCGGAAGAAGAAGTACCGCGAACAAACATAGCGTGTGTTTCCCTTGCCTTCTGCAAGGTGCCCTCTGCACTCCTCAACATGTTAAGGAGTTCTGAAAGTTCAACTTCTTTTCTTTGAATGTTGAAGTTCAGTATAAACTGGGCATAGGTGGGAGGGAGGGACAGGAGAATATGGTCTGTATAGAGCTCATTATCCAAAGTCGTCCCAAGGTCTGCGAGCTCTTCTATATAGCCAATCATCTTTAGGACATGTTCTCCTACCGATGATCCGACGGCCAACCTCGCTTGAAACAGCTTCTTTGAGGTCTCGTATCTTGCTATACGAGATTGCTCCCCATACAGATCTTTTGTATGGAGAAATATGGATTCAAGATCCATATCCTCGTGCCTCCTCTGATGTTCATTGTTCATCGAGGCAAGCACGATGCACTTGGCCTTCGCGCAATCTAAATCCCAGGTTTTACGGATTTCCTTATCCGCATTACTGGATTTGGGACCTGGGACTTCAGGTGCCTTAGTGGTGAGGACATACCCCAATTTGTCATAAGTCAAGGCCATTTTGACATTCCGCTGCCAATCTTTATAGTTTGGCCCAGTCAGTATATTTTTCTCTAAAAGTAACTTAAGTCCAGTCATTTTCAGGGTCGCTGCAATTAGGAGAGAGAGAAGAAAACTCTTTAGCATGATGCTCTTGCAAGTTTAGAGTGGTTTTTAGTTTATCTAAACTGGATGGCTCCCACTGTTTCTCGAATCCTTCCTCAAACCATAAAAGAAGAATTAGCCAGGACTATTCTCACCGTACAATACTTGCTTAACCGTTCAACCAGGCTAGTGTCGATACTTCGAGGGAGGTTTTCCAATGCTTTCACGAAGTTCCTTAATTTAAGAACCTCTTTTCTCTGGAGGCGTAACCCCGCTGACACCTTTCTTGACACCAACTTGGTTTATAGCATTGATCGTTAAGTGACGAATATCCTGATAAGTAGCATATACTCACAGTAGGATCGGGATCCAAATATCATCATCTGATAATACTGAAGGAATCCTACCAACATTCATCAAACTCCAAATGGTATGCATCTCTTTGCAAATTTCAGTTTCTTTAGAAATTCCCGATATATATTTTTGCCCCATGCTCTTATGACCTTGGCTTTGGTCAAAATGTCATAAGTCACATGTCAAGTTCCACCCGTCATTATCTTGTCAATTTGAACCCATCCGTATATACCCCTGACTTTGGTCAAATGATAATACGACTGTACCAAACTAACTCATCTATCTATGCAACAAATGAATACCCAGCAGCTACCAAACACTATGCCTTGACTTTGGCCAAAATGCATAGCTTGAATACTACTGAATACCCAAATGAAATGACGGAGGGCTACGAATGGTTTTGGCGAAACCGTGAACGTAGTGAACTTGATATAACCGAAGGAACCTGATAGCTTTTAAAAGGAGTGGTTAAAGCTCCGCAATTAAAAAATATCCTCTGTTTTAAAATAACCGAGTGGTTTCTTTTAAATTGTTCCAACGATTAAACTTTTGGTTTATTTTCTTTGCATTATAAATAATGCGTCCCATCATTAACCTATCATTGCAGAAAACAACGAAAACACAACGTCCTCTTATGCCATCTGCATTCGCCACTGGGTCCCGTCATCACCCGTTAGGTTACTTAACTAACGACAGAGTAGGGGCTGGGCTAGCGCGGGTGTAAAACATAAGTGACGTCTAAATAACTATCATATATAGATATTGTACATTCGTCAGACGCAATAATAGTCATTCCAGATCACAGATGAACTTTATTGGATATGCAAGCAATCCGTGTTTGTTTAGAGCCTGTAACAAAAAACGGATTACACAGTTGTGATGAATAGCCATTACCCCACCCTAGACCCCTACGGGTACGGCAAACTACCCGCCAAGTACCCGAAGTGAAGCGGTCTCCCTCATCAACGTGAGTAAGCCACTAAACACTTCAAAATACCCGGTAGTTTGTGCACCCCACCTTGGGTCTGTCCTAGGAGCAAAAACAGTAAAATGAAATAATACAACGGTGGCAACAACCGCAACCTGGATGTGCCCCGCAAAATAATATTACAACATATTACATTTACATCGAATGAATTAAATAATAACCCATCACAAAGCCCCGGCTAAACATCACAACAGTCCAACATAGTTCATATACACAAACAGATAAAATCCATTACAGAAATGTGCAACCCCCTGCCAACCGACATACTAGCAGTTAGGGGAGGTTTACGAACACATTATACAAACACAGATATAATCATATTAGCAAACATCGTAAAATTTCGATCGAGCAAAACACATTAGATTCTACTCCAATACTTCTCTGTGCACCTGAGACTTGAGCAGAAAATAAAATATCCCAGAAACATCAATATTAACACAGGAGAGTTACTGAAGGAATTTGGGCTGACTCGGCCCCAACTCGGCCGCGGATCCGCGGCGGATCGCATGGATCCGCCGTAGTTCCGCGGTGAGTTGGCCGAGTTAGGAGTCCAAATTTCTTCAGTAGCCCTATTATTCTATGCTTGTTATTCTGAAGCACCCTGAAAAATTTTTAGAGCCAGTTTTGAATTCGACAGAAACTGTGATAATTCGATGATGTTTCCGGTTCTTTTTGCGTTCGAAATTCTTACGACTTTGCTAATGAGTTAATTATTGTTTAGCGAGGCTCTGATACCACTGTAAGTCGATGTACAACACCCCACGACTTGTGGGGAGGCGGAAATTTAAAAAACGAACTTGTTCTTTGCGTAAACATCGACTAACCAAAGAATCGTTTGCTAAACTATAACTAACATCAAACATAGGAGTTCTAAACTACTATGAAAAGTGATTATACCTGTAGAACCGAGTCCTTCGTCTTGTCGTTCTCCACGTCCTCTCCGGCCTTCTTTATGTAGTAGACGATCCACCCGAGAGCTTTACTGCAAGCTTTGCCTCTAAACTTGAGGCAACTAGGTTTCTTTAGTTGCTAATCAAAGAACCTAGATGATATAGAGTGAGGGTTATGGATTAAGTAGTCTAACTAATCCTTGTACTCAACACATGAGAGGGGAGGATTAGGGTTTGAAGAGAGAGAGCTTGAAGAGAGAGAAAGTGAGCAAGAGAATGAGATGAGACAATGATGTATCATAATATATATCAAGCATTATCATTTATCCAATAAAAGAAAATAAAGGATTTACAACCATGCTTGATAAATATCAAAGGGTGATTCATCTCCATGAGTCATTAAGCATTTATGATGTATTAATGACATGGATGAACACTCATATGACTCACTAATCCCATTTAATGCATATGCTACTTTAACCCCCAAGTCACCATCTTCTAGAAGCTTCTCGCGTAAATACGAGAACGCCCCTCCTATCCGTGAAAACACGGAAAAACTTTAGACTGTATAAATCCAATAACCGGATACTAGAAACTGGCTTAAACCAAAGCCGAATAGTAAAAACTGTCCGAAAGTCGTACGTGCGTAAACACACGTATGCGTCCGAACCCTTGTCGTAAAACCATACGACCTCTATATCGTTTCGCCTGGAGTAGGGAAACTCTCTGTGTGGGACTCTAGAGACTCGACTACTACGCTGGCAGTGGGTTTAACCACAGACCGCAAGTGGCACTAGCTGTACGTAACGGTCCCCAGGTAGATGTCGATAAGAAGGCCAATGAGGAAACCCATCCGAACTCATACTGAGTCTGATGTGACAATCTCCGTACAGTCCGGTCTGTTCGTCTAAGACTATCGCATTGTTAGTTATATGTATGCCCTAGAGGCCATTACTGTACATTGGATGTATATTGTAGTGGATGCTGGGACATATATAGGGAGGACTTTCTTGCTCGACATGATAGTATGCTATCTGGTTACTCTTTACCTTAACGTGTACATTGATTGTCTCTCTGTTACATGTTGGTAAAGCCCTTAGGATGTGTACTTGACTACCTGGACTATGATGCGGATCATACTAGTGGGGACATGGTAGTCCATAAGTACATCCTTCAAAGTCCCTAGTCGTGGGTGTATCGAGATGGGGCATCGATATACCAGAGTAGACTAGCGTGTACCTTCTCGACCCATACAGATGGGCGATGGATGATCCCATATCCATCGGTGTTTGACATCAGAGATGATATACGGGTGCTCAGTAGAGACTGGGTACACTGGACGGACTCGCCGAGAACTCCCAGATGGTATTATACCTCACGTCAGATGGCAGTTCTCTGGTGACACTGGTACAGAGTAGTCTGTTGACCCGAGATCGTCATAGAGTCTTGTGTGGTTCCCACTGTGCTTTGATTTCCATCTTACCACGTCCAAGAGAGCGTGCAAAACGGTGGTTTTTGGGTACAGTCCCGAGTCACATGGAGGCAATGAGCGATAGGAGGGGATTCGTCTCTCCCGGTATAGGGAGTTGATGTTGCGCTGTGTTCGATTGGCTATAACAGGAAATCCCTGGCCAGGGTTGCTGCGATTTACTGGTAAGTGTTACCAGTAGTTTCTCAAATTGTTATAGACCTCATATCGACACGACTTATCGAGCTATTGGGGTCTGACGTTTACCACCCCTAGGCGAGATATGCGACATATCAGACGATCAGACCGGACTGTACGGTAGTGTTACTGGTTGGATTCACTGGAGTGTGAGCGGGCTTGCTCGTCGATCTTCTGATCGCTCAATACCCGGGTGGCCGTTACGTTTACCAGACCGCTTGCGGCTTGTGGGTGTTTGATATGATCATCACCTGCTGCCGGCGTATTGACGAGTCTTTAGAGTCCTACACAGAGGTTTCCTGGCTCAAGCGAAACGAAATAGGAGCGCATATGAGATATGTGCGGGACCGAGAATAATGCGTGTATGTGATACCGTATTTCATTCTCGCGATGAATGTATCGAATGGTTGTATGCGATATAACCTAGTTATCGATTCAAGCGTTGATTCGATAAGCCGATACATTGTATACTAGTCGGTTGTGTGCGACATGACCGGATCATTGAATCAAGTGTTGATTTAATGATTTAATGCATATTTATATATTTGATATATTACTTTGCATCAACTAGTATCGGTTTACTTAAGATGGATTTTCTCACTCGGATGTGCACATTGTATATTCGATATAGTTTTGTGCACTTGATTGTATCATGTTTGATGATACATGTTTACTTGTGTTTGTGTGAAGATTGAACCATGGTTATATGAATAGTTAGGGTTATGATTATTTATTCCTTCATTTATTTATTTATTAGTTTTGGAAAATAATTAGCATAATGAGAAAATGGTGGCTTTCTTTGTATGTATTATGAAGCTTCATGAAGACTTTGACCAAGTGACCATTTTGTCTCATGCTTAACCTTGACCATTCCATTCAACCATGATTAACTCTCTACACATTACCATGGTTACATTATGATAAGTATTCTTATTATTTCCTTTTGAGAATTAACTTATCATAAGATTCATCTTCTTCTTCTTCATCTTCTTCAAAGAAGAAAGCTTACTTCATCAATGGTGAATTGAGCAAATGAGTGAGAAATCCAATTCTAAAGTCTACCCACTTCCTATTTCTTCATCCTCTACCTCTTGCCAAGTAGTAGAGTGTGTTTCCTTCACAAGTTTTCTAGACTTGATGAAGTTGGAGCTTGATCTAGCGATGCCTCGACGTAGATCATCTTCGGCACGTCGTCGATGACCTAGCCCGCTCTTTCTCCGATGAAGCCGACACTAGAGCCCGGGACTTGATAAGGACAGCGAGGACACTTCATTGCGGAGCTATGGAGGTGGAGCACCGGATCTACAAAGGTTGTATTTCCGTATTCTCATAGTTAAGTGTTAACTATGTTGCGCCACGGCAGTGCCCCGGCCGTCTATCCGAGGCCAAAATGCGGAATCAAAAATTTTCCTTACTTGGAAACTGGCGCTACCGCGGACAATGAAAACCCGGATCGAAACCATGAACCTAATGCTAGCTAACAAGAGATGGGAAGAGAAGTATACCAAGTGATCCGAGTCCTCCGGTCTTCTCTTCATCGTCCCGATCTCCCGCGGAATGTCTTGTCTCCACATCGTCGCCTCCTCGCCGGAAGGGCACCACATCGCCTGCGTCTTTTACGGGCTCCCGCCTCAATACCGAGGCAACTCGAGCATGAAGCCGGTAAGTCGACATGCCCAAGAAATGCTGTAGAATGTAGTGTAGAAACTTTATCTCTTGGAGTTTATGTAGTTGCCTTTGAAGATGATGGAGGAATCAAGATTAGAAAAATGGTGCTTGCATTTTTCTAGCATGAAAATGAGATCAAGAATGAATACTCTCAAGAATGAAAAACCTCTTCTTCTCTTTTCTCTCAAGTGAGTTCTATCATCTCCAAAATGAGAATGGTGGAGGAGGGAATACAAAACCACAACCTTAGAAGGAAGGTAATGGTAGTAAAAACAAGTGGTGACCATAGCCAAACATTATCATCACAATCTCACATCAAAACCAAATCAATCCTAATCACCTTTTACAAGAAATGATGATAGAAAAGAAAGGAATAAAAAGATGCTATCATAATTAATACATATGCAAGAAACCCCCTCCCCAAATGTAATTTGCAAAACTGCAAATTACCCCCTCCATCAGAAAAGTCCGGCCGGGAAAGAACAAAGGAAAACCGGCCGGAACGGAATGCAAACTGGCAACTCCAAAAAACTGGTCCCGTAATAAATTACAGGAAAACCCCGATACTGTGCATACACACCTGCATCTGTATTCCGTCCGGATACAAATGCAATGAGACAAAATCTACACTGTACTGAACTAGGACCGGCTTAAGCCAAAGCCGGCTAGTAATATCCGTTCGATCCTGATCCGTGCAATACCGCACGTATCAGATCGAACCCTGCCATATAACTATACGGCCACTAGTACAAAACTGTCCGATCCTGATCCGTGCAATACCGCACGTATCTGATCGGACCCTGCCATATCTCCATACGGCCTCTACAGCGTTTCGCCCGAAAGCTTGAGTAACTGTAAGTGTGGTGGACTCTAAAGACTCGTCAATACTATGGCTGTGGATTTAACCACTAGCACGTCAGAGGTATTAGCCAATACGTGACGGGCCACCAGCTATTGACCAAAAGGGACATCGATGAGCGAACTCATCCTGACACCCTACTGAGCCTGTCAGTGACAATATCCGTACAGTCCGGTCCGTTCGTCTATGAGCATCGCATGGCGGGCCTAGGGGTTGGTAAAAGTCAGACCCCCAAAAGCGGTACAAGTCGTGTCGGAGCGTAGCCCAGAACACCCTGAGATACTACTGGAATACCTACCAGTAAATCTCCTGCCTCGGCCGAGGGCTTTGTGTAATGGCTCTCCTAGACACAGCGCGACCTCACCCCCAATATCGGGAGAGACGAACCCCTGTAGATCCGCTCACTGCCTCCATGTGGCTCGGGACTGTACCCAACTAAAACCTGTTTGCACAACTCCTTTGAGCCGTGGTAGGGTAGTAATCAAAGCACAGTGGGAACTCACACGAGACAAATGACGATCTCAGGTCGATGAACTAACCTGTACACATATCACCAGGGAACTGCTATCTGACATCTGGTATAAGACCAACTAGCATGTTCCCGGGGAGTCCTGTCCGGTGTACTCATAACCCAATGAGCACCTGTATACATCTTAGGTGAACCAATTGACACCAGTGGCTTGTGAGACCGGCCACCGCCCCTCGTCGGGGTCTCGACTGTATACACTAGTCTACTCTGGAGAATCGATGCCCTGTCTCGAAACTCCCACGACTAGGGACCTTTTAAGGATGTGCTTATAGACCACCAGCTCTCACGTATATGATCGCCATCATACTGCCGGCAGTCAAGCAAGAATCCTAGGGGCTCTATCAGCGTGTAATAGTGACCTGTAAGGTCACCGAAGCAGTACACGATGATAAAGGTAAACCAGATAGCATACTATCATCTCGAGTAAGACTGTCCTACCGGGATAGGTCCTCCCTCAATCATTGCAATCACGTGTCTGTGATCCAATAATTGACTCTGAGGGCACTATCTCCAACAATCTCCCACTTGCACTCAAGGCTAATTATTGCGATGCCGCATACTCACAGCCCGTGTGATACCGAACACCCAAATCCTCTACTAGTCAGTCTCACAAAGCTCGTTTGCGAAACTATTGCATTCGAGGAATAGCCTCGGTGAGTGGATCCGCTGTGATGTTTCTTTCTATGTCTCTCTATATCTCAAGTTCGCGGAGAAAGCCATCTCCCGAAATGAGCAATACCTGTCTTAGAATGTCTGGATGTCTGATGGGACCTAACTCATAAATGAACTCCAAATCCAAACTTCTTAGACTGTATCTTCAACCGAGCTTAATCAGTATCCTGCGCCAAGCCTCCCTGAGTATTGCCTTGGACCACCTGTCCAAAATACTGCCCCTCATCAGAAGGAAAACTATAACTCTGACAGCCACTTTGTCGTCCATGTCACCTTGCAAGCCTGGAATGATAACTGTCTCCCAAATGAGGCTGTCGTTATCATATCCCTAGAACATCCACTTATGTTCTAAAACTGCTTCCGACTGTTTCTCCAGGATTGGATCAATGTCAACTTATTGCATCTAGTGCAAGAACAACATCTGGTGTGGTACTTGACATCTCATGATTGACTCAATTGCCTAAGCAAGTGATGTGTCAATCATGCGCATCCCTCTCCCCTTTAGTCTGTAAGACACCTTTAGAGAGGGTGACTCCATTATCTACAGGTACACTACCATGCCAGGAGTCGTCCATTCTAAATACTCTTAGAATGCTGTCTAAGTACCCAGATTGGGAAACCATCCAAATCTAGATCTAAAACCATAGATCTAGTAACCAGTATGTCAAATATTATATCCAAGTTCTGTGTGGAGAAACCACTGTGTGACAACCAAAGTATAACCGATCGTAGTATAGGAATATCACTTCCTACTCTGTGTATGTCATCCAAATACCAGGACATCACACCCTACTACCTTCTTAACAGATCCATCCCCTATTCTGATGAAGTCAAACCTATGACTGTCACGTCAGAAATAGATGATCTATCTCCGCTACATCTGCTTTAGTCTATAAGTAGACATAAGCTACCTGTCCACCAATGCGTCCGCTGCTCCCACTGACTACGACAACCCTCTGGCAGAGTCATATACACGTACACTTCTGAAGCTAGTTCAGAACGACGCTATACTCATCCTCCTGCCGGGTCTCGCAGCCTGGAACAACAGCAATGGCAAGTGTGGGTAAACAAGAACTTCCCTGTCACCGTCCTTGAGGCTACCGGAGTACCTCTCGGGTGCCTGAAGTTACCCACCGTATCTGCGGAGTGGCCAATGGAATGTCAAACCAGATTGAATCTTTAGGTTCCTTATCAAATCTTCAGTAATCGTTTGCGGTTCTGGAATCACTTCCAGTTCTACCATACTCCCACTACTGTTTTCTAAAAAATCCATTTTTATTAAAACTGTGGCGAGTCTAGAACAATATTACTATTGATCTCCCAGATGGTAGAAAGTCAACCCTCGTCATAGCCTGGGTCAACCCACAAACAGCCATTACAGAAACGTGCCTTGAGTTGTCCAGTGTCTGGTTTTAATCATAAGCCGGACAACTCCCCGTATATTAACATCGTTAAGATATGAACTGTTCTATAACCAATATAGAACTAGAGGCACTGATTTAATTGAACCAGATTCAAAATCATGCAACTGTCTTCAGTGCATGTCAACTAAATGGAGAAAGGCCGATCAGCGTTACTCAACTTAGGAATGCTTCCAATTATGAGTAACCTGAAAGAGAAGCAATTTCTCTTTATCATTACTATCAACTGAATACCATACACAAGTATCTACATCTTCGATCACTTTGAAGAATCCCGATACTTGCTACACCTGGTTCTCTACTCTATTCAAATACCTATAACTCCTCAAAACTTAGACCCTGTGTTTCTACGAAACACATGTCTAAGAACTAGAGAAGTCAAAAGTAAACAGAATATAGTATGAGGACCAACCCCTCTGTCCTAATGGACACTGGACAATACACAATACTCTGTATAAGTCCCCTGAGTCTAATAACTCATTCACTGTGCGTCGTAGTTTGAAAACTGTACTTATGGTTAAAAAGAATTACACCGCTGTTTAATGATCCTTACCTAACCATCCACTGATATAGGTAAATGTCATCGACATAATATCAAAAGGTATATCTCACTCTATGAAAATAGACGTACAGATATATCAATTTGAAATTGGTACACAACAGCGGATATTCAAAACCAAATATTTGCCGATCGGCAAACAGCCTAGATGATCTCCTCAAATATCACCGATTACAACGAATCCCGATATAATGAGGATGATCACCCTATTCCTAATAACTTACTCCCACTCATCATCTGTAAAACCATACAGATGTGAGAATCAAACCTGGTAAATACATACCCTGGAGCAAGTGTCCAATTGGGAAATCAGTTTTCTTTTAACAGTACACAGTTGAACTGAAATATTGAAATGTTTCGATGGGGTATCCTGGTATTCCTAGTAATGCCTCTACCATTATCCAGATTCACAACTGTAACCGTATAATTCTTTGCCACTTCTCCAAATCCCTTTATATGTCTTTAGTCATTACCTTCTGTACACCCCTTTAGGCCAAATGGTTTTCTTCCTTCCCTACCGTTCGGCACCAGCCTATGGTTTGGAAGAAGACTATCCAATAAGCATAATGGGTGTACTGTCCCAATCCTAGGAACACTCGCAATGCGAGAGAAGGTGAAGATAAAAGACACTTGAATGTACTTTATTCCTATTTCTCCTGAACCAGAATCCATCCCCGAACTGGAACAAGTTCCTTTCGAGTTCGTATATAACCATACGATGGAGTATCCAATATACTGTGGATCTTCGTAGTGATACGGAGTGTCCTGGAGAAATACTAAGGTGATTTAGGATTGGCGAAGAAATACTTGGTTTGATCGTGAATAGCAGTCACAATTTACTTTGCCCTCTTACTAATCCCTTGCTTTGTCTTAACTTAATACCTTCTGCACACCATCGTTATACTAATTGGTTTTCTTCATTCCCTACCGGTCGGCACCAGCCTAAGGTTTGGAAGAAGACTATCCAATTTGCGTAATAGGTGTACTATCTCCTAAACCAAGGAGTACTCGCAACCTGAAAGAAGGTAAAAGGAAAAGACAACTGAATAATCCTATTCGTTTTCTCCAGAACCAGAAACCATCCTCGAAGTCCTTCGAGTTCGTATATAACCATACGATGGTTTTGTCCAATGGAAGTGGACGTTCGTAGTAATACGGGGTGTCCTGGAGAAAAGGGTAAAAGTAGGAGTGGCAATGAGGTCTGCAACTCTGACAATCCAAAAGCCAGTGTTAAGAAGGTCCGGTCAACTTGGTCACTGAGTCATAGTCCAGGGTCGGGTCAATGGTCGCTGCCAAAGAGAGAGAGAAAAGAAACACTCAGCGTGCACTCTAACCTAGATCAGAATGGTTATCACTTTATCTAATCTGGAAACCTCCCACTGTACCTCAAATTATCCTCCAAACCTGAAAGAAGAATTAGTCGGGATCACCCGAGGAGTAAACCAACTCATCAGTGGGAATCGGGATCCAACTATCATCGCATGATAACTTGACGGAATCCACTCAAGTCACCACACTCCAGAAGGTATGCGCATGCCTGACAAGTTTCAGTTCTTTTGAAACTCCCGATGTGATTTATACCCCAAGCGGTTTATGACCTTGACTAGGTCAACAAACCATAAACCGCTAGTCAAGTTCAACCCGTCATTATTCTGGATTGCATTAAACCCACCCGTACGTGCCCTTGACTAGGTCAACAAGGACGCACGACTGTCCTAACCAATCCCACTTATGCAACAAACAAGTACCACTTAGCTACCGAACACTACGTCTTGACTAGGTCAACAAACGCAGCACGAATACTAAATAATACCTGTAGGAAATGACGGAGGGCTACGGCTGGTTTTTGGCGAAAAACCTTTAACGTAATGAACTTGATATCGTTGAAAGAACTGCATAGCCTTTTATAAAAATATAGTGACGAAAACCTTTGCTAAAGAGGTCACTCCCGGTGAAGGGATCTCGGCTCTTTCCTCGTAGAATGAGGTGCAGGATATTCCAACTGAATACCACGATGCAAAGCAAAAGTAATCGGCTATAGTGAAGTTATTACCCTGACGCAAACTTCTGTCCAAGGGGTCACTCCCAGTGAAGGGATCTCGGCCCTTGCCTCGTCGACTGAGGAGCAGGATATTCCAACTGAATACCACGATGCAAAACAAAGGTGAACGTCCTTGCAATAACAGCTTTTTGAAAAATTGTTCCAACAACATCAGAATAGGTTTGTTTATAACTTGCGTTGATCCGAATCAACGTAGTCCCATCATTGGATCACACCACAAAGAACGAAAATATACTGATGTCCGTATATGCCATCCGCATTCGCCACTGGGTCCCGTCATTACCCGTTAGGTTAGCTAACTAACGACAGAGCGGGGACTGGACTAGCGCGGATGTAAAACATATACAACATCTACTAATATATATACCAATATATAATTTTCGCTCAAGGCGTGATAAAATGCAACATCACAGAAATGTACAGCATCACAGAACAATACAGATATCTGGGATCCCCGGGTTTCACAGAGCCGCTGCTGAAACCCGACGTTCCCCTGGTCGTGTGGATAGCTTGTGCAATGAAATCCTAGACCCCTACGGGCGCGGCAAGTCACCCGCCAAGACCTGAAGCGAGGCAGTCCCCTCCAGCACCGTGAATGGACCACCCAGCACTTCACGGAATCCGGTAACTTGGGCACCCCTCCTGGGTCAACCTGTACCCCCTACGAGTGCGGCGAATAGCCCACCAATCCTAGAGTGAAGCCCCCTCCGTCTCAATGCCATGAGATGCGGGACCATTGCCCTCTAGAACCCGGCTATCCGTGCACCCCTCCGCGGGGTAATCCTAGTACAGAAAGTAAAATATACATACAACGGGTACATCGACCGCAACCAGGTCGTGCCCCAAAAGAATAATACAAACAGGCAGTGACGGCAGTCCACATGTCGGACGCTCGCCCCGCAATATCAAATGTACATAATACAACAAAACTGTACTAGCATTGCATCCAGGCTATCTCCCACGATCGATCCGCAACATCACAGCATAAACATAGAACATCAACGTGAAAATCACGTTCGCAAGTCCGTCTAACCGGGCTATAGCAGTTAGACAGGATTTACCGATCAAGTGATATTCACGGTCGCAGATATAATGTAAATACTGTGAAATAATGTGTTTAAAATATCCGATCGATCAAATAATTAACAAGTGGGCCCCCAAGCAATACTGTAGCAGTCACAGAAATTCTAGGCCCAAATTTAAAATCCCAAAACCCTTATTTTCAGCCCACAAGCCCACTGTAAAAATATGGCGAAATGATCCCAACTTCCTGCGGCGGAACCGCGGCCAAAGAGGGGTTAAGGCCGCGGTTCCACGGTCGTATGGAAGAATTGGGTTACCAAATTTTTGCAGTATTCTTAGGATTCTCTGTACATCATTCTGCAATAACCTGAAAAATTTTTAGAGCTCGGAAAAAATCGACAGAAAACTGATGCACACGAAATGTGGTTTTTGGGATTTTGTTCGATCGGAAATGTAAAACACACTAGAACAAGCTAGGCAAGGTTAATGGCGTGGCTCTGATACCATGTTGCGCCACGGCAGCGCCCCGGCCGTCTATCCGAGGCCAAAATGCGGAATCAAAAATTTTCCTTACTTGGAAACTGGCGCTACCGCGGACAATGAAAACCCGGATCGAAACCATTAACCTAATGCTAGATAACAAGAGATGGGAAGAGAAGTATACCAAGTGATCTGAGTCCTCCGGTCTTCTCTTCATCGTCCCGATCTCCCGCGGAATGTCTTGTCTCCACATCATCGCCTCCTCGCCGGAAGGGCACCACATCGCCTGCGTCTTTTACGGTCTCCCGCCTCAATACCGAGGCAACTCGAGCATGAAGCCGGCAAGTCGACATGCCCAAGAAATGCTGTAGAATGTAGTGTAGAAACTTTATCTCTTGGAGTTTATGTAGTTGCCTTTGAAGATGATGGAGGAATCAAGATTAGAAAAATGGTGCTTGCATTTTTCTAGCATGAAAATGAGATCAAGAATGAATACTCTCAAGAATGAAAAACCTCTTCTTCTCTTTTCTCTCAAATGAGTTCTATCATCTCCAAAATGAGAATGGTGGAGGAGGGAATACAAAACCACAACCTTAGAAGGAAGGTAATGGTAGTAAAAGCAAGTGGTGACCATAGCCAAACATTATCATCACAATCTCACATCAAAACCAAATCAATCCTAATCACCTTTTACAAGAAATGATGATAGAAAAGAAAGGAATAAAAAGATGCTATCATAATTAATACATATGCAAGAAACCCCCTCCTCAAATGTAATTTGCAAAACTGCAAATTACCCCCTCCATCAGAAAAGTCCGGCCGGGAAAGAACAAAGGAAAACCGGCCGAAACGGAATGCAAACTGGCAACTCCAGAAAACTGGTCCCGTAATAAATTACAGGAAAATCCCGATACTGTGCATACACACCTGCATCTGTATTCCGTCCGGATACAAATGCAATGAGACAAAATCTACATTGTACTGAACTAGGACCGGCTTAAGCCAAAGCCGGCTAGTAATATCCGTTCGATCCTGATCCGTGCAATACCGCACGTATCAGATCGAACCTTGCCATATAACTATACGGCCACTAGTACAAAACTGTCTGATCCTGATCCGTGCAATACCGCACGTATCTGATCGGACCCTGCCATATCTCCATACTGCCTCTACAGCGTTTCGCCCGAAAGATTGAGTAACTGTAAGTGTGGTGGACTCTAAAGACTCGTCAATACTATGGCTGTGGATTTAACCACTAGCACGTCAGAGGTATTAGCCAATACGTGACGGGCCACCAGCTATTGACCAAAAGGGACGTCGATGAGCGAACTCATCCTGACACCCTACTGAGCCTGTCAGTGACAATATCCGTACAGTCCGGTCCGTTCGTCTATGAGCATCGCATGGCGGGCCTAGGGGGTTGGTAAAAGTCAGACCCCCAAAAGCGGTACAAGTCGTGTCGGAGCGTAGCCCAGAACACCCTGAGATACTACTGGAATACCTACCAGTAAATCTCCTGCCTCGGCCGAGGGCTTTGTGTAATGGCTCTCCTAGACACAGCGCGACCTCACCCCCAATACCGGGAGAGACGAACCCCTGCAGATCCGCTCACTGCCTCCATGTGGCTCGGGACTGTACCCAACTAAAACCTGTTTGCACGACTCCTTTGAGCCGTGGTAGGGTAGTAATCAAAGCACAGTGGGAACTCACACGAGACAAATGACGATCTCAGGTCGATGAACTAACCTGTACACATGTCACCAGGGAACTGCTATCTGACATCTGGTATAAGACCAACTAGCATATTCCCGGCGAGTCCTTTCCGGTGTACTCATAACCCAATGAGCACCTGTATACATATTAGGTGAACCAACTGACACCAGTGGCTTGTGAGACCGGCCATCGCCCCTCGTCGGGGTCTCGACTGTATACACTAGTCTACTCTTGAGAATCGATGCCCTGTCTCGAAACTCCCACGACTAGGGACCTTCTAAGGATGTGCTTATAGACCACCAGCTCTCACGTATATGATCGCCATCATACTGCCGGCAGTCAAGCAAGAATCCTAGGGGCTCTATCAGCGTGTAATAGTGACCTGTAAGGTCACCTGAAGCAGTACACGATGATAAAGGTAAACCAGATAGCATACTATCATCTCGAGTAAGACTGTCCTACCGGGATAGGTCCTCCCTCAATCCTTGCAATCACGTGCCTGTGATCCAATAATTAACTCTGAGGACACTATCTCCAACAAACTAGTTATCTTTTCGCCTAGATTTCTAGCCAACGATCCGTAGTCGGGTCTCTCGGCACCTAGAATTTTTGAAATTGGCATGGTTGATGCCTTGTGAGACCTCACTAGAGTGCCTAGGAACCCTACAGTGGTATCAGAGCCTAGCTAGATCCTTAGGCGAAGTTTAGACGGAATATGAAACCCGAACGAACCCGAAACCCAACTCAAAAATTGCTCTCTGTCCTTTTTTCAAAAACGTGGATTTTTCCAGATTAAAAATGCTTAAAAAATTCAGCAGGGAATTTTAAGAATTACGACGCAAAAATTTACTGATGAACCGTACAAACCGCGGCGGAACCGCGGCGGAAGCCTGGCTTCTGCGGCTGTTCCGCGGCGGAATGATGACGTCATCGTAAACTGTTTGCACAGTAACTCCTATTATATTATGCTGGATTTTCTGGGTATTTTTAAAATTTATTCAAGAGTTGAATTTTCTGGAGTTGTTTTGGGGATTCGGTGTTTCGATCGGGGTATCAAATTTTGTCTATTTGGCTTTCCGGATAAATTTTAGAATATGTTAAAATGTTCGACCGGATATAAATACCCAATTTTTCCCCTGTCGGGAAATTTCCAAGTGTTGGACTTTTCCGTAGTTTAACGACGTTCTAAGTAGTGCAAGTAACGCGATGGACCCTCTAGAAGACAACAAATCTTAACTCGATTATGTGACCGTCTTGAACTGCCCTTTGAACCTTCGGGTTTGGGGTAGTACGACGTGCCACATGTGAGGCGTTGGCTTGACCCTTCTACGGCTGGACCGTTGGTACTGAGGCACGAACTGAATGTTGTTAGACTTATTTCATATGTTGATCTGTATCGGGAAAACTTGGGTGTTCGATTGTTCGATCGGAAAATTTGACATTTTTTATTTATCCGGAATGGGATACAATAATTGGAATTCACAAGTAGTTATGAGATAACTGAATGAATGTTATAAACGTAGCAGTTTAGTCTCACTTGATCGGTTACCACGGAATTTTGATGTGATCAAAAGTCCGTCGCGATCACGTAGCGTACGCGGATATTCGCCGGTAAACTTAATAGACAGCTACACCCCATAGCCCCGACCAAGTGACTGTAGGAGAACCCCGTCGCCGAAAGCATCCGTTCGGGTGCTCGCGGTAGCGGTGTTCCGCCTTGGTGCACTTCGTCGACGGCATCGGGGGTGCGGCCGCCTACTAAAGTTTGCGACGAGCATTCGATCAGGTTGTCGGGAATCTTGTTGAATTGCCCGACTTGATATTGAAAAGAGTTTTCGATAATGAGACTAAAATGCGGGGTTTATAATTGTTAGGCATGCGATGTCTAAGTAATTCATTTGATTAGGCATGCGATGTCTATGCAGGTTGCGGATTCCAACTGTTGTAGTTTTACACTTTCTTTTCTGTGACCGTAAGTGTAATATGTGATATCGCCGGTTTCGTTGCTATATGTCAACGACAATTGGGATGCGCATATTTACTTACGTTGATGACATGTGATGTTATGTGTTGCTGGATATGTTATATTGGATCGTCGTGTTTAAATAGCCGGGTGTTTTTATGTGAGATGAGTGTTTTTCATTTTCATTCATGTAAAAACTTGTATGTAATATTCTTTTATTAGGGCACTTCCAGGTAGCGGAAGATGTCACCCTTTGTATATTATTTACTTTTCCGCACTAGGATAGACCCAAGGAGGAGGGCACAAGTAACCGGGTTCTGGAGTCCAGTGGGAGACCAACTCGAGGAGTCGAGTCCGGGTCTCCTAACTCTAGAATTGGTAGTGTTGCTTGCCGCTCTCGTAGGGGTCTTGGGGTGTGGGTTTGGCTATTCATCGCGACCGTGGAATCCGTGTTTTATACTGGCTCGTATTGAAAACACGGACGTCCTAGTATATCCAATATTTCATATGTTTCTTCTACTGCGATATCTGTGATGTGATCATGTGATGTTCTGTGATAGATAGAGTATATAGTATATATGATATATTATATAGGCGTTACTTATGTTTTACACCCGCGCTAGCCCTGCCCCGCTCTGTCGTTAGTTACCTAACCTAACGGTGCACGAGGGGACATCGAGGCGAATGCGGATGGCATAAGTGTACGTCGTATTTATCTGTGATGTTTAGGTATTTAAATGATGGGACTTCATTAATGTGATTAATGAAATAAAAGAAACCTAAAGATGTTGTAGAATCGAATTTCAAAATAAAACAGGTAGCTACAGTTCTTGCTCTGCACAGTGATATATATGATATATCCCGCACCTTATTCGACGAGGAAAGGACCGACGATCCCTTCACCGGGAGTGACTCCTTTAGCAAAACTGGAAAAGCCTCAAAAACACTCCATTTTAAAATTCATTCGATCCTACAACGATATCAAGTTCATTACGCAATAGGTTTTCAGAAAAACCTGTCGTAGCCCTCCGTCATTTCAGATAAGTTGTATATAGTATTCGTGTTGCATTTGTTGGCTTTCGTCAAGGTGCAGTGTGCGGTAGCTATATGCTGCTTATCTGCTAGCATACGATCGATTGGATTAGGGTAGTCGTGCGGCTTTGTTGGCTTTCGTCAAGGGTCGTGCGGGTGGGTTTAATTCAATCAGGAAATGACGGGTTGAACTTGACTAGCGGGCTATGGTTTGTTGGCTTTCGTCAAGGTCATAGCACGTTAGGGGCAAAATATTATCGGGAATTTCAAGTGTTGAAATTTGCAATGAGATTGCATACCATCTATGAGATAGTTGGATCCCGATACCCGCTGCGAGTAAGAGTTACTCCTGGAAGAGTTTTATACATTACAATTAGCCGATCAAGTAGGTGTCTAGAAAGGTGTCAACGGGGTTACGCCTCTGGGAAAACGAGGTTTACATTAATTAGGTTCGTGCGAAAGCACGGGGGACCTCCCTCAAAGTACCGACACTGGCCTGGCTGAAAGATTGGCGAACTTATAGTGTGTAATTAATCCCGGCTAGTCTTTCCTTTTAGGGTTTGAAGGAAGATTTGATAAAAAGCAGTGGGAGCCATCCTGATTAGATAAAATAATAACCAATCTATTCTTGCAAGAGCGCACGCTGAGTGTTTTCTTCTCTCTCTCTCTCCTGGTAGCGACCATGTCACGCCTTAATCAAGATAATAATACGGATTATTGACCGAACCCGCTTGTTATACTGAGCTGGGGAACGTTGGTCCCGCTCCAACTTATAATTGTTATAAGACAGAGCAGGAAATTGGGGAATACCAGATTTCCCGTGCCGCCCAAACGAAGAGAGTGCATGCTGATGCATCATCTTCGGGTGTGTTCTTTATACAAAATTGTTTCTCAGTATCCTTCGCATCCTGGTATATGATACCGGATCTGGATCCCAGATATGTAATCTGTTACATAGGGCTACAAAAGGGTAGAAAAACTGAGAACGGGTGACAAGTTTCATGAGCCAGAAAACGGGGCAAGTGTTGCAGCCAAGTCTGTCGGTCACTGTCACCCTGTATTACCAATACATTGATTCTGAACGAATGTTATTAGATACCGAACCTGATATACAAAATCATATCAGTCTCTTTATTAGTAAAGAAATGATAAAATTTTGTATTGTTGGATAATGTTTTGAACATTTCCTATATCAAAAGTTGATCGGTTCAGGCACGTTATCTAAAAGCATTAATGTTCTAAATCAAACTACAGTTCTTAGTATATAGAACACACACAAGAGGAAGAGTTCAGAAATGAACGAATTCTTCTTGAGGTATTGTAGACTAGGTCAGATCAATGTGACCCGACTAGCTAGAGTTACATATAGATGCATATTTAAATCAGTTTGAATTTACATCTTGTGAAACTCGCCAGTCATGTCACAAAGATAAGATGACCATAGCTCTGTTTATTGGAAACAGAGAAAGAGTTAGTGAACTCTTGGGATGATACATGTTGATGTATGTAAGGTCCCCTGTCTACACATACCAAGACTGGTTCTTTATACTTCATTATATTCTCTGATAATCTCTCAAGATTCAGTCATATGTTCCTGTTGAAACATGAGTCCGAACCTTTTGAGATATTCACAGAATATAAGCGAGAAGTAAAGAACCAAAATACGGGTAAAAGTATTATGTCCTATGATGAGATCAGGGAGGAGAATACTTGTGCATGGAATTCCTAGACTATTCTAAAGGAGAATGAGATTCTCTCTCAGCATTACTCCTCTGTATACACCATAGCACGATGGTATATCGGGGTGGAGCAATTGCACCCTATTCGATATGGTGTGCTCTATGATGAGTACTACTGAGTTACCTATTTCCTTTTGGGAGTTATGCACTTGAGAAGCTGCATACCTATTGAATAGGGTTCCAATCAAATCAGTTGCCTACCGCTTCATATGTGATATGGAAAGGGAAGAGCCCATATCTTAAGTTAGTTAAGATTTGGGGTTGTCTGGCCTATGTCTAAAAGCAAAATCCGGACAAGCTCGAGGCAAGGTCTGTTATGTAGAACTGGAAATGTTCCAGCCATACAAACTACAGCAGATGATTTGGTACAACCAAAGGATTCAGTAGATACCAATAAACCTCAGCCTCTCCGTCGATCTAGTAGGGTTCCTCACCCACCTGAGAGATACTTCGGTTTCTCTATGACAGTGGGAGCGAGGATTGCATCATGAGATGATGACCCAACTAGCTTCGAGCTGGCCATCAGGAGTAAGACTCTGTAAGAATGGCTGGATGCTTATCGATCTGAGATGGAATCCTTATACACCAACAAAGTATGGACTTTGGTTGCTATATCTGAAGGGTTAAATCCCCATCAGGAGCAAGTATATCTTGAGAAGATTACTTGGTGTAAATGGAAAAGTTGAGACTTTCAAAGCTAGACTAGTTAAAGGTTTTCGTCATTGACCAGGCGTGGATAATGATGAAACCTTTTCCAGTACCTATGCTTAAGTCCATCCAGATCCTACTTTTCACGGCTACATACCATGACTACGATATCTGGCGGTTGGGTGCCATGACTCCTTTTCTAAATGATGTTTTAGAAGAGTGTGTCTATAAGTACACAGCCAGAGGGCCTCGTAGACAGTGGGAGCAGCGGAAACGTGAGCAAGATGCTTTATCTGATAAAGCAGGCATCGCGGAGTTGGAACGTCTGTTTTGATGTGTTAGTCAAAGAGTTTGACATCATCAAAATGGTTGATGAACCTTGTATAAACAAAAAGGTAGTAGGGAGTATGGTGGTGATCCTCGTATAGTACGTGGATGACATACTCTTGATAGGGAAAGAGTTTCCTATGCTACGCTCGATCAATCTCCGCTTATCACAATGATTCTCCACATAGGATCAAAATGATACCTCCTAAATCCTGAGTTTTGGATCTATGAGATAGATCTAATTGGATGTTAGGATACTCACTAGTTGTAGTGAGATGGTATCAATTGATCCTGGGGAGAATCACTGGAAGTGTTCCAGGGTGATAAAGACGACTGAATGTCAGTCGCAGGCATTGTCTTTACCCTCAGTAAAGGGACGGTATGTTGGAAGAGTTCCAAGCTAGATACCGTGGCATACTAGACGATAAAGGCTGGATACATCGCTACTTAAGATGCTACCAAAGAGGCTGTTTGGATGTATATTGGTTCATGAGATGAACTATGTTCCTCCTATTGTGTGACAATGGAGTTGTGGCTTATGCCAAGGAACGCAGGTCCCATCAGTGATCCAGACATATTCTAAGGCAGTATCACTTGATCATGGAGATGGTTGATCTCTAAGGGATCGAGGTTAGGAGAGTAGACTCAGAGGACAACACGGCGGATCCACTCACGAAGGCCTATTCCCAGAGAGAGACTTTTATGGGATGGTTGAGTATGAGATACTACAACCACTGCTACAGATGGCCCTAGTGCAAGTGGGAGATTGTTAGTTATATGTATGGCCTAGAGGCCATTACTGTACATTGGATGTATATTGTAGTGGATGCTGGGACATATATAGGGAGGACTTTCTTGCTCGACATGATAGTATGCTATCTGGTTACTCTTTACCTTAACGTGTACATTAATTGTCTCTCTGTTACATGTTGGTAAAGCCCTTAGGATGTGTACTTGACTACCTGGACTATGATGCGGATCATACTAGTGGGGACATGGTAGTCCATAAGTACATCCTTCAAAGTCCCTAGTCGTGGGTGTATCGAGATGGGGCATCGATATACCAGAGTAGACTAGCGTGTACCTTCTCGACCCATACAGATGGGCGATGGATGATCCCATATCCATCGGTGTTTGACATCAGAGATGATATACGGGTGCTCAGTAGAGACTGGGTACACTGGACGGACTCGCCGAGAACTCCCAGATGGTATTATACCTCACGTCAGATGGCAGTTCTCTGGTGACACTGGTACAGAGTAGTCTGTTGACCCGAGATCGTCATAGAGTCTTGTGTGGTTCCCACTGTGCTTTGATTTCCATCTTACCACGTCCAAGAGGGCGTGCAAAACGGTGGTTTTTGGGTACAGTCCCGAGTCACATGGAGGCAATGAGCGATAGGAGGGGATTCGTCTCTCCCGGTATAGGGAGTTGATGTTGCGCTGTGTTCGATTGGCTATAACAGGAAATCCCTGGCCAGGGTTGCTGAGATTTACTGGTAAGTGTTACCAGTAGTTTCTCGAATTGTTATAGACCTCATATCGACACGACTTATCGAGCTATTGGGGTCTGATGTTTACCACCCCTAGGCGAGATATGCGACATATCAGACGATCAGACCGGACTGTACGGTAGTGTTACTGGTTGGATTCACTAGAGTGTGAGCGGGCTTGCTCGTCGATCTTCTGATCGCTCAATACCCGGGTGGCCGTTACGTTTAGCAGACCGCTTGCGGCTTGTGGGTGTTTGATATGATCATCACCTGCTGCCGACGTATTGACGAGTCTTTAGAGTCCTACACAGAGGTTTCCTGGCTCAAGCGAAACGAAATAGGAGCGCATATGAGATATGTGCGGGACCGAGAATAATGCGTGTATGTGATACCGTATTTCATTCTCGCGATGAATGTATCGAATGGTTGTATGCGATATAACCTAGTTATCGATTCAAGCGTTGATTCGATAAGCCGATACATTGTATACTAGTCGGTTGTGTGCGACATGACCGGATCATTGAATCAAGTGTTGATTTAATGATTTAATGCATATTTATATATTTGATATATTACTTTGCATCAACTAGTATCGGTTTACTTAAGATGGATTTTCTCACTCGGATGTGCACATTGTATATTCGATATAGTTTTGTGCACTTGATTGTATCATGTTTGATGATACATGTTTACTTGTGTTTGTGTGAAGATTGAACCATGGTTATATGAATGGTTAGGGTTATGATTATTTATTCATTCATTTATTTATTTATTAGTTTTGGAAAATAATTAGCATAATGAGAAAATGGTGGCTTTCTTTGTATGTATTATGAAGCTTCATGAAGACTTTGACCAAGTGACCATTTTGTCTCATGCTTAACCTTGACCATTCCATTCAACCATGATTAATTCTCTACATATTACCATGGTTACATTATGATAAGTATTCTTATTATTTCCTTTTGAGAATTAACTTATCATAAGATTCATCTTCTTCTTCTTCATCTTCTTCAAAGAAGAAAGCTTACTTCATCAATGGTGAATTGAGCAAATGAGTGAGAAATCCAATTCTAAAGTCTACCCACTTCCTATTTCTTCATTCTCTACCTCTTGCCAAGTAGTAGAGTGTTTTTCCTTCACAAGTTTTCTAGACTTGATGAAGTTGGAGCTTGATCTAGCGATGCCTCGACGTAGATCATCTTCGGCACGTCGTCGATGACCTAGCCCGCTCTTTCTCCGATGAAGCCGACGCTAGAGCCCGGGACTTGATATGGACAGCGAGGACACTTCATTGCGGAGCTATGGAGGTAGAGCACCGGATCTACAAAGGTTGTATTTCCGTATTCTCATAGTTAAGTGTTAACTAGTTATCTTTTCACCTAGATTTCTAGCCAACGATCCGTAGTCGGGTCTCTCGGCACCTAGAATTTTTGAAATTGGCATGGTTGATGCCTTGTGAGACCTCACTAGAGTGCCTAGGAACCCTACACGCATATCGGGCCTAGGGGGCGGCAAGCGTCAGTCCCCTAATAGCGGTATAAGTCGTGTCGGAGTGAAGCCCATTACACCCTGAGAAACTACTGGAACCTACCAGTAAATCTCGCTTGCCCTGGCCAGGGAATTTGCGTAATGTCTCTCTGACACAGCGCGATATCAACTCCCAATACCGGGAGAGACGAATCCTGTCTAACCGCCACTGCCTCCAAGTGCTCAGGACTGCACCCAACTGCTACCTGTTTGCACGACTCCTTTGAGCCGTGGTAGGGTAGCAATCTAAGAACAGTGGGACACACTCGAGGCGAAGTAGCAGGGTCAAGTCTGCGGACTATGCTGTACTCATGTCACCTGGGAACTGTTAACTGACGACGGGTATAATACCAACCAACAGTTCCATGTGAGTCCTGTCCGGTGTACCCGTAACCCAACGAGCACCTGTATACTATCTCCAGTACGACGTACTGACGGCTGTGGGACAGACCATCTCCCCAACTGGGATGAGAAGCGTACACACTAGTCTACTCCGGAGTATCGATGCCCTGTCTCAAAAATCCTATGACTAGGGACCTGAATAAGGATGTGCTTATAGACTACCCAGCCCCTACTAGTGTGACTGCCATCACAACGCTGGTAGTCAAGCAAGATCCTAAGAGCTCTGTCAATACGTATACTCACATATTAAGATAGAAAAACTAAGTAGCATACTACCATGTTTAGCATGACTGTTATATACATGTGAATATCCCAAGCTTCCATTAAGTAATATACAAACTACTATGATACAATAATGGCCCCTAGGGCATATACACTAACAACCTAGAAGTTGTTGTTTATTCGATTTCTACTTGTTGATGTTTTTCTACTCACGAGTTGGCAACTCACCCCCGTTGTGCCACAGTTCTTGCAGGTTGACCGCACGGATCAGTAGCGGCATCGCTGGCACATAGCTACTTTTGGGTGGTTTGGTTGGTAGTTGGGACATTTGTATCATACTCACTCTTGTATTTATATTTCATATTGTATCTAGTCAACTCCATCAAATCAAACTAGTATTTGTATAAGTAATGAGACTTAGCAAGACTTGTAGTGCGAGACTTGAGCGATGGGTTTTATGTTCGCTTTTGGGGTTTATCTCTTGCTTATTTCTTTATATTTTGTGGTGATCTTCGCCGTTGGGCGTCGTATACTTATATATACTGTCTTGCGTGGTTGTGATCCACCGGTTGGCGAAGAGCTAGCTCCCGCTTGGGGATGCCTTTATTTTATCATGTATTGTGGTTTTGGATCAAAAAATACAAAGGAGGTGCTGCCTAAATTTTTAAAAGACGAAACATGTTTTCAAACTAGTAAATTTCACTTGCATTATTTATGTCCCTTTTTCCATGCATTTATGAAAACTTGATTTCATTATACTTTTATTTGAAAACTTCACCTCTTTTATTTTCTTAAAAAGGTTTAGATTTCTGGGTTTCAGCTTACTTGAATTTCGTTACGCCTTTACACGTTGCGTGATTCAAGTGCTGGTCACGAGCTAATATTTCGGGTCGTGATAAAGTTGGTATCAGAGCGCTAGGTTTAACCTTTGTTCGAGTTTAGGTTTGACTATGTGGAGTCTGGGGCGTAATTTATTTCGGAACCTAAGCTTGACCTTACGGAACTTAGACTTGAACGGGGGGTATTAGACCCAAACTTTCGTTTCATAGGCTGACCCTGATTGATGGAGTAGGTAGCTTGAGTAGAGTGACGTACCGTACGTATGTTCCGTGGCATATTTACGATACGATACTCCACTTAAGAAACCTTAGGATGTACATATTTTGAGATCAGTGATTCTCTTCATATCCATGATTATACATCTATTTGAGATCCTTGATTCTATTTATTCCATGATCATACTTTCATTGATGTTGTTCCTTCTTATGATCATGTATCCATTCTGGATATGCCGCTTCCTTTCATGCCTTTGATCTGTTTTCATCGATACTCGATTGAGGTTCCTGTCACCATGGTTTGAGCACAGATTGAGCTGCTGCTAGTATTGCGGTCAGGGCGAGCTCGTCATGGACGAGAACTGACCATTGTGTTTCTGGTGACATGGGAATGTCTCGAGTTAGCGTTTGTGTTGTGACCTCCTACCTGAGGCGAGTGTTTGGTTTTGCACCGGATGATCGGGCCATTGATAGAGCTGCCAGTTGCTAGAGGGCTGTTGATGTACAGCCTACCTTGGAGATTGTGAGGTCGCCTACCATGCAGACAGATGACCCAGCTGTTGCTGAGATTGATAGGATGTTGCTTCCAGAGCTTACGAGCTGAGATCGCCGGAGCTTCCAGGCAGAAATGTGACAGATGATAGCTAGTCTACCCCGATTTGAGAGACGAAGGTGATTCGTCAGATTGATGCGCCGACGCAGGCCAGTTAAGTTGAAGATTTTCAGTATAGAGAGTTTTACTCAGATCTAGAGCAGACCGATCTAGAGCAGACCGATCCAGAGATGACCGTTGATGTATCGCCTTTCCCGGAGGATTGAGGCATTGTTTAGCATGCGGACGAAGGGTATTCGCATGTAGCCCAGGTGAAGTTAAAAAGTTCGAACGAATATCAGAAACCCATTTTTCCAAGTTTAAGTATCCGGAAGAACATGCAGGTAATTCTGTGGACCCTCTAGAAGAATGAAACCCTAACTCGACATGATGACCATGGAACCGCTTTTGAACCTTAGGATTTGCGGCAGTTTAGCTGTGCCATCAGTGAGGCTTGGGTTTGCCCTTCTACGGTTGGTCCGTAGGTACTGTGGTGTGTACCAGATATTATTAGACTGTGCTCAGGTGTTGAGCTTTCGGGAAATTATGGAACTTTGATGACTCGATCGAAAAGTTTGACGTCGTCCGGATATCATGTGATAAGAGATCAGTAAGCTGACCAGCTTCGGATAGAGGACCTCATCCAGATGCGTTGTGAGTTGATCGAGGACTAACGAGTATTGAGTATTCCTTCGACGGTTGGGACGAGTTCCCGAGGACGTGTTCGGCCAGATATCTTCTATAGAGTGATGAAGATACCGAGTTCGTGACTTCGAGTCCGTGTGAGAGACTTCGGATTGACCGTGGCCGAGAACCGTTGCAGTGCGCAGATAGCATGGCGTGACGTCAAGGTGGACGATGATAAAGAGGAGCGGAACCAGAGTTTCGTGCGAGATGCGGACGAGCTGTTGTTACTCCCCGTCGAGATTAGAGATCTGATATGCATACAGAGGCATTGGGATGCGGCCAATTCCCGAGAAAAGGTTGTGCTGAGAACGCAGATGTCCAGAAAACGAGAAAAGATTATGTAAGAGTACCAGCCTCCGTACAGTTCGGCATAGGCGGGATCGGAAGAGACCTTGAGCAGGATTCCTTCCAGGATACTGCTGCAATGAGATTTGCACCCAGGATCAGTTGTGTCACGTGTATTCAGAGGACCAGAGGCCGACGCCAGTGACGTGCTGCTTTACGAGTGGTCGTGATAATTGGCCGAGAGATGACCAGAGAAGTGCCAGAATGGAATCTTTCCTGTTAGCACACCGGACCGGGCCGATGAGCCGATGGATTGCGAGATTGGTAAATCCACAGAGAAGATGAGGACCCAGAGACAGAGGATGCCAGACCGTGAGCAGGAGGCAAGCGGATGTTCTTGTTCTGCCGGTTATAGGCGCACCAATTTATTCTTCGACATTGTAGGAGGTGTACCTTAATGTCATTTGTTGCGATTTGCGTTTGTGATCCGAGTATCACGCTTATATCGCTTGGATTTGAGTTTTGATGATGAGTTCCTGATGTTGATTTCGTGCACCATGGCTGCACCTACTGGGCATTTACATTTTGTGCATAGTATTGCACTTGATATATGTTTTATACACCGTTGTGTTGATTTGCGATTTGTGCATATCTATTGCGTTTGATGTCGATCTTGTACCTTCGTAGCATGTGTTTATGATTTTGTGGATTTCAGATAGTGCCCTCAGAGTCAATTATTGGATCGCAGGTACGTGATTGCAATGATTGCGGAGGATCTATACCGGTAGGACAGTCTTACTCGAGATGATAGTATGCTATCCGGTTTGCCTTTATCAGTCGTGTACATGTTCAGGTGACTGATTACATGTTACACTTTGATAGAGCCCTTAGGATCTTGCTTTACTACCAACAGTATGATGGCGATCATATACGTGAGAGTTGGATAGTTTATATGCATATCCTTAATTGTGGTCCCTAGTCGTGGGAGTTTCGAGACAGGGCATCGATACTCCGGAGTAGACTAGTGTATACAGTCGAGACCCCGACGAGGGGCGGTGGCCGGTCTCACAAGCCACTGGTGTCATTTGGATCACCTAAGATGTATACAGGTGCTCATTGGGTTATGAGTACACCGGACAGGACTCGCCGGGAACCTGCTAGTTGGTATTATACATATCGTCATATAGCAGTTCCCTGGTGACATGTGTACAGGTTAGTTCATCGACCTTAGGTCGTCATTTGTCTCGTGTGAGTTCCCACTGTGCTTTGATTTCGACCCTACCACGGCTCAAAGGAGTCGTGCAAACAGGTAGTTTTTGGGTACAGTCCCGAGCCACATGGAGGCACGTGAGCGGATCGGCAGGGGATTCGTCTCTCCCGGTATTGGGGGCAAGATCGTGCTGTGTCTAGGAGAGCCATTACACAAAGCCCACGGCCGTGGCAGGAGATTTACTGGTAGGTACTCCAGTAGTATCTCAGGGTGTTATTGGGCTACACTCCGACATGACTTATACTGCTATTGGGGGTCTGACGTTACTAACCCCCTAGGCAGATATGCGATACTCATAGACGAATGGACCGGACTGTATATACATTGTCACTGTTAGGCTCAGTAGGGTTTCCGGATGAGTTCGCTCATCGGCCTCCCTTGAGGTCAGTCCATGGGCAGCCGTTACGCATTGCTAGTGCCGCTGACGGTTTGTGGTTAAACCCACTGCCAGGGTACTGACGAGTCATTAGAGTCCCCCACAAACAGTTTCCCAAGTTCGGGAGAAACGTTGTAGAGGCCGTATGGTTTTATGGCAGGGTTCGGAAAATGCACGTGCGTTTACGCACGTGTCATTTTTCGGGCAGATAATACTGGTGGGCTTTGGTTTAAGCCGGATCCGAGTACTATATTAAGTAGATATAATATCTTTGTCTCAGTTGCATTTGTATTCGGTCGTAATACAAATGCGGGTATATTTATACAGTTACGGGGTTATCCTGAAATTCGTTTCGGGATCACTTTTGGAAGTTGCCAGTTTCCAGTTTTCTATCAGCCGTCTTTTAACATTCGGTTAAAGACGGATTTATCTTTTCTTGGATGAGGGTGAGTCATGCTTCTAGAAGGTTCTAGAAGAGGTGACTAGGTTTGAATGGTGTTGGTGTTTCATTGGTTGCTTTTGGTGTGTTCACACTTTGTGTTCACACTAGAGATATTTTCTTGTGTTCACACTTGATATTTTTCCTTATGGTCACCCTCTTCCCTCCCACACTCACCCCCCCCCCATTGCTATATATGGCCGGCCCCCTCCTCACTCTCACACTCTCTCTCACTTGATGGTTGTAAAAGATTATGATAGATTTTGGGGTGTATGGAATTTCACAGCTCATATCATTCCATCACCCGATTCCCATGGCAACTTCATTAACCGTTCGTCCATAGCTTTGGACGGAACGAGACAAAGTCTTCTACTCATTCTCTACATCAATCTTGGTCGTCTCTTTTGGCAAACTTGACGACCGAGTTGCCTCGAGTCAGAGGCGGGAGCCCGTTTAAAGAATCGTCGACGTGGTGCCACCTGGACGAGCAGATCGGAGATCGACGAGATCGGAGCAGCCGCAACGGAGCGTGGGATGATAGTTAAAGAACGAAGGACTCGGATCATTCGGTATAACCTTTCTACACTCTTTACAGTTTGTTAGTTTAGCAATAATGGCAGATCCGGGTTAAAGTATATGATAGCGCCAGTTAAAAGTTTTTTGTTCCGCATTTGGCGTCTGTAGACGGCCGGGGCGCTACCGTAGACTTACAGTGGTATCAGAGCCTCACCATTTTGGTTTACTAACTTGTGCTAACGCGTTTAAAATATTGATCAGACCGGATATCGAAAACCGCAAAAATTCAAGTTCACAGTTTCTGTTGATTTTTAAAGGGTTCCAAAAATTATTCTACATATCACAGAAAGTTGTGCAGGGTTTTATAAGCACACCGTACAAATTTAGGCACGTGATTCGACAAGAACGCCGCGGAATCGCGGTCAAACCTATGGTTTGACCGCGCATCCGTGGCCATTCTGTGAGATCATGGCCCCAAATTTGCACAGTGGGTTCTTCTCTGGAAATTGGGGGTTTTGGTATATATCTTTTGGGCCCAGATTTTGTTACTGTTCAACAGATGTTCGTGGGGCCCACTTCGTGATATTTAGTCGATCGAAATTTAAACATGTTAGTTTACAGTGCTTACATTATATCTCCGACCGGGAATGTCATTTGATCGGTAAACCGCGTCTGATTGCTATAGTTCTTTTAGACGGGTTTGCGAACGTGACATTCGCGTTGATGTTCTGTGTTGTGCTGTGATGTTGCGGATTTTTCGTGGTGGATAGCAGTGTGCAACGGTAGTGCAGTTTGGATTTAATTGTACATTTGATATTGCGGGGCGAGCGTCCAACATGTGGACTGCCGTCACTGCCTGTTGTATAATATTCTTTTGGGGCACGACCAGGTTGCGGTCGATGTACCTTTTGTACTATTTTTCCATTTCTGTACTAGGTTTTACCCCGCGACGGAGTGCACGGATAGCCGGGTTCTGAGGGGCAACGGGTCCGCATCTCATGGCTTTGAGAGGCAGAGGGGCCCCACTCTAGAATTGGCAGACTATTCGCCGCACTCGTAGGGGGTACAGGTTGACCCAAGGAGGGGTGCTCAAGATTACCGGATTCCGTGAAGTGCAGGGTGGTCCATTCACTTTGCTGTAAGGAGCTGCCTCGCTTCAGGTTTTGGCGGGTAACTTGCCGCACCCGTAGGGGTCTAGGTTTCATTGCACAGGCTATCCACACGACAGGGGAACGTCGGGTTTCAGCAGCGGCTCTGTGAAACCCGGGGATCCCAGATTATCTGTATTGTTCTGTGATGCTTATTACTTTTCTGTAATGTTGCATATTATCACGCCTGGAGCGATTATTGTATATTGGTTTATATACTATTAGATGTTGTATATGTTTTACACCCGCGCTAGTCCAGTCCCCGCTCTGTCGTTAGTTAAGTAACCTAACGGGTGATGACGGGACCCAGTGACGAATGCGGATGGGATATGCGTACATTTTATTTTCGTTCTTTTCTGGTGTGATTGATTGATGGGACTGCGTTGATTCTGATCAATGCAAAGTAAAACAAACCTGTTTGCAGTTGTTGGAACAATTTAAAAAGTGTTATTACAAAGACCTTTCCTTTTGTTTTGCATAGCGGTATTCAGTGGAATATCCTGCACCTCATTCGACGGGGCAAGGGCCGATATCCCTTCACCGGGACTAACCCCTTGGGCAGAAGTTTGCGTCAGGGTAATGACTTCACTATAGTCGATTATAAGTTGCTTTGCATTGCGGTATTCAGTGGAATATCCTGCACCTCATTCCATGAGGAAAGAGCCGAGATCCCTTCACCGGGAATGACCTCTTTAGCAAAAGGTTTTCGCCACTATATTTTAAAAAGCTATCAGGTTCCTTCAGCGATATCAAGTTCACTACATTAAAGGTTTTTCGCCAAAAACCAGCCGTAGCCCTCCGTCATTTCTTTTGGGTGTTCAGTAGTATTCAAGCTATGCATTTTAGCCAAAGTTAAGGCATAGTGTTTGGTAGCTGCTGGGTATTCATTTGTTGCATAGATAGATGAGTTGGTTTGGGACAGTCGTTCTGCCATTTGGCCAAAGCCAGAGGCATGTGCGGGTGGGTTCAAATTGACAAGATAATGACGGGTAGAACTTGGCATGTGACTTATGACATTTTGACCAAAGCCAAGGTTATAAGAGCATGGGGCAAAAATCATATCGGGAGTTTATAAAGAAACTGAAACTTGCCAAGTATGCGCATACCTTCTGGAGTATGAGTAACGTGGATGCATTCCATCACGTTATCATGCGATGAGAGTTGGATCCCGATTCCCACTGATGAGTTAGTTTACTCTTCGGGTGATCCCGATTGATTCTTCTTTCAGGTTTGGGGGAGAATTTGACAGGACAGTGGGAGGTTTCCGGATTAGATAAAGTGATAACCATTCTGATCTAGGTTAGAGTGCACGCAGAGTGTTTCTTTTCTCTCTCTTTGGCAGCGACCTTTGACCGACCCTAGACTATGACTCAGTGACCAAGTTGACCGAACCTTCTTAAAATACTGGCTTTTGGATTGTCTGAGTTGCATAAGTCATTGCCACTCATTCTTTTACCCTTTGAATTTCTCAGAATAGCCGTATTACTACGGACATCCACTTCCATTGGATAGATCCATCGTATGGTTATATACGAACTCGAAGGGACTTCTTCGAGGATGGATCAAGGTTCAGGAGAAATAGAATTGGTTTATTCAGTTGCCTTTTATTATCACCTTCTCTCAGGTTGCGAGGGCTTCTTGGTTTAGGAGAGTACACCTATTATGCTTATTGGATAGTCTTATTCCAAACCATAAGCAGGTGCCGAAAGGTAGGGAATGAAGAAAACCAATTAGCCTAAGTAGGGTGTGCAGAAGGTAATATGTAAAGACAAAATAAAGGGATTAGAAAGAGGGCAAAGTAAATTGCGACTGATATCATTCACGACCAAACCGCGTACTTCATCGCCACTCCTATTTCACCTTTAAAAGAATAAGGTATTATTCAGTTGTCTTTTATCATCACCTTCTCTCAAGATGCGAGTACTCCTTGGTTTAGGAGGATACACCTATTATGCTTACTGGATAGTCTTCTTCCAAACCATAGGCTGGTGCCGAACGGTAGGGAAGGAAGAAAACCATTTAGCCTAACGATGGTGTACAGAAGGTAATGACTAAAGACAAATAATGGGATTTGGAGAGATGGTAAAGAAATATACGGTTAAAGTCATGAATTGGATTATGGAAGAGGCATTGCTATGAATACCAGGATACCCCTACGAAACATTTTCATGTTTCAGTGCATTGTTAAAGCAAAACTGTTTTCCCGATTAGATACTTACTCCAAGGGTATGTATTTACCAGGTTTCATTCTCATATCTGTATGGTTTTACAGATGATGAGTGGGAGTAAGTTATTGGGAATTAGGTGATCATCCTCATTATATCGGAATTCGTTGTAATTGGTGATATTTGAGGAAATCGCCAGGGTACAGTTTTCAACCTACGACGCACAGGTTTTGAGTTGTTCAACTCAGCGGACTTATACAGAGTATTGTATGTTGTCCAAGTGTCCATCAGGACAAAGGGGTAGGTCCTCGTACTATGTTCTGTTTACTTATGACTTCTCTAGTTATTAGACAAATGTTTCGTAGAAATACAAGGTCTAAGTTTTTGAGAAGTTATGGGTATAAGAATAAAGTAGAGAACCAGGTGTCACAAGTATCGGGATTCTTCAAAGAGATCGAAGATGTAGATTCTTGTGATTGGTATTCAGATGATAGTAATGAGTTTGAGAAACTTGTTTCTCTTTCAGGTTACTCATAATTGGATGGATTCCTAAGTTGAGTAATGTTGATTAGCCTCTTTCCATTAAGGTGATATGCACTGGAGACAGCTGCATGATTTGAATCTAGTTCCAATTAAATAAAGTGCCAAAATTTCTATATTGGATATAGGATAGTTCGTACCTTAAAAGATGTTAAGCTACGGGGAGTTGTCCAGCTTATGCTTAAAACCAGACTCTGGATAACTCAGGGCATGTTTCTGTAATGGCTGTTCGTGGGTTGACCCTGGCTATGACGAGGGTTGATATTCTACCATTTGGAAGATCAATAGTGATATTGTTCTTGACTCGCCACAATTTTAGTAAAAT
The DNA here is from genome assembly GCA_030015575.1 of Agapanthus africanus. Lineage (NCBI taxonomy): Eukaryota > Viridiplantae > Streptophyta > Magnoliopsida > Asparagales > Amaryllidaceae > Agapanthus > Agapanthus africanus. The sequence goes on along the minus strand of JASDDO010000031.1, from coordinate 312,738,383 downwards.
GGATTTTTTCAGAAAACAGTAGTGGGAGTATGGTAGAACTGGAAGTGATTCCAGAACCGCGAACGATTACGGAAAATTTAATAGGACCTATATATTCAATCAGGTTTGACATTCCATTACCCACTCCGCAGATATGGTGGGTAACCTCAAACACCCGAGAGGTACTCCGGTAGCCTCAAGGACGGTGACAGGGAGGTTCTTATCTACCCAGACTTGACACTACTGATGTTCCAGGCTATGAGACCCGGTAGGAGGGTTGTCGTAGTCAGTGGGAGCAGCGGAAGTTTAGTGGGTAAGTAGCTTATGTCTATTTATAGACTTGAGCAGTTATAGCGGAGATAGATCATCTAATTTTGATGTGACAGTCATGGTTTTGACTTCAATCAGGATAGGGGATGGATCTGTTAAGAAGGTAGTAGGGTGTGATGTCATGGTATTTGGATGACATACACAGAGTAGGAAGTAAAATTCCTATACTACGATCGGTTGTACTGTGGTCGTCACACAGTTGTTTCTCCAGACAGGATATGGATATAATATTTGACATTCTGGTTTCTAGATCTATGGTTTTAGATCTGGATTTGGGTAGTTTCCCAATGTGGGTACTTTGACGGTATTCTAATGGTTTTTAGAATAGTTGACTCCTGGCATGGTGGTGTACCAGCAGGTGATGGAGTCACCCTCTCTAAAAGTGTCTTACAGACTAAAGAGGAGAGGGATGGGCATGATTGACAGATCACTTGCTTAGGCAATTGAGTCAATCATGAGATGTCAAGTACCACACCAGATGTTGTTTTTGCACTAGATGCAATAAGTTTGTATTAATCCAATCCCGGAGAAACATAAGGAAGCAGTTTTAGAACATAAGTACATGTTCTACGGATTTGATAACGGCAGCCTCCTTTGTAAGTCGATGTACTACACCCCAGAACTTGTGGGGAGGCGGAATTTTCAAAAACGAACTTGTTTAGTGAACGAACATCGACTAACCGCTTGAATCGAAGCTAAACTATAAATAACCAAACATAAAGTGTTTCTAAACTACTGTGTTTAGGGATTATACCTAATGAACCAACTCCTTCGTCTTTATGAACTCCTTGTTCTCCTCGGCCTTCTCGAAGTAGTAGACGATCCACCCGAGAGCAAAACTCCAAGCTTAGCCTCTAAACTTGAGGCAACTAACCTTCTTGGATTGCTAATCGAAGAAGATAGATTGAAATAGAGTGATGGTTATGGATTGTTTAGTCTTACTAACCCTTGTTCTCAACTCATGAGAGGGGAGGATTAGTCTTTTGAAGAGGGAGAGCTTGAGGAGAGAGAAGATGATAATAATAATGATAAGAGAATAGTGAGTCAAGAAGATATATATCTAGCATTTCTTTTTTCAAGAAAAGAATAAGAAAAGAATTTAGCAACCATGCTAGAAAATAACTTGTGATGATTCATTAGAATGACAAAAGACTTCTATGAATCATCAAGGTGACTCACTAATCACAATCATTTCATATGCCACCTTAACCTCCTTAGTCACCACCTTCTAGAAGCTTCCCGCATAATTACGAGAACGCCCCTCCTTTCCGCAAAAATACGGAAAAACTTTAGACTGTAAAAATCCAATAACCGGATACCAGTAACTGGCTTAAACCAAAGCCGACTGGTAAAAACTGTCCGAAAGTCGTACGCGCGTAAACGCACGTATGCGTCCGAACCCTTGTCGTAAAACCATACAACCTCTATATCGTTTCGCCTGGAATAGGAAACTCTCTGTGTGGGACTCTAGAGACTCGACTACTACGCTGGCAGTGGGTTTAACCACAGACCGCAAGCGGCACTAGCTGTACGTAACGGTCCCCAGGTAGTTGTCGATAAGAAGGCCGATGAGGAAACCCATCCGAACTCCTACTGAGTCTGATGTGACAATCTCCATACAGTCCGGTCCGTTCGTCCAAGACTATCGCATATCGGGCCTAGGGGGGCGGCAAACGTCAGTCCCCTAATAGCGGTATAAGTCGTGTCGGGGGGAAGCTCATTACACCCTGAGAAACTACTGGAACCTACCAGCAAATCTCGCTTGCCCTGGCCAGGGACTTTGCGTAATGGCTCTCTGACACAGCGCGATATCTACTCCCAATACCGGGAGGGACGAATCCTGTCTAACCGCCACTGCCTCCAAGTGCTCGGGACTGCACCCAACTGCTACCTGTTTGCACGACTCCTTTGAGCCGTGGTAGGGTAGCAATCTAAGAACAGTGGGACACACTCGAGGCGAAGTAGCAGTGTCAAGTCTGCGGACTACGCTGTACTCATGTCACCTGGGAACTGTTCACTGACGACTGGTATAAAACCAACCAACAGTTCCCTGTGAGTCCTGTCCGGTGTACCCGTAACCTAACGAGCACCTGTATACTATCTCCAGTATGACGTACTGACGGCTGTGGGACAGACCATCTCCCCAACTGGGATGAGAAGCGTACACACTAGTCTACTCCGGAGTATCGATGCTCTGTCTCGATAATCCAACGACCAGGGACCTGAATAAGGATGTGCTTGTAGACTACCCAGCCCCCACTAGTGTGACTGCCATCACAACGCTGGTAGACAAGCAAGATCCTAAGAGCTCTATCAATACGTACACTCACATATTAAGATAGAAAAACCAAGTAGCATACTACCATGTTTAGCAAGACTGTTATATACATGTGAATATCCCAAGCTTCTATTAAGTAATATACAAACTAGTATGATACAGTAATGGCCTTCTAGGGCATAAACACTAACAATCTCCCACTTGCACTAGGGCCATGTACTGGCGTATCGAAGACCGATGATCTCGAGTAGCCTCTCGAACTGAATCTGAGGTAGGGCCTTAGTGAATGGATCAGCAATGTTATCCTCCGTATTTACTCTCTTTACCTCGATCTCCCGGCGATCTACGATCTCCCTGATCAGGTGATACCGCCTCAAGATGTGTCTGGACTTCTGATGGGACCTTGGTTCCTTCGCTAAAGCTATAGCTCCGTTGTTGTCGCAATACAGAGGTATTGGACCAACACTGGTAGGAACCACCTGAAGTTCTGTGAGGAACTTCTTCATCCAGACAGCTTCTTTTGCGGCATCGCAAGCAGCTATGTACTCCGCTTCCATCGTTGAGTCAGCAACGGTGTCCTGCTTGGAACTCTTCCAACAGACCGCCCCTCCATTGAGGGTAAAGACATAACCCGACATGGACTTGGAGTCATCCTTGTCACTCTGGAAGCCGGAATCAGCATAGGCCTCCATCTTGAGGTCCTTTCCGCCGTAAACCAAGAACATCTCCTTAGTCCTCCTCAGGTACTTGAGAATGTTCTTTACTGCTATCCAGTGATTCTCCCCTGGGTTTGCCTGATACCGGCTTACAACGCTCAATGCGTATGCTACATCTGGTCTGGTACATAACATCGCATACATTATAGAGCCTACCGCAGAAGCGTAGGGTATAATCGACATGCGTTCCCTTTCCAAATCAGTCTTGGGAGACATCTCTTTGGAGAGGGTGATTCCGAGACAAGCCGGTAGGTTACCGCGCTTAGAATCTTCCATACTGAATCTTTTCAATATGGTGTCTATGTACCTGGACTGTGAAAGTCCCAACATCCTCTTTGATCTATCACGATAGATCTGGATCCCCAGAATGTAGGTGGCATCACCCAGGTCCTTCATGGAGAATTTCTGTGACAAGAATCTTTTGACTGACTGTAGCATAGGAATATCATTTCCTATTAGAAGAATGTCATCCACGTACAAGACGAGGAATACAACAACTCTCCCTACAATCTTACTTTATATGCATGGTTCATCTGGATTTTTGATAAAGTCGAATTCTTTGACAGTATCATCAAAACAGATGTTCCAACTCCGCGATGCCTGCTTTAGTCCATAAATGGATTTAAGCATCTTGCATACTTTACCGCTGCTCCCACTCTGAATGAATCCCTCTGGCTGATCCATATAGACGTTCTCTTCTAAATTTCCATTTAGAAAGGCCGTCTTTACGTCCATCTGCCAGATTTCATAATCGTGGAAGGCAGCAATAGCAAGAAGGACCCGAATGGATTTCAGCATAGCCACTGGAGAAAAAGTTTCGTCATAGTCCAAACCAGGTCTTTGACGGAAACCCTTTGCAACAAGTCTAGCCTTATAGGTTTCAACCTGTCCATCTACACCAATCTTCTTTCTGAAGATCCACTTGCATCCTACGGGTTTCACCCCATCTGGAGCAGTGTCCAAAGTCTATACTTTGTTAGTATACATGGACTCCATTTCGGTCCGCATTGCATCCAGCCATTTTACCGAGTCACCACTCTGAATGGCTTGCTGGAAGCTAGTAGGGTCGTCATTATCAATGACGCAGTCTTCTCTATCCCCGTCTATGAGAAAACCGTAGTATCTCTCGGGCGGATGAGACTGTCTACTACTTCTGCGGATAGGCGCTGGTATGTCCCTTTCTTCTGAAACATCTTGTTCTACCAAACTTTCAGTAACAGCTTGTGGTTCTGGAATTTCTTCCAGTTCTACTGCGCTCCCACTCTTCTGATTTTCTAAAAATTCAGTTTCTAAGAAGCGGGCATGACGAGAGACAAAAACCTTTTGTTCCTCTGCATAGTAGAAGCAATATCCCATGGAATTCTTTGGATATCCCACAAACTTACACTCTACTGAGCGTGCCTCGAGCTTGTCCGGATGCTGCTTTTTTACAAAAGCTGGACATCCCCATGTCTTCAGGTATTGAAGATGGGGTTTCTTCCCACTCCACATCTGATATGGCGTGGTAGGCACAGTCTTGGTTGGAACCTTGTTCAAAAGATATGCCGCTGATTCTAGCGCATAACCCCAGAATGATCGCGGTAACTCAGCCTTACTCATCATGGAACGAACCATATCTAATAGGGTTCGATTCCTCCTTTCCGATACACCGTTGTGTTGTGGTGTGTATGGAGGAGTAAGCTGAGAGAGAATCCCTTTCTCTTTTAAGTAACCCAGGAACTCGGCACTTAAGTATTCACCACCTCGATCAGATCTCAGTGTCTTAATACTTTTGCCTGTTTGGTTTTCCACTTCATTCTTGTATTCTCGGAATTTCTCAAAGGCCTCGGATTTATGCTTCATCAAGAAGATATGTCCATACCTAGAGAAATCATCCGTAAAAGTAATGAAGTAGGAATAACCACCTCGCGCATTTGTAGACATCGGACCGCACACGTCACTGTGTACGAGTCCTAAGAGCTCGCTCGCTCTTACTCCGTGTCCAGTAAACGGAGTCTTTGTCATCTTTCCCATGAGACAAGATTCACAAGTGGCATAAGATTGATATTCGAACGGATTCAAATATCCTTCTCTATGTAACTTTGTTAACCGTGTTTCATTGATGTGACCTAGTCTACAATGCCATAAGAAAGCCTGATTTACTTCTGGAGACTTTCTTTTAAGTGTGTTCTGGACATTGAAAACCTGAGCTTGATTCAATACGTATATACCGTCATCTAATGTACCGGACCCAATCAGAACTTGATTTAGGTGGATGTGAACTACATCGCTTACGAATGTAAAGTCATATCCCTCTCTAGAAAGTGAGGACACGGATATGATATTACAAGTCAAACTAGGTACATACAGACAGTTACGTAGAATCAATATCTGCCCACTTGTCAAACCCAGGCGATATTCTCCCACGGATTCAGCATCCACGCTCATTCCGTTTGCAACTCTGAGAGACAAATCACCTATCCTTATAACTTTACGGTTTCTCAAAGCATGTAACGAATTACAGATATGAGATCCTGCTCCGGTATCTAGTACCCAGGAAGTAGAGTTAATTGACAAACAGTTCTCAATTACAAACACACTTGAGGCCGAAGCCACAACATGCTTCGAATCCTGGCTACTGGCTTCCAAAGCCCTGCAATCCTTCTGCCAATGTCCATTCCCATAACAATAGGAATATCCCTCCTTACCTATACCAAGTCCCGAAACTGTTTCTCTTCCCTTTCCTCCTACTTTGCTGACACCGTATATCGGCTTTGTAGAGGTCTTCTTCTTTTCACCCTTTGTTTTCGCCTTGGATGAAGAAGAAGAAGAAGGTCCCCTATTAAGCAGAGCTTGTGTCTCCCTGGTTTCTTTCAGGGTGTAAGTAGAGGGTAGGGACTGTGGAAATAAGTCAGTGTATGACCTGTTTCCCAACGTGGTCTCCAGGTCCTTGAGCTTATCAATATAGGTAGTCATCGTAAGGACGTCGTCCCTTACAGATAACCCGTCAGCCGACCTCGCTTGAATCAATTCGTTCGAGGCCTCATATCTTGCGATATGAGATTGCTCTCCATATAAATCTTTGTTATGGAGAAAGATGGAAACAGAGTCTATCTTCTCGTGCTGCTTCTGGTATCTACCATCAACTGAAGCCAACACGAGGCACTTGGCTTTCGCTTTATTCTTTTCCTTTGTCTGACGGATATCCATATCCGCGACGGTGGAAACTGGACCTGGGACGGTGGGATCTTGAGTAGTAATAGGGTGGTCCAGCTTGTCATAGGCAATGGTCATCTGGAAAGACCTTTGCCAGTCAAATAAGTTAGATTCAGTCATCTTGTTATCTAGATGTAACCTAGTCACGGTCACAAGGTCGCTGCAATGAGAGAGAGAGAAGAAAACACTTTAGCATGATACTCTTGCAAGTTTAGATTGGTTTTTAATTTATCTAAACTGGATGGCTCCCACTGTTTCTCGAATCCTTCCTCAAACCATAAAAGAAGAATTAGCCAGGACTATTCTCACCGTACAATACTTGCTTAACCGTTCAGCCAGGCTGGTGTCGATACTTCGAGGGAGGTTTTCCAACACTTTCGCGAAGTTCCTTAATTAAATAACCTCTTTTCTCTGGGGGCGTAACCCCGCTGACACTTTTCTGGACACCTACTAGGTTTATAGCATTGATCGTTAAGTGATGAATATCCTGATAAGTAGCATATACTCACAGTAGGATCGGGATCCAAATATCATCGTCTGATAATGTTGTAGGAATTCTACCAACATTCATCAAACTCAAAATGGTATGCACCTCTTTGCAAATTTCAGTTTCTTTAGAAATTCCCGATATAAGTTTTTGCCCCATGTTCTTATGACCTTGACGAAAGCCAACAAATCATAAAACACATGTCAAGTTCTGCCCATCATTATCTTGTTAATTTGAACCCACCCGTATATACCCTTGACGAAAGCCAACAAGGTTATACGACTGTCCCAAACCAACTCATCTATCTATGCAACAAATGAATACCCCAGCAGCTACCAAACACTATGCCTTGACGAAAGCCAACAAGCATAGCTTGAATACTACTGACCATCCATAAGAAATGACGGAGGGCTACGACTGGTTTTGGCGAAACCGTGAATGTAGTGAACTTGATATAACCGAAGGAACCTGATAGCTTTTAAAAGGAGTGGTTAAAGCTCCGCATTTAAAATATCTGTTTTTAAAATAACCGAGTGGTTTCTTTTAAATTGTTCCAACGATTTAAACTTGGTTTATTTTCTTTGCATTATAGATAATGCGTCCCATCATTAACCTATCATTGCAGAAAACAACGAAAATACAACGTCCTCTTATGCCATCCGCATTCGCCACGGGGTCCCGTCATCACCCGTTAGGTTACTTAACTAACGACAGAGCGGGGGCTGGGCTAGCGCGGGTGTAAAACATAAGTGACGTCTAAATAGCTATCATAAATATAGATATTTTACATTCGTCTGACGCAATGATATACATTCCAGAACACAGATGAACTTAATTGGATTTGCAAGCAATCTGTATTTCTTTTGAGCCTGCAAGAAAAGACAGATTACACAGTTGTGATAAATAGCCATTACCCCACCCTCGACCCCTACGGGTACGGCAAACTACCCACCCGGCAGTTTGTGTACCCCACCTTGGGTCAGTCCTAGGAGCAAAAACAGTAAAATGAAATAATACATCGGTGGCTACAACCGCAACCTGGATGTGCCCCGCAAAATAATATTACAACAAATTACATTTACAACAAATGAATTAAATAATAACCCATTGCTAAACCCCGGCTATACACCACAACAGTCCAATTACAGTTCATATGCACAAACAGATAAAACCATTTCAAAAATATGCAACCCCCTGCCAACTGACATACTAGCAGTTAGGGGAGGTTTACGAACATATTTATCAATCACAGATATAATCCAATATGCAAATACTGTACAATTTCGATCGATTAAACATCTTTAATATTGCTCCAAAAACTGCTCTGTAAAACTGAAACCTGAGCAAAATTAAAATATACCAGAAAATCCCAAATATTACAGAGAACAATCACCAGAAAAATGAGTCCCTGGATCGTCTAATCGGCGGCGGAAGCGCGGCGGATAGGTGCTATCCGCCGCGGATCCGCGGCGCCGTAGGCGATTCAGGGGACCAAATTTTTTGTGTGTTCTACTGGTGTCATCTTAAGCTTTCTGAACTCACCTGAAAAATTTTTGGACATCATTTTAAATTCGACAAAAACTTGACAGTTTTAGGGTTTTCCGGCTTCGTTTTTCCGTTCGAAATTCGTACAAATTTGTAATCAAGTTATTTATTGTTTAGCGAGGCTCTGATACCACTGTAAGTCGATGTACTACACCCCAGAACTTGTGGGGAGGCGGAATTTTCAAAAACGAACTTGTTTAGTGAACGAACATCGACTAACCGCTTAAATCGAAGCTAAACTATAAATAACCAAACACAAAGTGTTTCTAAACTACTGTGTTTAGGGATTATACCTAATGAACCAACTCCTTCGTCTTTACGAACTCCTTGTTCTCCTCGGCCTTCTCGAAGTAGTAGACGATCCACCCGAGAGCAAAACTCCAAGCTTAGCCTCTAAACTTGAGGCAACTAACCTTCTTGGATTGCTAATCGAAGAAGATAGATTGAGATAGAGTGATGGTTATGGATTGTTTAGTCTTACTAACCCTTGTTCTCAACTCATGAGAGGGGAGGATTAGTCTTTTGAAGAGGGAGAGCTTGAGGAGAGAGAAGATGATAATAATAATGATAAGAGAATAGTGAGTCAAGAAGATATATATCTAGCATTTCTTTTTTCAAGAAAAGAATAAGAAAAGAATTTAGCAACCATGCTAGAAAATATCTTGTGATGATTCATTAGAATGACAAAAGACTTCTATGAATCATCAAGGTGACTCACTAATCACAATCATTTCATATGCCACCTTAACCTCCTTAGTCACCACCTTCTAGAAGCTTCCCGCATAATTACGAGAACGCCCCTCCTTTCCGCAAAAATACGGAAAAACTTTAGACTGTAAAAATCCAATAACCGGATACCAGTAACTGGCTTAAACCAAAGCCGACTGGTAAAAACTGTCCGGAAGTCGTACGCGCGTAAACGCACGTATGCGTCCGAACCCTTGTCGTAAAACCATACGACCTCTATATCGTTTCGCCTGGAATAGGAAACTCTCTGTGTGGGACTCTAGAGACTCGACTACTACGCTGGCAGTGGGTTTAACCACAGACCGCAAGCGGCACTAGCTGTACGTAACGGTCCCCAGGTAGTTGTCGATAAGAAGGCCGATGAGGAAACCCATCCGGACTCCTACTGAGTCTGATGTGACAATCTCCATACAGTCCGGTCCGTTCGTCCAAGACTATCGCATATCGGGCCTAGGGGGCGGCAAGCGTCAGTCCCCTAATAGCGGTATAAGTCGTGTCGGAGGGAAGCCCATTACACCCTGAGAAACTATTGGAACCTACCAGCAAATCTCACTTGCCCTGGCCAGGGACTTTGCGTAATGGCTCTCTGACACAGCGCGATATCTACTCCCAATACCGGGAGGGACGAATCCTGTCTAACCGCCACTGCCTCCAAGTGCTCGGGACTGCACCCAACTGCTACCTGTTTGCACGACTCCTTTGAGCCGTGGTAGGGTAGCAATCTAAGAACAGTGGGACACACTCGAGGCGAAGTAGCAGTGTCAAGTCTGCGGACTACGCTGTACTCATGTCACCTGGGAACTGTTCACTGACGACTGGTATAAAACCAACCAACAGTTCCCTGTGAGTCCTGTCCGGTGTACCCGTAACCTAACGAGCACCTGTATACTATCTCCAGTACGACGTACTGACGGCTGTGGGACAGACCATCTCCCCAACTGGGATGAGAAGCGTACACACTAGTCTACTCCGGAGTATCGCTGCTCTGTCTCGATAATCCAACGACCAAGGACCTGAATAAGGATGTGCTTGTAGACTACCCAGCCCCCACTAGTGTGACTGCCATCACAACGCTGGTAGACAAGCAAGATCCTAAGAGCTCTATCAATACGTACACTCACATATTAAGATAGAAAAACCAAGTAGCATACTACCATGTTTAGCAAGACTGTTATATACATGTGAATATCCCAAGCTTCCATTAAGTAATATACAAACTAGTATGATACAGTAATGGCCTTCTAGGGCATAAACACTAACATCCTTTGGGAGACGGTTATCATTCCAGGCTTCAAAGGTGACATGGATGACAGAGTGATTGTCAGAGTTATAGTTTTCCCTCTGACGAGGGACAGTATTATGGACAGGTGGTCCAAGAGGATACTGTGGGAGGCTTGGTGCAGGATACTGATTAGGTTCAGTGATCGATACAGTCTAAGAAGTTTGGATTTGGAGTTCATTTATGAACTAGGTCCCATCAGATATCCAGACATATTCTAAGACAGGTATTACTCAATTCGGGAGATGGCTTTCTCCGCGAATTTGAGATTAAGAGAGATATAGAAAGAAACTTCTAGGCGGATCCACTCACTGAAGCTATTTCTCGAACACAATAGTTTTACAAACGGGCTTTGTGAAACTGATTAGTAGAGGAGTTGGATGTTCGGTTTCACACGGGCTGTGAGTAGTCGACATCGCAATAATTAGCCTTAAGTGCAAGTGGGAGATTGTTGGAGATAGTGCCCTCAGAGTCAATTATTGGATCGCAGGTACGTGATTGCAATGATTGCGGAGGATCTATACCAGTAGGACAGTCTTACTCGAGATGATAGTATGCTATCTGGTTTTCCTTTATCATTCGTGTACATGTTCAGCTGACTGATTACATGTTACACTTTGATAGAGCCCTTAGGATCTTGCTTTACTACCAACAGTATGATGGCGATCATATACGTGAGAGTTGGGTAGTTTATATGCATATCCTTAATTGTGGTCCCTAGTCGTGGGAGTTTCGAGACAGGGCATCGATACTCCGGAGTAGACTAGTGTATACAGTCGGGACCCCGACGAGGGGCGGTGGCCGGTCTCACAAGCCACTGGTGTCATTTGGATCACCTAAGATGTATACAGGTGCTCATTGGGTTATGAGTACACCGGACAGGACTCGCCGGGAATGTGCTAGTTGGTATTATACATATCGTCATATAGCAGTTCCCTGGTGACATGTGTACAGGTTAGTTCATCGACCTGAGGTCGTCATTTGTCTCGTGTGAGTTCCCACTGTGCTTTGATTTCTACCCTACCACGGCTCAAAGGAGTCGTGCAAACAGGTAGTTTTGGGGTACAGTCCCGAGCCACATGGAGGCACGTGAGCGGATCGGCAGGGGATTCGTCTCTCCCGGTATTGGGGACGAGATCGTGCTGTGTCTAGGAGAGCCATTACACAAAGCCCACGGCCGTGGCAGGAGATTTACTGGTAGGTACTCCAGTAGTATCTCAGGGTGTTATTGGGCTACACTCCGACACGACTTATACTGCTATTGGGGGTCTGACGTTACTAGCCCTCTAGGCAGATATGCGATACTCATAGACGAACGGACCGGACTGTATATACATTATCACTGTTAGGCTCAGTAGGGTTTCCGGATGAGTTCGCTCATCGGCCTCCCTTGAGGTCAGTCCATGGGCAGCCGTTACGCATTGCTAGTGCCGCTGACGGTTTGTGGTTAAACCCACTGCCAGGGTACTGACGAGTCATTAGAGTCCCCCACAGAAAGTTTCCCAAGTTCGGGAGAAACGTTGTAGAGGCCGTATGGTTTTATGGCAGGGTTCGGAAAATGCACGTGCGTTTACGCACGTGTCATTTTTCGGGCAGATAATACTGGTGGGCTTTGGTTTAAGCCGGATCCGAGTATTATATTGAGTAGATATATTATCTTTGTCTCAGTTGCATTTTTATTCGGTCGTAATACAAATGCGGGTATATTTATACAGTTATGGGGTTATCCTGAAATTCGTTTCGGGATCACTTTTGGAAGTTGCCAGTTTCCAGTTTTCTATCAGCCGTCTTTTAACATTCGGTTAAAGACGGATTTATCTTTTCTTGGATGAGGGTGAGTCATGCTTCTAGAAGGTTCTAGAAGAGGTGACTAGGTTTGAATGGTGTTGGTGTTTCATTGGTTGCTTTTGGTGTGTTCACACTTTGTGTTCACACTAGAGATATTTTCTTGTGTTCACACTTGATATTTTTCCTTATGGTCACCCTCTTCCCTCCCACACTCACCCCCCCAATTGCTATATATGGCCGGCCCCCTCCTCACTCTCACACTCTCTCTCACTTGATGGTTGTAAAAGATTATGATAGATTTTGGGGTGTATGGAATTTCACAGCTCATATCATTCCATCACCCGATTCCCATGGCAACTTCATTAACCGTTCGTCCATAGCTTTGGACGGAACGAGACAAAGTCTTCTACTCATTCTCTACATCAATCTTGGTCGTCTCTTTTGGCAAACTTGACGACCGAGTTGCCTCGAGTCAGAGGCGGGAGCCCGTTTAAAGAATCGTCGACGTGGTGCCACCTGGACGAGCAGATCGGAGATCGACGAGATCGGAGCAGCCGCAACGGAGCGTGGGATGATGGTTAAAAAACGAAGGACTCGGATCGTTCGGTATAACCTTTCTACACTCTTTACAGTTTGTTAGTTTAGCAATAATGGCAGATCCGGGTTAAAGTATATGATAGCGCCAGTTAAAAGTTTTTTGTTCCGCATTTGGCGTCTGTAGACGGCCGGGGCGCTACCGTAGACTTACAGTGGTATCAGAGCCTCACCATTTTGGTTTACTAACTTGTGCTAACGCGTTTAAAATATCGATCGGACCGGATATCGAAAACCGCAAAAATTCAAGTTCACAGTTTCTGTTGATTTTTAAAGGGTTCCAAAAATTATTCTACATATCATAGAAAGTTGTGCAGGGTTTTATAAGCACACCGTACAAATTTAGGCACGTGATTCGACAAGAACGCCGCGGAATCGCGGTCAAACCTATGGTTTGACCGAGCATCCGCGGCCATTCTGTGAGATCATGGCCCCAAATTTGCACAGTGGGTTCTTCTCTGGAAATTGGGGATTTTGGTATATATCTTTTGGGCCCAGATTTTGTTACTGTTCAACAGATGTTCGTGGGGCCCACTTCGTGATATTTAGTCGATCGAAATTTAAACATGTTTGTTTACAGTGCTTACATTATATCTCCGACCGGGAATGTCATTTGATCGGTAAACCGCGTCTGATTGCTATAGTTCTTTTAGACGGGTTTGCGAACGTGACATTCGCGTTGATGTTCTGTGTTGTGCTGTGATGTTGCGGATTTGTCGTGGTGGACAGCAGTGTGCAATGGTAGTGCAGTTTGGATTTAATTGTACATTTGATATTGCGAGGCGAGCGTCCAACATATGGACTGCCGTCACTGCCTGTTGTATAATATTCTTTTGGGGCACGACCAGGTTGCGGTCGATGTACCTGTTGTACTATTTTTCCATTTCTGTACTAGGTTTTACCCCGCGACGGAGTGCACGGATAGCCGGGTTCTGAGGGGCAACGGGTCCGCATCTCATGGCTTTGAGAGGCAGAGGGGCCCTACTCTAGAATTGGCAGACTATTCGCCGCACTCGTAGGGGGTACAGGTTGACCCAAGGAGGGGTGCCCAAGATTACCGGATTCCGTGAAGTGCAGGGTGGTCCATTCACTTTGCTGTAAGGAGATGCCTCGCTTCAAGTTTTGGCGGGTAACTTGCCGCACCCGTAGGGGTCTAGGTTTCATTGCATAGGCTATCCACACGACAGGGGAACGTCGGGTTTCAGCAGCGGCTCTGTGAAACCCGGGGATCCCAGATTATCTGTATTGTTCTGTGATGCTTATTACTTTTCTGTAATGTTGCATATTATCACGCCTGGAGCGATTATTGTATATTGGTTTATATACTATTAGATGTTGTATATGTTTTACACCCGCGCTAGTCCAGTCCCCGCTCTGTCGTTAGTTAAGTAACCTAACGGGTGATGAGGGACCCAGTGACGAATGCGGATGGGATATGCGTACATTTTATTTTCGTTCTTTTCTGGTGTGATTGATTGATGGGACTGCGTTGATTCTGATCAATGCAAAGTAAAACAAACCTGTTTGCAGTTGTTGGAACAATTTAAAAAGTGTTATTACAAAGACGTTTCCTTTTGTTTTGCATAGCGGTATTCAGTGGAATATCCTGCACCTCATTCGACGGGGCAAGGGCCGATATCCCTTCACCGGGACTAACCCCTTGGGCAGAAGTTTGTGTCAGGGTAATGACTTCACTATAGTCGATTACAAGTTGCTTTGCATTGCGGTATTCAGTGGAATATCCTGCACCTCATTCCACGAGGAAAGAGCCGAGATCCCTTCACCGGGAATGACCTCTTTAGCAAAAGGTTTTCGCCACTATATTTTAAAAATCTATCAGGTTCCCTCAGCGATATCAAGTTCACTACGTTAAAGGTTTTTCGCCAAAAACCAGCCGTAGCCCTCCGTCATTTCTTTTGGGTGTTCAGTAGTATTCAAGCTATGCATTTTAGCCAAAGTTAAGGCATAGTGTTTGGTAGCTGCTGGGTATTCATTTGTTGCATAGATAGATGAGTTGGTTTGGGACAGTCGTTCTGCCATTTGGCCAAAGCCAGGGGCATGTGCGGGTGGGTTCAAATTGACAAGATAGTGACGGGTAGAACTTGGCATGTGACTTATGACATTTTGACCAAAGCCAAGGTTATAAGAGCATGGGGCAAAAATCATATCGGGAGTTTCTAAAGAAACTGAAACTTGCCAAGTATGCGCATACCTTCTGGAGTATGAGTAACGTGGATGCATTCCATCACGTTATCATGCGATGAGAGTTGGATCCCGATTCCCACTGATGAGTTGGTTTATTCTTCGGGTGATCCCGATTGATTCTTCTTTCAGGTTTGGGGGAGAATTTGACAGGACAGTGGGAGGTTTCCGGATTAGATAAAGTGATAACCATTCTGATCTAGGTTAGAGTGCACGCAGAGTGTTTTTTTTCTCTCTCTTTGGCAGCGACCTTTGACCGACCCTAGACTATGACTCAGTGACCAAGTTGACCGAATCTTCTTAAAATACTGGCTTTTGGATTGTCTGAGTTGCATAAGTCATTGCCACTCATTCTTTTACCCTTTGAATTTCTCAGAACGGCCTTATTACTACGGACATCCACTTCCATTGGATAGATCCATCGTATGGTTATATACGAACTCGAAGGGACTTCTTCGAGGATGGATCAAGGTTCAGGAGAAATAGGATGGATCACGGACAGTTGGACACTATATTGTGCAGTAGCCAAACAGGATTGATCTGAGGGCAGTACCTAAGTATTTGCATGCATTAAAAAGCTTAACCAGAGGTTTTCAAAAAGGAGCTATAGTCTCACTATTTTCTACGTGTCCGTGAGCGACACGAACGTTTATAAAGGAAAACCTTTTGGGATAATTAGGAAAACCTTTTGGGATAATTTAGAAAACGGCGGAACGCATATTTAGCAAAACATATATGAATGTATATTTACTACTTTACAAATGAGCGTACGTCACTTTTGCTGTGAGTTACGCATCACACGGCGATTCAGAAAAGATTTTGCATGTATTTTATTCAGATTTTGGAGTTTTTCAAGAATGCGTACTATACACGTATTATAGTATTTGACTAGTGTACATTGGATCTCTGTAGTGGATTTCGAGATTTGTATCTCCATTCTAACTCTGATAATATGCGTGCAAATCCGATGACTTGCGTAATGCTTGACGGAGTTCGGTTTTGAGTTTTATACTCGTTTTCAGGCAGACGCGATGCGCGGTGCTATTTCTGTATCTTCTGTGATTTTGGAGCCCCGTTGATTTGAGTTGATTATTGAAATGTTTTGGTATTTGAGGGTTTAAATTTAAATTCGGGGACCGAATTTATTTAAGGGGGAAGATTGTAACATTTCAGAAAAATATAAAATATTATTTTTGGAATTTAATATTACAATAATATTTTTCCCGAAAACTGTCCGATTTGCGAAATTGGGGTTTTTGAAAAAAGGTATAAATATATACCAATATTTGTGAAATAAATGGAAATTAAAATGATTTATTCGTTTAAAAATCGATTAGTGCACTGCTAATCGCGATTAGGCCAAATCCGTGTTTTTACAGTTTTCCGTGGCTAGCGCACCATGTCATATTGCATTTGGTTGCATGTGGTTCATTTGTGTTATTAGTTTCATATTGTGTTTTGGTTTTGTGAGGGAAAAAGAAAAGAATAAGAGAAAGGGCAATAGGGTAAATTAGTGAGAGAGAGGGTGAGAATAAAGAAGAGAGAGAGGGCAGCCACATCTTTCCTCCCCCATTATTTCCTTCTCCTTCTTCTTCCTCACTTCCCTCCACCTTCACCCCATGATATAAACTCAAAATATTCATCCAAACCCTAAACCCATTTCATTAAAGTTGATCCCCTCTTCACCCTCTACATTTTGGACCCATCAATGTTGGATTTTGAGGACTTGGGACTTCTAGGGTTTTGTTTGGTGGCATCCATGAGGTATAATCCCTTCCATTTAGTTTAGTTTATGTTTTCCTAGCATTCTGGTTAGTTAGAATTGGGTTAAGGTGTGGATTTGTGAACTTGGAAATTCCTAGAGAAGGGTTTGAGTGTTGTGTGGATTGGGTGATACCTAGTGGCTGTTACTAAGCCCTAGAGACCAATTCTTGACCTGGACCAGTGACCAAACCCCAAAATATGAACTTTAGATTCGTCGATATCGGGTTTTTGTGGATTTAGTGATGGTATTTAGAGATTTGGGATGACCCGAGACAACCATAAAAGAAGTTCCCATGACCATGAGACGTGCAGGCAACCATGAACCACCACCTGAAACCCGAGCCCAATATCCCCTAGTCTGGTCGCAGATTTATTGCTATAGGCCGCAAATTTCAGCCAAGTTGGAGTGAAACCTTGTGATTTTTGGTCTGGGGCATTGTTATCCTATATCTAGAGCAACCCCATATGCAAAATTGGCTAATTTTACCTGATGGAAAATCTGGGAGCACACTGGCGTGATTTTTTTGTTATGTTTCCCGTATTTTGAATGTTTGGTTTTGGTATTTGATATTATTTTGGTTGTTGGATGTTTGTACATCGACAACAAGGGTTGTTTGATTGTTTTTGCATGCGTAGGCCATAGGTTTTAACCCATGAGCACGCCGTGTGCCGTATCGGTTTTCCGAACTCGATTTTAATAGTATTTGCGATTGTGTTGATATTGTAGGTACCTTCGCGTGGATTCCGAGGCGAAGGAGCGTGGCGCCATCGACTTCAGCAAGCAAGGATCAAGGTGAGTGGATCTATATCCACAGGGGAAGTCGGGTGGATGGCGTATAGCACCCCCGCAAGTTTTTGATGGAAACCGATTCATAGTATATGGTTAAGGAAACCTTTAATAGGAAACTATAGATAGAGTTAAAATATAGTTAGAGAAACTATATTGAAACTAAAGGATAGTTAGAAGTGATATGATATGGCTAATATGTGATGACGGGATTTGAGGATGATGTTGATGATATTTCCGTTTAGGGTATTATAGGACTAGATAGCTGACGTAGGTGTGTCATCCGAACCATACCTATTTCTAAACTAAAGAATCGTATGCATCTTTTAAACAGATACCTTGAGGGACGTTACGGATTTTCAAATGATATATTTTCCTTAAAAACACCGTAGCCCTACTTTCAAAACTACGATTCGCATCTTTTAAAAACTGATGTGTGGTTCGAGTGTGTATGTTAGATTAGATACGTATGCTTATAGAAAGGTAGATTGTATATATGACTTTTGATTCGATGTGAGATATAAATGTGATGAAAAGAATGTACGATGGGATATGATGACTTGGGATATGTTAGTATACGGATGAGAGTCGATTGAGATGATTGATACCTTGCCGGTCCCCTGATATGAGATTGTTATGGATGTGACTTGGGACATAGGTACATGGATATATATATGTATACATGTTGTGAATCATAAATGATAGGCCGTACGTGACATTAGGCCGTACCCTCATTGTCGTATAGGATGATAGGATCCCTATTGGTTTAATGCCGCCGTACGATGATTTTCCGTAGGTGATGAGTTTGAATTGATGATTGATCCATACCCTTGACTAGAGGATGTCGTACGATGGATTATACCGTACGTGATGTTATGAGGCTGGATGCCGATTGATAGATTCACCGACTCGGTCATATTAGATACGTGTATCTGTCAGCATTTGTATATGATTTACCTTATGCTGCTTCCATGTTATTCTCATCGCATTGCATAAACCGGTGCTAGTACACTTACACCATTATCGATGATGCGTATGTTACACGTACACAGATTTGCCGGCTCACACACATCATCATCGATAATTGCCATATCACTACACAGTAGGATTGCTGCATCATGATATGACTCCTTGCATGATTTACCAGCTATAGTTGCATATGCACCTTTATACGATATTGCATTTGACTTTGGATAAACTGGGAACCGCATGATATATTTTAAAACTGGATTCATTTAAAAGAGTGGTTTTCCCTTGATATGTGCATATTACTATTCCATGCTCCATGATATACGGATATGCTTACATTCTGTTATATGTCGCATACATCATGCTTTACGATTATACGCATTGAGATATGCTGTTTTCATGAGATTTCTGGATTTGAGAACCGTGGTTATTTCAAAAAAAAAGTATGTATTGTTTTAAAAACCCGGTTTCTCTTGATATGATATTTCAGTGCGTCCACCATGTGTTTTCTCGGTTCTGAGACATGTGATATGTGAAACCCGATTCGAGGAGGCGGATGATCCGTTTGCGGGTTCATGGTGGACCCGGTATGGTACGCCGGGGCGAGAGAGAGATTTTATGTGGATGACGATGAGCCTGGCAGAGGGACTACTACCTACCGTTATTGGTTGGGCCTGGCGGTTATTCGGACCGACGGAGCCCGAGAGATGGATTTGGGGCTGACCCGTCTGCCGGAGCCCGCGGGCCGATCCCGCAGACGGAGCCCGAGGGCCGATCCGGACTGACGGAGCCCGATATATATGAGGATTTACGTGTCGATGCTGGGCACGGGTTTCATGATGTTTTCGAGTGTCGATGCTGGGCACTCAGGTTCCATGATTTTGATGTGTCGCGGGGGACACCCATTGATTTATATCCTCATATTTACATGCATATGTTTTTATGATATTTACTTGCATGATATTGTTGTATCATTGGTTGGCACATGGACGAGATCCACATGCACACATACATTGATTATATAGTTGGACGATATCCACATACATACAGACATCGATCATATGGTTGGACGATATCCACATACATACAGACATCGATCATATGGTTGAATGACATCCGCATACATATAGGTATTGACTACATTGTTGGCACATATACAGATACGGTCACCCTAGATATCATAGTAGTACCTTTATAATTATTCGATTTCTACTTGTTGATGTTTTTCTACTCACGAGTTGGCAACTCACCCCCGTTGTGCCACAGTTCTTGCAGGTTGACCGCACGGATCAGTAGCGGCATCGCTGGCACATAGCTACTTTTAGGTGGTTTGCTTGGTAGGTGGGACATTTGTATCTTACCCACTCTTGTATTTATATTTCATATTGTATCTAGTCAACTCCATCAAATCAAACTAGTATTTGTATAAGTAATGAGACTTAGCAAGACTTGTAGTGTGAGACTTGAGCGATGGGTTTTATGTTCGCTTTTGGGGTTTATCTCTTGCTTATTTCTTTATCTTTTGTGGTGATCTTCACCGTTGAGCGTCGTATACTTATATATACTGTCTTGCGTGGTTGTGATCCGCCGGTTGGCGAAGAGCTAGCTCTCGCTTGGGGATGCCTTTATTTTATCATGTATTGTAGTTTTAGATCAAAAAATACAAAGAAGGTGCTGCCCAAATTTTTAAAAAACGAAACATGTTTTCAAACTAGTAAATTTCACTTGCATTATTTATGTCCCTTTTTCCATGCATTTATGAAAACTTGATTTCATTATACTTTTATTTCAAAACTTCACCTCTTTTATTTTCTTAAAAAGGTTTAGATTTCTGGGTTTCGGCTTACTTGAATTACGTTACGCCTTTAGACGTTGCGTGATTCATGTGCTGGTTACGAGCTAATATTTCGGGTCGTGACATGTAGATAGTGGGAGCAGCGAAAGCATATGCAAGCTGCTTAAATCAATCTACAAATTAAAGCAGGTATCGCGGAGCTGGAACATCTGTTTCGATGAAGCTGTCAAAGAGTTTGACTTCATCAAAAACGTAGATGAATCTTGTATATAGAGAGTAAGGTTGTCTTCCTCGTATTTTACGTGGATGACATACTCTTGATAGGAAACGGTGTTCCTATGCTACACTCGGTCAAGCTCTTCTTATCACACAAGTTCTCCATGAAAAAACTAGGTGATGCCTCCTACATCCTGGGGATTAAGATCTATATAGACAGATCTAAGAGGATGTTGGGATTGTCCCAATCCAGGTACATAGACACCATACTAAAGAGGTTCAGTATGGAAGATTTGAAGTGTGGTAATTTACCCACTTGCTCAGGAATCGCTCTCTCCAAAGAGATGTCACCCAAGACTGATTTGGAGAGGGCTCGCATACAAGGGATACCCTATGCTTCGGCAGTCGGGTCAATCATGTATGCGATGTTGTGTACTAGACCGGATGTATCTTACTCGCTAGGTGTTGTGAGTAGGTATCAATCAGATCTTGGAGAAAACCACTAGACAGCTGTGAAGAACATTCTTAAGTACTTGAAAAGGACTAAAGAAATGTTCTTCGTGTATGGTAACGGTGAACTTCAGGTGGAGTCCTTTACCGATTCGAGCTTCCAGAGTGATAAGGACGACAGTAAGTCGGTCTCGGGTTTTGTATTTACCCTCAATGGATGGGCGGTATGTTGGAAGAGTTTCAAGCAAGATACCGCAGCAGACTCGACGATGGAGGTTGAATACATCGCTGCCAACGATGCTGCCAAAGAGACTGTCTGGATAAAGAAGTTCATAGCTGAACTTGGTGTGGTTCTATCCATTGAGCATCTAATACCTGTGTATTGTGATAAAAATGGAGTTGTGGCATTGGCCAAGGAACCCCGGTCCTATCAGAGATCCAGACATATTCTTAGACGGCATCACCTGATCCGGGAGATAGTTGATCGCTAGGAGATCGAGGTCAGGAGAGTTGACACGGAGGATAACACGGCGGATCCACTCATGAAGGCCCTCCCCCAGACACAATTCGAGAGACTATTTGGGATGTTGGGTATGAGATACTACAACAACTGGCATTAGTACAAGTGGGAGATTGTTAGGGATATGTATGCCCTAGAGGCCATTATTGTACATTGATGTATATTATAGTGGATGCTTGGACATATATATAAAGGACTTTCTTGTTCGACATGATAGTATGTTATCTGGTTACTCTTTATCTTAACATGTACACCTAGTATTATTATACTGTCTCTCAGATACATGTTGATAAAGACCTTAGGGTGTAGGCTTAACTACCAGGACTATGATGCAGATCATACTACTGGGACCTGGGTAGTCCAAAAGCACATCCTTTAATTGTTCCTAGTCGAGGGTATATCGAGACAGGGCATCGATACACCAGAGTAGACTAGTGTGTACGTTTCTTGACCCTGTATAGGGGCGATGGTTGATCCCATATCCATTGGTGTTTGACATCAAAGATTGTACACATGTGCTCATTAGAGAATGGGTACATCGAACAGGACTCGCCGAGAACTCCTTTTTGGTACTATACCTATAGTCAGATAGCAGTTCTCTGATGACACTGGTACAGGTTAGTCTGTAGACCCGAGATCGTCATAGAGTCTTGTGTGGCTCCCACTGTGCTTTGATTTCCTCTTTACCACGGCTCAAAGGAGTCGTGCAAACAGGTGGATTTTGGGTACAGTCCCGAGTCATATGGAGGCAATGAGCGATAGGATGGGTTTCGTCTCTCTCGGTATTGGGAGTTGATGTCGTGTTATGCTCGATTGGTTATAACAGCAAGTCCCTGGCCAGTGCTGTTGATGAGATTTACTGGTAAGTGTTATCAGTAGTTTCTCGAACCGTTATGAGCCGTACATTGGTATGACTTATCAAGTTACTGGGGTCTGACGTTACCACCCCTAGACTCGATATGCGACATATCAGACGAAGAGACCGGACTGTACGGTAAGTGTTACCTATAGGCTTCATGGGAGTTTGGATAAACTTGCTAGTTGATATTCTAATCGCTCAATACCTGGGTAGCCATTACGTCCGGCTAGTACCACTGGAGGCTTGTGGGTGATTGATGTGATCATCACCTACTGCTGGAGTATTGACGAGTCTTTAGAGTCCTACACAGAAGTTTCCTGGTTTAAGCGAAACGAAGTAGGACACATATGCTGATGTGCGGGGGCCAGATTAAATGCGAGTATGTGATACCGTATTCTAATCTGACGGTTATTTGTTATTGGTGAGGTTATATGTGATATAACCGGATTATTAAATCAAGTGTTGATTTGATAATGTGATATACAGATAAATGATATTAGTCGGTTATATATGATATAACCAGATTATTAAATAAAGTGTTGATTTCATAATTTGATATATATTATATTTGATATAATTATATATTAACTAATATTATTAGTTCACTAATTATTCTTCATAATATATATATATATAGTGAATAATGGAGGAAAGAGACCATAGGAGGGAATTTCCTCCTATGGCGTCGAAAAAGTAAGCCTTCCGTCATATTTTCTGACGATTGGAATCCATCATTTTCATCGTTATCATATATGATGTGGGTACGCCAAATTTCATGTGATTCTATAACTTTTTCACCGTTGATTTAGCAATGTAAAAAGTTCTATTTTCGGTAAACCGTTAATTTTGAACCCACTAATTCAACGGTGAAAAGTTGTAGAATCACATGAAATTTGGTGTACCCATATCTTACATGATAACGATGAAGATGATGGGTGCCGATCATCGGAAAACACGATGGACGACATACTTTTTCGATGCCATAGGATGAAATTCCTTCCTATGGCATCTTTCCTCCATTATTCTCATATATATATATATATATATATATATATATATGAAAATGAAGCATGGCATGGATTTCCTATTTTTAGAAAATAGAAAATGAAAAGAAAAATGGAGAGACTTTTGAGAGCATGGTTTAAGGCATGAGTTTTTATATTTGTTTATTCATTTATTTGCCCTATAGAAGCATGGTGCATTATTTGTATTGCATTTTATTCCATACTTCAATAATGTGTGAGCTTGGGGTTACCTTTCTACACTCATTCTTGAGTTGAGCTCATTTTTGCCTTAGTAATTTACTTGAGCTCTTGCTCTCTAGCTCTCTCCATTTTTCCTCACCTCACCTCCAAGCTCAATCCCTCACATGAGTTGTGAACTCTTGAGCTTGTGAGAACCCTAGTGAGCAAACTACACCCCTACTTCACCATCCTAGCTTGAATTAGCAATTTAAACTAGTGTGTTTTCTTCACTAAAGAGTTTAGTGAAGAGATAGCTTGGACTGGTGGGCTTCGGGTGGATCGTCTTCGGCACGAAAATCACGAAGGGAGCTTGTACCATCTTCATGTGGAGCCTAGTGGAGTCGCGTGGATTACAACCCTGAGCATTTGAAGAGAATGACACGATCTACAAAGGTTGTAGTTTCGTTCTCTTAGTATAGTTTTTATGATATCTAGTTTAAACCCTAGTCATCTAGTTAAACATCTTGGTTAGTGTAGATTAGCACTCCGAAATTTTAAAAAACGGCATGCTTGATGCTAGTAAAACCCAGTGGTGGTGCTAACGCACACTTTCATCTAGGACAAGACACATCAAGGTGCGGTATAATTTCATACGCATGGCGTTGGAAGATGGTGAGTTGACATTGCAGAAGATCGAGGGAAAGAAGAATCCTGCAGATATGTTCACTAAAGTTGTAATCAGAGATAAACTGGATCTCTGTTGCAGGTCGGTGAACCTCTCCGAGAATATTTGAACAGGAGAGAGCATATAGAGGAATCGTGTGAAATGTACTAGTTTATTTAAAGTTACAATAGAAGAATCTCCAAGTGGGAAATTGTTGAAGTTGTGGAGTTTCTTCCTCAGACGTCTGAAGAAGAAAGATTCAGACGTCTAAGTATGGACGAAGCATCGAGCCAGAGTGAAGCCAGAAGTCTGACCAAGGAGTGGCAGATGTCTGTCTAAGGTTGAAGCCAAAATCCAGAACGTCGGTAGCCGTCTGACCAAGGAGTAGCAGACGTCTGTCCAATGTTTGTATTTAATACAGAGAGGCGGCAGACGTTTGACGGAGTCATCGTCAGACGTCTGCGCACGGGTTTTCTGTATGAACCGGATACTTTCTATATTTTGTTTAAATCTAATTCAAGTTGGAGTAGGGTTTGGCTGTAAATAGGGTTTGGCTATAAATAGGGTCTCTCATATGGAAAAATCTAAGGCTATTAAATTGTATAGAGAGAATGTGACAGTTAAGAGAGATTAGAGATATTTGAAAGAAATCTCCTAGGATTTGCTTTCGGTGTATTCTTGACTAAAGATGTAGTATAAGTTTTGCAGATTCTGCTCTCCTGGGGACTAGCAATACGATGGATGAATCTCGTAGACAAATACCGTGTCTCTCTCTGATTTGATTCTCTTGTTCTTGTATTGTTATATCTTTCGTTTTATATTGCGTATTGCGTGGTTGGCAATTTTGCTTTCCGTGTATTCTCCTTCTCACCCCAGCAATATAGTCATGTCACGAAATTTGATACTAGCAATTGTCAGGCAGAATTTTTGGACAGGTTACTCTGATGATAGCAGAACCAAAGAGTTAAAAGCTGAACTTCTCACAATCTTCCTCCTAGATTTTGATGCTTCGACATCAGGAAGGAAACACCACAAATATCAGAACATCATATATAGAAAATACAGAAGGTCCAACCTGATCAATATTTCACCCCTTTTCATGTTGGGAAACAGCCTAAATTCAATAAGATCACTTTGGCAATTACACAAATTCACTCTGGAAAAGGAAATATGCATATATTCCCATCGTTTCCGACAGAACAATTTTCTTTTGAATTGTGTAGTTAGTAATGCAATTCATAATTTGTGTTGTAAAATAGAGGTCAATTTTCCCGACATTATCTTTAACATCAGATATAGTGGGATATTGAATGAGTTAGATGTATAATGTTTAATAAATTAAATTTAACATCCCTAGTAGAGTTCAAACTATATCAAAGATGCATGCTGACAGGAATATATATATAGACGCGCGCGCACATTTGCGCATACATATATGCTAATATGCCATTTTTGAAGCTATTAATTGCATGTGTACTGCAAGTTCCATAATATATTACTGCATTATAGCCTTCTTATGTAAATGAAACACAAGGCCTTCTTCAGTTAAGCATCTCTAAAAGAACAAAAAACATAGGATTCCATGACATAGTCCTACTACATATTATTCTACACAGACTAGTAACCTGCTCAATAACTAGTTGTCCTATATTAAGCCTTTACAGAAAATTTCTTACAGAGTACATATCAAGTGTTTAGCTAAGAGATCTACAATGACGCCGAAATGTTTGAAGAACCGGTATTTACCAGTATACCAGTCCGTGGCCGCTACGGTATTTACCGATGTACCTAGCTACAATATATACCAATGTAATGAAGTATTTAAACTCAGTGTAATAAAAAAATTATTATAAACCTAAAAAAAATAGATTTTTACTAAAGTTATAAAAAAACATTTTAATATATCAATGAATACCCGTAGCGATTGAGATATCGGTATGCAGGTTACACTTCAACACTGCGGCTACAGACCCGAAAAAGAAATTTCCAAGAAGGACCCCAATGTCAAGTACTAGCTTGAATCCTTGGGAAGAATAGGCCACAAGATCTAGAGAAGGTAAAACGTTTACTTTGTTGTTGAGAAATGGACAGCAAATTATCATGATGCTGTAAATAATAGAATGAATCAAGGCACACATTTTATTCATTCATGTTGCCCTTCTCTTCAACTCCTTCAAATATTTATATACTAAAATCCACACCAAGATCTCAACCAGGGACCAGGTGAGAGCTAAACAATCTCACCACAACCCACACTAGAGATGGCTCTCACCGTTCATTACTACCTCTCACTAATTCTCCTCCTTTGTATATGCATTGCTTTATCATTCAACAAAATTTCAGCAGTACCACCATCCCTATCCTTAGAGCAAATAGACCCCACTCTCCCTCCTATTGTCTCAACCCAAGCCCCGAAATGCTCGATAATTGCTCTTCAGCAAGATTTCGCAGACACGGTAGGGTCCCCTCCGGCTTCGAGAAATTACACCCAGCCTCCCGAATGCCCATTCCCATGGACACGTGTCGTTCTTGAGCTATCCGTCTCTGCCTCTGACCTCCAGAAATACCGAACCGCCGCGGTTTGGATCGATGGCGCTGAGGTTCTTAGAACCACGACACCTGTCCCTAAAGTCCCAGGCTCATTCTGGAAAATTGAAAAGGACATCACTCGTTATGCTTCTCTTTTAAGACGTTTAGGAACAGGTGAACCGCTTTATATCCAAAAGCTTAAGCTGTTGAGTTCTGGTATCGCAATTTATATCAAGCTAACATAGCACCTAACACTTTCCTTTTTACGACTTGTCAGGGACAGGCGGCGTTATTTCGATGATGCTTGAGAACTCGAACGTGGCTTTGCCGGGGATTTATAGTGCGAATGTGTCGTTGCATTTTTATCGGGCAGGGGGGATGGTGGGGATGAGGAGTAGTGTTGGTGGTGCTAGTGCACATCCTAGTATTAAGGGGCTGTATCATGAGCCTGCTGATTTGATCATTCCGATCTCGAAGGAGAATGGATATTTTGGTTCTGGGTTTTGGTTCAGGATTGAAAATGATACTCATCTTGCATTGTCAGCAATCAGGGTTCCGATGAACTCTTATAGAGCTGTGTTGGAGATGTTCGTGTCGTACCATGGTGACGATGAAAGCTGGTAAGAATTCTTTCCTTATCGACAAAAATAACTTAGATATATGGTAGCTACGCATTCTTTCCTGATCGGCAAAATTTGTAATTGTTTCTCGTTAATGGAAAGCATCTACTTTCATATATCTCAATTAATTCTCACGATGTAGAAACTGAAATGGTTAGAATTCACTTACAACAGGTACACAAACCCCCTAAGAGCAACCTACCTCAACCAAGCCTACAATCTCTCTGCACCAAGAGCCAACGGAGGATTTCGCCAGCTGTATGCTACAATCGACGGCACATTCATCGGCGGCCACGTCCCATTCGCAGTCATATACCCCGGGGCATTCAACCCGTACTTTTGGTCCCCTGTAGCACCAATAGGCGCCTTTGACATGCCAACCTATGATCTCGATGTGACTCCGTTTCTCGGCATGATTCTTGATGGACAAATGCACGAATTCGGGTTCGGGGTGCACGACGCACAATCATACTGGCTAGTGAGCGCGAATCTGCATGTTTGGGTTGATATGTGGTCGGACTCATGCCAGGGTGGTTTGATTCAGCACAACTCACCTCCGGTTAAGTTTAATCGCAATGCTGAGTGGAGGAATACTGATGGACAATCAGAGATCAATGCTGAAGGGCTTCGCAGATTTATTGGTTGGGTAATGCCGAGAATCATTTTTTCAAAAAGTTTAATAGGTTAATGTGAACTAGCTATTTATATCAATCTAGTAGAACTTTTAAGACTCCTTATGTGGGCTTTAGCCACGTTAAAGAGTCGTGTTATGTGGGCTTTGGGCCACATTTAACATGATCATGTGAAATAAGATTAATTGGTTAAGATATGAGAATTATCACAAGTTCACAAGTTTAAGATATGCAATCAACATAAAGAAAAAAAGAATAGCGTTCCTTATGGGCCACATTTTATAATTAAAAAAAAGTTATCATTTGAACATATTACATAAAAAGTGATAATTATGTATTATAGATATCAATGTTGAAGGACTTTGCAGATTTATTGGCTAGGTGCGTTGAGAATCACTTTTCAAAAAAGTTTAATATGTTGAGATGTGAATTAGCAATTTATATCAATCTATTGGTACTTTTAAGACTATTTATGTGGGCTTTGGGCCACATTAAATGATCCCGTGACATAATCATATGAAATAAGACAAATGATTAGGATTTGAGACCTGCGAGAAGATCGTAAGTTTAAGACATGCAACCAATATAAAAGGAGAAGACCAACGCTATTTATAAAATGTATATCAAGCTAACATAACTCTTAATCCATAACAGGTAAGCTCATCAAAAGGCAATGTCACCACCATCGTCCAACAAAAGATCAAGTACAAGAGCCAAATCGAAGTCCACAACAGAGGAGCCATAAAGCAAGTCGAGATAAACAACAAAGGAAGAACCCAAGTCGAGATCGTGAAGGGACACCAGACCCTAGCCCGAGTGCAGCTCCTAATGGAGGCACCATTGCAGGTACAGACCTCGAGCCTTGGCACCGCGGATGGCGCATTGTTTCAGAAAACCCGACTGTTCCATCAACTGGAAGAGATTGTAAACCTGACAGAAGGGCAAGTTATGACGACGAGCACGCTAACAGATCGACAGGACGGTGACGGATCGGCATTGATGCATGACGGGGAGCCGGTTTGGGGGAGCGGGACCACGAGGTCCCAGTATAAGTATAGGGATGAGAACACTTGTTATCTAAGGCAGGTGAATACCGCAGGTGGGCTTGTGATGTTGGATAACAAGAACCCTTCTTGTGCTACAGTTGCCGATGCTTGATTAAAGAGGAGAAAAGAGGTGCTTCATATCTGTGTGAGAATAAGAAGTATGATATGATGGCTTCAGTTTTGAGAGGGGAGTATACTTTGCAGCCTCTTCATGCACTTGTTTCATTCAATAGTTATCAATATAATTGTTTAAATTATTTTGTTTAGTGTTTGCTGCTAGCCTGCTGCTGCTACTTATTTCTTACTTTTTTTCCTCTTTAGATCAAGTGCTTCTCTATTGATATTAGCTTTGTAATCTTCACAATTTGTACTGGGATTGACTCTTAATTAAACTTTTCAATTTTGAAAACTTTTGCAACTCAGAGCATAAGCTGGAATAAGGTTATTTAGGTGAAATGTCACTTCCACCACAATAAAAGACCGAAGTTAATAATTAGGGTTGAGATTTTATATTCTAACACGACTCCATAGGTCGAAGGTGCTTTGGGCCAAAACCATGACTTTTACGCAGCGGCATTTTTAATTTAAATAAAATCGTATTTAATACGCGTCCGGTAGGAACTGAACATGGGTTGCTCTTATATCATATGAAATGTCGCTTCTACTGCACCAAAACTCCGAAATTATGATGAGAGTTGAGAGAATATATTTTATATTCTAACAATATTTTCTCATGGAATGAGTTGAATCTTTAAAGATGGAACCACCAATATTTGCTATTTTATTCAATCTATCTATATATATATATATATATATATATATATATATGGAATGAGTTGAATCTTTAAAGATGGAACCACCAATATTTGCTATTTTATTCAATCTATATATATATATATATATATATATATATATATATATATATATAGAAAAAAGAAAATGGATTTGCAATTTTCTCTGAAAAAGTAAAATAGAACGCCTTTAGAAACAAATATTGAAGGGAAGATGTAGAAATTTGAGCAAAAAAGTTTGTCACAAGCTTAATTACATTATATATAAAGTCATTAGGATGTTAGTTAATTTGAACAAAAATACCAAAAATTCACGGGTTGTGGCAAGTAATTACCAATTTTTTTTGAAAATTACAGGAAACTATTAAGTGTACAGAAACTTATAAGATTAATAAACAATAAACTACAAACCTTGTTCAGTAAATGCTCAATAAACTAATAACCTTGTTTACTAAGTATTCAATAAGCTACTTGATGATACTCATAAATGAGAATTTCCCAGATCACGATACATAGCAGATGACGTGCCGTCCACGTAAGCCCACTAGATTCCTGGGGGCTATGGAGCTGGAATATGTATGATGCAATGGGGACATTCCTCGGCGTCTCACCTTCGAGGTAGCATCCGACCTTTTGGGGCTTCCCCTGAGTATGTTCCCTCTTCGCCTAACCACCAGTCAATAACTCGTCTCCGAGCAATCATAAAGTCGAGCTTCCTCAGCTTCCTTGCTCGCCTTCGAGCAATCCTATAACTGAGATTCCTCAGCGCCTGTTTGGCCGGGAGTATGGAGCATGGGCATCCTCGTAACGGCCCCGTGTATCTCGCCACGACGAGATCTCCGCCCTCCACGTCCCGCATCCTACGCCAGCGTATCTCGCCATTAATAAGTTTATCTCGGCATTAATGCGGGCGTTACACATGGGCGAAACGGACAGCGAGAAACTCGCATTGGCTCGTCCTCAGGCGACCCCTATATAGACCACTCCTCCAGACGAATCAAGTAACTCAAACTTGAATCCAATATGCCGCTATTCTGCCCAATCATTCCCCGGCACTTAATTGAACATCGGAGAGTCCTACAGTGGTTTCCCACCCCGGGACTTCCTTTGCAGGTAGTTCGGCGTCAACAACAATCAACAACCCATTGAGATCCACACCCAACCTCCACTACAAATCTCAACCGTTCAGCCCCGCTGGCCACAAGATCGACGGAGAACAACATCTGAGGGAGATGCTGACCTCCATCAGTTGGTGCCGTCTGTAGGAATCAGAAGCTTTTCCATCCAAAAAGTTGATCTTCCGCTTTCGATTCGATGGCCAGCGATCATCGCCACGAAGATCCTAGCATGAGCCATTCCATCCTCCGCAACGAAGGCGAGGGCGGTTCTACTTCTCCTCCCAACATCATCGAATCCCTAACAGTACGGATCGACCGACTGACAGCGATGGTGGAAGCGCTCGCTCGTGTTCAAACTGCCAGCCACGCCTAACAAACCGCCATCCCCGCTCTCCAGAACGGCGGCAAGCACAAGGCGACAGATCGACGCGTTCAGGTTCTCGGCCTCGCTCGTACCAATCCTGACACTACGGAATACCAGCGTGCCGATTTCGGCAGTCTTGACCCCCTTACGAGGAATGATTCCATGACTCATTGGGTGAAGGATAGTTCAACGCCGAGGATTCAGGATCAACCGAACTGTCACTTCAAATCTCACCGCGTTCCCTGGCCCTCCGAGGCGACGTCAGTCAGGTCGCCTGATTCTAGGGAAGATCAACGTCACCATAATTATTGAGGCCATGCCCATGGAGCACGTCGGGAGGAGCCACGAAGGGTTCACCCCGAGAATCTGAGGAACGTGATAGAACAAAGTCAAAGCCGCTTCATCGCCCAAGCCTGAAACAAAGACAGCAAGCACTCCGATTACGGAGAATTCTCGGGGTACCCGCAGCGAATCAAGGTCCTTGAGAAGAAGACCGAAGGCATGCGGCTCGCCACCCGTTCGCCCGGCGGATCGGCAAAATATTTCGCGGACTCTCTCATGAAGCTCTTCACTGAGCAGTTACTGGGAGAGCGGGTCTCATCCCGGAACAAACCGCCCAAAGTGGTTCTCTTTGATGCGAAGTCTGACCCAAAAGACCACTTGGACGCGTTCACTGCGGGCATGAGCTTTCAAGATAACTTGGACGCGGCTCAGTGCCGAGACTTCCCCACCACTCTCATCCGGGCAAGGCGAGACTGGAATATCGATGCCCTGGAATATCGATGCCCTGTCTCGATATCCTCTCGACTAGGAACTGTTTAAAGGATGTACTTGTGGACCACCCTGACCCCACTAGTATGATCTGCATCATAGTCGTGGTAGTCAAGTACATATCATAAGGGTTTTATCAACATGTATGAGAAAGACAGTATAATAATACCAGTCTACATATTAAGATAAAGAGTAACCAGATAGCATACTATCATGTCGAGCAAGAAAGTCCTCTTTATATATGTCCAAGCATCTACTATAATATACATCAATGTACAATAATGGCCTCTAGGGCATACATATTGCTAACATCGCCATCATAATACCGGTAGTCAAGCAAGAATCGTATGGGCTCTATCAACATGTAATAGTGATCTGTAATACCACATAATGCATGTACATGATGATAAAGATAAATCAGATAGCATACTATCATTTTGAGTAAGACTGTTCTACCCATATAGGTCCTTCCTCAATCATCACAATCGCGTGCATGCGATTACAATAATTGACTTGAAGGCACTATAGCCAACAATCTTTGATGGGTGGTCCACTCACTTTATTGATTGGGGTTGTCTCGCTCCTGAGAT
The DNA here is from genome assembly GCA_030015575.1 of Agapanthus africanus. Classification (NCBI taxonomy): domain Eukaryota; kingdom Viridiplantae; phylum Streptophyta; class Magnoliopsida; order Asparagales; family Amaryllidaceae; genus Agapanthus; species Agapanthus africanus. The sequence continues at coordinate 312,705,574 of JASDDO010000031.1, read as the reverse complement.
TGACGGGTTACTTGCCGCGCTCGTAAGGGACTTGATTCTATATTGTACGAGCTATCTACACGACCGGAAAACGTCGAGTTTTATTTGCGGTTCAAATGAAATCCGATGCTCCTAAATTATCTGTTCTTCCATATTGCTTATCGTTTCTGTGATGTTGCTTATATCATGCCTGTGACTAATATATATATATATATATATATATATATATATATATATATATATATATGTTGTATATGTTTTGCATCCGCGCTAGCCCTCGTCCCGCTTTGCCATTAGTTAACCTAACGGAGCATGACGGGGCCCCGTGACGAATACGGATGGCATATACGTACATTCTATTTTCGTTCTTTACTGGTGTGATAGCTTTTAATTGATGAGACCGCATGTGATCTGATTAATATTAGTGAAGTTTTAATTGATGGGACCCGTGAGTCCGGCCTCTAATTTAAAAAAATGTATTATAAAATTAGATGTGATTTGATTAATATTAATGAAGTTTTTTTGGATATGTTTTTCATTTTTGATCAATATTTGCAATTTTTATTAATTTATTGATTATTATTTTAATAAATTTTAAATTTAGGCAAACCCGACTCTCTGGCATCACGATTCACCTAAGACGAGTTGGCGAGGTCAGACATTCACCATTTTAAACTTGCCTCGTCTGATAAATGAGTCAGACGAGTTGGCAAGACGAATTGCACCGGTTCACTTCATTTGTCATGCCTAGTCCATAATGGCTAAATGAGGAAGGATATTCTTGCTGGAAATTAAAAGAACAAATGTCATAAATTTGAAAGTTTATGATAGTTATTGATAAAATTGAAGAAATTAATAATACAATAGTGTAAGTAAAGAGTATATTTGTTTTTGAATGAAACGGAAAGGAAAGAAATGGAAAAATAGAAAGACGGTTAGCTTTAGATGGTTTATGGGTCTTTACTGGTTTATCTGTTAAAAAAAAAAATCTTTATATATAATTTGTATTGTAGAAAAAAAGCTGAGCAAAACATATCTCGGTCAATGTAGATATATATTAACCTTTGAAAATAGATGTGTTCACCGTCGTGTCATGTTATCATGATTAACTAAATAAAAATAGTCTGTAAAAAGAATAAAATTTAGAATTGCCTTCTAATTCTTCATCTAAAAATAAAATCTTAGAAAATAAGAAAAGTCAATTAAGAAAAAATCTCCTCAGCCATAAGAAAAAGGAAATATTAGAAGCATTTGTTTGCCTTCGTTGTCTATCATTTTCTTTTGTTCTTCATTTTTTTCTTCCATTTTAAAATGTCTTTAAATAGTAATTATTTATTTAAATGGAGAAAGTTTTAACATTTTACAATCATCTAAAGTTAGTTTTAATATGTGATCTAAAAGAAGTTTTTTATTAGTTAAATAGTTATTATATTAAATCAATTTTATAACTTTCGCAATTTCTGTTTTTTTTACTTGATTTCATTTTAATTTTAAGAATGACACATATCACTCAACCGGAGTCTGTTAGTCCAATTGGAATTTAAAATTGAGGACCCCAAATTTTATGGTTATAATAACAGAGATTTAACAAAACAACAATGCGGTTGGTGCGTCGGTAAAACTAAGGATTTTCTTGTTATTTGTGCAAAAGAAAGGGGGATTTCTGCGGCCGCCTATGGTAACAGTCATTCAAAGTAGGCTTGTCAATGGGTTGGGTATAGACCAGGACCCGCTTCAAAAAGTAGGAGCTGGTTTTGATTCCAAACCCGTTTATCCACAGCCGATCTAGATCCATTAAAAACTTCAATTAATTGGATGGGTCTGGATAACCTTCATTCGGACCCGCTTGATCCCATCCACTTATTTATATAGATCTCATGTAATATTTAATAGGCAAAATCATATCAAAAAGATATATAATCACCTAACTAAATCATATCAACAGTATATTTAGTTTACTAAAAGATATCTTTTACACAGGTTCAACTATGAGAAGTACTTGTTCATGTAACAGTTTTTTAAGCAAAATGGGTACTTTACTTTGCATACTGTTGAAATTCCTTAGTTATTCTTCAAACTATATATCAACAAAGCATTTAAAGTTATTATGAAACTAATAAAAAGCATATATATAAATAAATGGATGGGTACTGGTTATCAATGGATCTGGATCCGGAGCCATTCATTCAGTGTAAACCCATTGGATAAATGGAAGTATTTGGATATATTAAAAATATATGGATATGGATCTGGATCCGGAACCGGAACGTGCTTATCCGGATCCAAGCAGACCCATTGAAAAGCTTACTTAAAAGAAGCGTATGCCCTGGATCCACAAGTAATTCCTTCTCCATGTATTTCTTCTCTCTTCTTCTTCTTCTTTTCCCGTTTGAGCTAATTTGAGTAGGATTTATCATTGATGATGCTCAATATTGGGAATCTCCAGGATCACGACACGTGGCAGATGACGTGTCCAAAAACTCAAAAAAAAGGGTCCATAGGGACTGACCCGGCCACCCGTGTACCCGACCTGCAAGCCCTAACCGGCTCTCCTCAGAGCCCCCTTTGAAATTGGCCTCCTCAGCCCCTCAACTCGTCCCGAGCCGCCGGAAGACCAAGACCCCTCGGCCCTTTCGCTCGCCCCGAGCTCCCCTGCCAAGGTCGTCTTCCTCGGTTCTCCAACCGACTCCACCACTCGCAGGCGTAACCGCCGCTCCGCGAATCTCGCCATGCGTAGATTCTCCGCCGGCAACATCCCACGTTCCATGCCATCACGATCCCCATTAATGGGTGATCCGCTCTTCACGCAGGCGTGACGTCGGGAGCGTAACTGCCGGCGAGATCTTCGCGCCTGCTGCTGCGTGCTGCCGCCGCTATATAAACTCCCATCACAGAGGGGTCAAGTAAGCTTTTTTCATTCCAATCAGCCGTTACCCTGCTCGGATCTAGTACTAACTTGATCATCGGAGGGTCCTCGGTGGTACCAAACCATCCCGGGACTTCTTTGCAGGTACTCGGCGCAAACTCCTCAAAACCACCAATCTTCTCAAAACCCATTGAGACCCACACGCAACAGGAGATCACCTTCAAGATCCACCGGGAGATCGACGGAAGACAACATCTGACGGAGACCCGAAAAGCACCTCTATCAGTTGGCGCCGTCTGTGGGAAATAACTTCACAAAACACAAAGTTGACCTTCCGATCTCCATACACATGGTGAGCGATCGCCCCGAAGATCCAAACACCCGTTGTCGCCTCCCTTTCAATGGAGACGCGGGCAAGTCCTCACCGAATGTCGTCGGCTCCCCCGCCGGCTGCCGTTTCACGCATTCCGGCGACCGCCCGAGTAAAAGGGCCAGATGCTACGAGCCTATCACCTTTGGCGATGAAGACCTTCACTGCATCTCCATGCCCCACAACGACCCTCTCGTGATCACAGCCCGGATCCACCGGATACTTGTCGACTCGGGCAGCTCGGCAGACATCCTCTTCGACGACTGCTTCCTGCGCATGGGGCTTACCGCAGCGGACCTGAGGCCAACCTCACACGTCCTGTCGGGGTTCTCCAACCACTCCATTCCCGCACAAGGAGTGGTCACCCTGCAGTTCAACATCGGTGAGCCCGACCGCACCCGCACATTGCCTGTGGACTTCATCGTAGCAAAGGTCCCATCTGCCTACAACGTCCTCCTTGGCCGCCCGACGCTCAACTCACTCCAGGACCAGATATCGACCTACCACCTGGCGATGAAGTTCCCTCTCGATCAGGACGGAACAGGTCGAGTCTACGGAAACCAGTGGATCGCGAAGGTATGCCTTACCGAAACATCTTCATCCGAGCAACCGACTGACGACGCTGAAGGAAAAGATGACATCAAGGGTTCTTTGGACACCTGAGACGAGCAGAAGGAAGTTCGGGGGACACCGGTCGAACCACTGGTCGAGGTGCCCCTCACCGAAGGAGACAATGAAAAAATCGTCCAGGTCGGATCACTCCTGACGGAGGATCAGCGAGACGACCTGGTCAGCTTCCTCAGAAATAACTCCGACGTATTCGCCTGGGCGCCCGTCGACATGCCCAGGATCGACCCCAAAATCATTTCTCACAAGCTCGGAGTTTATCCTACGGCCCGACCCGTCAGACAGAAAAAGCGGAGCTTCGCCCTAGTCAAACAGAAGGCCATCGAAGATGAGATTGATCGACTTCTCGCCGCCAACTTCATCCGAAACATACCGTACTCGGAGTGGCTGGCAAACGTAGTTCTGGTCAAGAAGTCCAGTGGGAAGTGGCGTATGTGCGTCGACTTCACCGACCTCAACAAGGCCTGCCCCAAGGACAACTATCCGCTCCCTCGGATAGATCAGCTCGTCGACAGCTCAGCCGGCCACGAGCTGTTGAGCTTTATGGATGCTTTCTCCGGCTACAACCATATCCCTATGAATCCGGAAGACGAAGATCTCACCGCATTCACAACGGACCGGGGGGTATATTGCTATAAGGTGATGCCGTTTGGCCTTAAGAACGCCGGGGCCACGTACCAGCGGTTGGTCAATCGCATGTTCAAGCCACAGATCGGCAGGAATATGGAAGTCTACGTTGACGATATGCTCGTAAAATCCGTCTCAACGACAGACCATGCCAGGGATCTGGGCGAAGCCTTCGAAGTGCTCCGCAAGTTCAAGATGAAGCTGAAACCCACTAAGTGCGCATTCGGAGTCACCGGGGGAAAATTCCTCGGGTTCATTGTCACTCACCGTGGAATCGAAGCCAACCTAGAGAAAATCGACGCTATCCTCAACATGGCCGCGCCCAAAACCAACGTCGAGATCATGCGGCTCACAGGACGAGTCGCCGCTCTGAGCCGCTTCATGTCCAGGTCAGGAGAGAAATGCTTCCCGTTTTTTAAGGCCCTGAGAAAGATCCCGAGGTTCGAATGGTCGGGGGAGTGCCAAGCCGCCTTCGACCAACTGAAGAAGCACCTCGCGACGCCCCCACTGCTCACCCGACCCGTCGAAGGAGACGAGCTGTCGCTGTACCTGGCGGTATCCGATCAAGCAGCAAGCTCGGTGCTCGTTCGGGAGGTCGAGAGAGCGCAGAAGCCGGTGTACTATGTGAGCCACGTATTTAAGGACGCGGAAATGAGGTACCCAGCCATAGAGAAGATTGTCTTAGCCTTCGTGGTGGCCTCAAGAAAGCTGCGGCACTACTTCCAAGCACACACCATCATCGTCCTTACCGAGCGCCCGTTGGGGGCCATTCTTGCGTCACCGGAATCCTCGGGCCGCTTAGAAAAGTGGAGGTGGGAGCTATCCCAATTTGATGTGAAATATCGCCCGAGACAGGCCATCAAAGCACAGGCCCTGGCCGACTTCATCGTTGAATGCACCATTCCCCTCAAGGAACCGAAGTCCACGCCGCCCCCCGCAACTCGGTGCCCCGTTGCGGGGAGGCCCGACTTGGTTCCTGAGTGGACCATCTACGTCGACGGATCTTCAACGGGGGAAGGGTGTGGTGCTGGCCTCATTATCCGGGGCCCGAATGAAGCAGAAATGGAGTACACTCTGAAGCTCGGTTTCAAGGTCTCGAACAACGCAGCAAAGTACGAAGCCCTCCTAGCCGGACTGCACATGGCCGTCGGGCTGGGGCTGAAGGTAATTCGAATCCGCAGCGACTCGGCCCTTATTGTCAGACAAGTGACTGGCCGCTTTGAAGCTCGGGGGCCTCTGATGGTGAAATACCTGGACGAGGTGAGGAAACTCCGGAGAAACTTCGAAGAAGTCCAAGTAGAACAAATACCCAGGCAGCTGAATGCCCAAGCCGACGCCTTGAGCAAGCGGGTTTCGTCGTACTCAGCCAACAATAAGCGGTCCGTCCTCTTCGAAACCTTGCCTCAGCCCAGTGTGGAAGACGGAGCAGCCACACTCCACGTGTATGCGGCGCAAGAAGGCGACCAAGATTGGAGGAACCCCCTCATGGAATTCTTGAAGGACGGTGCGCTCCCGAATGAACGGGGGGCTGCCCGCCGCCTCCAGGCCAAAGCCCACCACTTCATCTGGAGCAATGGAAATCTTTACAAAAAGTCCTTCACTCAACCCCTGCCCCCACGAAGCTGTAACACCTGAGTTTAGGGTTAGTAGTAATTAAGTGTTAATGTGGGGTTTTTGGTAAAAAGTTTACCAAAATGGGTTTCTAGTAATTTATCTGGGTTTATGGTTATTTTTGTGGAATTTTATCTCGACCACACACACTTGTTCACGTTAAATGGATTAAGATTAGGGTTTGCCATATATTTGAGCTTGTGGGTTAGCTATGTTTAAATTAACCATGGTGGGTTAGGTTCTTGGTTAAGTTAATTGAGTTGTTAAAGCTTATTAGTTTAAAATTGTGGATGGTTGGCTTGACCATGGGTATTTAGTGAGTTTAAGGTTGACTTAGGGAGAGAGTGAGGGATGTGATGTGTCATTATGGCTTTTGGTTGGGAAAGGGAGTTTAAGGTTAAGTCTCATCACCTCACTTCAAACCTTTTCACCTCTCTCACTCATACTACATTTTCAGCCATAAACCAACAGATCAGCCACCCCAAATAAGCCACATTACTGCTACAGCAGCTGATGATTTCCATCAGCCATCCTCAGCTCATTTCCAGCATTAATTCTTCATAAAACAGCCCATTAACTGCTGCACAAACAGCCACCCCAGCCCCTAACATCATTACAAGCAGCCCCAAACTCAAACCTCTCACTTTCACACTCAAACCAGCCACCCAAACCCTCAAACATCAGCTTTTCAGCCACCATTTCTGCACCAAAACACCACAAGCAGCTGCTACTTCAGCCCCTACTCTATACATAACCCCTCCCCCACACCACACAACCCCTCTCTTAACACTTCCTCAACCCTTGCCACTAGCAACACCTGAAACCAACACAAATAACACCACTTCACAGCATCAGCATCAGCATCAGCATTTGCAGCATCAGCCTTGGACTGCAGCAGCTCCAGTTCAACACAGCAGCACCCACTCCCTCCTTCTTCTCTTTCTCCTTGGTTGCAAGGTTCCTAGGGGGTATAACTCCTAAACTTTTTCCATATGGTGTAGTTTACGTGTTTGTTTGGCTAGTTAGTGTTTTAATGGAGTTTTCATGCTAGAATTGTGTAGTGATGTTAGATTTAGTTACTTTAGAGTGCTTGTAGTTTAATGAAACTTTTTAGTGTTAATTAGACTATTTAAGCCTAGTAGTGTCGTTAAATTTTGATGGGTAACCTTAAATCGCTAAAATCATGGTAATCTAGCTTAATTAGTGATTATTTCATGCTTAGTTGTGATTTTGGGTGAATTAAGGGGAATTTTGGCAAAGTGATAGTTGTGTTAGTTAGACTAGCCCTTCTAGGTTCTGTTGAGTCCAGTTAACCAGAGGATTGCCCCAGATTTCACAAAGACATCCGTTTTACCCGACTTGGCGTAATTTAGCAGTTTTAGTGACTTTTTAGCCTCTGTTGGATCCGCTGTTGACCCGAGACCTTCAGAATAAAATTGAGAAGACTGTAGCTCAGTGACCATAGCATAAACACTCACACAAAACACGGGGACCCCCCTCCCTTTTATGACCGCAGATATATTGTATCTGGCCGCAATTTGCGGCCAGGATGGGGGTGGGGGTGTTGGGTTTTGGCTTGTAGGTTTACTCTGGGTAGCTAGGGTTTTTCGTATCTGCAACTTTTCAAGTTGGGTCCAGAGACAAAATCTGGAGCTAATTGTGTGTTTTCGATGTTTTAAGTCTCGTGCGACACGCGCGCGATACGCGTGGTTCTGTGGCGCGCTGCGCGACACAGCGTGTCGATTTTGGTTCTGGTGGTTTGTGCACGTCGCATCGTGTCGTGTGCACGCGCGTTTAGTTTCACGCACGCGTATCCTTTTTATCGATATACCGCGTTTTGCAGGATTTTTCCTTATGTGGTGACTTTTGTAAATTCTAGGTTCGCCGGCGGGAACTTCAAGCGCAGCGGAAAAAGGAAAGCAGGTGGTCGGACACACTTAGCACGGGATCACGGGTGAGTAGATTTAACATCTACGGGGGAAGATCGTTTGGATGGCGCGAGTCGCCCGATAGATATAGTAGACTTGATATTACTTATGACATTATGATTAAAATACTTGCATGATAACTGCTGTAGTTAGTATCTATATGATGTTCTATTTACGCAGATCCATTATAGGACACATGCACCATTACCAGGTTTTATATGCAGCACGAGCACTATTCATGTGGACACACACACCCTGGTAATTGCCATGTCACGACACTAGATAACCTTAAATCTGAAACATGTTAATTGCTTAGAAATGTGAGATTGCAATAAGTATTTAAAATGAAATCATAAGAATTACTCTCCTCATGCATATGTATCATTATATCATTTGCTCATGCCTAGTATAAATCATACTTTGTAAATTGATACCATATGCATTCATAATCATTGGCATATGCATCCATGATGATTTCATGAGATTTATGATATTTTTGGATTTTGGGGGAAAGCCGCAAAATTTCAAACTGATAACTGTTTAAAAGGATAAAAGTTGCGGTTTTCTAGTGATGTAAAGTGTCGTCCACCATGAGTTTTGCTGTGGTTTTCGAGACCCGTTTCGAGGAGGTGGATGAATCGTCTCGGGTACATGGTGGGCCCGGTACGGTACCCCGGGGCAAGAAGATCGCGGGAGAGGGCGTTGAGCCTGGCAGGGGACGGATTACCTACCGGTGACTTCATTTGGCACGGCGGATACCCAGAGGGTACCGACCGTGGCCGCTGGATTGAGATATGGATATTGATATGGATCAGCCGGATGGCTGAGGCCAGAGATACTGGACATGGATATATGAGATTTGGACAGTTTTGAGGTGTCGTTGCTGGACACGGATTTTATTGATTTCTTGGATATTATGCTGATGTTTAAAAAGGAAGTTTCAAAACAAGCAAGGAATAATTCTTATACCTACATGTTGAGATCCTGAGTTGACTCATATAGCATACATTCATGATAGTACTTTCATGTGGCATACATACCTGTTATTACATCCATGTGACATATATACTTGCTAGTACACTGTTGATGCATACATACCTGCTAGTACATGTAGCCATACCTGTTTTAGGGATGCCAGGACACTTGTGTGCATGCATACGATAGCCTTAGTAGATGTTATTTATTACTCACGAGCTAGCAACTCACCCTCGTTGTGCCACAGCTTTTCTGCAGGTCCGTTCCGTCAGCACTAGAGCGGCGGATACTTTTGATTCTTTTGCACTTTTTTCCTGGACTCGAGGCTTTTGCTCATAGGTGGCTTATTATCATTTTGTACCACCTTATATATTTGTTGTATCTAGAACACTCCATCTACTGCTACTATCATTTCAGCTGTACCTGTTTTATTTGTGTTATTGTATATTGACCTAGAGGTGAGATTGTGAGACTTGGGGATTTATTTTATGATATATTTGGAGTCGAGCTCACTTGAGTCGACATGTTATTTCTTTTGCTTCATGCTTATTTATGCACATTGTCATTTTACATTGCGTGGGATTTGTGACCGCCTTTAGGCGAAGAGCTAGCTCCCGCTTGGGGATGCCATTTTCACGTTATTCATTTATATTCCTATTATACTCGTTGGAGCTTATTTTACAAGGAAATTCTGCATGAATTTTGGGAAAAAGGAAAATTATTTCAAAAGGGGAATTTGATATGGAATGGAGTAAAATACTTAAATAAATTGGTTTTCCTTCACTCTAAAAATCTTAATTGGGTTTTGTATTCTGGGCTTCGGCTTACTTATTTTACGGACGCCTTGAGACGTTTCGTAATCTAAGTGCCGGTCGCGTTCCGTACTTTGCTGGTCGTGACAAAGTTGGTATCAGAGCGATAGGTTTCACCTTTCCGAGTGTAGGATGACCCTTAGTAGATGGAGTAAGTGACTTTAGCAGGGTAGCGTAGCGTACGTATGTCCGCGGCATACTTGCGATGCGGTACTCCGCCTAGGTGACTTTAGGATATATTTTCTTGGAAATTCCTTTTTCAATTCCATGTATCCTTCGATTCTATTGCACCGTTCTTATTGTCCTGTTTCCTGTACCAGTCACTATGCCGCAGAGGGCTACCAGAGCACAGAGGGCTGCCGCCCGAGACGAGATTCGAGCTGGCTCATCCGAGACTAGGACTGAGCAGGGTGGTATGCCTACACCGCAGGGACAGACTGATCCGCCTTCCCCAGGACGTATGGATAGGCTTGAGACTGGTATGGAGGAGCTGCGACAGATGATGGGGAGTATGCAGGTGCTACGTCAGATGGTAGGATCCCTAGTTGCAGCCAGTCGTACACCGAGGCCGGAGGACGTACCTACTACCTCCCAGACTACTATGATACCTGCTCCTACTATTACCGCCGTGACCATCCCGGTTTCACTACAGGAGTTCATGAGGCTGAGACCTCCAGTCTTTACGGGTACCGATGCAGCAGAGGACCCGCAGACAGCTTGGCCAAGATCTGCCGTTCGCTGAGATGTTCTGATGATCGCTGGGTAGAGCTTGCGAGTTTCCGACTAGAGGGTCTCGCACAGATATGGTGGGAGTCGGTTCTGAAAGGTCGAGCTGCAGGTCTACCGCCCATGACCTGGACCGAGTTCACAGCAGTTTTCCTTGCCCGTTTCCTCCCGAAGAGCGTTCGCGACGCCAGGGCTCGTAGTTTCGAGGCCTTGGTCAAGACACCTGGGATGACGGTGTCTGAGTATGACGTCCAGTTCACACAGTTGTCCCGATATGCTCCGTATCTGGTGGATACCGAAGCGAAGAGGGTGAAGAGGTTCATACAAGGACTGGATGCCCAGCTATATCTTGCCATTGGCGCCCATTATTTCGATACCTATTCGGCAGCTATGGATACGGCATTGCGGATGGAGGCACGTATTTCAGCGACTTCGGCCGTTCCCGGGCCGAAGAGGATTCGTACCGGCACACCAGACCAGAGACAGCATGCCAGATTCGTTCCGAGAGATAGGGCCGGCAGAGGGTTTGGACGCGGTCAGCTGTATGGGAAGTATGCACAGGGATAGCAGTCTTCGCCAGGGTGCTTTGGGTGCGGAAGTCTGCACCATCGTGTTAGAGATTGTCCAGCGAGGCGACAGGGAGCGGCGACAGTTCCGCATGTGACTCTACCTCCATCACCGCCCCCTCCTCAGAGAGCTCTACTACCTGCTACAGGCGATGCTCCACGCCAGTTAGGTGCACCCAGAGGCCGTGGACGCGGCGCACCGATCCAGAGAGGACGAGGAGGCAGAGGCCGAGGACAGCCCACTATTGGAGGAGGTCAGGCACGAGTATTTGCATTGACACCGCAGGATGCGCAGGCATCCAATGCCGTCGTGACAGGTACCCTATCAGTATGCTCTGTTGATGCACACGTGTTGTTTGATCCCGGATCCACGCACTCTTATGTTTCCACACACTTCGTACCGAGTTTGGGTAGAGAGTCCGGTTTGCTTGATCAACCGCTTGTTGTGACCACTCCTGTGGGAGAGTCTTTTGTTGCTAGGCACGTGTTCCGATCCTGTACCGTTCGTATTGGCGAGCGAGAGCTGCCTGTCGACTTGATCCTTCTGGAGATGTTGGACTTCGACGTTCTTTTGGGCATGGATTGGTTAGCCACGTGCTATGCGTCGGTGGACTGCCGCGAGAAGACAGTTAGGTTTTGTTTTCCCGGCGAGTCGGCTTTTGTTGTGCAGGGGGATTGTGGTTCCGTGTTCATACCAGAATATTACATTTTATACGGCCCATTCTTATGCTCGTGTGTTTATAGGTAGGTGCTTTTAATCCGTGTTTGTTACATATTTACAGATTACAGGTTTCTAGTACAAATATTGCAAATTAAGATAAAATCTCCACAGTTACACCAAATACAGAACATCTGTTGACAGCAGATAAAAGCCGGGTTCCGGTCATCCGTATCCATCCAGTGCCGAGTACCAGTTCCAGAGACAAGACATATGACAGTGGTCATTCATGTCTCGGACAAGCACAGAGCATGAGGGGGGTTGCACAAGAATCAATGGGTGCGCGGAGCTCGAGGGAGATAGAAGTCAAAAGTAAAGAAAATAATGCAATCTTGGACAAAGAAATCTGAAGATATTCTGGAAGACTTGTTGCAGTTTAAAGATTTCAAACACAGAGAAAAGACAAACCAGGAAATCACCCAAAAGCACATGACCTACCTCCACTATACGGCCGCGGAACCGCGGCCTAAGCAGGCTTAGGCCGCGGAACCGCGGCCATGTGGGGTCCTCTCTCCGTAATCTTTTGGGGGCTGTTTGGTCATTTTATTTATGGGCAGATTATTGCCCTAGGTTTCCCATTCCCTTCCTATAAATACCCCAGATCTGAGCCAAGCCAAGGTGTTAAATTCTTTAGCCTCTTTTTGTTAGGTTTTAGTCTTCTTCTTCTTCTTCTTCATTCTTTCCTCCATGAAAATTGTAGTGGGAGCTTTTTGAGTGGATGATGAAATGAAGATGAGGGTTTTTGTATTATTCTTTTTGCTTAGCTTCCCCCTTGAGCTCTCTACCTTAACTTGATCTTGCAACCTCTTAAGTGAGCTTTCAAGTTTAAGCTTTGGTCATTGGTCTCAAGGGGTTGTATCATTTTGTTCTCTCTTTAGTGCTTCATTTCACATGAGTTCTTTACCCTTCTCTTGATCTTGCAACCTCTTGATTGAGCTTGTAAGTTTAAGGGTTGGCTATTGATCCCATGCTTGTTTTGTGTTCTATGGTTCTTGTAATTACTTTCTTGCATTTTTCATTCTTGTCTTTAATTACCTGCAATTTATTACCATGCACTTTAATTACTTGTTTGTAATCTTTTCTTTTCTTTGTTCTTTTCTTTTGCTCTTTTTGGTTTGTTTTGTGAATGGTTGTAATTTTTATTGTTAAGAAGAATACGATATTATAAGTTAACGTTTCTTTGCTCATTTCCTTTTCCCGTATTTTCCATTGAACTCCGCCCAAACGATACGCAAGCGCTCCGTTAGGCACCCTACCCTAACAAGGTAACGGTGATTCCTAACTGCGACCGGTTGCGTTCGGTTTGGCCGGAGGCGAAAGCAAGAGACAAGAACGGAAGGACAAGGGTAAATAAGCCGGATTCCACGAATACCGCGCTTAAATCCCCTAATCCACGTTGTTGCCGATTGCTCTAGCTTCAATCGGTCAAGACTCGGCTCAAAGGTTTTGAGTACGGATATCTTTAGCTTACACTTTCGTATAATTTCTTAACAACTTTATACTTGCAAATAATACACATAGGTTAGATTGAACAAACTCATACAAATTCTTTATTGACTCGTCTAAGACAAAAACGGAAATACAACCATCTCCCTGTGGATCGACCCGTGCTCAACCGGCTAGCTGCATAGCGACACCGTCCTGATTGCGGTTAACTTTAATTCTTTCAATCAAATGGCGCCGTTGCCGGGGAGACGGTAGCGTATTTTCTTTCTTGTTATTCGGGTTAATATTCTTTTTGTATATATTTAAAAAAAAAAATCTTTTTGTTTTTTTTGATATTTTTGTGAGCAAGTCTGCAGATTTTTGCGGATTTACAAACGGCGATTGTGGGGAGCAAAGTGTACGTTCAAAGCTAAGGTGATTGCAAAGTACAGTGCCAAAGATCCGGGTAGTTTGACCCGCGCAAGCGAACTTTTCAAGCTTACCGGATTTGATTCAACGGGGGTTTCCTAACCCAAAACTTAACGGTACGTACTTTACTAACACCTTCTTCTCAAATCCGACGTATCCAATATACTATTCTTTGCAGGATTCTTTGCAAGTTCGCTAGCAAACGCTAAAAATTGACTAACCCGTATTTGTTGCAGTACCGCGCTTAAACTAAAAAAACGATTGTTTGATTCTTTATAGAATTTTTATTGAATTGCGCATTACATACATTAATACGGACTTAAGGGCAAGCGAACCCCACAATATACGGTAAATGATTTCATCACCTTTTCCGTGGCCCACAAATCACGAACTTGAGCATAACGTTTACCCGCACAAAATTTAAAAGAAACTAGACTTTAAGCCTTAAGGACTTCGTGCTCACTAGGAGAAGTTAACTGTGTTTAGAACCTCGCTTAATGGTATATTGCTTACGGGGTGTCTAGGAAAGTGTTAACGGCGAAACCGCCAAAAGAGAAAGGGTTATTTAATTAAGGAACTTCGCGAAAGCGTTGGAAAACCTCCCCTTATCTCTGCACTTACCTGGCTTCGTGATCAGTGTATCTTAAGCCCGTTTCTCGATACAGTTTTACTTCGACAATCAAGTTCTGGAGCAGGTCTAGTTGACCTAGGTGAACCCTAGAACGATTAGGTGTGTGGTATTTTTGTGTCGTGATTGTTTTTGTCCATATTCTTTTTGTGTGTATATTTCATTCTTCTGTTAATATTTAAACTATAAAAAAAAATATATCACATTCTTTTTCCCCTCCTTTTCTCTACCTTTCTTTCTCTCTCTTCATATCATGGGTACCCCATCTCGAAAAACTCTTGCCGAACTTTGGTACCCACAACCAGACATTACTTCTTACGGTTCTTGCTTTGGCCGAACTTCGAACGATCCATCCATGCCAAAAATTTCATTGAGAGATCGGATAGACGCGTCTAGGACAAACAATTTGACTCCGCAATCCACTTCATATCAACCATTTCAAACATTCACCCCTTCTTACGTTGATACCCCTTCTTCGAGTCATGTTGCAACTCCAAGACTTATGTCTATTGCAGAACGTATTGAACAATCTCGTAGCCGATCTTTCACTCCTGTCACCACTTCAAATTCTTGGGATCAACAATTTCATTCACCTTCTTATCCAAATGTTTATCCTACCCCTGTCCAACCATTCAATTCCTACCAATCCTATCCAACTTTTGCACCTTCCCTGGACATTGCTTCAGAACCGCCATTTGGGAGTTTTCAGTATCCAAACAACTTTGAATCCTTTATTGAAACCCCTTCACAACCCATGTCTAGTCTGGAACAGTCGTTGGAAGACTTTAGGGTAGCATCAAGCCAACAGATGATGGATTTGAATGCGTCTATGGCCGCTCTCATACAACCTACTGACCCGGTAGCTAGTTTCCAGCTAGCTCCAAATTTCCCAATGTATGAAGAGGCGGTAGGACAGGCTGAGAATTTGAGTGGAGAAAGTGAGCTGTATACCCTTCCAAATCAAACCTACCCTTATCAAATTGAATCCCACAACTCCTGTGTTGAAAGTCTATCAAGTGTCCCAAATAAATTATCAGTTGAAGATAGAATGTTTAATGAGTTGTGCGACTTTGTAGTGTTTGATTTGCCAGATTGTGAAGGGACCTTGCCAAGTGAAACCACACCCAATCCTTTTGACCTCTACACCTCCATCTTAGAACCAAAATCGATTGAAATCCATGCTTTTGATGAGGTGTCTGAGAAAATTGACTTTCACTTGATTAAGGATATTGACGCCGGGAATATTTTGGATGATGAACCTGTAGATTTGGCAGAGTTTTTCTCTCCAATTCATCATCCCGAGTCATTAACTGTTTTTCCCGAACCCCATATGCGTCTTGATTTTGTTGAAAATTGCATGGATGAGATAAATTTTGAGGAGAATATTAAGGATAGTTTTGAGGATGAACCAGTTTTAATTGATGAGTCGGATTTTCCAATTCATCCTGTCCGTGTCATTGACTGTCTACACCCTCCTGAACCTTTAACCGATACCCTTCCTCAATCACTTCCCCCCACCCTTTCCATCGTTCCGACCATGCAAGAAACCGTATCACTTTCATTTCATATGTCTGGTTTACCAAGTTCGGCTTACCCATGGTTTCTTACGAATCTTGAGGGATTTGACCCAATCTCTCGACGGGTTAATAGATTAGCACAATCACTTTTTACACATCGCTCATCACAAATTGTGCTAATCTATTCACTCCATTTGCACCCTTAAGTTCGTACTCCACTTCTTTTTCCCTTCCGCCATTCTTCTTCTGATATACCGAGACCGTATCCCGCTTCTATCTCCATACGGTCTCGCGTATTCTCCATTTCTTTTCTCTACGCCTTCTTTGACCAACCACTGCTTTTTCACGATAAGATCTTTGAATGGTTGGTGCTCACTTTTGGCCTGTGTAAGGCCTTGTATAGCTTGATATTGTTCTTTCCCCCCTAATCCTGAACTTCAACGCTTAACAGTGGAAATACTGTTTTACTTAAGTTTGGGGGGGACACATTTTTTGTATATATATTTTTGTTTTCCTTTTTGTTTTGTATATAATTTATTTTTAGGGAGAGCGCCGACAATTTTGACCCTCTTGGTATAGCCTGACAGTGAGGGCACTGTCAAGTTTAAGTTTGGGGGTGTGCTCGGTAAGCTTTCTCCCTTCGCATTCATTTGTATATTTTGCATTTGCATACCTTATTAAAAATCCACAAAAATCGAAAATTTTCCAAAAATATAAAAACTTTGTCGTCAAGTTAGCTAATAGAGTAACTTTGATTTTTATTCTGAATGTTTAGTTGATATGTTAGAAATAACTAAATTCTAGACTTAGGAATTGAAAACCCTTAAAATAACCCTCATTCTGTCTAACTTTGGTAAGTATACGTCCTTACAGTTTTTTTTGAGAAATAGGTAATCTTGAGTTCAGTTCTTGAGTTAAATCAAGATGAAGGGAAAGTATTGAAGCTTTACTGGAGGATAAGTCTGAAAAATAGTTTCTTTTCTTGAGTTCAAATTTAGAAAGTATATACCCTACAACTGCACCTACACGTACCTTGAAACTTGGGATAGTAGAGGATACCTAGAAATACTCTTGCCTGAAAGCCTAGTATGAAAGAAAAAACGGTATTTAAAGCTAAACACCAAAAGAGCATGTTGAAAAATATATCCGGTCTTGAAAAAGAAAAAGAAAAAGAAAAATAGAATAAAGTCAAGACCTGGAAACTGCTATTTACGCTTTAAAGTTCACACATCCAGTAATCGGTCGTTAGTGCCTCAAGAAGCATTAATAGTCGCATGAAAGGTGTGTGAGCAAATCCGTCAATCCTTAATGAAAAGAAGTAGTATTATGTATTAGGGCAAGGGTATTATAGCTTGAATTGAATTCTTGAGTGTAGGGGTGCAAATATACACACACGTAGGGGTATACAATCGATGTTTGAATAAAAGATAGAAATGAAGGATAAGACTTATGTCTTCTGTAAAGTTGATAAAAATCCCTGATTTGAGGCCTCACTTTAGAAGGAAAACTCAGGAGAACCAACATCTTTCTAAACTTTTTTGGAACGTATAGGACCTAAGGTTAAGTAGATAGGAGGTGTGAAAAATAAGGGTTGGATATTTCTAACTTAGGATGATAGAGTTTCCAACATAAATACTAAATTATAGGAGTAGAGTCGATGTTAACTTATGACACTAGCTTGACGGGATTTTGTGGGTAGTATCCGCTGAAAACCCTCAGGAGACAACACTCCTCCTACTAGGGACACCTAGAGGTTTAACGGCTTGTTGCACGCGCTCAGTGTAATCGCGTTCCCTGCGAAAGTGCGGTTAGGATTTTATTTTTGTGAATAATTGGTTTTGCTCGGGACGAGCAAAAGATAAGTTTGGGGGTATTTGTTCATACCAGAATATTACATTTTATACCTCCCATTCTTATGCTCGTGTGTTTATAGGTAGGTGCTTTTAATCCGTGTTTGTTACATATTTACAGATTACAGGTTTCTAGTACAAATATTTCAAATTAAGATAAAATCTCCACAGTTACACCAAATACAGAACATCTGTTGACAGCAGATAAAAGCCGGGTTCCGGTCATCCGTATCCGTCCAGTGCCGAGTACCAGTTCCAGAAACAAGACATATGACAGTGGTCATTCGTGTCTCGGACAAGCACAGAGCATGAGGGGGGCTGCACAAGAATCAATGGGTGCGCGGAGCTCGAGTGAGATAGAAGTCAAAAGTAAAGAAAATAATGCAATCTTGGACAAAGAAATCTGAAGATATTCTGGAAGACTTATTGCAGTTTAAAGATTTCAAACACAGAGAAAAGACAAACCAGGAAATCACCCAAAAGCACATAACCTACCTCCACTATACGGCCGCGGAACCGTGGCCATGTGGGGTCCTCTCTCCGTAATCTTTTGGGGGCTGTTTGGTCATTTTATTTATGGGCAGATTATTGCCCTAGGTTTCTGTTCAGTTGATAAAACTGCATATTTAATATGACATTTTTCCTACTATTTCTATATAATAAAAGGTGTTTATTATAATATATGATACATATGAGGGTTTATCTGTAAAAATACTATTTTCATGTGTTTATATATTATAAATAACATTTTGTAGGAAAAAGTAAGCATATAATATCCATGTAACATTTGGCCCATTTAAATATGCTTACCTTATTAATAGCTTTGACCAATTCTTAATGGTTAAGTTAATATCTCAATAAAACAAACTCTACTAATATTGTTTGTTGAGTTATTGTGCAGAATTTTCAGGGCTGAAATCAAGGAAATCAAAGTTGGCAAATCAAATCTACTAAAGATATTCAAGAAACTAATTCTGGTAGAAATGTAGAAAAGATTTTCAAAGTCTAGATACTCAAAAGATTACCAAGTGTTACAGATATGAAGCTACAAAAATTAGAGGCCATGATCTCACCAAAAGGGGGCGGATCCGCGGCCAAACCTATCCAATGGCCGCGGTTCCGCCGCGGATTTAAAGAGTTGAGATATGGGATTGTGGTGGTTAGGATCCTAACAACTAGTTTCCATATTAGAAAACTAGGGTTCTGGCTCTGTGACTATAAATAAGGACCGAGAGCCTCTTGGAAAAATTATCAAGCCGACGAGATCACGAAGCCCCAGACGCTCACGCATCCAGGCTGATCATCAACTGTTCGTCTACCTCCTTGGAAGAGATCGAGAACCAAACTAGTCTTTGTAATCATTTTCTAAGGAATCAAAGTGTAGATTGTTCAAGTTGATTAATAAAGGTAGTTGTTTTATTTAATTCTTTTGCATTTTACATTATGTTTTCCCTCTCTATCTTTTCATCTTCTTTTCCCAACATGCGCAAGTAATTCTCCGCTTGTTAGGGTTCGTAGGATTAGGGTAGGCTAATGGACGATGAACATCCCTAAACCCTTTTTAAGTCCTATAAAGTTTATGAACTTTATCAAAAGAATCATTAACATCCTAATCGGGCGCGCTAACAATTCTTTGCTAGTTCCGACCGCGATTAGAGATTAGATTAATGATTGTTTTGGTAAGGGCTAGATATGAACGGAGTTCCGTGTCGAGATAAGGGTTAAGAGTGGGATTCCTTTTCCCTCCAGAAACCCTAATCTACACGCATCACCGTCGTTCTAGTTATAAATCTATTAAAGGATAAAAAGGGTAACTTTTAATTAATCGTCCATAACTACTGAATCCTAACGAACCCTACAAGCCCTCTTATTATATTATCTGCATCTCTAAAATAATCTAGATCTATATTTTTGCATTCTTGCTAAACGTAGATCTAGAAACTTTTCACAAAATTCTTATTTCCTCCTCTCTTTTTCAACACATCTAAAGTAAGAGTAAAAGGTTCCACGTTTCCCTGAGGACGACCCGTACTCACCTCGGTCTAGCTACGCGCGACACCGTTCTGATTGCGGTTAACTACAAACACTCATCTTTTCAATCAATCAGTTTCCCATTCCCTTCCTATAAATACCCCAGATCTGAGCCAAGCCAAGGTGTTAAATTCTTTAGCCTCTTTTTGTTAGGTTTTAGTCTTCTTCTTCTTCTTCTTCTTCATTCTTTCCTCCATGAAAATTGTAGTGGGAGCTTTTTGAGTGGATGATGAAATGAAGATGAGGGTTTTTGTATTATTCTTTTTGCTTAGCTTCTCCCTTGAGCTCTCTACCTTAACTTGATCTTGCAACCTCTTAAGTGAGCTTGCAAGTTTAAGCTTTGGTCATTGGTCTCAAGGGGTTGTATCATTTTGTTCTCTCTTTAGTGCTTCATTTCACATGAGTTCTTTACCCTTCTCTTGATCTTGCAACCTCTTGATTGAGCTTGCAAGTTTAAGGGTTGGCTATTGATCCCATGCTTGTTTTGAGTTCTATGGTTCTTGTAATTACTTTCTTGCATTTTTCATTCTTGTCTTTAATTACTTGCAATTTATTACCATGCACTTTAATTACTTGTTTGTAATCTTTTCTTTTCTTTGTTCTTTTCTTTTGCTCTTTTTGGTTTGTTTTGTGAATGGTTGTAATTTTTATTGTTAAGAAGAAATACGATATTATAAGTTAACGTTTATTTGCTCATTTCCTTTTCCCGTATTTTCCATTGAACTCCGCCCAAACGATACGCAAGCGCTCCGTTAGGCACCCTACCCTAACAAGGTAACGGTGATTCCTAACCGCGACCGGTTGCGTTCGGTTTGGCCGGAGGCGAAAGCAAGAGACAAGAACGGAAGGACAAGGGTAAATAAGCCGGATTCCATGAATACCGCGCTTAAATCCCCTAATCCACGTTGTTGCCGATTGCTCTAGCTTCAATCGGTCAAGACTCGGCTCAAAGGTTTTGAGTACGGATATCTTTAGCTTACACTTTCGTATAATTTCTTAACAACTTTATACTTGCAAATAATACACATAGGTTAGATTGAACAAACTCATACAAATTCTTTATTGACTCGTCTAGGACAAGAACGGAAATACAACCATCTCCCTGTGGATCGACCCGTGCTCAACCGGCTAGCTGCATAGCGACACCGTCCTGATTGTGGTTAACTTTAATTCTTTCAATCATTCCGCCCCTCACATTTTGATCTCTTCTCTTCGCACTGATCAGCTGATGAGGAAGGGATGTCGGGGATTTCTAGCCTGTGTATGCGATACTAGAGCTACGGATGTTCCGTTGGACCAGGTTCCGATTGCATGCGAGTTCCGCGATGTTTTCCCTGACGAGCTGCCAGGACTGCCACCTGAGCGCAATATCGAGTTCTGTATTGACTTGGTTCCTGGCTCGGGGCCTATTTCTATACCGCCTTATCGGATGTCCCCGGCGGAACTTAGAGAGTTAAAGGTTCAGCTGCAAGATTTGTTAGATAAGGGACTTATTCGACCCCGTGTTTCTCCATGGGGTGCTCAGGTCCTGTTTGTCAAGAAGAAGGACGGAAGCTTGCGCTTATGTATCGACTATCGTCAGCTGAACAAGGTTACCGTGCAGAACAGATACCCGTTGCCGCGCATTGATGATTTGTTCGACCAGCTTCAGGGTGCGGGTTATTTTTCGAGGATCGACTTACGATCAGGGTACCACCAGCTGCGAGTCCGACAGGAGGATATACCGAAGACAGCCTTCCGTACACGTTATGGTCACTATGAGTTCCTGGTGATGTCGTTCGGACTCACCAACGCCCCCGCAGCATTTATGGATTTGATTAACCGTACCTTCAGGCCGTATCTTGACTTGTTCATCATCGTGTTCATCGAGGATATTTTGGTGTACTCCCGGAGCCGAGAGGAGCACGAGCAGCACCTGCGGATTACATTACAGACTCTGAGGGAGCACCAGCTGTTCGCGAAGTTCTCCAAGTGTGCTTTCTGGCTGGACAACGTCGGATTCTTGGGTCACGTGATTACGAGAAATGGCATATGTGTGGACCCAAAGAAGATTGAGGCCGTTCAGCAGTGGCCCCGACCTACATCGGTTATGGAGATCCATAGTTTTCTAGGCCTGGCAGGCTACTACAGGCGTTTTGTTCAGGACTTCTCCCGTATAGCTGCACCTTTGACCGGTTTGACCCGGAAGGGAGTTCCTTTCGTTTGGACGGAGGAGTGCGAGCGCAGTTTTCAGCAGCTACGGACTTGTTTGACTACGGCGCCGGTATTATCATTGCCTTCAGGATCAGGCGGATTCGTGGTCTATTGTGACGCTTCGCGAGTGGGGTTAGGATGCGTATTGATGCAGCATGACCGGGTGATCGCTTATGCTTCTCGGCAGTTGAAGAAGCATGAACAGAACTACCCCATTAATGATTTGGAGATGGTTGCTGTGGTCTTTGCACTGAAGATATGGAGACATTACCTCTACGGCGAGTCGTGCCAAATATTCACGGACCACAAGAGCTTAAAGTATATATTTCAGCAGCGAGACCTGAATCTCAGACAGCGTCGCTGGATGGAGCTGGTGAAAGACTACAATTGCGAGATCTTGTACCACCCGGGCAAGGCGAATGTAGTGGCGGATGCTTTGAGCAGGAGGCCCGGGGGTAGTCTATCTTGTTTGCGCGCAGTGCAGAGGCAGTCGTCAGCAGATTGGCAGATTTTATACGACAACCGAGTTGAGTTCGAGTTCACTCCGACAGGGGGACAGCTCGTGCATGTTCGTGCACGCCCACAGTTGCTTGACCGTATATATGAGGCACAACGCAGAGATGACCGTTGCTCTGAGATTATGGCACAGATGGGACAGGGCAGATTTTCCGAGTTCGTGATTGATGATCAGGGGATATTACGATTTGGATCTAGACTGTGCGTACCAGATGCTGATGGATTGCGGCGTGATATTCTTGAGGAGGCACACCGATCGGTGTATAGTGTCCACCCCGGTTCCACCAAGATGTACTATGATATGAGAGAGACCTACTGGTGGGACGGAATGAAGAGGGACATCGCGGAATTCGTATCGAGATGCCTGACTTGTCAGCAAGTCAAGGCCGAGCACCAGAGGCCCGCAGGAGAGCTACAGCCGTTATCCATTCTGGAGTGGAAATGGGAGAAGATTTCGATGGATTTCGTTGTGGGTCTACCCAGGACCAGTCGAGGGTACGACTCCATCTGGGTGATCGTAGATCGATTGACGAAAGAGGCTCACTTCCTGCCAGTGAAGACCACTTTCAGCTTCGCTCAGTATACCCAGCTTTACATCGACGAGATCGTGCAGTTGCATGGCGTACCGACTTGTATCGTGTCAGATCGAGGCACCCAGTTCACCAGCCAACTTTGGCAGAGACTTCAGGAGGCTTTGGGCACTCGTTTGAGCTTCAGCACAGCATTCCATCCGCAGACCGACGGACAGTCAGAGCGGACCATTCAGACTCTCGAGGACATGCTCAGAGCGTGCGTTTTAGACTTCGGCGGTAGCTGGGATCGTCATTTACCTCTAGTGGAGTTCTCCTATAACAACAGCTTCCAGGATACTATTCAGATGGCACCTTTCGAGGCGTTGTATGGGAGGAGATGTAGATCGCCCGTCTGTTGGACGGAGCTGAGCGAGAGCAGTATTTTTGGGCCACAGATCGTGCAGGAGACGACCGAGAAAGTGCAGTTGATTCGAGACCGGATGAGAGCAGCTCAGAGCAGACAGAAATCATATGCATACAGGCGCCGTCGCAGATTAGAGTTCGCAGTTGGCGACCATGTTTTTCTGAGAGTCTCTCCGATGAAGGGCGTGATGCTTTTTGGGCGAAAGGGGAAGCTTAGCCCTAGATTCGTAGGTCCCTTCGAGATCCTCAAGCGTGTCGGCGCTGTTGCATATCGTCTGGCTCTTCCACCCAGCTTTTCAGAGGTTCATCCCGTCTTCCACGTATCGATGCTATGCCGTTATCTTCATGAACCTTCCCACACGATTCAGCATCAGACAGTTCAGCTCGAGCCCGACCTTTCGTTCACCGTGCAGCCAGTCGAGATATTAGATCGGCAAGTGAAGAAACTTCGATCAAAGGTCCTGCCGTCCGTGAAAGTTCTTTGGCGCGGCCCGAGCAGCGAGGAGATCACTTGGGAGGCCGAGGGAGAGATGCGGAAGAAATTCCCTCATCTTTTTGAAGGTACGCGTAGTTGCATATTTTAAAATTCGGGGACGAATTTTCTTAAGGGGGGAAGACTGTAACGCCTGAGTTTAGGGTTAGTAGTAATTAAGTGTTAATGTGGGGTTTTTGGTAAAATGTTTACCAAAATGGGTTTCTAGTAATTTATCTGGGTTTATGGTTATTTTTGTGGAATTTTATCTCGACCACACACACTTGTGCACGTTAAATGGATTAAGATTAGGGTTTGCCATATATTTGAGCTTGTGGGTTGGCTATGTTTAAATTAACCATGGTGGGTTAGGTTCTTGGTTAAGTTAATTGAGTTGTTAAAGCTTATTAGTTTAAAATTGTGGATGGTTGGCTTGACCATGGGTATTTAGTGAGTTTAAGGTTGACTTAGGGAGAGAGTGAGGGATGTGATGTGCCATGATGGCTTTTGGTTGGGAAAGGGAGTTTAAGGTTAAGTCTCATCACCTCACTTCAAACCTTTTCACCTCTCTCACTCATACTACATTTTCAGCCATAAACCAACAGATCAGCCACCCCAAAACAGCCACATTACTGCTACAGCAGCAGATGATTTCCATCAGCTATCCTCAGCTCATTTCCAGCATCAATTCTTCATAAAACAACCTATTAACTGCTGCACAAACAGCCACCCCAGCCCCTAACATCATTACAAGCAGCCCCAAACTGAAACCTCTCACTTTCATACTCAAATCAGCCACCCAAACCCTCAAACATCAGCTTTTCAGCCACCATTTCTGCACCAAAACACCACAAGCAGCTGCTACTTCAGCCCCTACTCTATACATAACCCCTCCCCCACACCGCACAACCCCTCTCTTAACACTTCCTCAACCCTTGCCACTAGCAACACCTGAAACCAACACAAATAACACCACTTCACACCTTCACAGCATCAGCATCAGCATCAGCAGTTGCAGCATCAGCCTTGGACTGCAGCAGCTCCAGTTCAACACAGCAGCACCCACTCCCTCCTTCTTCTCTTTCTCCTTGGTTGCAAGGTTCCTAGGGGGTATAACTCCTAAACTTTTTCCATATGGTGTAGTTTACGTGTTTGTTTGGCTAGTTAGTGTTTTAATGGAGTTTTCATGCTAGAATTGTATAGTGATGTTAGATTTAGTTACTTTAGAGTGCTTGTAGTTTAATGAACCTTTTTGGTGTTAATTAGACTGTTTAAGCCTAGTATTGTCGTTAAATTTTGATGGGTAACCTTAAATCGCTAAAATCATGGTAATCTAGCTTAATTAGTGTTTATTTCATGCTTAGTTGTGATTTTGGGTGAACTAAGGGGAATTTTGGCAAAGTGATAGTTGTGTTAGTTAGACTAGCCCTTCTAGGTTCTGTTGAGTCCAGTTAACAAGAGGATTTTCCCAGATTTCACAAAGACACCCGTTTTACCCGACTTGGCGTAATTTAGCAGTTTTAGTGACTTTTTAGCCTCTGTTGGATCTGCTGTTGACCCGAGACCTTCAGAATAAAATTGAGAAGACTGTAGCTCAGTGACCATAGCATAAACACTCACACAAAACACGGGGACCCCCTCCCTTTTATGGCCGCAGATATATTGTATCTGGCCGCAATTTGCGGCCAGGATGGGGGTGGGGGTGTTGGGTTTTGGCTTGTGGGTTTACTCTGGGTAGCTATGGTTTTTGGCATCTGTAACTTTTCAAGTTGGGTCCAGAGACAAAACCTGGATCTAATTGTGTGTTTTCGATGTTTTAAGTCTCGTACGACACGCGCGCGATACGCGTGGTTCTGTGGCGCGATGCGCGACACAGCGTGTCGATTTTGGTTCTGGTGGTTTGTGCGCGTCGCGTCGTGTCGTGTGCACGCGCGTTTAGTTTCACGCACGCGTATCCTTTTTATCGATATACCGCGTTTTGCAGGATTTTTCCTTATGTGGTGACTTTTGTAAATTCTAGGTTCGCCGGCGGGAACTTCAAGCGCAGCGGAAAAAGGCAAGCAGGTGGTCGGACACACTTAGCACAGGATCACGGGTGAGTAGATTTAACATCTACGGGGGACGATCGTTTGGATGGCGCGAGTCACCCGATAGATATAGTAGACTTGATATTACTTGTGACATTATGATTAAAATACTTGCATGATAACTGCTGTAGTTAGTATCTATATGATGTTCCATTTACGCAGATCCATTATAGGACACATGCACCATTACCAGGTTTTATATGCAGCACGAGCACTATTCATGTGGACACACACACCCTGGTAATTGCCATGTCACGACACTAGATAACCTTAAATCTGAAACATGTTAATTGCTTAGAAATGTGAGATTGCAATAAGTATTTAAAATGAAATCATAAGAATTACTCTCCTCATGCATATGTATCATTATATCATTTGCTCATGCCTAGTATAAATCATACTTTGTAAATTGATACCATAGGCATTCATAATCATTGGCATATGCATCCATGATGATTTCATGAGATTTATGATATTTTTGGATTTTGGGGGAAAGCCGCAAGATTTCAAACTGATAACTGTTTAAAAGTATAAAAGTTGCGGTTTTCTAGTGATGTAAAGTGTCGTCCACCATGAGTTTTGCTGTGGTTTTCGACACCCGTTTCGAGGAGGTGGATGAATCGTCTCGGGTACATGGTGGGCCCGGTACGGTACCCCGGGGCAAGAAGATCGCGGGAGAGGGCGTTGAGCCTGGCAGGGGACGGATTACCTACCGGTGACTTCATTTGGCACGACGGATACCCAGAGGGTACCGACCGTGGCCGCTGGATTGAGATATGGATATTGATATGGATCAGCCGGATGGCTGAGGCCAGAGATACTGGACATGGATATATGAGATTTGGACAGTTTTGAGGTGTCGTTGCTGGACACGGATTTTATTGATTTCTTGGATATTATGCTGATGTTTAAAAAGGAAGTTTCAAAACAAGCAAGGAATAATTCTTATACCTACATGTTGAGATCCTGAGTTGACTCATATAGCACACATTCATGATAGTACTTTCATGTGGCATACATACCTGTTATTACATCCATGTGACATATATACTTGCTAGTACACTGTTGATGCATACATACCTGCTAGTACATGTAGCCATACCTGTTTTAGGGATGCCAGGACACTTGTGTGCATGCATACGATAGCCTTAGTAGATGTTATTTATTACTCACGAGCTGGCAACTCACCCTCGTTGTGCCACAGCTTTTCTGCAGGTCCGTTCCGTCAGCACTAGAGCGGCGGATACTTTTGATTCTTTTGCACTTTTTTCCTGGACTCGAGGCTTTTGCTCATAGGTGGCTTATTATCATTTTGTACCACCTTATATATTTGTTGTATCTAGAACACTCCATCTACTGCTACTATCATTTCAGCTGTACCTGTTTTATTTGTGTTACTGTATATTGACCTAGAGGTGAGATTGTGAGACTTGGGGATTTATTTTATGATATATCTGGAGTCAAGCTCACTTGAGTCGACATGTTATTTCTTTTGCTTCATGCTTATTTATGCACATTGTCATTTTACATTGCGTGGGATTTGTGACCGCCTTGAGGCGAAGAGCTAGCTCCCGCTTGGGGATGCCATTTTCACGTTATTCATTTATATTCCTGTTATACTCGTTGGAGCTTATTTTACAAGGAAATTCTGCATGAATTTTGGGAAAAAGGAAAATTATTTCAAAAGGGGAATTTGATATGGAATGGAGTAAAATACTTAAATAAATTGGTTTTCCTTCACTCTAAAAATCTTAATTGGGTTTTGTATTCTGGGCTTCGGCTTACTTATTTTACGGACGCCTTGAGACGTTTCGTAATCTAAGTGCCGGTCGCGTTCCGTACTTTGCGGGTCGTGACAGAAGCCGACTACGTCCTCCGGGAAATCCATGAAGGGGTTGGCGGTGCGCACTAAGGGGCCCAAATCTTGATCCAAAAGGCGGTTCTCCAGAGGTACTACTGGCCCACTATTCATGAAGACGCCCAGAAGCTAGTCAGAAGATGCAAGAGTTGCCAGCTCCACGGCAGCATCTCTCGCCTCCCCGCTACTGAGCTGACCGCCCTAACATCCCCATGGCCGTTCGCCCAGTGGGGATTAGACATGATCGGCCAGTTCCCAACTGGTACAGGCGGGCACAAATACATTCTCGTCGCAGTAGACTACTTCACCAAGTGGATCGAGGCCATCCCCATCAGAAAACCGGACGCCACCACTACCATCAAGTTCCTGCAAAACAATCTGATACTCCGGTTCGGCATCCCGAGATGTATCATCACCGATCACGGGACAAACTTCGAGAACGAGAAAGTGAAGGACTTCTGCAAAGAATACCATATCCTCATGAAGACCCCCACCGGGGAAACCCCCTTCAGTCTCTGCTACGGGACCGAGGCGATGGTCCGAGCAGAGATCGGGCTACCCAGTCATCGGGTTGAACACTTCGACGACGATGCGAATACCTCGGCGCTACGAACCAACCTGGACATCTTGTTGGAGAAGAGAGACCGGGCCTAGATCAAAGCCGCCGCTTATCAGCAGCAAACGGCCCGATACTACAATGCTCGGGTCAAGAACCACTCCTTCCAGACCGGGGATCTGGTCCTACGACGAAACGAGTTCGTTGATCAAGGCAGGCTACACAAGTTCTCCCCGAGGTGGGACAGTCCCTTCCTCGTCTCTGAGGTGCTCCCTGGCGGGGCCTATCGCCTGCAAGATGCGGACGGGCGCAAGCTCCCACGGCCTTAGAACGCCGAGAAGCTAAAGCTATACCAATGAGGCCAAGGCCAACAAGTGTGTACCCCTCCTTTCACAAAGACGATGTAAACGCTTTCCGGAAATCCTTTCTGTCCAAATAAAGAAACATCAAAACATTGCAAATAAAGTTTTATCTTTGCGACCCAAAGCCCTCCTTAGAGGCAGCTCGGCAGCTACCCTGCTCAGCTATCCCCGGCTGGTAGCTTACTACCACGACCGACAGGGATCACAAAGCCCTCCCAGAGGCAGTTGAGTCCGAGGATCCCTCGCTTGGCTATCTTTCAGGACAAAAGCCCTGGTCAAGAGGCACCGGGCGGAATCCCTGCCCGGCTAAGGGTCCTTAGTAGGCTTCTTACAGCCCCTCCCGCGCTAAGGACCAAAATCCTCCCAGAGGCAGTCGAGTCCTTGCTCGGCTATCCTCGGCTGGTAGCTTCCTACCACAACCGACAGGGATCAAAGTCCTCGCCAAGAGGCACTGGGCAGTAACCCTACCCGGTCCCCTTCCTGAAGGATCAAAACCCTCGCAAGAGGCAACCGAGAAGCTACCCTACTCGGTCATCTCCGGCTGGTAGCTCCCTACCCATGACGCCAGGGATCGAGGCCCTCACAAGAGGCACCCGAGCGGCTACCCCGCTCCTTCATCCCAGGCTGGTAGATGCCTATCCATGACGCCAGAGATCCAAGCCCTCTCCAAGAGGCAACCGCGCAGCTTCATTGCCCGGTCATCCTTAGTGGGCTTCTTACAGCCCCTCCAACACTAAGGATCAAAACCCTCGCAAGAGGCAACCGAGCGGCTACCCTGCTCGGTCATCCCCGGCTGGTAGCTCCCTACTCATGACGCCAGGGATTGAAGCCCTCGCAAGAGGCATCCGAGCGGCTTCCCCGCTCGGTCATCCCAGGCTGGTAGTTGCCTACCCACGACGCCAGAGATCCAAGCCATCGCCAAGAGGCAACCGCGCAGCTTCACTGCCCGGTCATCCTTAGTGGGCTTCTTACAGCCCCTCCAACACTAAGGATCAAATCCCTCGCAAGAGGCAACTGAGCGGCTACCCTGCTCGGTCATCTCAGGCTGACAGTTGCCTGCCCGCGACGCCAGAGATCAAAAGCCCTCGCCTAGAGGTGACCGCGCAGCTTCACTACCCGGTCATCCTTAATGGGCTTCTTACAGCCCCACCGACGCAGAGGATCCGAGGCCCCAAAAAGGGGCAACAAGCCTATCGAAGTCTAAGCGATCCCCCCTCGACGTCGGGGCTACGGAGATACCTCCTCGGCAGCGATTGGCAAGTGATCGAAATCAACTCGACGAACGATCGCTAGACAGATAGCTGACCCAGCAGTACAAGCCGAGATATTTTACAAACATTCTTCACACACAGAAGATAAAATGCAAACCGATGAAACAAGAATTTTCTTTTATTGTAAGTCGATGTACTACACCCCAATACTTGTGGGGAGGCGGAATTTTCAAAAACGAACTTGTTTAGTGAACAAACATCGACTAACCGCTTGAATCGAAGCTAAACTATAAATAACCAAACACAAAGTGTTTCTAAACTACTGTGTTTAGGGATTATACCTAATGAACCAACTCCTTCGTCTTTACGATCTCCTTGTCCTCCTCGGCCTTCTCTTTGTAGTAGACGATCCACCCGAGAGAAAAACTCCAAGCTTAGCCTCTAAACTTGAGGCAACTAACCTTCTTGGATTGCTAATCAAAGAAGATAGATTGAGATAGAGTGATGGTTATGGATTGTTTAGTCTTACTAATCCTTGTACTCAACTCATGAGAGGGGTGGATTAGTCTTTGAAGAGGGAGAGCTTGAGGAGAGAGAAGATGATGATAATAATCAAATGAGAATAGTAAGTTATCATAATATATATGAAACTTTAAAATTCATCAATAAAAGAAAAACAAGTGATAAATAATCAAGTTTCATAAATATCTAATGGTGATTCATAACCATGACTCATTAATCATTTATTGTGCATTAATGATAAGAATGAATCACCCTCATGATTCACTAAACCCATTTAATGCATATGACACCTAAACCTCCTTAGTCACCATTTCTAGAAGCTTCTCGCACAATTACGAGAACGCCCCTCCGATCCGTGAAAATACGGAAAAACTTTAGACTGTAAAAATCTAATAACCGGATACCAGTAACTGGCTTAAACCAAAGCCGACCGGTAAAAACTGTCCGAAAGTCGTACGCGCGTAAACGCACGTATGCGTCCGAACCCTTGTCGTAAAACCATACGACCTCTATATCGTTTCGCCTGGAATAGGAAACTCTCTGTGTGGGACTCTAGAGACTCGACTACTACGCTGGCAGTGGGTTTAACCACAGACCGCAAGCGGCACTAGCTGTACGTAACGGTCCCCAGGTAGTTGTCGATAAGAAGGCCGATGAGGAAACCCATCCGAACTCCTACTGATTCTGATGTGACAATCTCCATACAGTCCGGTCCGTTCGTCCAAGACTATCGCATATCGGGCCTAGGGGGGCGGCAAGCGTCAGTCCCCTAATAGCGGTATAAGTCGTGTCGGAGGGAAGCCCATTACACCCTGAGAAACTACTGGAACCTACCAGCAAATCTCGCTTGCCCTGGCCAGGGACTTTGCGTAATGGCTCTCTGACACAGCGCGATATCAACTCCCAATACCGGGAGAAACGAATCCTGTCTAACCGCCACTGCCTCCAAGTGCTCGGGACTGCACCCAACTGCTACCTGTTTGCACGACTCCTTTGAGCCGTCGTAGGGTAGCAATCTAAGAACAGTGGGACACACTCGAGGCGAAGTAGCAGTGTCAAGTCTGCGGACTATGCTGTACTCATGTCACCTGGGAACTGTTCACTGACGACTGGTATAAAACCAACCAACAGTTCCCTGTGAGTCCTGTCCGGTGTACCCGTAACCCAACGAGCACCTGTATACTATCTCCAGTACGACGTACTGACGGCTGTGGGACAGACCATCTCCCCAACTGGGATGAGAAGCGTACACACTAGTCTACTCCGGAGTATCGATGCTCTGTCTCGATAATCCAACGACTAGGGACCTGAATAAGGATGTGCTTGTAGACTACCCAGCCCCCACTAGTGTGACTGCCATCACAACGCTGGTAGTCAAGCAAGATCCTAAGAGCTCTATCAATACGTACACTCACATATTAAGATAGAAAAACCAAGTAGCATACTACCATGTTTAGCAAGACTGTTACATACATATGAATATCCCAAGCTTCCATTAAGTAATATACAAACTGGTATGATACAGTAATGGCCTTCTAGGGCATAAACACTAACAATCTCCCACTTGCACTAGGGCCATGTACTGGCATATCGAAGACCAATGTTCTCGAGTAGCCTCTCGAACTGAATCTGAGGTAGGGCCTTCGTGAAGGGATCAGCAATGTTCTCTTCTGAAGCAACTCTCCGAACCTCGATCTCCTGACGATCAATGATCTCCCTGATCAGGTGATACCGCCTCAAGATGTGTCTGGACTTCTGATGGGACCTTTGTTCCTTCGCTAAAGCTATAGCTCCGTTGTTGTCGCAATACAGAGGTATTGGATCAACTATGGTAGGAACCACCTGAAGTTCTGTTAGGAACTTCTTCATCCAGACTGCTTCTTTCGCGGCATCGCAAGCAGCTATATACTCCGCTTCCATCGTCGAGTCAGCAACGGTGTCCTGCTTGGAGCTCTTCCAGCACACCGCCCCTCCATTGAGGGTAAAGACATAACCCGACATGGACTTGGAATCGTCCTTATCACTCTGGAAGCCGGAATCAGCAAAGGCCTCCAACCTGAGGTCTTTTCCGCCGTAAACCAAGAACATCTCCTTATTCCTCCTCAGGTACTTGAGAATGTTCTTTACTTCTATCCAGTGGTTCTCCCCTGGGTCTGACTGATACCGGCTTACCACGCTTAGTGCGTAAGCTACATCTGGTCTGGTGCACAACATCGCATACATTATAGAGCCTACCGCAGAAGCGTAGGGTATAATAGACATGCGTTACCTTTCCAAATCAGTCTTGGGAGACATCTCTTTGGAGAGGGTGATTCCGTGACAAGCCGGTAGATTACCGCACTTAGAATCTTCCATACTGAATCTTTTCAGTACAGTGTCGATATACCTGGACTGCGAAAGTCCCAACATCCTCTTGGATCTATCACGATAGATCCGGATCCCCAGAATGTAAGAGACATCACCCAGGTCTTTCATGGAGAACCTGTGTGACAAGAATCCTTTGACAGATTGTAGCATAGGAATGTCATTTCCTATCAATAGAATGTCATCCACGTACAAGACGAGGAATACGACACTTCTGGCTACAACTTTACTATATATGCACGGTTCATCTGGATTTTTGATAAAGTCATATTCTTTGACTGTCTCATCAAAACAGATGTTCCAACTCCGCGATGCCTGCTTTAGTTCATAAATGGACTTAAGCAGCTTGCATACTTTCCCGCTGCTCCCACTCTGATTGAAACCCTCTGGCTGATCCATATAGACGCACTCTTCTAAATTTCCATTCAGAAAAGCCGTCTTTACGTCCATCTGCCAGATTTCATAATCATGGAAGGCAGCAAGAGCAAGAAGGACCCGAATGGATTTGAGCATAGCCACTGGGGAAAAAGTTTCGTCATAGTCCAAACCAGGTCTTTGACGAAAACCCTTTGCAACAAGTCTAGCCTTATAGGTTTCTACCTGTCCATCTACACCAATCTTTTTATTGAAGATCCATTTGCATCCTATGGGTTTTACCCCATCTGGAGCAAAGTCCAAAGTCCATACTTTGTTGGTGTACATGGACTCCATTTCGGTCCGCATTGCATCTAGCCATCGTACCGAGTCGCCGCTCTGGATGGCCTGCTGGAAGTCAGTAGGTTCATCATCATCTATGATGCAATCCTCTCTATCCCCATCTATGAGAAAACCGTAGTATCTCTCAGGCGGATGAGACGGCCTACTACTCCTGCGGAGGGGTGCGGGAATGTCCTGTTCTTCTTGAACTTCCGGTTCTACCAAACTTTCAGTATTAGTTTGTGGTTCTGGAATTTCTTCCAGTTCTATTTCGCTCCCACTTGATTCCTTTTCTAAAAACTGATGTTCTAGAAAATGGGCATTACGAGAAACAAATACCTTTTGTTCCTCTGCGTAATAGAATAGATATCCCCTGGAGTTCTTTGGATATCCCACAAACTTACATTTTACTGATCGTGCCTCGAGCTTGCCCACATGCTGCTTTTTAACAAAAGCTGGACATCCCCAAATCTTTATATACTGTAGATGGGGTTTCTTCCCGCTCTACATCTGATATGGAGTGGTAGGCACAGTCTTGGTAGGTAACATGTTCAAAAGATATGCCGCTGATTCTAGCGCATAACCCCAGAAAGATCGCGGTAACTCGGCATTACTCATCATGGATCGTACCATATCCAATAGGGTTCGATTCCGTCTCTCCGATACACCGTTATGCTGTGGAGTGTATGGAGGAGTAAGCTGAGAGAGAATTCCTTTCTCTTTTAGGTAACCTAGGAACTCGGCACTCAAGTATTCACCACCTCGATCAGATCTTAGTGTCTTGATACTTTTGCCGGTTTGGTTTTCTACTTCATTCTTATACTCTTGGAATTTCACAAAAGCCTCGGATTTATGTTTCATCAGATAAATGAATCCGTATCTTGAGTAATCATCCGTGAAAGTAATGAAATAGGAAAAACCACCTCTCGCATGTGTAGACATTGGACCACATACATCGCTGTGTATGAGTCCTAAGAGCTCGCTCGCTCTTACTCCTTGTCCAGTAAATGGAGTCTTTGTCATCTTTCCTTTGAGACAAGATTGACAAGTGTCATAAGTTTGATATTCGAACGAGTCCAAATATCCTTCTCTATGCAACTTAGTCAACCTTCTCTCATTGATGTGACCCAGTCTACAATGCCATAAGAAAGCTTTATTTAAATCTGGAGACTTTCTTTTTAGTGTGTTCTGGACATTGAAAATTTGGAGTTGGTTTAAAACATATATACCGCTATTTAGTGTACCGGCCCTAATCAAACCATGATTAAGGTGGATGTTGACAACATCTCTTACAAACGTGAAATCATAACCTTTATTTGATAACAAGGAAACTGATATGATATTACACGTTAAGCTTGGTACAAAATAACAGTTATGTAAAACCAAAATGTGTCCACTCGTCAATCCTAGGTGATAATCCCCGACGGACGCAGCTCCCACGCTAGCTCCGTTAGCAACCTTTAGGGTCATATCACCTTCCTTCAGCACTCTACGGTTTCTCAGTGCCTGCAATGAATTGCAAATATGAGATCCTGATCCGGTATCCAATACCCAGGAAGTAAAGTTGATCGACAGACAATTCTCAATTACAAACACACCTGAAGTCGAAGCCACAGCTTGCTTCGGTTCCTGGTTCTTGGCGTTCCACGCCTTGCAATCCTTCTTCCAGTGCCCTTTCCTGTGACAATGGAAGCACTCATCCTGGCCAACTACCGGTGCTGCAAACTTTTTCTTTCCCTTCCCTCCCACCTTACTAACACCTCCTCTAGGTCTGGGTGCGGCCTTCTTCTTCCTTCCTTTGGCCCTTGCCTTGGACCCGGAAGAAGATGTATCGCCAACAAACATAGCGGGTGTTTCCCTTGTATTCTTCAAGGTGCCCTCTGCACTCCTTAACATGTTCAGGAGTTCCGGAAGTTCAACTTCTTTTCTTTGAATGTTGAAGTTCAGGATAAACTGGGCGTAGGTGGAAGGAAGGGACTGGAGAATAAGGTCTGTATAGAGCTCATTATCCAAAGTCGTCCCATGGTCTGCGAGCTCTTCTATATAGCCGATCATCTTTAGGACATGTTCTCCTACCGATGACCCGACAGCCAACCTCGCTCGAAACAAGTTCTTAGAGGTCTCGTATCTTGCTATACGAGATTGCTCTCCATAAAGTTCCTTTGTATGGAGAAATATGCCATCAAGGTCCATATCCTCATGCCTCCTCTGATGTTCATTGTTCATCGAGACAAGCACGATGCACTTGTCTTTCGCGCAATCTAAATCCGAGGTTTTGCGGATTTCCTTATCAGCATTACTGGATTTGGGACCAGGGACAGCAGGTGCCGTAGCGGTGAGGACGTATCCCAATTTGTCATAGGTCAAAGCCATTTTGACATTCCGCAGCCAATCTTTATAGTTTGGCCCTGTCAGTATATTTTTCTCTAAAAGTAACTTAAGTCCAGTCATTTTCAGGGTCGCTGCAATTAGGAGAGAGAGAAGAAAAATCTTTAGCATGATGCTCTTGCAAGTTTAGAGTGGTTTTTAGTTTATCTAAACTGGATGGCTCCCACTGTTTCTCGAATCCTTCCTCAAACCATAAAAGAAGAATTAGCCAGGACTATTCTCACCGTACAATACTTGCTTAACCGTTCAGCCAGGCCAGTGTCGATACTTCAAGGGAGGTTTTCCAACGCTTTCGCGAAGTTCCTTAATTAAATAACCTCTTTTCTCTGGGGGCGTAACCCCGTTGACACATTTCTAGACACCTACTAGGTTTATAGCATTGATCGTTAAGTGACGAATATCCTGATAAGTAGCATATACTCACAGTAGGATCGGGATCCAAATATCATCGTATGATAATGTTGAAGGAATCCTACCAACATTCATCAAACTCTAAATGGTATGCATCTCTTTGCAAATTTCAGTTTCTTTAGAAATTCCCGATATAATTTTTTGCCCCATACTCTTATGACCTTGGCGTTAGGTCAAAATGTCATAAGTCACATGTCAAGTTCTACCCATCATTATCTTGTCAATTTGAACCCATCCGTATATATCCTTGACGTTCGGTCAAAATGATAATACGACTGTCCCAAACTAACTCATCTATTTATGCAACAAATGAATATCCAGTAGCTACCAAACGCTATGCCTTGGCGTTAGGTCAAAATACATAGCTTGAATACTACTAAATACCCAGATGAAATGACGGAGGGCTACGAATGGTTTTGGCGAAACCGTGAACGTAGTGAACTTGATATAACCGAAG
Organism: Agapanthus africanus; assembly: GCA_030015575.1. NCBI lineage: Eukaryota > Viridiplantae > Streptophyta > Magnoliopsida > Asparagales > Amaryllidaceae > Agapanthus > Agapanthus africanus. Next base: position 312,668,861 of record JASDDO010000031.1, on the reverse strand, counting down.
GAACCTGATAGCTTTTAAAAGGAGTGGTTAAAGCTCCGCATTTAAAAATATCTGTTTTTAAAATTAACCGAGTGGTTTCTTTTAAATTGTTCCAACGATTAAAACATTGGTTTATTTTCTTTGCATTATAAATAATGCGTCCCATCATTAACCTATCATTGCAGAAAACAACGAAAATACAACGTCCTCTTATGCCATCCGCATTCGCCACGGGGTCCCGTCATTACCCGTTAGGTTACTTAACTAACGACAGAGCGGGGGCTGGGCTAGCGCGGGTGTAAAACATAAGTGACGTCTAAATAGCTATCATATATATAGATATTTTACATTCGTCTGACGCAATGATATTCATTCCAGATCACAGATGAACTTAATTGGATTTGCAAGCAATCCGTGTTTGTTTTGAGCCTGCAACAGAATACGGATTACACAGTTGTGATGAATAGCCATTACCCCACCCACGACCCCTACGGGTGCGGCAAACTACCCGCCCTGCAGTTTGTGCACCCCTCCTTGGGTCTGTCCTAGGAGCAAAAACAGTAAAATGAAATAATACAACGGTGGCTACAACCGCAACCTGGATGTGCCCCGCAAAATAATATTACAACAAATTACATTTACATCAAATGAATTAAATGATAACCCATCACATAACCCCGGCTATACACCACAACAGTCCAACACAGTTCATATGCACAAACAGATAAAATCCATTTCAGAAATGTGCAACCCCCTGCCAACTGACATACTAGCAGTTAGGGGAGGTTTACGAACACATTAAACAATCACAGATATAATCCAACAAGCAAATACTGTATAATTTCGATCGATTAAACACTTTTAATCTTGCTCCAATACTGCTCTGAAAATCTGAAACCTGAGCAAAAATAAAATATTCCAGAAAATCCCAAATACCACAAAGAACCAACACAAGAAAAATGAGTTCCTGACTCGTCAACTCGGCGGCGAAAGCGCGGCGGATCGGTGGGATCCGCCGCGGATCGGTGGGATCCGACGCGGTTCCGCGGCGCCGTAGACGATTCAGGAACCCAAATTTCTTGGGTGTTCTTCTCCAGTCATTTTAAGCTTTCTGAACCTCCCTGAAAAATTTTTGGAGTTCATTTAAAAATCGACAGAAACTTGTGGTTTTTAGGGTTTTCCGGCTTCGTTTTTCCGTTCGAAATTCGTACAAATTTGCAAGTAAGTTATTTATTGTTTAGCGAGGCTCTGATACCACCTGTAAGTCGATGTACTACACCCCAATACTTGTGGGGAGGCGGAATTTTCAAAAATGAACTTGTTTAGTGAACAAACATCGACTAACCGCTTGAATCGAAGCTAAACTATAAATAACCAAACACAAAGTGTTTCTAAACTACTGTGTTTAGGGATTATACCTAATGAACCAACTCCATCGTCTTTACGATCTCCTTGTCCTCCTCGGCCTTCTCTTTGTAGTAGACGATCCACCCGAGAGAAAAACTCCAAGCTTAGCCTCTAAACTTGAGGCAACTAACCTTCTTGGATTGCTAATCAGAGAAGATAGATTGAGATAGAGTGATGGTTATGGATTGTTTAGTCTTACTAATCCTTGTACTCAACTCATGAGAGGGGTGGATTAGTCTTTGAAGAGGGAGAGCTTGAGGAGAGAGAAGATGATGATAATAATCAAATGAGAATAGTAAGTTATCATAATATATATGAAACTTTAAAATTCATCAATAAAAGAAAAACAAGTGATGAATAATCAAGTTTCATAAATATCTAATGGTGATTCATAACCATGACTCATTAATCATTTATTGTGCATTAATGATAAGAATGAATCACCCTTATGACTCACTAAACCCATTTAATGCATATGACACCTAAACCTCCTTAGTCACCACTTCTAGAAGCTTCTCGCACAATTACGAGAACGCCTCTCCGATCCGTGAAAATACGGAAAAACTTTAGACTGTAAAAATCCAATAACCGGATACCAGTAACTGGCTTAAACCAAAGCCGACTGGTAAAAACTGTCCGAAAGTCGTACGCGCGTAAACGCACGTATGCGTCCGAACCCTTGTCGTAAAACCATACGACCTCTATATCGTTTCGCCTGGAATAGGAAACTCTCTGTGTGGGACTCTAGAGACTCGACTACTACGCTGGCAGTGAGTTTAACCACAGACCGCAAGCGGCACTAGCTGTACGTAACGGTCCCCAGGTAGTTGTCGATAAGAAGGCCGATGAGGAAACCCATCCGAACTCCTACTGATTCTGATGTGACAATCTCCATACAGTCCGGTCCGTTCGTCCAAGACTATCGCATATCGGGCCTAGGGGGGCGGCAAGCGTCAGTCCCCTAATAGCGGTATAAGTCGTGTCGGAGGGAAGCCCATTACACCCTGAGAAACTACTGGAACCTACCAGCAAATCTCGCTTGCCCTGGCCAGGGACTTTGCGTAATGGCTCTCTGACACAGCGCGATATCAACTCCCAATACCGGGAGAGACGAATCCTGTCTAATCGCCACTGCCTCCAAGTGCTCGGGACTGCACCTAACTGCTACCTGTTTGCACGACTCCTTTGAGCCGTGGTAGGGTAGCAATCTAAGAACAGTGGGACACACTCGAGGCGAAGTAGCAGTGTCAAGTCTGCAGACTATGCTGTACTCATGTCACCTGGGAACTGTTCACTGACGACTGGTATAAAACCAACCAACAGTTCCCTGTGAGTCCTTTCCGGTGTACCCGTAACCCAACGAGCACCTATATACTATCTCCAGTATGACGTACTGACGGCTGTGGGACAGACCATCTCCCCAACTGGGATGAGAAGCGTATACACTAGTCTACTCCGGAGTATCGATGCTCTGTCTCGATAATCCAACGACTAGGGACCTGAATAAGGATGTGCTTGTAGACTACCCAGCCCCCACTAGTGTGACTGCCATCACAACGCTGGTAGTCAAGCAAGATCCTAAGAGCTCTATCAATACGTACACTCACATATTAAGATAGAAAAACCAAGTAGCATACTACCATGTTTAGCAAGACTGTTATATACATCTGAATATCCCAAGCTTCCATTAAGTAATATACAAACTAGTATGATACAGTAATGGCCTTCTAGGGCATAAACACTAACATTTATTACCAAAGGCAGAGTTTTTACAAAGGGTATTCTGGGCTCCCCAGCCTTATAAACTGCCCGGAGGCTTACTTCGGTCCCCTCACCGCTGGCCCCCCGGCCTGCCGGGGGCTTTAGCACCGGAGGTTTTGCCACCAAGGGCGCGCCCCGCTCCCCTCGCCATCTTCCACCGGAGGCCTCGCCATCGGAAACGGAACCCGAGCATGGAGCTCGCCATCGGCGTACTCGGGAAGCTGCTCCTTCACGGCGTCCAGAGCCTTATTCTACGCGACGGCAGAATACTCCCCGAGCTCGGCGTAAAACGGCTCTAACATCTTGTAATCGGCCACAGCTCTCTTGGCCTGAACCCCGGCGGTCTGGGCCTCCAGAAGCGCCGCCTCAGCATCTCCCCTGCCGGCGTCCCTCTCCTTCTCCAGGGCCGCGAAGCGTTCGGCCAGATCTGCCAGCTTCCTATCGGAGACCTGGAGGGACGCACTCAGACGAAGATGGACACCCCGATTCGCTGAGTTGGCAAGTTCCGCAGCCTCCGCACGGGCTGCCAGGACATCGGACCTTGCCCTCTCCAGGCGCAGGTCACGCCGCAAAACCTTGACCTCCGAGGGAAACGCCTCTACTGGCCTCGGTGCATGAAACGCCCCCTCGGCCTCCATACAAGTGGCAAGGGCATAGTGTTGAAGGACCTGACGGAAAGCGGATGAGAAACCGGGAGGCGCTCAAGCCCTAGGAAAGGAATACCAAGAAAACTATGCGTAGAGGAGTTCGCACCTGGACCGCCCCTTGGGCCATGGCCTCCAGTTATGCCCTCACGGAGCCATGCGGAAGCTTTCCCCCAGCCGACTCCTCCATCCCGGTGAGCAGGCCGACAGCAACGGAAAGCCCGGACGGGACTGTGAAGACGACGCCGCCCTCTTGCACGGAAATCCCCTCAGGGACCCTCGACGACGACACGCGAGAAATTGTCCTTTTCCTCTTAGGAGGGGGGTCGTCTTCGCCCTCCCCTTTGTCCCCCGTCTGGGGTTCGGATAACCGTGGACGTCTCCGGCCGCCACCGGAACAACCACCAGGAGCCATCAGCGAAGCAGATGGCCCTATCGCCGGCAGGGCGTCCGGAGCGGGGCACGAGCCAGCCGGGGGCTTGGCCACGCCGCTAGCCTCCCTCTGGCGCGAGCAACCCAAAAATAGGAACGAACCATGTATTCAAAAAGAAGAAGAACGCCGAGCAGCCGAGACTTAAAAGAGAGGAAATATGAAGGAGTAGGGGCCCTGGAGCGGACCCCGCCCCTACTTATCGCCGCAAAAGATCTCATCCAACGGCTCCCTTCATCTCCTGCCAAAGCGTCTTCTCGGGTCCAACGGCTCCGATTGCTCCACTTGTCGTTCCCATACTGGGCCGCATCCCATCAGACGCCGCAAGCCTGCATACGTCGCGTCGGCCATGTTAGTTATATGTATGCCCTAGAGGCCATTACTGTACATAGGATGTATATTGTAGTGGATGCTGGGACATATATAGGGAGGACTTTCTTGCTCGACATGATAGTATGCTATCTGGTTGATCTTTACCTTAACGTGTATACTGATTGTCTCTCTGTTACATGTTGGTAAAGCCCTTAGGATGTGTACTTGACTACCTGGACTATGATGCGGATCATACTAGTGGGGACATGGTAGTCAATAAGTACATCTTTCAAAGTCCCTAGTCGTGGGTGTATCGAGATGGGGCATCGATATACCAGAGTAGACTAGCGTGTACCTTCTCGACCCATACAGATGGGCAATGGATGATCCCATATCCATTGGTGTTTGACATCAGAGATGATATACGGGTGCTCAGTAGAGACTGGGTACACTGGACGGACTCGCCGAGAACTCCCAGATGGTATTATACCTTACGTCAGATGGCAGTTCTCTGGTGACACTGGTACAGAGTAGTCTGTTGACCCGAGATCGTCATAGAGTCTTGTGTGGTTCCCACTGTGCTTTGATTTCCATCTTACCACGTCCAAGAGGGCGTGCAAAACGGTGGTTTTTGGGTACAGTCCCGAGTCACATAGAGGCAATGAGCGATAGGAGGGGATTCGTCTCTCCCGGTATAGGGAGTTGATGTTGCGCTGTGTTCGATTGGCTATAACAAGAAATCCCTGGCCAGGGTTGCTGAGATTTACTGGTAAGTGTTAGCAGTAGTTTCTCGAATTGTTATAGACCTCATATCGACACGACTTATCGAGCTATTGGGGTCTGACGTTTACCACCCCTAGGCGAGATATGCGACATATCAGACGACGAGACCGGACTGTACGGTAGTGTTACTGGTTGGATTCACTGGAGTGTGAGCGGGCTTGCTCGTCGATCTTCCGATCGCTCAATACCCGGGTGGCCGTTACGTTTAGCAGACCGCTTGCGGCTTGTGGGTGTTTGATATGATCATCATCTGCTGCCGGCGTATTGACGAGTCTTTAGAGTCCTACACAGAGGTTTCCTGGCTCAAGCGAAACGAAATAGGAGCACGAATGAGATATGTGCGGGACCGAGAATGATACCAGTATGTGATACTGTATTCGATTCTCGCGATTTGTGACATTGATCGTTTATATGCGATATAGCCGGAATATCGGATCAAGTGTTGATTCGATAAGTTGTTACTGTTTATATTAGTCGGTTATATGCGATATGACCGGATCATTAAATCAAGTGTTGATTTAATGATTTAATGCATAATTATATTTATTTGATATATTACTTTGCATTAACTAGTATTGGTTCACTTTAAATGGATTTTCTCACTTGGATTGTGCACATTGTATATGTGATATACTTTTGTACAATAGTTTGTATCATGTTTGATGATGCAAGATTGCTAGGGTTTGTGTAAAGAATTAAACCTAGGTTAAGTAAATGGTTAGGGTTTTATTTATTCATTTATTCATTCATTTATCTATTTATTTTTGGATGAAAAGAATGAGAAAAGAAAACAAATGGTTGCTTTCTTAGAAGCTTCTTCAAGCTTCATGCAACTTTGACCAAAGCAACCATTCTTGTCTTCTTCTCAAACCCTAACCATTCACCTAACTCTAGTTAACTCTCTACACATGACCATAGTTAGATTATGATAAGAATTGATTTTTATATTCTATTCTTATCATAACAATAAACTTATCATATATTCTTCTTCTTCTTGATCTTCTTCTTCAATGAAGAAACCTTCACTTCATCAATGGTGATTGATGAAAATGAGTGAGAAATCCAATTCTAAAGTCTACCCACTTCCTATTTCTTCATCCTCTACCTCTTGCCAAGTAGTAGAGTGTGTTTTCTTCACAAGTTTCTTGACTTGGTGAAGTTGGAGCTTGATCTAGTGATGCCTCGACGTAGATCATCTTCGGCATCGACGTCGACGACCTAGCCCGTCCATTCTCCGATGAAGCCGACGCTAGAGCCCTGGATTCGACTTGGACAGCGAGGAGACTTCATTGTGGAGCTATGGAGGTGGATGACCGGATCTACAAAGGTTGTATATCCGTTCTTTTAGTTTAGCTGTAAACTAGTTTCATTTTATCGCCTAAACATCTAGCCAACGATCTAGTCTAGGGTTTCTCGGCACCGTTAAATTTGAAATTGGCATGGTTGATGCCTTGTGAGACCTCTTGGGAGTGCCTAGGAACCCTACAGTGATATCAGAGCCTAGCTAGAGCCTTAGGCGATGTGTAGACGCAATTTGAAGCCCGAACGAACCAGAAACCCTAAGCCAAACATGCTCTCTGGACTTTTTCTAAAATCTGGGATTTTTCCACATTAAAAATATGCAGAAAATTCAGCAGAGAATTGTAAGAATTATTGTGAAGCCCGTACCCATGAATCCACCAAAGTGCGGCGGAACCGCGGCAGAAGCCTGGCTTCTGCGGCGGTTCCGCGGCAATATGGTGACATCATCAATTCCTGTTTGCACAGTAATTCCTCTTTTCTTGTGTTGGATTTTCTGGGAATTTTTAATATTTATTCAAGAGTTGAATTTTCTGGGGTTGTTTTGGGGATTCGGTGTTTCGATCGGAGTATCAGATTTTGTCTATGTGGCTTTCCGGATAAATTTTAGAATATGTTAAAAAGTTCGACCGGATATAAATACCCAATTTTTCCCCTGTCGGGAAATTTCCAAGTGTTGGATTTTTCCATGGTTTAACGACGTTCTAAGTAGTGCAAGTAACGCGATGGACCATCTAGAAGACAACAAACCTTAACTCGATTATGTGACCGTCTTGAACTGCCCTTTGAACCTTAGGGTTTGGGGCAGTACGGCGTGCCACATGTGAGGCGTTGGCTTGACCCTTCTACGGCTGGACCGTTGGTACTGAGGCACGAACTGAATGTTTTTAGACTTGTTTCATGTGTTGATCTGTATCGGGAAAACTTGGGTGTTCGATTGTTCGATCGGAAAGTTTAACATTTTCTGTTTATCCGGAATGTGATACAACAATTGGAATTCACAAAAGTTATGTGATAACTGAATGAATATTATAAACATAGCAGTTTAGTCTCACTTGATCGGTTGCCACGGAATTTTGATGCGATCAAAACTCCGTGTCAATCACGTAGCGTACGCGGATACTCGCCGGATAAACTTAATAGACAGCTACACCCCATAGCCCCGACCAAGTGACTGTAGGAGAACCCCGTCGCCGAAAGCATCCGTTCGGGTGCTCTCGGTAGCGGTGTTCCGCCTTGGTGCACTTCGTCGACGGTATCGGGGGTGCGGCCGCCTACTAAAGTTTGCGACGAGCATTCGATCAGGATGTCGGGAATCTTGTTGAATTGCCCGACTTGATATTGAAAAGAGTTTTCGATTTTGAGACTAAAATGCGGGGTTTATAAATGTTAGGCATGCGATGTCTAAGTAATTCATTTGGTCAGGCATGCGATGTCTGAGGTGGTTGCGGATTCCAACTGTTGTAGTTTTACACTTTCTTTTCTGTGACCGTAAGTGTAATATGTGATATCGCCGGTTTCGTTGCTATATGTCAACGACAATTGGGATGGACATATTTACTTACGTTGATGACATGTGATGTTATGTGTTGCTGGATATGTTATATTGGATCGTCGTATTTGAATAGCCGGGGGTTTTTATGTGAGATGAGTGTTTTTCATTTTCATTCATGTAAAAAACTTGTATGTAATATTCTTTTATTGGGGCACTTCCAGGTAGCGGATGTTGTCACCATTTGTATATTATTTACTTTTCCGCACTAGGATAGACCTAAGGAGGAGGGCACAAGTAACCGGGTTCTGGAGTCCACTGGGAGACCAACTCGAAGAGTCGAGTCCGGGTCTCCTAACTCTAGAATTGGTAGGGTTACTTGCCGCTCTCGTAGGGGTCTAGGGGTGTGGGTTTGGCTATTCATCGCGACCGTGGAATCCGTGTTTTATACTGGCTCGTATTGAAAACACGGACGTCCTAGTATATCCAATATTTCATATGTTTCTTCTGCTGCGATATCTGTGATGTGATCATGTGATATTCTGTGATATATACAGTATATAGTATATATGATATATTATATAGACGTTACTTATGTTTTACACCCGTGCTAGCCCTGCCCCGCTCTGCCGTTAGTTACCTAACCTAACGGTGCACGAGGGGACATCGAGGCGAATGCGGATGGCATAAGTGTACGTCGTATTTATCTGTGATGTTTAGGTACTTAAATGATGAGACTTCATTAATGTGATTAATGAAATAAAAGAAACCTAAGATGTTGTAGAATCGAATTTCAAAATAAAATAGGTAGCTACAGTTCTTGCTTTGCACAGCAGTATATATGATATATCCTGCACCTTATTCGATGAGGAAAGGACCGAGATCCCTTCACCGGGAGTGACTCCTTTAGCAATAACTGGCAGATGCTACACACTCGGTTTGTCTTTTGATTGCTTTTAATAGTTCTGCTTTGCACAGTGATATATATGATATATCCCGCACCTCATTCGACGAGGAAAGGACCGACGATCCCTTCACCGGGAGTGACTCCTTTAGCAAAACTAGAAAAGCCTAAAAAACACTCCATTTTAAAATCATTTGATTCTATAACGATATCAAGTTCATTACACAATAGGTTTTCAGAAAAACCTGTCATAGCCCTCCGTCATTTCAGATAAGTGGTAGTTAGTATTCGTGCTACGTTTGTTGGCCTGCGTCAAGGCGTAGTGTGCGGTAGCTAACTAGTATTTATCTGCTTATGCATATGATGCAGATTGGATTAGGGTAGTCGTGCGACTTTGTTGGCCTGCGTCAAGGGTCGTGCGGGTGGGTTTAATTCAATCATGAAATGACGGGTAGAACTTAACTAGCGGACTATGGTTTGTTGGCCTGCGTCAAGGTCATAGGACGCTAGGGGCAAAATATTATCGGGAATTTCAAGTGTTGAAATTTGCAATGAGATTACATACCTTCTATGAGATAGTTGGATCCCGATACCCGCTGCGAGTAAGAGTTACTCCTGGGAGAGTTTTACACATTACAATTAGCCGATCAAGTAGGTGTCTAGAAAGGTGTCAACGGGGTTACGCCTTTGGGAAAACGAGGTTTACATTAATTAGGTCCGTGCGTAAGCATGGGGCACCTCCCTCAAAGTACCGACACTGGCTTGGCTGAAAGATTGGCGAACTTGTAGTGTGTAATTAATCCCGGCTAGTCTTTCCTTTTAGGGTTTGAAGGAAGATTTGATAAAAAGCAGTGGGAGCCATCCTGATTAGATAAAATAATAACCAATCTGATCTTGCAAGAGCGCACGCTGAGTGTTTTCTTCTCTCTCTCTCCTGGTAGCGACCATATCACGCCTTAATCAAGATAATAATACGGAATATTGACCGAACCCGCTTGTTATACTGAGCTGGGGAACGTTGGTCCCGCTCCAACTTATAATTGTTATAAGACAGAGCAGTAAATAGGGGAATACCAAAATTCCCATGCCGCCCAAAAGAAGAGAGTGCATGCTGATGCATCTCCTTCGGGTGTATTCGTTACAAAGAACTGTTTCTTAGTATCCTCTGCATCCTGGGTATATGATACCGGATCAGGATCCCAGATATGTAATCTGTTACATAGGGCTACAAAAGGGTAGAAAAACTGAGAACGGGTGATAAGTTTCATGAGGCAGAAAACGGGGCAAGAGTTGCAGCCAAGTCTGTTGGTCACTGTCACCCTGTATTATAATACATTGATTCTGAACGAATGTTATTAGATACCGAACCTGATATACAAAATCATATCTGTCTCTTTATTAGTAAAGAAACGATAAAATTTTGTATTGTTGGATAATGTTTTGAACATTTCCTATATCAAAAGTTGATCAGTTCAGGCACGTTATCTAAAAGCATTAATGTTCTAAATCAAACTACAGTTCTTCGTATACAGAACACACACAAGAGGAAGAGTTCAGAAATGAACGAATCCTTCTTGAGGTAATGTAGACTAGGTTATATCAATGCGACCCGACTAGCTGAAGTTACATATAGATGCATATTTAAATCAGTTTGAATTTACATCTTGCGAAACTTGTCAGTCATGTCACAAAGATATAATGACACCAGCTCTGTTTATTGGAAACAGAGAGAGAGTTAATGAACTCTTGGGATGATACATGTTGATGTATGTAGGTCCCCAGTCTACACATGCCAGGACTGGTTTTTTTTTACTTCATTACATTCTCTGATGATCTTTCGAGATTCAGACCTATGTTCCTGTTGAAACACAAGTCCGAACCTTTTAAGATATTCACAGAATATAAATTAGAAGTAGAGAACCAAAATAAGGGTATAAGTATTATGTCCTATGATGAGATCAAGGAGGAGAATACTTGAGCACGGAATTCCTGGACTATTCTAAAGGAGAATGAGATTCTCTCTCAGCATTACTCCTCCGTATACACCATAGCACGATGGTATATCGGGGCGGAGCGGATACACCCTATTTGATATGGTGTGCTCTATGATGAGTACTACTGAGCTACCTATTTCCATTTGGGAGTTATGCACTTATGAAGTTGCATACCTATTGAATTAGGTTCGAATCAAATCAGTGCCTACCACTTCATATGTGATATGGAAAGGGAAGAGCCCATATCTTAAGTTAGTTAAGATTTGGGGTTGTCCGGCCTATGTCTAAAAGCAAAATCCGGACAAGCTCGAGGCAAGGTCTGTTATGTAGAACTGGAAATGTTCCAGCCATACAAACTACAGCAGATGATTTGGTACAACCAATGGATTCAGTAGATGCCAACGAACCTCAGCCTCTCCGCCGATCTAGTAGGGTTCCTCACCCACCTGAGAGATACTTCTGTTTCTCTATGACAGTGGGAGCGAGGATTGCATCATGAGATGATGACCCAACTAGCTTCGAGCTGGCCATCAGGAGTAAGACTCTGTAAGAATGGCTGGATGCTAAGTGATCTGAGATGGAATCCATGTACACCAACAAAGTATGGACTTTGGTTGCTATATCTGAAGGGTTAAATCCCCATCAGGAGCAAGTATATCTTGAGAAGATTGCTTGGTGTAGATGGAAAAGTTAAGACTTTCAAAGCTAGACTTGTTAAAGGTTTTCGTCATCGACCAGTCGTGGATAATGATGAAACCTTTTCCAGTGCCTATGCTTAAGTCCATCCAGATCCTACTTACCACGGCTACATACCATGACTACGATATCTGGCGGTTGGGTGCCATGACTCCTTTTCTAAATGATGTTTTAGAAGAGTGTGTCTATAAGTACACAGCCAGAGGGCCTCATAGACAGTGGGAGCAGCGGAAACGTGAGCAAGATGCTTTATCTGATAAAGCAGGCATCGCGGAGTTGGAACATCTGTTTTGATGGATTAGTCAAAGAGTTTGACATCATCAAAATGGTAGATGAACCTTGTATAAACAAAAAGGTAGTAGGGAGTATGGTAGTGATCCTCGTAGAGTACGTGGATGACATACTCTAGATAAGAAAGGAGTTTCTTATGCTACGCTCGATCAATCTCCGTTTATCACAAAGATTCTCCGTGTAGGATCAAAGTGATACCTACTAAATCCTGGATTTTGGATCTATGAGATAGATCTAATTGGATGTTAGGAATCTCACTAGTAGTAGTGAGATGGTATCAATCGATCCTGGGGAGAATCACTGGAAGTGTTCCAGGGTGATAAAGACGACTGAATTTCAGTCGCAGGCATTGTCTTTACCCTCAGTAAAGGGACGGTATGTTGGAAGAGTTCCAAGCTAGATACCGTGACATACTAGACGATAAAGGCAGGATACATCGCTACTTAAGATGTTAGTGTTTATGCCCTAGAAGGCCATTACTGTATCATACTAGCTTGTATATTACTTAATGGAAGCTTGGGATATTCACATGTATATAACAGTCTTGCTAAACATGGTAGTATGCTACTTGGTTTTTCTATCTTAATATGTGAGTGTACGTATTGATAGAGCTCTTAGGATCTTGCTTGTCTACCAGCGTTGTGATGGCAGTCACACTAGTGGGGGCTGGGTAGTCTACAAGCACATCCTTATTCAGGTCCCCGGTCGTTGGATTATCGAGACAGAGCATCGATACTCCGGAGTAGACTGGTGTGTACGCTTCTCATCCCAGTTGGGGAGATGGTCTGTCCCACAGCCATCAGTACGTCGTACTGGAGATAGTATACAGGTGCTCGTTAGGTTACGGGTACACCGGACAGGACTCACAGGGAACTGTTGGTTGGTTTGATACCAGTCGTCAGTGAACAGTTCCCAGGTGACATGAGTACAGCGTAGTCCGCAGACTTGACACTGCTACTTCGCCTCGAGTGTGTCCCACTGTTCTTAGATTGCTACCCTACCACGGCTCAAAGGAGTCGTGCAAACAGGTGGCAGTTGGGTGCAGTCCCGAGCACTTGGAGGCAGTGGCGGTTAGACAGGATTCGTCCCTCCCGGTATTGGGAGTAGATATCGTGCTGTGTCAGAGAGCCATTACGCAAAGTCCCTGGCCAGGGCAAGCGAGATTTGCTGGTAGGTTCCAGTAGTTTCTCAGGGTGTAATGGGCTTCACTCCGACACGACTTATACCGCTATTAGGGGACTGACGCTTGTCGCCCCCCTAGGCCCGATATGCGATAGTCTTGGACGAACGGACCGGACTGTATGGAGATTGTCACATCAGACTCAGTAGGAGTTCGGATGGGTTTACTCATCGGCCTTCTTATCGACAACTACCTGGGGACCGTTACGTACAGCTAGTGCCGCTTGCGGTCTGTGGTTAAACCCACTGCCAGCGTAGTAGTCGAGTCTCTAGAGTCCCACACAGAGAGTTTCCTACTCCAGGCGAAACGATATAGAGGTTGCATGGTTTTGCGACAAAGGGTTCGGACGCATACGTGCGTTTACGCGCGTACGACTTTCGGACAGTTTTTACCAGTCGGCTTTGGTTTAAGCCAGTTACTGGTATCCGGTTATTGGATTTTTACAGTCTAAAGTTTTTCCGTATTTTTACGGATCGGAGGGGCGTTCTCGTAATTACTCGAGAAGCTTCTAGAAGATGTGACTAAGGAGGTTTCTTTTGGATAAGAGAGTGAGTCATGGTGGTGATTCATTCATTTCATTAATGCACATTTATTGCTTAATGACTCATGCTAATGAATCACCACTAGATATTTCATGAAGCATGCTTATTCATTTCTTTTTATTCATTATTGAAAAATAAGAATGCTTCATAATATTATGATACACTCTCTCTCTTCTCTCATTATCTTATCTCACATTCTCTCTCCTCAAGCTCTCATCTTCAAACCCTAATCCTTAATCCTCATGTGTTGAGATCAAAGGATTAGTTAGACTAAACAATCCATAACCTACACTCTACATCATCCTTTCATCTTTGATTAGCAATCAAAGTTGATTAGTTACCTCAAGTTAGAGGTTTAGCTTGGAGTTTCGCTCTCGGGTGGATCGTCTACTACCTAGAGAAGGTCGAGGAGAACAAAGGAGGACACAAAGACGAAGGACTAGTTTCGATCGGTATAATCCCTTAACACTATAGTTTAGTTTAGCTATGTGTTTGGTTATTATTTGTTTAGCTTCGATTCAAGCGGTTAGTCGATGTTCGTTGTTTAAACTTGATCGTTTTTGAAAATTCCGCCTCCCCACAAGTACTGGGGTGTACTACATCGACTTACAGTGGTATCAGAGCCTCGCTAAACAATAAATAACTTAATTGCAAATTTGTACGAATTTCGAACGGAAAAACAAAGCCGCAAAACCCTAATTCTGTCAAGTTTCTGTCGAAGTTAAAATCAAGTCAGAAAATTTTTCAGGTGTGTTCAGAGAGCTTGGCATGACCACAGGAGAACACCCAAAAAATTTGGGCTTCTGATTCGTCTACAGTGCCGCGGAAGGGCGGCGGATCCCACCGATCCGCCGCGCAACCGCGGCCGAGTTGACGAGTCAGCAACTCGTTTTTTTTTGGTGGGTCCCCTGTGGTGTTTTGGGTTTTCTGGAATATTTAATTATTGCTCAGGTTACTGTTTAACAGAGCAGATTTTGGAGCAATATTGAAGTTGTTTATTCGATCGAATTGTACAGTATTTGCGTATTGGATTATATCTGTGATTGTTTAATGTGTTCGTAAACCTCCCCCAACTGCTAGTATGTCGGTTGGCAGGGGGTTGCACATTTCTGAAATGGTTATATCTGTTTGTGCATATAAACTGTATTGGACTGTTGTGGTGTATAGCCGGGGTTCGCAATGGGTTATCGTTTAATTCATTTGTTGTAAATGTAATTTGTTGTAATATTATTTTCGCGGGGCACTTCCAGGTTGCGGTCGTAGCCACCGTTGTATTATTTCATTTTACTGTTTTTGCTCCTAGGACTGACCCAAGGTGGGGTACACAGACTGCCGGGTGGGTAGTTTGCCGTACCCGTAGGGGTCGAGGGTGGGGTAACGGCTATTCATCACAACTGTGTAATCTGTCTTTTCTTGCAGGCTCAAAAGAAATACAGATTGCTTGCAAATCCAATATTGTTTATCTGTGTTCTGGAATGAATATCATTGCGTCAGACGAATGTAAAATATCTATATTTATGATAGCTATTTAGACGCCACTTATGTTTTACACCCGCGCTAGCCCAGCCCCCGCTCTGTCGTTAGTTAAGTAACCTAACGGGTGATGACGGGACCCCGTGGCGAATGCGGATGGCATAAGAGGACGTTGTATTTTCGTTGTTTTCTGCAATGATAGGTTAATGATGGGACGCATTATCTGTAATGCAAAGTAAAATAAACCAAAGTTTAAATCGTTGGAACAATTTAAAAGAAACCACTCGGTTATTTTTAAAACAGATATTTTTAAATGCGGAGATTTAACCACTCCTTTTAAAAGCTATCAGGTTCCTTCGGTTATATCAAGTTCACTACGTTCACGGTTTCGCCAAAACCAGTCGTAGCCCTCCGTCATTTCTTATGGATGGTCAGTAGTATTCAAGCTATGCTTGTTGGCATACGTCAAGGCATAGTGTTTGGTAGCTGCTGGGGTATTCATTTGTTACATAGATAGATGTGTTGGTTTGGGACAGTCGCATTACCTTGTTGGCATACGTCAAGGGTATATACGGGTGGGTTCAAATTAACAAGATAATGATGGGCAGAACTTGACATGTGACTTATGATTTGTTGGCATACGTCAAGGTCATAAGAGCATGGGGCAAAAACTTATATCGGGAATTTCTAAAGAAACTGAAATTTGCAAAGAGATGCATACCATTTGGAGTTTGATGAATGTTGGTAGGATTCCTTCAACATTATCATACGATGATATTTGGATCCCGATCCTACTGTGAGTAAATGCTACTTATCAGGATATTCGTCGCTTAACGATCAATGCTATAAACCTAGTAGGTGTCCAGAAAAGTGTCAGCGGGGTTACGCCCCCAGAGAAAAGAGGTTACTTAATTAAGGAACTTCGCGAAAGCGTTGGAAAACCTCCCTCGAAGTATCGACACCGGCCTGGCTGAACGGTTAAGCAAGTATTGTACGGTGAGAATAGTCTTGGCTAATTCTTCTTTTATGGTTTGAGGAAGGATTCGAGAAACAGTGGGAGCCATCCAGTTTAGATAAACTAAAAACCACTCTAAACTTGCAAGAGCATCATGCTAAAGAGTTTTCTTCTCTCTCTCTCCTAATTGCAGCGACCCTGAAAATGACTGGACTTAAGTTACTTTTAGAGAAAAATATACTGACGGGGCCAGACTATAAAGATTGGCTGCGGAATGTCAAGATGGCTTTGACCTATGACAAACTGGGGTACGTCCTCACCGCTACGGCACCTGCTGTCCCTGGTCCCAAATCCAGTAATGCGGATAAGGAAATCCGCAAAACCTGGGATTTAGATTGCGCGAGAGCCAAGTGCATCGTGCTTGCCTCGATGAACAATGAACATCAGAGGAGGCACGAGGATATGTCCCTTGATGGCATATTTCTCCATACAAAGGAACTTTATGGAGAGCAATCTCGTATAGCAAGATACGAGACCTCTAAGAAATTATTTCGAGCGAGGTTGGCTGTCGGATCATCGGTAGGTGAACATGTCCTACAGATGATTGGCTATATAGAAGAGCTCGCAGACCTTGGGACGACTTTGGATAATTAGCTCTATACAGACCTTGTTCTCCAGTCCCTTCCTCCCACCTACGCCCAGTTTATCCTCAACTTCAATCTTCAAGGAAAAGAAGTTGAACTTGCGGAACTCCTGAACATGTTAAGGAGTGCAGAGGGCACCTTGCAGAAGGCAAGGGAAACACCCGCTATGTTTGTTGGCGGTTCATCTTCTTCCGGGTCCAAGGCTAGGGCCAAAGGAAGGAAGAAGAAGGCCGCACCCAGACCTAGAGGAGGTGTTAGTAAGGTGGGAGGGAAGGGAAAGAAAAAGAAAGCAGCACCGGTAGTTGGCCTGGATGAGTGCTTCCATTGTCACAGGAAAGGGCACTGGAAGAAGGATTGCAAGGCGTGGAACGCCAAGAACCAGGAACCGAAGCAGGCTGTGGCTTCGACTTCAGGTGTGTTTGTAATTGAGAATTGTCTGTCGATCAACTCTACTTCCTGGGTATTGGATACCGGGTCAGGATCTCATATTTGCAATTCATTGCAGGCACTGAGAAACCGTAGAGTGCTGAAGGAAGGTGATATGATCCTCAGGGTTGCTAACGGAGCTAGCGTGGGAGCTGCGTCCGTCGGGGATTATCACCTAGGATTGACGAGTGGACACATTTTGGTTTTACATAACTGTTATTTTGTACCCAGCTTAACGTGTAATATCATATCAGTTTCCTTGTTATCAAATAAAGGTTATGATTTCACGTTTGTAAGAGATGTTGTCAACATCCACCTTAATCATGGTTTGATTGGGTCCGGTACTCTAAATAACGGCATATATGTTTTAAACCAACTCCAAATTTTCAATGTCCAAAACACACTAAAAAGAAAGTCTCCAGATTTAAATAAAGCTTTCTTATGGCATTGTAGACTGGGTCACATCAATGAGAGAAGGTTGACTAAGTTGCATAGAGAAGGATATTTGGACACGTTCGAATATCAAACTTATGACACTTGTCAATCTTGTCTCAAAGGAAAGATGACAAAGACTCCATTCACTGGACAAGGAGTAAGAGCGAGCGAGCTCTTAGGACTCATACATAGTGATGTATGCGGTCCAATGTCTACACATGCGAGAGGTGGTTATTCCTACTTCATTACTTTTACAGATGATTTCTCTAGGTATGGATATGTTTTCTTAATGAAGCATAAATCAGAGGCCTTTGAGAAATTCCTGGAATTCAAGAATGAAGCGGAAAACCAAACAGGCAAAAGTATTAAGACACTAAGATCTGATCGAGGTGGAGAATACTTAAGTGCCGAGTTCCTAGGTTACCTAAAAGAGAAAGGAATTCTCTCTCAGCTTACTCCTCCGTACACTCCACAGCACAACGGTGTATCGGAGAGACGGAATCGAACCCTATTAGATATGGTACGATCCATGATGAGTAATGCTGAGTTACCGCGATCTTTCTGGGGGTATGCGCTAGAATCAGCGATACATCTTTTGAACAGAGTTCCAACCAAAACTGTGCCTACCACACCATATCAGATGTGGAGTGGGAAGAAACCCTATCTTCAGTACCTGAAGACGTGGGGATGTCCAGCTTTTGTAAAAAAGCAGCATCCGGACAAGCTCGAGGCACGCTCAGTAGAGTGTAAGTTTGTGGGATATCCAAAGAACTCTCATGGATATTGCTTCTATTACGCAGAGGAACAAAAGGTTTTTGTTTCTCGTCATGCCCGCTTCTTAGAAACTGAATTTTTGGAAAATCAGAAGAGTGGGAGCGAAATAGAACTGGAAGAAATTCCAGAACCACAAACTGCTACTGAAATTTTGGTAGAACCAGAGGTTCAAGAAGAACAGAACATTCCCGCACCCCTCCGCAGGAGTAGTAGGCCGTCTCATCCGCCTGAGAGATACTACGGTTTTCTCATAGACGGGGATAGAGAGGATTGCATCATAGATGATGATGAACCTACTGACTTCCAGCAGGCCATCCAGAGCGGCGACTCGGTACGATGGCTAGATGCAATGCGGACCGAGATGGAGTCCATGTACACCAACAAAGTATGGACTTTGGACTTTGCTCCAGATGGGGTAAAACCCATAGAATGCAAATGGATCTTCAAGAAAAAGATTGGTGTAGATGGACAGGTGGAAACCTATAAGGCTAGACTTGTTGCAAAGGGTTTTCGTCAAAGACCTGGTTTGGACTATGACGAAACTTTTTCTCCAGTGGCTATGCTCAAATCCATTCGGGTCCTTCTTGCTATTGCTGCCTTCCATGATTATGAAATCTGGCAGATGGACGTAAAGACGGCTTTTCTAAATGGAAATTTAGAAGAGAGCGTCTATATGGATCAGCCAGAGGGTTTCAATCAGAGTGGGAGCAGCGGGAAAGTATGCAAGCTGCTTAAGTCCATTTACGGACTAAAGCAGGCATCGCGGAGTTGGAACATCTGTTTTGATGAGACAGTCAAAGAATATGACTTTATCAAAAATCCAGATGAACCGTGCATATATAGTAAAGTTGTGGCCAGAAGTGTCGTATTCCTCATCTTGTACGTGGATGACATTCTATTGATAGGAAATGACATTCCTATGCTACAATCTGTCAAAGGATTCTTGTCACACAGGTTCTCCATGAAAGACCTGGGTGATGCCTCTTACATTCTGGGGATCCGGATCTATCGTGATAGATCCAAGAGGATGTTGGGACTTTCGCAATCCAGGTATATCGACACTGTACTGAAAAGATTCAGTATGGAAGATTCTAAGCGCGGTAATCTATCGGCTTGTCACGGAATCACCCTCTCCAAAGAGATGTCTCCCAAGACTGATTTGGAAAGGGAACGCATGTCTATTATACCCTACGCTTCTGCAGTAGGCTCTATAATGTATGCGATGTTGTGTACCAGACCAGATGTAGCTTACGCACTAAGCGTGGTAAGCCGGTATCAGTCAGACCGAGGGGAGAAACACTGGATAGCAGTAAAGAACATTCTCAAGTACCTGAGGAGGACTAAGGAGATGTTCTTGGTTTACGGCGGAAAAGACCTCAGGTTGGAGGCCTTTGCTGATTCCGGCTTCCAGAGTGATAAGGACGATTCCAAGTCCATGTCGGGTTATGTCTTCACCCTCAATGGAGGGGCAGTGTGCTGGAAGAGCTCCAAGCAGGACACCGTTGCTGACTCGACGATGGAAGCGGAGTATATAGCTGCTTGCGATGCCGCAAAAGAAGCAGTCTGGATGAAGAAGTTCCTAACAGAACTTCAGGTGGTTCCTACCATAGTTGATCCAATACCTCTGTATTGCGACAACAACGGAGCTATAGCTTTAGCGAAGGAACCAAGGTCCCATCAGAAGTCCAGACACATCTTGAGGCGGTATCACCTGATCAGGGAGATCATTGATCGTCAGGAGATCGAGGTTCGGAGAGTTGCTTCAGAAGAGAACATTGCTGATCCATTCACGAAGGCCCTTCCTCAGATTCAGTTCGAGAGGCTGCTCGAGATCATTGGTCTGCGATATGCCAGTACATGGCCCTAGTGCAAGTGGGAGATTGTTAGTGTTTATGCCCTAGAAGGCCATTACTGTATCATACTAGCTTGTATATTACTTAATGGAAGCTTGGGATATTCACATGTATATAACAGTCTTGCTAAACATGGTAGTATGCTACTTGGTTTTTCTATCTTAATATGTGAGTGTACGTATTGATAGAGCTCTTAGGATCTTGCTTGTCTACCAGCGTTGTGATGGCAGTCACACTAGTGGGGGCTGGGTAGTCTACAAGCACATCCTTATTCAGGTCCCCGGTCGTTGGATTATCGAGACAGAGCATCGATACTCCGGAGTAGACTGGTGTGTACGCTTCTCATCCCAGTTGGGGAGATGGTCTGTCCCACAGCCATCAGTACGTCGTACTGGAGATAGTATACAGGTGCTCGTTAGGTTACGGGTACACCGGACAGGACTCACAGGGAACTGTTGGTTGGTTTGATACCAGTCGTCAGTGAACAGTTCCCAGGTGACATGAGTACAGCGTAGTCCGCAGACTTGACACTGCTACTTCGCCTCGAGTGTGTCCCACTGTTCTTAGATTGCTACCCTACCACGGCTCAAAGGAGTCGTGCAAACAGGTGGCAGTTGGGTGCAGTCCCGAGCACTTGGAGGCAGTGGCGGTTAGACAGGATTCGTCCCTCCCGGTATTGGGAGTAGATATCGTGCTGTGTCAGAGAGCCATTACGCAAAGTCCCTGGCCAGGGCAAGCGAGATTTGCTGGTAGGTTCCAGTAGTTTCTCAGGGTGTAATGGGCTTCACTCCGACACGACTTATACCGCTATTAGGAGACTGACGCTTGCCGCCCCCCTAGGCCCGATATGCGATAGTCTTGGATGAACGGACCGGACTGTATGGAGATTGTCACATCAGACTCAGTAGGAGTTCGGATGGGTTTACTCATCGGCCTTCTTATCGACAACTACCTGGGGACCGTTACGTACAGCTAGTGCCGCTTGCGGTCTGTGGTTAAACCCACTGCCAGCGTAGTAGTCGAGTCTCTAGAGTCCCACACAGAGAGTTTCCTACTCCAGGCGAAACGATATAGAGGTTGCATGGTTTTGCGACAAAGGGTTCGGACGCATACGTGCGTTTACGCGCGTACGACTTTCGGACAGTTTTTACCAGTCGGCTTTGGTTTAAGCCAGTTACTGGTATCCGGTTATTGGATTTTTACAGTCTAAAGTTTTTCCGTATTTTTACGGATCGGAGGGGCGTTCTCGTAATTACTCGAGAAGCTTCTAGAAGATGTGACTAAGGAGGTTTCTTTTGGATAAGAGAGTGAGTCATGGTGGTGATTCATTCATTTCATTAATGCACATTTATTGCTTAATGACTCATGCTAATGAATCACCACTAGATATTTCATGAAGCATGCTTATTCATTTCTTTTTATTCATTATTGAAAAATAAGAATGCTTCATAATATTATGATACACTCTCTCTCTTCTCTCATTATCTTATCTCACATTCTCTCTCCTCAAGCTCTCATCTTCAAACCCTAATCCTTAATCCTCATGTGTTGAGATCAAAGGATTAGTTAGACTAAACAATCCATAACCTACACTCTACATCATCCTTTCATCTTTGATTAGCAATCAAAGTTGATTAGTTACCTCAAGTTAGAGGTTTAGCTTGGAGTTTCGCTCTCGGGTGGATCGTCTACTACCTAGAGAAGGTCGAGGAGAACAAAGGAGGACACAAAGACGAAGGACTAGTTTCGATCGGTATAATCCCTTAACACTATAGTTTAGTTTAGCTATGTGTTTGGTTATTATTTGTTTAGCTTCGATTCAAGCGGTTAGTCGATGTTCGTTGTTTAAACTTGATCGTTTTTGAAAATTCCGCCTCCCCACAAGTACTGGGGTGTACTACATCGACTTACAGTGGTATCAGAGCCTCGCTAAACAATAAATAACTTAATTGCAAATTTGTACGAATTTCGAACGGAAAAACAAAGCCGCAAAACCCTAATTCTGTCAAGTTTCTGTCGAAGTTAAAATCAAGTCAGAAAATTTTTCAGGTGTGTTCAGAGAGCTTGGCATGACCACAGGAGAACACCCAAAAAATTTGGGCTTCTGATTCGTCTACAGTGCCGCGGAAGGGCGGCGGATCCCACCGATCCGCCGCGCAACCGCGGCCGAGTTGACGAGTCAGCAACTCGTTTTTTTTTGGTGGGTCCCCTGTGGTGTTTTGGGTTTTCTGGAATATTTAATTATTGCTCAGGTTACTGTTTAACAGAGCAGATTTTGGAGCAATATTGAAGTTGTTTATTCGATCGAATTGTACAGTATTTGCGTATTGGATTATATCTGTGATTGTTTAATGTGTTCGTAAACCTCCCCCAACTGCTAGTATGTCGGTTGGCAGGGGGTTGCACATTTCTGAAATGGTTATATCTGTTTGTGCATATAAACTGTATTGGACTGTTGTGGTGTATAGCCGGGGTTCGCAATGGGTTATCGTTTAATTCATTTGTTGTAAATGTAATTTGTTGTAATATTATTTTCGCGGGGCACTTCCAGGTTGCGGTCGTAGCCACCGTTGTATTATTTCATTTTACTGTTTTTGCTCCTAGGACTGACCCAAGGTGGGGTACACAGACTGCCGGGTGGGTAGTTTGCCGTACCCGTAGGGGTCGAGGGTGGGGTAACGGCTATTCATCACAACTGTGTAATCTGTCTTTTCTTGCAGGCTCAAAAGAAATACAGATTGCTTGCAAATCCAATATTGTTTATCTGTGTTCTGGAATGAATATCATTGCGTCAGACGAATGTAAAATATCTATATTTATGATAGCTATTTAGACGCCACTTATGTTTTACACCCGCGCTAGCCCAGCCCCCGCTCTGTCGTTAGTTAAGTAACCTAACGGGTGATGACGGGACCCCGTGGCGAATGCGGATGGCATAAGAGGACGTTGTATTTTCGTTGTTTTCTGCAATGATAGGTTAATGATGGGACGCATTATCTGTAATGCAAAGTAAAATAAACCAAAGTTTAAATCGTTGGAACAATTTAAAAGAAACCACTCGGTTATTTTTAAAACAGATATTTTTAAATGCGGAGATTTAACCACTCCTTTTAAAAGCTATCAGGTTCCTTCGGTTATATCAAGTTCACTACGTTCACGGTTTCGCCAAAACCAGTCGTAGCCCTCCGTCATTTCTTATGGATGGTCAGTAGTATTCAAGCTATGCTTGTTGGCATACGTCAAGGCATAGTGTTTGGTAGCTGCTGGGGTATTCATTTGTTACATAGATAGATGTGTTGGTTTGGGACAGTCGCATTACCTTGTTGGCATACGTCAAGGGTATATACGGGTGGGTTCAAATTAACAAGATAATGATGGGCAGAACTTGACATGTGACTTATGATTTGTTGGCATACGTCAAGGTCATAAGAGCATGGGGCAAAAACTTATATCGGGAATTTCTAAAGAAACTGAAATTTGCAAAGAGATGCATACCATTTGGAGTTTGATGAATGTTGGTAGGATTCCTTCAACATTATCATACGATGATATTTGGATCCCGATCCTACTGTGAGTAAATGCTACTTATCAGGATATTCGTCGCTTAACGATCAATGCTATAAACCTAGTAGGTGTCCAGAAAAGTGTCAGCGGGGTTACGCCCCCAGAGAAAAGAGGTTACTTAATTAAGGAACTTCGCGAAAGCGTTGGAAAACCTCCCTCGAAGTATCGACACCGGCCTGGCTGAACGGTTAAGCAAGTATTGTACGGTGAGAATAGTCTTGGCTAATTCTTCTTTTATGGTTTGAGGAAGGATTCGAGAAACAGTGGGAGCCATCCAGTTTAGATAAACTAAAAACCACTCTAAACTTGCAAGAGCATCATGCTAAAGAGTTTTCTTCTCTCTCTCTCCTAATTGCAGCGACCCTGAAAATGACTGGACTTAAGTTACTTTTAGAGAAAAATATACTGACGGGGCCAGACTATAAAGATTGGCTGCGGAATGTCAAGATGGCTTTGACCTATGACAAACTGGGGTACGTCCTCACCGCTACGGCACCTGCTGTCCCTGGTCCCAAATCCAGTAATGCGGATAAGGAAATCCGCAAAACCTGGGATTTAGATTGCGCGAGAGCCAAGTGCATCGTGCTTGCCTCGATGAACAATGAACATCAGAGGAGGCACGAGGATATGTCCCTTGATGGCATATTTCTCCATACAAAGGAACTTTATGGAGAGCAATCTCGTATAGCAAGATACGAGACCTCTAAGAAATTATTTCGAGCGAGGTTGGCTGTCGGATCATCGGTAGGTGAACATGTCCTACAGATGATTGGCTATATAGAAGAGCTCGCAGACCTTGGGACGACTTTGGATAATTAGCTCTATACAGACCTTGTTCTCCAGTCCCTTCCTCCCACCTACGCCCAGTTTATCCTCAACTTCAATCTTCAAGGAAAAGAAGTTGAACTTGCGGAACTCCTGAACATGTTAAGGAGTGCAGAGGGCACCTTGCAGAAGGCAAGGGAAACACCCGCTATGTTTGTTGGCGGTTCATCTTCTTCCGGGTCCAAGGCTAGGGCCAAAGGAAGGAAGAAGAAGGCCGCACCCAGACCTAGAGGAGGTGTTAGTAAGGTGGGAGGGAAGGGAAAGAAAAAGAAAGCAGCACCGGTAGTTGGCCTGGATGAGTGCTTCCATTGTCACAGGAAAGGGCACTGGAAGAAGGATTGCAAGGCGTGGAACGCCAAGAACCAGGAACCGAAGCAGGCTGTGGCTTCGACTTCAGGTGTGTTTGTAATTGAGAATTGTCTGTCGATCAACTCTACTTCCTGGGTATTGGATACCGGGTCAGGATCTCATATTTGCAATTCATTGCAGGCACTGAGAAACCGTAGAGTGCTGAAGGAAGGTGATATGATCCTCAGGGTTGCTAACGGAGCTAGCGTGGGAGCTGCGTCCGTCGGGGATTATCACCTAGGATTGACGAGTGGACACATTTTGGTTTTACATAACTGTTATTTTGTACCCAGCTTAACGTGTAATATCATATCAGTTTCCTTGTTATCAAATAAAGGTTATGATTTCACGTTTGTAAGAGATGTTGTCAACATCCACCTTAATCATGGTTTGATTGGGTCCGGTACTCTAAATAACGGCATATATGTTTTAAACCAACTCCAAATTTTCAATGTCCAAAACACACTAAAAAGAAAGTCTCCAGATTTAAATAAAGCTTTCTTATGGCATTGTAGACTGGGTCACATCAATGAGAGAAGGTTGACTAAGTTGCATAGAGAAGGATATTTGGACACGTTCGAATATCAAACTTATGACACTTGTCAATCTTGTCTCAAAGGAAAGATGACAAAGACTCCATTCACTGGACAAGGAGTAAGAGCGAGCGAGCTCTTAGGACTCATACATAGTGATGTATGCGGTCCAATGTCTACACATGCGAGAGGTGGTTATTCCTACTTCATTACTTTTACAGATGATTTCTCTAGGTATGGATATGTTTTCTTAATGAAGCATAAATCAGAGGCCTTTGAGAAATTCCTGGAATTCAAGAATGAAGCGGAAAACCAAACAGGCAAAAGTATTAAGACACTAAGATCTGATCGAGGTGGAGAATACTTAAGTGCCGAGTTCCTAGGTTACCTAAAAGAGAAAGGAATTCTCTCTCAGCTTACTCCTCCGTACACTCCACAGCACAACGGTGTATCGGAGAGACGGAATCGAACCCTATTAGATATGGTACGATCCATGATGAGTAATGCTGAGTTACCGCGATCTTTCTGGGGGTATGCGCTAGAATCAGCGATACATCTTTTGAACAGAGTTCCAACCAAAACTGTGCCTACCACACCATATCAGATGTGGAGTGGGAAGAAACCCTATCTTCAGTACCTGAAGACGTGGGGATGTCCAGCTTTTGTAAAAAAGCAGCATCCGGACAAGCTCGAGGCACGCTCAGTAGAGTGTAAGTTTGTGGGATATCCAAAGAACTCTCATGGATATTGCTTCTATTACGCAGAGGAACAAAAGGTTTTTGTTTCTCGTCATGCCCGCTTCTTAGAAACTGAATTTTTGGAAAATCAGAAGAGTGGGAGCGAAATAGAACTGGAAGAAATTCCAGAACCACAAACTGCTACTGAAATTTTGGTAGAACCAGAGGTTCAAGAAGAACAGAACATTCCCGCACCCCTCCGCAGGAGTAGTAGGCCGTCTCATCCGCCTGAGAGATACTACGGTTTTCTCATAGACGGGGATAGAGAGGATTGCATCATAGATGATGATGAACCTACTGACTTCCAGCAGGCCATCCAGAGCGGCGACTCGGTACGATGGCTAGATGCAATGCGGACCGAGATGGAGTCCATGTACACCAACAAAGTATGGACTTTGGACTTTGCTCCAGATGGGGTAAAACCCATAGAATGCAAATGGATCTTCAAGAAAAAGATTGGTGTAGATGGACAGGTGGAAACCTATAAGGCTAGACTTGTTGCAAAGGGTTTTCGTCAAAGACCTGGTTTGGACTATGACGAAACTTTTTCTCCAGTGGCTATGCTCAAATCCATTCGGGTCCTTCTTGCTATTGCTGCCTTCCATGATTATGAAATCTGGCAGATGGACGTAAAGACGGCTTTTCTAAATGGAAATTTAGAAGAGAGCGTCTATATGGATCAGCCAGAGGGTTTCAATCAGAGTGGGAGCAGCGGGAAAGTATGCAAGCTGCTTAAGTCCATTTACGGACTAAAGCAGGCATCGCGGAGTTGGAACATCTGTTTTGATGAGACAGTCAAAGAATATGACTTTATCAAAAATCCAGATGAACCGTGCATATATAGTAAAGTTGTGGCCAGAAGTGTCGTATTCCTCATCTTGTACGTGGATGACATTCTATTGATAGGAAATGACATTCCTATGCTACAATCTGTCAAAGGATTCTTGTCACACAGGTTCTCCATGAAAGACCTGGGTGATGCCTCTTACATTCTGGGGATCCGGATCTATCGTGATAGATCCAAGAGGATGTTGGGACTTTCGCAATCCAGGTATATCGACACTGTACTGAAAAGATTCAGTATGGAAGATTCTAAGCGCGGTAATCTATCGGCTTGTCACGGAATCACCCTCTCCAAAGAGATGTCTCCCAAGACTGATTTGGAAAGGGAACGCATGTCTATTATACCCTACGCTTCTGCAGTAGGCTCTATAATGTATGCGATGTTGTGTACCAGACCAGATGTAGCTTACGCACTAAGCGTGGTAAGCCGGTATCAGTCAGACCGAGGGGAGAAACACTGGATAGCAGTAAAGAACATTCTCAAGTACCTGAGGAGGACTAAGGAGATGTTCTTGGTTTACGGCGGAAAAGACCTCAGGTTGGAGGCCTTTGCTGATTCCGGCTTCCAGAGTGATAAGGACGATTCCAAGTCCATGTCGGGTTATGTCTTCACCCTCAATGGAGGGGCAGTGTGCTGGAAGAGCTCCAAGCAGGACACCGTTGCTGACTCGACGATGGAAGCGGAGTATATAGCTGCTTGCGATGCCGCAAAAGAAGCAGTCTGGATGAAGAAGTTCCTAACAGAACTTCAGGTGGTTCCTACCATAGTTGATCCAATACCTCTGTATTGCGACAACAACGGAGCTATAGCTTTAGCGAAGGAACCAAGGTCCCATCAGAAGTCCAGACACATCTTGAGGCGGTATCACCTGATCAGGGAGATCATTGATCGTCAGGAGATCGAGGTTCGGAGAGTTGCTTCAGAAGAGAACATTGCTGATCCATTCACGAAGGCCCTTCCTCAGATTCAGTTCGAGAGGCTGCTCGAGATCATTGGTCTGCGATATGCCAGTACATGGCCCTAGTGCAAGTGGGAGATTGTTAGTGTTTATGCCCTAGAAGGCCATTACTGTATCATACTAGCTTGTATATTACTTAATGGAAGCTTGGGATATTCACATGTATATAACAGTCTTGCTAAACATGGTAGTATGCTACTTGGTTTTTCTATCTTAATATGTGAGTGTACGTATTGATAGAGCTCTTAGGATCTTGCTTGTCTACCAGCGTTGTGATGGCAGTCACACTAGTGGGGGCTGGGTAGTCTACAAGCACATCCTTATTCAGGTCCCCGGTCGTTGGATTATCGAGACAGAGCATCGATACTCCGGAGTAGACTGGTGTGTACGCTTCTCATCCCAGTTGGGGAGATGGTCTGTCCCACAGCCATCAGTACGTCGTACTGGAGATAGTATACAGGTGCTCGTTAGGTTACGGGTACACCGGACAGGACTCACAGGGAACTGTTGGTTGGTTTGATACCAGTCGTCAGTGAACAGTTCCCAGGTGACATGAGTACAGCGTAGTCCGCAGACTTGACACTGCTACTTCGCCTCGAGTGTGTCCCACTGTTCTTAGATTGCTACCCTACCACGGCTCAAAGGAGTCGTGCAAACAGGTGGCAGTTGGGTGCAGTCCCGAGCACTTGGAGGCAGTGGCGGTTAGACAGGATTCGTCCCTCCCGGTATTGGGAGTAGATATCGTGCTGTGTCAGAGAGCCATTACGCAAAGTCCCTGGCCAGGGCAAGCGAGATTTGCTGGTAGGTTCCAGTAGTTTCTCAGGGTGTAATGGGCTTCACTCCGACACGACTTATACCGCTATTAGGAGACTGACGCTTGCCGCCCCCCTAGGCCCGATATGCGATAGTCTTGGATGAACGGACCGGACTGTATGGAGATTGTCACATCAGACTCAGTAGGAGTTCGGATGGGTTTACTCATCGGCCTTCTTATCGACAACTACCTGGGGACCGTTACGTACAGCTAGTGCCGCTTGCGGTCTGTGGTTAAACCCACTGCCAGCGTAGTAGTCGAGTCTCTAGAGTCCCACACAGAGAGTTTCCTACTCCAGGCGAAACGATATAGAGGTTGCATGGTTTTGCGACAAAGGGTTCGGACGCATACGTGCGTTTACGCGCGTACGACTTTCGGACAGTTTTTACCAGTCGGCTTTGGTTTAAGCCAGTTACTGGTATCCGGTTATTGGATTTTTACAGTCTAAAGTTTTTCCGTATTTTTACGGATCGGAGGGGCGTTCTCGTAATTACTCGAGAAGCTTCTAGAAGATGTGACTAAGGAGGTTTCTTTTGGATAAGAGAGTGAGTCATGGTGGTGATTCATTCATTTCATTAATGCACATTTATTGCTTAATGACTCATGCTAATGAATCACCACTAGATATTTCATGAAGCATGCTTATTCATTTCTTTTTATTCATTATTGAAAAATAAGAATGCTTCATAATATTATGATACACTCTCTCTCTTCTCTCATTATCTTATCTCACATTCTCTCTCCTCAAGCTCTCATCTTCAAACCCTAATCCTTAATCCTCATGTGTTGAGATCAAAGGATTAGTTAGACTAAACAATCCATAACCTACACTCTACATCATCCTTTAATCTTTGATTAGCAATCAAAGTTGATTAGTTACCTCAAGTTAGAGGTTTAGCTTGGAGTTTCGCTCTCGGGTGGATCGTCTACTACCTAGAGAAGGTCGAGGAGAACAAAGGAGGACACAAAGACGAAGGACTAGTTTCGATCGGTATAATCCCTTAACACTATAGTTTAGTTTAGCTATGTGTTTGGTTATTATTTGTTTAGCTTCGATTCAAGCGGTTAGTCGATGTTCGTTGTTTAAACTTGATCGTTTTTGAAAATTCCGCCTCCCCACAAGTACTGGGGTGTACTACATCGACTTACATAAGATGCTACCAAAGAGGCTGTTTGGATGTATAATAGTTCATGAGATGAACTTAGTTCCTACCATTGTGTGACAATGGAGTTGTGGCTTATGCCAGGAACCCCCGTCCCATCAGTGATCCAGACATATTCTAAGGCAGTATCACCTGATCATGGAGATGGTTGATCTCTAAGGGATCGAGGTTAGGAGAGTAGACTCAGAGGACAACACGGCGGATCCACTCACGAAGGCCTATTCCCAGAGAGAGACTTTTATGGGATGGTTGAGTATGAGATACTACAACCACTGCTACAGATGGCCCTAGTGCAAGTGGGAGATTGTTAGTTATATGTATGCCCTAGAGGCCATTACTGTACATAGGATGTATATTGTAGTGGATGCTGGGACATATATAGGGAGGACTTTCTTGCTCGACATGATAGTATGCTATCTGGTTGATCTTTACCTTAACGTGTATACTGATTGTCTCTCTGTTACATGTTGGTAAAGCCCTTAGGATGTGTACTTGACTACCTGGACTATGATGCGGATCATACTAGTGGGGACATGGTAGTCCATAAGTACATCCTTCAAAGTCCCTAGTCGTGGGTGTATCGAGATGGGGCATCGATATACCAGAGTAGACTAGCGTGTACCTTCTCGACCCATACAGATGGGCAATGGATGATCCCATATCCATTGGTGTTTGACATCAGAGATGATATACGGGTGCTCAGTAGAGACTGGGTACACTGGACGGACTCGCCGAGAACTCCCAGATGGTATTATACCTTATGTTAGATGGCAGTTATCTGGTGACACTGGTACAGAGTAGTCTGTTGACCCGAGATCGTCATAGAGTCTTGTGTGGTTCCCACTGTGCTTTGATTTCCATCTTACCACGTCCAAGAGGGCGTGCAAAACGGTGGTTTTTGGGTACAGTCCCGAGTCACATGGAGGCAATGAGCGATAGGAGGGGATTCGTCTCTCCCGGTATAGGGAGTTGATGTTGCGCTGTGTTCGATTGGCTATAACAGGAAATCCCTGGCCAGGGTTGCTGAGATTTACTGGTAAGTGTTACCAGTAGTTTCTCGAATTGTTATAGACCTCATATCGACACGACTTATCGAGCTATTGGGGTCTGACGTTTACCACCCCTAGGCGAGATATGCGACATATCAGACGACGAGACCGGACTGTACGGTAGTATTACTGGTTGGATTCACTGGAGTGTGAGCGGGCTTGCTCGTCGATCTTCTGATCGCTCAATACCCGGGTGGCCGTTACGTTTAGCAGACCGCTTGCGGCTTGTGGGTGTTTGATATGATCATCATCTGCTGCCGGCGTATTGACGAGTCTTTAGAGTCCTACACAGAGGTTTCCTGGCTCAAGCGAAACGAAATAGGAGCACGTATGAGATATGTGCGGGACCGAGAATGATACCAGTATGTGATACTGTATTCGATTCTCGCGATTTGTGACATTGATCGGTTATATGCGATATAGCCGGAATATCGGATCAAGTGTTGATTCGATAAGTTGTTACTGTTTATATTAGTCGGTTATATGCGATATGACCGGATCATTAAATCAAGTGTTGATTTAATGATTTAATGCATAATTATATTTATTTGATATATTACTTTGCATTAACTAGTATTGGTTCACTTTAAATGGATTTTCTCACTTGGATTGTGCACATTGTATATGTGATATACTTTTGTACAATAGTTTGTATCATGTTTGATGATGCAAGATTGCTAGGGTTTGTGTAAAGAATTAAACCTAGGTTAAGTAAATGGTTAGGGTTTTATTTATTCATTTATTCATTCATTTATCTATTTATTTTTGGATGAAAAGAATGAGAAAAGAAAACAAATGGTTGCTTTCGTAGAAGCTTCTTCAAGCTTCATGCAACTTTGACCAAAGCAACCATTCTTGTCTTCTTCTCAAACCCTAACCATTCACCTAACTCTAGTTAACTCTCTACACATGACCATAGTTAGATTATGATAAGAATTGATTTTTATATTCTATTCTTATCATAACAATAAACTTATCATATATTCTTCTTCTTCTTGATCTTCTTCTTCAATGAAGAAACCTTCACTTCATCAATGGTGATTGATGAAAATGAGTGAGAAATCCAATTCTAAAGTCTACCCACTTCCTATTTCTTCATCCTCTACCTCTTGCCAAGTAGTAGAGTGTGTTTTCTTCACAAGTTTCTTGACTTGGTGAAGTTGGAGCTTGATCTAGTGATGCCTCGACGTAGATCATCTTCGGCATCGACGTCGACGACCTAGCCCGTCCATTCTCCGATGAAGCCGACGCTAGAGCCCGGGGTTCGACTTGGACAGCGAGGAGACTTCATTGCAGAGCTTTGGAGGTGGATGACCGGATCTACAAAGGTTGTATATCCGTTCTTTTAGTTTAGCTGTAAACTAGTTTCATTTTATCGCCTAAACATCTAGCCAACGATCTAGTCTAGGGTTTCTCGGCACCGTTAAATTTGAAATTGGCATGGTTGATGCCTTGTGAGACCTCTTGGGAGTGCCTAGGAACCCTACAGGCCAACCGACGCTTGACACGTGGACCGTCGCTTCAGTGGCAGAATACACGAACCAGCACACCCTCCTTAAATGCAAAGATCTCATCATGATTTGCCGACAGAAAAGACAGCTGACAGCCCGTGGACGCGTCCCGACGAAACCCTAGGAGGGAGCTCACCCCGGGCGGACCGGCAGTCCACTCCTGACCCGACCTGCTAGCTGGTCGGGACAAGAGTAGGGGCTAGTGATGATGCTCAATATTGGGGATCTCCAGGATCACGACACGTGGTAGATGATGTGTCCAAAAACTCAGAAAAAAGGGTCGACAGGGACCGACCCGGCCACCCGTGTACCCGACCTGCAAGCCCTAGCCTGCTCTCCTCAGAGCCCTCTTTGAAATTGGCATCCTCGGCCACTCAACTCGTCCCGAGCCGCCGGAAGACCAAGACCCCTCGGCCCTTTCGCTCGTCCCGAGCTCCCTTGCCAAGGCCGTCTTCCTCGGTTCTCCAACCGACTCCACCACTCGCAGGCGTAACCGCCGCTCCGCGAATCTAGCCATGCGCAGATTCTCCGCCGGCAACATCCCACGTTCCACGCCATCATGATCCCCATTAATGGGTGATCCCCTCTTCACGCAGGCGTGACGTCGGGAACGTAACTGCCGACGAGATCTTCGCGTCTGCTGCCGTGTGCTGCCGCCGCTATATAAACCCTCATCACAGAGGGGTCAAGTAAGCCTTTTTCATTCCACTCAGCCGTTACCCTGCTCGGATCTAGTACTAACTTGATCGTCAGAGGGTCCTCGGTGGTACCAAACCATCCCGGGACTTTTTTGCAGGTACTCGGCGCAAACTCCTCAAAACCACCAATTTGCTCAAAACCTATTGAGACCCACACGCAACAGGAGATCACCTTCAAGATCCACCGGGAGATCGACGAAAGACAACATCTGACGGAGACCCGAAAAGCACCTCCATCAATCATCTTTGAGGCGATGATTGCTTTTATCAAGATTCATTTTTTTAGACAGCAAGTAGATTTCTAAATTTATGCTTAATTCCTGTGATATTTTGAAGAGTGTTGCCGTTGATTCTCATTTTTATCACCCTTCACAGTTTTCAAAGTACAAGCACAGCTCTCGTTCCTCCTCGCTTTGCCCTGTGCCTTGCCTTTGCTGCTACCCATTCTTCAAATATCCTTGTACCCAATATCCTCCAGCGTTTTACACACGCCCACAACCTATTCGACAAAATGCCACGATGAGCCTCATTACCCTGCACTTTCCTTCTCTTCCATTGGCATTGTAACAAGAATCTCCCCATAAGAGAACACACACACACACACACACCAAAATCTCAAGTATTCTCCTCAAATCTCAAAATGCTCCTCCTTTTCTTCTTCTTCTTCTTCTTCTTCTTCGTACTCTTCCTCTCTCAATCCTCATCCTCCCCTTTGCTCACCGACCGCTTCCTCTTCAAACTCGACTCATCTAACCAAACCCAAGTGCCCCAAGAATACATAGACCCAACATACCCGCTTCCTGTTATCTCCACAAGTCCCATTTCATGCACCCGACTCATCCTCAACCATTCCTTCGCCTACACCTACGGCCTCCCCCCTACGTCCGTACTATACTCCCCTCCTCCTACCTCCTCCAACTGCTCCGCTCCGTGGGCCCGCGTCGTCCTCACCCTCAATGTCTCCTCTGCCGGCGATCAATATGATCGTATTGCTGCCGTTTGGATCGGTGGGGCCGAGATTCTCAGAACAAGCACCGCCGAGCCCACAGAGACCGGGGTCTTCTGGCGTGTGACTAAGGACGTGACCAAGTACCATTCGCTTTTCCGGAGACCTAACAATGTGTCGATGATGCTTGAGAATCTAGTCAATGACAAGTTTACGGGGATTTACCATTGTAATCTCTCTCTTGAGTTTTACCCATTAATTGATGATGACGACGACGACGGTAATGGTAGCTATGTTGGTCGGAGAATGGGTAGAGAAGTTATTTCAATGAGAAGTAAGAAGAGAGTGATGGCTAGTGACGATGACCCGGCCGATTTGATATTACCCATTTCGAATGAGAGTGAAGAAAATGGGTATTGGTTTCGGATACATAACAAGTCGACGGATGTGCATTCTAGCAGCGTTGTGGTTCCTTCGAATGCTTATAGGGCTGTTCTTGAAGTGTACGTTTCGTTCCATGGAAACGACGAGTTTTGGTATTCGAATCCACCCAATTCGTATATTGAGAAGAATAATCTGACTACGGGGAGGGGCAATGGAGCGTTTCGTCGGGTTTTTCCTACGATTGATGGGCGTTTGGTTGGGTCAATTGTTCCTTTTCCTGTTATATTTACAGGTGGGATTAATCCTTTGTTCTGGGTTCCGATTGTGGGTATTGGTGCGTTTAATCTTCCGTCATATGATTTGGATATAACGCCGTTTCTTGGGCTTCTTTTGGACGGGAAGCCACATGAGTTTGGCTTGAATGTTACGAATGGAATCTCATTTTGGTTGGTCGATGCGAATTTGCACCTGTGGTTGGATATGGAATCATCTTCTATTGAGGCGAAGCTCACTCAATACCTGGTGCCTCCTGCCTCCATCGACCGCAATTCCAAAATTTTCCATTTGAACGGGACTTTTAAGATTGATGCAGGGATCAAGTACCACTTCTCTGGGTGGGTGAACTCATCGTTTGGGAACTTAACCACTGATATCAGTCATAAGCTCAAGTTGAAGCATTTGATTGTGTTTCTAAAGGATGGGAATTACAAGGAGGTGCATATGAAGGCTAAGATGAAGATGGGTGCAAGGATCAGCGATGACCAAGGGTTGCTATCACATACAGCTCAGAAGTACAAATATCCACTTTCAATCGTGACTTCCAATTTGGCCGGGGAAAATAACACTTGTAAAATGGAGACTAACCTTTCTCACACTTTATATGAAGAAAACCTGTCTCTTTATGGCGATAAAGTGCTCAATTCAAAGATCCTATCTGCTACTCAAGTCGCTGATGGTTGGATGCTTGTCCAAGATCACTCTGTTTTATCAGGATCAGCTGCAACTCAACAGACCTACGACTATAAAGGTAGCGATGGTTGCTACACTTGGAAGGTGAGTGCTAAGGATGGTAAAATTTTGAAGGATTCTAGAACCAACGGATGCCCACCTCCGCCATCTTAGCATCTTTATTGTATCTGTCATGTTTTGTGTTATTATATGCAGTAGAAATAGGAAGGTTTTTTTCCCTTCTTTGACCTAGATGATGTTAATCAATCTCACAGTATCATGTAAGCCTCCTTCGATATTATGAGCTCCATTTTATGCTAGTATATTTATTAGCGACAAGAGGATATTTGCTGCTTTGATCTTGCTGGTGTTAATCTTGTTTATTTTGTGCAAGCTGCCTGATTTCGTACTTAATATTCTTATATATCAGGTTATTCAGTTTTTGGTGTAATGCTGCTTTCAGGAGAAATTCCACGTCATCTTAGTACCTAGATCATGCCTTCGATTTTAATGTTCTCCTTTTGAATTTATAATTCTTTTTGACATTTGCTGCCTTTAATTTTCTGTGCTTGTATTGTTATGCCTTAAAGTTGACCAGAGTTCCTTACAGAAAAATCAATATATTTCCACTTCTCCCTTTTTTCCCATCATTGATGGACGCCAGGAGGTCGTATGGTTTGAAAACCCTTTTCTTGATCATAGTTTCATGAGCTAGAATTATCTTCAGATAGCCTTTGCTATATAGCCTACTGTGAGTGTAAACAGTTTAGATGATTTTGATGATGGATCATACCAATTATTGTGGTTTGTTGACATAAAATGCCTTCCTTAGTGCATTCTTTAGGCATGTTGGGCAGTTTGAAAAATAATTCTAGGGATTAGATAAATAAATCTTGGAATTCATATGTATTTTATTAAATGAAATTTCTAAGGATTTTTTTATTTGTAAATGTTTGGATAGTTTGGGATAGCAAATGCATTTAATGCTTACTTTTTTCTTTTCTGGTTGAGTTAAAATATATTTTTATTTTTGAAAGAGAGAGAAAGAGAGCAACACGGTTTTCAAAAAGATGGAGAGAGTGAAAAAGTTTGGGAAAAAATAATTAGGCCTTAGCTAATTTTTTTAATCTCATAGATTGAACCTATTTGAGGTAATTTTTCCCTTTGGATTTAGCCATGAAAATGCCATTCAAACAAGCATTTTTAAAGGATTACATTGATCCAGGAGGAAAATAGAATCTAGCATTTTTATCTTATGGATTGTGTGTATCCAAACAAGGTCTTGGAATGTTTAGTGCATAGTTTGCTTATATGGATGCCTAGTTCCTGTAACAATAAGTCTCCATTTCTAATTTGCATAAAAGTTCTTCCAAAATGCAACACACAAAGTTTTATGCCAATTCTCTATTTACTGTAACGAGGATATGTGATAGTGCTCAATATTGGCAATCCCTAAGATCATGGCACGTGGCAGGTAACGTGTCCCAGAACTCAGAAGAAAGGGCCGACCAGGCCACCCCGTGTCCGATCTGCAAGCACAAGCTGGCCCTCCTCGAGGCCCCTGCAAATTGGCCTCCTCAGTCTCTCAGCTTGCCCAGAGCTGCCACCAGACCAAGACCCCTCGGCCTCCCTGCTCGTCCCCGAGCTCCCGGCCGAGGCTGTCTTCCTCGGCCCTCCGACCAGCTCCACCGCTCACAGGCGTAACCGCCGCTCCGCGAATCGCGCCATGCGCAGATTTTACGCCAGCAACATCCCACGTTCCATGCCATCAATCCCCATTAACGGGCGATCCGCTTTCTACGCGGGCGTGACGTCGGGGGGCGTAACCGTCGGCGAGTTTCTCGCGCCCGCTGCTGCGTGCTCCACCGCTATATAAACTCCCATCACAGAGGGGTCAAGTAAGCCATCTTTTACACTTTTATGCCGTTGCTCTGCTCGGATCTCATTACTAACTTGAGCGTCGGAGGGTCCTTGGTGGTACCAAACCACCCCGGGACTTCTTTGCAGGTACTCGGCAGCCACTTCCTCACCTCACCTCTGTTAGTGTATATGCCGTAGGGGCCATTATTGTATCATACTAGTTTGTATATTACTTAATGGAAGTTTGGGATATTCACATGTATATAACAGTCTTGCTAAACATGGTAGTATGCTACTTGGTTTTTCTATCTTAATATGTGAGTATACGTATTGATAGAGCTTTTAGGATCTTGCTTGACTACCAGCGTTGTGATGGAAGTCACACTAGTGGGGGCTGGGTAGTCTACAAGCACATCTTTATTCAGTTCTTTAGTCGTAGGATTATCGAGACAGGGCATCGATACTCCGGAGTAGACTAGTGTGTACGCTTCTCATCCCAGTTGGGGAGATGGTCTGTCCCACAGCCGTCAGTACGTCGTACTGGAGATAGTATACAGGTGCTCGTTGGGTTACGGGTACACCGGACAGGACTCGCAGGGAACTGTAGGTTGGCTTTATAACAGTCGTCAGTTAACAGTTCCCAGCTGACATGAGTACAGCATAGTCCGCAGACTTGACACTGCTACTTCGCCTCGAGTGTGTCCCACTGTTCTTAGATTGCTACCCTACCACGGCTCAAAGGAGTCGTGCAAACAGGTGGCAGTTGGGTGCAGTCCCAAGCACTTGGAGGCAGTGGCAGTTAGACAGGATTCGT
Source organism: Agapanthus africanus (assembly GCA_030015575.1). Classification (NCBI taxonomy): domain Eukaryota; kingdom Viridiplantae; phylum Streptophyta; class Magnoliopsida; order Asparagales; family Amaryllidaceae; genus Agapanthus; species Agapanthus africanus. The sequence continues at coordinate 312,630,591 of JASDDO010000031.1, read as the reverse complement.
CTCTCCCGGTATTGGGAGTTGATATCGCGCTGTGTCAGAGAGCCATTACGCAAAGTCCCTGGCCAGGGCAAGCGAGATTTGCTGGTAGGTTCCGGTAGTTTCTCAGGGTGTAATGGGCTTCACTCCGACACGACTTATACCGCTGTTAGGGGACTGACGCTTGCCGCCCCCTAGGCCCGATATGCGATATTCTTAGACGAACAGACCGGACTGTACGGAGATTGTCACATCAGACTCAGTAGGAGTTCGGATGGGTTTCCTCATCGGCCTTCCTATCGACATCTACCTGGGGACCGTTACGTACAGCTAGTGCCGCTTGCGGTCTGTGGTTAAACCCACTGCCAGCGTAGTAGTCGAGTCTTTAGAGTCCCACACAGAGAGTTTCCCTACTCCAGGCGAAACGATATAGAGGTCGTATGGTTTTACGACAAGGGTTCGGACGCATACGTGTGTTTACGCACGTATGACATCCGGACAGTTTTTACTAGCCGGCTTTGGTTTAAGCCAGTTTCTAGTATCCAGTTATTGGATTTATACAGTGTTTTCACGGATAGGAGGGGCGTTCTCGTAATTTCGCGAGAGCTTCCAGAAGGATGGTGACTTGGGGGTTTAGGTGGCATAAGTATTAAATGAGATTAGTGACTCATTTGTGTGATTCATCCTTTTCATTAATGCATCATAAATGCTTAATGACTCTTGTAGATGAATCACTCATTTATATTTATGAAGCATGGTTGTTAAATCCTTTATTTTATTTATTTGATAAATATAATGCTTCATATATATCATGAGAGATCATTATCTCATTCTCATTCTCTTGCTCACCTTCTCTCTCCTCAAGCTCTCTCTCTTCAAACCCTAATCCTCCCCTCTCATGTGTTGAGACCAAGGATTAGAATAGACTACTTAATCCATAACCCTTCTCTATATCACCTAGGTTACTTAGATTAGCACTTTAAGAAACCTAGTTACCTCAAGTTAGAGGTGAAGCTTGAAGTAAAGCTCTCGGGTGGATCATCTACTACATAGAGAAGGCCGGAGAGGACGTGGAGAACGAAAAGACGAAAGACACGGTTCATTAGGTATAATCACTTTTCATAGTAGTTGATAACTTCTATGATTCTTGTTAGTTATAGTTTAGCAAAGATTCTCGGTTAGTCGATGTTTACGCACAAAACAAGATCGTTTTTCATTATTCCGCCTCCCCGCAAGTCGTGGGGTGTTGTACATCGACTTACAGTGGTATCAGAGCCTCGCTAAACAATAATTAACTCATTAGCAAAGTCGTATGAATTTCGAACACAAAACGAACCGAAAAAGACATCGATATCACCATGTTTCTGTCGAATTTAAAACAGGCTCTAAAAATTTTTCAGGGAGCTGCAGAATAACAATCAGAGAAGTATAAGATCACTGGAGAAAAATGGGTTCCTGAATCGGCCATACAGCCGCGGAACCGCGGCCGATCCCACTGATCCGCCGCGGATCCACGGCCGAGTTGGGGCCGATTCAACCCAGTTTGCTCCAGCAACTCTTCTGTGATATTTTTGTATTTTCTGGAATGTTTATTTTCTGCTCAAGTCTCAGGTGCACAGAGAAGTTTTTGGAGTAGAATCTGATATGTTTGCTCGATCGAAATTATACGATGTTTGCTAATTTGATTATATCTGTGTTTGTATAATGTGTTTGTAGACCTCCCCTAACTACTAGTATGTCGGTTGGCAGGGGGTTGCATATTTCTGTAATGGTTTTTACTGTTTGTGGTTGTGAACTGTATTGGACTGTTGTGATGATTAGCCAGGGTTGATGATGGGTTGTTATATTCATTCATTCAAAGTAATTGTAATATGTTGTAATATTATTTTGCGGGGCACATCCAGGTTGCGGTTGTAGCCACCGTTGTATTATTTCATTTTACTGTTTTTGCTCCTAGGATAGACCCAAGGTGGGGTGCACAAACTACCGGGTACTTTGAAGTGTTTAGTGGCCTACTCACGTTGTTGAGGGAGACCGCTTCACTTCGGGTATTTGGCGGGTAGTTTGCAGTACCCGTAGGGGTCTAGGGTGGGGTAATGGCTATTCATCACAACTGTGTAATCCGTCTTTTGTTGCAGGCTCTAAACAAACACGGATTGCTTGCAAATCCAATAATGTTCATATGAGATCTGGAATGCCTATTATTGCATCTGACGAATGTACAATATCTATATATGATAGCTATTTAGACGTCACTTATGTTTTACACCCGCGCTAGCCCAGCCCCCGCTCTGCCGTTAGTTAAGTAACCTAACGGGTGATGACGGGACCCAGTGGCGAATGCGGATGGCATAAGAGGACGCTGTATTTTCGTTGTTTTCTGCAATGATAGGTTAATAATGGGACGCATTATTTATAATGCAAAGAAAATAAACCAAAAGATTAATCGTTGGAACAATTTAAAAGAAACCACTCGGTTATTTTAAAACAGATGATATTTTTAAATTGCGGAGCTTTAACCACTCCTTTTAAAAGCTATCAGATTCCTTCGGTCATATCAAGTTCACTACGTTCACGGTTTCGCCAAAACCATTCGTAGCCCTCCATCATTTCATTTGGGTATTCAGTAGTATTCAAGCTATGTACTTTGACCAACGCCAAGGTATAGTGTTTGGTAGCTGCTGGGTATTTATTTGTTGCATAGATAGATGAGTTAGTTTGGGACAGTCATATTATCATTTTGGCCAACGTCAAGGATATGTACGGATGGGTTCAAATTAACAAGATAATGATGGGTAGAACTTGACATGTGACTTATGACATTTTGACCAACGCCAAGGTCATAAGAGCATTGGGCAAAAATATATATCGGGAATTTCTAAAGAAACTGAAATTTGCAAAGAGTTGCATACCATTTGGAGTTTGATGAATGTTGGTAGGATTCCTTCAACATTATCATACGATGATATTTGGATCCCAAACCTACTTTGAGTATATGCTACTCATCAGGAGATTCGTCACTTAACGATCAATACTATAAACTAAGTAGGTGTCAAGAAAGGTGTCAGCGGGGTTACGCCCCCAGAGAAAAGAGGTTATTTAATTAAGGAACTTCGTGAAAGCGTTGGAAAACCTCCCTCGAAGTACCGACACCAGCCTGGCTGAACGATTAAGCAAGTATTGAACAGTGAGAATAGTCCTGGCTAATTCTTCTTTTATGGTTTGAGGAAGGATTCGAGAAACAGTGGGAGCCATCCAGTTTAGATAAATTAAAAACCACTCTAAACTTGCAAGAGCATCAAGCTAAAGTGTTTCTTCTCTCTCTCCTACTTGCAGCGACCCTGAAAATGACTGGACTTAAGTTACTTTTAGAGAAAAATATACTGACAAGGCCAAACTATAAAGATTGGCTGCGGAATGCCAAAATGGCTTTGACCTATGACAAATTGGGGTACGTCCTCACCGCTAAGGCACCTGCAGTCCCAGGTCCCAAATCCAGTAATGCGGATAAGGAAATCCGCAAAACCTGGGAGTATGATTGCGCGAAGGCCAAGTGCATCGTGCTTGCCTCGATGAACAATGAACATCAGAGGAGGCACGAGGATATGGATCTTGATGCCATATTTCTTCATACAAAAGAACTTTATGGAGAGCAATCTCGTATAGCAAGATACGAGACCTCTAAGAACTTGTTTCGAGCGAGGTTGGCCGTCGGATCATCGGTAGGAGAACATGTCCTAAAGATGATTGGCTATATAGAAGAGCTCGCAGACCTTGGGACGACTTTGGATAATGAGCTCTATACAGACCTTATTCTCCAGTCCCTTCCTTCCACCTACGCCCAGTTTATTCTGAACTTCAACATTCAAAGAAAAGAAGTTGAACTTCCGGAACTCCTTAACATGTTGAGGAGTGCAGAGGGCACCTTGCAGAAGGCAAGGGAAACACCCGCTATGTTTGTTAGCGGTGCTTCTTCTTCCGGGTCCAAGGCTAGGGCCAAAGGAAGGAAAAAGAAGTCCGCCACCAAACCTAGAGGAGGTGTTAGTAAGGTGGGAGCGAAGGGAAAGAAAAAGTTTGCGGTACCAGTAGTGGCTCAGGATGAGTGTTTCCATTGTCATAGGAAAGGGCACTGGAAGAAAGATTGCAAGGCGTGGAACGCCAAGAACCAGGAACCGAAGCAAGCTGTGGTTTCGACTTCAGGTGTGTTTGTAATTGAGAATTGTCTGTCAATCAACTCTACTTCATGGGTATTGGATACCGGATCAGGATCTCATATATGCAATTCATTGCAGGCACTGAGAAACCGTAGAGTGCTGAAGGATGGTGATATGACCCTGATGGTTGCTAACGGAGTTAGCGTGGGAGTTGTGTCCATAGGGGTTATCACCTGGGATTGACGAGTGGACACATTTTGGTTTTACATAACTGTGTACCCAGCTTAACGTGTAATATCATATCTGTTTCCTTGTTATCAAATAAAGGTTATGATTTCACGTTTGTTAGTGATGTTGTTGACATCCACCTTAATCATAGTTTGATTGGGTCTGTTACACTGGATAACGGTATATATGTCTTAAACCAACTCCAAATTTTCAATGTCCAGAACACACTAAAAAGAAAGTCTCCAGATTTAAATAAAGTTTTCTTATGGCATTGTAGACTGGGTCACATCAATGAGAGAAGGTTGACTAAGTTACATAGAGAAGGATATTTGGACTAGTTCGAATATCAAACGTATGCCACTTGTCAATCTTGTCTCAAAGGAAAGATGACAAAGACTCCATTTACTGGACATGGAGTAAGAGCGAGCGAGCTCTTAGGACTCATACACAGCGATGTATGTGGTCCAATGTCTAAACATGCAAGAGGTGGTTTTTCCTATTTCATTACTTTTACGGATGATTACTCAAGGTACAGATTCATTTATCTGATGAAACATAAATCCAAGGCTTTTGAGAAATTCCAAGAGTATAAGAAAGAAGTAGAAAACCAAACCAGCAAAAGTATCAAGACACTATGATCTGATCGAGGTGGTGAATACTTAAGTGCCGAGTTCCTAGGTTACCTAAAAGAGAAAGGAATTCTCTCTCAGCTTACTCCTCCATACACACCACAGCATAACGGTGTATCGGAGAGACAGAATTGAACCCTATTGGATATGGTACGTTCCATGATGAGTAATGCCGAGTTACCACGATCTTTTTGGGGTTATACGGTAGAATCAGCGGCATATCTTTTGAATATAGTTCCTACCAAGACTGTGCCTACCACGCCATATCAGATGTGGAGTGGGAAGAAACCCTATCTTCAGTATCTGAAAATATGGGGATGTCCAGCTTTCGTTAAAAAGCAGCATGTGGACAAGCTCGAGGCATGATCAGTAAAGTGTAAGTTTGTGGGATATCCAAAGAACTCCAAGGGGTATCTATTCTATTACGCAGAGGAACAAAAGGTTTTTGTTTCTCGTAATGCCCTTTTTCTAGAATATCAGTTTTTATAAAAGGAAATAAGTGGGAGCGAAATAGAACTGGAAGAAATTCCAGAACCGCAAACTACTACTGAAAGTTTGGTAGAACCGGTAGTTCAAGAAGAACAGGACATTCCCGCACCCCTCCGCAGGAGTAGTAGGCCGTCTCATATGCCTGAGAGATACTACGGTTTTCTCATAGATGGGGATAGAGAGGATTGCATCATAGATGATGATGAACCTACTAGCTTCCAGCAGGCCATCCAGAGCGGTGACTCAGTACGATGGCTAGATGCAGTGCGGATCGAAATGGAGTCCATGTACACCAACAAAGTATGGACTTTGGACTTTGCTCCAGATGGGGTAAAACCCATAGGATGCAAATGGATCTTCAAGAAAAAGATTGGTGTAGATGGACAGGTGGAAACCTATAAGGCTAGACTTGTTGCAAAGGGTTTTCGTCAAAGTCCTGGTTTGGACTATGACGAAACTTTTTCTCCAGTGGCTATGCTCAAATCGATTCGGGTCCTTCTTGCTATTGCTGCCTTCCATGATTATGAAATCTGGCATATGGACGTAAAGACGGCTTTTCTGAATGGTAATTTAGAAGAGTGCGTCTATATGGATCAGCCAGAGGGTTTCAATCAGAGTGGGAGCAGCGGGAAAGTATGCAAGTTGCTTAAATCCATTTATAGATTAAAGCAAGCATCGCGGAGTTGGAACATCTGTTTTGATGAAACAGTCAAAGAATATGACTTTATCAAAAATCCTGATGAACCATATATATATAGTAAAGTTGTAACAAGAACTGTTGTATTCCTCGTCTTTTACGTGGATGGCATTCTATTATTAGGAAATGGCATTCCTATGCTACAATCTGTCAAAGGATTCTTGTCACACAGGTTCTCCATGAAAGACCTGGGTGATGCCTCATACATTCTGGGGATCCGGATCTATCGTGATAGATCCAAGAGGATGTTGGGACTTTCGCAGTCCAGGTATATCGACACTGTGCCGAAAAGATTCAGTATGGAAGATTCTAAGCGCGGTAATCTACCGGCTTGTCACGGAATCACCCTATCCAAAGAGATGTCTCCCAAGACTGATTTGGAAAGGGAACGCATGTCTATTATACCCTACGCTTCTGCGGTAAGCTCTATAATGTATGCGATGTTGTGCACCAGACCAGATGTAGCTTACGCACTGAGCGTGGTAAGCCGGTATGAGTCAGACCCAGGGGAGAAGCACTGGATAGCAGTAAATAACATTCTCAAGTACCTGAGGAGGACTAAGGAGATGTTCTTGGTTTACGGCGGAAAAGACGTCAAAATGGAGGCCTTTGCTGATTCCGGCTTCCAGAGCGATAAGGACGATTCCAAGTCCATGTCAGGTTATGTCTTTACCCTCAATGGAGGGGCGGTGTGCTGGAAGAGTTCTAAGCAGGACACCGTTGCTGACTCGACGATGGAAGCGGAGTATATTGCTGCTTGCGATGCCGCAAAAGAAGCGGTCTGGATGAAGAAGTTCCTAACAGAACTTCAGGTGGTTCCTACTATTGTTGATCCAATACCTCTGTATTGCGACAACAACGGAGCTATAGCTTTAGCGAAGGAACCAAGGTCCCATCAGAAGTCCAGACACATCTTAAGGCGGTATCACCTGATCAGGGAGATCATTGATCATCAGGAGATCGAGGTTCGGAGAGTTGCTACTGAAGAGAACATTGCTGATCCATTCACGAAGGCCCTACCTCAGATTCAGTTCGAGAGGCTACTCGAGATCATCGGTCTTCGATATGCCAGTTCATGGCCCTAGTGCAAGTGGGAGATTGTTAGTGTATATGCCCTAGGGGCCATTATTGTATCATACTAGTTTGTATATTACTTAATGGAAGCTTGGGATATTCACGTGTATATAACAGTCTTGCTAAACATGGTAGTATGCTACTTGGTTTTTCTATCTTAATATGTGAGTATACGTATTGATAGAGCTCTTAGGATCTTGCTAGACTACTAGCGTTGTGATGGCAGTCACACTAGTGGGGGCTGGGTAGTCTACAAGCACATCCTTATTCAGGTCCCTAGTCGTAGGATTATCGAGACATGGCATCGATACTCCGGAGTAGACTAGTGTGTATGCTTCTCATCCCAGTTGGGGAGATGGTCTGTCCCACAGCCGTCAGTACGTCGTACTGGAGATAGTATACAGGTGCTCGTTGGGTTACGTGTACACCGGACAGGACTCGCAGGGAACTGTAGGTTGGTTTTATACCAGTCGTCAGTTAACAGTTCCCAGGTGACATGAGTACAGCATAGTCCGCAGACTTGACACTGCTACTTCGCCTCGAGTGTGTCCCACTGTTCTTAGATTGCTACCCTACCACGGCTCAAAGGAGTCGTGCAAACAGGTGGCAGTTGGGTGCAGTCCCGAGCGCTTGGAGGCAGTGGCAGTTAGACAGGATTCGTCTCTCCCGGTATTGGGAGTTGATAACGCGCTGTATCAGAGAGCCATTAGGAAAAGTCCCTGGCCAGGGCAAGCGAGATTTACTGGTAGGTTCCTGTAGTTTCTCAGGATGTAATGGGCTTCACTCCGACACGACTTATACCGCTATTAGGGGACTGACGCTTGCCGCCCCCTAGGCCCGATATGCGATAGTCTTAGACGAACAGACCGGAATGTACGGAGATTGTCACATCAGACTCAGTAGGAGTTCGGATGGGTTTCCTCATCGGCATTCTTATCGACATCTACCTGGGGACCGTTACGTACAGCTAGTGCCGCTTGCGGTCTTTGGTTAAACCCACTGCCAGCGTAGTAGTCGAGTCTTTAGAGTCCCACACAGAGAGTTTCCCTACTCCAGGCGAAACGATATAGAGGTCGTATGGTTTTACGACAAGGGTTCGGACGCATACGTGTGTTTACGCACGTATGACATGTAGGGTTACTAGGCACACTCAAGAGGTTCCACAAAGCATCTACCATGCCAAATTCAAATTTTTATGTGCCTAACAACTCTATGCAAGATCGTTAACTAGAGATTAGGCGAAACGATAAACTAGTAAACTACTTTACTATAAGTGAAAGGGATTACAACCTTTGTGGATCCTGTCCTTCACTTCAATAGCTCCGTGTTGACGTCCCTTCGCTGCGATCATCGGGATCCCGGACTCTAGCGCTGGTTTCGTCGGAGAAATGAGCGGGCTAGGTCGTTGACTTTGAGACCGAAGATGATCTACGTCGGGAAGACTCAAACTCAAGCTATTCCTTCACTTGGTCAAAAACTTTGTGAAGAGAACACCCTATACTACATGGCAAGTAGTAGAGGATGAAGAAATAGGAAGTGGGTTCACTTTAGAATTGAATTTCTCACTCTTTTTCTCATGGCACCATTGGAGCTAGCAAGCTTTTGTGGAGCTTGATGATGAAGAAGAAGAAGAAAGGAATCAATAGGATAAATATCCAAATGAAACTTATCCTTTTAATTATGGCACCATGGTTGAGTTAAGCTCTCATGCTTAACTCATGTAGAGAATTAACCAAAGCATTAGGTTAAGGGTTGGGTTAACTAACATCCTATACAAATGACAAAAGGGTTGACTTTGTCAATGTTTATCATGCTTCATAAAGCTTGATAACTTTGACCAAAAGTCTCACTACTTTTGTTATTTGTTAGGAAATTAGTAAACCCTAATTTAACCTTGATTTGGTATAGGTTTCATACACACAACTTGTATGTATCATCAAGCATGATACAAACTTGTACACTTGCATATATCACATATAAACAATGTGCACATTCAATTGAGAAAATCAATCTTAAGTGGACCAATACTAGTTAATGTAAAGTAATATATCAAATATATAATATACATTAAATCATTAAATCAACACTTGATTTAACGATCCGGTCATATTGCATATAACCGACTAATATCAATAGTAACAACTTATCGAATCAACACTTGATCCGATAACCCGGCTATATCTCATACAACCGATCAATGTCACATTTCGCGAGAATAGAATACAGTATCACATACTAGTATTATTCTCGGTCCCGCACATATCTCATATGCGCTCCTATTTCATTTCGCTTGATCCAGGAAACCCCTGTGTAGGACTCTAAAGACTCGTCAATACGCCGGCAGTAGGTGATGATCATATCAAACACCCACAAGCCGCAAGCGGTCTGCTAAACGTAACGGCCACCTGGGTATTGAGCGATCAGAAGATCAACAAGCAAGCCTGCTCACACTCCTATGAATCCAATCAGTAACACTACCGTACAGTCCGGTATGTTCGTCTGATATGTCGCATATCTCGTCTAGGGGTGGTAATCGTCAGACCCCAATAACTCAATAAGTCGTGTCGATATGAGGCTCATAACGGGTCGAGAAACTATTGGTAACACTTACCAGTAAATCCCTAAAGCAGCCTTGGCCAAGGACTTCCTGTTATAGCCAATCGAGCACAGCGCAACATCAACTCCCTATACCGGGAGAGACGAAACCCCTCCTATCGCTCATTGCCTCCATGTGACTCGGGACTGTACCAAAAAACCACCGTTTTGCACGCCCTCTTGGACGTGGTAAGGTGGAAATCAAAGCACTGTGGGAATCATACAAGACTCTATTACGATCTCGGGTATACAGACTAACCTGTACCAGTGTTACCAGAGAACTGCTATCTGACGTAAGGTATAATACCATCTGGGAGTTCTCGGCGAGTCCGTCCAGTGTACCCAGTCTCCACTGAGTACCCGTATATCATCTCTGATGTCAAACACCAATGGATATGGGATCATCCATCGCCCATCTTTATGGGTCGAGAAGGTACACGCTAGTCTACTCTGGTATATCGATGCCCCATCTCGATACACCCACGACTAGGGACTTTGAAGGATGTACTTATGGACTACCACGTCCCCACTAGTATAATCCGTATCATAGTCCAGGTAGTCAAGTACACATCCTAAGGGCTTTATCAACATGTAACAGAGAGACAATCAGTGTACACGTTAAGGTAAAGAGTAACCAGATAGCATACTATCATATCGAGCAAGAAAGTCATCCCTATATATGTCCAAGCATCCACTACAATATACATCCTATGTATAGTAATGGCCTCTAGGGCATACATATAACTAACAATCTCCCACTTGCACTAGGGCCATCTGATAGCAGTGGTTGTAGTATCTCATACTCAACCATCCCATAAACGTCTCTCTCTGGGAAAAGGCCTTTGTGAGTGGATCCGCCGTGTTGTCCTCTGAGTCTACTCTCCTAACCTCGATCCCCTGGAGATCAACCATCTCCATGATCAGGTGATACTGCCTAAGAATATGTCTGGATCACTGATGGGACGGGCGTTCCTTGGCATAAGCCACAACTCCATTGTCGCACAACGGAAGGAACGAAGTTCATCTCATGAACTGAAATACACCCAGACTGCCTCTTTGGTAGCATCTTTGGTAGCGATGGATCCAGCCTTTATCGTCTAGTATGCCACGGTATCTGGCTTGGAACTCTTCCAACATACCGTCCCTCCACTGAGGGTAAAGACAATGCCTGCGACTGACATTCAGTCGTCTTTATCACCCTGGAACCTTTCCAGTGATTCTCTCCAGGATCGATTGATACCATCTCACTACAACTAGTGAGTATCCTAACATCCAATTAGATCTATCTCATAGATCCAAAACCCATGATTTATGAGGTATCACTTTGATCCTATATGGAGAATCCTTGTGATATGCGGAGATTGACCGAGCGTAGCATAGGAAACTCCTTCCCTATCATGAGTATGTCATCCACGTGCTTTACGAGGATCACCATCATACTCCCTACTACCCTTTTTGTATATATAAGGTTCATCTACCATTTTGATGAAGTCAAACTCTTTGACTACCACATCAAAACAGATGTTCCAACTTCGCGATGCCTGCTTTATCATATAAAACATCTTGCACACGTTTCCGCTGCTCCCACTGTCTACGAAGCCCTCTGACTGTGTACTTATAGACTCTCTCTTCTAAATATTTATTTAGAAAAGCAGTCATGACACCCAACCGCCAGATATCGTAGTCATGGTATGTAGCCGTGGCAAGTAGGATCTGGATGGACTTAAGCATAGGTACTTAGAAAAGGTTTCATCACAATCCATACCTGGTCAATGATGCAAACCTTTAACAAGTCTAGCTTTGAAAGTCTCAACTTTTCCATGTATACCAAGTAATCTTCTCAAGATATACTTGCTCCTGATGGGGATTTAACCCATCAGATAAAGCAACCAAAGTCCATACTTTGTTGGTGTAAAAGGATTCCATCTCAGATCGATAAACATCCATCCATTCTTACAGAGTCCCACTCCTGATGGCCAGCTCGAAACTAGTTAGGTCATCATCCCATGATTCAATCCTCGCTCCCACTGTCATAGAGAAACTGGAGTATCTCTCAGGTGGGTGAGGAAACCTACTAGATCGGCGGAGAGGCTGAGGTTCGTTGGTTGCTATTGAATCCTTTGGTTCTACCCAATCATCAGCTGCAGTTTGTATAGCTGGAACTGTTTCTAGTTCTACCTCATGCCCTTAAATTTCTTCATAAGAAATTCCCTTTCACAAAGGTGGCATGCTGAGTAACAAAACATCTTTTGTTCCTCGGTTAGGTAGAAGATATTCCCTTGCGAATGCTTGGGATATCCAACAAACTTCCACAGAACTGACTTTGCCTCGAGCTTGTCCGGATTATACTTTTAGACATAGGCTGGACAACACCAAATCTTAACAAACTTAAGATATAGGCTCTTCCCTTTCCATATCACATATGAAGTGGTAGGCAACTGATTTGATCGGAACCCTATTCAATAGGTATGCAATTTCATAAGAGCATAACTCCCTAAAAGGAAATAGGAAACTCAGTAGTACTCATCATAGAGCACACCATATCTAATAGGGTGTGATTGCTCCGCCCCGATACACCGAGGTGGTGTGGTGTATCCGGAGGAGTAATGCTGAGAGAGAATCTCATTCTCCTTTAGAATAATCCAGGAATTCCGTGCTCAAGTATTCTCCTCTTTGATCTCATCAAAGGACATAATACTTATACCCGTTGTTGGTTCTCTACTTCTTAATTATATTCTGTGAATATCTCAAAAGGTTCGGACTTAAGTTTCAACAGGAACATATGTCTGAATCTCGAGAGATCATCAGAGAATTTAATGAAGTACAAAGAACCGGTCTTGGCATTTGTAGACAGGGGACCTTCATACATCATCATGTATCATCCCAAGGGTTCATTAACTCTTTCTCTGTTTCCATTAAACAGAGCTATGATCATCTTATCTTTGTGACATGACTGGCAAGTTTCACAAGATGTAAATTCAAACTGATTTAAAAATTCATCTTAATGTAACTTAGCTAGTCGGGTCGCATTGATATGACCTAGTCTATAATGCCTCAAGAAGGATTCATTCATTTCTGAACTCTTCCTCTTGTGTGTGTTCTGTATACTAAGAACTGTAGTTTGATTTAGAACGTTAATGCTTTTAGATAACGTGCCTGAACCGATCAACTCTTGATTTAGGAAATGTTCAAAACATTATCCAACAATAAAAAATTATATCCTTCTTTAAATAAAGAGACTGATATGATTTTGTATATCAGGTTCGGTATCTAATAACATTTGTTCAGAATCAATGTATTCTGGTAATACAGGATGACAGTGGCCAACAGACTTGGCTGCAACACTTGCACCGTTTTCTGCCTCATGAAACTTATCACCCATTCTCAGTTCTCTACCTTTCTGTAGCCCATGTAATAAATAACATATGTGGGATCCTAATCCGGTATCAAATACCCAGGACGTAAAGGACACTGAGAAACAGTTCTCGGTAATGAATATACCCGAAGATGATGCATCAACATGCACTTTCTTCGTTTGGGCGGCACGGGAATTCTGGTAATCCCCAACTTCCTGCTCTGTCTTATAACATTTATAAGTTGGAGCGGGACTAACGTTCCCCAGCTCAGTATAACAAGCGGGTTCGGTCAAAACATCCATTTTATTATCTTGATTAAGGCCTGACAAGGTCGCTACCTGGAGAGAGAGAGAAGAAAACACTCTGCGTGCGCTCTTGCAAGATCAGATTGGTTATTATTTTATCTAATCAGGATGGCTCCCACTATTTTTATCAAATCTTCCTTCAAACCCTAAAAGGAAAGACTAGCCGGGATTAATTACACGCTACAAGTTCGCCAATCTTTCAGCCAGGCCAGTGTCGGTACTTTGAGGGAGGTTCCCCGTGCTTTCGCACAGACCTAATTAAAGTAAACCACGTTTTCCCAGAGGCGTAACCCCGTTGACACCTTTCTAGACACCTACTTGATCGGCTAATTGTAATGTGTAAAACTCTCCCAGGAGTAACAATTACTCGCAGTGGGTATCGGGATCCAACTATCTCATAGAAGGTATGCAATCTCATTTCAATTTTCAACACTTGAAATTCCCGATAATATTTTGCCCCTAACCTCCCATGACCTTGACAAAGGCCAACAAACCATAGGATGCTAGTCAAGTTCAACCCGTCATTTCTTGATTGAATTAAACCCACCCGCACGACCCTTGACAAAGGCCAACAAGGTCGTACGATTACCCTAACCCAATCTGCATCATATGCATAAGCAGATAAGCACTAGTCAGCTACCGCACACTACGCCTTGACAAAGGCCAACAAACGCAGCACGAATACTAAGTAGGACTTATCTGAAATGACGGAGGGCTACGACAGGTTTTTCTGAAAACCTATTGCGTAATGAACTTGATATCGTTGTAAAATCAAATGATTTTAAAATGGAGTGTTTTTGAGGCTTTTCTAGTTTTGCTAAAGGGGTCACTCCCGGTGAAGGGATCGTCGGCCCTTTCCTCATCGAATAAGGTGCAGGATATATCATATATACCGCTGTGCAAAGCAAGAACTATAGGAGCAATCAAAAGACAAACCGAGGGTTGTAGCATCTGCCAGTCATTGCTAAAGGGGTCACTCCCGGTGAAAGGATCTCGGCCCTTTCCTTATCGAATAAGGTGCAGGATGTTCTACAAGGAACACCACGATGCAAAGCAAGAACTGTAGCTACCTGTTTTTGAAAATTCGATTCCACAACATCTTTTAGGTTTCTTTTCTTTCATTAATCATATTAATGAAGTCCCATCATTTAAATCACCTAAACATCACAGATAAATACGACGTACACTTATGCCATCCGCATTCGCCTCGATGTCCCCTCGTGCACCGTTAGGTTAGGTAACTAACGACAGAGCGGGGCAGGGCTAGCGCGAGTGCAAAACATAAGTAACGTCTATATAATTTATCATATATACTATATACAGTATCCATCACAACATATCAAATGATCACATCACAGATATCGCAGCAGAAGAAACATATGAAACATTGGATATACTAGGACGTCCGTGTTTTCAATACGAGCCTGTATAAAACACGGATTCCACGGTCGCGATGAATAGCCAAACCCACACCCCTAGACCCCTATGAGAGCGGCAAGCAACCCTACCAATTCTGGAGTTAGGAGACCCGGACTCGACTCCTCGAGTTGGTCTCTCTCTGGACTCCAGAACCCGGTTACTTGTGCTCTCCTCCTTAGGTCTTTCCTAGTGCGGAAAAGTAAATAATATACAAATGGTGACAACAACCTCAACCCGGAAGTGCCCCAATAAAAGAATATTCCATACAACAAATTTTACATGAATGAAAATAAAAACTCTCATCTCACATAAAACCCCCGGCTATTCAAAACGCGACGATCCAATATAACATATCCAGCAACACATAACATCACATGTCATCAACGTAAGTAAATGTGCGCATCCCAATTGTCGTTGACATATAGCAACAAAACCGGCGATATCACAAATTGTTAGTGTATATGCCCTAGAGGCCATTACTGTATCATACTAGTATGTATATTACTTGATGGAAGCTTGGGATATTCACAGTTGTATATACAATCTTGCTCGAAATGGTAGTATGCTACTTGGTTTGTCTCTGCTTTAATGTGTACATGTGTTTCTTTTATTATATCACCTAAATGCATTAGTGGAGCCCTTAGGATCTTTGCTTGATTACCAGCGTTGTGATGGCAGTCACACTCGTAGGGGCTGGGTAATCTACAACCACATCCTTATTTACACGTCCCTGGTCGTGGGATTATCGAGACATGGCATCGATACTCCGGAGTAGACTAGCATATGCGCTTCTTATACCAGCTCGGGAGACGGTCTGTCCCACAGCCGTCAGTACGTCGTACTTGAGATAGTATGCGGGTGCTCGTTAGGTTACGAGTACACTGGACAGGACTCGTCGGGAACTGTTGGTTGGTATTATACCTATCATCAGTTATCAGTTCCCAGGTGACATGAGTACAGCTTAGTCCGCTGACTTGACACTGTCACTTCGCCTCGAGTGTGTTCCCACTGTACTTTGATTACTACCCTACCACGGCTCAAAGGAGTCGTGCAAACAGGTAGTAGTTGGGTGCAGTCCTGAAGCACTTGGAGGCAGTGACGGTTAGACAGGATTCGTCTCTCCCAGTATTGGGGGTTGACATCACGATGTGTCCAGGAGAGCCATTATACAAGTAGTCCCTGGCCAGGGCTAGCGAGATATACTGGTAGGTTTCCAGTGTTATCTCAGGGTGTTCTGGGCTACACTCCGACACGACTTGTACCGCTATTTGGGGACTGACGTTTACCGCCCCCTAGGCCTGCCATGCGATGTATCAGACGAACATCCCGGACTGTACGGAGACTGTCACATTCAGGCTCAGTAGGAGTTCAGATGGGTTCACCTCGTCAGTCTTCTTATCGGCATCTACCTGGGGACCGTTACGTACAGCTAGTGCCGCTTGTGGTCTGTGGTTAAACCCACTGCCAGCGTAGTGTCGAGTCTTTAGAGTCCCACACAGAGGCTTATTCGCTTTTAGGCAAAATGAGTAGAGGTCGCATGGTTTTGCGACAGGGTTCGTTCACATCCGCGCACTTGTGCACGTTTGCTGTCCGGACAGCTTATACTAGCGGGCTTTGGTTTAAGCCGGATCCTAGTATATGATTTGGGATTGGTTTTATCTCATTGTATTCGTGTTCCTCGGATCACGGATACGGGTGCGTATGCACAGTTGACTGAGACAGAGGCAGAGGACTTTGATTAGGGTTGATGACAATTGTCATTTTCTTAACCCTAATGCTTATGTGTGAATTATAATTAATTGATATTAGTTAAATATAATTGCGCATGGTTAGGGTTGTTGACCATTTGACTATACTTGACTTGTTGACCTAGGTTGACATGTTGACCATCATCATTCCATATGAAAGATGCTCTTTGATCCTTGCAAATTACATTTAATGTGAAATGATAATGGTCAAGTCTTGATTAACCATGACAATTATCTTAGCTAATTATCTATTTTCATAATTCACCCATATATGTGAGAATGGTTCATTTTTCTTCTCATTCTATCATTCTAGTTCTCTCTCCTCCTCTTCCTCTCTCTCTAGCTCTCCCATCTCATGAGTTGAGAAACACTTGAGCTTTAGATAAACCTCTCTAAAATACTCTCTACTCTTTTCTAAGGTTCTAGGATTAGCACTCCAAGCATCTTAGTTACTTCTAGCTTGAAGTTGAAGCCAAAGGTTGAGGCTCTCGGATGGATCCTTCTTCGACTAGAGAAGACGACAAGGAGATCACTTCCGTTCACTCCAAGGAGCAAGGAGAGAAGGACATAAAGCCCTAGGTATAACCTCTCTTCCATGTAGCTAAAACTAGTTAGCTTTGTAGTTAGTTTTTGTTTAGAAAAGATCCTCCTTTAGTTAGTCCATGTTGCCTTGAGTGATTAAAATCAGATTTTTATACCGTTTCTGCCTCCCCGCAAGCACCGGGGTGGGCAACGTGGACTTACAGTGGTATAAGAGCCTAACTAAATATAAACTAGCTAGTTAGTAAAGTGTCGCAAAACTAAAATTTCAAAACCCTAAGTTTCTGTTGATTTTTTTCTGCTCTTAAAATAATAAATCATACCTCAAAAATCGGCTCAGGGTTTTGTTAAGAAACACACCAAACACGATCCAGTGAACCGTTCAACTCACCGCGGTTCCGCGGCAAGAACATGCTTCTTGCCGCGGATTTGCGGCCGAGTTGACTCGGTCGTGGACCGAGTTTGGTGCAGTGTTCTTCTGTTAAGGTTTTGGGATTTTTAAGATATTTTATTTCTGCCCAGATTTTCCAGAATAGAAATTTGTATTTGGGGTGGCTATAAATCCGTATTTTTGATCGAACTTCACTATACTTTGACTATTGGGTTATATCTATGATGTTTATATGTATTTAACGTCTGCTAATCGCTATACGTCGATTAGTGGGGGTTATACATATCTATGATCTGTAATGCTTGTTGGTTTGTGTATATGAACTCGGTGGATTGTCGCGGATGAATAGCCAGGGTGGATGTGAGATGAGAGTTTCTTTTTCTTTCATTCATGTAATATGTAAATTGATGTAATATTATTTGTTTGGCCGCACAACCGGGTCGGGGTTGTAGCCGTCATTGTATAATTTCTTTTTACTGTTTTTGCTCCTAGGATAGACCCATGGTGGGGTGCATAAACTACCGGGTATCTCGAAGTACCGAGTGGCCTACTCACGTCGTTGAGGGAGGTTGCTTCGCTTCGGGTACTTGGCGGGTAGTTTGCCGCACCCGTAGGGGTCTTAGGTGGGGTATTGGCTATTCATCGCGACCGTGTAATCCGCTTTTCGTTGCAGGCTCGAACGAATTGCGGATTCCTAGTATATCCAAAGTGTTCATCTGTGATCTGGATTGACTATCATTGCTATATATCTATATATGATATCTATTTAGGTGTTGCTTATGTTTTGCATCCGCGCTAGTCCAGCCCCCGCTCTGTCGTTAGTTAAGTAACCTAACGGGTGATGATGGGACCCCGTGGCGAATGTGGATGGCATAAGCGTACACCATATTTTGGTTGTTTTCTGCAATGGTAGGATTTAAATGATGGGACGCATTAAAATTAATGCAAGAAAATAAACCAAGTAAAAGTCGATTGGAACACTTTGAAAACCACTCGGTTCTTTTCAAAACTAAACTTTTAAATGCGGAGCTTGAACCACTCCTTTTAAAAGCTATCTCGTTCCATCGATTATATCAAGTTCACTACGTTCACGGTTTCGCCAAAACCATTCGTAGCCCTCCGTCATTCCACATGAATGGTCAAAAAGTATTCAAGCTATGTATGTTGGCCAAAGTCAAGGCATAGTGATTGGTAGATATTGGGTATTCATGTGCAGCATAGGTAGATGCGTTGGTTTGGGACAGTCGTGCTGCCATTTTGGCCAAAGTCAAGGGTAGGTACGGATGGGTCCAAATTAACCAGGAGAATGACGGGTAGAACTTGACATGTGACTTATGATATTTTGGCCAAACTCAAGGTCATAAGAGCATAGGGCAAAAATCCACATCGGGAGTTTCATAAGTACTGAAACTTGCTAGCGCTGCATACCATTTGGAGTGTGATGATTCTGGTAGGATTCCTTCAGTTTTATCACGCGATGATATTTGGATCCCGATCCTACTGTGAGTATATGCTACTCCTCGGGAAATTTCTCACTTAACGATCAATGCTATAAACCTAGTAGGTGTCTAGAAAGGTGTTAGCGGGGCTACGCCCACAGGGAAAAGAGGTTACTTAATTAAGGAACTTTGCGAAAGCGTTGGAAAACCTCCCTCGAAGTACCAACACTGGCCTGGCTGAACGGTTAAGCAAGTATTGTACGGTGAGATTGATCCCGACTAATTCTTCCTTTATGGTTTGAGGAGGGATTCGAGAGGCAGTGGGAGCCATCCTGTTTAGACAAACTAAAAACCACTCTAAACTTGCAAGAGCATCATGCTAAAGTGTTTCTTTTCTCTCTCCTAATTGCAGCGACCATTCAACATGACCGGACTTAAGTTATTATTAGATAAAAACATACTGACAGGGCCAAACTACAAAGATTGGCTCAGGAATGTCAAGATGACAATCACTTACGACAAGTTGGGGTATGTCCATACCACCAAAGCTCCCCCTATCCCAGGTCCCACCTCCAGCGTCGCGGATATAGAAATCCGTAAGACATGGGAGATCGATTGCGCGAAGGCCAAATGCCTTGTGCTTGCCTCTATGGACAACGAACATCAGAGGAGGCACGAGAATATGGACCTAGAGTCCATATTTATCCATACAAAAGATCTGTATGGAGAGCAGTCTCGTATCGCCAGATACGAAGTGTTGAAGAAGCTATTTTCGGCAAGATTGGCCGTCGGATCATCGGTAACGGAACACGTGTTTAAGATCATTGGCTACATAGAGGAGCTCGTGGACCTTGGGACCACATTGGAGAATGAACTCTACACTGACTTGATTCTCCAGTCCCTTCCTTCCACTTACGCCCAGTTTATCCTTAACTTCAACATGCAAGGAAAGGAGGTTGAACTTTCCGAACTTCTGAACATGTTAAGGAGTGCTGAGGGCACCCTACAGAAAGGTAGGGAGACATACACTTTGTTTATAGGAGGATCTTCCTCTTCTAGGTCCAGGGCGAAAGCCAATGGAAAGAAGAAGAAAGCCCCCGCCAAACCAAGGGGCGGTGTCAGTAAAGTGGATACGAAGGGAAAGGGAAAGGCAACAAAGGTAGCGGGAAAGCTGGTGGGAAAGGAAGAATGCTTCTACTGTCACAAAAGTGGACACTGGAAACAGGATTGCAAGGCTTGGAAGGCCAGAACCCAGGATCTGAAGCGAGTTGCGGCTTCAGCTTCAGGTGTGTATGTTATGGAAAACTGTCTATCAATAAACTCTACTTCCTGAGTATTGGATACCGGATCAGGATCTCATATCTGTAATTCTTTGCAGGCGTTGAGAAAGCGGAGGGTTTTGAAAGCATGTGATATGACCCTCAGAGTTGCAAACGGAGCTAGCATGGATGCTGAGGCTGTAGGGGACTATCACCTGGGATTGTCAGATGGACACTTTTTGGTTTTGCGTAGTTGTTATTTTGTACCAAATGCAACTTGTAATATCATTTCTGTATCTTTATTGTCTAAAGAAGGTTATGAATTTGCATTTGTAAGTAATGTTTTGAACATTCACCTTAATCAAGTTTTGATTGGGTCAGGTACATTAAACAACGGTATATACGTATTAAACCAACTATAGATTTTCAATGTCCAGAATACACACAAAAGAAAGTCTCCAGAAATCAATAAGACTTTCTTATGGCATTGTAGACTGGGTCACATCAATGAGAGAAGGTTGACTAAGTTACATACAGAAGGATATTTGGATCCGTTCGAATATCAATCATATGCAACTTGTCAATCCTGTCTCAAAGGAAAGATGACAAAGACTCCCTTCACTGGACACGGAGTAAGAGCGAGCGAGCTCTTAGGACTCGTACACAGCGACGTGTGCGGTCCAATGTCTACATATGTACGAAGCGATTATTCTTATTTCATTACTTTTACGGATGACTTTTCAAGGTACGGATATGTCTTCTTAATGAAACATAAATCCGAAGCCTTTGAAAAATTCCAGGAATATAAGAATGAAGTAGAAAAACAAACAGGCAAAAGTATCAAGGCACTGAGATCTGATCGAGGTGGTGAATACTTGAGTGCCGAGTTCCTGGATTGCTTAAAAGAGAATGGAATTCTCTCTCAGCTTACTTCTCCATACACTCCGCAACATAACGGTGTATCGGAGAGACGGAACCGAACCCTATTGGATATGGTACGGTCCATGATGAGTAACGCTGAGTTACCGCGATCATTCTGGGGATATGCGCTAGAATCAGCTGCATACCTTTTGAACCGAGTTCCAACTAAGACTGTGCTTAATACACCATATCAGATGTGGTGTGGGAAGAGACCCTATCTTAATCATATTAAGACATGGGGATGTCCAGCTTTTGTCAAAAAGCAGCATGCGGACAAGCTCAAGGCACGCTCAGTACAGTGCAAGTTTGGGGATATCCAAAGAACTCCAAGGGATATTTCTTCTATTGCGAAGAGGAATAAAAGGTTTTTGTTTCTCGCCATGCCCACTTTCTAGAACACCAGTTCTTGGAAAAGGAAATTAGTGGGAGCGCAATAGAACTGGAAGAAATTCCAGAACCATGAGCTATTACTGAAAGCTTAGTAGAACCAGAGGGTTCGAAAGATCAGGACATTCCCACGCCACTCCGCAGAAGTAGTAGGCAGTCTCATCCGCCCGAGAGATACTACGGTTTTCTCATAGACGGGGATAGAGAAGATTGCATCATTGATTGTGATGAGCCTACTAGCTTCCAGCAAGCCATTCAGAGCGTAGACTCGATAAAATGGCTGGATGCAATGCGGACCGAAATGGAGTCCATGTACACCAACAAAGTATGGACGTTGGACATTGCTCTAGATAGGGTAAAACCCGTATGATACAAGTGGATCTTCAAAAGGAAGATTGGTGTAGATGGACAGGTTGAGACCTATAAAGCTAGGCTGGTTGCAAAGGGTTTTCGTCAGAGACCTGGTTTGGCCTATGACGAAACCTTTTCTCCAGTAGCTATGCTGAAATCCATTCAAATCCTTCTTGCCATTGCTGCCTTCCACGATTATGAGATTTGGCAGATGGACGTAAAGACCGCTTTTCTAAATGGAAATTTAGAGGAGTGTGTCTATATGGACCAGCCAGAGGGTTTCATTCAGAGTGGGAGCAGCGGAAAGGTGTGCAAGTTGCTTAAGTCCATTTATGGACTAAAGCAGGCATCGCGGAGTTGGAACATCTGTTTTGATGAGACGGTCAAGGAATTTGGCTTTATCAAAAATCCAGATGAACCATGCATCTATTGTAGATTTGTAGCGAGAACCGTAGTATTCCTCGTTTTATACGTGGATGTCATTCTCTTAATAGGAAATGACATTCCTATGCTACAATCTGTCAAAGGGTTCTTGTCACACAGGTTCTCCATGAAAGACCTGGGTGATGCCTCATACATTCTGGGGATCCGGATCTACCGTGACAGATCCAAGAGGATATTAGGACTCTCACAGTCCAGGTATATCGACACCATACTGAAAAGATTCAGTATGGAAGATTCCAAGTGTGGTAATCTACCGTCTTGTCTCGGGATCACCCTCTCCAAAGAGATGTCTCTCAAGACTGATTTGGAGAGGGATCGCATGTCTATTATACCCTACGCTTCTGCGGTAGGCTCTATAATGTATGCGATGTTGTGTACCAGACCAGATGTGGCTTATGCACTGAGTGTGGTAAGCAGGTATTAGTCAAACCCCGGGGAGAAACACTGGATAGCGGTAAAGAACATTCTCAAGTACCTGAGAAGGACTAAGGAGATGTTCTTGGTGTATGGCGCAAAAGACCTCCAGATTGTGGCCTTTGCTGACTCCATCTTCCAGAGTGACAAGGATGATTCCAAGTCCATGTCGGGTTTTGTCTTTACCCTCAATGGAGGGGCGGCGTGTTGGAAGAGCTCCAAACAGGAAACCGTTGCTGACTCGACTATGGAAACAGAATACATCGCTGCATCTGATGCCGAAAAAGAAGCCGTCTGGATGAAGAAGTTCTTGAAAGAACTTCAGGTGGTTCCGTCCATTGTTGATCCAATACCTCTGTATTGCGACAACAACGGGGCTATAGCTTTAGCGAAGGAACCCAGGTCCCATCAGAAATCCAGACACATCTTGAGGCGGTATCACCTGATCAGGGAGATCGTGGATCGCCAGGAGATCGAGGTTCGGAAGGTTGCTTCAGAAGATAACACTGCAGATCCATTCACGAAGGCTTTACCCCAGACTCAGTTCGAGCGGCTGATCGATATGATAGGTCTTCGATACGCCAGTACATGGCCTTAGTGCAAGTGGGAGATTGTTAGTGTATATGCCCTAGAGGCCATTACTGTATCATACTAGTATGTATATTACTTGATGGAAGCTTGGGATATTCACAGTTGTATATATAATCTTTCTCGAAATGGTAGTATGCTACTTGGTTTGTCTCTGCTTTAATGTGTACATGTGTTTCTTTTATTATATCACCTATACGCATTAGTGGAGCCCTTAGGATCTTTGCTTGATTACCAGCGTTGTGATGGCAGTCACACTCGTGGGGGCTGGGTAATCTACAAGCACATCCTTATTTACACGTCCCTGGTCGTGGGATTATCGAGACAGGGCATCGATACTCCGGAGTAGACTAGCGTATGCGCTTCTTATCCCAGCTCGGGAGACGGTCTGCCCCACAGCCGTCAGTACGTCGTACTTGAGATAGTATGCGGGTGCTCGTTAGCTTACGAGTACACTGGACAGGACTCGTCGGGAACTGTTGGTTGGTATTATACCTATCGTAAGTTATCAGTTCCCAGGTGACATGAGTACAGCTTAGTCCGCTGACTTGACACTGTCACTTCGCCTCGAGTGTGTTCCCACTGTACTTTGATTACTACCCTACCACGGCTCAAAGGAGTCGTGCAAACAGGTAGTAGTTGGGTGCAGTCCCGAAGCACTTGGAGGCAGTGACGGTTAGACATGATTCGTCTCTCCCGGTATTGGGGGTTGACATCGCGCTGTGTTCAGGAGAGCCATTACATAAGTAGTCCCTGGCCAGGGCAAGCGAGATATACTGGTAGGTTTCCAGTGTTATCTCAGGGTGTTCTGGGCTACACTCCGACACGACTTGTACCGCTATTAGTGTTAGTTATATGTATTCCCTAGAGGCCATTACTATACATAAGATGTATATTGCAGTGGATGCTTGGACATATATAGGGATGACTTTCTTGCTCGATATCATAGTATGCTATCTGGTTACTCTTTACTTTAACGTGTACACTGATTGTCTCTCTGTTACATGTTGGTAAAGCCCTTAGGATGTGTACTTGACTACCTGGACTATGATGCGGATCATACAAGTGGGGACATGGTAGTCCATAAGTACATCCTTCAAAGTTCTTAGTCGTGGGTGTATCGAGACGGGGCATCGATATACCAGAGTACACTAGCGTGTACCTTCTCGACCCATACAGATGGGCAATGGATGATCCCATATCCATTGGTGTTTGACATCAGAGATGATATACGGATGCTCAGTAGAGACTGGGTACACTGGACGGACTCGCCGAGAACTCCCAGATGGTATTATACCTTACGTCAGATGGCAGTTCTCTGGTGACACTGGTGCAGGTTAGTCTGTAGACCCGAGATCGTCATAGAGTCTTGTGTGATTCCCACTGTGTTTTGATTTCCATCATACCATGTCCAAGAGGGCATGCAAAAAGGTGGCTTTTGGGTACAGTCCCGAATCACATGGAGGTAATGAGCGATAGGAGGGGTTTCGTCTCTCCCGGTATAGGGAGTTGATGTTGCGCTGTGCTCGATTGGCTATAACAGGAAGTCCTTGGCCATGGTTGCTTTAGGGATTTACTGGTAAGTGTTACCAGTAGTTTCTCGACCCGTTATGAGCCTCATATCGACATGACTTATCGAGTTATTTGGGTCTGACGTTTACCACCCCTAGACGAGATATGCGACATATCAGATGAACAGACCGGACTGTACGGTAGTGTTACTGATTGGATTCACAGGAGTGTGAGCGGGCTTGCTCGTTGATCTTCTGATCGCTCAATACCCGGGTGGCCGTTACGTTTAGCAGATCGCTTGCGGCTTGTGGGTGTTTGATATGATCATCACCTGCTGCCGGCGTATTGACGAGTCTTTAGAGTCCTACACAGGGGTTTCCTGGATAAGGCGAAACGAAATAGGAGCGCATATGAGATATGTGCGGGACCGAGAATAATACAAGTATGTGATACTGTATTCTATTCTCGCGATATGTATCATCGGACGGTTGTATGAGATATAGCCGGTTACCGAATCAAGTGTTGATTCGATACATTGATACACTAGATATTAGTCGGTTATATGCGATATGACCGGATCGTTAAATCAAGTGTTGATTTAATGATTTAATGATTTATTGTATAATTATATATTTGATATATTAATTTACATTAACTAGTATTGGTTCATTTAAGATTGATTTTCTCACTTGAATGTGCACATTGTTTATATGCGATATATGCAAGTGTACATGTTTGTATCATGCTTGATGATACAAACAAGTTGTGTGTATGAGACTTGAACCAAATCAAGGTTAGATTAGGGTTTACTATTTTCCTAAGCATATAACAAAAGAGTGTGACTTTGGTCAAAGTTATCAAGCTTCATGAAGCTTGATAAACATTGACAAAGTCAACTCTCTTTGTCATTTGTTTAAGATATTAGCTAACCCAACCCTTAACCTAATGCTATGGTTAATTCTCTACAAGAGTTAAGCATGAGAGCTTAACTCAACCATGGTGCCATGATTAAAAGGATAAGTATTCATATTATTCTTTTAATTCATAGAATTCTTTTTCTTCTTCTTCATCTTCATCAAGCTCACAAAAGCTTGAGAGCTCCAATGGTGCCATGAGAAAAAGAGTGAGAAATCCAATTCTAAAGAGAACCCACTTTCTATTTCTTCATCCTCTACCACTTGCCATGTAGTATAGGGTGTTCTCTTCATAAAGTTTTTGACCAAGTGAAGGAAAAGCTTGAGTTTGAGTCTCCCCGACGTAGATCATCTTCGGCCTCGAAGTCAATGACCTAGCCCGATCATTTCTCCGACGAAACCATCGCTAGAGTCCAGGATCCGATGATCGCAGAGGAGGGACGTCAACACGGAGCTAAAGAAATGGTGGAGCGGATCTACAAAGGTTGTATTTCCATTCACTTAGCAATAAAGTTGTTTCCTTGCTTGCTTTTCGCCTAATCTCTAGTTAACGATCTTGTATAGGATTCTTAGGCACATGAAAAATTTGATTTTGGCATGGTTGATACCTTGTGGAACCTCTTGAGTGTGCCTAGTAACCCTACAGTGGTATCAGAGCCTAGCTAGAGCTTTAGGCGAAGTGTAGACGATGTTAGAAATCCGATCGAACCCCGAAACCCTAACTTTTAACCCTCTCTGGACATTTTCTGAAAATGTGGTTTTTTCTAAATTAAAAATATTCAAAAAATTCAGCAGGGTTTTCAAGGAGTTACTATGGAGCACGTGCTCCTAATTCATCTAATGCGCCGCGGAACCGCGGCCCCACCCTAGCTTGCGCGGCGGTTCCGCGGCCATAAAAACGAATCTTGGCACGTGACCTGCACAGTAATCTCTCTCTGTCAGTGCTGTATTTTCTGGGAATTTTTAAAGTTTGCTCAAGAGTTGAGTTTTCTGGGTTGTATTGGGAGTTCGACGATTCGATCGGAATCTTTAACTTTGTCTGTGTTTTTCCGGGTATTTTAGAACATGTTAAAAAGTTCGACCGGATATAAATACCCACTTTTTCCCCTGTCGGGAAATTTCCAAGTGTTGGATTTTTCCATGGTTTAAGAACGTTCTGAGTAGTGCAAGTAACGCGATGGACCCTCTAGAAGACAACAAACCTTAACTCGATTATGTGACCGTCTTGAACTGCGCTTTGAACCTTAGGGTTTGGGGCAGTACGGCGTGCCACATGTGAGGCGTTGGCTTGACCCTTCTATGGCTGGACCGTTGGTACTGTGGCATGAAGTGAATGTTTTTAAACTTATTTCATGTGTTGAGCTGTTTCGGGAAAACTTGGGTGTTTGATTGTTCGATCAGAAAGTTTAACATTTTCTGTTTATCTGGAATGTGATACAATATTTGGAATTCACAAGTAGTTATGAGATAACTAATATGAATGTTATAAACATAGCACTTTGGTCTCACTTGATCGGTTGCCACAGAATTTTGATGCGATCAAAAGTCCGTCGCAATCACGTAGCGTACGCGGATACTCGCCGGGTAAACTTAATAGATAGCCACGCCCCATAGCCCCGACCAAGTGACTGTAGGAGAACCCCGTCGCCGAAAGCATCCGTTCGGGTGCTCGCGGCAGCGGAGTTCCGCCTTAGTGCACTTCGTCGACGGCATCCGGGGGTGCGGCCGTCTACTAAAGTTTGTGACGAGCATTCGATCAGTTTATCGGGAATCTTGTTGAATTGCCCGACTAGATATTGAAAAGTGTTTTCGATATAGAGACTAAAATGCGGAGTTTATAAATGTTAGGCATGTGATGTCTAAGGAATTCAGAATGTTAGGCATGCGATGTCTAAGGAGGTTGCGGATTCCAACTATTATAGTTTTACACTTTCTTTTCTGCGACCGTAAGTGTAATATGTGATATCGCCGGTTTTGTTGCTATATGTCAACGACAATTGGGATGCGCACATTTACTTACGTTGATGACATGTGATGTTATGTGTTGCTGGATATGTTATATTGGATCGTCGCGTTTTGAATAGCCGGGGGTTTTATGTGAGATGAGGGTTTTTATTTTCATTCATGTAAAATATAATGTATGTAATATTCTTTTATTGGGACACTTCCAGGTTGCGGAAGATGTCACCATTTGTATATTATTTACTTTTCCGCACTAGGATAGACCCAAGGAGGAGAGCACAAGTAACCGGGTTCTAGAGTCCAGTGGGAGACCAACTCGAGGAGTCGAGTCCGGGTCTCCTAACTCTAGAATTGGTAGGGTTGCTTGCCGCTCTCGTAGGGGTCTAGGGGTGTGGGTTTGGCTATTCATCGCGACCGTGGAATCCGTGTTTTATACAGGCTCGTATTGAAAACACGGACGTCCTAGTATATCCAATATTTCATATATGTTTCTTCTGCTGCGATATCTGTGATGTGATCGTTTGATATGTTGTGATAAATACTGTATATAGTATATATGATATATTATATAGACGTTACTTATGTTTTACACCCATGCTAGCCCTGCCCCGCTCTGCCGTTAGTTACCTAACCTAACGGTGCACGAGGGGACATCGAGGCGAATGCGGATGGCATAAGTGTACGTCGTATTTATCTGTGATGTTTAGGTGACTTAAATGATGGGACTTCATTAATATGATTAATGAAAGAAAAAGAAACCTAAGATGTTGTGGAATCAAATTTTCAAAACCAGGTAGCTACAGTTCTTGCTTTGCAACGCGGTGTTCCTTGTAGAACATCCTGCACCTTATTCGATAAGGAAAGGGCCGAGATCCCTTCACCGGGAGTGACCCCTTTAGCAATAACTGGCAGATGCTACACCCCTCGGTTTGTCTTTTGATTGCTCCTATAGTTCTTGCTTTGCACAGCGGTATATATGATATATCCTGCACCTTATTCGATGAGGAAAGGGCCGACGATCCCTTCACCGGGACTGACCCCTTTAGCAAAACTGAAAAGCCTAAAAAACACTCCATTTTAAAATCATTTGATTCTACAACGATATCAAGTTCATTACGCAATAGGTTTTCAGAAAAACCTGTCGTAGCCCTCCGTCATTTCAGATAAGTCCTGCTTAGTATTCGTGCTACGTTTGTTGACCTTGTCAAGGCGCAGTGTGCGGTAGCTAACCAGTATGTATCTGCTTATGCATATGATGCAGATTGTTTTAGGGTAGTCGTACGGCCTTGTTGACCTTGTCAAGGGTCGTGCGGGTGGGTTTGATTCAATCAAGAAATGACTGGTAGAACTTGACTTACGATCTATGGTTTGTTGACCTTGTCAAGGACATAGATCGTTCGGGGCAAAATTATCGGGAATTTCAAGTGTTGAAATTTGCAATGAGATTGCATACATTCTATGAGATAGTTGGATCCCGATACCCACTGCGAGTAATTGTTACTCCTGGGAGAGTTTTACGCATTACAATTAGCCGATCAAGTAGGTGTCTAGAAAGGTGTCAACGGGGTTACGCCTCTGGGAAAACGAGGTTTACTTTAATTAGGTCCGTGCGAAAGCACGGGGAACCTCCCTCAAAGTACCGACACTGGCCTGGCTGAAAGATTGGCGAACTTATAGCATGTAATTAATCCCGGCTAGTCTTTCCTTTTAGGGTTTGAAGGAAGATTTGACAAAAACAGTGGGAGCCATCCTGATTAGATAAAATAATAACCAATCTGATCTTGCAAGAGCGCACGCAGAGTGTTTTCTTCTCTCTCTCTCCAGGTAGCGACCATGTCACGCCTTAATCAAGATAATAAAACGGATATTTTGACATAACCCGCTTGTTATACTGAGCTGGGGAACGTTGGTCCCGCTCCAACTTATAATTGTTATAAGACAGCAGGAAATTGGGGAATACCAGATTTCCCGTGCCGCCCAAACGAAGAAAGTGCATGTTGATGCATCATCTTCGGGTGTGTTCGTTATAAAGAACTGTTTCTCAGTATCCTTTACGTCATGAGTATGTGATACCAGATCAGGATCCCGCATATGTAATCTGTTACATGGGCTACAGATAGGTAAAGAACTGAGAACGGGTGATAAGTTTCATGAGACAGAAAACGGTGCAAGTGTTGCAGCTAAGTCTGTTGGTCACTGTCACCCTGTATGAACAGTACATTGATTCTGAACGAATGTTATTAGATACCGAACCTGATATACAAAATCATATCAGTCTCTTTATTAGTAAAGAAATGATAAATTTTTGTATTATTGGATAGTGTTTTGAACATTTCCTATTTCAAAAGTTGATCGGTTCAGGCACGTTATCTAAAAGCATTGACATTCTAAATCAAACTACAGTTCCTAGTATACAGAACACACACAAGAGGAAGAGTTCAGAAATGAACGGATCCTTCTTGAGGCATTGTAGACTAGGTCATATCAATGCGACCTGACTGGCTGAAGTTACATTTAGATGCATATTTAAATTAGTTTGAATTTACATCTTGTGAAACTTGCCAGTCATGTCACAGAGATAAGATGACCATAACTCTGTTTACTGGAAACAGAGAAAGAGTTAGTGAACTCTTGGGATGATACATGTTGATGTATGTAGGTCCCCAGTCTACACATGCCAAGACCGGTTCTTTGTATTTCATTACATTCTCTGATAATCTCTCAAGATTCAGATATATGTTCCTGTTGGAACATAAGTCCGAACCTTTTGAGATATTCACAGAATATAAGTTAGAAGTAGAGAACCAAAATACCGGTAAAAGTATTATGTCCTTTGATGTGATCAAGGAGGAGAATACTTGAGCACGGAATTCCTGGATTATTCTAAAGGAGAATGAGATTCTCTCTCAGCATTACTCCTCCGTATACCATAGCACGATGGTATATCGGGGCGGAGCAATAACACCCTATGTGATATGGTGTGCTCTATGATGAGTACTACTGAGTTTCCTATTTCCTTTTAGGTAGTTATGCACTTATGAAGTTACATACCTATTGAATAGGGTTCCGATCAAATCAAATGCCTACCATTTCATATGAGATATGGAAAGGGAAGAGCCCATCTCTTAAATCAGTTAAGATTTGGGGTTGTCTGGCTTATGTCTGAAAAGCATAATCCGGACAAGCTCGAGGCAAAGACAGATCTGTGGAAGTTTGTTGGATATCCCAAGCATACGCAAGGGAATATCTTCTACCTAACCGAGGAACAAAAGATGTTTTGTTACTCAGCATGCCACCTTTGTGAAAGGGAATTTCTTATGAAGAAATTTGTGGACATGAGGTAGAACTGGAAAAAGTTCCAGCTATATAAACTGCAGCTGATGATTTGGTAGAACCAAAGGATTCAATAGCAACCAACGAACCTCAGCCTCTCCGCCGATCTAGTAGTGTTCCTCACCCACCTGAGAGATACTTTGGTTTCTCTATGACAGTGGGAGCGAGGATTGCATCATGAGATGATGACCCAACTAGTTTCGGGCTGGCCATCAGGAGTAGGACTCTGTAAGAATGGCTGGATGCTTATCGATCTGAGATGGAATCCTTATACACCAACAAAGTATGGACTTTGGTTGCTTTATCTGAAGGGTTAAATCCCCATCAGGAGCAAGTATATCTTGAGAAGATTACTTGATGTACATGGAAAAGTTGAGACTTTCAAAGGTAGACTTGTTAAAGGTTTGCATCATTGACCAGGTATGGATTATAATGAAACCTTTTCTAAGTAACTATGCTTAAGTCCATCCAGATCCTACTTGCTACGGCTACATACCATGACTACGATATCTGGCGGTTGGGTGTCTTGACTGCTTTTTCTAAATGATGATTTGGAAGAAATCGTCTATAAGTACACAGTCAGAGGGCTTCGTAGACAGTGGGAGCAGCGGAAACGTGTGCAAGATGCTTTATGTGATAAAGCAGGCATCGCGGAGTTGGAACATCTGTTTTGATGTGGTAGTCAAAGAGTTTGACTTCATCAAAATGGTAGATGAACCTTGTATATACAAAAAGGTAGTAGGGAGTATGGTGATGATCCTCGTAGAGTACGTGGATGACATACTCTTGATAGGGAAGTAGTTTCCTATGCTACGCTCGATCAATCTCCGCTTATCACAAATGATTCTCCACATAGGATCAAAGTGATACCTGCTAAATCCTAGGTTTTGGATCTATGAGATAGATCTAATTGGATATTAGGATACTCACTAGTTGTAGTGAGATGGTATCAATTGATCCTGGGGAGAATCACTGGAAAGGTTCCAGGGTGATAAGGATGACTGAATGTCAGTCACAGGCATTGTCTTTACCCTCAGTAAAGGGACGGTATGTTGGAAGAGTTCCAAGCTAGATACCGTGACATACTAGACGATTAAAGGCAAGATACATCGTTACCAAAGATGCTACCAAAGAGGAAGTCTGGGTGTATATTAGTTCATGAGATGAACTTCGTTCCTCCCATTGTGTGACAATGGAGTTGTGGCTTATGCCAAGGAATGCCCGTCCCATCAGTGATCCAGACATATTCTTAGGCAGTATCACCTGATCATGGAGATGGTTGATCTCCAGGGGATCGAGGTTAGGAGAGTAGACTCAGAGAACAACACGGCGGATCCACCCACAAAGGCCTTATCCCAGAGAGAGACTTTTATGGGATGGTTGAGTATGAGATACTACAACCACTGCTATCAGATGGCCCTAGTGCAAGCGGGAAATTGTTAGTTATATGTATGCCCTAGAGGCCATTACTATACATAAGATGTATATTGTAGTGGATGCTTGGACATATATAGGGATGACTTTCTTGCTCGATATGATAGTATGCTATCTGGTTACTCTTTACTTTAACGTGTACACTGATTGTCTCTCTGTTACATGTTGGTAAAGCCCTTAGGATGTATACTTGACTACCTGGACTATGATGCGGATCATACTAGTGGGGACATGGTAGTCCATAAGTACATCCTTCAAAGTCCCTAGTCGTGGGTGTATCGAGACGGGGCATCGATATACCAGAGTAGACTAGCGTGTACCTTCTCGACCCATACAGATGGGCGATGGATGATCTCATATCCATTAGTGTTTGACATCAGAGATGATATACGGGTGCTCAGTGGAGACTGGGTACACTGGACGGACTCGCCGAGAACTCCCAGATAGTATTATACCTTACTTCAGATGGCAGTTCTCTGGTGACACTGGTGCAGGTTAGTCTGTAGACCCGAGATCGTCATAGAGTCTTGTGTGATTCCCACTGTGCTTTGATTTCCATCATACCACGTTCAAGAGGGCGTGCAAAAAGGTGGCTTTTGGGTACAGTCCCGAATCACATGGAGGCGATGAGCGATATGAGGGGTTTCGTCTCTCCCGGTATAGGGAGTTGATGTTGCGCTGTGCTCGATTGGCTATAACAGGAAGTCCTTGGCCAAGGCTGCTTTAGGGATTTACTGGTAAGTGTTACCAGTAGTTTCTTGACCCGTTATCAGCCTCATATCGACACGACTTATCGAGTTATTGGGGTCTGACGTTTACCACCCCTAGACGAGATATGCGACATATCAGACGAACAGACCAGACTGTACGGTAGTGTTACTGATTGGATTCACCAGAGCGTGAGCGGGCTTGCTCGTTGATCTTCTGATCGCTCAATACCCGGGTGGCCGTTACGTTTAGCAGACCGCTTGCAGCTTGTGGGTGTTTGATATGATCATCACCTGCTGCCGGCGTATTGACGAGTCTTTAGAGTCCTATACAGGGGTTTCCTGGCTCAAGTGAAACGAAATAGGAGCGCATATGAGATATGTGCGGGACCGAGAATAATACAAGTATGTGATACTGTATTCTATTCTCGCGATATGTATCATCGGAAGGTTGTATGAGATATAGCCGGGTTACCGAATCAAGTGTTGATTCGATACATTGATACACTAGATATTAGTCGGTTATATGGGATATGATCGGATCGTTAAATCAAGTGTTGATTTAATGATTTAATGTATAATTATATATTTGATATATTACTTTACATTAACTAATATTGGTTCATTTAAGATTGATTTTCTCACTTGAATGTGCACATTGTATATATGTGATATATGCAAGTGTACATGTTTGTATCATGCTTGATGATACAAACAAGTTGTGTGTATGAGACTTGAACCAAATCAAGGTTAGATTAGGGTTTACTATTTTCCTAAGAATATAACAAAAGTGTGTGACTTTGGTCAAAGTTATCAAGCTTCATGAAGCTTTATAAACATTGACAAAGTCAACTCTCTTTGTCATTTGTTTAAGATATTAGCTAACCCAACCTTTAACCTAATGCTATGGTTAATTCTCTACAAGAGTTAAGCATGAGAGCTTAACTCAACCATGGTGCCATGATTAAAAGGATAAGTATTCATATTATTCTTTTAATTCATAGAATTCTTTTTCTTCTTCTTCATCTTCATCAAGCTCACAAAAGCTTGAGAGCTCCAATGGTGCCATGAGAAAAAGAGTGAGAAATCCAATTCTAAAGTGAACCCACTTCCTATTTCTTCATCCTCTACCACTTGCCATGTAGTATTGGGTGTTCTCTTCACAAAGTTTTTGACCAAGTGAAGGAAAAGCTTGAGTTTGAGTCTCCCCGACGTAGATCATCTTCGGCCTCGAAGTCAATGACCTAGCCCGATCATTTCTCCGACGAAACCATCGCTAGAGTCCGGGATCCGATGATTGCAGCGGAGGGACGTCAACACGGAGCTAAATAAATGGTGGAGCGGATCTACAAAGGTTGTATTTCCATTCACTTAGCAATAAAGTTGTTTCCTTGCTTGCTTTTCGCCTAATCTCTAGTTAACGATCTTGCATAGGATTCTTAGGCACATGAAAAATTTGATTTTGGCATAGTTGGTGCCTTGTGGAACCTCTTGAGTGTGCCTAGTAACCCTACAATTAGGGGACTGACGTTTACCGCCCCCTAGGCCCGCCATGCGATGTATCAGATGAACAGACCGGACTGTACGGAGACTGTCACATTCAGGCTCAGTAGAAGTTTAGATGGGTTCACCTCGTCAGTCTTCTTATCGGCATCTACCCGGGGACCGTTACGTACAGCTAGTGCCACTTGCGGTCTGTGGTTAAACCCACTGCCAGCGTAGTGTCGAGTCTTTAGAGTCCCACACAGAGGGTTATTCTCCTTTAGGCAAAATGAGTAGAGGTCGCATGGTTTTGCGACAGGGTTCGTTCACATCCGCGCACTTGTGCACGTTTGCTGTCCGGACAGCTTATACTAGCGGGCTTTGGTTTAAGCCGGATCATAGTATATGATTTGGGATTGGTTTTATCTCATTATATTCGTGTTCCTCGGATCACGGATACGGGTGCGTATGCACAGTTGACTGAGACAGAGGCAGAGGACTTTGATTTGGGTTGATGACAATTGTCATTTTCTTAACCCTAATGCTTATGTGTGAATTATAATTAATTGATATTAGTTAAATATAATTGTGCATGGTTAGGGTTGTTGACCATTTGACTATACTTAACTTGTTGACCTAGGTTGACATGTTGACCATCATCATTCCATATGAAAGATGCTCTTTGATCCTTGCAAATTACATTTAATGTGAAATGATAATGGTCAAGTCTTGATTAACCATGACAATTATCTTAGCTAATTATCTATTTTCATAATTCACCCATATATGTGAGAATGGTTCATTTTTCTTCTCATTCTATCATTCTAGTTCTCTCTCCTCCTCTTCCTCTCTCTCTAGCTCTCCCCTCTCATGAGTTGAGAAACACTTGAGCTTGAGATAAACCTCTCTAAAATAATCTCTACTCTTTTCTAGGGTTCTAGGATTAGCATTCCAAGCATCTTAGTTACTTCAAGCTTGAAGTTGAAGCCACAGGTTGAGGCTCTCGGGTGGATCCTTCTTCTACTAGAGAAGACGACAAGGAGATCACTTCCGTTCACTC
The DNA here is from genome assembly GCA_030015575.1 of Agapanthus africanus. Taxonomy (NCBI): domain Eukaryota; kingdom Viridiplantae; phylum Streptophyta; class Magnoliopsida; order Asparagales; family Amaryllidaceae; genus Agapanthus; species Agapanthus africanus. The sequence goes on along the minus strand of JASDDO010000031.1, from coordinate 312,594,783 downwards.
CAAGGAGCAAGGAGAGAAGGACATAAAGCCCTAGGTATAACCTCTCTTCCATGTAGCTAAAACTGTAAGTCCATGCTACCTCTCCCGGTACTTTCGGGAATGCGGAATTTGGTAAAAAACGATTTTTACGGAGGTGGTAACATGGACCTAAAGCCCGGATCTTGGTTAAACATCTATCTAACATCCTAACTATGAGTTTCTAGCTACTCGGTTAGGGGGTTATACCTTGCTTGTCTTGAACTCCTTCGTCTTCAAGCTCCGATGGTGGTCCTATGGCTTCTTCTCGTCGTCTCCGTACGCCGAAGATAGATCCACCTGAAAGCTCCAACCTTTAGCTCCTTCTTCGTTCTTTGAAAAAACTAGTTCACTTGGTTTGCTAAACCTAGTGAACTAGAATGAGTAGAGAATAGTTTGTGTGGGATTTTATCTATGGTTCTTGATTCTCAACTCATGAGACAAGAGAACCATAGATTAAAGAGAGGGAGCAAGAGCAAGAGGGTGAGAGCAAAATCGAGAGCTCAAGAACAAGAGAGAGAATGAGCAAGAAAGAATGAGGCTCTCTTTTGTCTTTCACCCTCTCATAACCAAAAGTAATGATAACTCATCATATCAAAAAAGTCTTATGTGATGGTTGAAGCAACCATAACCATATCATATCATGCACTCATTTTACACAAATGAGCAAGCAAGTAAAAGTCTTTGCCATGAAATGATGGCTATGGTTATCATGATGGTCAACTAGTCAAGCCTAGTCAACCGGTCAACAAAGTCAACAAGTCAACAAAAGTCAACAAAGTCAACAAAAGTCAACAACCATGTCACCATAATACTTAATTAATATAATAGTTAATCACTATATCATATTCTCATTAGGGTTGATCAAAAGGTCAATAGTCAACGGTCAACTGTCAACAACCCTAATGAGAATCTACTGCCTCTGCCTCCCTGTCAACTGTGCATACACACCCGCATCCGCGTTCCGAGGAACACGAATGCAAACTGGATAAATCCAATCCCAAAAGGTACACTAGGATCTGGCTTAAACCAAAGCCCGCTAGTGTAAACTGTCCGGACACTGTAGGTGCACAAGTGCACGGATGTGACCGAACGCTGTCGCAAAACCATGCGACCTGTCGCAATACCATGTGACCTCTACTCTTTTGCCTAAAGGCGAAAAGCTTTCTGTGTGGGACTCTAAAGACTCGACACTACGCTGGCAGTGGGTTTAACCACAGACCGCAAGCGGCACTAGCTGTGCGTAACGGTCCCCAGGTAATGCCGACAAGAAGACCGACGAGGCGAAACCCATCTGAACTCCTACTGAGCCTGAGTGTGACATTCTCCGTACAGTCCGGTCTGTTCGTCTGATATATCGCATGGTGGGCCTAGGGGGCGGTAAACGTCAGTCCCCCAATAGCGGTACAAGTCGTGCCGGAGTGAAGCCCAAAACACCCTGAGATAACACTGGAAGCCTACCAGTATATCTCGTTTGCCCTGGCCAGGGACTACTCGTGTAATGGCTCTCCTAGACACAGCGCGATGTCAACCCCCAATACCGGGAGAGACGAATCCTGTCTTACCGTCACTGCCTCCAAGTGCTTCGGGACTGCACCCAACCACCACCTGTTTGCACGACTCCTTTGAGCCGTGGTAGGGTAGTGATCAAAGTACAGTGGGAACACACTCGAGGCGAAGTGACAGTGTCAAGTCAGCGGACTAAGCTGTACTCATGTCACCTGGGAACTGATAACTGACGATAGGCATAATACCAACTAGTCAGTTCCCGACGAGTCCTGTCCAGTGTACCCGTAACCTAACGAGCACCCGCATACTATCTCAAGTACGGCGTACTGACGGCTGTGGGACAGACCGTCTCCCACACTGGGATGAGAAGCGCATGCGCTGGTCTACTCCGGAGTATCGATGCCCTGTCTCGATAGTCCTGCGACCAGGGACCTGCATAAGGATGTGCTTATAGATTACCCAGCCCCACTAGTGTGACGGCCATCACATCGCTGGTAATCAAGCAAAGATCCTAAGGGCTCTACTAATATGTATAGGCGATATACAAAAATATACACATGTACACATTGAAGTAGAAACAAACCAAGTAGCATACTACTATTTTGAGCAAGATTGTATATACAAGGTGAATATCCCAAGCATCCATTAAGTAATATACAAACTAGTATGATACAGTAATGCCTCTAGGGCATATACACTAACAAAAACTAGTTAGCTTTGTAGATAGTTTTTGTTTAGAAAAGATCCTCCTTTAGTTAGTCCATGTTGCCTTGAGTGCTTAAAATCAGATTTTTATACCGTTTCCACTTCCCCGCAAGCACCGGGGTAAGCAACGTGGACTTACACATATTACACTTACGGTCGCAGAAAAGAAAGTGTAAAACTACAACAGTTGGAATCCGCAACCTCCTTAGACATCGCATGCCTAACAGTTATAAACCCTGCATTTTAGTCTCTATATCGAAAACTCTTTTCAATATCAAGTCGGGCAATTCAACAAGATTCCCGACATCCGGTACGAATGCTCGTCGCAAACTTTAGTAGACGGCCGTACCCCCCATACCGTCGACGAAGTGCACTAAGGCGGAACACCGCTGCCGCGAGCACCTGAACGGATGCTTTCGGCGACGGGGTTCTCCTACAGTCACTTGGTCGGGGCTATGGGGCGTGGCTATCTATTAAGTTTACCCGACGAGTATCCGCGTACGCAACGTGATTGCGACGGACTTTTGATCACATCAAAATTCCGTGGCAACCGATCAATTTAGACTAAACTGCTATGTTTATAACATCCAAATCGGTTATCTCATAACTACTTGTGGATTCCAAATATTGTATCACATTCCAGAGAAATAGACAATGTTAAACTTTCCGATCGAATGATCAAACACCCAAGTTTTCCCTAATGGTTCTCAACACTTGAGGGGGGTTTAAAAACATCCATCACATGCCACAGTACCAACGGTCCAGCCGTAGAAGGGTCAAGCCAACGCCTCACATGTGGCACGCCGTTCTGCCCCAAACCCTAAGGTTCAAAGGGCAGTTCAAGACGGTCACATAATCGAGTTTTGGTTTGTTGTCTTCTAGAGGGTCCATTGCGTAACTTGCAAGATTTAGACGTTCTCAAACAACGGAAAAATCCAACACTTGGAAATTTTCCGGGTCGGGGAAAAAGTGAGTTATTGATGTCGGATCGAACTTTTTAACAGTTTCTAAATATCCGGAAAACCCAACGAAATTAAATATTCCGATTGAAACAATGACTACAAAATAAATCCCAAAACACTCAACACTTGAGTCAGATAAAAATACCCATAAAATATCAGGGAATTTAAAAGGAACATTACTGTGCAAATTTATGAGGGTGACGTCACATTATGGCCGCGGAACCGCCGCACGAGCATGACCGCGGTTCCGCGGCGCCTTTGGCGCCAAACAGTGTCGTTTTGCACAGTGTTTCTTATAATTGCCTGCTGATTTTTTTAGGCATTTTTAATTCAGAAAAATCCCAGATTTTAAAAAATGTACAGAGAGGGTTTTATTTTGTCGTGTTCGGGTTCGTTCGAAGTTTTAACTTCGTTAACACATCGCCTGATGCTCTAGCTACGCTCTGATACCACTGTAGGGTTACTAGGCACACTCAAGAGGTTCCACAAGGCATCTACCATGCCAAATTCAAATTTTTATGTGCCTAACAACTCTATGCAAGATCGTTAACTAGAGATTAGGCGAAACGATAAACTAGTAAACTACTTTACTACAAGTGAAAGGGATTACAACCTTTGTAGATCCTGTCCTTCACTTCAATAGCTCCGTGTTGACGTCCCTTCGCTGTGATCATCGGGATCCCGGACTCTAGCGTTGGTTTCGTCGGAGAAATGAGCGGGCTAGGTCGTTGACTTCGAGGCCGAAGATGATCTACGTCGGGGAGACTCAAACTCAAGCTATTCCTTCACTTGGTCAAAAAATTTGTGAAGAGAACACCCTATACTACATGGCAAGTAGTAGAGGATGAATAAATAGGAAGTGGGTTCACTTTAGAATTGGATTTCTCACTCTTTTTCTCATGGCACCATTGGAGCTAGCAAGCTTTTGTGGATCTTGATGATGAAGAAGAAGAAGAAAGGAATCAATAGGATAAATATCCAAATGAAACTTATCCTTTTAATTATGGCACCATGGTTGAGTTAAGCTCTCATGCTTAACTCATGTAGAGAATTAACCAAAGCATTAGGTTAAGGGTTGGGTTAACTAACATCCTATACAAATGACAAAAGGGTTGACTTTGTCAATGTTTATCAAGCTTCATGAAGCTTGATAACTTTGACCAAAAGACTCACTACTTTTGTTATTTGTTAGGAAATTAGTAAACCCTAATTTAACCTTGATTTGGTATAGGTCTCATACAGACAACTTGTATGTATCATCAAGCATGATACAAACTTGTACACTTGCATATATCACATATAAACAATGTGCACATTCAAGTGAGAAAATCAATCTTAAGTGAACCAATACTAGTTAATGTAAAGTAATATATCAAATATATAATTATACATTAAATCATTAAATCAACACTTGATTTAACGATCCGGTCATATTGCATATAACCGACTAATATGAATAGTAACAACTTATCGAATCAACACTTGATCCGATAACCCGGCTATATCTCATACAACCGATCAATGTCACATTTCGCGAGAATAGAATACAGTATCACATACTGGTATTATTCTCGGTCCCGCACATATCTCATATGCGCTCCTATTTCGTTTCGCTTGAGCCAGGAAACCCCTGTGTAGGACTCAAAAGACTCGTCAATACGCCGACAGTAGGTGATGATCATATCAAACACGCACAAGCCGCAAGCGGTCTGCTAAACGTAACGGCCACCCAGGTATTGAGCGATCAGAAGATCAACAAGCAAGCCTGCTCACACTCCTGTGAATCCAATCAGTAACACTATCGTACAGTCCGGTATGTTCGTCTGATATGTCGCATATCTCGTCTAGGGGTGGTAAACGTCAGACCACAATAACTCGATAAGTCGTGTCGATATGAGGCTCATAACGGGTCGAGAAACTACTGGTAACACTTACCAGTAAATCCCTAAAGCAGCCTTGGCCAAGGAATTCCTGTTATAGCCAATCGAGCACAGCGCAACATCAACTCCCTATACCGGGAGAGACGAAACCCTTCCTATCGCTCATTGCCTCCATGTGACCCGGGACTGTACCCAAAAACCATCGTTTTGCACGCCCTCTTGGACGTGGTAAGGTGGAAATCAAAGCACAGTGGGAATCACACCAGACTCTATGACGATCTCGGGTATACAGACTAACCTGTACTAGTGTCACCAGAGAACTGCCATCTAAAGTAAGGTATAATACCATCTGGGAGTTCTCGGCGAGTCCGTCCAGTGTACCCAGTCTCCATTGAGCACCCGTATATCATCTCTGATGTCAAACACCAATGGATATAGGATCATCCATCGCCCATCTTTATGAGTCGAGAAGGTACACGCTAGTCTATTCTGGTATATCGATGCCCTGTCTCGATACACCCACGACTAGGGACTTTGAAGGATGTACTTATGGACTACCACGTCCCCACTAGTATGATCCGCATCATAGTCCAGGTAGTCAAGTACACATCCTAAGGGTTTTACCAACATGTAACAGAGAGACAATCAGTGTACACGTTAAGGTAAAGAGTAACCAGATAGCATACTATCATATCGAGCAAGAAAGTCATCCCTATATATGTCCAAGCATCCATTACAATATACATCCTATGTATAGTAATGGCCTCTAGGGCATACATATAACTAACACGACATCCGGATAGTTTTTACTAGCCGGTTTTGGTTTAAGCCTGTTTCTAGTATCCGGTTATTGGATTTATACAGTCTAAAGTTTTTCCGTGTTTTCACGGATAGGAGGGGCGTTCTCGTAATTTCGCGAGAAGCTTCTAGAAGGATGGTGACTTGGGGGTTTAGGTGGCATAAGTATTAAATAAGATTAGTGACTCATTTGTGTTATTCATCCTTGTCATTAATGCATCATAAATGCTTAATGACTCATGTAGATGAATCACTCATTTATATTTATGAAGCATGGTTGTTAAATCCTTTATTTTATTTATTTGATAAATATAATGCTTCATATATATCATGAGAGATCATTATCTCATTCTCATTCTCTTGCTCACCTTCTCTCTCCTCAAGCTCTCTCTCTTCAAACCCTAATCCTCCCCTCTCATGTGTTGAGACCAAGGATTAGAATAGACTACATAATCCATAACCCTTCTCTATATCACCTAGGTTACTTAGATTAGCACTTTAAGAAACCTAGTTACCTCAAGTTAGAGGTGAAGCTTGAAGTAAAGCTCTCGGGTGGATCATCTACTACATAGAGAAGGCCGGAGAGGACGTGGAGAACGAAAAGACGAAGGACACGGTTCATTAGGTATAATCACTTTTCATAGTAGTTGATAACTTCTATGATTCTTGTTAGTTATAGTTTAGCAAAGATTCTCGGTTAGTCGATGTTTACGCACAAAACGAGATCGTTTTTCATTATTCCGCCTCCCCGCAAGTCGTGGGGTGTTGTACATCGACTTATATCCTCTTCCTCCAAAAACCCATTGAGACCCACACGCGAAGGAAGATAATCAACTAAGTCCACTGCGAGATTAACGGAAGACAACATCTGACGGAGGCCCGAAAAGGAGCTCCATCAGTTAGCGCCGTCTGTGGGAACATAACTCCACAAAACACAAAGTTGGCCTTCCTATCTCCACCCTCATGGAAGACGACCATCCTGGGGATACCGGTACCAGCTGCCGTCTTCCGCTCACCGAAGGCGGGGATGAACCTCCTTCCATGGCCGTCGTCAACGCCCTCGCAAGCCAGATAGATCGCCTGCAATCCCTCGTCGAGGCCCTCGTCCGCGTCCAAACGGCCGCGCCCCGGCCCCAGATCGCCGCCCCTCCGCCTCCAGAAGGCTCTGTCCCTGTCTGGACGGCCGACCACCAACAGGCTGCATCCCTTGGCCGTCGGTCCCTCGAACCGGTGCTCCCTGAGGCCCGCTGGGCGCCCCTGGGCTCCACGCCGAGATCCGCCGCCAGAATGCCTCGCCTCGAGCCTCTTCGTGCCCTTATCCCCCGGAGGAAATGTCAGTCACCTTGCCTATCCACGGGCGTAGCCGACCCCACCACCATCGGCGGGGCCACACAGAAGGGGTCCGCCTCGGCAATTCAAGAGCTACCTCATCCCGGGACCTGAGGCACCTCATCGAGAGAAACCGGGGCCGCTCCCAGACGCAGGCCACCCGCAGCAGGGCCCAGGGATCCTGAGGCGCCGATTCCTCGGGGTACCACGGTCGGCTTGACGCCCTCGAGAAGAAGATCGAGGGCATGCGCCGAGAAGCCCACCTCTCGAGTGACGGGGCTAAGTACGCCTCTGAATCGCTCACGAAGCCGTTCACCGAGGAACTGCTCTCCGTGCACGTCTCCTCGCGTAACAAGCCCCCAAAGGTCTCATTGTTCGACGGGAAAACCGACCCGAAGGACCACTTGGACACTTTCATCGCGGGGATGAGCTTCCAGGATCACTCTGACGCCGCCCAGTGCAGAGCCTTCCCAGCCACCCTCATCCGCGTAGGTCGGGACTGGTTCCGGGGGCTCGAGGTCAAGTCGATTTCGACCTTCGACGAGCTGGCTACTCAGTTCCTCGGCCATTTCGTGGGGAACTGTCGACAGAAGCGCACGGTTGACTACCTCTTCACGGTTAAGAGTGGGGACAAGGAAACGTTCAAGGCCTACATCACCCGTTTCTACAACGCCCTTCTCGAGGTACCCGGGTACCGGGACGAAACCATCATAACGGCGCTCAGATCTGGCCTGAGGCACAAGGAATGGTTACGCTCCTTCGCGCTGGCGCAACTTAAGACCATGGCCGAGGTCAAGGCATGGACCGAGCGTGAGGTCCAGCTGGAATCTGAGGTGAATGCTAACCATCCCAGGGCAGAACGGCCCGACCAGAAGAAGAGGGCTCGGGAGGAGAGGCCGGAGCGTCAGCAGCCCTACCACCCTAAGTTCCAGGAGTATACCCCGCTTAATGTCTCCCTCACAGTGTTGCTGGAGGAGGCCCAGAATGAAGGGTTCTTCAAGTTCCCTCCGATCCCGCGTCAGGCCGCAAAGCGGACCCGGGCCCCCTACTGTGCTTTCCACCGGGTGCTAGGCCACGCCACGGAGGATTGCAAGCAACTTAGAGACTACATCGAAGAGCTCATCCGATCCGGGCATCTCGCTGCATGCCTAAGGGAAAAACGACAGGCCGACCGCAAGCAAGAGCAGCCTCGCCCTCCCACCTGTAAGTCGATGTAGTACACCCCAATACTTGTGGGGAGGCGGAATTTTCAAAAACGAACTTGTTTAGTGAACGAACATCGACTAACCGCTTGAATCGAAGCTAAACTATAAACAACCAAACACAAAGTGTTTCTAAACTACTGCGTTTAGGGATTATACCTAATGAACCAACTCCTTCGTCTTTACGAACTCCTTGTTCTCCTCGGCCTTCTCGAAGTAGTAGACGATCCACCCGAGAGCAAAACTCCAAGCTTAGCCTCTAATCTTGAGGCAACTAACCTTCTTGGATTGCTAATCAAAGAAGATAGATTGAGATAGAGTGATGGTTATGGATTGATTAGTCTTTCTTATCCTTTGATCTCAACACATGAGGTGTAAGGATTAGGGTTTGAAGATGAGAGCTTGAGGAGAGAGAAGATGATAATAATAATGATAAGAGAATAGTGAGTCAAGAAGATATATATCTAGCATTTCTTTTTACAAGAAAAGAATAAGAAAAGAATTTAGCAACCATGCTAGAAAATATCTTGTGATGATTCATTAGAATGACAAAAGACTTCTATGAATCATCAAGGTGACTCACTAATCACAATCATTTCATATGCCACCTTAACCTCCTTAGTCACCACCTTCTAGAAGCTTCCCGCATAATTACGAGAACGCCCCTCCTTTCCGCAAAAATACGGAAAAACTTTAGACTGTAAAAATCCAATAACCGGATACCAGTAACTGGCTTAAACCAAAGCCGACTGGTAAAAACTGTCCGAAAGTCGTACGCGCGTAAACGCACGTATGCGTCCGAACCCTTGTCGTAAAACCATACGACCTCTATATCGTTTCGCCTGGAATAGGAAACTCTCTATGTGGGACTCTAGAGACTCGACTACTACGCTGGCAGTGGGTTTAACCACAGACCGCAAGCGGCACTAGCTGTACGTAACAGTCCCCAGGTAGTTGTCGATAAGAAGGCCGATGAGGAAACCCATCTGAACTCCTACTGAGTCTGATGTGACAATCTCCATACAGTCCGGTCCGTTCGTCCAAGACTATCGCATATCGGGCCTAGGGGGCGGCAAGCGTCTGTCCCCTAATAGCGGTATAAGTCGTGTCGGAGGGAAGCCCATTACACCCTGAGAAACTACTGGAACCTACCAGCAAATCTCGCTTGCCCTGGCCAGGGACTTTGCGTAATGGCTCTCTGACACAGCACGATATCTACTCCCAATACCGGGAGGGACGAATCCTGTCTAACCGCCACTGCCTCCAAGTGCTCGGGACTGCACCAAACTGCTACCTGTTTGCACGACTCCTTTGAGCCGTGGTAGGGTAGCAATCTAAGAACAGTGGGACACACTCGAGGCGAAGTAGCAGTGTCAAGTCTGCGGACTACGCTGTACTCATGTCACCTCGGAACTGTTCACTGACGACTGGTATAAAACCAACCAACAGTTCCCTGTGAGTCCTGTCCGGTGTACCCGTAACCTAACGAGCACCCGTATACTATCTCCAGTATGACGTACTGACGGCTGTGGGACAGACCATCTCCCCAACTGGGATGAGAAGCGTACACACTAGTCTACTCCGGATTATCGATGCTCTGTCTCAATAATCCAACGACCAGGGACCTGAATAAGGATGTGCTTGTAGACTACCCAGCCCCCACTAGTGTGACTGCCATCACAACGCTGGTAGACAAGCAAGATCCTAAGAGCTCTATCAATACGTACACTCACATATTAAGATAGAAAAACCAAGTAGCATACTACCATGTTTAGCAAGACTGTTATATACATGTGAATATCCCAAGCTTCCATTAAGTAATATACAAACTAGTATGATACAGTAATGGCCTTCTAGGGCATAAACACTAACAATCTCCCACTTGCACTAGGGCCATGTACTGGCATATCGTAGACCAATGATCTCGAGTAGCCTCTCGAACTGAATCTGAGGAAGGGCCTTTGTGAATGGATCAGCAATGTTCTCTTCTGAAGCAACTCTCCGAACCTCGATCTCCTGACGATCTATGATCTCCCTGATCAGGTGATACCGCCTCAAGATGTGTCTGGACTTCTGATGGGACCTTGGTTCCTTCGCTAAAGCTATAGCTCCGTTGTTGTCGCAATACAGAGGTATTGGATCAACTATGGTAGGAACCACCTGAAGTTCTGTTAGGAACTTCTTCATCCAGACTGCTTCTTTTGCGGCATCGCAAGCAGCTATATACTCCGCTTCCATCGTCGAGTCAGCAACGGTGTCCTGCTTGGAGCTCCTCCAGCACACCGCCCCTCCATTGAGGGTAAAGACATAACCCGACATGGACTTGGAATCGTCCTTATCACTCTGGAAGCCGGAATCAGCAAAGGCCTCCAACCTGAGGTCTTTTCCGCCGTAAACCAAGAACATCTCCTTAGTCCTCCTCAGGTACTTGAGAATGTTCTTTACTGCTATCCAGTGTTTCTCCCCTGGGTCTGACTGATACCGGCTCACCACGCTTAGTGCGTAAGCTACATCTGGTCTGGTACACAACATCGCATACATTATAGATCCTACCGCAGAAGCGTAGGGTATAATAGACATGCGTTCCCTTTCCAAATCAGTCTTGGGAGACATCTCTTTGGAGAGGGTGATTCCGTGACAAGCCGGTAGATTACCGCGCTTAGAATCTTCCATACTGAATCTTTTCAGTACAGTGTCGATATACCTGGACTGCGAAAGTCCCAACATCCTCTTGGATCTATCACGATAGATCCGGATCCCCAGAATGTAAGAGGCATCACCCAGGTCTTTCATGGAGAACTTGTGTGACAAGAATCCTTTGACAGATTGTAGCATAGGAATGTCATTTCCTATCAATAGAATGTCATCCACGTACAAGACGAGGAATACGACACTTCTGGCTACAACTTTACTATATATGCACGGTTCATCTGGATTTTTGATAAAGTCATATTCTTTGACTGTCTCATTAAAACAGATGTTCCAACTCCGCGATGCCTGCTTTAGTCCATAAATGGACTTAAGCAGCTTGCATACTTTCCCGCTGCTCCCACTCTGATTGAAACCCTCTGGCTGATCCATATAGACGCTCTCTTCTAAATTTCCATTCAGAAAAGTCGTCTTTACGTCCATCTGCCAGATTTCATAATCATGGAAGGCAGCAATAGCAAGAAGGACCCGAATGGATTTGAGCATAGCCACTGGAGAAAAAGTTTCGTCATAGTCCAAACCAGGTCTTTGACGAAAACCCTTTGCAACAAGTCTAGCCTTATAGGTTTCCACCTGTCCATCTACACCAATCTTTTTCTTGAAGATCCATTTGCATCCTATGGGTTTTACCCCATCTGGAGCAAAGTCCAAAGTCCATACTTTGTTGGTGTACATGGACTCCATTTCGGTCCGCATTGCATCTAGCCATCGTACCGAGTCGCCACTCTGGATAGCCTGCTGGAAGTCAGTAGGTTCATCATCATCTATGATGAAATCCTCTCTATCCCCGTCTATGAGAAAACCGTAGTATCTCTCAGGCGGATGAGACGGCCTACTACTCCTGCGGAGGGGTGCGGGAATGTTCTGTTCTTCTTGAACTTCTGGTTCTACCAAACTTTCAGTAGTAGCTTGTGGTTCTGGAATTTCTTCCAGTTCTACTACGCTCCCACTCTTCTGATTTTCTAAAAATTCAGTTTCTAAGAAGCGGGCATGACGAGAAACAAAAACCTTTTGTTCCTCTGCGTAATAGAAGCAATATCCTGTAGAGTTCTTTGGATATCCCACAAACTTACACTCTACTGAGCGTGCCTCGAGCTTGTCCGGATGCTGCTTTTTTACAAAAGATGGACATCCCCATGTCTTCAGGTACTGAAGATAGGGTATCTTCCCACTCCACATCTGATATGGTGTGGTAGGCACAGTTTTGGTTGGAACTCTGTTCAAAAGATGTATCGCTGATTCTAGCGCATACCCCCAGAAAGATCGCGGTAACTCAGCATTACTCATCATGGATCGTACCATATCCAATAGGGTTCGATTTCGTCTCTCCGATACACCGTTGTGCTGTGGAGTGTATGGAGGAGTAAGCTGAGAGAGAATTCCTTTCTCTTTTAGGTAACCTAGGAACTCGGCATTTAAGTATTCTCCACCTCAATCAGATCTCAGTGTCTTAATACTTTTGCCTGTTTGGTTTTCCGCTTCACTCTTGTATTCCAGGAATTTCTCAAAGGCTTCGGATTTATGCTTCATTAAGAAGACATGTCCAAACCTAGAGAAATCATCTGTAAAAGTAATGAAGTAGGAATAACCACCTCTTGCATGTGTAGACATTGGACCACATACATCGCTGTGTATGAGTCCTAAGAGCTCGCTCGCTCTTACTCCTTGTCCAGTAAATGGAGTCTTTGTCATCTTTCCTTTGAGACAAGATTGACAAGTGTCATAAAATTGATATTCGAACGAGTCTAAATATCCTTCTCTATGCAACTTAGTTAGCCTTCTCTCATTGATGTGACCCAGTCTACAATGCCATAAGAAAGCTTTATTCAAATCTGGAGACTTTCTTTTTAGTGTGTTCTGGACATTGAAAATTTGGAGTTGGTTTAAAACATATATTCCGTTATTTAATGTACCAGACCCAATCAAACCATGATTAAGGTGGATGTTGACAACATCTCTTACAAACGTTAAATCATAACCTTTATTTGATAACAAGGAAACTGATATGATATTACACGTTAAGCTTGGTACAAAATAACAGTTATGTAAAACCAAAATGTGTCCACTCGTCAATCCTAGGTGATAATCCCCGACGGACGCAGCTCCCACGCTAGCTCCGTTAGCAACCTTTAGGGTCATATCACCTTCCTTCAGCACTCTACGGTTTCTCAGTGCCTGCAATGAATTGCAAATATGAGATCCTGATCCGGTATCCAATACCCAGAAAGTAGAGTTGATCGACAGACAATTCTCAATTACAAACACACCTGAAGTCGAAGCCACAGCTTGCTTCGGTTCCTGGTTCTTGGCGTTCCACGCCTTGCAATCCTTCTTCCAGTGCCCTTTCCTGTGACAATGGAAGCACTCATCCTGGCCAACTATCGGTACTGCAGTCTTTTTCTTTCCCTTCCCTCCCACCTTACTAACACCTCCTCTAGGTCTGGGTGCGGCCTTCTTCTTCCTTCCTTTGGCCTTAGCCTTGGACCCGGAAGAAGATGTACCGCCAACAAACATAGCGGGTGTTTCCCTTGAATTCTTCAAGGTGCCCTCTGCACTCCTTAACATGTTCAGGAGTTCCGGAAGTTCAACTTCTTTTCTTTGAAGATTGAAGTTCAGGATAAACTGGGCGTAGGTGTGAGGAAGGGACTGGAGAATAAGGTCTGTATAGAGCTCATTATCCAAAGTCGTCCCAAGGTCTGCGAGCTCTTCTATGTAGCCGATCATCTTTAGGACATGTTCTCCTACTAATGACCCGACAGCCAACCTCGCTCGAAACAAGTTCTTTGAGGTCTCGTATCTTTCTATACGAGATTGCTCTCCATAAAGTTCCTTTGTATGGAGAAATATGCCATCAAGGTCCATATCCTCGTGCCTCCTCTGATGTTCATTGTTCATCGAGGCAAGCACGATGCACTTGGCTTTCGCGCAATCTAAATCCCAGGTTTTGCGGATTTCCTTATCCGCATTGCTGGATTTGGGACCAGGGACAGCAGGTGCCGTAGCGGTGAGGACGTACCCCAGTTTGTCATAGGTCAAAGCCATTTTGACATTCCGCAGCCAATCTTTATAGTTTGGCCCTGTCAGTATATTTTTCTCTAAAAGTAACTTAAGTCCAGTCATTTTCAGGGTCGCTGCAATTAGGAGAGAGAGAAGAAAACTCTTTAGCATGATGCTCTTGCAAGTTTAGAGTGGTTTTTAGTTTATCTAAACTGGATGGCTCCCACTGTTTCTCGAATCCTTCCTCAAACCATAAAAGAAGAATTAGCCAAGACTATTCTCACCGTACAATTCTTGCTTAACCGTTCAGCCAGGCCAGTGTCGATACTTCGAGGGAGGTTTTCCAACGCTTTCGCGAAGTTCTTTAATTAAATAACCTCTTTTCTCTGGGGGCGTAACCCCGCTGACACCTTTCTGGACACCTACTAGGTTTATAGCATTGATCGTTAAGTGACGAATATCCTGATAAGTAGCATATACTCACAGTAGGATCGGGATCCAAATATCATCGTATGATAATGTTGAAGGAATCCTACCAACATTCATCAAACTCCAAATGGTATGCTTTTCTTTGCAAATTTTAGTTTCTTTAGAAATTCCCGATATAAGTTTTTGCCCCATGCTCTTATGACCTTGACGTATGCCAACAAATCATAAGTCACATGTCAAGTTCTGCCCATCATTATCTTGTTAATTTGAACCCACCCGTATATACCATTGACGTATGCCAACAAGGTAATGCGACTGTCCCAAACTAACACATCTATCTATGCAACAAATGAATACCCCAGCAGCTACCAAACACTATGCCTTGACGTATGCCAACAAGCATAGCTTGAATACTACTGACCATCCATAAGAAATGACGGAGGGCTACGACTGGTTTTGGCGAAACCGTGAACGTAGTGAACTTGATATAACCGAAGGAACCTGATAGCTTTTAAAAGGAGTGGTTAAAGCTCCGCATTTAAAAATATCTGTTTTTAAAATTAACCGAGTGGTTTCTTTTAAATTGTTCCAACGATTGAAACTTTGGTTTATTTTCTTTGCATTATAGATAATGCGTCCCATCATTAACCTATCATTGCAGAAAACAACGAAAATACAACGTCCTCTTATGCCATCCGCATTTGCCACGGGGTCCCGTCATTACCCGTTAGGTTACTTAACTAACGACAGCGCGGGGGCTGGGCTAGCGCGGGTGTAAAACATAAGTGACGTCTAAATAGCTACAATATATATAGATATTTTACATTCGTCTGACGCAATGATATACATTCTAGAACACAGATAAACTTTATTGGATTTGCAAGCAATCTGTATTTCTTTTGAGCCTGCAAGAAAAGACAGATTACACAGTTGTGATGAATAGCCGTTACCCCACCCTCGACCCCTACGGGTACGGCAAACTACCCGCCCGGCAGTTTGTGTACCCCACCTTGGGTCAGTCCTAGGAGCAAAAACAGTAAAATGAAATAATACATCGGTGGCTACAACCGCAACCTGGATGTGCCCCGCAAAATAATATTACAACAAATTACATTTACAACAAATGAATTAAATAATAACCCATTGCAAAACCCCGGCTATACACCACAACAGTCCAATAACAGTTCATATGCACAAACAGATAAAACCATTACAGAAATATGCAACCCCCTGCCAACCGACATACTAGCAGTTAGGGGAGGTTTACGAACACATTAAACAATCACAGATATAATCCAATATGCAAATACTGTACAATTTCGATCGATTAAACATCTTTAATATTGCTCCAAAAACTGCTCTGTAAAACTGAAACCTGAGCAAAATTAAAATATACCAGAAAATCCCAAATATTACAGAGAACAATCACCAGAAAAATGAGTCCCTGGATCGTCTAATCGGCGGCTGAAGCGCGGTGGATAGGTGCTATCCGCCGCGGATCCACGGCGCCGTAGGCGATTCAGGGGACCAAATTTTTTTTTGTGTTCTACTGGTGTCATCTCAAGCTTTCTGAACTCACCTGAAAAATTTTTGGACATCATTTTAAATTCGACAGAAACTTGACAGTTTTAGGGTTTTCCGGCTTCGTTTTTCCGTTCGAAATTCGTACAAATTTGCAATCAAGTTATTTATTGTTTAGCGAGGCTCTGATACCACTGTAAGTCGATGTAGTACACCCCAATACTTGTGGGGAGGCGGAATTTTCAAAAATGAACTTGTTTAGTGAACGAACATCGACTAACCGCTTGAATCGAAGCTAAACTATAAACAACCAAACACAAAGTGTTTCTAAACTACTGTGTTTAGGGATTATACCTAATGAACCAACTCCTTCGTCTTTACGAACTCCTTGTTCTCCTCGGCCTTCTCGAAGTAGTAGACGATCCACCCGAGAGCAAAACTCCAAGCTTAGCCTCTAATCTTGAGGCAACTAACCTTCTTGGATTGCTAATCAAAGAAGATAGATTGAGATAGAGTGATGGTTATGGATTGATTAGTCTTTCTTATCCTTTGATCTCAACACATGAGGTGTAAGGATTAGGGTTTGAAGATGAGAGCTTGAGGAGAGAGAAGATGATAATAATAATGATAAGAGAATAGTGAGTCAAGAAGATATATATCTAGCATTTCTTTTTACAAGAAAAGAATAAGAAAAGAATTTAGCAACCATGCTAGAAAATATCTTGTGATGATTCATTAGAATGACAAAAGACTTCTATGAATCATCAAGGTGACTCACTAATCACAATCATTTCATATGCCACCTTAACCTCCTTAGTCACCACCTTCTAGAAGCTTCCCGCATAATTACGAGAACGCCCCTCCTTTCCGCAAAAATACGGAAAAACTTTAGACTGTAAAAATCCAATAACCGGATACCAGTAACTGGCTTAAACCAAAGCCGACTGGTAAAAACTGTCCGAAAGTCGTACGCGCGTAAACGCACGTATGCGTCCGAACCCTTGTCGTAAAACCATACGACCTCTATATCGTTTCGCCTGGAATAGGAAACTCTCTGTATGGGACTCTAGAGACTCGACTACTACGCTGGCAGTGGGTTTAACCACAGACCGCAAGCGGCACTAGCTGTACGTAACGGTCCCCAGGTAGTTGTCGATAAGAAGGCCGATGAGGAAACCCATCCGAACTCCTGCTGAGTCTGATGTGACAATCTCCATACAGTCCGGTCCGTTCGTCCAAGACTATCGCATATCGGGCCTAGGGGGTGGCAAGCGTCAGTCCCCTAATAGCGGTATAAGTCGTGTCGGAGGGAAGCCCATTATACCCTGAGAAACTACTGGAACCTACCAGCAAATCTCGCTTGCCTTGGCCAGGGACTTTGCGTAATGGCTCTCTGACACAGCACGATATCTACTCCCAATACCGGGAGGGACGAATCCTGTCTAACCGCCACTGCCTCCAAGTGCTCGGGACTGCACCCAACTGCTACCTGTTTGCACGACTCCTTTGAGCCGTGGTAGGGTAGCAATCTAAGAACAGTGGGACACACTCGAGGCGAAGTAGCAGTGTCAAGTCTGCGGACTACGCTGTACTCATGTCACCTGGGAACTGTTCACTGACGACTGGTATAAAACCAACCAACAGTTCCCTGTGAGTCCTGTCCGGTGTACCCGTAACCTAACGAGCACCCGTATACTATCTCCAGTACGACGTACTGACGGCTGTGGGACAGACCATCTCCCCAACTGGGATGAGAAGCGTACACACTAGTCTACTCCGGATTATCGATGCTCTGTCTCAATAATCCAACGACCAGGGATCTGAATAAGGATGTGCTTGTAGACTACCCAGCCCCCACTAGTGTGACTGCCATCACAACGCTGGTAGACAAGCAAGATCCTAAGAGCTCTATCAATACGTACACTCACATATTAAGATAGAAAAACCAAGTAGCATACTACCATGTTTAGCAAGACTGTTATATACATGTGAATATCCCAAGCTTCCATTAAGTAATATACAAACTAGTATGATACAGTAATGGCCTTCTAAGGCATAAACACTAACACCACCAACCGGACAATCGGTCAGATCATGCTCGTTTCAGCAGACGGCCAGCCCGAAACTCGGGGAACCTGGAGCCCTGCGTCGAGCACGGGGGCCAGCGGTCCTTCAAGAAGCTCGGCCCGAGCCAATAAAGTCGTCTACTAGCCTGTAACTTTCCTTTAGAGCAATGTAAATTCTTCCTAGGATCTATTGTTAATTTAATAAAGATCAATGGGGCATTGCGAAAAAGAAAGAAAAGCTTTGTTTATTCAAAGGGTATTATGGGCTCCTTATCCATACATGCAGAAAGAAAAGAAAATTACAATAGTGGGGGGAGGGGGTGCAGCGAGCACTGCTCGTGGTACTCGGTAAAAATCTCCCCCAACCGGGGCCCCGCCAGTTCCAGCCTCTGTCCCCGGTTCCCCCCACCGGCAACGACCCCGAGCCTCAGTTCGTAGCATTCGCGGACGAGCGCCTCCGGGCGGGCCAGCCGGTTCGCGGAGATTAAACCGAAGCGCCTCAAAGACCGCAGCTTGCTCATGGCCTCATCAAAGAGCAGCTCAGACAGGAGGTTGTAAAGCCCCGGCAATGCCCTCCTGATGGAGTACATCAGCAGCTGCAGCAGGGAGGAGCGTCGGGGGAGCAGCCGGCCAAAATGGTCCTCGATGCTCCCGTAGACCATCTACACCGTGTCCTCGGTGCAGTACGGGTCATAGAGGTACACGTCTTCAAAGTGAACGATGTCGGGGATGGTGAACGGGAAGTCCTGCATTCTCGGCGGCCTGTTTATGAAGGATGAAAGGACCAGTACTCCTTCAGCCTTATATAGCCCACTGCGCAGGCCAACTGTCGTACGCTTTCGCCCAGGGAGTCGCTGCCACGCGGCGGCCATCAAGCCTTCTCCGGTGGAATCAATGCGACACGCCCCTTCCCCCAGCGCTTCCCCTTCCCCCGCATTCAATAGGCTAGCTACGCACGCCGCTGCCCCGACCGTTCCCATTCCCCACACCTGCAGCTGAATGGTCGGGATACACCACAACAAGATTCAGCCCAGTAGCTTCCCTCCTCAGTCGTCCCCAGCGGGCAGCTTCCCTGCCTCAACGCCGGGGATCAAAAATCCCTCTCAGAGGCAGTCGAGCCCGAGGTTCCCTCGCTCGACTATCCCCAGCGGGAAGCTTCCCTGCCGCTACACCGGGAATCAAAAATCCCTCTCAGAGGAAGTCAAGCCCGAGGTTCCCTCACTCGTCTATCCCCAGCGGGCAGCTTCCCTGCCGCAACGCCGGGGATCAAAAAGCCCTCTCAGAGGCAGTCGAGCCCGAGGTTCCCTCGCTCGGCTATCCCCAGCGGGCAGCTTCCCTGCCGCAACGCCGGGGATCAAAAAGCCCTCTCAGAGGCAGTCGAGCCCGAGGTTCCCTCGCTCGACTATCTTTCAGGACAAAAGCCCTCGCCAAGAGGCACTAGGCAGTAACCCTGCCCGGCCAAGGGTCCTTGGTTAGCTTCTTACAGCTTTATAGCTCTTCCCGCGCCAAGGACCAAAGTCCTCCTGGTGGCAGTCGGGCCCTCGCTCGGCTATCCCCGGCTGGTAGCTTCCTACCACAACCGACAGGGATCAAAGTCCTCGCCAAGAGGCACTGAGCAGTAACCCTGCTCGGTCCCCGTCCTGAAGGATCAAAGCCCTCGCAAGAGGCAACCGAGCAGCTACCCTGCTTGGTAAAAACTCCGGCTGGTAGCTCCCTACACGTGATGCCAGGATAGAAGCGGCTGCCCTGCTCGTTCATCCCAGGCTGGTAGTTGCCTACCCGCGACGCCAGAGGTCAAAGCCCTCGCCCAGAGGCCGCCGCGCAGCTCCATTGCCCGGACATCCTTAGCGGGCTTCGTACAACCCCTCAAGCACTAAAGACCCAAGCCCTCGCAAGGGGAAAAGGAGCAGCTGCCCTGCTCGGCCATCCTTGGTGGGCAACTCCCCTCAGAAGCATAAAGCCTATGCAAGAGGTGACGGGGCAGCTACCCTGCCCAGTCAACCCCAGATGGCGACCAATGCTCGGAATCAGAGATGCACTGTGGCTGTGGACCCGAGACCCCAGTGAGGGGCGTCAGGTCTGTCCGAGTCTAAACGATCTTCCCTCGACTCCGGGGCCCAGGGAGATACCTCCTCAGAAGCGCTCGTCGGCAAGTGATTGTAGACAACTCGACAGACGATCGCTAGACAGATGGCCAACCTGACGTAAAAGCACAACGATACAGGCAAAAATACTCCACGAGCATTCTTCACAAACAGATGGCAGAACACAATTCTATTGAGCTGAGAAAAAAACTTTATTACCACTGCCAAAGACAAAAGTTTTTTTACAAAGGGTATTTTTTGGCTCCCCAGCCTTAAAAAATTCAAAAGGAAAACAAAATGAAGATGGGAGAACGAGGGCTCTAAACCTCGGGGCCGGGCACGATCTCGAGGTCCTCGACCTCCACCACTTGGGGCGCTGGGTCCCCGGCCACCTCCTTCTTTGGGACCTTCTTCCCCTTGCTCGTCGGTGCCCGTGAGGGAGAACTCAGCCCGGAGGTCCGCGTCGTCGAACCCTGGCATCCGAGACTTAACGGCATCGAGGGCGTCGTGCCAAATGCGGGTCGTGGCCACGGCCAGGTCGTTATAAAAATCCTTCGACCCCTTATAGCTCGCCATGTCCCTCGATTCGGCCGACTTAAACGCCTCGGCCGCCGCCCCCAGCTCCTTTCGGAGGGCCTTCACCGTCCTCTTCAGGTTCCCGGCGAGCACCTGGGAGTCCTCGAGCTTGCCCTCGGCAATCACGGTGGCCTCGCGATGCCGGGCGACCTCCCTCTTCCCGGCATCCACCTCGCCCTCCAGGGCGGCGATCTTCGCCGACATCGCCTCCTGCTCCCGTCTGGAGCTCTCTTGTAGCGCGGCGAGCTGGCCTGCGACCTCCACCACTGGGGCTACCACCTCGGTCTCCATGCGAAGGGCGAGGGCCACGTGCTGGAGGACCTGGGAAGACATAAAAAAAGATCAGAAAAAGCAAAAGGCACCAAATCTCACGATGAACCGGGGGCTTACCTGCACGGACTCCTGGGCGATCGACGCCAGCTGGGCCCTAAGGGTCCCTCCAGGAACTCGACCCCCGGCTGAGGTCTCTATTTCGTGCAGGAGGTTGTCCGCGACCGACAGCCCCGACGGCACCGTGAACCGGAGCCCCCCCTTCCTCCACTACGGTCGGCGAGGACCGGCCCCGGGAGGGTCTCCGGGAACTCCTCTTGAGCGACTAGAGGGAGAGCCGATCTCCTCTTTCGAAGCCATGTCCTACAGAATCAGGGCCCGCATCCCACCTGATGCTCTGCTGGGGCCCGGGGCAGGATCCGCCGCCAAACGTCCTCGAGGAGCCGCCACCGGGGCAGTAGGGGCCGGAGCGGGCTGCGCCCGAGAAGAACTGGAGCCCCCGGCCCTAGTAGGCTGCCTCGGCTGGCGCATAGCATCTCGGAGAACGCCGAAGTCCATGGATCCTGCATGAAACAAACACCCAATAGATCAGCAACACGAGTAAAATATAAACCCAAAAAGCAAGCCTAACTTACCGACGAACTCGACGGGGCTAAGCCCGGCCCAGCTCAAAACCCTCTCGGACAGCAGCATGTCATGTCGAGGGACGGGCTCCCATGACGCTACTCTCACCGCGGCGGGGTCATCGGACAGGTTCCCCGGCAGACACTTCTCCCTCGACCACTTGGTGGGCATCGGCCAGTCCTCGCCCTCGGGAGGGGAAACGAAGAAAAATTTCTTTTTCCAATCATGGATGGAGGAGGGCAAGGCCACGACCCCGGTCCCAGTAGCGACCCCCGGCCGCTTCCTAAAAGTAAAATAAACCGATCTCGGGTCGCCAGCTCGACCGCCAGGGTGACTCTTGAAAACGAGGGAGGAATCGAGAAGGGAAAGACTGAAAGGAACCGCCTACAGCCTCAGGAGGATCAAGAACCCAAGGAGACTCCTCCACCCGTTCGGCACTAACGGCCGGGGGCCAAACCGAAGAAATTCAGAGCAGCGATGACCTCAAGAGAGAAGGGCAGGCGCATTCCGCCCCAAAAGCTTCCAAATACAGGGCAATCTCCCTGCCCCGTACCTGGTCTGTTTCTCTCCCTCCTCGGCCAGACGGAGCGTGTAGTGCAGGGGAATGTGGAAGCGAGCCCGAGCGCTGGCGAGCTCGTCTTCATGCGTCACCCAGCACGAGGTGCTGAGGGCCACATCTACCGCTTCCTCCCTGGAGGCGGCCCCCGCCTCACGGCCCCGGAGAGAGGGCCCAGCCCCTGCTACCCGAGGAGACTCAGACACATCTAAAGGAACTCTAGCATCTACTCCTACAACGTCTACTGATTCTACAGAGGAAGACATCTAACCTGGAAAATGAAATTCTTCAAAGGTTGAAAACGAAAGAGGGGAGACGAGCGCCGAGCAGCTGAGGCTTGAGAGAGGAAAATATGAAAGAGTGAGGGCCCTAAGGCGGACCCATCCATATTTATTGCCGCATACGACCTCATCCAACGACGCCTATCATCTCCCTCCGAAACGGCCCCTCGCGCCTAGCGGCTCTGATCGTTCCACGTGGCAGCCCAGCGCTAGGCCGTGTCCCATCAGACACCGCAGGCCTGCGCACGTCGCATCGGCTAATCGACGCTCGACACGTAGACCGTCGCTTCGACTGCGGAATGCACGAACCAGCGCACCTTCTTTAAATTCAAAGATCTTGCCTTGATTCGCTAGCGGAAAAGACAACCGACGGCCCGGGGACTCGTCCCGACGAAACCCTAGAAGGGATCTCACCTCGGAAGGCCCGGCAGTCCACTCCTGACCTGACCACTAGCTGGTCGGGACAAGAGTGGGGGGCTAATGATAGTGCTCAATATTGGCAATCCCCAAGATCATGACACGTGGCAGGTAATGTGTCCCAGAACTCAGAAGAAAGGGTCCACAGGGGCCGACCAGGCCACTCCGTGCCCGATCTGCAAGCACAAGCTGGCCCTCCTCGAAGCCCCTGCAAATTGGCCTCCTAGGCCCCTCAGCTTGCCCCGAGCTGCCACCAGACCAAGACCCCTCGGCCTCCCGCTCGTCCCCGAGCTCCCGGCCGAGGCCGTCTTCCTCGGCCCTCCGACCAGCTCCACCGCTCACAGGCGTAACCGCCGCTCCGCGAATCTCGCCATGCGCAGATTTTACGCCAGCAACATCCCACGTTCCACGCCATCAATCCCCATTAACGGGCGATCCGCTTTCTATGCGGGCGTGACGTCGGGGAGGGGGGCGTAACCGCCGGCGAGATTCTCGCTCCCGCTGCTGCGTGCTCCACCGCTATATAAACCCCCATCACAGAGGGGTCAAGTAAGCCATCTTTTACACTTTTATGCCGTTGCTCTACTCGGATCTCATCACTAACTTGAGCGTCGGAGGGTCCTTGGTGGTACCAAACCATCCCGGGACTTCTTTGCAGGTACTCGGCCGCCGCTCCCTCACCTCACCTCTTCCTCCAAAAACCCATTGGGACCCACACGCGAAGGAAGATTATCAACTAAGTCCACTGCGAGATCAACGAAAGACAACATCTGACGGAGGCCCAAAAAGGAGCTCCATCAATCTGTCTACGAAATTAACACGATTTCTAACTCATAAAAGAAAATCCAAGAATAAAACCTGAGAATACCAACGATGAGATATGATTGCCTCTCCTTCAAACAAAAAGCCAGGGCTTTTCAAATGCTACAAACAAACTTTATTCAATAATCAATTCAACACCCATATAATAGATTCCATCTCTTTAAATAGGAGATTATAATAATTAACTAAAAAGAAAGAAATCTTAACTAAAATATAAAATATAAAAGATACTGATTGGATTGAATCTAATTTAATATAAACAAATAATAATTAGAATTGAATCAAACCTTCAATTTAAATTATTGCCGGATCTTTATTAATTCTTCAACAAATCTTCTCGCAACTTTCCTAAACCACTCCTACCGAATCGACTCCTGCTTGGTCTCAATCTCGATCATTTTTTTCTGCATCTCGGCCATATGCTCTTGCTTCAGACTCCTCTGGTTGGAAAGAACTCGATCTCGAATTCAGCTCTTCTTATTACTCATTGCTTTATCTTGTTCCTTGGCATAGCGTTTTATATCTTGAGGAAATCTGTGGGGACGAAGATTGATCCATACCAAACTTTCAACTTCAGATTCAACATGTATTCGGTACTTGTTCGATGCCTCTTCGTATTTCTTCTTCGTCTTTTCTCTCTCAAGCTCGAACTTTTTCTTGAATCTTCGTTATATATTCGGCCATGTCGTCAGTATCTGCGCTAAACTTCACTACTTATGAATTTTGGCCACACAAAATATCCCTCTACCAAAGTAATGGTCAACTTCCGAATCGACTAAATCAGCCGAAACCACAGTTTTTTCATGTTGCATAAAACATATTCCGGCTGGTAGGCCCCGTTTCATCTTTTGATCTTGGCAAATAAGTTTCTAACCAGCACCAACTCAGATTGAAACTCGCTTCAAGCTAAATTAGGCAAGGAATCCGGAGATATGTTCACCTGTTATGAGTGTTGGATGTATATGCCCTAAAGTGTTAGTGTGATATGCCCTAGAGACCATTATTGTATAGTACTAGTTTGTATCTTGCATTTTGGAAGCTTGGGATATATACACGGATTTATGACAGGTAGTATGCTACTTGGTTTGTATCTATCTTAATATGTGTGTATGTTACTTTTAACATATCGCTAATACATATTGGTAGAGCCCTTAGGATCTTTACTTGACTACCAGCGTTGTGATGACAGTCACACTAGTGGGGGCTAGGTAGTCTACAAGCACATCCTTATACTGGTCCCTAGTCGGAGGATCGAGACAGGGCATCGATACTCCAGAGTAAACTAGTGTATACGCTTCTCATCCCAGCAGGGGAGATGGTCTGTCCCACAGCCATCAGTACGTTGTACTGGAGATAGTATGCAGGTGCTCATTGGGTTATGAGTTACACTCGACGGACTCGTGGGGTACTGCTGGTTGGTACTATACCGATCGTCAGGTAGCAGTTCCCAGGTGACATGATTACAGCATAGTCCGTTGACTTGACACTGCTACTTCGTCTCAAGTGTGTTCCTACTATTCTTAGATTGCTACCCTACCACGGCTCTATTAAGTCGTGCAAATAGGTAGTAGTTGGGTGCAGTCCCGAAGCACTTGGAGGCAGTGGCGGTTAGATAGGATTCGTCTCTCCCGGTGTTGGGGATTGATGTCGCGCTGTGATTCGGAAAGCCATTACACAGTCCCCTACTCCAGTAGTTTCTCAGGGTGTTTTGGGCTGCACTCTGACATGACTTATTGTGCTGTTAGGGGTCTGACGTTTACCGCCCCTATGCCCGATATGCGATACTTGAAGGGTTACCCTAGCGCCCCGGCCAACTCCCGAGGCCAAATACGGAACAAAAATTTTCTAACGATACGAAACTTGGCGCTAGAATAAACCTAAACCGGATCTTAACCATAAACCTAACTAGCAAAACTAAAGTGGTGCTATCTACTATGAAAGAAACCTCACCAAACGATCCTAGTCTTTCGATCTTCTTTCCTCATCATGTGCTCCTAGTGGCCACCTCGAACATGCTTGATCTCCATTTCCGGCTCCATCGGTCCTCTGGGATCGAGCTTGTTCTCCGGCCTTCCTTTGTCGTAGATGATCCACCCGAGAGATTTGATCCATGGCTTTAGCTCCTCACAATATGTCAAGTGGAGAAACTAGAGAACTTGGGTTGCTAAGCCAAGTAGTTTAGGATGTAGTGTGATGATCTAAGTGTTTGCTATCTCTTTCTAGCCTCTTCACTTGTTTCTCAACTCATGAGAATGGTAGTGAAGAGGAAGAAGATGAAGATGGAGGAAACTCAAGAGGAGGGAGGAAAGTGAAGAGAAATGGAAGCTTAAGAAAATAATGAAGCAACCATGAGAGAGAAAAATACACACAAAGGTTTTGTGTATGAATTTTTTGAATAAACAATCAACAACTATGCTTCAATAGTAACTCCAAATGAATTAAAAATTCATTTGTTAAATATTGAAGCATGGTTGTCACCATTCCTCCCATACCTCACACTTTACACCTCATTTATATTTATCAAATAAATGGAAAAAACATAATGAGGTGGCCACCTTCTAGAAGGTAATCTGTAATAAATACAGATTACAGTCTACTGTATATACATACCTGCATTCGGATAAAAATCCGAATGCCCAAAGAGATAGAATAACACGAAGACGTAATACTAGAATATACATATCGAAATACATATATGTAAACTATTAAATCAATACTTGATTTAATAATCCCGCTCACACCCGAGCCGGCTAGTATTACCAACTGTCCGATCGAAAGTCCGAATACAAAGTACATCAATCGATCGAGACCCTGCATGTATCTAATACGGCTACTACATAATTTCGCCTGAACCAGAGAAACCCTCTGTGTGGGACTCTAAAGACTCGACAGTACGCCGGTAGTGAGTTACTGGATAAACCCATAACCACAAGCACGTCAGCGACACTAGCTGTACGTAACGGCTACCCGGGTACCTATCGAAAAGGAAGGCCGACGAGCAAACTCATCCGATCCCTACTGAGCCTGTCTATGACAATCTCCGTACAGTCCGGTCTCTTCGTTTGAGAGTATCGCATACCGGGTCTAGGGGGTGGTAAACGTCAGACCTTAATAACCCGATAAGTCATGCTGATATGGCTCAGGACCAATCCGGGACCTATCAGTAAATCCCAACTGCCTTGGCCAAGGTCTTATGGTCCTGACCAATCAAATACAATGCGATATCGACTCCCTATACTGGGAGAGACGAATCCCCGACAATCGCTCACTACCTCCATGTGAATCAGGACTATACCCAACCAAAACCTGTTTGCATGACTCAGTAGAGTCGAGGTAGGGTAGTGATCAAAGCACAGTGGAAACTCACATGAGACAAATGTCGATCTCAGGTCTAAAGACTCTGTACTCATGTCACCTGAGAACTTCCACCTGACGATAGATATAGTACCATCTGGAAGCCCTCGGTGAGTCCGTCCGGTGTACTCACCCCCAGTGAGCACCTGTATACAATCTTTGGTCTAAAGACCAATGGTTGCGGGACCAAACCATCGCCCCTCGTCGGGGTCTAGAAACGTGTACACTAGTCTACTCTGGAATATCGATGCCCAGTCTCGATACTCCTACGACTAGGCACCATTTAAGGATGTGCATACCGACTACCCAGCTCCCACAAGTATGATCGCCATCACAACGCAGGTAGTCTAGCATTGATTCTACGGGCTTTATCAACATGTATAAAATATATGTAATAGCAAGTAAAACATACACATGTTAAGATAAGGTCAAACCAAATAACATACTATCATATAGAGCAAGACTGTCATATACATATATATGTCCAAGCATCCATATATATACATAAACAATAATGGCCTCTAGGGCATACATATCCAACAATCTCCCACTTGCACTAATCCCATATATATTGGCGTATCGAGTATCCAACGTCTGATTTAGGGCCAGCTGTTGGCGTACTGCATACCTAACATCTCAAAAATTCTCTCGAACTGTGCTTGAGAAAGGGCCTTAGTGAATGGATCCGTAGTGTTGTCTTTTGTATCCGCTCTCCGGACCTCGATCTCCTGGCGATCTACGATCTCCCTGATCAGGTGATACCGCCTTAAGATGTGCCTGGATTTTTGATGGGACCGTGGTTCCTTCGCTAAAGCTATAGCCCCATTGTTATCGCAATACAAAGGTATTGGGTCAACAATGGACGGAACGACCTGAAGTTCATCAATGAACTTCTTCATCCAGACCGCCTCTTTTGCGGCATCGCTTTCAGTAATGTTGTAACGTTTCAGAAATCGTTTAGGCGAATTTTCCGTTAATCGGTAAATAATTTGTGTTTTCCGTAAAAACCGGGATATAATCATTTTTAATTATAGACTTGGATGCACCTAGTTTAACTAGGAAATTGCTAGTATGTGGTATTTATTTAGTCACTTATAATTTTTAGTTCACTTAAATATTTTTCCTTAATTAATTATTCCAAATATTATTATAAGCTTTTATTTATACACTTAATTAGTGGTAATTACAAATTAGAATGGGTTAAATATACAAATGTGAGCCATGTCAACTTAATTACAAGTTTATACATTGTTTCTTCTTCCCAAAATATCTTAATACTTCTATATTTTTCTAGGGTTAAAGAATATTAGAAAAGAAAATGATTTTGAGGTGGCTTGATGGGAGGTGCATTAATTAAGCTTTAATGGTGATTTTAGTCTAGGTTTTTCCACACACATCCACAACACTCTTCTTCTTTTCCCTTTGGCCGAGCCCTCCCCCTTGGCAGCCCCAAATTTCCCCACCTCTATTTTCAACTCAAAAAGCTTCAAAAAATCCATCAAAAATCCACATTTAATCTCATAAATTCCAAATTAAATCCCTACCCATTATTCATTAGCCTAATCTAGCTTGGATCAAGGAGCAGGTTAGCATTTTGGAGGCCAATATGGTGGTGGAAATTGCAAGTTTGATATCAAGTTTGTGAGGTATAAATCCTAACCCTAAAGCTTAATTGTTGGTTAAAGTCTTAAATCAATATTTATTTGGTATTTATATGGTGATATATTGCAAGTTTAGAAATTCAAGAGAGGGTGTTGAAATCAAGTTAGGGTTTTGATTAATTGGTTATGGTTATATGTGTAGTTTAACATGTTTAAACATGAAAAACCTAAGCTAGTTGTTAGTTTGCAAATTGTTACATTGAAATTGTCTAAATGGTGTAATTATGCAAACTAGGTTTTTAGAATCTATAAAGATAAGTGAGCTTAAAATATAGTAAAGATTTGTGAAGCCTAATTATGATATTAGATGAATATGGTAGCCACTAGATCGCTAATTCACGAGGTTTTGCACCAAAACTCCTTTTGGGTTGCTTACTAGGTTTTCGGTATAACTAGACGCGGGTTTTATTTGACGTAGTGATGAAATATATATTATCTTGTACGATATTTATTGTGTTGTGAATGAGCGATTGGTACGATTGGGTTTTAGGCTTGGCGGTTTTCACGAATAGCGACCCTAGTTAGGGTTTTGGCTATGTTTTCCGGTATTGGGATTCTTGGTTTTGAGACTTGATATTGTATTTGGTCGTTGGACGTTTGTAAGTCAACGACGAGGGTTGTTTGGTTGTTTTTGCATACGTAGGCTATAGGTTCTAACCTATGAGTGCACCGTGTGCCGTATCGGTTTTCGGACTTGGTTTTCATAATATTGCGATATGTGTTGAATTGTAGGTACCCCTCGTGGATTCCGAGACGACGAAGCACATCGACTATGCCTGGACGAGGAGTTCCACAGGTGAGTAGATTTATATCTATGGGGGAAGTCGGGTGGATGGAGTATAGCACCCCCGCAAATTATGAATGGAAACTGAGATATAGAATATAGTTGGAGAAACCTATATTAGAAAACTATAGATATGGTTAAAAAGATAGTTAGAGGTGATATGAATGATTGAATATATATATCGAGATATAAGGTGAAAGCTATAGGGACATGACTCCTTGACATGATATGATAGA
The DNA here is from genome assembly GCA_030015575.1 of Agapanthus africanus. Lineage (NCBI taxonomy): Eukaryota > Viridiplantae > Streptophyta > Magnoliopsida > Asparagales > Amaryllidaceae > Agapanthus > Agapanthus africanus. Next base: position 312,564,996 of record JASDDO010000031.1, on the reverse strand, counting down.
AATGATGTCTCGAATTGATATATAAGGATATGAAAAGTGAATGTGAATCACGATATATAGATATATAGTTGCACGAGATTAAGTATGAGAATTAGAGTAGCATGACATGCGATTCATAAGATAGAATGTATATGTAAAATGACTTGATGTGAGAGATTAATGCGATGAAAAGAGTATACGATGAGATATGATGACTTGGTTGATATGTCGTTATATAGACGCGAGTCGATATGAGATAATGGATACCTTTGTCGGTCCCCTGATATGAGATTGATACGGATGTGACCTGGGAGATAGGTATATAAATATATATAATGTTGTGAATCATGAGTGATATGCTGTACGAGACGTTAGGTCCGTACCCTCATTGTTGTATAGATTGATAGAATCCCTAATTGGTTATGCTGCCGTACCATGGATTGTACCGTATGTGATGTTGTGAGGCTGGATGCCGATTGATAGATTTACCGACTCGGATATATTGTAGATACGTATACCTTTTAGCATTTCACTTACGATGTACCTTATGCTACGTTCATGTCATTCTCATTTCGTTACATGTACCCGTGCTAGTACAACTACACCATTATCGATGATGCATATGTCACACTTACACAGATTGGCCGACTCACACACTTTATCATCGATAATTGCTATGTCACTTACACAGTAGAATTGCAGCATCATGCTACTACTCTTGATTGCTCAGTATTGTCACCTCATTATGCTATGTTGCATGATATACTTGCTATGCTCACATCATTATGCTATGTTGCATGACATACCTTGCTATAGCTACACATATACCTATATGGTATTGTATCATTATTGACATGTATATATACATACCTTGCTATACCTACATATACATCATGCATACATACTTACATGCATACACCCATACCTTGCTATAGCTACATGTACACCTTATATGATGTTGCATTTGATTTCGGAGGAATTAGGAACTACATGATATATTTTAAAAAACTGGATTCATTTAAAAGAGCGGTTTTCCCTTAATATGCTCATATTACTGTTTTATGTTGCATATATCATATTTCATGGATTTACGCATTGAGATACGGATTTCATATGATATATAGATTTGAGAACGGTGGGGATATTTTAAGAAAGTATGCATTGTTTTGAAAACCCGGGTTCTCTTGATATGATATTTCGGTGGGTCCACCATGTGTTTTCTCGGTTCAGTGATTGGCATGTGAAACCCGATTCGAGGAGCGGTAGGCACCGTCTGCGGGTATATGGTGGACTCGGTGAGGTACCCCGGGGCAAGAAGACTCGTATTGTTAGGCGGTGAGCATGGCAGGGGAGCACTACCTACCGGTGATAGTATTTGGACTCGGCGGTTATCCGGAGGATATCGACCGAGGTCGTGAGATGGATATGAGGGTCGACCAGAGTATGTGGCACCTGAGGGCCGATCCGAGGATGCGGCGCCTGAGATATGAGGATTTACGTGTCGATGCTGGACACGGGTTTAATGATGTTTCGAGTGTTGGTGTTGGACACTCAAGTTCCATGATTTGATGTGTCATTGATGGACATACGTTCTTTGATATCCTCATATATTTATATGCATATGCTTTCATGATGTTTTTTGTTGGACGAGATCCACATGCATATAGGCATTGATTATATTGTTGAATGATATCCACATGCATACATGCATTGATTATATTGTTGGACGAGATCCACATGCATACAGTCATTGATTATATTGTTGGATGATATCCACATGCATACATGCATTGATTATATTGTTGGACGAGATCCACATGCATACAGGCATTGATTATTATTGGCATATATGTAGACACGGTCACCCTAGATATCATAGTATTACCTTTATGATATAGTTGACCTAGGAAATCGTTGTTTTATTCGAATTCTACCTGCTGATGTTTTCTACTCACGAGTTGGCAACTCACCCCCGTTGTGCTACAGTTCTTGCAGGTTGACCGTATGGATCAGTAGCGGCATCGCCGACACACAGCTACATTCGGGTGATTTGCATTTGGTAGGTGGTACACATTGTCTCGTGTCACTCTTGTATTATTATTCCTATTGTATCTTTTCAACTCCATCAATCAGAAACTAGTGTTTGTATAGGTAGTAAGACTTAGCAAGGCTTGTAGTTGCGAGACTTAGAGCGATGGGTTATATGTTCGCTTGGTGGGTTTGATGTCTTTCTTTTCATTTTCCTTTGTGTTGATCTTCGCCGTTGGGCATCGTATACATATATATATGCTTATGGTGGCTGTTTCCGCCATTGGGTGTGATTTGCTCCCGTTTGGGGATGCTTTCTTTATATTCTATGTTTGTACCCGTTTCGGGGCTAGTTTTTACAAAGGAGGTGCTGCCGAAATTTTTAAGAAACAAGAAAAAATTTATGCTTAAGGATTTTTACTTAAGGTTTCCAAATGTTTCATTACTTACTTCTTTTGAAGGGATTAGATTTCTGGGTTTCGGCTTACTTAAGTTACGTTACGCCTGTAGACGTTGCGTGATTTAAGTGCCGGTCACGTGCTAATATTTTCGGGTCGTGACAAAGTTGGTATCAGAGTGTTAGGTTTAACCTTAGTTCGAGTTTAGGTTTGACTATGTGGAGTCTGGGGCGTAATTTATTTCGGAACCTAGGCTTGACCTTACGGAACTTAGACTGGAACATGGGGGTATTAGACCCGAACATTCGTTACATAGGCTGACCCTGATTGATGGAGTAGGTAGCTTGAGTAGAGTGACGTACCGTACGTATGTTCCGCAACATATTTACGATATGATACTCCACTTAAGAAACCTTAGGATGTACATACCTTGAGATCTGCGATTCTCTTCGTTCCCTTGATCATACATCCATTTGAGATCGTTGATTCTATTCGTTTCCAGGATCATACTCTCACTGATTCCGTTCCTCCTTATGATAATGTATCAATTTTGGGATCTGTTGATTCTTTCCATCCCTTTGATATATCTTCATCAATACATGCTTGAGGTTCCTGTCACCAAGGTTTGAGCGCAGATTGAGCTGCTGCTAGTGATGCGGTCAGGGCGAGCCCGTCATGGACGAGGACTAACCATCGTGTTTTCTGGTGGCATGGGAACGTATCGATTTAGTGTTTGTGTTGTGACCTCTCGTTTGAGGCGAGTGTTCGGTTTTGCACCGTATGATCGGGATATTGTTAGAGGCTGCCTGTTGTGAGAGGACTGTTGATGTACAATCCACTTCAGAGTTTGTGATGTCGTCTACCATGCAGACAGATGACCCAGCTGTTGCTGAGATGGATGGGATGTCGCTTCCAGAGCTTACGAGCTGAGATCGCTGGAGCTTCCAGGTAGAGATGCGACAGAAGATAGCTAGTTTATCTTGAGTGGAGTTGAGAAACGAAGTTGATTCGTCAGATTTGATGCGCCGACGCAGGCCCAGTTAAGTTGAAGATTTCCAGTGTGGAGAATCTTACTCAGATCTAGAGTAGATCGACCAAGAGATGACGTTGTTCGTTGGATGATCCGATAGAAGATCAGTAAATGGACCAGATTCAGATAGAGGACCTCACCCAGATGCGTTGTGAGTTGATCGAGAACGGACGAATATAGAGTGTTCCTTCGAGAATTAGGGCGAGTCCCCGAGAAAATGCTGTTGTAACATTTCAGAAAAATAAAATATTATTTTTGGGAATTTTTATAATTAAATAATAAATATTATGAATATTTTAATAATGTGGTATAATTAAATGCCGATAAAGTGGAAAATATTTGGAAAATTATAGGAATTACTGAAATGAGGGCGGTTTATGTGATTTACGTAAATTACAATTTTATAATTATTATATTCCATTTTAATGTTAATCGCAATTAAATATCGCTAATCTTGCATTTATCCGGTTTTATGCACATGACATGCACCATGTCGGATTTTGACACTTGTTACATTTTTATCATGGCTTCTTTCTTATTTTTCTAGCATGGTTCTCATTTCTTTTAGAAAAGATAAGAAAAGAAAATGATAAAGAAATGGGTATGGGCATGAGAGAGAGAGAGAGATGTGAGTGGTCAACCTTGGACCATATCACATTGTTCCCTTCATCATCTTCATCATTCTTTCTTCCCTTCTTCAGCTCCATAGCAGCACACCTCACCCCCTCCTCTACCTCTTCATTACAACACCAAAAACAACTCAAAACTTCATCCCCACTTCATTAAAAATATGCACAAGCTCACTAGATGCACTTTGGACCAAGAAAAATTTGTTTTTGAAGACTTGGGGCAACTCAAGAAAATTCTTGAGTTGCCAAATGAGGTAATTCCTTTACCATTAGAGTTGTATTTCATTCTCTTTAGCATCCTTACATGTTTAGAATCGATATCGTGTTGTATAGTGAACTTTGAAATTCCAAGTTGAGGATTAGGGTTTGATTTGGAAACCAAAGGTGTATTTGAGGTTAGTAGTGGCCATAAGACCCCTCTAGTGTTAGTTTCATGGACTGAAACCTTAGACTTAAACCCAAACACCAAATATAGAAAACCCCGATATCGGGAAATTATGGAATTGGTGATGAGAATTGGAGATCTGCTAACACCCGGAGCCTCTGAAATTTTTTTAGCAAACACTATGAGTCATGCAGGCAACCTAGAAGCTAACCCCAAGACCCGATCCCAAACCCTCTCACTTTGGCTACAGATTTATTCTTCCTGGCAGCAATAATTTACAGCCAGGGTAGGTTGGAACCCATTCGTGTTTGGTCCATGTCTTATTCTCCAGTAAATTAGACCCTCCATATGTGCAAAATTGGCTAATTTCACCTAGGGTAAAATCTGGAAATGTTTTGCATCGTTTCTGATTTCGTTTTGCGAATTCTGTTAACTTGAAATTTGGGTTTTTGGTGTTTGTCTCGATCACTTGACGTTTGCACGTCAATCTCGAGGGTTGTTTGGTCTGTCTTGCATAAGTAAACTATAGGTTTAAACCTATGTGTGATACCCGTGCCGATTTGGTTTTCGTGCGTGATTTCTGTTTACGATGCTATATGTGATATGTAGGTACCCCCACGTGGACTTCGAGGCGACGATGATGAGCATGGCGTCATCGACTCCAGCAAGCGGGGATCAAGGTGAGTAGATCTATATCTACGGGGGAAGTCGGGTATAGCACCCCCGCAGTTCGTAGTGTAGCCCTTGATATATATTATAGTTATATATATGATTACGTGTTGTGAAACTTAGATGGTTAATAAGTACGACCTTAGAAGATCATGGGTTAATTTTAGTATAATTGGGTGATAGCGTCATTAGTTAGTTTAGTCGCGAACCCTAGAATAAGGTTTACACCCACACGCACACACATGCTTACTTTGGTTTACTTGTGCGTTTATGGGGACATGTATATACACACACACTCATAGGTATGGGACTATGTATATATATATATATACGTATACCTATACATGGATGATGTGGATTGTACATGGTACTTGGAGATGAGTCGATGAGATTAGGCATGATGCCATGAGATCGGTGATATGTTTTGATTCGTATTATGAGATACGACATGAGATTATAGCGGGCCTTTAGGCATGTGTTTTCATACACTCGCATATATATATATATATATATATATATATATATATATATATATATATATATATATATATATATATATATATATGCAGATTGTATCAGTTTGTACTAGACTTAGATCAGTACCCCTAATACAGGATATGATGATAAGGATACCAGATAAATGATGAGATAAATGTGAGATTCGACCCGTACCCAGATTGGGATGCTGTACGATGGATTTACCATACGAGCTTCATATTGATGATTGATCCGCACTCTTGACTCGAGGATGTCATGCTATATATTGTATCGTATGTGATACCATTGAGGCGGGATCACCGACTATTATATTTATATGTATCGACTCAGATTTAGGTGGTTTCCATACCTTTTCGATTAGCCTGTTAGTTTAGTCCTGTAGTTACTTGTAGATGTTAGACTAGACTCGAGTCATACCTATTTCAAAACTAACTAATCGTGAGTATTTTAAAGACAGGACAAGGGATTTTACGGATATTTCGAAGGACGTACTTTTTCTTAAAAACACCGTAGTCCCTATTTACCAAACACCACGATTCGTGTTATTTCAAATGTCAAAACTGTGTGACTCACATATATAGATGTAGATTCTTTATTGTTGCGTGTATTACTCATTTTCCGCATATTCTTGCTATTCGCATCGCAGTGCATGTTTAAAGGTGTTTATCGTTATATTAAAGCCATGTTATCAGGACACCAGCACCATTACCGATGATGCGTATGATCCACGTACACCAGCACCATTACCGATGATGCGTATACTCTACGTACACCTGCTTGCCGGCTCACACACATCATCATCGATAATTTCCATGTCACTACACAGTAGGATTGCTGCATCAGGATATGACTCCTTGCATGACATACTTGCGTACATACATATTGTACACCCATACTTGCGTACATACATATTGTATACCCATACTTGCGTACATACATATTATGCACCCATACTTGCGTATATACATATTGTACACCCATACTTGTGTGCATACATATTTGCACATACATAGATGATGCTGGCTTGATTTCGGAGATTTGGGAACCACATGTTATATTTTAAAACTGGATTCATTTAAAAGGAGCGGTTTTTCCTCGATATGTGCATATTACTGTTTTATGTTGCATGATATACGGATATGCTTACATTTCTATTATATGTCGCATACATCATGCTTTATGATTAAACGCATTGAGATATGCTCTATTCATGGGATTTCCGGATTTGAGAACCGTGGTTATTTCAAAAGAAATTATGTATTGTTTTAAAAACCCGGTTTCTCTTGATATGATATTTCAGTGCGTCCACCATGCGTTTTCTCGGTTCTGAGACGTGTGATATGTGAAACCCAATTCGAGGAGCTGGATGAGGCCGATTGCGGGTACATGGTGGACCCGGTATGGTACCCGGGGCGAGAACGGATTGCTGTGCACTATACGGTGAGCCTGACAGAGGGACCACTACCTACCGGTGATAGTGTAACATCCTAGTTCATTTATACCAATTCCAGTTCTCGTATTTCCTTAATTGTGGTATTTTCCTAATTTATCGTGTTTTGGGTGCGAATAGTATTTTACATTTTACATTGCATTCGACTCGACCCGCTTGCTTGAACCTATTTGATTCATATTTATAGATTACCCTGAGTTGTTATATAGACACGTGCATCTCATGTATACTGCATACTAGCATTTTACCTGGCATTGCATATTTTACCATATAACATTTTAGGTCATGTAAAATAATTTAAAATTGCATTTCATAGCCTGCATGATACCCCTAACCCCGTGGTAGCATCCGCGCATCTTGTTCTCGTCCCGTTCAGTGAAACGAACGTGTTTGGATGGCTACGCGCATGTACGCGCATCCGTTCTTGGGGGTATTCATTTTCGTTACCTGAGCATTCATTTTGAATTTTGAAAGTCACACATATTTTTCGTATTTTAAATCTGAATTTTTAGACCCGACCCGGGCGCGTTTTGAAATATTTTTGTATCCCGCCAAAATTCAATTTATTTAATTTTAAAATTTAGTTTAAACATTTTCATATGATTTCTTTAACAAACTGAAACCTCTTATCTAAAATCTTAAATCTGTAAATCTTTTAAAATTTTAAATCTAATTTCCTAACAAACTAACAACTCCTTTCTCTCTCTCTCCTCTGCATATATATATATATATATTTATATATATTTTATTTATTTAATTTTTCTTTCCTTATTTAATACACTAGCTCTTCTTCTTATTTCTTCTTCTTCTTTCTTCTTTCTTTTTCTTGATCTTGTTTCTTGATTCCGGCGTTCACCGCCGGAGCCGTGTTCGTTGCTGACGATCCGAGTGATCCAGTGAATGTACCTGACTTGCATGATCACCCTCGTGCATTGTTTGGAACTGTTCCGTGTACCGTGCGCGCGTCGCGACATTTCGCCGACGAAGGACGTTCCGTACACATCCGTTCTTGTTCCGTCTAGGCAAGTTAATCTTGCTACATGCTATATAATTCATTTTATACCTATTTAAATAAATACCATACCTATAGTTTAAATCTAGTGCCCCATGTTTAATTTTATAACGTTTCGATGTTCCGTTTGCATCCGTTTATATCATATTAAATCTAGATCATGAAAACTTATCTTGTGACATACTAGATTACATTATACTGCATCCATATCATTTAAAATATATATCGTCGTAATATTTCTCATTATTATCTTTAATTAGTTTATAATCTGCATTTTATAATGTTATACATTTGAAAATATTATAGTTTATACATGAAACGTCGTTGAAAAAGCGGATACGACAAATCTGAAATTTACTGTACACCTTACCTTATAAAATTCATTATAAATCATAAAAAAATCATTAGTATACGTTCTTTAGTTCGTTACGAAGATAACTCAAAATACTATAACTCTATGAAATATTTACTTTCAAAATAAATTGTTTAAATAACGTAAAATGCAAATTAAAATGTCTCTAAACTGCTGTCCAGGAAAATTCCAGCAGCAAACTTTCAATTTCAAATGTTCATAGATTTTTGTAGAGACAACCTGAGATGCTTATACATATAAAACTGAAAACCTTATTGAATTATCTTTGTTTTGGTATAAGACACGTCCCTTTTGGAGAACGTTTGTTATTTTTAAGCTATTTTACAAATTAGGGTGACGCTTAATTTCTGAACGGAACTTTTTTGTGCTTGGTTAATCAATACCACTTTTATAGTTATTAATCGCTTTGAATATGCTATCCATATTAATATTATTATATCAATATTTATATCATATATTGCTTAGTTGTACATCCCACATTACCATTTTATAGTTTTATAACTTTTCGGATACCCGTTTGCATCCATCGCATTTAAGATACATATAATTGCATCCATAGATCACATTACTACATACTACTGTGATATTAACACTCCATGTTTAATAAATTGCATCCTAATTAATATTGGAACTATAAATGTAACCCTAATCGATAACTGTGTATCCATATCCTTGAAATTATATCTATTTGCATACCATATCACATTATTCCATTTTATTGTTATATTAGTACACATGCTTTTTTCTGTATGCCCATGATTATGCTAGGTTGATTTATAAGCGCCCACATGATATCTTGTACACCCTGATATGACTTGCTACACCTACTACTTGACACGACATGGTACCGTACACACTTGACATGACATGACACCTTTATACATTACCTGGCTTGACCTGATGTACCATGGCCTTACCTGTTACCTGATCTTGTGTCTAATGCCAATAAACCTGACATGTTGTCCTTACGGACCGTTCCTGTTGTCTATCCAGACAAACCTGTACCTGCCTGATCCTGTGTTGGCATTAGCTCTAGATTATTTAATACTTGACTTGAACATATATAACTTGGGGGTATGTGTCACGGCCCGAAAGTACGGAACATGACCGGCACCTAAACTACGAACGTCTCGAGACGTACGTAATCTAAGTAAACCGAAAACCCAGAAATCCAAACCAAGAAAAGTAGTAGAGTGCAGGAAAAACCAACTTAAAGCGAGTTGTTTCAATAGCATAAGCCGAATTATGCGGTTTTTTAAAAACATCTAAAATTTACGGAAAATTTCGGCAGAGTCTCCTTTGTAAATACTGGCCCCCAAACGGGATACAACATGAATAGTATACGAAATCAAGAAAAAGGCATCCCCAAGCGGGAGCTAGCTCTTTGTCAATCGACGGTCACAACCACACAAGCAATATAATATACAACGCCAACGGCGAGGATCAAAACTCAAAAGGAAACTCAAAACCACCAGAAATATAATGAGCGACTCTAAAGTCGAAAGAATAAACAACACTGGTCTCTATCTCAATAAATACATGTTTGGTTGATGGAATTTACTAGATACAACGGAATAATATTATACAAGGTAATATGATGGGTACGATACAAGAAAAACCCACCTACTAGCAAGTCACCCGAATGAAACTGAGCCCGCAAGCCGTTAAAGAAACATGTACGGCAAAACCTGCAAGAAACTGGGGCACAACGGGGGTGAGTTGCCAACTCGTGAATAGAAAAACATCTACGAATAAAAAATTGCATGTATGACGCAATCCTAGGTCATACGATCATAATATATCCTCAAATATATGAATAACACGTAGCCTATAACAAGGCTAGGGTAAATATCTAACCCGAGTGTAATCTCATGTGCCTGTGTCAGTGCCTCAGGTAGCAATATATCATATGAATGAGGTATGAATGCACGGAACAGAATGCATGTACTGACGAAAACTTCTTTCATAAATCAGTGAGATTTCTGTATTTTTAAAGTGAGGTACCATAAATGAAATCAGCATAAAACAGTGCCCAGCATCGACACAAAACAAGTGTCCAAATATCTCGATATCTCTGTATCACAATCTCTGTAGCTCAATATCTGAAAATCAATATCTAGGGTGCCGTCAATCCAGACCGGCCCCTACCATCCATCTCAAGACCACGACGGTATCCTCCGGATATCCGACGCGTCGGTAATATCACCGGTCGGTAGTGCTCCCCTGCCAGGCTCAACGTCAACAACACATTACTCTTGCCCCGGGGTACCGCACCGGGCCCACCATGTACCCGAAACGGTTCATCCATCTCCTCGAATCGGGTCTCGAAATACATCAGCAAACTCATGGTGGACGACTCATACATCATAGGAAAACCGCATTTTTTATTTAAAAAGAAAGAAAGAAGTTTATATATGTTTTGCGGTTTTCCTCCAAATCCATAAAATATCATGGGAATCCGAATCATCAATAGCATGTAAAACCATGAATATAAGCATGAGAGTCCATGAATACGGCATAACAATGAATAACAGTATGCATGAAGTAGCAGTAATAACTACAATGTCTAAACTATTAGTTAACATGTTATGTCAAGCAATAATATTTTCTAAGGTGTACGTGACATGGCAATTACCGATGAAGATGTGTGTGAGCCGGCAAGTAAGTGTACGTGGTACATACGCATCATCGGTAATGGTGCTGGTGTCCTAACAACATGATATCAATAATGGAGTATGAAACATAATATAAGCAAGCGATGCGAAGCGAACCACAATAAGGAGCGGGAGCTGAAAACTAGACGCAACTATAACTAATCTGCATTAATCTAATATAAGTCCTACAAAAGGTGCCTTTTGAAATAACACGAATCATGGGGTTTTGAAAATAGGGGCTACGGTGTTTTTATGAAAAGATACGTCCTTTGAAATATCCGTAGGATCCCTTGACCTATCTTTTAAAATACCCACGACCCGCTAGTTTGAAATAGGTGGGAGCCTAATCTAATCTAACAACTACTCTAAACTATACGGCTGAACTAACAAGCTAAGCTACAGGTAAGGAAACCGCCTAACATCTGAGTCGATACATATACATACCTGTATATATATTAGTCGGTGATCCCGCCTCAATAATATCATATCCGATATCATATCTATAATCAGACATCCCAAGTCAAGAGTGCGGATCAATCATCAAAATATAGCTCGTACGTAAATCCGTCGTACGGCATCCCAAATCTGGGTACGGGTCAATATCACATTCATCATACTATTCATCTGATATCCTCTTTATCAACTATCATGATCGGGGTACTGATCTACGTCTAGTACAATATTGATACCATCTATGTATGCATGCATGTATAAGAATCACTACGTCAAAAAGACCCGCTAAAACATCATGTCGTATCTCAATACGAACCAAAACACGTCACGGATCTTCTGGCCTCAAGCCCAATATCCTCGACTCATCTCAAATCCCAATTACTATCCTCAAATCCAGTATATAAACACATAGTCCCATACCAATGTGTAAATATACACATCAATATATAATCCCATGTACGCACATATGAAAGAAGAATGTATGCAAATATGGGTGTGTGTGTATGTGTGGTGCAACCACTACTCTAGGGCTTCGCAACACTAAACCAATCCAATCACACCAAGGATCCATCTCTATCCTCAATAATCTCAAACAATATATAAACAATATATATATGTGTTCATACGTATTCGTATACATCACCACGAACTGCGGGGGTGCTATACGCCATCCACCCGACTTCTCCCCGTAGATATAAATCTACTCACCTGGTCCTCGCTTGCCGGTGCTGACGCCGCCACGCGCTTGCTTGTCGTCTAGAAGTCCACATGGGGTACCTATATATCATAACGCACCGTATCGTATTAAAATCCGACTCATGACCAAAACGACGCACGAATCCCACATAGGTCAAAACATATGGTTGCTTCACAAATCGACCCAAAAACCCTCGATGTCGGCGTACAAACGCCAAACCATCGAGAAAAATCCAATCACACTCATTTGCACATTCACGAACACTAATTTTAATATAAACTAGGTTAAAACTCACAAAACCCCAATTTCACTTAAAAAGTCATTTTTCCGTAAATCTAGCAAGCACAATTCGCCGTTTTTGTACAAAACATGATGTTTAAATGAATGTAGCGGCCAATATACTTATTATATATCTTAAATAAGTCATAGAAAAAAATTCTGGAATTTAATCTCATTAAATTCCAAAAACCCTAATATTCTAGTTTACAAAATACCCTTTTTAACAATTTCAAAGCAAAAATGCACAACTACAATCTAGCTTAGATTTGCATGATCTAAAGTATTAAACCACACTTAATAAAGTTAATAAAGTCATGAAAAACCAAAACACATTTTTAATCCCAAGTATTTAACCAATTTCAAAAACCTAGTAAGCAAATTAGCAAATTAACACAATTTTTAAACTAACCATTAGCACAAGCTACTAATCTTGTATTAACATGACAAAAAGCCTAAATATAATACACAACCATACACCAATTTTATAAAAGCCTAACTTGCATTCAAATTCCTAACTTGAATTCCAAAACTTGCAACTTAAGCCTAATTAACACTTAAGTAGTTTAGCTTTAAGAAATTTGTAACAAATTAAGCAAAAATGTTTTAGAATTATACCCAAAACATTTGAAGATCCACAAGCATCCATGGCCTCCCAAAATGCTCTCTTTTCACAAAGATCCATGCTATACGGGCTAAGCTAAAATGGGTAGGAGTCGGATTTGGGTTTTGGGATTTTTTTGATGGATTTTGAGGCAATTTTTGATGAAGTCTTGAAGAGAAAAGAGAACGGAAAATGGAGGGGGGGGGGGTGCTGCTGCTGTAGGAGCAGATTTTGGCTGGAATGGGAGGGGGAGAGGAGAGAGAGGGAGGTAGAGAAAGTGGGGGGAGAAGTCAAAGTCAATTCAAGGTCAAAGGTCCACCTCATTTCTCCATTTTCTTTTCTTTTCTTTCCTTTGAAATTCAAGTGGGGAAAAAAATTGGGGGCTGCTGAATTCTTCAAGGGGAGAAGTAAATGGGAGTGTGTGGATGTGGGTACGGGTGTGGGGTGATGAAAAATGATAAATATAATACCCCAAACATCAATTTACGCTAAAAAAAGCCTTTTTTCTTCAATAATTTCTAAACCGTTTTGGCAAATGATTTCGTTCCAAAAACCACATGATAAAATTTTATTTAATGTTTTATGATGCCCAAAATTTGTTTCAACTCATTCCAATTTGTAATTTTCCCTAATTAAATGTATTAGTGACGGCTTAAATAATAATAAAATAATATTTTTTTCAGAAAATTTGAAATTTCACCAGCAGCTCAATAAACACCAAATAATAGCAATTACATAGCTAGAATATGTATATTTAATTTTTATAATAAGATATTTGTATTTTGACTTTTTACAGAAAACCCCCTTATTTTACCGATTTTTTTCGAAATTTCACCGAAACGATTTTCAAAACGTTACAATCTTCCCCCCTTAAAGAAATTCGGTCCCCGAATTTAAATTCAAACTCCCCCAAATACTAAAACATCTAAGAAAACCATCAAGTCGTCGGGGCTCCGAAATTGTAAATACATAAAACAAATCGTAGCGCAGCGCATGCGCTTGAAAAATGAGTATATAACTCAAATCAAAACTCCGTCAAGCATCCCGCAATCATCGGAGTCATGGAGAAGACATCAATGCCAAATCTCTTTAAGTCGCTGTGCAACGCGTATAACACTGCACAGTGGCGGTCGTCTATCATAAGAAAATAACTATATACATATATACCTTTGTTTGAAATGTACGTTCCGCCGTTTTGGAAACAATTTAGAAGGGTCTCCTTGTTTTAAACATTTTGTGTCATATCAGACACGTAGGTAAATACTGAGGCTATAGCTCGCTTTTTGGAAATCCCTTCAATAACTATCAATGCATGCAAAAAAATATATTCAGGTACTGTCCTCTGACTAGTCCTGCTCAGTACGAAAACACATAGCAATATCATAAAAACGTACTGCTCTATACGAAATCAATCCCAAAATATGCACATGAATGCTACGTGCGTCTGGTGCGCATGGAAATCAAAATCCATGAATGTGCCATACATGCGCACAGAAACAACATCTAAGTGCATCGGATGTACACGAAACATCTGTCGTAGGCAACATGTGTGCCTGACAGCAAAATCAGGTGCATCAGACATGCACGAAAAATTCTCAATGTAGTGCCTCTGGTGTGCACCAAAATCACCCTTCAAAACATGCGCCCAACATGCGCGAAAATCCAAATCAGGTGCATCCATCGTGCACGAAATCATGAAATCCAATATCAAGCGCCGAACGTGCGCAAAATCGATCAGGTGCACAAGGTGCACAAAACAAATATCGAGTATCACAATCGAAATCGAAGTCCAGTGCATCTAAGTGCACAAAAGGCGTATCACTGCACTGCAAGCATATAATAACTATACAGAGTGCAGGAACCAATTCGTGTGCGTGCATACGCACAAAATCAACTCAAATGTCTAAAACCGTAAAATCACAAACATGTGAAACCCAAGCACGAAAACGATATCAAGTGCAACACTGTGCAAAGATCGTAAATCCTCAATCATCAAAATCAAATCATTCGAATCAATCACCCAAAACATCGAAATCAATAATGGCGGAATAGTACCGCTCAAGCGCATCCTCTAAGAAACTCGGGCCAACTGTCGCGGTCACTAGTGGGGCGTCTCGTCGATGATCATGAACTCTGGCCTGCTGGTGTGCGTAACAATGACCACTTCTGGGTCAAGGTCTTCACTGTGAATTACCAATCTCTCGGTCCATCGGCTCATCGGCCCTGTCAGGTGTGCTAACGGGGATGATCCCGTTCTTGCACGTCTCTTGTCATCTCCCGGTCAATCATCGCGACCACTCGTAAGACAGCATATCACTGGCGTCGGCCTCTGGCTCTCTGAATGTACGTGACCCATCTGATCCTGGGTGTAAGTATCATTGCAGCAGTGTCCTGGAAGGAATCCTGCTCACGGTCTCTTCCATGTCTCGTCTCTGCCAACTGTCCGGAAGTCATCGTCCTTTCCTATATCTGCATCTTGCTCTGGAACGACTGCATACTCATCGCGACTCCTTCTGGAAGGTAAATCCAAGTACCATGCCTCGGCATGCGCATCGCATCTCTGATGTCGGCGGAGTGGAACGTCATCTCATCTAGATCTGGTACGAACCTCTTACTCCCCTTTTCTCTAATGTCATCTGCTTTGGACTCGTCTCGTCGCGGCTGCATGGACTGAGCTCCAACGGCTATCCTCGTATCGGGAGTTTCCCAAGAAATGCATCTCACCACCTAGCATCCGAATTAAGTCGAGCCATCCGATCGAGTCGTCAAAACCTCATAATCCCCCAAGAGCTCAACATCTTGGGCACAGTTTAATAGTATCGAGTACATACCACAGCATCGGTGGTCCAGCCGTAGAAGGGCAAACCCAAGCCTCACTAATGGCGCCGTAGAACTGCCACAAACCCGAAGGTTCAAAGGCTTTCACACGGTCATTAAGTCGAGTTAGGGTTTCATTCTTCTAGAGGGACCATAGAATTGCCTGCATGTCTTTCCGACTACTTTAAACTTGGAATAATAGGTTTCTGAAATTCGATCGTCTCTGTCGACTCCCAACGTCTCCGCGTGAAGTCGTCTCCAGCTGGAATCAATCTATCTGATGACCTCGCATCGGGGTAGGCGAACGATCCACATATCCTAGTCATTCATCCTCGATGACTAGCGACCTTCTATCAACTCTTAGTACAACTCATTCTGCACTAACTCCAGCATCTGGGGCAGTATCTCGTCGTTCGCAGTAATAACTGGCTCGCTCGTCTGCACGCTGAACGGTGCCTCAATCATCAGGAGTAAGCAATACTTCAATGGTCATCAAAATCTGGCTGGCCTCTATCAGTGTCTCAATCCTCTAGTGCAAATCGGCACGTCCGAGTAATCTCATACAGCAATCCACCCAACGCTCGTGGCGCGAAGACACAATGAAAAGACACATCTCTGCAATCGTGTGTCGCCGGAATCATGCCCTGGTCAGTCCTCGTTCTTGACGAGGTCATGCTGACCGCAACTCTAGCCGTAGCTCTCCCTGCCCGTAATCGTGGCAGCAAAACCATAACTGGTATTGATGAGGCTAGATCAGGAAGGAATATAATACTGAACAAGCAAATGTACATCCTAAGGCTTCATAAGTGGAGTGGCGTGTCGTAAATATGCCGCGGAACATACCAACGGTACGTCACTCTACTTTAGTCACCTATTCCATCAACCAAGGGTCATCCTACGCTCCGAAGGTTAAAACCTAACGCTCTGATACCAACTTTGTCACGGCCCGAAAGTACGGAACATGACCGGCACCTAAACTACGAACGTCTCGAGACGTACGTAATCTAAGTAAACCGAAAACCCAGAAATCCAAACCAAGAAAAGTAGTAGAGTGCAGGAAAAACCAACTTAAAGCAAGTTGTTTCAATAGCATAAGCCGAATTATGCGGTTTTTTAAAAACATCAAAAATTTACGGAAAATTTCGGCAGAGTCTCCTTTGTAAATACTGGCCCCCAAACGGGATACAACATGAATAGTATACGAAATCAAGAAAAAGGCATCCCCAAGCGGGAGCTAGCTCTTCGTCAATCGACGGTCACAACCACACAAGCAATATAATATACAACGCCAACGGCGAGGATCAAAACTCAAAAGGAAACTCAAAACCACCAGAAATATAACGAGCGACTCTAAGGTCGAAAGAATAAACAACACTGGTCTCTATCTCAATAAATACATGTTTGATTGATGGAATTTACTAGATACAACGGAATAATATTATACAAGGTAATATGATGGGTACGATACAAGAAAAACCCACCTACTAGCAAGTCACCCGGATGAAACTGAGCCCGCAAGCCGTTAAAGAAACATGTACGGCAAAACCTGCAAGAAACTGGGGCACAACGGGGGTGAGTTGCCAACTCGTGAATAGAAAAACATCTACGAATAAAAAATTGCATGTATGACGCAATCCTAGGTCATACGATCATAATATATCCTCAAATATATGAATAACACGTAGCCTATAACAAGGCTAGGGTAAATATCTAACCCGAGTGTAATCTCATGTGCCTGTGTCAGTGCCTCAGGTAGCAATATATCATATGAATGAGGTATGAATGCACGGAACAGAATGCATGTACTGACGAAAACTTCTTTCATAAATCAGTGAGATTTCTGTATTTTTAAAGTGAGGTACCATAAATGAAATCAGCATAAAACAGTGCCCAGCATCGACACAAAACAAGTGTCCAAATATCTCGATATCTCTGTATCACAATCTCTGTAGCTCAATATCTGAAAATCAATATCTAGGGTGCCGTCAATCCAGACCGGCCCATACCATCCATCTTAAGACCACGACGGTATCCTCCGGATATCCGACGCGTCGGTAATATCACCGGTCGGTAGTGCTCCCCTGCCAGGCTCAACGTCAACAACACATTACTCTTGCCCCGGGGTACCGCACCGGGCCCACCATGTACCCGAAACGGTTCATCCATCTCCTCGAATCGGGTCTCGAAATACATCAGCAAACTCATGGTGGACGACTCATACATCATAGGAAAACCGCATTTTTTATTTAAAAAGAAAGAAAGAAGTTTATATATGTTTTGCGGTTTTCCTCCAAATCCATAAAATATCATGGGAATCCGAATCATCAATAGCATGTAAAACCATGAATATAAGCATGAGAGTCCATGAATACGGCATAACAATGAATAACAGTATGCATGAAGTAGCAGGTAATAACTACAATGTCTAAACTATTAGTTAACATGCTATGTCAAGCAATAATATTTTCTAAGGTGTACGTGACATGGCAATTACCGATGAAGATGTGTGTGAGCCGGCAAGTAAGTGTACGTGGTACATACGCATCATCGGTAATGGTGCTGGTGTCCTAACAGCATGATATCAATAATGGAGTATGAAACATAATATAAGCATGCGATGCGAAGCGAACCACAATAAGGAGCGGGAGCTGAAAACTAGACGCAACTATAACTAATCTGCATTAATCTAATATAAGTCCTACAAAAGGTGCCTTTTGAAATAACACGAATCATGGGGTTTTGAAAATAGGGGCTACGGTGTTTTTATGAAAAGATACGTCCTTTGAAATATCCGTAGGATCCATTGACCTGTCTTTTAAAATACCTACGACCCGCTAGTTTGAAATAGGTGGGAGCCTAATCTAATCTAACAACTACTCTAAACTATACGGCTGAACTAACAAGCTAAACTACAGGTAAGGAAACCGCCTATCATCTGAGTCGATACATATACATACCTGTATATATATTAGTCGGTGATCCCGCCTCAATAATATCATATCCGATATCATATCTATAATCAGACATCCCAAGTCAAGAGTGCGGATCAATCATCAAAATATAGCTCGTACGTAAATCCGTCGTACGGCATCCCAAATCTGGGTACGGGTCAATATCACATTCATCATACTATTCATCTGATATCCTCTTTATCAAATATCATGATCGGGGTACTGATCTACGTCTAGTACAATATTGATACCATCTATGTATGCATGCATGTATAAGAATCACTACGTCAAAAAGACCCGCTAAAACATCATGTCGTATCTCAATACGAACCAAAACACGTCACGGATCTTCTGGCCTCAAGCCCAATATCCTCGACTCATCTCAAATCCCAATTACTATCCTCAAATCCAGTATATAAACACATAGTCCCATACCCATGTGTAAATATACACATCAATATATAATCCCATGTACGCACATATGAAAGAAGAATGTATGCAAATATGGGTGTGTGTGTATGTGTGGTGCAACCACTACTCTAGGGTTTCACAACACTAAACCAATCCAATCACACCAAGGATCCATCTCTATCCTCAATAATCTCAAACAATATATAAACAATATATATATGTGTGCATACGTATTCGTATACATCACCACGAACTGCGGGGGTGCTATATGCCATCCATCCGACTTCTCCCCGTAGATATAAATCTACTCACCTGGTCCTCGCTTGCCGGTGCCGACGCCGCCACGCGCTTGCTTGTCGTCTCGAAGTCCACATGGGGTACCTACATATCATAACGCACCGTATCGCATTAAAATCCGACTCATGACCAAAACGACGCACGAATCCCACATAGGTCAAAACCTATGGTTGCTTCACAAATCGACCCAAAAACCCTCGATGTCGGCGTACAAACGCCAAACCATCGAGAAAAATCCAATCACACTCATTTACACATTCACGAACACTAATTTTAATATAAATTAGGTTAAAACTCACAAAAACCCTAATTTCACTTAAAAAGTCATTTTTCCGTAAATCTAGCAAGCACAATTCGCCGTTTTTGTACAAAATATGATGTTTAAATGAATGTAGCGGCCAATATACTTATTATATATCTTAAATAAGTCATAGAAACAAATTCCGGAATTTAATCTCATTAAATTCCAAAAACCCTAATATTCTAGTTTACAAAATACCCTTTTTAACAATTTCAAAGCAAAAATGCACAACTACAATCTAGCTTAGATTTGCATGATCTAAAGCATTAAAACACACTTAATAAAGTTAATAAAGTCATGAAAAACCAAAACACATTTTTAATCCCAAGTATTTAACCAATTTCAAAAACCTAGTAAGCAAATTAGCAAATTAACACAATTTTTAAACTAACCATTAGCACAAGCTACTAATTTTGTATTAACATGACAAAAAGCCTAAATATAACACACAACCATACACCAATTTTATAAAACCCTAACTTGCATTCAAATTCCTAACTTGAATTCCAAAACTTGCAACTTAAGCCTAATTAACACTTAAGTAGTTTAGCTTTAAGAAATTTGTAACAAATTAAGCAAAAATATTTTAGAATTATACCCAAAACATTTGAAGATCCACAAGCATCCATGGCCTCCCAAAATGCTCTCTTTTCACAAAGATCCATGCTATACGGGCTAAGCTAAAATGGGTAGGAGTCGGATTTGGGTTTTGGGATTTTTTTGATGGATTTTGAGGCAATTTTTGATGAAGTCTTGAAGAGAAAAGAGAAGGGAAAATGGAGGGGGGGCTGTTGCTGTAGGAGCAGATTTTGGCTGGAATGGGAGGGGGAGAGGAGAGAGAGGGAGGTAGAGAAAGTGGGGGGAGAAGTCAAAGTCAATTCAAGATCAAAGGTCCACCTCATTTCTCCATTTTCTTTTCTTTTCTTTCTTTTCTATCCTTTGAAATTCAAGTGGGGAAAAAAATGGGGGCTGATGAATTCTTCAAGGGGAGAAGTAAATGGGAGTGTGTGGATGTGGGTACGGGTGTGGGGTGATGAAAAATGATAAATATAATACCCCAAACATCAATTTACGCTAAAAAAAGCCTTTTTTCTTCAATAATTTCTAAACCGTTTTGGCAAATGATTTCGTTCCAAAAACCACATGATAAAATTTTATTTAATGTTTTATGATGCCCAAAATTTGTTTCAACTCATTCCAATTTGTAATTTTCCCTAATTAAATGTATTAGTGACGGCTTAAAAAATAATAAAATAATATTTTTTTCAGAAAATTTGAAATTTCACCAGCAGCTCAATAAACACCAAATAATAGCAATTACATAGCTAGAATATGTATATTTAATTTTTATAATAAGATATTTGTATTTTGACTTTTTACAGAAAACCCCCTTATTTTACCGATTTTTTTCGAAATTTCACCGAAACGATTTTCAAAACTTTACAGTATGGGAAAATCAGTATTGTAACCGAACGTAACTCAAAGGGCCATCCCATTGTTTGCCGTTTTTCTGGGCGTTACGGAATACCCATTGTTTGCCGTTTTTCTGGGCGTTACGGAATAATCACCGATAGGTTACGATGAGGATTACACTACTTGGTTTCGAAGACTTTAGAATAGATAACCACATAGCATAGTTTAGTTATCTCTGCACGTCACTTATAGTGACACATTCACTGTTATATATTCTCATTATATTCTTGCTCATACTTATACTTGCATGTCTTACTACCCCTGTTTATATTATTGCTTGATGTTATGACGCGCTGACGTCTGGGTTTTGCATGGCCCAGATTCCTCTACCTTTGTTGCAGACTGATCAGGAGTTTTGCCGCTGTTAGACCGAGCGGTAAGGATCCTGTTGGTATCCAGTTTTACTTTCCAGGTGTTTCATTTATTGTATTCTTTTGCTTCCGCATATTATTATTTCTTGACTCATTCATTCTGGCTCATGGACATGTACTAGATAGTTAGTTTACTTTCCTGTTCTTGATATCTCTACAGCCGTAATGTGACTGTGGAAGGATTTTTCCTATCCACAGGTAGCATGGTTGGCTATGTCACGTGCCCATCTTAGCGTACTCTGGGAAGCGGGGCGTGACATGGTTCTTTTGGTATCAGGGACATAGGATATAGGTTAATCGAGTTTGATTCTTTTGTAGTTGGGTATTGGACCCAATACACGAATCAGAATACTCGTGATTAGGAACATGTCCTGCCACCTTGTTATCGTAATTCTTGAATCATATCCTTCTTTTATCCTTCGCCTTGACGATATGCAAACCACTTGCATCTCGACTTGAAACCTTTTTGGTTCACCATTGTTTCTCCCTGTTCCTTGATTCTGATACTAGGATTTGGGCGACTTGAGTGGAGTTATGTAATTGTACCCATGAACTGCAGCATGGTTACAATGTGGTACTCTATTTAAGTAACTTGGAGTCCTAGTCTTGATTCACTTCCTTGTTTCATGGTCGTTATATTACCTTGCTTCTCTTGCTTTCTAGTTCATGTTTTATCGCAATCTTGAATTCTGTTTACCGTGCTTATCTTCTTCAGTGTTTGGCTTCAGGTGAAATTGTTTCAGGTATCCTACTTGATCATGTCTTCCCCGCATTAGAATTATTCAATTCTGGTGCATCCCTTTGTTTGTTGTTGTCTTGGGAATGAATTTTCTCGGCAATTTCCATGCTCATATTGATTGTAAGGAAAGCAAGGTGATTTTCCAGATTCCCGGACATCCGGAGTTTGTTTTGCTGGAGGAAGCGGTTCTGTCGGGCCAGTCGAGTTTAGGGCTAGGCCGACAAACAATGTTCTTTCGTCGATGGAAGTTGGTAAGGAAGAAGCAACGGCTATAGTTCGAGAATTCATGGACGTGTTCGAGGACATCTCGGGTTTACCACAAAACGAGATGTGGAGTTTATGATTAATCTTGTTCCTGGTGCAGCGCCAATCTCAAAGGCGTATTACCCGATGGCACCAATGGAGTTGGAAGAAGTATAGAAGTTGGTTGCTGAATTACTTGAGAAGGGTTGGATTCGCAACGGTAACTCATCTTGGGGAGCTCCAGTGCTTCTAGCAAAGAAGTTGATGTCATAAGTAGAATGTGCATCGATTATCGAGAATTAAATCGGGTGACTATTAAGAACAAGTACCCGATCCCTCGCATTGGTGAATTATTTGAGCAGCTTAGTGGCGCGGGGGTATTCTCGAAGCTGGATTTGCGATCCAGATATCATCAGGTCCGAGTTAAATCAGAAGATATTTGCATGACTGCGTTCCGAACTTGGTATGGACATTACAAGTATTTAGTGATGCCATTCGGAGTCACGAATGCACCGGCGATATTTATGGACTTGATGAACCGAATCTTTCGCCGATCTTGGACCAGTTTATAGTGGTGTTCATCGATGAT
This sequence comes from Agapanthus africanus, assembly GCA_030015575.1. Taxonomy (NCBI): domain Eukaryota; kingdom Viridiplantae; phylum Streptophyta; class Magnoliopsida; order Asparagales; family Amaryllidaceae; genus Agapanthus; species Agapanthus africanus. The sequence goes on along the minus strand of JASDDO010000031.1, from coordinate 312,541,669 downwards.
ATTCTGGTCTACTCGAGGAGCATTGAAGAGCATGCATAACACTTGAAGATCACACTGCAGACATTGAGGCAAGAAAGATTATATGCAAAGATGAGCCAGTGCAAGTTTTGGCTTGAAGAAGTGAAGTTTTGGGGCACGTCGTATCCGGAGATGGAATCGCCGTTGGCCCCGAAAGATTGCAGCAGTTCGAGATTGGCCGATTCCGAAGAACGTTGCCGAGATCAGAAGCTTTCTTGGACTTGCCGGGTATTACAGAAGGTTCGTGGAGAATTTTGCTCGTTTGGCTAAGCCTCTGACCAAGCTTACGTGCAAGGAATTACCATTGGTATGGACGGATAAGTGTGCGTCAGCCTTTAAGGCGTTGAGGCAAGGATGGATAACCGTTCTTATTTTAACCGTATCAGACGGTTCCGGAGAATTGGTGTTTCATAGCGACGTATCTGAAAAAAAAGGATTTGGATGTGTTTGATGCAGCATGGGAAGGTTATAGCCTACGTATCGAGACAGTTGAAGACCCATGAGAAGAATTACCCAATTCATGATTTGGAGCTAACAGCTGTGATTTTCGCTTTAAAGATTTGGAGACACTAATTATTGGGCGAAAGGGTCGAAGTTTTCACTGATCACAAAACCTTGAAGTATGTGTTCACGCAGAAGGAGCATAATATGAGGCAGCGTAGATAGTTGAAGCTGACGGCTGACTACGATCTCGATCTTAAGTACCATCCGGGGAAAGTTAATGTTGTACCGGATACGCTTAGTCGGTTGCCAGCAATTCAGACGTTGACTACTCAGAAGGAACTTATTGAAGACTTTCGAAGATTTGACTTGGAGATTGTGCTACCGCATTCGTCGGGACAGTTGATGCAGCTGCAAGTACAGTCGTCGTTGATCGAGAATATTACAGCAGCGCAGTTACAGGACCCTAGATTGCAGAAGTTTCGAGAACGGGTTGAAGCTGAACTTCGAACGGACTCATTGGTTCATGAAGAGGGTTCGTTACGATATGGTAGTCATTGTGTGTGCCAAAGGGAGACATCCGTGAAGAAGTTATGAAGGAGGCGCACAGTTCCGCATATTCCGTACATCCAGGAGGCACAAAGATGTACCGAGATCTACGGCAGTATTTCTGGTGGGAAGGCATGAAGCGGGAGATTGCCCGCTTTGTGGAAAAGTGCTTGGTGTGTCAGCAAGTTAAGGCTAGACATCAAAGGGTTGCTGGTTTATTGCAACCACTTCCGATCAGTGGAAGTGGGAACATATAACCATGGATTTCGTGACAGCTCTACCGCGGAGTCCAAAAGGCAACAATGCAGTTTGGGTTATTGTTGATCGATTGACCAAGGCAGCTCATTTCATACCATTTCGAGTTGGTCAGTCAACGGAAGCGTTGGCAGAACGGTACATGCAGGAGATTGTGAGATTGCATGGAGTACCTGTGAGCATCGTGTCCGACCATGACACCCAATTCTTATCACACTTCTGGAGGAGCTTACAGGATAGTTTGGGGACTCAATGGAAGTTTAGCACAGCTTATCATCCTCAAACAGATGGCCAGTCGGAAAGAACGATCCAAACTCTTGAAGACATGTTGGGAGCTTGCATGTTAGACTTCAAGGGTTCATGGGAGGATCATCTACACTTGGTGGAGTTTCGTACAACAACAGCTTTCAGGCGACTATTCAGATGGCTCCATTCGAAGCATTATATGGTCGCAGGTGTCGTTCACATGTTTGTTGGGACGATGTTGGAGAACGAAGATTGTTCGGACCGGATTTGATCGTGTAGACCTTTGAGAAGGTTAATACTATCCGGAATCATATAAAAGCAACACAAGACCGACAGAAGAGTTGGGCAGATACATCGAGAAGACCTCTAGAGTTCGACGTTGGTGATTTGGTATTCTTGAAGATATCACCGACTAGAGGGGTGATTCGTTTCGGAAGTTGAGGAAAGCTTAGTCCTCGACTCGTTGGACCTTTGAGATTTTGGAGCGTATTGGAGAGGTGACGTATCGTTTGGCGTTACCGTAATCCTTGGCGAATGTTCATGACATGTTTCACGTATCTCAACTCCGTAGGTATGTTCGAGATGAAACATATGTGTTGGATCAATCGGAGCTAACCGTACATGAAGATTGGACTTTTGAGGAACGACCGATGTCGATTGTGGATCGAAGGGAAAATGTTCTTAAGAACAAGGTTATCCCTCTCGTACTTGTTTCTTGGGGAAATCGCTCGCATGGAGAATCAACTTGGGAACGAGAAGATGAAATCCGACAGAAGTTTCCACATCTATTCTTGTAATTTATTGATTGTTTATCCTTTCTTGTTCTTGGAATTTCGAGGACGAAATTCTTTTGTAGTTGGGTATAATGTAACATCCTAGTTCATTTATACCAATTCAAGTTCTCGTATTTCCTTAATTGTGGTATTTTCCTAATTTATCGTGTTTTGGGTGCGAATAGTATTTTACATTTTACATTGCATTCGACTCGACCTGCTTGCTTGAACCTATTTGATTCATATTTATAGATTACCCTGAGTTGTTATATAGACACGTGCATTTCATGTATACTGCATACTGGCATTTTACCTGGCATTGCATATTTTACCATATAACATTTTAGGTCATGTAAAATAATTTAAAATTGCATTTCATAGCCTGCATGATACTCCTAACCCCGTGGTAGCATCCGCGCATCTTGTTCTCGTCCCGTTCAGTGAAACGAACGTGTTTGGATGGCTACGCGCATGTACGCGCATCCGTTCTTGGGGGTATGCATTTTCGTTACCTGAGCATTCATTTTGAATTTTGAAAGTCGCACATATTTTTCATATTTTAAATCTGAATTTTTAGACCCGACCCGGGCGCGTTTTGAAATATTTTTGTATCCCGCCAAAATTCAATTTATTTAATTTTAAAATTTAGTTTAAATATTTTCATATGATTTCTTTAACAAATTGAAACCTCTTATCTAAAATTTTAAATCTAAAAATCTTTTAAAATTTTAAATCTAATTTCCTAACAAACTAACAACTCCTTTCTCTCTCTCTCTCTCCTCTGCATATATATATTTATATATATTTTATTTTTCTTTCCTTATTTAATACACAAGCTCTTCTTCTTACTTCTTTTTCTTCTTTCTTCTTTCTTTTTCTTGATCTTGTTTCTTGATTCCGGTGATCACTGCCGGAGCCGTGCTCGTCGCTGACGATCCGAGTGATCCAGTGAACGTACCTGACTTGCGTGATCACCCTCGTGCATTGTTTGGAACCGTTCCGTGTACCGTGTGCGCGTCGCGACATTTCGCCGACGAAGGACGTTCCGTACACATCCGTTCTTGTTCCGTCTAGGCAAGTTAATCTTGCTACATTCTATATAATTCATTTTATACCTATTTAAATAAATACCATACCTATAGTTTAAATCTAGTGCCCCATGTTTAATTTTATAACGTTTCGATGTTCCGTTTGCATCCGTTTATATCATATTAAATCTAGATCATGAAAACTTATCTTGTGACATACTAGATTACATTATACTGCATCCATATCATTTAAAATATATATCGTCGTAATATTTCTTATTATTATCTTTAGTTAGTTTATAATGTGCATTTTATAATGTTATACATTTGAAAATATTATAGTTTATATAAGAAACGTCGTTGAAAAAGCGGATACGACAAATCTGAAATTTACTGTACACCTTACCTTATAAAATTCATTATAAATCATAGAAAAATCATTAGTATACGTTCTTTAGTTCGTTACGAATCTAACTCAGAATATTATAACTCTATGAAATATATACTTGCAAAATAAATTGTTTAAATAACGTAAAATGCAAATTAAAATGTCTCTAAACTGCTGTCCAGGGAAATTCCAGCAGCAAACTTTCAACTTCAAATGTTCATAGATTTTTGTAGGGACAACCAGAGATACTTATACTTATAAAACTGAAAACCTTATTGAATTATCTTTGTTTTGGTATAAGACACGTCCCTTTTGGAGAACGTTTGTTATTTTTAAGCTATTTTACAAATTAGGGTGACGTTGAATTTCTGAACGGAACTTTCTTGTGCTTGGTTAATCAATACCACTTTTATAGTTATTAATCGCTTTGAATATGCTATCCATATTAATATTATTATATCAATATTTATATCACATATTGCTTAGTTGTACATCCCACATTACCATTTTATAGTTTTATAACTTTTCGGATACCCGTTTGCATCCATCGCATTTAAGATACATATAATTGCATCCATAGATCACATTACTACATACTACTGTGATATTAACACTCCATGTTTAATAAATTGCATCCTAATTAATATTGGAACTATAAATGTAACCCTAATCGATAACTGTGCATCCATATCCTTGAAATTATATCTATTTGCATACCATATCACATTATTCCATTTTATTGTTATATTAGTACACATGCTTTTTTCTGTATGCCCATGATTATGCTAGGTTGATTTATAAGCACCCACATGATATCTTATACACCCTGACATGACTTGCTACACCTACTACTTGACACGACATGGTACCGTACACACTTGACATGACATGACACCTTTATACATTACCTGCCTTGACCTGATGTACCATGGCCTTACCTGTTACCTGATCTTGTGTCTAATGCCAACAAACCTGACCTGTTGTCCTTACGGACCGTTCCTGTTGTCTATCCAGACAAACCTGTACCTGCCTGATCCCGTGTTGGCATTAGCTCTAGATTATTTAATACTTGACTTGAACATATATAACTTGGGGGTATGGGGAAATCAGTATTGTAACCGAACGTAACTCAAAGGGCTATCCCATTGTTTGCCGTTTTTCCGGGCGTTATGGAATACCCATTGTTTGCCGTTTTTCCGGGCATTACGGAATACCCATTGTTTGCCGTTTTTACGGGCGTTATGGAATACCCATTGTTTTCCGTTTTTCCGGGCGTTACGGAATAATCACCGATGGGTTACGATGAGGATTACACTACTTGGTTTCGAAGACTTTAGAATAGATAACCACGTAGCATAGTTTAGTTATCTCTGCACGTCACTTATACTGACACATTCACTGTTATATAATCTCATTATATTCTTGCTCATACTCATACCTGCATGTCTTACTACCCCTGTTTATATTATTGCTTGATGTTATGACGCGCTGACGTCTGGGTTTTGCATGGCCCAGATTCCTCTACCTTTGTTGCAGACTGATCAGGAGTTTTGACGCTGTTAGACTGAGCGGTAAGGATCCTGTTGGTATCCAGTTTTACTTTCCAGGTGTTTCATTTATTGTATTCTTTTGCTTCCGCATATTATTATTTCTTGACTCATTCATTCTGGCTCATGGAAATGTACTAGATAGTTAGTTTACTTTCCTGTTCTTGATATCTCTACAGCCGTAATGTGACTGTGGTAGGATTTTTCCTATCCACAGGTAGCATGGTTGGCTATGTCACGTGCCCATCTTAGCGTACTCAGGGAAGCGGGGCGTGACAGATAGTATTTGGACCTGGCGGTTATCCGGAGGATACCGACCGGAGTCATGAGATAGATATATGCCGATCCGTACTGCCGGAGCCCGCGGGCTGATCCCGCAGATGATACGGAGCCTGAGATAAATGAGGATTTACGTGTCGATGCTGGACACGGGTTTCATGATGTTTTGAGTGTCGATGTTGGACACTCAGGTTCCTTGTTTTTGATGCGTCGCGAGGGACACACGTTGATTTATATCCTCATACCTTCATGCATATGCTTTAATGACATTTACTTGCATGATGTTGTTGTGTCATTGGTTGACACGTGGACGAGATCCACATGCATACATACATTGATTATATGGTGGACGAGATCCACATGCATTCATGCATTGTTTATGGTTGGATGATATCCCCATACTTATAGACTTGAGTATATAGTTGGCACCTATCCTGATACGGCCACCCTAGATATCATAGTATTATCTTCATGATATATTTGACACCGATTTCTTGTTGATTACATCGACCATACCTCATATTTTTAATATGTTGCTATCTGAGGCACTGACACGAGCACTTGGTATTACACTTATGAATAGATGTTTACCCTTGCCACCTTATCATGCTTCAGACCTTATCATATTGAGGATATATATTACTGATCGTATTGACCTAGGATTGAGTCATGCATACGATTTCTGCTCTGTGATGTTTTCTACTCGCGAGTTGTTAACTCACCCCCGTTGTGCCACAGTTTCTTGCAGGTTTTGTCGTGCGGGTTCGTTGCAGCTTTGCTGGCACACTGTCCTTTTTCGGGTGATTGCTTTGGTAGGTGGGTTCACTCGCATCGTGACCACCCTTGTATTTATTTTTTAATCAGTTGTATCTAATAACTCCATCAACCAGACTTGTATATTATTTCAGACTTAGAAAACCAGTTGTTATTATTCCGACCTTAGAGTCACGCGTTGTATTATTATGGTTTTCTTGATGATTTTGAGTTTCCTTTGAGTTTTGATCCTCGCCCTTCGGCGTTGTATATTTTATTGCTTGCATGGTCATGACCGTCAATTGACGAAGAGAGATTTTAAAAAGATGAGAGATTTTAAAAATACATACTTCGGCTTATGTTATTAAAACCACTTGCTTTTAAATAAGTTTTCTTCACTTCTTCTTTAAAATGGTTTAGATTTCTGGGATTTTTGGCTTACTTGAATTAGATGGGGTCTTATAGACTTCATATGATTCAAGTGCCAGTCACGTGCTATTTCGGGTCGTGACAGCTGTGCTGAGAACGCAGATGTCCAGAAAGCGAGGAAAAATTATATAAGAGTACCAGCCACCGTACAGTTCGGCATGGGCGAGATCGGAAGAGACCCTGAGCAGGTTCCTTCTAGGACACTGCTGTGATAAGATTTGCACCGAGGATCAGTGGTCTCATGTGTATTCAGAGGGCCAGAGGCCGACGCCAGTGACGTGCTGCTTTACGAGTGGTCATGCAAATTGGCCGAGAGATGACCAGAGGGGTGCCAGAGCGGAATCGTTTCCGTTAGTACACCTGACCGGGCCGATGAGACGATGGATTGCTGCAACATTTCAGAAAATATAAAATATTATTTTTGGAATTTAATATTAAAATAATATTTTTCCCGAAAACTACCGATTTGCGAAATTGGGGTTTTCGAAAAAGGGTATAAATATATACCAATAATTGTGAAATATTGGGAATTAAAATGATTTATTCATTTAAATATATATATTTAAAAGATTTGGCATTTTTAAGATTTATTATATGCAGTTTATATGAAAACCCGATTAGTGCACTGCTAATCGCGATTAGGCCAAATCCGTATTTTTACAGTTTTTCATGGCTAGTGCACCATGTCGTGTTTCATTTGGTTACATGTTGTTACATTCGTATTGTTTTATGGGTATTATGCGTTTTGGTTTTAAAAGAGAAAAGAAAAGAAAAGAGGAATGGCAAAAAGGGTAATTAGTGAGAGAGTGGGTGAGAATAAGTGAGGGGAGAGGGAGGGGCTGCCACATTCATCTCCCTCAATCATTTTTACATCATTTTCTTCTCCTCCTTCAACCTCATCTCCCTACACCTTCACCCCAAGAAATCATCTCCAAATATCCATAAAAAACCTAAACCCCTTTCATTAAAAGTGATCCCCTCTTCACCCTCTACACAATGGACCAAGCAAAGTAGGATTTTGACAACATTGGGGAGCTAGGGTTTTTCTTGGGTTGCCCAAGTGAGGTATAAATTCTTTCATCTAGTTTAATTTAAAGTCTAATAGCACCTTATAGTAGTTTAGAGCTAAATTGGTTTTGATTAGTGAGGTTAGAAATTTTCTAGAGAAGGATTAGGGTTGGAATTGAATCTTAGGGTATAATTGAGGTTAGTAGTGACCTTAAACCCCCTTCAAGATACCATATTGGACCCAAAACCTGAGACTTAACACCAATTTAAAACTTCGAAATTCTTCCGATACGGGAAATTGTGGAAATTGTGGTAGTATATTGGAATCTGGAGTGACTCGGGGACCTGGAAAATTATTTAGCGAAGACTGAGAGTTGTGCAGGCACCTAGGAAGCTACCACAGAGACCTGAGCCCCAACCCACAAGCTAAGGCCATAAATTGATTCGTTCTGGCCGCAATTTGCGGCCAGAGTAGGGGCAACTGGTCATTTTTTGTTCTGTGGCTCCTTTATCCCTAAAATAGACCCTCCATATATGCAGAATTGGCTAATTTGACTTAGGGTAAAATCTGGAGCATGTTTTCTAAGTTTCTGAATTTGTTTTGCGAATTTCTATGAATTTGGTTTTGGTATTTGATATTGTGTTTCCGTCGTGTGGCGTTTGAACACCAACGACTAGGGTTTTGGTCGTGTTTTGCACGCGAGGCTATAGGTTTTGATCTATAGGCGAAACATGTGCTGTTTTGGTTTTCCGACTTGGTTTTAATACGCGTTTGTGATTGTGTATTGGTTGTAGGTACCCCACGTAGACTTCGAGACGACGAGGATGAGTGTGGCGTCATCGACTCCAGCAAGCGAAGCTCAAGGTGAGTAGATTATATCTACGGGGGAAGTCGGGTGGATGGCATATAGCACCCCCGCAAAGTTGTAAGAATTGATGTGATGTAATATAGATATACATTTATATGTTGTTGAGAGATATGAACACTTAGCAAGAGGAGCTTTAGGAGATCATGGTTTTAGTGTTAGCGAGATTTGAAGAAAAGGACTTTAGTGGATTTTTTAGTCACGAAACCCTAGAGTAAAGATTTGCATACACGCACATACACATACTCGCATACATTTACTTCCTTGTGCGTATTGGGGGCATATATATATTGGTATTCTTATGCTTGGATGATGAGGATGTTATATGATACTTGGGAATGAGTCGATATGATCGGGTATGATGCCGTGAGATATTTAATGTGTGACCGAGATATGTCATGATGTTATAGCGGATCGTTGGACGACGATACCATGTGGATGATGAAATATATATGATAGTTGACATGTGATCGAGATATGAGATAAGATATGTTAAGATATTTTTAATGGATCGCTTGGGCGATGTATACTTCTATATGATGATATGTGTTGATGACATCGGATTGTATGAGGCTGTAGATCAATAACCAGATCATGATTATTGTTGATGATATTAGTAGTGTACTAGATTTAGATCAGTACCCCTGCTCACGATATGTGATGATGTGGATACCAGATGAATAATGAGATAAAATGTGATATTTGAACCGTACCCAGATTTGGGATGCCGTACGATAGATTTACCGTACGAGATATAGTTATGAGGATAGATCCGCACTCTTGACTCGAGGATGTCATATTATTTATTGTATCGTACGGGATACTATTGAGGCGAGATCACCGACTACTGGATATATATATATAGATCGACTCAGACTTAGGTGGATTCCCTTACCCTTTTGACTGGGCTCGAGTCATACTCATTTTCAAAAGTGGAGAATCATGAGTATTTAATTACCAAATTGTATGACTCGTATATTGGGTAGGTATATTTTTCAATGTTGTTGTTACTACATCGCCTTCTGTATATTCATGATGTTTCATCGCATTGCATGCTTGTGCATATGTTATCTGTAATTATCATGAAACCCTGCAGTCAGGACACCAGCACCATTACCGATGATGCGTATGTTCCACGTACACCTGCTTGCCGGCTCACACACATCATCATCGGTAATTGCCATGTCATGTATACTTTAGAAAATACTATTCCTTGACATAGCTTGCTGGTTGATAGTTGCAACATGTTATAGCTTTCCTATGCTAGTTTAACTATTGTATTTATTGCATGATATCAGATGCATTCATATATTCATTGGTCATGCAGTATTATGGAGATTTATACCGGTATTCACTGTTTATTGATATCATGATTTTTATGATTTCAGATTCTCCTTGAGATTTCTGGATTTGGAAACCGCATGTGAAAGTTTTAAAAACTGATGATTTGTTTTAAAGAGATTGATGCGGTTTTCCTTGATATGATGCGTATTGTCCACCATGATGTTTTCTCGGTTTTGAGATATTTTCGAGACCCGATTCGAGGAGTTGGATGAACCTTCTCGGCTTTATGGTGGACCCGGTATGGTACCTCGGGGAAAGAAGCTTGAGTTGTAGACGATGAGACCGACAGGGGCAGACTGCCTACCGGTGATTTTACCTGGCGCGGCGGATATCCGGAGGATACCGTTCATGGTCATGTGATTGATCATATTGGCCGATCCGGACTGACGGAGCCCGAGGTATTGAGATATTGAGACTTGAGACACTGAGATTTTGAGATTTGATGATACAGGCCAGTCCGGATAGCCGGAGCCTGAGGTATTGAGATACTGAGATTTATGTTTTGTGTCGATGCTGGACACTGTTTTATCTGTCGATTTCATTGATGATACGCGATTTATATGTTAGTGTATATGCCCTAGAGGACATTACTGTATCATACTAGTTTGTATATTACTTAATGGAAGCTTGGGATATTCACAGTTGTATAGACAATCTTGCTCAAAATGGTAGTATGCTACTTGGTTTGTTTCTACTTCAATATGTACATATGTTTCTTTTAGCATATAGCTTATACATATTAGTAGAGCCCTTAGGATCTTTGCTTGATTACCAGCGTTGTGATGGCAGTCACACTAGTGGGGGCTGGGTAATCTATAAGCACATCCTTATATAGGTCCCTAGTCGTAGGATTATCGAGACAGGGCATCGATATTCCAGAGTAGACTAGTGTATACGCTTCTCATCCCAGGAGGGGAGATGGTCTGTCCCATAGCCATCAGTATGTTGTACTGGAGATAGTATGCAGGTGCTCGTTAGGTTACGAGTACACTGGACATGACTCGCTGGGAACTGTTGGTTTGGTATTATACCCATCGTCAGTTATCAGTTCCTAGGTGACATGAGTACAGCTTAGTCCGTTGACTTGACACTGTCACTTCGCCTCGAGTGTGTTCCCACTGTTCTTGGATTGCTACCCTACCACGGCTCAAATGAGTCATGCAAACAGGTAGTAGTTGGGTGCAGTCCCGAAGCACTTGGAGGCAGTGACGGTTAGACAGGATTCGTCTCTCCCGGTATTGGGGGTTGATATCGCGCTGTGTCTAGGAGAGCCATTACACAAAGTCCCTGGCCAGGGCAAGCGAGATATACTGGTAGCGTTTCCAGTGTTATCTCAGGGTGTTCTGGGCTACACTCCAACACGACTTGTACCACTATTAGGGGACTGACGTTTACCGCCCCCTAGGCCCGCCATGCGATACTCTCAGACGAACAGACCGGACTGTACGGAGATTGTCACATACAGACTCAGTAGGAGTTTGGGTGAGTTATGCTCATCGGCTTTCTTATCGACAATACCTGGGAACCGTTACGTACAGCTAGTACCGCTTGTGGTCTGTGGTTAAACCCGCTGCCAGCGTAGAGTCGAGTCTCTTGAGTCCCACACAGAGCATTTCCCTGCATCGGGCAAAACGTGTAGACATCGTATGGTTTTACGAATGGGTTCGATCACGTGCGTACACTCTTGCACGCACGATGTGTCGGACGGACAATACTAGTGGGCTTTGGTTTAAGCCGGATCCTAGTATTGTACTGATGGACTATCATATTCGTTATTCGTATTTTTCCGGAATACGAATACAGGTATGTATATACGGACGAGGGGCGTTTTCGTAATTTGTACAAAATGTATTTGTAGATGGCATAACCTAATTATATTAATTATTTAGTTTTAAATGATTAATACATTTTAGGTAATTAGGAAATGATGTGTATTTTGCATGAATAAGGACATGGGTTTTAAGGACACATGTTGGTCAATTGACCCATGAGTCATTTGTTTGACCTTTGAACCTATTTTCTAGTTTTGAATTAGTTTATCTAATTCATGATTGGAGATAGTTCAGATTAGAACAAGAAAAGAAAAAACCCTAACCTTCTTCATTCTAAGAAGACATATCAATTTTCTTTTCTCCATCTTCATTCCCCTCAAGCTCAAGAACACTCATGAGTTGAGTAATCTTGAGCTAATATAGAATACACAATCCATCTTCATCATCTACACATCCTAGGTCATTTATTTTAGCAAACTACTTGATCTAGTTTCTTCGGTTTTGAAGAAAAGCTTGGTGCACAAACGTTCGGGTGGATCATCTAGGATTCGAGCAAGCCGACGAGGAGACGACATCCGTACCACCTCGAGCAGTTCGTGCAGGCGAGGAGGACAGCGAGATAAGGAGAAGAAGGACCAGGTCACTTGAGGTATATTTTCTGTACTAGATTTATATCTCTTTTGTTTTTGCTAGATACGGTTTAGATTACGATTTAGGCTTTAAGTCGGTGTTATGATGCTAAAATTATCGTTTTATACACCTTCCGCCTCCCCGCGATTCCGCGGGGTGCATAGCATCGACTCACAGTGGTATCAGAGCCAACTAAACCAAATCTAGAAGGTTAGCAAGTAATAGAACTTCGATCGTCGGAAAAACCGGAAAACTAAATACCGAAAACCGCAGTTTCTGTCGATTTTCAAAACTGTCTGTAAAATTATTTCAGTATCATGAAAACTACAAGCAGGGTTTTCTAAGATTACACAAGATATTTGAGTCTTTGAATCACCAAGGACACCGCGGATCCGCGGCAGAATCGTTCTTATGCGGCGGATCCGTGGCCGAGTCATGGCCGATTCAACTCGGAGTTTTTCTGTAATATCTTAATTTTGGTATTATGATTTCGGGAATATTTGGTTTCTACCCAGTATGTTTCTGAGTGCTGGTTTGCATTTGTGGTAGATACGGAAAATATGTTTCGATCGAATTCCTATTGTACTTAGCTAATTGGTTCTTCTGTATTGTGATATGTGTACTAAACGTCGACTAATCGCTATACGTCGATTAGTGGTGGTTGTACATATCTGTGATTTGTAATGTTGGATTGTGTATATGAACTTTTTGGATTGTCGCGGATGAATAGCCGGGGTTTGTGAGATGATGGTTTCTTTATCTTTCATTTGATGTAATATTATTTTTATGGCCGCACATCCGGGATGAGGTTGTAGCCGCCATTGTATATTATTTCTTTTACAGTTTTTGCTCCTAGGATAGACCCAAGGAGGGGTGCACAAACTACCGGGTACTTTGAAGTGCCGAGTGGCCTACTCACGTTGTTGAGGGAGGTTGCTTGACTTCGGGTACTTGGCGGGTAGTTTGCCGCACCCGTAGGGGTCTAGGGTGGGGTTTACTATTCATTGCGACCGTGTAATCCGTCTTTCATTGCAGGCTCGAACGAAACGCGGATTCCTAGCATATCCAATGTGTTCATCTATGATCTGGAATGGCTATCATTGCATCTGACGAATGTATATATCTATATATAATATCTAGTAAGCGTTGCTTATGTTTTGCATCCGCGCTAGTCCAGCCCCCGCTCTGTCGTTAGTTAAGTAACCTAACGAGTGATGACGGGGCCTCGTGGCGAATGCGGATGGCATAAGCGTACGTCATATTTTCATTGTTTTCTGTAATGGTAGGATTAATTGATGGGACGCATTAATTAATGCAAAGAAAACAAACCAAAGTTAAAATCGTTGAACAATTTCAAAACCACTCGGTTTCTTTTCAAAACAACTTTTAAATGCGGAGCTTAAACCACTCCTTTTTAAAAGCTATCAAGTTCCTTCGATTATATCAAGTTCACTACGTTCACGGTTTCGCCAAAACCATTCGTAGCCCTCCATCATTTTAGTTAAATTTTTGGTAGTATTCAAGCTATGTATTTTGACCTACGCCAAGGCATAGTGATTGGTAGCTGCCGGATATTTATCTGTTGCATAGATAGATGCGTTGGTTTGAGACAGTCGTACTGCCATTTTGGCCTACGTCAAGGGTGTGTACGGGTGGGTTCAAATTAACCTGGTAAATGATGGGTAAAACTTGACATGTGACTTATGATATTTTGGCCTACGTCAAGGTCATAAGAGCATGGGGCAAAAATCCACATCGGGAGTTTCTAAAGAAACTGAAAGTTGCTAGTGCTGCATACCATTTAGAGTGTGATGATTCTGGTAGGATTCCTTTAGCTTTATCACACGATGATATTTGGATCCCGATCCTACTGTGAGTATATGCTACTCCTCGGGAAACTTTCTCACTTAACGATCAATGCTATAAACCAAGTAGGTGTCTAGAAAGGTGTTAGCGGGGCTACGCCCACAGGGAAAAGAGGTTATTTAATTAAGGAACTTCGCGAAAGCGTCGTAAAACCTCCCTTGAAGTACCAACACTGGCCTGGCTGAACGGTTAAGCAAGTATTGTACGGTGAGATTGATCCAGACTAATTCTTCTTTTATGGTTTGAGGAAGGATTCGAGAAACAGTGGGAGCCATCCTGTTTAGACAAATTAAAAACCACTCTAAACTTGCAAGAGCATCATGCTAAAGTGTTTCTTCTCTCTCTCTCCTAATTGCAGCGACCAAACATCATGACCGGCCTTAAGTTACTACTAGATAAAAATATACTGACAGGGCCAAACTACAAAGATTGGCTCAGGAATGTCAAAATGGCAATCACTTATGACAAGTTGGGGTATCTCCTTACCACCAAAGCTCCCGCTGTCCCAGGTCCTCAATCCAGCGTCGCGGATAAGGAAATCCGTAAGACCTGGGAGATTGATTGCGCGAGGGCCAAGTGCATCGTGCTTGCCTCTATGGACAATGAACATCAGAGGAGGCACGAGGATATGGACCTTGAATCATATTTCTCCATATAAATGATCTGTATGGAGAGCAATCTCGTATCACAAGATACGAAGTCTCGAAAAAGTTGTTTTCGGCGAGATTGGCCGTCGGATCATCTGTAGCGGAACACGTGCTTCAGATGATTGGCTACATTGAAGAGCTCGCGGACCTCGGGACCACGTTAGAGAACGATCTCTATACCGACTTGATTCTCCAGTCCCTTCCTTCCACTTACGCCCAGTTTATCCTGAACTTCAACATGCAAGGAAAAGAAGTTGAATTACGGAACTCCTCAACATGTTGAGGAGTGCAGAGGGCACCCTACAGAAAGTAAGGGAAACATCCACTTTGTATGTTGGAGGACCTTCCTCTTCTAGGTCCAAGCGAAAGCCAAAGGAAAGAAGAAGAAGGCCCCCACCAAACCAAGGGGCGGTGTTAGTAAAGTGGAAGCCAAGGGAAAGGCAAAGGTCGCAAAGGTAGAAGGACAGTTTATGGGGAAGGAAGAGTGCTTTTATTGTCATAAGAAAGGACACTGGAAGAAAGATTGCAGGGCTTGGAAGGCCAAGAACCAGGACCCAGAGCAAGTTGTGGCTTCGGCTTCAGGTGTGTATGTTATTGAAAACTGTCTATAAATCAACTCTACCTCCTGGGTATTGGATACTGGATCAGGATCTTATATCTATAATTCCTTGCAGGCACTGAGAAAGCGTAGGGTTTTGAAGGCAGGTGATATGACCCTCAGAGTTGCAAATGGAGCAGGCATGAAAGCTGAGTCCGTAGGGGACCATCATATAGGATTGACAGATGGACATGTTTTGGTTTTGCGTGACTGTTATTTTGTACCCAGTATGACTTGTAATATCATATCTGTATCTTTAATGTCTAAAGAATGTTATGATTTTGCATTTGTAAGCAATGTTGTAAACATTCACCTTAATCATGTTCTGATTGGGTCGGGTACATTAACCAACGGTATATACGTATTGAACCAACCACAGATTTTCAATATCCAGAATACACACAAAAGAAAGTCTCCAGAATTAAATCATGCTTTCTTATGGTATTGTAGACCGGGTCACATCAATGAGAGAAGGTTGACTAAGTTACATAAAGAAGGATATTTGGATCCGTTCGAATATCAATCATATGCAACTTGTCAATCATGTCTCAAAGGAAAGATGACAAAGACTCCGTTTACTGGACATGGAGTAAGAGCGAGCAAGCTCTTGGGACTCATACACAGCGATGTATGTGGTCCAATGTCTACACATGCGCGAAGTGGTTATTCTTACTTCATTAATTTTACGGATGATTTTTCAAGGTTCGGACATATCTTCTTAATGAAGTATAAATCTGAAGCCTTTGAAAAAATTCCAGGAATACAAGAATGAAGTAGAAAAACAAACAGGCAAAAGTATCAAGACACTGAGATCTGATCGAGGTGGTGAATACTTGAATGCCGAGTTCCTGGAATACCTAAAAGAGAATGGAATTCTCTCTCAGCTTACTCCTCCATACACTCCATAACATAACGGTGTATCGGAGAGACGGAACCGAACACTATTGGATATGGTACGCTCCATGATGAGTAACGCTGAGTTACCGCGATTTTTCTGGGGACATGCACTAGAATCAGCTGCATATCTTTTGAACCGAGTTATAACTAAGACTGTGCCTACCACACCATATCAGATGTGGAGTGGGAAGAAACCCTATCTTCAATATCTGAAGATTTGGGGATGTCCAGCTTTTATCAAAAAGCAGCATGCAGACAAACTCGAGGCACGCTCAGTACAGTTCAAGTTTGTGGGATACCCAAAGAACTCCAGGGGGTATATTTTCTATTACGCAGAAGAACAAAAGGTTTTTGTCTCTCATCATGCCCACTTTCTGGAACATCAGTCTTAGAAAAAGAAACAAGTGGGAGCGTAATAGAACTGGAAGAAATTCCAGATCAACAAGCTATTACTGAAAGCTTAGAAGAACCAGAAGGTTCGAAAGAACAGGACATTCCTGCGCCGCTCCGCAGGAGTAGTAGGCAGTCTCATCCGCCCGAGAGATACTACGGTTTTCTCATATCATTGATAATGATGAGCCGACTAGCTTCCAGCAGGCCATTCAGAGCACTGACTCGGTAAAATGGCTGGATGCAATGCGGATCGAGATGGAGTCCATGTACACCAACAAAGTATGGACTTTGGACGTTGCTCCAGAAGGGGTAAAACCCGTAGGCTGCAAATGGATCTTCAAAAGGAAGATTGGTGTAGATGGACAGGTTGAAACCTATAAGGCTAGACTTGTTGCAAAGGGTTTTCGTCAAAGACCTGGTTTGGACTATAACGAAACCTTTTCTCCAGTGGCTATGCTCAAATCCATTTGGATCCTTCTTGCCATTGCTGCCTTCCACGATTATGAGATTTGACAGATGGATGTAAATACCGCTTTTCTAAATGGAAATTTGGAGGAGTGTGTCTATATGGACCAGCCGGAGGGTTTCATTCAGAGTGGGAGCAGCGAGAAAGTGTGCAAGTTGCTTAAGTCCATTTATGGACTAAAGCCGGCATCGAGGAGTTGGAACATCTGTTTTGATGAGACCGTCAAAGAATTTGGATTTATCAAAAATCCAGATGAACCATGCATTTATAGTAAAATTGTAGCACGAACTGTCGTATTCCTCATTTTATACGTGGATGACATTCTCTTGATAGGAAATGACATTCCTATGCTACAATCTGTCAAATGGTTCTTATCACACAGGTTCTCCATGAAAGACCTGGGTGATGCCTCTTACATTCTGGGGATCTGGATCCTTCGTGATAGGTCCAAAAGGATATTAAGACTTTCACAGTCCAGGTACATCAACACCATACTGAAAAGATTCAGTATGGAAGATTCCAAGCTCGGTAATTTACCGGCTTGTCACGGGATCACCCTCTCCAAAGAGATGTCTCCCAAGACTGATTTGGAAAGGGACCGCATGTCTATTATACCCTACGCATCTGCGGTAGGCTCTATAATGTATGCGATGTTGTGTACCAGACCAGATGTTGCTTATGCACTAAGTGTGGTAAGCCGGCATCAGTCAAACCCTAGGGAGAAACACTGGATAGCGGCAAAGAACATTCTGAAGTACCTGAGAAGGACTAAGGATATGTTTTTGGTTTACGACGGAAAAGACCTACAGATGGAGGCCTTTGCTGACTCCAGCTTCCAGAGTGACAAAGATGACTCCAAATCCTTGTCGGGATATGTCTTTACCCTCAATGGAGGGGCGGTGTGTTAGAAGAGTTCCAAACAGGAAACCGTTGCTGACTCGACGATGGAAGCAGAATATATCGCAGCATCTGATGCCGCAAAAGAAGCAGTCTGGATGAGGAAGTCTTGGCAGAACTTCAGGTGGTTCCGTCCTTTGTTGATCCAATACCTCTGTATTGTGATAACAACGGGGCTATAGCTTTAGCAAAGGAACCCAGGTCCCATCAGAAGTCCAGACACATCTTGAGGCGGTATCACCTAATCAAGGAGATCGCGGATCGCCGGGAGATCGAGGTTCGGAGAATTGCTACAGAAGATAACACTGCAGATCCATTCACTAAGGCCATATCCCAGACTCAGTTCGAGCGGCTGATCGAGATGATAGGTCTTCGATACGCCAATACATGGCCCTAGTGCAAGTGGGAGATTGTCAGTGTATATGCCCTAGAGGCCATTACTATATCATACTAGTTTGTATATTACTTAATGGAAGCTTGGGATATTCACAGTTGTATAGACAATCTTGCTCAAAATGGTAGTATGCTACTTGGTTTGTTTCTACTTCAATATATACATATGTTTCTTTTAGCATATAGCTTATACATATTAGTGGAGCCCTTAGGATCTTTGCTTGATTACCAGCGTTGTGATGGCAGTCACACTAGTGGAGGCTGGGTAATCTATAAGCACATCCTTATACAGGTCCCTAGTCATAGGATTATCGAGACAGGGCTTCGATACTCCAGAGTAGACTAGTGTATACGCTTCTCATCCCAGGAGGGGAGATGGTCTGTCCCACAGCCATCAGTACGTCGTACTGGAGATAGTATGCAGGTGCTCGTTAGGTTACGAGTACACTGGACATGACTCGCTGGGAACTGTTGGTTTGGTATTATACCCATCGTCAGTTATCAGTTCCCAGGTGACTGTAGGGTTCCTAGGCACTCTTGTGAAGGTTCATAAGGCATCAAACATGCCGAAAAAAATTTAGACGTGCCGAACAACCCAAAGCCGGGATCTTTGCTAGATTATTAGGGTTTAATATGCAAGCAAACAACTTTACCACTAAGTGTGAGGGATTACAACCTTTGTAGTCCGCTCCTTCGCTTCATAAGCTCCGAGTAGAAGTCCCTTCGCTGCGATCCACGATCTCCCGAACTCAAGAGAGGCTCCACGACTCGAACGATCCATGATAGCTTGTCGTATTCCTTTTCTCCGATGATCTACGTCGAAGTTGCAATAGCTCAAGCTCTCTCACTCTAATGAGGTGAACACCCCAATCTAATGGGCTAGATTAGATGAGGATGATGGAGTAGTATTTATGATTTCTTTTTATATCAATTTCTCACAAGAAATCATCACAAAAGAAATAACTAGTGAGCTCTTTCCAAAACTCAAGAGAGAAGAAAATGAGGAATAATGAGAGTAATCATTTTGTGATGAATAATAGATAAGAATATATGATTTATTATGGAACCATGGTCAAGGATGAGAGGCTTAACCCTTGTAGAGAATAAACTAGAGCTGGGGTTTGGTTAGGTTAAGAATGAGTCATGGATAAGTATCAACTATAATATCTTAACCAAGACAAAAGGAAATCCTTCTAGAATGAACAAGAAGGAGCTAACCCTAATCAAACCCTAATCTCTTTTTATCATCACTAAACATGTTTCATAATAAATCATATCATGTCACAATAATATATATCACATATATATTATATATTTGCAACAAAAGAAAATAATACAATTAACATATATCGCATATATATATCAATGTATTAATCCGGTGAGAAAATGAAATAATAAAGCGAGCCAATATTAGATAATGTAATACATATATCATATATATTATTATACATTAAATCATCGAATCAACACTTGATCCGACAATCCGGCTATATCGAATATAACCGACTAATATATCATGTACCGATTCATCGAATCAACACTTGATCCGATGACCCGGTTCATATCTAAATATCACGAGAATATAATATGATATCACATATCGCATTATCCTCGGTCCTTCACATATCACATATGTGCCTCTACTCCATTTTGCCTGAGCCAAGAAACCTCTGTGTAGGACTCTAAAGAATCGTCAATACGCCGGTAGCAGGTGATGATCATATCAAACACCCACAAGCTGAAGGCGGTCAGCTAAACGTAACAGCCACCCAGGTATTGAGCGATCAGAAGATCAACAAGCTAGCCTGTCCGTTCTCCTGTGAATCCAATCAGTAACACTCCCGTACAGTCCTGTCTGTTCGTCTGATATGTCGCATATCATGTCTAGGGGTGGTATACGTCAGACCCCAGTAACCGATAAGTCGTATCGATGTGAGGCTCATAACAGGTCGAGAAACTACTGGTAACACTTACCAGTATATCTCTATATCAGCCCTGGCCAGGACTTCCAGTTATAGCCAATCGAACACAGCACAACATCAACTCCCTATACCGGGAGAGACGAATCCCCTCCTATCGCTCATTGCCTCCATGTGATTCGGGACTGTACCCAAAAGCCACCATTTTGCACGCCCTCTTGGACGTGGTAAGGTGGAAATCAAAGAACAGTCAGAATCACAAGACTCTATGACGATCTCGGGTCTACAGACTACCCTGTACCAGTGTCACCGGAAAACTGCCATCTGACGTGTGGTATTTCACCATCTGGGAGTTCTCGGCGAGTCCGTCCAGTGTACCCAGTATCCACTGAGCACCCATACACCATCCTTGATGTCAAACACCGATGGATATGGGATCATCCATCGCCCATCATATGGGTCAAGATGCGTATACGCTAGTCTACTCTATTGTATCGATGCCCTGTCTCGATATACCCTCGACTAGGAACAGTTATAGGATGTACTCATCGACTACCATGGCCCCACTGGTATGATCTCATCATAGTCCCAGTAGTCGAGTACAGATCCTAAGGGCTTTATCAACATGTGAGAGTAAGACAGTAAACCAATACAAGTCAACATGTTAAGATAAAGTGAAACCAAACAGCATACTATCATGACGAGCATGAAAGTCCTCTCTGTATATATCCAAGCATCCATCATAATATACATCATATTTACAACAATGGCCTCTAGGGCATATACTTAACTAACAATCTCCCACTTGCACTAAGGCCAGCTGCTGTAGTATCTCATACCTAGCATCCCGAATAATCTCTCAAACTGTATCTGGGGAATGGCCTTCGTGAGTGGATCCGCAGTGTTGTTCTTCGTATCTACTCTCCTGACCTCGATCTCCCGGCGATCAACTATCTCCCTGATCAGGTGATACCGTCTCAGAATTTGTCTGGACTTCTGATGGGACATGGGTTCCTTCGCCAAAGCCACAGCTCCATTGTTATCGCAATACATAGGTATTGGATGCTCAATGGATGGAACCACACCAAGTTCACTAATGAACTTCTTAATCCAGACAGCCTCTTTGGCAGCATCGTTGGCAGCGATGTATTCAGCCTCCATCGTCGAGTCTGCAACGGTATCCTATTTGGAACTCTTCCAACATAACACCCCTCCATTGAGGGTAAAGACAAATCCCGAGTGCGACTTAGAGTCGTCCTTATCACTTTGGAAGCTGGAATCGGTAAAGGACTCCGCCCGGAGTTCTCCGTTACCATACACCAAGAACATGTCTCTAGTCCTTCGCAAGTACTTGAGAATGTTTTTCACAGCTGTCCAGTGACTCTCTCCAGGATCTGCTTGATACTGACTCACTACACTTAGTGAGTATGCTACATCGGGTCTGTTACATAGCATCGCATACATGATAGAGCCTACTGCCGAAGCATAGGGTATCCCTTGCATGCGAGCTCTTTCCAAATCAGTCTCGGGAGACATCTCTTTGGAGAGAGTGAGTCCAGAAATCGTGGGTTGGTTCCCACGCTTGGATTCTTCCATACTAAACCTCTTTAGTATGGTGTCAATGTATCTGGATTGGGACAATCCCAGTATCCGTTTAGATCTATCTCTATAGATAATGATTCCCAATATGCAGGAGGCATCACTTAGACCTTTCATTGAGAATCTTTGTGATAAGAAGAGCTTGACTGATTGCAGCATAGGAATATCATTTCCTATCAAGAGTATGTCATCCACGTACAATACGAGGAAGACAACCTTACTCTCTGCTACTTTTTTATAGATACAAGGTTCATCTATATTTTTGATGAAGTCAAACTCTTTGACAACAACATCAAAACAGATGTTCCAACTCCGCGATGCTTGCTTCAACCCATAAATGGATTTAAGCAGCTTGCACACCTTTCCGCTGCTCCCACTATCTACGAAGCCCTCTGGCTGAGTCATGTACACGCACTCTTCTAAATCACCGTTTAGAAAGGCGGTCTTAACATCCATTTGCCAGATTTCGTAGTCATGGTATGCAGCAATGGCAAGTAAGATACGGATGGACTTAAGCATAGCCACTGGAGAAAAGGTTTCGTCATAATCCACACCTGGTCGTTGACGAAAACCCTTTGCTACAAGTCTAGCTTTGAAAGTCTCAACTTTTCCATCTACACCAAATTTCTTTTTAAAAATCCACTTGCTCCCAATGGGTTTTACCCCTTCAGGAGCATTTTCCAAAATCCATACTTTATTGGTGTACATGCATTCCATCTCAGATCGCATTGCATCCAGCCATTTCACAGAGTCACCACTCGTGATGGCCTGCTCGAAGCTAGTTGGGTCATCATCTTCTATGATGCAATCCTCGCTTCCACCATCAATGAGAAAACCGTAGTATCTCTCAGGTGGACGAGAAACCCTACTAGATCGGTGGGAGGCTGGGGTTCGTCGGGCACTACTGAATCCTCTGGTTCTACTAAATCTTCAGTTGCAGTTTGTGTTTCTGGAACCTCTTCCAGCTCTACCT
Organism: Agapanthus africanus; assembly: GCA_030015575.1. NCBI lineage: Eukaryota > Viridiplantae > Streptophyta > Magnoliopsida > Asparagales > Amaryllidaceae > Agapanthus > Agapanthus africanus. The sequence continues at coordinate 312,518,695 of JASDDO010000031.1, read as the reverse complement.
CTTTGCCACTAATTTCTTTTGCAAGAAATTCCTTTTCCAAAAAGGTGGCATACTGAGAAACAAACACTTTTTGTTCTTCAGCGTGGTAGAAAAAATATCCTTGGGAATTCTTAGGATATCCCACAAACTTGCAAAGAACTGACCGTGGCTCGAGTTTGTCTGGATTTTGCCTTTTGACATAGGCCGGACAACCCCATATCTTAACTCGTTTAAAGTATGGTCTTTTCCCACTCTATATCTCATATGGTGTGGTAGGTACAGATTTAGACGGAACTTGATTCAATAGGTATGCTGCTGTCTCAAGTGCATAACCCCAGAAGAAAATAGGCAACTCAGCCTCGCTCATCATAGAGCGCACCATATCTAATAGGGTGCGATTCCTCCGTTCCGATACACCGTTGTGCTGTGGTGTATAAGGAGGAGTAAGCTGAGAGAGAATCCCATTCTCTTTTAGTTAATCTAGGAACTCATTTCTTAAGTATTCACCTCCTCGATCAGATCGAAGAATCTTAATACTTTTGCCCGTTTGATTCTCTACTTAGTGCTTATATTCTCTGAATTTCTCAAAAGCTTCGGACTTGTATTTCATCAGGAACACATGTCCGAATCTAGAGAGATCGTCAGTGAATGTAATGAACTAGGAAGAACCGTTCCTGGCATGCGTAGACATTGGACCGCATACATCACTATGTACCAGTCCTAAAAGTTCCGTAACTCTTTCTCCGTGTCCACTAAACGGAGCTTTGGTCATTTTTCCCTTGAGACATGAATGGCAAGTATCATAAGATGATAATTCGAACGGGTTCAAATATCCATCTTTATGTAACTTAGCTAGTCGTGTCGCATTGATATGACCAAGTCTACAATGCCACAAGAAGGATTCGTTCATTTCTGAACTTTTCCTCTTGTGTGTGTTTTGTATACTGAGGACTGTATTTGATTGAGAATGAATAAGCCATTATGTAACGAACCTGATGCAATCAACTTTTGATCTAGGAATATGTTCATAACATTATCCTTTACTACAAAATTATATCCTTCTTTACTTAATAAAGAAACTGATATAATGTTGCACATCATGTTCGGTATATAATAGCACTCATTTAGAATCAGTGTATTATGACTTAGCAATACTAGGTGAAATTCGCCAACTGCTTTGGATGCAATACTTGCACCGTTCCCTACTTGAACGGAATGATCACATTTTCCCAGTTCTCTACCTTTACGTAGCCCATGTAATAATTTACATATGTGGGATCCTGATCCGGTATCTAATACCCAGGACGTAGGGTGAACTGAGAAACAGTTCTCAATAACCAACACACCTGAAGAAGATGCATCAACATGCATGTTCATTTGGGCGGCGTGAGAATCCAGATATTCTCCTGTTTCCTGTTCGGTCTTATAACTCTTATAAGAAAGAATGGGTCCAACGTTCCCCTGCTCAGTATAATAAGCGGGTTCAGCCAATACATCCATATTATTATCTTGATTATGGCCTGACATGGTCGCTACCTGGAGAGAGAGAGAAGAAAACACTTTAGCGTATGCTCTTGCAAGATTAGATTGGTTATTATCTTATCTAATCAGGATGTCTCCTACTGGTTTTATCAAATCTACCTTCAAACCCTAAAAGGTAAGATTAGCCGGGATTAATTACACCCTACAATTTCGTCAATCTTTCAGCCAGATCAGTGTCGATACTTGAGGGAGGTTCCCCGTGCTTTCGCACGGACCTAATTAAAGTAAACCTCGTTTTCCCAGAGGTGTAACCCCGTTAACACTTTTCTAGACACCTACTTGATCGGCTAATTGTCCTGTGTAAAACTCTCCCAGGAGTAACTCTTACTCGCAGTGGGTATCGGGATCCAACTATCTCATAGGAGGTATGCAATCTCATTGCAAATTTCAACACTTGAAATTCCCGATAATATTTTGCCCCTAGCAACTTATGACCTTAACATAGTCAACAAATCATAATTGCTAGCCAAGTTCAACCCGTCATTTCCCGATTGAATTAAACCCACCTGCACGACCCTTAACATAGTCAACAAAGTCGTACAATTACCCTAATCCAATCACATCTCATGTTTTAGCAGATAAGTACTAATTAGCTACCGCACACTACGCCTTAACATAGTCAACAAACGTAGCACGAATACTAACTAGCCTTTATCTGAAATGACGGAGGGCTACGCAGGTTTTTCAGAAAACCATGAGCGTAATGAACTTGATATCGTCGTAGAATCATGTGAAATTTTGAAATGGAGTGTTTTTGAGGCTTTCATTAGTTTTGCTAAAGAGGTCACTCCCGGTGAAGGGATCTCGGCTCTTTCCCCATCGAATAAGGTGCAGGGTATATCATATATACCGCTATGCAAAGCAAAACTTCTTAAAGTAATCAAAAGACAAACCGAGTTTTGCAGCATCTGCCAGTATCGCTAAAGAGGTCACTCCCGGTGAAGGGATCTCGGCTCTTTCCTCAACGAATAAGGTGCAGGGTATATCATATATACCGCTATGCAAAGCAAAACTGTAGCTACCCTTTTTATAAAATTTTGATTCTACAACATCTTTTAGGTTTCTTTTATTTTTATTAATCTCATTAATAAAATCCCATCAGCTTATGCTTCCTAAGCATCACAGAAGAAACGAAAGCAGTAATATTTATATATCAGCATATATATATAGTATAAGCATTCGTCTCAGGAAATAATATGATCTCATCACAGAATATTGCAGCAGAAGAACATATATGAAATATTGGATATACTAGGACGTCCGTGTTTTCAATACGAGCCTGTATAAAACACGGATTCCACGGTCGCGATGAATAGCCAAACCCACATCCCTAGACCCCTATGAGAGCGGCAAGTAACACTGCCAATTCTAGGGTTAGGAGACCCGGTCTTGATTCCTCGAGATGGTCTCCCACTAGACCCTAGAACCCGGTTACTTGTGCTCCCCTCCTTGGGTCTACCTAATGCGGAAAGGTAAATAATATACAATGGTGACATCAACCTCATCCCGGAAGTGCCCCAATAAAAGAATATTACATACAAATGAATTTTACATGAATGAAAATAAAAACCCTCATCTCACATAAAACCCCCGGCTATTCAGAACACGACGATCCAATATAACATATCACAGCAACACATAATATCACATATCATCAACGTAAGTAAGTATGCATACACCGATCGTCGTTGATGTATAGCAACGAAAACCGGCAATACAACTACATACTACACTTATGGTCACAGAAAAGAAATTGTAAAACTACAATATTTGGAATCCACATCCACTTTAGACATCGTAAATCCGAAATATCACATACTTCGCATTTCATTCCTAACTCTATGAATTCCACATAGTGTATCACATTCTAGATAAATAGACAGTATTAAACATTTCGAATAGATAATCAAATATCTAAAATTTCCTAAATAGCTCAACACTTGAGCGGAGTTCAAATAATCCCAGAATATGTCACAGTACCAGTGATCCAGCTGTAGAAGGGTCAAGCCAACGCCTCACATATGGCACGCTGTACTGCCCCAAACCCTAAGGTTTAGAGGCAGTTCAAGACGGTCACATAATCGAGTTAAGTTTTGTTGTCTTCTAGAGGGTCCACCGTGTTACTTGTACAATTTTTCCGAAAGATTTAAACCCGATAAAAATTCAACACTTGAAAGTTTTTCGTGCCGGGAAAAAATGAGTTAATGATATCCGTTCGAACATTTTAACAGTTTCTAAATATCCGGAAAACATAACAAAATTAAATTATCCGATCGAATCACCGAGTCCCCAATATAACGCTAGAAAACTCAACACTTGAGTGGAATTAAAAAATTCCCAGAAAGAATTGCCAAGAAAGGACCTAAGAATAAATATATGAAATTCCAGGGACTAATTCTAAATTTTGGCCGCAGAACCGCCGCCAAACCTTTAGTTTGGCCGCGGTTCCACGGTCAAATCAGCGAATTAAAAGTCCGTACTTCACAGTAATTCTTAGTTTTTCCTGCTTAATTTTCTGAGCATTTTTAATTCATAAAAAATCACATTTTTGAAAAATATCCAGAGAGGGGTCTAAAATTGCGTTACGGTGTTCGATCGGAGTTTTAACTTCGTATACACGTCGTCTAATGCTCTAGATAGGCTCTGATACCACTGTAGGGTTCCTAGGCACTCTTGTGAAGGTTCATAAGGCAACAAACATGCCCGAATAAAAATTTAGACGTGCCGAACAACCCAAAGCCGGGATCTTTGCTAGATTATTAGGGTTTAACATGCAAGTAAACAACTTTACCACTAAGTGTGAGGGATTACAACCTTTGTAGTCCGCTCCTTCGTTTTATAAGCTCCGAGTAGAAGTCCCTTCGCCGCGATCCACAATCTCCCGGACTCAAGAGAGGCTCCACGACTCGACCGATCCATGATAGCTTGTCGTATTCCTTTTCTCCGATGATCTACGTTGAAGTTGCAATAGCTCAAGCTCTTTCACTCTATTGAGGTGAACACCCTAATCTAATGGGCTAGATTAGATGAGGATGATGGAGTAGTATTTATGCTTTCTTTTTATATCATTTTCTCACAAGAAATCATCACAAAAGAAATAACTAGTGAGCTCTTTCCAAAACTCAAGAGAGAAGAAGATGAGGAATAATGAGAGTAATCCTTATGTGATGAATAGTAGATAAGAATATATGATTTATTATGGAACCATGGTCAAGGATGAGAGGCTTAACCTTTGTAGAGAATAAACTAGAGCTAAGGTTTGGTTAGGTTAAGAATGAGTCATGGATAAGTATCAACCATAATATCTTAACCAAGACAAAAGAAAATCCTTCTAGAATGAAAAAGGAGCTAACCCTAATCAAACCCTAATCTCTTTTTATCATCACTAAACATGTTTCATAATAAATCATATCATGTCACAATAATATATATCACATATATATTATATATTTGCAACAAAAGAAAATAATACAATTAACATATATCGCATATATATCAATGTATTAATCCGGTGAGAAAATGAAATAATAAAGCGAGCCAATATTAGATAATGTAATACAATATATCATATATATTATTATACATTAAATCATCGAATCAACACATGATCCGACAATCCGGCTATATCGAATATAACCGACTAATATATCATGTACCGATTCATCGAATCAACACTTGATCCGATGACCCGGTTCATATCTAAATATCGCGAGAATATAATACGGTATCACATATCGCATTATCCTCGGTCCTGCATATATCACATATGTGCCTCTACTCCGTTTTGCCTGAGCCAAGAAACCTCTGTGTAGGACTCTAAAGAATCGTCAATACGCCGGTAGCAGGTGATGATCATATCAAACACCCACAAGCTGCAAGCGGTCAGCTAAACGTAACAGCCATCCACGTATTGAGCGATCAGAAGATCAACAAGATAGCCTGTCCGTTCTCCTGTGAATCCAATCAGTAACACTCCCGTATAGTCCGGTCTGTTCGTCTGATATGTCACATATCAAGTCTAGGGGTGGTATACGTCAGACCCCAGTAACCGATAAGTCGTATCGATGTGAGGCTCATAACAGGTCGAGAAACTACTGGTAACACTTACCAGTATATCTCTATATCAGCCCTGGCCAGGGACTTCCAGTTATAGCCAACGAACACAGCACAACATCAACCCCCTATACCTGTTAGGTCCACGTTACCTCTCCCGGTACTTTCGGGGTTGCAGAAACGGTAAAACAAAATTTTTTCTTGACATGGTAACATGGACCGTGAAAGCCGGATCTTTGCTAAACTAGTAACTAACAAACTACAAGAGGTGTTAACTATTATGCCGTAGAAATTATACCTCACGATACCGGTCCTTCGGGTCTTCATTCCACTGTCCCGCTCGTCGGTCCATGCTCTGAGGGTTGATCCGGACTTTGGTCACCTCCGCGGCCTTCTTGAGTCGAAGACTATCCACCCGAGAGTTGTACACCGAGCTCTACCTCGAGCCGAGGCAACTAGGACAACAAGATCGCTAGTCTTGATACCCTAGGTTGTGTAGAAGAGAAAGATAGAGGTATTTGTCTATGTGGATTCTTTTTCTCTCAACACATGAGATCAAAAGAATTTATGAAGAGGAGGAAGATGAAGGAGGTCAAGCAACCATGGAGCTCTTTCTTTCTTCTCACTTCCAAGAGAGAGAATGAGAAAAGAGAAATGAAAAAGTTAACCAAAGAAAATGAACCATGGTTGCAAAAATAATACTAAACATCATCATTACAAATCCTATCATGATAAAGTTGATGCTACATTGATTTGACCATTTTCATAATCCAAAATGAAAAAGAAAACCAAAGAAGAGTGTAGACCTCTTGTCACGCCCCGCTTCCCAGAGTGCGCAAGATTTGGGCATATGACATAGCCAACCATGCTACCTGTGGGTAGGAAGTGTCCATCCACAGTCACATTACGGTTGTAAAGATATCAAGGACAGTAAAATAAACTAAACTAATACATGTCCAAATCCATAATAACAAGAATCCGTAAACAATAAATGCGGAAGCTAATGATCCAATACAATGAATAAACAGTATGTCCCATAATGCGGGCTCACATCTGGAAATGAAATGACATAAATAAACTAAACTCTCAAGAACTCACAGTTCAGCCTGCTGGCTGAAGTACTCCTGCTCGGTCGACGTCGAGGGCACGGAATCTGGGCCATGCAAAACCCAGACGTCAGCGCGTCATGATATCAAGTATATAGCATAAACATGATAATAAACAATGCAGTCATGAACATGAATAAAGCAGCAATAAGAAGTAATAAACAGGGTAATGTGCAGTAGTGACTAAACTGTTCTATCAGGTTTTCTACTCTATAGTCTTTGAAACCAATTGATGAATCGTCGATGTAACTCAATAGTATCCCGTGCGTGCCCGGGACCACGGTCATGATTCTCGGGGCTGAATCCGAGACGTGCCGCTAAGCAGTAAAAGGTAGTAGGATGGATGAGTGATGTCAGCATCAACACTCCGGAGCTGGCCAAGCCCGTAAGACTGATCAGAACAATGTATCGAACTGTTGAGTTACAAGTCGGTTTCACCTTTGATTTCCCCATACCCCCAAACTATGTATGTCAGTCAGGTATTCAGTAGTCAAGGTCTAATGCCAACACAAGTCAAGTAAAGGTAGGTCTGTCTGGATCGACAGCAGGAATAGTTAGGTCCGTCGGCATTAGGCACGAGATCAGGTAACAGGTCAGGTTACGTTCAACAGGTAGAGTCGATATGTACAGGGGTTGTGTCCGGTATATCAGTACATGTGACAGGTGTGTCAAGATCGGTCAATATGTAATGCAATCAGGTATATGATGATAACAGGTATAGTAACAAATAATGAACAGTAGCAGGGAACAGCAATAAACAATTATTATTCTATGTGAACACTGTGATATTAGTATTCTCTTATTAATCCGGTTCACGCACCTTTGAGGTGCAAAAGCCACAAGACGAGCAATATCGATAACATGCGTAATGGAGTTACAGTATTTGAACTAAGTATAATAATTGCCTCATGAGAGGCTTAAACCAATGAAGTGAGGATGATCTAGCAATTTAGGCAAGGATGTGCCAGATTGGTTAATTAGTTAAGGCGTTGATTAAAATCATACCGATTAACTACAAGTAACTACTACAATGGTTTAACATTACGGATGATTGTAATTGTCATCAAGTAGTGTGGTTATAACAGATAACATAATTATTAAGTTTGTAGCATGTTAAAGCAAGTATTCGGATACTTGCCTCGGCGGTTCCGCAAACCGAAACGCGGATGCAAAGTCGGTAGAAACCACGATACGGAAGCACGGGACACGGATCGAGTCCCAACAGAGGTCACTGGAATCACCCGGACCAGGGGGCTTCGCTGGAGCGTCGGGTTCGTCAAACGGCACGGTCGGGTTCCGGCAACAACCGAAAATCAAAGTTAGCAACAAGGATACGATATGCCAAACAACCAGCGGGGGTTATACCAAAAGAAAAGAGGAGGAAACTTACAGGGATACACCAAGGGTGCGACCACGGCGGGTTCGACGGCACTGGAACGCCGGCGAGGCTGCGACGGCGGCTGCAGCAAAGGGAAGTGGCCTCGGGTGAGCAGGGTAGGGTGCTGCGGCGAGTTGGAGAGGGGTGTGGTCGGCTAGGGTGGTCGAGGGGGAAAGGAGGTGGCGCGGGAGACGTCGACGAGGGTCGTCGGCGCGGTTTCCGGCGCCCTGGAGATGGTGCAGACGTTGGGTGAAGGGTCGGGTTCACTGTTCCGGCGAGGGAGGAGGGGGCGACGGCGAGGTCTCGACGAGGAGGGTGCAAGGGAGTCGCGGGAGGCCTCGGCGGTCGGAGTCGACGTCGACGGCGAGGTCGCGAGGGATGGAGGCGTCGGGAGAAGGTTGCAAGCGCGGGAAGGAGCGGGCGAACGGGAGGAAGAGGGTAGGCGAGTGCGGTGGAGGTCGTGGTGGTGAGGGCGGCGACGGCGAGGTCGCGAGGCGGCCGGCGGTGAGATCTGCGTGAGCTAGGGTTAGGGTTGGCGTGGGGTTCTCGTGGCGAAAGGAAATGGCGAGGGGCGGCTGCATGGATTCTTTATATAGAGTAAGAGAGAGAGAGAGAGAGAGATTGGAGAGAGAAAGGGATTCGTGAGGATGAGAGAGAGAGACTGAGGGAAAGAGAGAGAGATTGAGATAGATTGAGGGAGAGAGAGAAAGAGATAGGGAATGAGGAGAGAGAAGGAGGGGGCCCACGAGCTTAGCCTCGTGATTGGCTGTAGGAGTAGAGAAATTTTTAGAATTTAAGATTTCTGAGGATTTAACTGTTGAGTTAATATATTCGAAAATTTAGTTTAAATATATTAAATTGAAACGGGCCCTTTTTGGCGCGAAATGAAACATTTCCAAATCGCGCCCGGATTGCGCCCAAATGTTCCAAATTCAAATTATAAGATTTTAAGCGGGTTCCAGATTTTGAAAATAGGTGTTTAATGATTAAAATGCATGCCCCCAAGTCGGACACTTGCACGCGCGCGTAGTCGCCCAAACTTGCCCGTTTAGCCAAACGGAACGGAATCTCGACACGCGGACGCTACCACGCGACTAGTGGCGACGAGTAGGCTAACATGGACATCTTAAATTTCATTTTCGGAGTTAAAATTTGTTATGTGCCAAAATGACTTAACCGGGTAAAATTTAGCAATAAACACCAGAAAATCGGGAAAATTGGAAAGAGCGATAAATAACCCTCAACTAGTAATATACATAGTATTATTGGGCTCGGGTGTTACATCATACCCAACTACAAAAGAATTTCGTCCTCGAAATTCCAAGAATACAAGATAACTAACTACTGGAAAAGATGAGGGAATTTCTGCCGGATCTCGTCTTCTCGCTCCCAAGTAGATTCTCCATGCGATCGGTTACCCCAAGAAACTAGCACAAGAGGGATAACCTTGTTCTTAAGAACCTTTTCTCTTCGATCCTTGATCTCGACTGGTCGCTCCTCAAAAGTCAGGTCTTCCCGAACGGTCAACTCCGAGTGATCCAAAACATGGGTCTCATCACGAACATACCTCCGTAGTTGAGACACATGAAACACATCATGAACTCCTGCTAATGACGATGGTAACGCCAACCGGTACGATACCTCCCCGACACGCTCCAATATCTCGAAGGGTCCAACGAATCGGGGACTAAGCTTTCCCCGACTTCCAAAGCGAATCACTCCTCTAGTCGGTGATATCTTCAGGAATACCAAATCACCCACGGCGAACTCTAGAGGTCTTCTTGACGTGTCGGCCCAACTCTTCTGTCTGTCTTGAGCTGCCTTCATATGCTTTCTGATTGTATTCACCTTCTCAACTGTCTGTACCACTAAATCTGGCCCTAGCAACCTTCGTTCACCCACATCGTCCCAACATACAGGTGAACGGCACTTACGACCATACAATGCTTCGAACGGGGCCATCTGAATTGTTGCTTGGAAGCTGTTGTTGTACGAAAACTCCACCAGGTGTAGATGATCTTCCCAAGAACCTTTGAAGTCTAACATGCAAGCCCTCAACATATCTTCAAGGGTCTGGATCGTTCTCTCTGATTGTCCATCAGTCTGGGGATGATAAGCTGTGCTGAACTTCAATCGAGTCCCCAAACTTTCTTGTAAACTCCTCCAAAAGTGTGACAAGAACCGAGTGTCCCGGTCGGACACGATGCTTACCGGTACTCCATGCAATCTGACAATCTCCTGCATGTACCGCTCTGCCAAAGTCTCTGTCGATTGACCAACCCGAAACGGAATAAAGTGAGCTGCCTTGGTCAACCGATCGACAATCACCCATACTGCATTGTTGCCCTTTGGACTCCGCGGTAAAGCCGTCACGAAATCCATGGTTATATGTTCCCACTTCCATTGAGGAATCGGGAGTGGTTGCAACAAACCAGCAACCCTTTGGTGTTCAGCCTTGACTTGCTGACACACCAAGCACTTAGCCACGAAGCGAGCGATTTCCCGTTTCATACCTTCCCACCAGAAATGCTGTCGAATATCTCGGTACATCTTGGTCCCTCCTGGATGTACAGAGTAAGCTGAACTGTGTGCCTCCTTCATAAGCTCTTCACGCACATCTCCTTTTGGCATACATACACGGCTACCATATCTCAACGAACCATCCTCATGGATCAGTAGATCGGTTCGTAGTCCGGCTCCAACCTGCTCTCGAAACTTTTGCAGTCTAGGATCCTGCGATTGCGCCGCTTTAATCTTCTCAACTAAGGACGATTGTACTTGTAACTGCATCAACTGTCCTGTAGCACGCGGTAGCACAACCTCCAAGTCAAATCTCCGAAACTCCTCAATGATCTCCCTCTGTGCAGTCAATAACTGAATTGCTGGTAACCGACTTAGCGCATCTGGCACGACGTTAACTTTCCCCGGATGGTACTTAAGATCAAGGTCGTAGTCGGCCATCAGCTCCAACCATCTGCGTTGCCTCATGTTCAACTCCTTCTGAGTGAACACATATTTCAAGCTCTTGTGATCCGTAAAGACTTCAACTCTCTCGCCCAGAAGGTAATGTCTCCAAATCTTCAGGGCGAAGATCACGGCTGCAAGCTCCAAGTCGTGAGTCGGATAGTTCTGTTCATGAGTCTTCAGCTGTCTCGATGCGTAAGCGACGACTTTCCCATTCTGCATCAGAACACATCCCAATCCTTTTCCAGATGCGTCGCTGTGAATCACCAGTCCCCCCGAATCATCAGGTACGGTTAGGATAGGGGCGGTTATCAACTTCTGCTTCAACGTCTCGAAGGCCAATGCACAACCATCTGTCCAAACAAACGGTACCTCCTTACGCGTAAGCTTGGTTAACGGCTCAGCTAAGCGAGCGAAGTTCTCCACAAATCTTCTGTAGTACCCGGCGAGTCCAAGGAAACTTCTTATCTCTGCAACATTCTTTGGAACAGGCCAATCTCGAACTGCTGCAATCTTCTCGGGATCAACGGCGATTCCATCGCCCGACACGACATGCCCCAAAAACTTCACTTCCTCCAACCAGAATTCGCACTTACTCATCTTCGCAAATAATTTCTCCTGTCTCAGCGTTTGCAGTGCGATCCTTAAGTGTTCAGCATGCTCCTCCGGACTCTTCGAGTACACCAGAATATCGTCAATGAATACCACAATAAACTGGTCCAAGAACGGTGAAAAGATCCTGTTCATCAAGTCCATAAATATTGCCGGCGCATTAGTCACTCCGAAGGGCATCACTAAATACTCGAAATGCCCATACCGAGTTCGAAACGCCGTCTTGCAAATGTCTTCTGCCTTCACTCGGACCTGATGATATCCTGATCGTAAGTCCAGTTTCGAGAATACCCTCGCGCCACTAAGCTGCTCAAAAAGTTCTCCAATGCGAGGGATCGGGTACTTGTTCTTAATAGTCACCCGGTTTAATTCTCGGTAATCGATGCACATTCTTCTCGTGCCATCTTTCTTCTTTACTAAAAGAACTGGAGCTCCCCAAGGTGAGTTGCTGCTTCGAATCCATCCCTTCTCGAGTAATTCACCCACTTGTTTCTTAACTTCTTCCAATTCCACCGGTGCCATTGGATAATAAGATTTTGATACTGGCGCTGCACCAGGAATGAGATCAATCGCAAACTCCACATCTCGCTTCGGCGGTAGGCCTGAAATATCTTCAAACACATCCCTAAAGTCGCGGACAACTGCCGGCTCTTCATTCCTATCCGCAACCATAGCCGCAAGAACATTGTTCGTCGGCCTAGCCCTAAACTCGACTGGCCTGACAGAACTGCTTCCTCCGATGAAAGTAAACTCAGGGTGTCCAGGAATCTGGAAAATTACTTTCCTTGCCCTACAATCAATGTGTGCGTGGAAAGTGCCAAGAAAATCCATTCCCAAGACTACTTCATAACTGCCCGTATCAATCACCAAGAAATCCGCAAAAAGCTCCCGTCCACAAACAACAACAGTACAATCTCTACATTCCTTACTAGCTATGATTTTCCCATTCCCAGTGTGTATGTCCCAAAAACTAGACATGGTCGTGCAGGTGATCGAGTGTGTAGTTATAAACTTTGATGACATAAAACAGTGGGATGCTCCGGAATCAAATAATGCCAAAGCGGAAAAACCACGAACGAGTACAGTACCTGAAACCACTTCTCCTGATGCCTTGGCTTCCTCAGCTGTCAAAGTGAAAGCTCGACCCTGGTTAGGTCCTTGTGTCAGTTGCTTCTGCCCTTGGAATGGTCTCTGCGGAGGCTTCCGTGTATCATCTCTCGTGCGAAGCTTCGACGGACAAGTACCAACTGCGTGATCGGCTGCCCCACAAACCAGACAAAGTCCCAGTCTCCTTCGACAATCCTTCTGCACGTGCCCAGGTAATCGGCAGTAATCACAAATCACGCTCTTCCTTCGATCAACAATCACAGGCTTCTTCATTGGCGCTACACCTCGACGGTCCACTGGAATACCTCTGCGCCCATGATCTCGGTTAGGTACAAATTCAGGCTTCCTGGCCGCAACTGCTGTCTGGTGAAGGTTCCCTTTCGATCCTGATAAACTCTGCTGCTCTCTGGCTGCCGTAAGAACCTGCGAGAAAGTGGTCAAACCCAGGGAGACAATCTGCCTCTGGATGTCCACATCCAAACTGCGCAAGAACCTTCGCGCCCTGTCTGCCTCCTTGGCGACTAAGGGTCCAGCGAAACGGCTAAGTCTCGTCCACTCCGCTGCATGCACATCCACAGCTGCTCCATTTTGTTTCAGCCCAATAAATCTCTCCTCCATTTCCTCCCGTGCAGTCCGCGGAAAGAACTTTTCCAAGAAACTTTTGGAGAAATCCGCCCAACTGATTGGCTTGGACAAGCGGGTCTCCTCCACGAGCCACCACTCTCGGGCGTAATCTACCAGCTGGATGCGCACCACATCAACTTTCTTGTCTTCTGGGATCTGTGCCGCAATCAATAAATTTTCTGTGTCCACAAGCCACTGCTCGGCTGGTAACGGCTCCTCCAAGCCAGTGAAAGTAGTAGGACCCAACCGTCTGAAATCTGCTACGGTCCCTACTCGGTCGACTGGCTTCGCTACAGCGGTGTTTACAGACTGCTGCATAGCCTGCAAACCCTCCTGAAATGAATCGGCTTGCTGCTGGATCAGTTCAGTTTGCCTCTTCTGATTTTCCAACATCCCACGTATCACTCCTAACATGGCGGCTTCATCCACACGCCTCTGATACGTCTTGAAATTCTTATCTGCCATGGTCCTGAAATCAAAACAAACAACATTAGCATGATGATAGATTCAATATATATAAATCAAGGCTAGAACTCCAAGATACTTAAATAGAGTGCCGCATTGTAGCTATGCCGCGGTATCATAGCCGCAATTACTTAACTCTACCCAAGTCGCCTAAGTCCTAGAGATAACAAGAAATTAGGCTTTCGAGTTGACAATGCAAAGTAAGTTTGCATGTCGACATGATCTGGAAGAATGATTCAAGGACGGTAAACGGTCAAGGTGGCAGGACATGTTTCCTAATCACGGGTATTCTGATTTGTGTATCGGGTGCGATACCCAACTACAAAGAGTCAACCCCATTAACCTATGGCTCTGATACCATAAAACCATGTCACGCCCCGCTTCCCAGAGTGCGCAAGATTTGGGCATATGACATAGCCAACCATGCTACCTGTGGGTAGGAAGTGTCCATCCACAGTCACATTACGGTTGTAAAGATATCAAGGACAGTAAAATAAACTAAACTAATACATGTCCAAATCCATAATAACAAGAATCCGTAAACAATAAATGCGGAAGCTAATGATCCAATACAATGAATAAACAGTATGTCCCATAATGCGGGCTCACATCTGGAAATGAAATGACATAAATAAACTAAACTCTCAAGAACTCACAGTTCAGCCTGCTGGCTGAAGTACTCCTGCTCGGTCGACGTCGAGGGCACGGAATCTGGGCCATGCAAAACCCAGACGTCAGCGCGTCATGATATCAAGTATATAGCATAAACATGATAATAAACAATGCAGTCATGAACATGAATAAAGCAGCAATAAGAAGTAATAAACAGGGTAATGTGCAGTAGTGACTAAACTGTTCTATCAGGTTTTCTACTCTATAGTCTTTGAAACCAATTGATGAATCATCGATGTAACTCAATAGTATCCCGTGCGTGCCCGGGACCACGGTCATGATTCTCGGGGCTGAATCCGAGACGTGCCGCTAAGCAGTAAAAGGTAGTAGGATGGATGAGTGATGTCAGCATCAACACTCCGGAGCTGGCCAAGCCCGTAAGACTGATCAGAACAATGTATCGAACTGTTGAGTTACAAGTCGGTTTCACCTTTGATTTCCCCATACCCCCAAACTATGTATGTCAGTCAGGTATTCAGTAGTCAAGGTCTAATGCCAACACAAGTCAAGTAAAGGTAGGTCTGTCTGGATCGACAGCAGGAATAGTTAGGTCCGTCGGCATTAGGCACGAGATCAGGTAACAGGTCAGGTTACGTTCAACAGGTAGAGTCGATATGTACAGGGGTTGTGTCCGGTATATCAGTACATGTGACAGGTGTGTCAAGATCGGTCAATATGTAATGCAATCAGGTATATGATGATAACAGGTATAGTAACAAATAATGAACAGTAGCAGGGAACAGCAATAAACAATTATTATTCTATGTGAACACTGTGATATTAGTATTCTCTTATTAATCCGGTTCACGCACCTTTGAGGTGCAAAAGCCACAAGACGAGCAATATCGATAACATGCGTAATGGAGTTACAGTATTTGAACTAAGTATAATAATTGCCTCATGAGAGGCTTAAACCAATGAAGTGAGGATGATCTAGCAATTTAGGCAAGGATGTGCCAGATTGGTTAATTAGTTAAGGCGTTGATTAAAATCATACCGATTAACTACAAGTAACTACTACAATGGTTTAACATTACGGATGATTGTAATTGTCATCAAGTAGTGTGGTTATAACAGATAACATAATTATTAAGTTTGTAGCATGTTAAAGCAAGTATTCGGATACTTGCCTCGGCGGTTCCGCAAACCGAAACGCGGATGCAAAGTCGGTAGAAACCACGATACGGAAGCACGGGACACGGATCGAGTCCCAACAGAGGTCACTGGAATCACCCGGACCAGGGGGCTTCGCTGGAGCGTCGGGTTCGTCAAACGGCACGGTCGGGTTCCGGCAACAACCGAAAATCAAAGTTAGCAACAAGGATACGATATGCCAAACAACCAGCGGGGGTTATACCAAAAGAAAAGAGGAGGAAACTTACAGGGATACACCAAGGGTGCGACCACGGCGGGTTCGACGGCACTGGAACGCCGGCGAGGCTGCGACGGCGGCTGCAGCAAAGGGAAGTGGCCTCGGGTGAGCAGGGTAGGGTGCTGCGGCGAGTTGGAGAGGGGTGTGGTCGGCTAGGGTGGTCGAGGGGGAAAGGAGGTGGCGCGGGAGACGTCGACGAGGGTCGTCGGCGCGGTTTCCGGCGCCCTGGAGATGGTGCAGACGTTGGGTGAAGGGTCGGGTTCACTGTTCCGGCGAGGGAGGAGGGGGCGACGGCGAGGTCTCGACGAGGAGGGTGCAAGGGAGTCGCGGGAGGCCTCGGCGGTCGGAGTCGACGTCGACGGCGAGGTCGCGAGGGATGGAGGCGTCGGGAGAAGGTTGCAAGCGCGGGAAGGAGCGGGCGAACGGGAGGAAGAGGGTAGGCGAGTGCGGTGGAGGTCGTGGTGGTGAGGGCGGCGACGGCGAGGTCGCGAGGCGGCCGGCGGTGAGATCTGCGTGAGCTAGGGTTAGGGTTGGCGTGGGGTTCTCGTGGCGAAAGGAAATGGCGAGGGGCGGCTGCATGGATTCTTTATATAGAGTAAGAGAGAGAGAGAGAGAGAGATTGGAGAGAGAAAGGGATTCGTGAGGATGAGAGAGAGAGACTGAGGGAAAGAGAGAGAGATTGAGATAGATTGAGGGAGAGAGAGAAAGAGATAGGGAATGAGGAGAGAGAAGGAGGGGGCCCACGAGCTTAGCCTCGTGATTGGCTGTAGGAGTAGAGAAATTTTTAGAATTTAAGATTTCTGAGGATTTAACTGTTGAGTTAATATATTCGAAAATTTAGTTTAAATATATTAAATTGAAACGGGCCCTTTTTGGCGCGAAATGAAACATTTCCAAATCGCGCCCGGATTGCGCCCAAATGTTCCAAATTCAAATTATAAGATTTTAAGCGGGTTCCAGATTTTGAAAATAGGTGTTTAATGATTAAAATGCATGCCCCCAAGTCGGACACTTGCACGCGCGCGTAGTCGCCCAAACTTGCCCGTTTAGCCAAACGGAACGGAATCTCGACACGCGGACGCTACCACGCGACTAGTGGCGACGAGTAGGCTAACATGGACATCTTAAATTTCATTTTCGGAGTTAAAATTTGTTATGTGCCAAAATGACTTAACCGGGTAAAATTTAGCAATAAACACCAGAAAATCGGGAAAATTGGAAAGAGCGATAAATAACCCTCAACTAGTAATATACATAGTATTATTGGGCTCGGGTGTTACATCTCTCATGAAGGTCAATGGTCAACTTTGGTCAATGGGTCAACAAAGTCAAGAGTGGTCAGGTTGGTCAAATGGTCAAAGCAATTAGCCATCACATAATTATCACTAAAAGGATTAGTAAATAAAGTCTCCGGCTCATAATGGTTTTAACCGAACGAATTGCCAAAACCCTAATGAATCCACCTCAAAATGGTTTTGACCGAATCAACTGTCAAAACCCTAATGAGCCTGCCACATAACGGTTTTGGCCGAACCAACTGCCAAAACCCGAATGAGGCACCTCCTCCTTCATCGCTCCTCAAAACTGTGCATACACACCCGCACCCGCATTCCGTAGAATGCGAATGCACAGAAGACAAAACAAATCCATCCGTGCAATACAAGGATCCGGCTTAAACCAAAGCCCACCAGTATTGCCTGCCCGAACAGCATACGCACACAAGTGCACGTAAGTGATCGCAGCCCAGCCGTAAAACCATACGGCCTCTACACGTTTCGCTCAGTGCAGGGAAACTCTCTGTGTGGGACTCAAAAGACTCGACACTACACTGGCAGTGGGTTTAACCACAGACCGCAAGCGGCACTAGCTGTACGTAACGGTCCCCAGGTAGATGTCGACAAGAAGGCCGATGAGGTAAACCCATCCGAGCTCCTACTGAGCCTGTATGTGACAATCTCCGTACAGTCCGGTCTGTTCGTCTGATACATCGCATGGTGGGCCTAGAGGGGTGGCGAACGTCAGTCCCCTAATAGCGGTACAAGTCGTGTCGGAGTGTAGCCCAGAACACCCTGAGATAACACTGGAAACCTACCAGTATATCTCGCTTGCCCTGGCCAGGGACTACATGTGTAATGGCTCTCCTAGACACAGCGCGATGTCAACCCCCAATACCGGGAGAGACGAATCCTGTCTAACCGTCACTGCCTCCAAGTGCTTCGGGACTGCACCCAACTACTACCTGTTTGCACGACTCAGTAGAGCCGTGGTAGGGTAGTAGTCAAAGAACAGTGGGAACACACTTGAGGCGAAGTGACAGTGTCAAGTCAGCGGACTAAGCTGTACTCATGTCACCTGGGAACTGTTAACTGACGATAGGTATAATACCAACCAACAGTCCCCGATGAGTCCTGTCCAGTGTACTCGTAACCTAACGAGTACCCGCATACTATCTCAAGTACGACGTACTGACGGCTGTGGGACAGACCGCCTCCCGCACTGGGATGAGAAGCGCATACGCTAGTCTACTCCGGAGTATCGATGCCCTGTCTCGATAATCCCACGACTAGGGACGTGCATAAGGATGTGCTTGTGGATTACCCAGCCCCCACGAGTGTGATCGCCATCACAACGCCGGTAATCAAGCAAAGATCCTAAGGGCTCCACTAATGCGTATAGGTGATATAATAAAAGAAACACATGTACACATTAAAGCAGAGACAAACCAAGTAGCATACTACTATTTCGAGCAAGATTGTCTATACAACTGTGAATATCCCAAGCTTCCATCAAGTAATATACATACTAGTATGATACAGTAATGGCCTCTAGGGCATATACACTAACATTCTCCCACTTGCACTAAGGCCATGTACTGGCGTATCGAAGACCTATCATCTCGATCAGCCGCTCGAACCGAGTCTGGGGTAAGGCCTTCGTGAATGGATCCGCCGTGTTGTCTTTTGTGTCCACTCTCCGTACCTCGATCTCCTGGCGATCAATGATCTCCCTGATCAGGTGATTCCGCCTTAAGATGTGTCTGGATTTCTGATGGGACCTTGGTTCCTTCGCTAAAGCTATAGCCCCATTGTTATCGCAATACAAAAGTATTGGGTCAACAATGGACGGAACCACCTGAAGTTCACTAATGAACTTCTTCATCCAGACCGCCTCTTTTGCGGCATCGCTTGCAGCAATGTAATCAGCCTCCATCGTCGAGTCTGCGACGGTATCCTGTTTGGAACTCCTCCAACATACCGCCCCTCCGTTGAGGGTAAACACAAAACCCGAGACAGACTTGTTGTCATCTTTGTCACTTTGGAAGCTTAAATCGGTAAAGGACTCGACCCTGAGGTCTCCATTACCGTAAACCAGGAACATCTCCTTAGTCCTTCTCAGGTACTTGAGAATGTTCTTCACTGCCGTCCAGTGGTCCTCACCTGGGTCTGACTGATACCGGCTCACCACGCTCAGCGTGTAAGCTACATCTGGTCTTGTACATAGCATTGCTTACATTATAGATCCTACCGCCGAAGCATAGGGTATAGTGCTCATGCGAACCCTCTCCTCGTCAGTCTTAGGAGACATCTTCTTGGAGAGGGTAATTCCGTGCAATGCGGGTATGTTACCGCGCTTGGAATCCTCCATACTAAATCTCTTTAGTACGGTCTCTATGTACCTGGACTGTGAAAGTCCCAATAGTCTCTTGGATCTATCTCTGTAGATCTTGATCCCCAGAATGTACGAGGCATCACCTAATTCCTTCATGGAGAACCGTTGTGACAAAAATAGCTTGACCGATTGTAGCATAGGAATGTCATTTCCTATCAAAAGAATGTCGTCCACGTACAAGACTAGGAACACGACAGTTCGTCCTACAATCTTCTTATAGACACAAGGTTCATCTTCGTTCTTGATGAAATCAAATTCCTTGATTGCCTCATCAAAACAGATGTTCCAGCTCCGTGATGCCTGCTTTAATCCATAAATGGATTTAAGCAACTTGCACACCTTCCCGCTGCTCCCACTGTCTACGAAACCTTCTGGCTGATCCATGTAAACGCACTCTTCCAAACAGCCGTTTAGAAAAGCCGTTTTAATGTCCATCTGCCAGATTTCATAGTCATGGAAGGCAGCAATGGCAAGTAGGATCCGAATGGATTTCAGCATAGCCACTGGAGAAAAAGTTTCATCATAGTCCAAACCAGGTCTTTGACGAAAACCTTTTGCAACGAGTCTAGCCTTATAGGTTTCCACCTGCCCATCTACACCAAGTTTCCTTTTGTAGATCCATTTGCATCCAACGGGTTTTACCCCAGGTGGAGCAATATCCAAGGTCCACACTTTATTGGTGTACATGGACTCCATTTCGGATTGCATTGCTTCCAGCCACTTATCAGAGTCCCTACTGATAATGGCCTGCCTGAAACGGGTAGGGTCATCTTCTTCCAAGATGCAATCCTTTCGATCCCCGTCTAAGAGAAAACCGTAGTATCTCTCGGGCGGATGAGAAATCCTACCAGATCTGCGGAGTGGCTGAGGTTCGTTTGGGGTTATTGAATCCAGTGGTTCCTCCAAATATTCAGTTATATTTTGTGGTCGCTGAATTTCTTCCAGTTCTACCGAACTCTCACTAGTTTCTTTTGCAAGAAACTCCCTTTCTAAAAAGGTAGCGTGACGAGATACAAACACCTTTTGATGCTCTATGTGGTAGAACAGATATCCTAGTGAGTCTTTAGGATATCCCACAAATTTACACAGAACTGACCGTGCCTCTAGCTTGTCCGGTTTCTGTGCTTTCACATAGGCCGGACAACCCCATATCTTAATAAATATAAGACATGGCTTCTTACTGCTCCATATTTCATATGGAGTTTTAGGCACAGATTTGGACGGAACTTGATTCAAAAGGTATGCTGCTGTCTGAAGCGCATGTCCCCGAAATGAAAGAGGCAACTCGGCATTACTCATCATGGAGCAAACCATATCCAGTAGGGTACGATTCCTCCGCTCCGATACACCGTTGTGCTGTGGTGTATAAGGAGGGGTAAGCTGAGAGAGAATACCATTCTCTTTTAAGTAATCTAGGAATTCCGTGCTTAAGTACTCCCCTCCTCTATCAGACCGGAGGATCTTAATACTTTTACCAGTCTGGTTCTCTACTTCGTTTCTGAATTTCTTGAATTTCTCAAAAGCTTCAGATTTGTGTTTCATCAGATACACATATCCGAACCTAGAGAGATCGTCAGTGAATGTGATGAAGTACGAGAACCCACCTCTTGCATGTATAGACATCGGACCACATACATCACTGTGTATGAGTCCCAAGAGCTCTGCTGCCCTTTCTCCATGTCCGGTGAACGGAGATTTGGTCATCTTTCCTTTGAGACAAGACAGACAAGTTTCATAAGATGAAAACTCGAACGTATCCAAGAGTCCATCTTTATGCAACTTACTCAGTCTTTTCTCTCCGATATGACCAAGTCTATAATGCCACAAGTAGGATTCGTTCGTATCTGAACTCTTCCTCTTGCGTGTGTTTTGTACATTGAGAACTGTATTCTGATTTAGAACGTAGATACCATTACACAGTGTACCTTCTGCAACCAGTACCTTGTGAAGGTAGATGTTCATGATATTTCTATCAAGAACAAAGTTATATCCATCTTTATCGAGTAAAGAAACTGATATGATGTTGCAAACCATGGAAGGTACATAGTAGCAATCGTTCAAAATCATAGTATTGCCATTTGGCAACACTAGGTGATATTCACCGACGGCTGCCGCATTATCTTGTGCTCCGTTCGCTACTCTGAGCGACATATCACCAGGTACAACTCTCCTACTTTTTCTCAGTCCCTGCAATAGATTACAGATATGAGATCCTGATCCGGTATCAAGTACCCAGGAGGTAGGGCCGACCGTAAAGCAGTTCTCAATTACAAGAACACCTGAAGTAGATGCAAAACCATGCTTCTTCTTCAACTGGGTATCCTTGGAATCCACACAATCCTCTTTCCCTTGCTCATACTTATGACTGTTGTCGTAAGTTAGAGCCGAACCAACGTTCCCCAGCCCCGAATAAGAATTCGGATCGGTCAAGCGATACATTTTATTATCTTGATTAGGGCATGAAATGGTTGCTACCTGGAGAGAGAGAAAAGAAACACTCAGCGTGGGCTCTTGCAAGATTAGATTGGTTTATTAGTTTATCTAACCAGGATGGCTCCCACTGTTTCCTCAAATCCTTCTTAAAACCTTTAAAAGAAGAACTAGTCAGGATTAATTGCACGTCACAATACTTGCTTAACCTTTCAGCCAGGCTAGTGTTGGTACTTCGAGGGAGGTTTTCCAACGCTTTCGCGAAGTTCTTTAATTAAATAACCTCTTTTCCCTGGAGGCGTAGCCCCGCTAACACCGTTCTAGACACCTACTTGGTTTATAGCATTGATTGTTAAGTGAAAAAATCTCCCGAGAGTAATCCAACTCATCAGTGGGATCGGGATCCAACTATCATTGTGTGATGACCTAGATGGAATCCACTCTAGTCACCACACTCCAGAAGGTATGCTGAATCTGCAAGTTTCAGTTTCTTTAGAAACTCCCGATGTGGATTTTTGCCCCTAGGACCCAAGTGACCATGACGAATAATCAACAAATCAAAAGGTCCTAGTAAAGTTCAACCCGTCGTTATCCAGGATTGCATTAGACCCGCCCGCATGATCCTTGACGAATAATCAACAAAATCATGCGACCGTCCTAACCAATCGCATCTATCATTGCAACAGAGAATTATTACTTAGCTACCGTTCATTGTGCCTTGACGAATAATCAACAAACGCAGCACGAATACTAAGTATTAATTATCTGAAACGACGGAGGGCTACGGCTGGGTTTTTGGCGAAAAACCCGTTAACGTAATGAACTTGATGCAGTTGAAGGAACATGATAACCCTTTTTGAAAATATAGTGGCGAAAAACTCTTGCTAAAGTGGTCACTCCCCGTGAAGGGATCTCGGCTCTTTCCTCGTCGAATGAGGTGCAGGCTATTTCAAACTGAATACCTCGATGCAAAGCAAGAATAATCGACTATAGTGAAGTTATTACCCTGACGCAAACTTTTTGTCCAAGGGGTCACTCCCGATGAAGGGATCTCGGCCCTTGCCTCATCGACTGAGGTGCTGGGCATTCATAACCGAATACCTCTATGCAAAACAAAAGAGAGCGTCCTTGCAATAACAGCTTTTTGAAAAATTGTTCCAACAACGTCTTTTAGGTTTATTTTCTTACATTAATTTAATGCGTCCCATCAATTAATCCTACCATTGCAGAAAACAACCAAAATATGGCGTACGCTTATGCCATCCGCATTCGCCATGGGGCCCCGTCATCACCCGTTAGGTTAACTAACGACAGAGCGGGGGCTGGACTAGCGCGGATGCAAAACATAAGCAACACCTAAATAGATATCATATATAGATATATAGCAATGATAGCCAATCCAGATCACAGATGAACACTTTGGATATACTAGGAACCTGCGATTCGTTCGAGCCTGCAACGAAAAGCGGATTACACGGTCGCGATGAATAGCCAAAATCCCACCCTAGACCCCTACGGGTGCGGCAAACTACCCGCCAAGTACCCGAAGTGAAGCAACCTCCCTCAACGACGTGAGTAGGCCACTCGGCACTTCGAGATACCCGGTAGTTTGTGCACCCCACCTTGGTTCTATCCTAGGAGCAAAAACAGTAATAAGAAATTATACAATGACGGCTACAACCCCGACCCGGTTGTGCGGCCATACAAATAATATTACATCAATTTACAAATTTTACAATGAATGAAAGAAAAAGAAACTCTCATCTCACATCCACCCCGGCTATTCATCCGCGACAATCCAACGAGTTCATATACACAAACCATCAGAATTACAGATCACAGATATGCATAACCCCCACTAATCGACGTATAGCGATTAGTAGACGTTCAATACATATATCACATCACAGAAAATATCCATTAGCTAAAGTCTACGGAATATCGAAAAAAAATACGGATTTGAAACCACCCGAAAAATCAATTTGCACTCTGGAAAATCTGGGCAGAAACAACATGTACTAAAAATCCCAAAACAGCCCAAATAGAACACTGCAGCAAAACGGAGCTGCGACCGAGTCAACTCGGCCGCGGATCCGCGGCCAAACCCATGGTTTGGCCGCTGTTCCGCGGTGAGTTGGCCGAGTCAGCAGCTCATTTTTGCTGTGTGTTTTATAAAAACCCTGAGACGATTTTTCATGTGTGTTAAATTATTTTTTGAACAGTATAAAAAATCGACAGAAACTTGGGTTTTTCCGGACGTGTTTTGCGACTTTTTCCGATCGATATTCTAAACACTTTGCTAACTTGCTATTTTATGTTTAGCTAGGCTCTGATACCACTGTTAGGTCCATGTTACCTCTCCCGGTACTTTCGGGGTTGCGGAAACGGTAAAACAAAAATTTTTCTTGACATGGTAACATGGACCGTAAAAGCCGGATCTTTGCTAAACTAGTAACTAGCAAACTACAAGAGGTGTTAACTACTATGCCGTAGAAATTATATCTCACGATACCGGTCCTTCGGGTCTTCATTCCGCTATCCCGCTCGTCGGTCCATGCTCCGAGGGTTGATCCGGACTTTGGTCACCTCCGCGGCCTTCTTGAGTCGAAAACGATCCACCCGAGAGTTGTACACCGAGCTCCACCTCGAGCCGAGGCAACTAGGACAAAAAGATTGCTAGTCTTGATAACCTAGGTTGTGTAGAAGAGAAAGATGGAGGTATTTGTCTACGTGGATTCTTTTTCTCTCAACACATGAGATCAAAAGAATTTATGAAGAGGAGGAAGATGAAGGAGGTCAAGCAACCATGGAGCTCTTTCTTTCTTCTCACTTCCAAGAGAGAGAATGAGAAAAGAGAAATGAAAAAGTTAACCAAAGAAAATGAACCATGGTTGCAAAAATAATACTAAACATCATCATTACAAATCCTATCATGATAAAGTTGATGCTACATTGATTTGACCATTTTCATAATCCAAAATGAAAAAGAAAACCAAAGAAGAGTGTAGACCTTTCATGAAGGTCAATGGTCAACTTTGGTCAACGGGTCAACAAAGTCAAGAGTGGTCATGGTGGTCAAATGGTTAAAGGAATTAGCCATCACATAATTATCACTAAAAGGATTAGTAAATAATGTCTCCGGCTCATAATGGTTTTGACCGAACGAATTGCCAAAACCCTAATGAGTCCACCTCAAAATGTTTTTGACCGAATCAACTGTCAAAACCCTAATGAGCCTGCCACATAACGGTTTTGGCCGAACCAACTGCCAAAACCCTAATGAGGCACCTCCTCCTTCATCGCTCCTCAAAACTGTGCATACACACCCGCACCCGCATTCCGTAGAATGCGAAGGCACAGAAGACAAAACAAATCCATCCGTGCTACTAGAATCCGGCTTAAACCAAAGCCCACCAGTATTGCCTGCCCGAACAGCATACGCACACAAGTGCACGTAAGTGATCGCAGCCCTGCCGTAAAACCATACGGCCTCTACACGTTTCGCTCAGTGCAAGGAAACTCTCAGTGTGGGACTCAAAAGACTCGACACTATGCTGGCAGTGGGTTAACCACAGACCGCAAGTGGCACTAGCTGTACGTAACGGTCCCCAGGTAGATGTCGACAGGAAGGCCGATGAGGTAAACCTATCCGAACTCCTACTGAGCCTGTATGTGACAATCTCCGTACAGTCCGGTCTGTTCGTCTGATACATAGCATGGTGGGCCTAGGGGGTGGAGAACGTCAGTTCGCTAATAGCGGTACAAGTCGTGTCGGAGTGTAGCCCAGAACACCCTGAGATAACACTGGAAACCTACCATTATATCTCGCTTGCCCTGGCCAGGGACTACATGTGTAATGGCTCTCCTAGACACAGCGCGATGTCAACCCCCAATACCGGGAGAGACGAATCCTGTCTAACCGTCACTGCCTCCAAGTGCTTCGGGACTGCACCCAACTACTACCTGTTTGCACGACTCAGTAGAGCCGTGGTAGGGTAGTAGTCAAAGAACAGTGGGAACACACTTGAGGCGAAGTGACAGTGTCAAGTCAGCGGACTAAGCTGTACTCATGTCACCTGGGAACTGTTAACTGACGATAGGTATAATACCAACCAACAGTCCCCGACGATTCCTGTCCAGTGTACTCGTAACCTAACTAGCACCCGCATACTATCTCAAGTACGACGTACTGACGGCTGTGGGACAGACCGCCTCCCGCACTGGGATGAGAAGCGCAAACGCTAGTCTACTTCGGAGTATCGATGCCCCGTCTCGATAATCCCACGACTTGGGACGTGCATAAGGATGTGCTTGTAGATTACCCAGCCCCCACGAGTGTGATCGCCATCACAACGCCGGTAATCAAGCAAAGATCCTAAGGGCTCCACTAATGCGTATAGGTGATATAATAAAAGAAACACATGTACACATTAAAGCAGAGACAAACCAAGTAGCATACTACTATTTCGAGCAAGATTGTCTATACAACTGTGAATATCCCAAGCTTCCATCAAGTAATATACATACTAGTATGATACAGAAATGGCCTCTAGGGCATATACACTAACAATACCGGGAGAGACGAATCCCCTCCTATCGCTCATTGCCTCCATGTGATTCGGGGCTGTACCCAAAAGCCACCATTTTGCACGCCCTCTTGGACGTGGTAAGGTGGAAATCAAAGCACAGTGGGAATCACACAATACTCTATGACGATCTCGGGTCTACAGACTACCCTGTAACAGTGTCACCGGAGAACTGCCATCTGACGTGTGGTATATCACCATCTGGGAGTTCTCGGCGAGTCCGTCCAGTGTACCCAGTATCCACTGAGCACCCGTACACCATCCTTGATGTCAAACACCGATGGATATGGGATCATCCATCGCCCATCATATGGGTCAAGATGCGTATACGCTAGTCTACTCTGGTGTATCGATGCCCTGTCTCGATATACCCTCGACTAGGAACAGTTATAGGATGTACTCATCGACTACCATGGCCCCACTAGTATGATCTCATCATAGTCCCAGTAGTCGAGTACAGATCCTAAGGGTTTTATCAACATGTGAGAGTAAGACAGTAAACCAATACAAGTCAACATGTTATGATAAAGTGAAACCAAATAGCATACTATCATGACGAGCAAGAAAGTCCTCTCTGTATATACCCAAGCATCCATCATAATATACATCATATGTACAACAATGGCCTCTAGGGCATATACATAACTAACAGTGACATGAGTACAGCTTAGTCCGTTGACTTGACACTGTCACTTCGCCTCGAGTGTGTTCCCACTGTTCTTAGATTGCTACCCTACCACGGCTCAAATGAGTCGTGCAAACAGGTAGTAGTTGGGTGCAGTCCCGAAGCACTTGGAGGCAGTAACGGTTAGACAGGATTCGTCTCTCCCGGTATTGGGGGTTGATATCGCGCTGTGTCTAGGAGAGCAATTACACAAAGTCCCTGGCCAGGGAAAGCGAGATATACTGGTAGCGTTTCCAGTGTTATCTCAGGGTGTTCTGGGCTACACTCCGACACGACTTGTACCGCTATTAGGGGACTGACGTTTACCGCCCCCTTAGGCCCGCCATGCGATACTCTCAGACGAACAGACCAGACTGTACAGAGATTGTCACATACAGACTCAGTAGGAGTTCGGGTGAGATATGCTCATCGGCTTTCTTATCGATAATACCTGGGGACCGTTACGTACATCTAGTACCGCTTGCGGTCTGTGGTTAAACCCACTGCCAGCGTAGAGTCGAGTCTCTAGAGTCCACACAGAGCGCTTCCCTTCATCGGGGAAAACGTGTAGACATCGTATGGTTTTACGAAAGGGTTTGATCACGTGCGTACACTCGTGCACGCACGATGAGTCGGACTGACAATACTAATGGGCTTTGGTTTAAGCCGGATACTAGTATTGTACTGATGGATTGTCGTATTCGTTATTCGTATTTTTCCGGAATACGAATACAGGTATGTATATACGGACGAGGGGCATTTTCGTAATTTGTACAAAATGAATTTGTAGATGGCATAACCTAATTGTATTAATTATTTAGTTTTAAATGATTAATACATTTTAGGTAATTAGGAAATGATGTGTATTATGCATGAATAAGGACATGGGTTTTAAGGACACATGTTGGTCAATTGACCCATGCGTCATTTGTTTGACCTTTGAACCTATTTTCTAGTTTTGAATTAGTTTTTCTAATTCATGATTGGAGATAGTTCAGATTAGAACAAGGAAAGAAAAAACCCTAACCTTCTTCATTCTAAGAAGACATATCTATTTTCTTCTCTCCATCTTCATTCCCCTCAAGCTCAAGAACACTCATGAGTTGAGTAATCTTGAGCTAATATAGATTACACAATCCATCTTCATCATCTACACATCCTAGATCATTTAGTTTAGCAAACTACTTGATCTAGTTTCTTCGGTTTTGAAGAAAGCTTGGTGCACAAACGTTCGGGTGGATCATCTAGGATTCGAGCAAGCCGACGAGGAGACGACATCCGTACCACCTCGAGGAGTTAGTGCAGGTGAGGAGGACAGCGGGATAAGGAGAAGAAGGACCAGGTCACTTGAGGTATATTTTCTGTACTAGATTTATATCTCTTTTGTTTTTGCTAGATACGGTTTAGATTACGATTTAGGCTTTAAGTCGGTGTTATGATGCTAAAATTATCGTTTATACACCTTCCGCCTCCCCGCGATTCCGCGGGGTGCATAGCATCGACTTACATTATATACATACAGAAATCTCATTAAATAAAGAAAACAGTTGTCTCATTCACGATGTATTCTGTTTCATTTTTAATGCATTCATGCATCATATATCTGATATGTTGCTATCTGAGGTACTGTCACGAGCATGTAGTATTACACTTATACATAGATGGACCAGGATATTTATTTGAGTATATTACTTGATATGACCTAGGATAGCGTCATGCATGCGATTTCTACTCGTAGATGTTTTCTACTCACGAGTTGGCAACTCACCCCGTTGTGCCACAGTTTTCTTGCAGGTTTTGCCGTACAGGTTTCGTTGCGGTTTTGCTGGCACACTGTTCCTTCTGGTTGATTGCTTTGGTAGGTGGGTTCTTCTGCATCAGGACCACCATTGTATATTTGTTATTTCAGTTGTAACTAGTAAAACTCTATCAACCAGACTTATATTATTTGATAGACATAGAAGACCAGTGTATATTCTTTCGACCTTAGAGTCACGCGTTGTATTATTATGGTTTTCCTCTGGTTTTCTTGATGATGTTGGATTTTTATCCCGAGTTTGATCCTCGCCCTTCGGCGTTGTATATTATATTGCTTTCATGGTTGTGAACGTTAATTGACGAAGAGCTAGCTCCCGCTTGGGGATGCCTTTATTCATTATATATGCTTTATTAGGTTTGTACCCATTTGGGGTCAGTTTTTACAATGGAAACTCTGCCGAAATTTTCAGAAAAGACTTGAGATTTTAAAAATGCATATTTCGGCTTATGTAGTTAAATTCCTTGCTTTAAAATTGGTTTTTCCTTCACTCTACTGCTTTACTTAGTTTGGATATCTGGGTTTCGGCTTACTTAGATTATGTACGCCTCGAGACGTTTCGTAGTTTACGTGCCGGTCATGTTCCGTACTTTTCGGGTCGTGACAATTGCGAGATTGGTAATTTACAAATAAATGAGGACCCATAGATAGAGGTCGCCAGACAGTGAGCAGGAGGCAAGCGGATGTTCTTGCTATGCCAGTTTTGGGCGCACCAACATTTTTTCGACATTGTAGGAGGTATACCTCAATGTCATTTGTTGTGATTCGCGTTGTGATCCGAATATCACGCTTATATCGCTTGGATTTGAGTTTTGATGATTGAGTTTCATGATATGGTTTTCGTGCACCTACTGGGTATTTACATTCTTGTGCATATCTATTGCACTTGATATCGGTTTTTGCGCCTTGGCTACACGTGTTATGATTTCGTGGATTTCATACGGTTGATTTGATTTGTGCATGTGGTACGCACTCGATTTGATTTTTTTGCACTCGGTATAGCTCGCATGTGCTTGCAGTGCATTGATACGGATTTGTGCACATAGTTGCACACGTTTTTGATTTTATACACCTTGGTAAACTCGGTGTTGTTTTTATACGCATTTGAGTTATGATGCGTTTCCGTGCACTTGTTGCACCCGATTTGTATTTTGTGCATTTGTTGCACTAGATTTTTATGCCGTGCATTTGTTGCACCAGATTTGTATTTCGTGCACTGGATGCACCGGATTTGTGTTTCGTGCATTTGTTGGACCAGATTGATATTTCGTGCATTGGTTGCACTAGATTTAAACTCCGTACATTGGATGCACCCGATTTATATATTTGAGCATTCGTTTTACCAGATTTATGTTTTTGTGCGCGTTTTCATTTGATGTTCGTTTTCGTGCATGCTACTGCACTAGATGTTTTATACGAACCTGACGCGCTTGATTTGGATTTTGCGCATGTCAGGCGCTTTGTATTGGGTTTTGTGTGCATCGATGCACTTGAGTTAGGTTTTATTCGTGCATGTTGGATGCACTTGACCTAGATTTTATTCGTGCATATCGGATGCACTTGATTTAGATTTCATTTGTGCATGATGGATGCACTTGATTTGGATTTTCGTGCATGTTGGGCGCATGATATGAGATGTGATTCTGTGCACACCGGGTGCACTCGATTTGGGATTTTCATTCATGCATGTTAGTTGCTCTATGTTGAGTTTTGTATGCACTATAGATGCACTTGATATTATTGTCGTGCACATCCGTTGCACTGGACAGATGTTATAGTGCACTCCCGTTGTACTTAGTTTGGTTTTTTGCACATTTGTAGCACTTGTATTTGGCTTTGATTTCCGTGCGCACCAGACGCACGTGATTGTTGGATACGCCTTTTGAGGCTGATTTTACTCTTGAGCACTTTGTTTTCATGATGGGCACTATATTATGTAGTAGTCGAACATGACTGATCTAAGGACAGTACCTGAGTATTTTGCATGCATTAAAAGTTTAACAAGAGGTTTTCAAAAAGGAGATATAGTCTCGCTATTTCCTACGTGTCCGCGAGTGACACAAACGTTTATAAAGGAAAACCTTTTGGGATATTTTAAAAAGGGCGGAACATATATTTGAGCAAAACATATATGAATGTATATCTACTACTTTACAATGAACGTCCGTCACTTATGCCGTGAGTTACGCATAACACGGCGACTCAGGAAAGATTTTGCATGTGTTTTATTCCGTTTTATGAGATTTTTCCAAGGATGTGTACTATATACGTATTATAGTATTCGACTAGTGTATATTGGATTTCAGTAGTGGATTTCGAGATTTGTATCTCCATTATAACTCCAGTGATTTCGTTACGCTTGACGGAGTTCGATTTTTGAGTTTCATACCCGGTTTCAGGCGCACACGATGCGCTGTGGTATTTCAGTATCTTCCGTGATTTCGGAGCCCCATTGATTTGAGCTGATTATTGAAATGTTTTAGTATTTAGGGATTTAAATTTAAATTCGGGGACCGAATTTCTTTAAGGGGGAAGATTGTAACGTTTCAGAAATCGTTTAGGCGAATTTTCCGTTAATCGGTAAATAATTTGTGTTTTCCGTAAAAACCGGGATATACTCATTTTTCAATATAGACTTGGATGCACCTAGTTTAACTAGAAAATTGCTAGTATATGGTATTTATTTAGTCACTTATAATTTTTAGTTCAATTAAATATTTTTCCTTAATTAATTATTCAAAATATTATTATAAGCTTTTATTTATACACTTAATTAGTGCTAATTACAAATTGGAATGGGTTAAATATACAAATGTGAACCATGTCAACTTAATTACAAGTTTATACATTGTTTCTTCTTCTCAAAATATCTTAAGACTTCAAGATTTTTCTAGGGTTAAAGGATATTAGAAAAGAAAACGATTTTGAGGTGGCTTGATGGGAGGTGCATTTATTAAGCTTTAATGGTGATTTTAGTCTAGCTTTTTCCACACACATCCACAACACTCTCCTTCTCTCCCCTTTGGCCGAGCCCTCCGCCTTGGCAGCCCCAAATTTCCCCACCTCCATTTTCAACTCAAAAAGCTTCAAAAAATCCATCAAAAATCCACATTTAATCTCACAAATTCCAAATTAAATCCCTACCCATTATTCATTAGCCTAATCTAGCTTGGATCAAGGAGAAAGTTAGCATTTTGGAGGCCATTTTGGTGGTGGAAATTGCAAGTTTGATATCAAGTTTGTGAGGTATAAATCCTAACCCTAAAGCTTAATTGTTGGTTAAAGTCTTAAATCAAAATTTATTTGGTATTTATATGGTGCTATATTGCAAGTTTAGAAATTCAAGAGTGGGTGTTGAAATCAAGTTAGGGCTTTGATTAATTGGTTATAGTTATATATGTAGTTTAACATGTTTAAACATGAAAAACCTAAGCCAGTTGTTAGTTTGCAAATTGTTACTTTGAAATTGTCTAAATGGTGTAATTATGCAAACTAGGTTTTTAGAAAATATAAAGATAAGTGAGCTTAAAATATAGTAAGGAGTTGTGAAGCCTAATTATGATATTAGATGAATATGGTAGCCACTAGATCGCTAATTCATGAGGTTTTGCACCAAAACTTCTTTTGGGTTGCTTATTAGGTTTTCGGTATAACTAGACGTGGGTTTTATTTGACGTAGTGATGAAATATATATTATCTTGTACGATATTTATTGTGTTGTGAATGAGCGATTGGTACGATTGGGTTTTAGGCTTGGCGGTTTTCACGAATAGCCACCCTAGTTAGGGTTTTGGCTATGTTTTACGGTATTGGGATTCTTGGTTTTGAGACTTGATATTGTATTTGGTCGTTGGACGTTTGTACGTCAATGACGAGGGTTGTTTGGTTGTTTTTGCATGTGTAGGCTATAGGTTCTAACCTATGAGCGCACCGTGTGCCGTATCGGTTTTCGGACTTTGTTTTCATTGTTAGTGATATGTATGCCCTAGAGGCCATTACTGTATATGCGATGTATATTGTAGTGGATGCTTGGACATATATATAGAGGACATTCTTGCTCGACATGATAGTATGCTATCTGGTTGCTCTTTATCTTAACATGTACTCTGATAGTCTCTATGTTACATGTTGATAAAGCCCTTAGGATGAGTACTTAACTACCAGGACTATGATGCAGATCATACTAGTGGGGACAATGTATTCGCTAAGTACATCCTTCAAATGTTCCTAGTCGTTGGTGTATCGAGACAGGGCATCGATATACCAGAGTACACTAGCGTATGCTTCTTGACCCATGTAGATGGGCGATGGATGATCCCATATCCATTGATGTTTGACATCAAAGATAGTATACGGGTGCTCAGTGGAGGCTGGGTACACTGGATGGACTCGCCGAGAACTCCAAGATGGTATTATATCTCACGTCAGATGGTAGTTCTCTGGTGACACTGGTACAGGTTAGTCTGTAGACCCGAGATCGTCATAGAGTCTTGTGTGATTCCCACTGTGCTTTGATTTCCATACCCCGTCCAAGAGGGCGTGCATAACGGTGGCTTTTGGGTACAGTCCCGAATCACATGGAGGCAATGAGCGATAGGAGGGGTTTCGTCTCTCCCGGTATAGGGAGTTGATGTTGCTCTGTGTTCGATTGGCTATAACTGGAAATCCCTGGCTAGGGTTGCTGAGATTTACTGGTAAGTGTTATCAGCAGTTTCTCGAACTGTTATGGACCTCATATCGACATGACTTATCGGTTAATGGGGTCTAACGTTTACCACCCCTAGACTTGATATGCGACATATCAGACGAAGAGACCGGACTGTACGGGAGTGTTACTGATTGGATTCGCAGGAGAATGTATAGGCTTGCTTGTTGATCTTCTGATTGCTCAATACACGGGTGGCTGTTACGTTTAGCTGACCGCTTGCAGCTTGTGGGTGTTTTGATATGATCATCACCTACTGCCGGCGTATTAACGTTTCCTTAGAGTCCCACACAGAGGTTTCCTGGCTCAGGCAAAATGGAGTAGGAGCACATATGTGATATGTGCGGGACCGAGAATGATACGTGTATGCGATACCATATTAGATTCTCACGATATGTGATATCGGCCGGGTATATGTGATATAGCCGGGTCATCGGATCAAGTGTTGATTCGCTGAACCGATACAGATTATTGTAAGTCGATGTAGTACACCCCAGTACTTATGGGGAGGCGGAATTTACAAAAACTTATCAAGTTTAAACAACGAACATCGACTAACCGCTTGAATCGAAGCTAAACTCTAAATAACCGTATTCTATAGTTTCATCTCACAAGTGATTAGGGATTATACCTAATGAAACCGGTCCTTCTTCTTTACGTCCTCCTTTGTTCTCCTCGGCCTTCTCTAGGTAGTAGACGATCCACCCGAGAGCGAAACTCCAAGCTAAACCTCTAACTTGAGGTAACTAATCAACTTTGATTGCTAATCAAAGATGAGAGGATGATATAGAGTGAAGGTTATGGATTGTTTAGTCTAACTAATCCTTTGATCTCAACACATGAGGATTAAGGATTAGGGTTAGAAGATGAGAGCTTGAGGAGAGAGAATGTGTGATATGATAATCAGAGAAGAGAGAGAGTGTATCATAATATTATGAAGCATTCTTATTATCAAATAATCAATAAAGGAAATGAATAAGCATGCTTCACAAAATATCTTGTGATGATTCATTAACATGAGTCATTAAGCAATAAATGTGCATTAATGAAGTGAATGAATCACCACTATGACTCACTTTCTTTCCAAAACAAACCTCCTTAGTCACATCTTCTAGAAGCTTCTCGAGTAATTACGAGAACGCCCCTCCGATCCGAAAAAATACGGAAAAACTTTAGACTGTAAAAATCCAATAACCGGATACCAGTAACTGGCTTAAACCAAAGCCGACTGGTAAAATCTGTCCGAAAGTCGTACGCGCGTAAACGCACGTATGTGTCCGAACCCTTTGTCGCAAAACCATGCAACCTCTATATCGTTTCGCCTGGAGTAGGAAACTCTCTGTGTGGGACTCTAGAGACTCGACTACAACGCTGGCAGTGGGTTTAACCACAGACCGCAAGCGGCACTAGCTGTACGTAACGGTCCCCAGGTAGTTGTCGATAAGAAGGCCGATGAGTAAACCCATCCGAACTCCTACTGAGTCTGATGTGACAATCTCCATACAGTCCGGTCCGTTCGTCCAAGACTATCGCATATCGGGCCTAGGGGGGCGGCAAGCGTCAGTCCCCTAATAGCGGTATAAGTCGTGTCGGAGTGAAGCCCATTACACCCTGAGAAACTACTGGAACCTACCAGCAAATCTCGCTTGCCCTGGCCAGGGACTTTGCGTAATGGCTCTCTGACACAGCACGATATCTACTCCCAATACCGGGAGGGACGAATCCTGTCTAACCGCCACTGCCTCCAAGTGCTCGGGACTGCACCCAACTGCTACCTGTTTGCACGACTCCATAGAGCCGTGGTAGGGTAGCAATCTAAGAACAGTGGGACACACTCGAGGCGAAGTAGCAGTGTCAAGTCTGCGGACTACGCTGTACTCATGTCACCTGGGAACTGTTCACTGACGACTGGTATCAAACCAACCAACAGTTCCCTGTGAGTCCTGTCCGGTGTACCCGTAACCTAACGAGCACCTGTATACTATCTCCAGTACGACGTACTGATGGCTGTGGGACAGACCATCTCCCCAACTGGGATGAGAAGCGTACACACTAGTCTACTCCGGAGTATCGATG
Organism: Agapanthus africanus; assembly: GCA_030015575.1. NCBI lineage: Eukaryota > Viridiplantae > Streptophyta > Magnoliopsida > Asparagales > Amaryllidaceae > Agapanthus > Agapanthus africanus. Next base: position 312,482,875 of record JASDDO010000031.1, on the reverse strand, counting down.
CTCTGTCTCGATAATCCAACGACCAGGGACCTGAATAAGGATGTGCTTGTAGACTACCCAGCCCCCACTAGTGTGACTGCCATCACAACGCTGGTAGACAAGCAAGATCCTAAGAGCTCTATCAATACGTATACTCACATATTAAGATAGAAAAACCAAGTAGCATACTACCATGTTTAGCAAGACTGTTATATACATGTGAATATCCCAAGCTTCCATTAAGTAATATACAAGCTAGTATGATACAGTAATGGCCTTCTAGGGCATAAACACTAACAATCTCCCACTTGCACTAGGGCCATGTACTGGCATATCGTAGACCAATGATCTCGAGTAGCCTCTCGAACTGAATCTGAGGAAGGGCCTTCGTGAATGGATCAGCAATGTTCTCTTCTGAAGCAACTCTCCGAACCTCGATCTCCTGACGATCAATGATCTCCCTGATCAGGTGATACCGCCTTAAGATGTGTCTGGACTTCTGATGGGACCTTGGTTCCTTCGCTAAAGCTATAGCTCCGTTGTTGTCGCAATACAGAGGTATTGGATCAACTATGGTAGGAACCACCTGAAGTTCTGTTAGGAACTTCTTCATCCAGACTGCTTCTTTTGCGGCATCGCAAGCAGCTATATACTCCGCTTCCATCGTCGAGTCAGCAACGGTGTCCTGCTTGGAGCTCTTCCAGCACACCGCCCCTCCATTGAGGGTAAAGACATAACCCGACATGGACTTGGAATCGTCCTTATCACTCTGGAAGCCGGAATCAGCAAAGGCCTCCAACCTGAGGTCTTTTCCGCCGTAAACCAAGAACATCTCCTTAGTCCTCCTCAGGTACTTGAGAATGTTCTTTACTGCTATCCAGTGTTTCTCCCCTGGGTCTGACTGATACCGGCTTACCACGCTTAGTGCGTAAGCTACATCTGGTCTGGTACACAACATCGCATACATTATAGAGCCTACCGCAGAAGCGTAGGGTATAATAGACATGCGTTCCCTTTCCAAATCAGTCTTGGGAGACATCTCTTTGGAGAGGGTGATTCCGTGACAAGCCGGTAGATTACCGCGCTTAGAATCTTCCATACTGAATCTTTTCAGTACAGTGTCGATATACCTGGACTGCGAAAGTCCCAACATCCTCTTGGATCTATCACGATAGATCCGGATCCCCAGAATGTAAGAGGCATCACCCAGGTCTTTCATGGAGAACCTGTGTGACAAGAATCCTTTGACAGATTGTAGCATAGGAATGTCATTTCCTATCAATAGAATGTCATCCACGTACAAGACGAGGAATACGACACTTCTGGCCACAACTTTACTATATATGCACGGTTCATCTGGATTTTTGATAAAGTCATATTCTTTGACTGTCTCATCAAAACAGATGTTCCAACTCCGCGATGCCTGCTTTAGTCCATAAATGGACTTAAGCAGCTTGCATACTTTCCCGCTGCTCCCACTCTGATTGAAACCCTCTGGCTGATCCATATAGACGCTCTCTTCTAAATTTCCATTCAGAAAAGCCGTCTTTACGTCCATCTGCCAGATTTCATAATCATGGAAGGCAGCAATAGCAAGAAGGACCCGAATGGATTTGAGCATAGCCACTGGAGAAAAGGTTTCGTCATAGTCCAAACCAGGTCTTTGACGAAAACCCTTTGCAACAAGTCTAGCCTTATAGGTTTCCACCTGTCCATCTACACCAATCTTTTTCTTGAAGATCCATTTGCATCCTATGGGTTTTACCCCATCTGGAGCAAAGTCCAAAGTCCATACTTTGTTGGTGTACATGGACTCCATTTCGGTCCGCATTGCATCTAGCCATCGTACCGAGTCGCCGCTCTGGATGGCCTGCTGGAAGTCAGTAGGTTCATCATCATCTATGATGCAATCCTCTCTATCCCCGTCAATGAGAAAACCGTAGTATCTCTCAGGCGGATGAGACGGCCTACTACTCCTGCGGAGGGGTGCGGGAATGTTCTGTTCTTCTTGAACCTCTGGTTCTACCAAACTTTCAGCAGTAGTTTGTGGTTCTGGAATTTCTTCCAGTTCTATTTCGCTCCCACTTATTTCCTTTTCTAAAAACTGATTTTCCAGAAAATGGGCATTACGAGAAACAAAAACCTTTTGTTCCTCTGCGTAATAGAAATAATATCCCTTGGAGTTCTTTGGATATCCCACAAACATACATTTTACTGATCGTGCCTCGAGCTTGTCCACATGCTGCTTTTTAACAAAAGCTGGACATCCCCAAATCTTCATATGCTGAAGATGGGGTTTCTTCCCAGTCCACATCTGATATGGAGTGGTAGGCACAGTCTTGGTAGGAGCTCTGTTCAGAAGATATGCCGCTGATTCAAGCGCATAACCCCAGAAAGATCGCGGTAACTCAGCATTACTCATCATGGATCGTACCATATCCAATAGGGTTCGATTCCTTCTCTCCGATACACCGTTATGCTGTGGAGTGTATGGAGGAGTAAGCTGAGAGAGAATTCCTTTCTCTTTTAGGTAACCTAGGAACTCGGCACTCAAGTATTCTCCACCTCGATCAGATCTAAGTGTCTTTATACTTTTGCCGGTTTGGTTTTCTACTTCATTCTTATACTCTTGGAATTTCTCAAAAGCCTCGGATTTATGTTTCATCAGATAAATGAATCCGTATCTTGAGTAATCATCCGTGAAAGTAATGAAATAGGAAAAACCACCTCTCGCATGTGTAGACATTGGACCGCATACATCACTATGTATGAGTCCTAAGAGCTCGCTCGCTCTTACTCCTTGTCCAGTGAATGGAGTCTTTGTCATCTTTCCTTTGAGACAAGATTGACAAGTGTCATAAGTTTGATATTCGAACGTGTCCAAATATCCTTCTCTATGCAACTTAGTCAACCTTCTCTCATTGATGTGACCCAGTCTACAATGCCATAAGAAAGCTTTATTTAAATCTGGAGACTTTCTTTTTAGTGTGTTCTGGACATTGAAAATTTGGAGTTGGTTTAACACATATATGCCGTTATTTAGAGTACCGGACCCAATCAAACCATGATTAAGGTGGATGTTGACAACATCTCTTACAAACGTGAAATCATAACCTTTATTTGATAACAAGGAAACTGATATGATATTACACGTTAAGCTGGGTACAAAATAACAGTTATGTAAAACCAAAATGTGTCCACTCGTCAATCCTAGGTGATAATCCCCGACGGACGCAGCTCCCACGCTAGCTCCGTTAGCAACCCTGAGGATCATATCACCTTCCTTCAGCACTCTACGGTTTCTCAGTGCCTGCAATGAATTGCAAATATGAGATCCTGACCCGGTATCCAATACCCAGGAAGTAGAGTTGATTGACAGACAATTCTCAATTACAAACACACCTGAAGTCGAAGCCACAGCCTGCTTCGGTTCCTGGTTCTTGGCGTTCCACGCCTTGCAATCCTTCTTCCAGTGCCCTTTCCTGTGACAATGGAAGCACTCATCCAGGCCAACTACCGGTGCTGTAAACTTTTTCTTTCCCTTCTTTCCCACCTTACTAACACCTCCTCTAGGTCTGGGTGCGGCCTTCTTCTTCCTTCCTTTGGCCCTAGCCTTGGACCCGGAAGAAGATGAACCGCCAACAAACATAGCGGGTGTTTCCCTTGCCTTCTGCAAGGTGCCCTCTGCACTCCTTAACATGTTCAGGAGTTCCGCAAGTTCAACTTCTTTTCCTTGAAGATTGAAGTTGAGGATAAACTGGGCGTAGGTGGGAGGAAGGGACTGGAGAACAAGGTCTGTATAGAGCTCATTATCCAAAGTCGTCCCAAGGTCCGCGAGCTCTTCAATATAGCCGATCATCTGTAGGACATGTTCACCTACCGATGACCCGACAGCCAACCTCGCTCGAAACAATTTCTTTGAGGTCTCGTATCTTGCTATACGAGATTGCTCTCCATAAAGTTCCTTTGTATGGAGAAATATGCCATCTAAGGACATATCCTCGTGCCTCCTCTGATGTTCATTGTTCATCGAGGCAAGCACGATGCACTTGGCTCTCGCGCAATCTAAATCCCAGGTTTTGCGGATTTCCTTATCCGCATTGCTGGATTTGGGACCAAGGACAGCAGGTGCTGTAGCGGTGAGGACGTACCCCAGTTTGTCATAGGTCAAAGCCATCTTGACATTCCGCAGCCAATCTTTATAGTTTGGCCCCGTCAGTATATTTTTCTCTAAAAGTAACTTAAGTCCAGTCATTTTCAGGGTCGCTGCAATTAGGAGAGAGAGAAGAAAACTCTTTAGCATGATGCTCTTGCAAGTTTAGAGTGGTTTTTAGTTTATCTAAACTGGATGGCTCCCACTGTTTCTCAAATCCTTCCTCAAACCATAAAAGAAGAATTAGCCAAGACTATTCTCACCGTACAATACTTGCTTAACCGTTCAGCCAGGCCGGTGTCGATACTTCGAGGGAGGTTTTCCAACGCTTTCGCGAAGTTCCTTAATTAAAGAACCTCTTTTCTCTGGGGGCGTAACCCCGCTGACACTTTTCTGGACACCTACTAGGTTTATAGCATTGATCGTTAAGCGACGAATATCCTGATAAGTAGCATATACTCACAGTAGGATCGGGATCCAAATATCATCGTATGATAATGTTGAAGGAATCCTACAAACATTCATCAAACTCCAAATGGTATGCATCTCTTTGCAAATTTCAGTTTCTTTAGAAATTCCCGATATAAGTTTTTGCCCCATGCTCTTATGACCTTGGCTTTGGTCAAAATGTCATAAGTCACATGTCAAGTTCTACCCGTCATTATCTTGTCAATTTGAACCCATCCGTATATACCCCTGACTTTGGTCAAATGATAATACGACTGTCCCAAACTAACTCATCTATCTTATGCAACAAATGAAAACCCAGTAGCTACCAAACACTATGCCTTGACTTTGGCCAAAATGCATAGCTTGAATACTACTGAATACCCAAATGAAACGACGGAAGGCTACGACTGGTTTTGGCGAAACCATAAACGTAGTGAACTTGATATAACCGAAGGAACCGGATAGCTTTTAAAAGGAGTGGTTAAATCTCCGCATTTAAAAATATCTGTTTTAAAAATAACCGAGTGGTTTCTTTTAAATTGTTCCAACGATTTAAACTTTGGTTTGTTTTACTTTGCATTATAGATAATGCGTCCCATCATTAACCTATCATTGCAGAAAACAACGAAAATATAACGTCCTCTTATGCCATCCGCATTCGCCACGGGGTCCCGTCATCACCCGTTAGGTTACCTAACTAACGACAGAGCGGGGGCTGGGCTAGCGCGGGTGTAAAACATAAGTGACGTCTAAATAGCTATAATAAATATAGATATTTTACATTCGTCTGACGCAATGATATTCATTCCAGAACACAGATAAACAATATTGGATTTGCAAGCAATCTGTATTTCTTTTGAGCCTGCAAGAAAAGACAGATTACACAGTTGTGATGAATAGCCGTTTACCCCACCCTCGACCCCTACGGGTACGGCAAACTACCCACCCGGCAGTTTGTGTACCCCACCTTGGGTCAGTCCTAGGAGCAAAAACAGTAAAATGAAATAATACAACGGTGGCTACAACCGCAACCTGGAAGTGCCCCGCGAAAATAATATTACAACAAATTACATTTACAACAAACGAATTAAACAATAACCCTTTGCTAACCCCGGCTATACACCACAACAGTCCAATACAGTTTATATGCACAAACAGATATAACCATTTCAGAAATGTGCAACCCCCTGCCAACCGACATACTAGCAGTTGGGGGAGGTTTACGAACACATCAAACAATCACAGATATAATCCAATACGCAAATACTGTACAATTCGATCGAATAAACAACTTCAAAATTGCTCCAAAATCTGCTCTGTTAAACAGTAACCTGAGCAATAATTAAATATTCCAGAAAACCCCAAATATCACAGGGGACCCACCCAAAAAAATTGAGCCCATGACTCGGCAACTCGGCCGCGGAAGCGCGGCGGATCGGTGGGATCCGCGGCGCTTCCGCGGCGCTTTAGTCGAATCATTGGCTCGAATTTCTTGGGTGTTCTCCTGTGGTCATGTCAAGCTCTCTGAACACATCAGAAAAATTTTAGGACTTCATTTTAAGTTCGACAGAAACTTAACAGAATTAGGGTTTTCCGGCTTCGTTTTTTCGTTCGAAATTCGTATAAATTTGCGATTAAGTTATTTAGTGTTTAGCGAGGCTCTGATACCACTGTAAGTCGATGTAGTACACCCCAGTACTTATGGGGAGGCGGAATTTACAAAAACTTATCAAGTTTAAACAACGAACATCGACTAACCGCTTGAATCGAAGCTAAACTCTAAATAACCGTATTCTATAGTTTCATCTCACAAGTGATTAGGGATTATACCTAATGAAACCGGTCCTTCTTCTTTACGTCCTCCTTTGTTCTCCTCGGCCTTCTCTAGGTAGTAGACGATCCACCCGAGAGCGAAACTCCAAGCTAAACCTCTAACTTGAGGTAACTAATCAACTTTGATTGCTAATCAAAGATGAGAGGATGATATAGAGTGAAGGTTATGGATTGTTTAGTCTAACTAATCCTTTGATCTCAACACATGAGGATTAAGGATTAGGGTTAGAAGATGAGAGCTTGAGGAGAGAGAATGTGTGATATGATAATCAGAGAAGAGAGAGAGTGTATCATAATATTATGAAGCATTCTTATTATCAAATAATCAATAAAGGAAATGAATAAGCATGCTTCACAAAATATCTTGTGATGATTCATTAACATGAGTCATTAAGCAATAAATGTGCATTAATGAAGTGAATGAATCACCACTATGACTCACTTTCTTTCCAAAACAAACCTCCTTAGTCACATCTTCTAGAAGCTTCTCGAGTAATTACGAGAACGCCCCTCCGATCCGAAAAAATACGGAAAAACTTTAGACTGTAAAAATCCAATAACCGGATACCAGTAACTGGCTTAAACCAAAGCCGACTGGTAAAATCTGTCCGAAAGTCGTACGCGCGTAAACGCACGTATGTGTCCGAACCCTTTGTCGCAAAACCATGCAACCTCTATATCGTTTCGCCTGGAGTAGGAAACTCTCTGTGTGGGACTCTAGAGACTCGACTACAACGCTGGCAGTGGGTTTAACCACAGACCGCAAGCGGCACTAGCTGTACGTAACGGTCCCCAGGTAGTTGTCGATAAGAAGGCCGATGAGTAAACCCATCCGAACTCCTACTGAGTCTGATGTGACAATCTCCATACAGTCCGGTCCGTTCGTCCAAGACTATCGCATATCGGGCCTAGGGGGGCGGCAAGCGTCAGTCCCCTAATAGCGGTATAAGTCGTGTCGGAGTGAAGCCCATTACACCCTGAGAAACTACTGGAACCTACCAGCAAATCTCGCTTGCCCTGGCCAGGGACTTTGCGTAATGGCTCTCTGACACAGCACGATATCTACTCCCAATACCGGGAGGGACGAATCCTGTCTAACCGCCACTGCCTCCAAGTGCTCGGGACTGCACCCAACTGCTACCTGTTTGCACGACTCCATAGAGCCGTGGTAGGGTAGCAATCTAAGAACAGTGGGACACACTCGAGGCGAAGTAGCAGTGTCAAGTCTGCGGACTACGCTGTACTCATGTCACCTGGGAACTGTTCACTGACGACTGGTATCAAACCAACCAACAGTTCCCTGTGAGTCCTGTCCGGTGTACCCGTAACCTAACGAGCACCTGTATACTATCTCCAGTACGACGTACTGATGGCTGTGGGACAGACCATCTCCCCAACTGGGATGAGAAGCGTACACACTAGTCTACTCCGGAGTATCGATGCTCTGTCTCGATAATCCAACGACCAGGGACCTGAATAAGGATGTGCTTGTAGACTACCCAGCCCCCACTAGTGTGACTGCCATCACAACGCTGGTAGACAAGCAAGATCCTAAGAGCTCTATCAATACGTATACTCACATATTAAGATAGAAAAACCAAGTAGCATACTACCATGTTTAGCAAGACTGTTATATACATGTGAATATCCCAAGCTTCCATTAAGTAATATACAAGCTAGTATGATACAGTAATGGCCTTCTAGGGCATAAACACTAACAATTATATTAGTCGGTTATTTGTGAAATAGCCGGATTATCGGATCAAGTGTTGATTTGATAATTTAATGTATAATTATATATTTGATATATTACATTACATTAATTAATATAAACTCACTCAAAGATTCTTTTTCTCACATGGATAATACATTGATATATATGAGATATATGTTAATTGTATTATTTTATTTTGTTACAAAATATATTGTATATGTGATATATAATATTGTAACAAGTTAGGGTTATAAATGCAACATGTTTTGTGGAGTTTAAACAAGTTAGGGTTTGGATTTTGGTTAGCCTTTGGGTTAGCTTTTTCATGAAGCTTCATGAAGCTTTCTTTTGTCTTTAACTTAGATATTTTGTGTTGATATTTATTAACCCAACCCAAACCTTAGCCTCTAGTTTATTCTCTGCAAGGGTTAACTTTATCATTCATTAACCCATGGTTGCAATTCTAACCTCACACAATAATTTATTATTCATCACAAAAGAAATTCTTCTTTTTCTTCCTCTTGAAAAAAGCTTTCTAGCTTTTTGTGATGTGATGAAATAAAGTGAGAAATTGAAAACAGAAGAGAGCTAAATTCCTACTTCATCATCCTCATCTATTCTAGCCATTTAGATTAGGGTGTTTCCTTTGCTAATACTTGATTAGTGAAGAAAGAGCTTGGGTTTGAGTTTCTTCAAGGTAGATCATCTTAGTTGTTGAAGATTGGAAGCAAGCTTGCATCTTTCTCTTCATGAAGCCTCTCTAGAGTTCGGGTACTTGATGATCGCAGCGAAGGGACCTCAACACGGAGCTTATGAAGCAAAGGAACGGACTACAAAGGTTGTAATCCCTAACTCTTAGAAGTAAAGTTGTTTACTTGTAAAGTTTACCCTAATTCTCTAGTTAAGATCTTGGATAAGGTTACATAGCACCCCAAATTTTTATAAAATGGCATGTGTGATGCCTTGCTAAACCTTGTTGTCGTGCTATACAACCCTACAGTGGTATCAGAGCCAAGCTAGAGCATTAGGCGTTGTCTAGACGAAGTTAAAAGTCCGATCGAACCCCGAAACATCATTTTTGACCCCCTCTATGGAAATTTTCTAAAAAGTTGGTTTTTTCCATATTAAAAATACTCATAAAATTAAGCAGGTGATTCTATGGATATCTGGGAAGTACGACTCCCAGAATCCATCAAGCCACCGCGGAACCGCGGCCAAACCAAGCTATTGGCGGCGGTTCCGCGGCAGAACATGAGGATTGAGGGATCGTACTTCAACAGGTGATCCGTAGGTATTACATCATGCTTCTGGGAATTTTTAATATTACTCAAGTGTTGAGTTTTCTGGAGTTCTTAAGTAATCGTTGATTCGATTGGAAAGTTTAACATCGTTTAGTTTTCCGGGTAATTTAGAACGTGTTAAAAAGTTTGAACGGATATCAATAACTCACTTTTTCCCCTGTCGGAAAACTTTCAAGTGTTGGATTTTTCCTGAGTATAAAACTTTCAGAAAATCATGCAAGCGAATTTGTGGACCCTCTAGAAGAATGTAACCTTAACTCGATTATGTGACCTTCAAAACAGCCACTGAACCAGATGGTTTGTGGTAGTTTAGCGTTGCCACATGTGAGGCATTGGTTTGACCCTTCTACGGCTGGTTCATAGCGGCTGTGACATGTTCTGGGACTTTTTGAACTCCGCTCAAGTGTTGAGCTATTTGGGAAATCTTAGGTGTTTGTTTATTCGATCGGAAAGTTTAACATTGTCTATTTATCTGGAATATGATACAATATGTGGAATTCATATAGTTAGGCGTGAAATGCGAAGTATGTGATATTTCAGATTTAAGATGTCTAAAGTGATTGTGGATTCCAAATGTTATAGTTTTTCACTTTCTTTTCTGCGACCGTAAGTGTAATATGTGGTGTATCGCCGGTTTTGTTGCTATATGTCAACGACAACTGGGATACGCATATTTACTCACGTTGATGATATGTGATGTTATGTGTTGCTGTGATATGTTATATTGGATCGTCTTGTTTTGAATAGCCAGGTTTTTTTACGTGAGATGAGAGTTTTTCTTTTTCATTCATGTAAAATTCAATTGTATGTAATATTTTTTATTGGGGCACTTCCGGGTTGAGGATGATGTCACCATTGTATATTATTTACTTTTCCGCATTAGGATAGACCCAAGGAGGGGAGCAGAAGTAACCGGGTTCTAGGGTCCAGTGGGAGACCATCTCGAGGAGTCGAGACCGGGTCTCCTAACTCTAGAATTGATAGGGTTGCTTGCCGCTCTCGTAGGGGTCTAGGGATGTGGGTTTGGCTATTCATCGCGACCGTGGAATCCGTGTTTTATACTGGTTTAACTTAAAACACGGAATTCCTAGAATATCCAATATTTCATATGTGTTTCTTCTGCTGCAATGTTCTGTGATGAGATCATATTACTGCCTGAGACGAATGTTTATATTATATATATGAGATATATGTTATATTGCTGATTTCGTTTCAAATGTGATGCTTGTGAAGCATAATAAAATGGGACTTCATTAATGAGATTAATGAAATAAAAGAAACCTAAAGATGTTGTAGAAACTGGTTTAAAAACTGGTAGCTCTAATTCTTGCTTTGCATAGCGGTATTCCTTGTAGAATATCCAGCACCTTATTCGATAAGGAAAGAGCCGAAATCCCTTCACCGGGAGTGACCTCTTTAGCGAAACTAGAAGATGCTACACACTCGGTTTGTCTTTTGATTGCTATTATAGTTTTTTCATTGCATAGCGGTATTTGTGTAATATCCTGCACCTTATTCGATAAGAAAAGAGCCGAGATCCTTTCACCGGGAGTGACCTCTTTAGCAAAACTAGTAAAAGCCTAAAAAACACTCCATTTAAAATCACTCGATTCTACGACGATATCAAGTTCATTACACAAAGGGTTTTCTTAAAAACCTGTCGTAGCCCTCAGTCATTTCAGATAAGTACTAATTAGTATTCGTGCTACGTTTGTTGACTATGTTAAGGCGTAGTGTGCGGTAGCTGATTAGTGCTTATCTGTATAAGCATATGATGCGATTGGATTAGGGTAGTCGTGCGGCTTTGTTGACTATGTTAAGGGTCGTGCGGGTGGGTTTAATTCAATCGGGAAATGACGGGTTGAACTTGACTAGCACTTATGATTTTTTGACTATGTTAAGGTCATATAGCTGCTAGGTGTAAAATATTATCGGGGATTTCAAGTGTTGAAATTTGCAATGATATTACATACCTTCTATGAGATAGTTGGATCCCGATATCCGCTGCGAGTAAGAGTTACTCCTGGGAGAGTTTTACACATTACAATTAGCCAATAAGGTAGGTGTCTAGAAAGGTGTCAACGGGGTTAAGCCTCTGGGAAAACGGGGTTTACTTTAATTAGGTCCATGCGAAAACACGGGGAACCTCCCTCAAAGTATCGGCACTAGCATGGCTGAAAGATTGGCGAACTTGTAGCGTGTAATTAATCCCGGCTAGTCTTTCCTTTTAGGGTTTGAAGGAAGATTTGACTAAAACAGTGGGAGCCATCCTGATTAGATAAAATAATAACCAAATCTAATCTTGTAAAAGCGCACGCTGAGTGTTTTCTTCTCTCTCTCTCCTGGTTGCGACTATGTCACGCCTTAATCAAGATAAAAATACAGATGTATTGACCGAACCGGCTTGTTATACTGTGCTAGGGAACGTTGGTCCCGCTCCAACTTATAATTGTTATAAGGCCGAGAAGGAAATAGGGGATTACCAGAATTCCTGTGCCGCCCAAACGAAGAAAGTGCATGCTGATGCATCTTCTTCGGGTGTGTTCATTACCGAGAATTGTTTCTCAGTGTCCTTTACGTCCTGGGTATAAGATACCGGATCAGGATCACGCAAATGTAATCTGTTACATGGGCTACAGATAGGTAGAGAACTGAGAACGGGTGATAAGTTTCATGAGTTGGAAACGGTGCAATTGTTGCAAGCCATGTCTGTTGGCAGTTATCACCCTGTATTAACAAATACATTGATTCTGAACAAATGTTATTAGATACCAAACCTGACATACAACATCATATCAGTATCTTTATTTAATAAAGAAGGATATAATTTTGTATTTGTAGGGTTACTAGGCACACTAACAAGGCTCTACAAGGCATCGACCATGCGAAAATTAAATTTTTAGGTGCCGAATAACACTAAGCAAGATCGAAAACTAGAGTTTAGGCGAAACTAAAAGCAAGTAAACAACTTTACTCTAAGGGGATGCGATATACAACCTTTGTAGATCGGTTCTTCACTTCTTTAGCTCCTTGATGATGTCCCTTCGCTGCGATTGTGGTTCTTCCAGACCCTTTCATGGCTTCACGAGGCGAAAGGTGCGACCTTGCTTGAAGTCTCCGAGGCCGAAGATGATCTACGTCGAGGGAATTCCGACTCAAGCTCCTACTTCACTAACTAGAAAATTAGTGAAGCAAACACCCTATACTAAAGTGCTAATCTAGTAGAGGATGGAGAAATAAGAAGTGGGTTCTCTTTGGATTTTTGTTTCTCACAATCTATCTCACTTTTTTCAAAACCCTAGCAAGCTTTTTCTCTTGCTCAATGAAGAAGAAGATGATAAACCAAAGAAAAGAAATGAGGATAATCATCAAGTGAGTAGTCTAACCATGGTGAGTGAGTATCATATACTAACCCTTGTAGAGACATTACCATGGCTAAGTGTTAAGGTTAGGTTAAAACCCAAAGTAAAAACAAATTTAGCGGACTTTAGTCAATGCATCCATAAGCTTCCACAAGGTTCATGCATTTTCTAATTTACCACTAATTTTGTAATTACTTTTAAATGTTAAAATCCAACATAACAAATAGCATGGTGTGTGTCTCATACACCCAAGTCAAGTGTATCATCAACCATGATACAACAAAAGAAAACACAATTTTAATATATATCAAATATACATTAAATTTGTGCTCATGTGAGAAAAACCCTAAAGTGAACAAGTGTTAGTAAATGTAAACTAGTATATCTAATATACAATTATACACTTAATTATTAAATCAACACTTGACTTAATAATCCGGTCATATATCATATAACTGACTAACATTCATCGTATCGATTTATCGAATCAACACTTGATTCGATAACCCGGTCATATCATATATAACCGACCGATACAAAAAGTCGCGAGAATAGAATACGGTATCACATACACGCATTATTCTCGGTCCTGCACATATCACATATGCGCTCCTATTTCGTTTTGCCTGAGCCAGTAAAACCTCTATGCAGGACTCTAAAGACTCGTCAATACGCCGGCAGTAGGTGATGATCACATCACGCACCCACAAGCCGTCAGCGGTACTAGCTGGACGTAACGGCTACCCGGGTATTGAGCGATCAGAAGATCAGCAAGCAAGCCCGCTCCAACTCCTGTAAAAGCCTGCCGGTAACACTTCCCGTACAGTCCGGTCTCCTCGTCTGATATGTTACATATCAAGTCTAGGGGTGGTAAATGTCATACCCCAATAACCGATAAGTCATGCCGATGTGAGGCCCATAATGGGTCGAGAAACTACTGGTAACACTTACCAGCAAATCTCTAAATCAGCCCTGGCCAGGGACTTCCCTGTTTTAGCCAATCGAGCACAGCGCAACATCAACCCCCAATACCGGGAGAGATGAAACCCCTCCTATCGCTCATTGCCTCCATGTGACTCGGGACTGTACCCAAAAACCACCGTTTTGCACGTCCTCATGGACGTGGTAAGGTGAAAATCAAAGCACAGTGGGAATCACACAAGACTCTATGACGATCTCGGGTCTACAGACTAATCTGCACAAGTGTCACCAGAAAACTGCCATCTGACGTAAGGTATAATACCATCTGGGAGTTCTCGGAGCGTCCGTCCAGTGTACCCAGTCTCCACTGAGCACCCGTATACCATCTCTGATGTCAAACACCAATGGATATGGGATCATCCATCGCCCATCTCATGGGTCGAGAAGCGTATACGCTAGTCTACTCTGGTATATCGATGCCCCGTCTCGATACACCTACGACTAGGGACCTTGAAGGATGTACTTATGGACCACCATGTCCCCACTAGTATGATCCGCATCATAGTCCAGGTAGTCAAGTACACATCCTAAGGGCTTTACCAACATGTAACGATAAGTCAGTATAAAGAGACTAGTATACATGTTAAAGTAAAGTGCAACCAGATAGCATACTATCATATCGAGCAAGAAAGTCCTCTCTATATATGTCCAAGCATCCAATATAATATACATCATCTGTACAATACTAGCCTCTAGGGCATACATACAACTAACAATCTCCCACTTGCACTAGGGCCAGCTGCTGTAGTATCGCATACCGAGCATCTCGAAGAGTCTCTCAAACTGTATATGGGGAATGGCCTTCGTGAGTGGATCCGCAGTGTTGTTCTTCGTGTCAACCCTCCTGACCTCGATCTCCCGGCGATCAACTATCTCCCGGATCAGGTGATACCGCCTCAGAATATGCCTGGATCGCTGATGGGACCTGGGTTCCTTGGCCAAAGCCACCGCTCCATTGTTATCGCAATACAAAGGTATTGGATGCTCAATGGATGGAACCACTCGAAGTTCAGTAATGAACTTCTTGATCCAGACAGCCTCTTTGGCAGCATCGTTGGCAGCGATGTATTCAGCCTCCATCGTCGAGTCTGCCACGGTTTCCTGCTTGGAACTCTTCCAGCTAACCGCCCCTTCGTAAAGGGTAAAGACAAATCCCGACTACGACTTAGAGTCGTCCTTATCACTCTGGAAGCTCGAATCGGTAAAGGACTCCACTTGGAGTTCTCCGTTACCATACACCAAGAGCATCTCCTTAGTCCTTCGTAAGTACTTGAGAATGCTCTTCACAGCTGTCCAGTGACTCTCTCCAGGACAGCTTGATACCTACTCACTACACTTAGTGATTATGCTACATCGGGTCTGGTACATAGCATCGCGTATATGATAGAGCCTACTGCCGAAGCATAGGGTATCCCTTGCATGCGAGCTCTCTCCAAATCAGTCTTGGGAGACATCTCTTTGAAGAGAGTGAGCCCTGAGATCGTGGGTAAAAACCCACGTTTGGACTCTTCCATACTAAACCTCTTTAGTATGGTGTCAATGTACCTGGATTGGGAAAATCCCGATATCCTTTTAGATCTATCTCTATAGATCATAATTCCCAATATGCAGGAGGCATCACCAAGATCTTTCATTGAGAATCTTTGTGATAAGAAGAGCTTGACCTATTGCAGCATAGGAATATCATTTCCTGTCAAGAGTATGTCGTCCACGTACAATACGAGGAAGACAACCTTACTCTCTGCCACCTTCTTGTAGATACAAGGTTCATCTACATTTTTGACGAAATCAAACTCTTTGATAACGACGTCAAAGCAGATGTTCCAACTCCGTAATGCTTGCTTTAATCCATAAATGGATTTAAGCAGCTTGCACACCTTCCCGCTGCTCCCACTATCTACGATGCCCTCTGGCTGAGTCATGTACACACACTCTTCTAAATCACCGTTTAGAAAGGCGGTCTTAACATTCATTTGCCAGATTTCATAGTCATGATATGCAGCGATGGCAAGCATGATCCGGATGGATTTAAGCATAGCCACTGGAGAAAAGGTTTCGTCATAGTCCACACCTGGTCTTTGACGAAAACCTTTTGCAACAAGTCTAGCTTTGAAAGTCTCCACTTTCCCATCTACACCAAGTTTTTACTTGAAGATCCACTTGCTCCCAATGGGTTTTACCCCTTCAGGAGCAACTTCCAAAGTCCACACTTTGTTGGTGTACATGGATTCCATCTCGGACCGCATTGCATCCAGCCATTTCACTGAGTCCCCACTCGTGATGGCCTGCTCGAAGCTAGTTGGGTCATCATCAACCATGATGCAATCCTCGCTCCCACCATCCATGAGAAAACCGTAGTATCTCTCAGGTGGGTGAGGAACCCTACTAGATCTGCGGAGTGGCTGGGGTTCATCGGGAACTACCGAATCCTCTTGTTCAACCAAATCTTCTGCTGTAGTCTGTATTGCTGGAACCTCTTCTAGTTCTACCTCCATGCCACTAATCTCTTTTTCAAGAAATTCCTTTTCTAAAAAGGTGGCATGTCTAGAAACAAACACTTTTTGTTCCTCGGTTTGGTAGAAGATATGTAGGGTTCCTAGGCACTCTAGTGAGGTCTCACAAGGCATCAACCATGCTAATTTCAAAAATACGGGGTGCCGAGAAACCCTAATACGGATCGTTGGCTAGATTTCTAGGCGAAAAAGCAACTAGTTAACTACTTAACTAAGAGTAACGTATTAGTGTATATGCCCTAGAGGCCATTGCTGTATCATACTGGCTTGTATATTACTTAATGGAAGCTTGGGATATTCACCTTCTATAAACAATCTTTCTCAATATAGTAGTATGCTACTTGGTTTGTTTCTATTTCAATGTGTACTTGTGTTTATTTTAGTATATCACTTATACGCATTAGTGGAGCCCTTAGGATCTTTGCTTGATTACCAGCGTTGTGATGGCAGTCACACTAGTGGGGGCTGGGTAATCTATAAGCACATCCTTATACAGGTCCCTAGTCGCAGGACTATCGAGACAGGGCATCGATACTCCGGAGTAGACTAGCGTATGCGCTTCTCATCCCAGTGTGGGAGATGGTCTGTCCCACAGCCATCAGTACGTCGTACTGGAGATAGTATACGGGTGCTCGTTGGGTTACGAGTACACTGGACAGGACTCGTCGGGAACTGACAGGTTGGTATTATACCTATCGTCAGTTATCAGTTCCCAGGTGACATGAGTACAGCTTAGTCCGCTGACTTGACACTGGCACTTCGCCTCAAGTGTGTTCCCACTGCACTTTGATCACTACCCTACCACGGCTCAAAGGAGTCGTGCAAACAGGTGGTGGTTGGGTGCAGTCCCGAAGCACTTGGAGGCAGTGACGGTTAGACAGGATTCGTCTCTCCCGGTATTGGGGGTTGACACCGCGCTGTGTCTAGGAGAGCCATTACACGAGTAGTCCCTGGCCAGGGCAAGCGAGATATACTGGTAGGTTCCAGTGTTATCTCAGGGTGTTTTGGGCTTCACTCCGGCACGCTATTAGGGGACTGACGTTTTACCGCCCCCTAGGCCCGACATGCGATGTATTAGACGAACAGACCGGACTGTACGGAGACTGTCACATTCAGACTCAGTAGGAGTTCCGATGGGGTTTCACCTCGTCAGCCTTCTTGTCGACATCTACCTGGGGACCGTTACGCACAGCTAGTGCCGCTTGCGGTCTGTGGTTAAACCCACTGCCAGCGTAGTGTCGAGTCTTTAGAGTCCCACACAGAGGGTATTCGCCTCTGGGCAAAACAGAGTAGAGGTCGCATGGTTTTGCGACAGGGTTCGTTCTCATCCGCGCACTTGTGCACGTTTGGAGTCCGGACGGATATTACTGGCTGGCTCTGGTTTGAGTCAGATACCGGTATATGTTTTGGGGTTGCTTTTATCTCTCAGTATTCATGTTCCTCGGAACAAGAATGCAGGTGTGTATGCACAGTTATTTGAGGAGGAGGAAGATGACTTTCATTAGGGTTTCGGAACGGGTGCGTATGCACAGTTGACAGTCGTCTTTTTCCAAACCCTAATGGATTTGTTTTATATCAATTAATAATATATAATAAAATGAAATTGTGTCATGGTTGGTTTTTATGTTGACTTGTTGACCATGGTTGACTTGTTGACCATGATTGAAGTTTTGACCATCATCATTACAAAAGCAAGATGCTTTTTGATTCTTGCAAAACCATTTAATGTTTGAAATGATAATGGTCATTCTAAAACTTTCCATCAACCTTTTCATTTTCATTATTATTATTATTTGATAATTCTTTTTCTTTTGCATTATGGTTGCAAGAAAGAAAAAGAGAGCTCATTATCTCATTTAGCTTCTCTCTCCTCACTTCATCTTCTTCTTCCTCTAGCAAAAGAGAACCCTTCTCATGTGTTGAGAATCCCTCTCTTTAAAAAGAAAAGCACCCCTTAGACACTCTCTACTCACTCTAGGATCAAGGGTTTAGCAAGCCGGAGATTCTAGTTCACTCCAAGTTCGAGAAAGAGCCCGAAGGTTGAACCCTCGAGGTGGATCCATCTTCGACAGAAGAAGGCGACAAGGAGAGTACCATCAACCTCTACAAAAGTTTGAAGAAGAAGGAGTTCAAGTTTAGGTATAACCATCTTCATCCGAGTAGCTAAACCTCTTTAGCAAGTTTGCTAGTTTTAGTTTAGGAAAAGATCCCGACTTTGTTTAGTCCATGTTGCCCCTTACGCTAAAAATTTGATTTTTATACCGTTTCCGCCTCCCCGTAAGAACCGGGGGTCGCAACGTGGACTTACAGTGGTATCAGAGCCTAACTAAACTTAAACTAGCTTGGTAGTGAAGTGTAACGAAGTTCGGAACCGAAAAAATCCAAAAACCAAACTTTTTCAAAATCCTAGTTTCTGTTAAAAATTTTTCTGGTCAAAACAAGATTTGCTATACACCTAAATTCGGCTCAGGGTTTTGTGTGAACACCCAAGAAAAACGATCCCCTAATTCGTTCAAACCGCCGCGGATCCGCGGCCTCACCTATTCATTGAGCCGCGGATCCGCCGCCGTTTAGAGTCTTCTGGTGATCGTCTTTCGTGCAGTGTGTCTCTGTATTGGTTTTGGGATTTTTAAAATATGTTATATGTGCCCAGATTCTCCAGAACAGAAATTTACTTTTGGGGTCCTATAATTTCGTATTTTTTCCGAACTTCACTACACTTTGACTATGATGGTTATATCTGTGATGTTTGCATGTATTGAACGTCGGCTAATCGCTATAAGTCGATTAGTCGGGGTTATACATGATCTGTGTTTGATATTGTAATGTGTATATGAATGTGTTGGACTGTCGCGGGTGAATAGCCGGGGTGGATGTGAGATGAGCTTTTGGTTTTCTTTCATTCATTTGTAAATGTAAATTGATGTAATATTATTATTTGTTTAGCCTCACAACCGGGTCGGGGTTGTAGCCGTCATTGTATAATTCTTTTTACTGTTTTTGCTCCTAGGATAGACCCATGGAGGGGTGCACAAACTGCCGAGTACTTGGCGGGTAGTTTGCCGCACCCGTAGGGGTCTTGGGTGGGGTATTTGGCTATTCACCACGACCGTGTAATCCGCTTTTCGTTACAGGCTCGAACGGATTGCGGATTCCTAGTATATCCAATGCATTCATCTGTGATCTGTAATGTCTACTATTGCTATATCTATAACTATTTAGGCGTTGCTTATGTTTTACAGCCGCGCTAGCCCAACCCCCGCTCTGTCGTTAGTTAAGTAACCTAACGGGTGATGACGGGGCCCCGTGGCGAATGCATATGGCATAAGCGTACGTCATATTTTGGTTGTTTTCTGCAATGGTAGGATTAATTGATGGGACGCATTAAAAGAACTAATGCAAGAATATCACGCATTAAAAGAACTAATGCAAGATAATAAACCAAGTTGAAGTCGTTGGAACACTTTCGAAAAACCACTTGGTTCTTTTCAAAACTAACTTTTAAATGCGGAGATTGAGCCACTCCTTCTAAAAGCTATCTCGTTCCATCGATTAAATCAAGTTCACTACGTTCACGGTTTCGCCAAAACCATTCGTAGCCCTCCGTCGTTTCGTATGAATATTCAATAGTATTCAAGCTATGTTTGTTGACCTTCGTCAAGACATAGAGATTGGTAGCTGTTGGGTGTTCATATGTAGCATAGATAGATGCGTTGGTTTGGGACAGTCGTATTGCCTTGTTGACCTTCGTCAAGGGTATATACGGGTGGGTTCAAATTAACCTGGATAATGACGGGCAGAACTTGACATGTGACTTATGATTTGTTGACCTTCGTCAAGGTCATAAGAGCATGGGGCAAAAATCCACATCGGGAGTTTCATAAGTACTGAAACTTGCTAGATTTGCATACCATTTGGAGTGTGATGATTATGGTAGGATTCCTTCATTTTCGTCACGCGATGATATTTGGATCCCGATCCTACTGTGAGTATATGCTACTCCTCGGGAAATTTCTCACTAAACGATCAATGCTATAAACCTAGTAGGTGCCTAGAAAGGTGTTAGCGGGGCTACGCCCCCAGGGAAAAGAGGTTATTTAATTAAGGAACTTCGCGAAAGCGTTGGAAAACCTCCCTCGAAGTACCGACACTGGCATGGCTGAACGGTTAAGCAAGTATTGTGCGGTGGGATTGATCCCGACTAATTCTTCCTTTATGGTTTGAGGAGGGATTCGAGAGACAGTGGGAGCCATCCTGTTTAGAAAAACTAAAAACCATTCTAAACTTGCAAGAGCATCGTGCTAAAGTGTTTCTTCTCTCTCCCCCTGCAGCGACCAAATCGAAATGACTGGACTTAAGTTACTTCTAGATAAAAATATACTGACAGGGCCAAACTACAAAGATTGGCTCAGGAATGTCAAAATGGCAATCACTTACGACAAGCTGGGGTATCTTCTTACCACCAAAGCTCCCCCCGTCCCAGGTCCCACCTCCAGCGTCGCGGATAAGGAAATCCGTAAGACTTGGGAGATTGATTGCGCGAAGGCCAAATGCCTCGTGCTTGCCTCTATGGACAACGAACACCAGAGGAGGCACGAGAATATGGATTTGGAATCCATATTTCTTCATACAAAAGAACTGTATGGAGAGCAGTCTCGTATCGCAAGATACGAATTGTCGAAGAAGTTATTTTCGGCAAGGTTGGCCGTCGGATCATCGGTAGCGGACCACGTGCTTAAGATGATTGGCTACATTGAGGAACTCGCGGAACTTGGGACCACGTTGGAAAGTGAACTCTATACGGATTTAATCCTCCAGTCCCTTCCATCCACTTACGCCCAGTTTATACTGAACTTCAACTTACAAGAAAAGGAAGTTGAACTTTCAGAACTCCTCAACTTGCTGAAAAGAGCAGAGGGCACCCTACAGAAAGGTAGGGAAACACCCGCTTTGTTTGTAGGAGGATCTTCTTCCTCTAGGTCCAAGGAGAAAGCCAAGGGAAAGAGGAAGAAAGCCCCCGCCAAACCAAGAGGCGGTGTTAGTAAAGTGGGTACGAAGGGAAAGGAAAAGGCAACAAAGATTGCGGGGAAGCTTATAGGGAAAGAGGAATGCTTCTATCGTCATAAGAGTGGACACTGGAAGAAAGATTGCAGGGCTTGGAAGGCCAGGACACAGGAACTGAAGCAGGTTGCGGCTTCAGCTTCAAGTGTGTATGTTATTGAAAACTGTCTTTCTATAAACTCTAATTCCTGGGTATTGGATACCGGATCAGGATCTCATATCTGTAATTCTTTGCAGGCGTTGAGAAACCGTAGGTTTTTGAAGGCAGGTGACATGACCCTCAGAATTGCGAACGGAGCTAGCATGGATGCTAAAACCGTGGGGGACTATCACCTGGGAATGACAGATGGGCATGTTTTGGTTTTGCGTAATTGCTTTTTTGTACCCAACGCAACTTGTAATATCATTTCTGTATCTTTGGTTTCTAAAGAAGGTTATGAATTTGCGTTTGTAAGTAATGTTGTAACCATTCACCTTAATCAAGTTCTGATTGGGTCAGGTACACTGAGCAATGGTATATACGTGTTAAACCAACCACAGATTTTCAATGTCCAGAATACACACAAAAGAAAGTCTCCAGATATCAATCAGGCTTTCTTATGGCATTGTAGACTGGGTCACATCAATGAGACACGGTTGACTAAGTTACATAAAGAAGGATACTTGGATCCGTTCGAGTATCAGTCTTATGCCACTTGTGAATCTTGTCTCATGGGAAAGATGACAAAGACTCCGTTCACTGGACACGGAGTAAGAGCGAGCGACCTCTTGGGACTTATACACAGTGACGTGTGTGGTCCAATGTCTACACATGCGCGAAGCGGTTATTCATACTTCATTACTTTCACAGACGATTTCTCTAGGTATGGACATGTCTTCTTAATGAAGCACAAATCCGAGGCCTTTGAGAAATTTCGGGATTACAAGAATGAAGTTGAAAAACAAACAGGCAAAAGTATTAAGATTCTAAGATCGGATCGAGGTGGTGAATACTTGAGTGCCGAGTTCCTGGACTATTTAAAAGAGAATGGATTTCTCTCTCAGCGTACTCCTCCATACACTCCGCAACATAACGGTGTATCGGAAAGGAGGAATCGAACCCTATTGGATATGGTTCGTTCCATGATGAGTAAGGCTGAGTTACCGCGATCTTTCTGGGGCTATGCACTAGAAGCAGCTGCATATCTCTTGAACAAGGCTCCCACCAAGACTGTGCCTACCACTCCATATCAGATGTGGAGTAGGAAGAAACCCTGTCTTAAGTACCTTAAGATATGGGGATGTCCAGCTTTTGTAAAAAAGCAGCATGCGGACAAGCTCGAGGCACGCTCAGTACAGTGCAAGTTTGTGGGATACCCAAAGAACTCCAGGGGGTATCTGTTCTATTCCGCTGAGGAACAAAAGGTTTTTGTTTCTCAACATGCCCGCTTCTTGGAAACTGAGTTTTTGGAAACTCAGATAAGTGGGAACGCAATAGAACTGGAAGAAATTCCAGAACCACAAGCTATTACTAAAAGCCTGGAAGAGCCAGAAAGTTCAAAAGAACAGGACATTCCTATGCCGCTCTGCAGGAGTAGTAGGCAGTCTCATCCGTCCGAGAGATACTACGGTTTTCTCATAGACGGGGATGGAGAGGATTGCATCATAGATTATGATGAGCCTACTAGCTTCCAGCAGGCCGTTCAGAGCGTTGACTCGGTAAAATGGCTGGATGCAATGCGGACCGAAATGGAGTCCATGTACACCAACAAAGTATGGACGTTGGACATTGCTCCAGACGGGGTAAAACCCGTAGGATGCAAGTGGATCTTCAAAAGGAAGATTGGTGTAGATGGACAGGTTGAGACCTATAAAGCTAGACTTGTAGCAAAGGGTTTCCGTCAAAGACCTGGCTTGGACTATGACGAAACCTTTTCTCCAGTGGCTATGCTGAAATCCATTCGGATCCTTCTTGCCATTGCTGCCTTCCACGATTATGAGATTTGGCAGATGGACGTAAAGACCGCTTTTCTAAATGGAAATTTAGAGGAGTGTGTCTATATGGATCAGCCAGAGGGTTTCATTCAGAGTGGGAGCAGCGGAAAGGTGTGCAAGTTGCTTAAGTCCATCTATGGACTAAAGCAGGCATCGCGGAGTTGGAACATCTGTTTTGATGAGACGGTCAAAGAATTTGGCTTTATCAAAAATCCAGATGAACCATGCATCTATAGTAGATTTGTAGCGAGAACTGTAGTATTCCTCGTTTTATACGTGGATGACATTCTCTTAATAGGAAATGACATTCCTATGCTACAATCTGTCAAGGGGTTCTTGCCGCACAGGTTCTCCATGAAAGACCTGGGTGATGCCTCATACATCCTGGGGATCCGGATCCATCGTGATAGATCCAAGAGGATATTAGGACTTTCTCAGTCCAGGTACATCGACACCATAGTGAAGAGATTCAGTATGGAAGATTCCAAGCGCGGTAACCTACCGGCTTGTCACGGGATCACCCTCTCTAAAGAGATGTCTCCCAAGACTGATTTGGAGAGGGATCGCATGTCTATTATACCCTACGCTTCTGCGGTAGGCTCTATAATGTATGCGATGTTGTGTACCAGACCGGATGTAGCTTATGCACTGAGTGTGGTAAGCCGGTATCAGTCAAACCCTGGGGAGAAACACTGGATAGCGGTAAAGAACATTCTCAAGTACCTGAGAAGGACTAAGGAGATGTTCTTGGTGTATGGCGGAAAAGACCTCCAGATCGAGGCCTTTGCTGACTCCAGCTTCCAGAGTGACAAGGATGATTCTAAGTCCATGTCGGGTTTCGTCTTTACCCTCAATGGAGGGGCGGTGTGTTGGAAAAGCTCCAAACAGGAAACCGTTGCAGACTCGACTATGGAAGCGGAATATATCGCTGCATCTGATGCCGCAAAAGAAGCTGTCTGGATGAGGAAGTTCTTGAAAGAACTTCAGGTGGTTCCGTCCATTGTTGACCCAATACCTCTGTATTGCGACAACAACAGGGATATAGCTTTAGCGAAGGAACCCAGGTCCCATCAGAGATCCAGGCACATCTTAAGGCGGTATCACCTGATCAGGGAGATCGTGGATCACAAGGAGATCGAGGTTCGGAGGGTTGCTTCAGAAGAGAACACTGCAGATCCATTCACCAAGGCCCTACCCCAGACTCAGTTCGAGCGGCTGATCGAGATGATAGGTCTTCGATACGCCAGTACATGGCCTTAGTGCAAGTGGGAGATTGTTAGTGTATATTCCCTAGAGGCCATTGCTGTATCATACTGGCTTGTATATTACTTAATGGAAGCTTGGGATATTCACCTTGTATAAACAATCTTGCTTAATATAGTAGTATGCTACTTGGTTTGTTTCTACTTCAATGTGTACTTGTGTTTATTTTAGTATATCACTTATACGCATTAGTGGAGCCCTTAGGATCTTTGCTTGATTACCAGCGTTGTGATGGCAGTCACACTAGTGGGGGCTAGGTAATCTATAAGCACATCCTTATACAGGTCCCTAGTCGCAGGACTATCGAGACAGGGCATCGATACTCCGGAGTAGACTAGCGTATGCGCTTCTCATCCCAGTGTGGGAGATGGTCTGTCCCACAGCCATCAGTACGTCGTACTGGAGATAGTATACGGGTGCTCATTGGGTTACGAGTACACTGGACATGACTCGTCGGGAACTGACAGGTTGGTATTATACCTATCGTCAGTTAGCAGTTCCCAGGTGACATGAGTACAGCTTAGTCCGCTGACTTGACACTGGCACTTCGCCTCAAGTGTGTTCCCACTGCACTTTGATCACTACCCTACCACGGCTCAAAGGAGTCGTGCAAACAGGTGGTGGTTGGGTGCAGTCCCGAAGCACTTGGAGGCAGTGACGGTTAGACAGGATTCGTCTCTCCCGGTATTGGGGGTTGACATCGCGCTGTGTCTAGGAGAGCCATTACACGAGTAGTCCCTGGCCAGGGCAAGCGAGATATACTGGTAGGTTCCAGTGTTATCTCAGGGTGTTTTGGGCTTCACTCCGGCACGACTTGTACCGCTATTAGGGGACTGACGTTTTACCGCCCCCTAGGCCCGACATGCGATGTATTAGACGAACAGACCGGACTGTACGGAGACTGTCACATTCAGACTCAGTAGGAGTTCTGATGGGGTTCACCTCGTCAGCCTTCTTGTCGACATCTACCTGGGGACCGTTACGCACAGCTAGTGCCGCATGCGGTCTGTGGTTAAACCCACTGCCAGCGTAGTGTCGAGTCTTTAGAGTCCCACACAGAGGGTATTCGCCTCTGGGCAAAACAGAGTAGAGGTCGCATGGTTTTGCGACAGGGTTCGTTCTCATCCGCGCACTTGTGCACGTTTGGAGTCCGGACGGATATTACTGGTTGGCTCTGGTTTGAGTCAGATACCGGTATATGTTTTGGGGTTGCTTTTATCTCTCAGTATTCATGTTTCTCGGAACAAGAATGCTGGTGTGTATGCACAGTTATTTGAGGAGGAGGAAGATGACTTTCATTAGGGTTTCGGAACGGGTGCGTATGCACAGTTGACAGTCGTCTTTTTCCAAACCCTAATGGATTTGTTTTATATCAATTAATAATATATAATAAAATGAAATTGTGTCATGGTTGGTTTTTATGTTGACTTGTTGACCATGATTGAAGTTTTGACCATCATCATTACAAAAGCAAGATGCTTTTTGATTCTTGCAAAACCATTTAATGTTTGAAATGATAATGGTCATTCTAAAACTTTCCATCAACCTTTTCATTTTCATTATTATTATTATTTGATAATTCTTTTTCTTTTGCATTATGGTTGCAAGAAAGAAAAAGAGAGCTCATTATCTCATTTAGCTTCTCTCTCCTCACTTCATCTTCTTCTTCCTCTAGCAAAAGAGAACCCTTCTCATGTGTTGAGAATCCCTCTCTTTAAAAAGAAAAGCACCCCTTAGACACTCTCTACTCACTCTAGGATCAAGGGTTTAGCAAGCCGGAGATTCTAGTTCACTCCAAGTTCGAGAAAGAGCCCGAAGGTTGAACCCTCGAGGTGGATCCATCTTCGACAGAAGAAGGCGACAAGGAGAGTATCATCAACCTCTACAAAAGTTTGAAGAAGAAGGAGTTCAAGTTTAGGTATAACCATCTTCATCCGAGTAGCTAAACCTCTTTAGCAAGTTTTCTAGTTTTAGTTTAGGAAAAGATCCCGACTTTGTTTAGTCCATGTTGCCCCTTGCGCTAAAAATTTGATTTTTATACCGTTTCCGCCTCCCCGTAATAACCGGGGGTCGCAACGTGGACTTACATAACGGAAATACAACCTTTGTAGATCCGGTTCTCCACCTCCATAGCTCCATGATGAAGTGTCCTCGCTGTCCAAAATGAAATTCGGGCTCTTGCGTCGGCTTCATCGGAGAAATGGGCGGGCTAGGTCATCGACGACGTGCCGAAGATGATCTACGTCGAAGCATCACTAGATCAAGCTCCACCTTCACCAAGCCATGAAAACTTGTGAAGTAAACACACTGTACTACTTGGCAAGAGGTAGAGGATGAAGAAATAGGAAGTGGGTAGACTTTAGAATTGGATTTCTCACTTGTTTCATCAATCCACCATTGATGAAGTCAAGGTTTCTTCTTTGAAGATGAAGAAGAAGAAGATGATAATATTATGATAAGTTCCTTTTTAAAAAGGAAATAATAAGAAAACTTATCATAATGTAACCATGGTAATGTGTAGAGAGTCAATCATGGTTGAATGGAATGGTTAGGGTTAAGCATGAGACAAAATGGTCACTTGGTCAAAGTCTTCATGAAGCTTCATAATACATACAAAGAAAGCTACCATTTTCTCATTATGCTAATTATTTTCCAAAACTAATAAATAAATAAATGAATGAATAAATAATCATAACCCCAACCATTCATATAACCATGGTTCAATCTTCACACAAACACAAGTATACATGTATCATCAAACATGATACAATCAAGTGCACAAAAGAATAACACATATACAATGTGTACATCCGAGTGAGAAAATCTATCTTTAGTAAACCGATACTAGTTAATGCAAAGTAATATATCAAATATATAATTATGCATTAAATCATTAAATCAACACTTGATTCAATGATCCGGTCATGTCGCACACAACCGACTAGTATACAATGTATCAGCTTATCGAATCAACGCTTGAATCGATAACTAGGTTATATCGCATACAACCATTCGACACATTGATCGCGAGAATGAAATACGGTATCACATACACGCATTATTCTCGGTCCCGCACATATCTCATATGCGCTCCTATTTCGTTTCGCTTGAGCCAGGAAACCTCTGTGTAGGACTCTAAAGACTCGTCAATACGCCGGCAGCAGATGATGGTCATATCAAACACCCACAAGCCGCAAGCGGTCTGATAAACGTAACGGCCACCCGGGTATTGAGCGATCAGAAGATCGACGAGCAAGCCCGCTCACACTCCAGTGAATCCAACCAGCAACACTACCGTACAGTCCGGTCTGATCGTCTGATATGTCGCATATCTTGCCTAGGGGTGGTAAACGTCAGACCCCAATAGCTCGATAAGTCGTGTCGATATGAGGCTCATAACGGGTCGAGAAACTACTGGTAACACTTACCAGCAATTCTCTGATCAGCCCTGGCCAGGGACTTCCTGTTATAGCCAATCGAACACAGTGCAACATCAAATCCCTATACCGGGAGAGACGAATCCCCTCCTATCGCTCATTGCCTCCATGTGACTCGGGACTGTACCCAAAAACCACCATTTTGCACGCCCTCTTGGACGTGGTAAGATGGAAATCAAAGCACAGTGGGAACCACACAAGACTCTATGACGATCTCGGGTCAACAGACTACTTTGTACCAGTGTCACCAGAGAACTGCCATCTGACGTGAGGTATAATACCATCTGGGAGTTCTCGGCGAGTCCGTCCAGTGTACCCAGTCTATACTGAGCACCCGTATATCATCTCTGATGTCAAACACCAATGGATATGGGATCATCCATCGCCCATCTGTATGGGTCGAGAAGGTATAGGCTAGTCTACTCTGGTATATCGATGCCCCGTCTCGATATACCCATGACTAGGGACTTTGAAGGATGTACTTATGGACTACCATGTCCCCACTAGTATGATCCGTATCATAGTCCAGGTAGTCAAGCACACATCCTAAGGGCTTTACCAACATGTAACAGAGAGACAATCAGTATACACGTTAAGGTAAAGAGCAACCAGATAGCATACTATCATGTCGAGCAAGAAAGTCCTCCCTATATATGTCCCAGCATCCACTACAATATACATCCTATGTACAGTAATGGCCTCTAGGGCATACATATAACTAACAAGATATACCCGCGCGAATGTTTGGGATATCCAATAAACTTACATAGAATGGACCTTGCCGCGAGTTTGTCCGGATTTTGTGTTTTTACATAGGCCGGACAACCCCATATCTTAACATAATTAAGATACGGTCTCTTCCCTTTCCATATCTCATATGGAGTGGTTGGCACAGATTTGGTGGGAACCATATTCAATAGGTCTACAGCTGTTTCCAGTGCATGTCCCCAGAAGGAAATAGGTAACTCAGCTGTGCTCATCATAGAGCGCACCATATCTAATGTAAGTCCACGTTACCTCTCCCGGTTCTTTCGGGCTTGCGGAAATGGAACGATTTTTAAGACTTAGGTAACATGGACTACAAAAACGGATCTTGGCTAAACTACACACTAGCAAACTAACAAGAGAGTTGTCTACTCGGTTAGGGGTTATACCTCACTTGAACTCCTTCTTCTTGAACTCTTTGTAGTGGTTGGATGGTGCTTTCCTCGTCGCCTTCTTTCGTCAAAGATGGATCTACCTGAGGGTTTCAACCTTGGGCTCCTTTCTCGAACTTTGAGAGAACTAAGGTCTTTGGCTTGCTAAACCTTCAACCCTGGAGTGAGTAGAGAGTGTTTTAGAGTATTTTATTTCAAGGAGAGGTTTCTCAACACATGAGAATTGTTCTCCATGAACTAGAGGAGGAAGAAGAAGAATAGAGGAGAGAGAATGGTTATGATAGAATGAGATGGTTTTTCATACAACCATAACATAATAAGTGAATTATCTAATAATAATATTAATCCAAAAATGAAAAAGGTGATGGATGGTTTGATGAGACTATTATCATATCACATTAAATGGTTTTGCTAGAATCAAAGAGTATCTTTGATGTGTAATGATGATAGTCAATGTTTCAACCATGGTCAACTAGTCAACCTTGGTCAACAAGTCAACAAACCCAACCATGACACAATTTCATTTAATTAATATTATTAATTGATATATCACAAATTCATTAGGGTTTGGAAAAAGACGACTGTCAACTGTGCATACACACCCGTTCCGAAACCCTAATGAAAATCCTCTTCCTCCGCCTCAATCAACTGTGCATACACACCCGCATTCGTGTTCCGAGGAACATGAATACTATGAGATAAAACTAACCCCAAAACATATACTAGGATCTGGCT
Source organism: Agapanthus africanus (assembly GCA_030015575.1). Lineage (NCBI taxonomy): Eukaryota > Viridiplantae > Streptophyta > Magnoliopsida > Asparagales > Amaryllidaceae > Agapanthus > Agapanthus africanus. Next base: position 312,452,962 of record JASDDO010000031.1, on the reverse strand, counting down.
CAAACCAGAGCCCGCTAGTAATATCCGTCCGGACGCCAAACGTGCACAAGTGCGCGGATGAGAACGAACCCTGTCGCAAAACCATGCGACCTCTACTCTGTTTTGCCCAAAGGCGAATATCCCTCTGTGTGGGACTCTAAAGACTCGACACTACGCTGGCAGTGGGTTTAACCACAGACCGCAAGCGGCACTAGCTGTGCGTAACGGTCCCCAGGTAGATGCCGATAAGAAGACGGACGAGGTGAAACCCATCAGAACTCCTACTGAGTCTGTATGTGACAATCTCCGTACAGTCCGGTCTGTTCGTCTGATAACATCGCATGGCGGGCCTAGGGGGCGGTAAACGTTAGTTCCCTAATAGCGGTACAAGTCGTGTCGGAGTGTAGCCCAGAACACCCTGAGATAACACTGGAAACCTACCAGTATATCTCGCTTGCCCTGGCCAGGGACTACTTGTGTAATGGCTCTCCTAGACACAGCGCGATGTCAACCCCCAATACCGGGAGAGACGAATCCTGTCTAACCGTCACTGCCTCCAAGTGCTTCGGGACTGCACCCAACTACTACCTGTTTGCATGACTCCTTTGAGCTGTGGTAGGGTAGTAATCAAAGTACAGTGGGAACACACTTGAGGCGAAGTGACAGTGTCATGTCAGCGGACTAAGCTGTACTCATGTCACCTGGGAACTGATAACTGACGATAGGTATAATACCAACCAACAGTTCCCGACGAGTCCTGTCCATTGTACTCGTAACCTAACGAGCACCCGTATACTATCTCAAGCACGACGTACTGACGACTGTGGGACAGGCCGCCTCCCGCACTGGGATGAGAAGCGCATATGCTAGTCTACTCCGGATTATCGATGCCCTGTCTCGATAATCCCACGACTAGGGACGTGTGTATAAGGATGTGCTTGCAGATTACCCAGCTCCCACGAGTGTGACTGCCATCACAACGCTGGTAATCAAGCAAAGATCCTAAGGGCTCCACTAATGCGTATAGATGATACAATTATGAAACACATGTACACATTAAAGCAGAGACAAACCAAGTAGCATACTACCATTTCGAGCAAGATTGTCTATACAACTGTGAATATCCCAAGCTTCCATCAAGTAATATACATACTAGTATGATACAGTAATTGCCTTTAGGGCATATATACTAACAATCTCCCACTTGCACTAAGGCTATGTACTGGCGTATCGAAGACCTATCATCTCGATCAGCCGCTCGAACTGAGTCTTGGGTAAGGCCTTTGTGAATGGATCTGCAGTGTTATCTTCTGAAGCAACCCTCCGAACCTCGATCTCCTTGCGATCCACGATCTCCCTGATCAGGTGATACCGCCTCAAGATGTGTCTGGATTTCTGATGGGATCTGGGTTCCTTTGCTAAAGCTATAGCCCCATTGTCGTCGCAATACAGAGGTATTGGGTCAACAATGGACGGAACCACCTGAAGTTCTTTCAAGAACTTCCTTATCCAGACGGCTTCTTTTGCGGCATCAGATGCAGCGATATATTTCACTTCCATAGTCGAGTCAGCAACGGTTTCCTGTTTGGAACTTTTCCAACACACCGCCCCTCTATTGAGGGTAAATACAAAACCCGACATGGACTTGGAATCATCCTTGTCACTCTGGAAGCTGGAGTCAGCAAAGGCCTCAATCTGGAGGTCTTTTCCGCCATACATCAAGAACACCTCCTTAGTCCTTCTCAGGTACTTAAGAATGTTCTTTACCGCTATCCAGTGTTTCTCCCCAGGGTTTGACTGATACCTGCTTACCACACTCAGTGCATAAGCCACATCTGGTCTGGTACACAACATCGCATACATTATAGAGCCTACCGCAGAAGCGTAGGGTATAATAGACATGCGATCCCTTTCCAAATCAGTCTTGGGAGACATCTCTTTGGAGAGGGTGATCCCGTGACAAGCCGGTAGATTACCGCGCTTGGAATCTTCCATACTGAATCTTTTCAGTATGGTGTCGATGTACGTGGACTGCGAAAGTCTTAATATCCTCTTGGATCTATTACGATAGATCCGGATCCCCAGAATGTAGGAGGCATCACCCAGGTCTTTCATGGAGAACCTGTGTGACAAGAACCCTTTGAGAGATTGTAGCATAGGAATGTCATCCACGTATAAAACGAGGAATACAACAGTTCTCGCTAAAAATCTACTATAGATGCATGGTTCATCTGGATTTTTGATAAAGCCAAATTCCTTGACCGTCTCATCAAAACAGATGTTCCAACTCCGCGATGCCCGCTTTAGTCCATAGATGGACTTAAGCAACTTGCACACCTGTCCGCTGCTCCCACTCTGAATGAAACCCTCTGGCAGGTCCATATAGACACACTTCTCTAAATTTCCATTTAGAAAAGCGGTCTTTACGTCCATTTGCCAAATCTCATAATCGTGGATGGCAGCAATGGCAAGAAGGATCCGAATGGATTTCAGCATAGCTACTGGAGAAAAGGTCTCGTCATAGTCCAAACCAGGTCTTTGACGAAAGCCCTTTGCAACCAGTCTAGCTTTATAGGTCTCAACCTGTCCATCTACACCAATCTTCCTTTTGAATATCCACTTGCATCCTACGGGTTTTACCCCATCTGGAGCAACGTCCAACGTCCATACTTTGTTGGTGTACATGGACTCCATTTCGGTCCGCATTGCATCCAGCCATTTTACCGAGTCAACGCTCTGAATGGCTTGCTGGTAGCTAGTCGGCTCATCATAATCAATGATGCAATCCTCTCTATCCCCGTCTATGAGAAAACCGCAGTATCTCTCGGGCGGATGAGACTGCCTACTACTCCTGCAGAGCGACGTAGGAATGTCATTTTCTTTTGAACCCTCTGGTTCTACTAAGCTTTCAGTAATAGTTTGTGGTTCTGGAATTTCTTTCAGTTCTATTTCGCTCCCACTAGTTTCCTTTTCTAAGAACTGGTGTTTCAGAAAATGGGCATTACGAGAAACAATGATCTTTTGTTCCTCTGCGTAATAGAAGAGATACCCCCTGGAGTTATTTGGGTATCCCACAAACTTGCACAGTACTGAGCGTGCCTCGAGTTTGTCCGCATGCTGCTTTTTGACAAAAGCCGAACATCCCCAGATCTTCAGATATTGAAGATAGGGTTTCTTCCCACTCCATATCTCATATGGTGTGGTAGGCACAGTCTTAGTTGGAACTCGGTTCAAAAGGTATGCAGCTGATTCTAGTGCATATCCCAAGAATGATCGCGGTAACTCAGTGTTACTCATCATGGAACGTACCATATCCAATAGGGTCCGGTTCCGTCTCTCCGATACACCGTTATGTTGCGGAGTGTATGGAGGAGTAAGCTGAGAGAGAATTCTATTGTCTTTTAAATAGTCCAGGAACTCGGCACTCAAGTATTCACCACCTCGATCCGATCTTAGTGTCTTGATACTTTTGTCGGTTTGTTTTTCTACTTCATTCTTATATTCCTGGAATTTTCTAAAGGCTTCGGACTTATGTTTCATTAAGAAGACATAACCGTACCTTTAAAAGTCATCCTTAAAAGTAATGAAGTAAGAATAACCGCTTCGCGCATGTGTAGACATTGGACCGCACACGTCGCTGTGTACGAGTCCCAAGAGCTCGCTCGCTCTTACTCCGTGTCCAGTGAACGGAGTCTTTGTCATCTTTCCTTTGAGACAGGATTGACAAGTGGCATACGATTGATATTCGAACGGATTCAAATATCCTTCTGTATGTAATTTCGTCAACCTTCTCTCATTGATGTGACCCAGTCTACAATTCCATAAGAAAGTCTGATTTATTTCCGGAGACTTTCTTTTGTGTGTATTCTGGATATTGAAAATCTGTGGTTGGTTTAATACGTATATACCATTGCTTAATGTACCTGACCCAATCAGAACTTGATTAAGGTGAATGTTTACAACATTACTTACAAACGCAAATTCATAACCTTCTTTAGAAGTCAAAGATACAGAAATGATATTACAAGTTGCGTTGGGTACAAAATAGCAATTACGCAAAACCAAAACGTGTCCATCTGACAACCCCAGGTGATAGTCCCCCACGGCCTTAGCATCCATGCTAGCTCCGTTTGCAACTGTGAGGGTCATGTCACCTGCCTTCAAAACCCTACGGTTTCTCAACGCCTACAAAGAATTACAGATATGAGATCCTGATCCGGTATCCAATACCCAGGAAGTAGAGTTTATTGATAGACAGTTTTCAATAACATACACACCTGAAGCTGAAGCCGCAACATGCTTCAGATCCTGTGTTCTGGCTTTCCATGCCTTGCAATCTTTCTTCATGTGTCCACTCTTGTGACAGTAAAAGCATTCTTCTTTATCCACAAGTTTCCCCGCTACCTTTGTTGCTTTTGCCTTTCCCTTCGTATCCACCTTACTAACACCGCCCCTTGGTTTGGCGGGGCTTTTCTTCTTCTTTCCCTTGGCTTTCTCCTTGGACCTAGAAGATGAAGATCCTCCTACAAACAAAGTGGATGTTTCCCTACCTTTCTGTAGGGTGCCCTCTGCACTCCTCAGCATGTTGAGGAGCTCTGAAAGTTCAACTTCCTTATCTTGCAAGTTGAAATTCAGAATGAACTGGGCGTAAGTGGAAGGAAGGGACTGAAGAATCAAGTCCGTATAGAACTCATTCTCCAACGTGGTCCCAAGGTCCGCGAGTTCCTCTATGTAGCCAATCATCTTAAGCACGTGTTCCGCTACTGATGATCCGACGACCAATCTTGCCGAAAACAACTTCTTCGACACTTCATATCTGGCGATACGAGATTGCTCTCCATACAGTTCTTTTGTATGGAGAAATATGGATTCGAGGTCCATATTCTCATGTCTCCTCTGATGTTCGTTGTCCATAGAGGCAAGCATGAGGCACTTGGCCTTCGCGCAATCGATCTCCCATGTCTTACGGATTTCTATATCCGCGACGCTGGAGGTGGAACCTGGGACGGGGGGAGCTTTGGTGGTAAGGAGATACCCCAACTTGTCGTAAGTGATTGCCATCTTGACATTCCTGAGCCAATCTTTGTAGTTAAGCCCTGTCAGTATGTTTTTATCTAGTAGTAACTTAAGTCCAGTCATGATGAATAGTCGCTGCAATTAGGAGAGAGAGAAGAAACACTTTAGCATGATGCTCTTGCAAGTTTAGAGTGGTTTTTAATTTGTCTAAACAGGATGGCTCCCACTATCTCTCGAATCCCTCCTCAAACCAAAAAGGAAGAATTAGTCAGGATCAATCTCACCGTACAATACTTGCTTAACCGTTCGGCCAGGCTGGTGTCGGTACTTCGAGGGAGGTTTTCCAACGCTTTCGCGAAGTTCCTTAATTTAAGAACCTCTTTTCCCTGGGGGCGTAGCCCCGCTAATACCTTTCTAGACACCTATTAGGTTTATAGCATTGATCGTTTAGTGAGAAATTTCCCAAGGAGTAGCATATACTCACAGTAGGATCGGGATCCAAATATCACCGCGTGACAAAACTGAAGGAATCCTACCAGAATCATCACACTCTAAATGGTATGCAGCGCTAGCAAGTTTCAGTTCTTTTGAAACTCCCGATGTGGATTTTTGCCCCATGCTCTTATGACCTTGGCGTGAGGTCAAAATGTCATAAGTCACATGTCAAGCTCTTCCCATCATTATCCAGGTTAATTTGAACCCACTCGTACCTACCCTTGACGTAGGCCAAAATGGCAGTACGACTGTCTCAAACCAACGCATTCTATCTATGCAACAGATAAATATCCGGCAGCTACCAATCACTATGCCTTGGCGTGAGGTCAAAATACATAGCTTGAATACTACCGAATATTTAACTGAAATGATGGAGGGCTACGGATGGTTTTGGAAAAACCTTGAACGTAGTGAACTGTATATGATCGATGGAACGAGATAGCTTTTAAAAGGAGTGGCTTAAGCACCGCGTTTAAAAGTTCTTTTGAAAAGAATCCGAGTGGTTTTTGAAAGTGTTCCAACGACTTTTACTTGGTTTATTTTTCTTGCATTAGTTCTTTTCATGCGTCCCATCATTTAATCCTACCATTGCAGAAAACAACCAAAATATGACGTACGCTTATGCCATTCGCATTCTCCACGGGGCCCCGTCATTACCCGTTAGGTTACTTAACTAACGACAGAGCGGGGGCTGGGCTAGCACAGCTGCAAAACATAAGCAACGCCTAAATAATATCATACATAGATATATTGCAATGATAGCCATTTCAGATCACAGATGAATACATTGGATATACTAGGAATCCGCAATTTGTACGAGCCTGTAACGAAAAGCGGATTACACGGTCGCGATGAATAGCCAATACCCCACCCTAGACCCCTACGAGTGCGGCAAACTACCCGCCAAATATCCGAAGTGGAGCAACCTCCCTCAACGACGTGAGTAGGCCACTCGACACTTCGAGATACCCGGTAGTTTGTGCACCCTACCTTGGGTCTATCCCAGGAGCAAAAACAGTAAAAAGAAATTATACAATGACGGCTACAACCCCGACCCGGTTGTGCGGCCAAAAATAATATTACATCAATTTACATATTACAAGAATTGAAAGATAAACAAAACTCTCATCTCACAATTCCCCCTGGTTATTCATCCGCGACAATCCAACGAATTCATATACACAAACCATCAACATCACAGATCACAGATATGTATAACCCCCACTAATCGACGTATAGCGATTAGTAGACGTTCAATACATATAAAACATTACAGATATAACCATTAGCCAAAGTCTACAGAAAATCGACCAAAATACGGATTTGTAACCACCCCAAAAACAAACTTGTTCTCTGGATAATCTGGGCAGAAACAAACCATCCCAAAATTCACAAAATACCCCTTGAAACAAACTGCAGGAGAAACGATCCACGTCCGAGTCAACTCGGCCGCGGAACCGCGGCGCTTTGGTCGGCTCGTGCGATCGTTTTTCTTGCCTGTTTATAGAAAAGCCTGAGCCGATTTTTAAGACATGATTTTTTATTTTTAGAGCAGAAAAATAATTCGGCAGCAACTAGGGTTTTCCGGGGTGTTTTGCTGTTTTTCTCGTTCGGTCGATATTCTAAATACTTTGCTAACATACTAGGGTGTGTTTAGTTAGGCTCTGATACCACTGTAAGTCTACGTTACCTCTCCCGGTTCTTTCGGGCTTGCGGAAATGGTGAAAAACGATGTTTAAGACTTAGGTAACATGGACTACAAAAACGGATCTTGGCTAAACTACACACTAGCAACCTAACAAGAGAGTTGTCTACTCGGTTAGGGGTTATACCTCACTTGAACTCCTTCTTCTTGAACTCTTTGTAGTGGTTGGATGGTGCTTTCCTCGTCGCCTTCTTTCGTCAAAGATGGATCCACCTGAGGGTTTCAACCTTGGGCTCCTTTCTCGAACTTTGAGAGAACTAAGGTCTTTGGCTTGCTAGACCTTCAACCCTAGAGTGAGTAGAGAGTGGTTTAGAGTATTTTATCTCAAGGAGAGGTTTCTCAACATATGAGAATTGTTCTCCTTGAACTAGAGGAGGAAGAAGAAGAATAGAGGAGAGAGAAAGGTTATGATAGAATGGGATGGTTTTTTTTACAACCATAACATAATAAGTGAATTATCTAATAATAATATTAATCCAAAAATGAAAAAGGTGATGGATGGTTTGATGAGACTATTATCATATCACATTAACTGGTTTTGCTAGAATCAAAGAGCATCTTTGATGTGTAATGATGATAGACAATGTTTCCACCATGGTCAACTAGTCAACCTTGGTCAACAAGTCAACAAACCCAACCATGACACAATTTCATTTAATTAATATTATTAATTGATATATCACAAATTCATTAGGGTTTGGAAAAAGACGACTGTCAACTGTGCATACACACCCGTTCCGAAACCCTAATGAAAATCCTCTTCTTCCTCCTCAATCAACTGTGCATACACACCCGCATTCGTGTTTCGAGGAACATGAATACTATGAGATAAAACTAACCCCAAAACATATACTAGGATCTGGCTCAAACCAGAGCCCGCTAGTAATATCCGTCCGGACGCCAAACGTGCACAATTGCGCGGATGAGAACGAACCCTGTCACAAAACCATGCGACATCTACTCTGTTTTGCCCAAAGGCGAATATCCCTCTGTGTGGGACTCTGAAGACTCGACACTACGCTGGCAGTGGGTTTAACCACAGACCGCAAGCGGCACTAGCTGTGCGTAACGTTCCCCAGGTAGATGCCGATAAGAAGACGGATGAGGTGAAACCCATCAGAACTCCTACTAAGTCTGTATGTGACAATCTCCGTACAGTCCGGTCTGTTCGTCTGATAACATCGCATGGCGGGCCTAGGGGGCGGTAAACGTCAGTCCCCTAATAGCGGTACAAGTCGTGTCGGAGCGTAGCCCAGAACACCCTGAGATAACACTGGAAACCTACCAGTATATCTCGCTTGCCCTGGCCAGGGACTACTTGTGTAATGGCACTCCTAGACACATCGCGATGTCAACTTCCAATACCGGGAGAGACGAATCCTGTCTAACCGTCACTGCCTCCAAGTGCTTCGGGACTGCACCCAACTACTACCTGTTTGCACGACTCCTTTGAGCCGTGGTAGGGTAGTAATCAAAGTACAGTGGGAACACACTTGAGGCGAAGTGACAGTGTCAAGTCAGCGGACTAAGCTGTACTCATGTCACCTGGGAACTGATAACTGACGATAGGTATAATACAAACCAACAGTTCCCAACGATTCCTGTCCAGTGTACTTGTAACCAAACGAGCACCCGCATACTATCTCAAGCACGACGTACTGACGACTGTGGGACAGACCGCTTCCCGCACTGGGATGAGAAGCGCATACGCTAGTCTACTCCGGATTATCGATGCCCTGTCTCGATAATCCCACGACTAGGGACGTGTGTATAAGGATGTGCTTGTAGATTACCCAGCTCCCACGAGTGTGACTGCCATCATAACGCTGGTAATCAAGCAAAGATCCTAAGGGCTCCACTAATGCGTATAGATGATACAATAAAGAAACACATGTACACATTAAAGCAGAGACAAACCAAGTAGCATACTACCATTTCGAGCAAGATTGTCTATACAACTGTGAATATCCCAAGCTTCCATCAAGTAATATACATACTAGTATGATACAGTAATGGCCTCTAGGGCATATACACTAACATCTAATAGGGTGCGGTTCCTCCGTTCCGATACACCGTTGTGCTGTGGTGTATATGGAGGAGTTATCTGAGAGAGAATCCCATTCTCTTTTAGGATGTCCAGAAATTCATTGCTCAAGTATTCTCCTCCTCGATCAGATCGTAGGATTTTAATACTTTTTCCGGTTTGGTTCTCGACTTCTTGTTTATATTCTCTAAATTTCTCAAAAGCTTCTGATTTGTGTTTCATCAGGAACACATATCCGAATCTAGAGAGATCGTCAGTGAATGTAATGAAGTACGCAGAACCATTCCTGGCATGTGTAGACATGGGGCCGCATACATCACTATGTACCAGTCCCAAGAGTTCCGTAACTCTCTCTCCGTGTCCCGTAAACGGAGTTTTGGTCATCTTGCCTTTGAGACATGACTGGCAAGTGTCATAAGATGAAAATTCAAACGGATTCAAATATCCATCCTTATGCAACTTAGCTAGTCGTGTTACATTGATGTGACCTAGTCTACAATGCCACAAGAAGGATTCGTTCATTTCTGAACTCTACCTCTTGTGTGTGTTTGTTATGCTCAAAACTGTTGATTGATTTAGAACATAAATGCCATTGCACAACGTGCCTGATCCAACCAACTTTTGGTTTAGAAAAATGTTCATAACATTATCCTATAATACAAAATTATATCCTTCTTTACTCAACAAAGAAACCGATATAATGTTGCATATCAGGTTCGGCATGAAATAACATTCGTTCAGAATCGATGTATTACCAATTGGCAATACAAGGTGATATTCCCCGATGGTTTTAGCTGCAACAATTGCACCATTTCCAACCCTTATGTCTTTATCACCTTCTCCAAGTTCTCTACCTTTCCTAAGCTCATGTAACTGATTACATATATGGGATCCTGACCCGGTATCCAATACCCAGGACGTAGAGCAAATGGAGAAACAGTTCTCTGTAACGAACACACCCGAAGAAAATGCATCAACATGTACTTTCTTCATTCGGGTGGCATGGGAATCCTGGTAATCCCCTATATCCTGTTCAGTCCTATAACTCTTATAAGAAAGAACAGAACCAACGTTCCCCAGCACAGTATAACATGCGGGTTCGGTCAATACATCCATATTATTATCTTGATTAAGGCATGATATGGTCGCTACCTGGAGAGAGAGAGAAGAAAACACTTTAGCGTATGCTCTTGCAAGATCAGATTGGTTATTATTTTATCTAATCAGGATGGCTCCCACTGTTTTTATCAAATCTTTCTTCAAACCCTAAAAGGAAAGTCTAGCCGGGATTAATTACACCCTACAATTTTGCCAATCTTTCAGCCAGGCCAGTGTCGGTACTTTGAGGGAGGTTCCCCGTGCTTTCGCACAGACCTAATTAAAGTAAACCTCGTTTTCCCAGAGGCGTAACCCCGTTGACACCTTTCTAGACACCTACTTGATCGGCTAATTGTCCTGTGTAAAACTCTCCCGGGAGTAACAATTACTCGCAGTGGGTATCGGGATCCAACTATCTCATAGAAGGTATACAATCTCATTGCAAATTTCAACACTTGAAATTCCCGATAATATTTTGCCCCTAGCGTCCCATGACCTTGACGCAGGCCAACAAACTATAGTGCGCTAGTCAAGTTCAACCCGTCATTTCTTGATTGAATTAAACCCACCCGTACGACCCTTGACGCAGGCCAACAAAGTCGCACGACTACCCTAATCCAATCTGCATCATATGCATAAGCAGATAAATACTAGTTAGCTACCGCACACTACGCCTTGACGCAGGCCAACAAACGTAGCACGAATACTAAGTAGGACTTATCTGAAATGACGGAGGGCTACGACAGGTTTTTGTGAAAACCTATTGCATAATGAACTTGATATCGTCGTAGAATCATGTGAATTTTGAGGCTTTTATTAGTTTTGCTAAAGAGGTCACTCCCGGTGAAGGGATCTCGGCTCTTTCCTCATGGAATAAGGTGCAGGATATATCATATACATCACTATGCAAAGCAAAACTCCAAAATCAGTCAAAAGTCAAACCGAGTGTTGTAGCATCTGCCAGTTTTGCTAAAGAGGTCACTCCCGGTGAAGGGATCTCGGCTCTTTCCTCATCGAATAAGGTGCGGGATATATCATATATATCGCTATGCAAAGCAAAACTGTAGCTACCCCTTTTTTTATATTAAAATTTGATTCTACAACATCTTTTAGGTTTCTTTTCTTTCATTAATCACATTAATGAAGTCCCATCATTTAAGTCACCTAAACATCACAGATAAATACGACGTACAATTATGCCATCCGCATTCGCCTCGATGTCCCCTCGTACACCGTTAGGTTAGGTAATTAACGGCAGAGCGGGGCAGGGCTAGCGCGGGTGTAAAACATAAGTAACGCCAATATAATATATCATATATACCATATGTTAGTGTATATGCCCTAGAGGCCATTACTGTATCATACTAGTATGTATATTACTTAATGGAAGCTTGGGATATTCACCTTGTATTGACAATCTTGCTCAAAATGGTAGTATGCTACTTGGTTTGTTTCTACTTTAATATGTGCATGTGTTTCTTTTAGCATATCGCTTATACATATTAGTAGAGCCCATAGGATCTATGCTTGATTACCAGCGTTGTGATGGCAGTCACACTCGTAGGGGCTGGCTAATCTATAAGCACATCCTTATGCAGGTCCCTAGTCGCAGGACTATCGAGACAGGGCATCGATACTCCGGAGTAGACTAGCGTATGCACTTCTTATCCCAGCACGGGAGACGGTCTGTCCCACAGCCGTCAGTACGTCATACTTGAGATAGTATGCGGGTGCTCGTTAGGTTACGAGTACACTGGACAGGACTCGTCGGGAACTGTTGGTTGGTACTATACCTATCATCAGTTATCAGTTCCCAGGTGACATGAGTACAGCTTAGTTCGCTGAATTTACACTGTCACTTCGCCTCGAGTGTGTTCCCACTGTACTTTGATTACTACCCTACCACGGCTCAAAGGAGTCGTGCAAACAGGTAGTAGTTGGGTGCAGTCCCGAAGAACTTGGAGGCAGTGACGGTTAGACAGGATTCGTCTCTCCCGGTATTGGGGGTTGACATCGCGCTGTGTCTAGAAGAGCCATTACACGAGTAGTCCCTGGCCAGGGCAAGCGAGATATACTGGTAGGTTTCCAGTGTTATCTCAGGGTGTTCTGGGCTTCACTCCGACACGACTTGTACCGCTATTAGGGGACTGACGTTTACCGCCCCCTAGGCCCGCCATGCGATGTATCAGACGAATAGACCAGACTGTACGGAGATTGTCACATTCAGGCTCAGTAGGAGTTCAGATGGGTTTCACCTCGTCAGTCTTCTTGTCGGCATCTACCTGGGGACCGTTACGCACAGCTAGTGCCGCTTGCGGTCTATGGTTAAACCCACTGCCAGCGTAGTATCGAGTTTTTAGAGTCCCACACAGAAAGCTATTCGCCTTTAAGCAAAAGAGTAGAGGTCGCATGGTTTTGCGATAGGTCGCATGGTTTTGCGACAGGGTTCGGTCACATCCGTGCACTTATGCACGTTTAGTTTCCGGACAGTTAACACTAGCGGGCTTTGGTTTAAGCCAGATCCTAGTGTACGTTTTGGGATTGGTTTTATCTCGTATGTATTCGTGTTCCTCGGAACGCGGATGAGGGTGTGTATGCACAGTTGACAGAGAGACAGAGGCAGAGGATTCTCATTAGGGTTGTTGACTGTTGACTATTGACTTGTTGCTAAACCCTAATGAGAATATGAAACATAATTAGCAATAATATTAATTAAGTATTATAGTGACATGGTTGTTGAGGGGTTGACTTTGTTGACCGGTTGACTAGGTTGGACTAGTTGACCATCATCATCACAATGGTTGTCATTTTCATGCAAAGACTTTTGCTTGCTTATTGTGGTTTGCAAAATGAGTGCATGGAAATGATATTGCCTTTGACATGATATGAACCATCACATAATACTTGATTAAGATTATGGCTCATGATGCTTTTGGATTATGAGAGGGTGTATGACAAAAGAGAGGCTCATTCTTGCTTTGCTTTTCTCTCTCTTGGTTTTGAGCTCTCTCATTCTCTTGCTCTCACCCTCTTCCTCTTGCTCTTTCTCTTGTCTATGGTTCACTTGTCTCATGTGTTGAGAAGCAAGAACCATAGAGAAAATGCCATCACACTCTCCTATACTCACTCTAGTTCACAAGGTTTAGCAAACCAAGTGAACTAGTTTCTTCAAAGTTCGAAGAAGAAGCCAAAGGTAGAAGCATTCGAGTGGATCGATCTTCGGCGCAAGGAGACGACGGGGTGAAGCCGATCCGTACACCATCAAGAGATGAAGACGAAGGAGTTCAAGAAAGAAAGGTATAACCCCCTAACCGAGTAGTTAACAACTCGTAGTTAGGTAGATAGTTTAACAAAGATCCGTTTTGAGTCCATGTTACCGCCTCTAGAAAATTGTTTTTCATCAAATTCCGCAAGCCCGTAAGTACCGGGAGAGGTAGCATGGACTTACAGTGGTATCAGAGCCTAGTTAAACACTACCTAACATGTTAGCATAGTAACTAGAAATTCGATCGGAGAAAAAGTCGCGAAATACACCCGGATATCAAACTTGCTGTCGATTTTCAAAGTGCTGTAAAAGTAATAAATCATGCTTTAAAAATCGACCCAGGGTTTTTATAGTCTACTGTAGAAAAATGGTCCAGAGATCCCACTAAACCACCGCGGAAACGCTGCAATAGCTTGCTATTTCGGCGGTTCCGCGGCCGATTAAGCTCCTCTCTGGATCGTCTTCACTGCAGTTTGTTCTATGGGGTATTTTGGGATTTTTGGTATATGTTTTTTCAGCCCAGATTTTCCAGAAAGAAAAATTTGTTTTGGGGGCTTTAAAAACCGTATTTTGATTGAGTTTTTAAAGACTAAGGCTGACGGGTTTATTTCTGTGATGTGATATTTGTATTGAACGTCTGCTAATCGCTAAATGTCGATTAGTGGGGGTTATACAAATCTGTGATCTGTGATGATGTTGGTATGTGTATATGAATTCATTGGATTGTCGCGGGTGAATAGCCAGGGGTTGTGAGATGAGAGTTTTCTTTTCTTTCAATTCATGTAAATTTGTAAATTGATGTAATAATTATTTGTATGGCCGCACAACCGGGTCGGGGTTGTAGCCGTCATTGTATAATTTCTTTTTACTGTTTTTTCTCCTAGGATAGACCCATGGAGGGGGTGCACAAACTACAGGGTATCCCGAAGTACTGAGTGGCCTACTCACGGAGTTGAGGGAGGTTGCTTCGCTTCGGGTACTTGGCGGGTAGTTTGCCGCACCCGTAGGGGTCTTGGGTGGGGTATTGGCTATTCACCGCGACTGTGCAATCTGCTTTTCGTTACAGGCTCGTACGAATTGCGGGTTCCTAGTATATCCAATGTGTTCATCTGTGATCTGAAATGGCTATCATTGCAATATATATATATATATATGATATTATTTTGGCGTTGCTTATGTTTTACAGCCGCGCTAGCCCAGCCCCCGCTCTGTCGTTAGTTAAGTAACCTAACGGGTAATGACGGGGCCCCGTGGCGAATGCGAATGGCATAAGCGGACGTCATATTTTGGTTGTTTTCTGCAATGGTAGGATTAAATGATGGGACGCATTAAAAGAACTAATGCAAGAAAAATACGCATTAAAAGAACTAATGCAAGATAAAATAAACCAAGTAAAAGTCATTGGAACACTTTCAAAACCACTCGGTTTCTTTTCAAAAATAACTTTTAAACGCGGAGCTTAAGCCACTCCTTTTAAAAGCTATCAAGGTTCCTTCGATTATATCAAGTTCACTACGTTCAAGGTTTCGCCAAAACCATTCGTAGCCCTC
Organism: Agapanthus africanus; assembly: GCA_030015575.1. Lineage (NCBI taxonomy): Eukaryota > Viridiplantae > Streptophyta > Magnoliopsida > Asparagales > Amaryllidaceae > Agapanthus > Agapanthus africanus. The sequence goes on along the minus strand of JASDDO010000031.1, from coordinate 312,437,810 downwards.
CGTCGTTTCATATGAATATTCAACAGTATTCAAGCTGTGTTTGTTGGCCTTAGTCAAGGCACAGTGTTTGGTAGCTGGTGGATATTCATATGTTGCATAGATAGATGCGTTGGTTTGGGACAGTCGTATTACTTTGTTGGCCATAGTCAAGGGTATATACGGATGGGTTCAAATTAACCTGAACAACGACGGGTAGAACTTGACATGTGACTTATGATTTGTTGGCCTTAGTCAAGGTCATAAGAACATGGGGCAAAAAAAAAATCCACATCGGGAGTTTCAAAAGAACTGAAACTTGCTAGCGTTGCATACCATTTGGAGTGTGATAATTCTAGTAGGATTCCTTCAGTTTTGTCACGCGATGATATTTGGATCCCGATCCTTCTGTGTGTATATGCTACTCCTCGGGAAATTTCTCACATAACGATCAATGCTATAAACCAAGTAGGTGTCTAGAAAGGTGTTAGCGGGGCTACGCCCATAGGGAAAAGAGGTTATTTAATTAAGGAACTTCGCGAAAGCGTTGGAAAACCTCCCTCGAAGTACCGACACCAGCCTGGCCGAACGGTTAAGCAAGAATTGTACGGTGAGATTGATCCTGACTAATTCTTCCTTTTTGGTTTGAGGAGGGATTCGAGAGACAGTGTGAGCCATCCTGTTTAGAAAAATTAAAAACCACTCTAAACTTGCAAGAGCATCATGCTGAGTGTTTTCTTCTCTCTCTCTTAATTGCAGCGACCAAGTGACCGCACCTAGGTTACATCTAGATAATAAAATGACTGAATCTGACTGTTATGACTGGCAAAGGTCTGTCCAGATGTCCATTGCCCATGACAAGCTGGGACACCTCTTAACTAATCAAACCCCTGCCGTCTCAGGTCCAGTTTCCCCTGTCACGGATATTTACATCCGCAGGACATCGGAAAGGGATTGTGCGAAAGCCAAGTGCCTCGTGTTAGCCTCAGTTGATGGTGCATACCAGGGGCAGCACGAGAAGATGGACTCAGTTTCTATCTTCCTCCATAAAAAATGTTTATATGGAGAGCAATCTCGTATCGCAAGATATGAGACCTCGAACGAATTGCTTCAAGCGAGGTTGGCTGTCGGGTCATCTGTAGGGGACAACGTCCGTACAGAGACCAGCTATTTTGAGCTCACGGACCTGGAGACCACGTTGGAGAATGGGTCAAGTACTGACTTAATTCTACAGTCCCTGCCCTCTGCTTATACCCTGAAGGAAACCAGGGAAGAAGAAGGAAAAGCAAGGGCAAAAGTTGTTGGAGATAGTGCCCTCAGAGTTAATTATTGGATCACAGGCACGTGATTGCAATGATTGAGGGAGGACCTATCCCGGTAGGACAGTCTTACTCGAGATGATAGTATGCTATCTGGTTTATCTTTATCATCGTGTACTGCTTTAGGTGACCTGACATGTCGCTATTACACGTTGATAGAGCCCCTAGGATTCTTGCTTGACTACCAGCAGTATGATGGCGATCATATACGTGGGAGCTGGTAGTCTATAAGCACAACCTTAAAAGGTCCCTAGTCGTAGGAGTTTCGAGACAGGGCATCGATACTCCATTAGTAGACTAGTGTATACAGTCGAGACCACGACGAGGGGCGGTGGCCGGTCTCACAAGCCACTGGTGTCAGTTGGTTCACCTAAGATGTATACAGGTACTCATTGGGTTATGGGTACACCGGACAGGACTCGCCGGGAACCTGCTAGTTGGTCTTATACCAGACGTCAGATAGCAGTTCCCTGGTGACATGTGTACAGGTTAGTTCATCGACCTGAGATCGTCATTTGTCTCGTGTGAGTTCCCACTGTGCTTTGATTACTACCCTACCATGGCTCAAAGGAGTCGTGCCAACAGGTTTTAGTTGGGTACAGTCCCGAGCCACATGGAGGCAGTGAGCGGATCTGCAGGGGTTCGTCTCTCCCGGTATTGGGGGTGAGGTCGCGCTGTGTCTAGGAGAGCCATTACACAAAGCCTCCGGCCGAGGCAGGAGATTTACTGGTAGGTATTCCAGTAGTATCTCAGGGTGTTCTGGGATACACTCCGACACGAATTGTACCGCTTTTGGGGGTCTGACTTTTACCAACCCCCTAGGCCCGCTATGCGATACTCATAGACGAACGGACCGGACTGTACGGATATTGTCACTGACAGGCTCAGTAGGGTGTCAGGATGACTTCGCTCATCGACGTCCCTTTTGGTCAATAGCTGGTGGCCCGTCACGTATTGGCTAATACCTCTGCCGAGCTAGTGGTTAAATCCACAGCCATAGTATTGACGAGTCTTTAGAGTCCACCACACTTTCATTTACTCAAGCTTTCGGGCGAAACGCTGTAGAGGCCGTATGGAGATATGGCAGGGTCCGATCAGATACGTGCGGTATTGCACGGATCAGGATCGGACAGTTTTGTACTAGTGGCCGTGTAGTTATTGTTGGAGATAGTGCCCTCATAGTCAATTATTGGATCGCAGGTACGTGATTGCAATGATTGCGGAGGACCTATCCCGGTAGCACAGTCTTACTCGAGATGATAGTATGCTATCTGGTTTGCCTTTATCAGTCGTGTACATGTTCAGGTGACTGATTGCATGTTACACTTTGATAGAGCCCTTAGGATCTTGCTTTACTACCAACAGTATGATGGCGATCATATACGTGAGAGTTGGGTAGTTTATATGCATATCCTTAATTGTGGTCCCTAGTCGTGGGAGTTTCGAGACAGGGCATCGATACTCCGGAGTAGACTAGTGTGTACAGTCGAGACCCCGACGAGGGGCGGTGGCCGGTCTCACAAGCCACTGGTGTCAGTTGGATCACCTAAGATGTATACAGGTGCTCATTGGGTTATGAGTACACCGGACAGGACTCGCCGGGAATCTGCTAGTTAGTACTATACCTATCGTCAGATAGCAGTTCCCTGGTGACATGTGTACAGGTTAGTTCATTGACCTGAGGTCGTCATTTGTCTCGTGTGAGTTCCCACTGTGCTTTGATTTCTACCCTACCACGGCTCAAAGGAGTCGTGCAAACAGGTAGCTTTTGGGTACAGTCCCGAGCCATATGGAGGCACGTGAGCGGATCGGCAGGGGATTCGTCTCTCCCGGTATTGGGGGCGAGATCGTGCTATGTCTAGGAGAGCCATTACGCAAAGCCCTCGGCTGAGGCAGGAGATTTACTGGTAGGTATTCCAGTAGTATCTCAGGGCGTTCTGGGCTACACTCCGACACGACTTATACTGCTAATGGGGTCTGACGTTACTAGCCCCCTAGGCGGATATGCGATACTCATTGACGAACGGACCGGACTGTATATACATTGTCACTGTTAGGCTCAGTAGGGTTTTCGGAGGAGTTCGCTCATCGGTCTCCCTTGAGTTCGCTCCTCGGCCACCCTTGAGGTCAGTCCATGGGCAGCCGTTACGCATAGCTAGTGCCGCTGACGGTTTGTGGTTAAACCCACTGCCAGGGTGCTGACGAGTCATTAGAGTCCCCCACAGACAGTTTCCCAAGTTCGGGCGAAACGTTGTAGAGGCCGTATGGTTTTATGGCAGGGTTCGGAAAATGCACGTGCGTTTACGCACGTGTCGATTTTCGGACAGATGATACTGGTCGGCTTTGGTTTAAGCCGGATCCGAGTATTATATTGAGTAGGTATAATATCTTTGTCTCAGTTGCATTTGTATTCGGTCGTAATACAAATGCGGGTATATTTATACAGTTTCGGGGTTGTCCTGAAATTCGTTTCAGGATCACTTTTGGAAGTTGCCAGTTTCCAGTTTTCTATCAGCCGTCTTTTAACATTTGGTTAAAGGCGGATTTATCTTTTCTTGGATGAGAGTGAGTCGTGCTTCTAGAAGGTTCTAGAAGGTTCTAGAATTTGTGACTAAGCTTTGTGACTCATGCTTTGATTTCATTACTTTCTTGTTTTGCTTAAGATATTTAAGCAAGATATTTACTTTGTGTTCACATAAGCTTTATGCTTAAGGTCACCCCCTCTCTCCTACGGTCACCCTCCTCCTTCTCTATATAAGAAAGGCCCCTCCCCTCTCTCATTTGGTTAATTGATTCAAGAGAGAAAAGATTATGATAGTATTCGGGGTGTATGGAATTTTACAGTTCATTTCATTCCATCACCCGATTTCCACGGCAACTTCATTAACCGATCGTCCACGGATTTGGACGAAGTGAGACAAAGTCATCTACTCATTCTCTACATCAATCTTGGTCGTCTCTTTTAGCAAACTTGACGATCGAGTTGCCTCGAGTCAGAGGCGGGAGCCCGTTTAAAGAACCGATCATGTGGTGCCACTTCGACGAGGATATCGGAGATCGACGAGATCGGAGCAGCCGCAACGGAGCGTGGGATGATGGTTGAAGAACGAAGGACTCGGATCGTTCGGTATAACATTCCTACACTCTTTACAGTTTGTTAGTTTAGCAATAATGGCAGATCCGGGTTAAAGTATACGATAGCGCCAAGTTTAAAAGTTTTTGTAACGTCTTCAAAATAATAAAATATGATTTTTGGGAAATTTTATAATTTAATATTATTTTAATGAATATTTTAATATTCTGGTATAATTAAATACAGATAAATGGGGAAAAATTATGGAAAATTCTAAAATAAGTTATTTTAAGGAATTGCTTCGTTTTCTGTGCATGCCCCCATTTCCTCTAGTTTTGACCCTGAGTATGTCTAGTTTTGACTGATTCCATCTAGGGTGAAATCTGGGTTGATTTTCCTATGTTGGTGTATAATTTGGGACTTGTTTTGGCATGGATTTTGGTATTTGGTGATTCATTCCTGTCGGGTGGCGTTTGGACGTCAACGACAAGTGGATTTTGATTGTGTTTACATGCGAGTCGATAGGTTTTTACCTATGCGGGTAGCGTGTGCTATTTTGGTTTCCGATGTGATTTTCATGTGCTTTAGCATTGTGATATACTTGTAGGTACCCCGCGTGATGTTGAGGCAAAGGAGGTGAAGATAGCGACATCGGCTTTGGCACACGAGAAGCAATGTGAGTAGATTTATATCTGTGGGGAGAAGTCGGGTGGATGGCGTATAGCACCCCCGCAGTCCGTGGTGATGTATACGAATACGTATACACACGAATATTTATTATGTGTTGTTTAGGGTTATTGATGGTAATAATGATATTTTGATGATAAGAATATATTGGTTTGGTTTAGTGCGAACCCTAGAGTAGTGGTTGCACTCACACATACATTTACACACATACTTGCATTCATTCTTTCATTTATTAGAGTGCATATGATGGTGCGTATATCTACACATGGGTATGGGACTATGTGTTTATATACTGGATTTGAGGATAGTATTTGGGATTTGAGATGAGTCGATGAGATTGGGCTTGAGGCCAGGAGATCGGTGATGTGATTTGGTTCGTATCGAGATACGACACGATGTTTTAACGGGTCTTTTGACGTAGTGATTCTTACACCTGCATGCATACATTGAGGGTATCAATATTGTACTAGACGTAGATCAGTACCCCGATCATGACATTTGATAAAGAGGATCCAGATAAATAGTATGATGAATGTGATATTGACCCGTACCCAGATTTGGGATGCCGTACGACGGATTTACGTACAAGCTATATTTTGATGATTGATCCGCACTCTTGACTTGGGATGTCTGATTATAGATAGGGTATCGGATATGATATTATTGAGGCGGGATCACCGACTAATATATATACATGTATGTATATGTATCGACTCAGATGTTAGGCGGTTTCCTCACCCGTAGCTCTACTTGTTAGTTCAGCCGTATAGTTTAAGATGGTTGTTAGATTAGATTAGACTCCTACCTATTTCAAAAACTAACGAATCGTGGGTATTTTAAAAGACAGCCCAAGGGATCCTACGGATATTTCAAAAGACGTATCTTTTCATAAAAACACCGTAGCCCCTATTTTCAAAACCCCATGATTCGTGTTATTTCAAAAGGCACCAATTGTAGAGGTTATTTTAGATTAATGCAGATTAGTTATAGTTGCGTCTAGTATTCAGCTTCCGCTCATTATTGTGGTTCGCATCGCATCGCATGCTTATATTATGTTTCATACTCCATTATTGATGTTATGCTGTTAGGACACCAGCACCATTACCGATGATGCGTATGTACCACGTACACTTACTTGCCGGCTCACACACATCTCCATCGGTAATTGCCATGTCACGTACACCTTAGAAAATATTATTGCATCGACATAGGTTGTTAGCTAATAATTTAGACATGATATTAGTGTACTTGCCTTATATGCTAGATTAGACATTGTAATTATTAGTTGTTACATCATGCATGTTATTATTCATGGATTTTTATGCCTGTATGCACTGTTTACATGCTATTGAGGATTGGATTCGGATTTCCATGAGATTTTCTGGATTTGGGGGAAAACCGCAAAACTTATATAAACTTCTTTTCTCTCTTTAAAATAAAAAGTGCGGTTTTCCCATGATGTATGAGTCGTCCACCATGAGTTTGCTGATGGATTTGGAAACCCGATTCGAGGAGACGGATGAACCGTTTCGGGTACATGGTGGACCCGGTAAGGTACCCCGGGGCAAGAAGCGCGTGGTGATGACGATGTGAGCCTGGCAGGGGAGCACTACCTACCGGTGATTTTACCCGACGCGTCGGATATCCGGAGGATACCGTCGTGGTCTTGAGATGGATGGTAGGGGCCGGTCTGGACTGACGGCGCCCTAGATATTATGATTGAGACATTGGGATTTCGAGATTTCGAGGTACAGAGACTGTGATACAGAGATATCGAGATATTGGGATTACGTTTTGTGCCGATGCTAGGCACTGTTTTATGCTGATTTCATTATGATACCTCAACTAAAAATACAAGGGAAATCTCACTAAATTATGAAAACAGTTTCTTCATTTACATGTATTCTGCTTTCATGCATTCATACCTCATATTCATGACATACTATTACCTGAGGCACTAGCACGAGCACTTGGCACTACATTCACGTATAGAGATTACATTGCCAGTTTAGCATGCTTCAGCTTTATTCATATTGAGGTTTCTTTATATCTGATCGTATTGACCTAGGTTGGGTCATGCATTCGATCTCTGCTTGTAGATATCTTTCTATTCACGAGTTGGCAACTCACCCCCGTTGTGCCCCAGTTCTTGCAGGTTTGCCGTACAGTTCTATAGCGGCATTTCTGGCACACTGCTTCCTTTTGGGTGATTTGCTTGGATAGGTGGGTTCTTTTGTATCAGAACCGCCGTTGTATTTATATTATTCATTGTATCTAGAATATCCATCAACCAAAACTCGTATATTGTTTCAGACCTAGACTAGTGATGTATTATTCGACCATAGAGTCGCGCTTAGTAGTGTTGCGGTTTTCTTGTTGCTTTTAAGCTTTCTTTTGGATTTGATCCTCGCCACTTGGCGTTGTATATTATTGTTGCATGTGTGGTGGTGACCGTCGATTGACGAAGAGCTAGCTCCCGCTTGGGGATGCCTTTATCATTGCATATATTGTTATCCTTGTTATACCCCATTCGGGGCCAGTTTTACAAAAGAAACTCTGCCGAAATTTTTAGAAAAGACTGTACTGTTTTTAAAAATGCATATTCGGCTTAGTTATTTAAAAACCTTGATTTCAAACATGTTTTTCTTCACTTCTTTAAACCAGTTTCTTTACTTATTCTTAAAAATGGTTTTAGATTTCTGGGCTTTTGGCTTACTTGGATCAGATGGAGTCCTATAGACTTCATATGGTTCAAGGGCCAGTCACGTGCTCTTTCGGGTCGTGACAAAGTTGGTATCAGAGCGCTAGGTTGACCTTGGTTCGAGTCTAAGTTTGACTATGTGGAGCCTAGGGCGTTTATATATATACGGAACTTAGGCTTGACCTTACGGAACTTAGACTTGGTCGAGGGGGTATTAGACCCGAACTTTCGTCGTGTAGGATGACCCTTGGTTGATGGAATAGGTAACTAAAGTAGAGTGACGTACCGTTGGTATGTTCCGCGGCATACTTACGACACGCCATTCCGCTTAAGGAACCTTAGGATGTACATATTTTCGAGATCAGTGATCCTCTTTATATCCAGGATTATACATCCATTTGAGATCCCCGATTCTATTAGTTTCATGATCATACCTTTATTGATGCTGTTCCTTCCCATGATCATGTATCCACTTTGGATCTGTTGTTTCCTTTCTTGCCATTGATGTGCTCTCCTTGATACTCGATTGAGGTTCCTGTCACCATGTTTGAGGGCAGTTGGGCTGCTGCTAGGGTTACGGCCGGTGTGAGCTCGTTTGGTACGAGGGCCGACCATTGTGTTTTCTGGTGACATGGGAACGTCTCGAGTTAGTGTTGGTGATTGTGACCTCTAGTGGAGGCGAGTGCTTGGTCTTGCACCGGATGATCGGGCCATTGTTAGAGCTGCCAGTTGAGAGAGGACTGTTGATGTACAGCATACCTCAGAGATTGTGATGTCGCCTACCGTGCAGACAGATGGACCAGCTGTTGCTGAGATTGACAGGATGTCTCTTCCGAAGCTTACGAGCTGAGATTGCCGTAGCTTTCAGGCAGATATGAGACAGATGATAGCTAGTCTACCCGATTTGAGAGACGAAGGTGATTCGTCCGATTTTGCGCCGGAGCGGGCCCTGATGAGTTGAAGATTTCCAGTGTGGAGAGTCTTACTCAGATCTAGAGCAGACCGACTCAGAGATGACCGCCTATGTATTGCCTTTCCTGGAGGATTGAGGCGCTGTTCGGCGTACAGGCGAATAAGCCAGTTGCTGCTGCAAATGCCGAGATGTCGCCCAGATGGTTGGAGCTACTGCAGCGCGAGCATATACTTAGAGAGATGATAGCGAGTCGCTAGTCACCTGAGGATGAATGACTAGGACAGGTGGTTCGTTTGTTTACCGATGCGAGGTCATCAGATAGATTGTTTCCAGCTAGAGACGACTTCACGCAGGTTCGTTGAGAGTCGATAGAGACGATCGAATGTCAGGAGCCCATTTTCCAAGTTTAAAGTATACAGAAAGACATGCAGGTGATTCTATGGACTCTCTAGAAGAATGAAACCCTAACTCGACTTAATGACCGTGTGAAAGCCTTTGAACCTTCGGGTTTGCGGTGGTTCCTCAGCGCCATTAGTGAGGCTTGGGTTTGCCCTTCTACGGCTGGACCACCGACGCTGTGGCATGTACTCGATACTATTAAACTGTACCCATGATGTGATCTCTTGGGGGATTATGAGGATCTGACGAGTCGATCGGATGGTTCGACATCTTTCGGATATCGTGATGGGACACTGCTTGGGAGACTCCAGATGCGAGCGTAGCCGTCGGAGCGCAGTTCGTGTAGCCACGATGAGTTAAGTCCGAATCAGTCGACATTGAGCAAGGTGGAGTAAAGAGTTCGTACGAGATTTCGACGAGATGACGTCCCACTCCGCTGACATTAGAGATGTGATATGCACCCCGAGGCGTGGTATATGGATGTATCTTCCAGAGAGAAGCGCGATAGGTATGCAGCCGTTCCGGAATAAGCTTTAGCTTCAGCATTGGATGATGACTTCCGGGCATTTCGGCAGGATTGAGATTTGAGAAAGGAACCTCGACAGGACCTTTCTGGAGTACGTTACGAGAAGACCTAGACCAGGAGTGGTTGTATTGCGCACACCCAGCAGGACAGAGTTCGGCATTGTCGACGAGGTAGTTGACCATGTTCGGATAAAGGAACTTACCCAGATGCGTTGCAGATCGATCAGGGACAGACGAGTGATGAGTATTCCTCCGATGGTTGGGACGTGTTCCCGAGGACCTGTTCGGCCTGACATCCTCTACAGAATGATGAAGCTACAGAATATGCGATTTCGTGTCCGTGCGAGAGACTTCAGATTGACCGAGGCCGACGCCAGTGATACGCTGCCTTACGAGCGGTCATGAGGATTGACCGAAAGGTGACCAGGAAAGTGCCAGAACGGAATCGTTCCTGTCAGTACTCCTGACCGGGCCGATGAGCCGATGGATTGCGAGATTGGTAATCTACAGGAAAGATCAGGAACCAGAGGCAGAGGACGCCAGCCGCGAGCAAGAGGCAAGTAGATATCTTGCGCAGCTAGCATCGGATGTTCCGGTACCTTCTTGACCCTGAAGGATGGTATATCGACGACGGTAATTATGATTTGTGATTTTGTGATTTGATTATCACGTATCCGTTGCTTTGGATTTCGGTATTTTGGGCGATCTATTCACATGATTTAGTCTTGATGACTGAGTTTCATGATATTTGATTTTGTGCACCATGGTTGCACCTACTGGGTATTTATACCTTGTACATAGTTATTACTCTTGAGCTGTTGATTGCGATTTCATGCCTATTTTATGCTGGTGATTTGATTTACGCTTCCAGCAGAGTTTCATGTAATTTTAGTGTTTTGATTTTGCACTCGGTATAGCTTATATGTGCTTGTAGTGTATCGATATGTGTTTTGTGCCCGCAGCTGCACACGTTTATGATTTTCTTCATATCTGGATACACTTGGTGTTGCTGCTTACGTATTTGAGTTATTGCTTGGTATTTGTGCATGGGATGCACCAGTTCTATACTTCGTGCATTTGTCGCACCAGTTTTATGTTTCTTGCGTTTATCGCATCAGATTTATATTTCGTGCCTTTGTTGCACCGGATTTATATTTTGTGCATTACGATTGCACCTGACTTCGATTTGATGCCTTTCGGTATGTCGATTTTGATTGTGATATTGATGTGGATTCTTGCACTCCGTGCTTTTGACTGGACTTACGCATATTCGACGTTGCTATTGGATTTTGTGATTCCGTGCATATTGAGTGCGCAGGGTCTAGATTTTCATTCGTGCATGATGGATGCACCGATTTGGATTTTCGCGCATGTTGGGCGCATGTTTTGAGATACGATTTTGGGGCACACCAGATGCACTAAATCGAGATTCTTCGTGCATGTCAGATGCACCTGTTTTGGCTGCCAGGCACACGTTGCCTATGACAGATGCTTCGTGCACACCCGTTGCACCTAGATGTTGTTTTGTGCACATGTTTAGCACATATATGGATTTTGATTTCCGTGCGCACCAGACACACAGGGTGGTGTTATGTGATTTTTGGGATTTATTCCTTTTGGAGCAGTACATTTTTATGATGTTGGATATTTGCTTTCATACTGAGCAGGACTAGTCAGTGGGCAGTACCTGGATATATTTTGCATGCATCGATAGTTATCGAAGGGATTTCCGAAAAGCGAGCTATAGTCTCAGTATATACCTACGTGTCCGATATGACACGAAACGTTTTAAAAACAAGGAAACCCTTCTAAACTGTTTTCAAAACGGCGGAACGTACCTATTAAACAAAGGATATATATACACATATATAGTTATTTTCTTATGAGAAACGTCCGCCACTGTGCAGTGTTACGCGCATCGCACAGCGACTTAAAAAGATTTGGCATACATTTGCATCAGCTATTTACATGTATAGATTGGATGTCTACATGTATAGTCTTGGTCCATATCATATTGATTTTGTATTGGATTTGACATTGTGTCGTTATCATGACTCCGATGATTGCGGATGCTTGATGGAGTGTTGCTTTTGAGTTATCTGCTCAGTACTCATGCGCATGCATTGCGCTATGATGTTTTATGTATAGATGATTTCGGAACCCCGATGACTTGGAATTTGTATTGAAATATTTTAGTATTTGGGGGTTTAAATTTAAATTCGGGGACCGAATTTCTTTAAGGGGGGTAGATTGTAACGTCTTCAAAATAATAAAATATGATTTTAGGGAAATTTTATAATTTAATATTATTTTAATGAATATTTTAATATTCTGGTATAATTAAATACAGATAAATGGGGAAAAATTATGGAAAATTCTAAAATAAGTTATTTTAAGGAATTGCTTCGTTTTCTGTGCATGCCCCCATTTCCTCTAGTTTTGACCCTGAGTATGTCTAGTTTTGACTGATTCCATCTAGGGTGAAATCTGGGTTGATTTTCCTATGTTGGTGTATAATTTGGGACTTGTTTTGGCATGGATTTTGGTATTTGGTGATTCATTCCTGTCGGGTGGCGTTTGGACGTCAACGACAAGTGGATTTTGATTGTGTTTACATGCGAGTCGATAGGTTTTTACCTATGCGGGTAGCGTGTGCTATTTTGGTTTCCGATGTGATTTTCATGTGCTTTAGCATTGTGATATACTTGTAGGTACCCCGCGTGATGTTGAGGCAAAGGAGGTGAAGATAGCGACATCGGCTTTGGCACACGAGAAGCAATGTGAGTAGATTTATATCTGTGGGGAGAAGTCGGGTGGATGGCGTATAGCACCCCCGCAGTCCGTGGTGATGTATACGAATACGTATACACACGAATATTTATTATGTGTTGTTTAGGGTTATTGATGGTAATAATGATATTTTGATGATAAGAATATATTGGTTTGGTTTAGTGCGAACCCTAGAGTAGTGGTTGCACTCACACATACATTTACACACATACTTGCATTCATTCTTTCATTTATTAGAGTGCATATGATGGTGCGTATATCTACACATGGGTATGGGACTATGTGTTTATATACTGGATTTGAGGATAGTATTTGGGATTTGAGATGAGTCGATGAGATTGGGCTTGAGGCCAGGAGATCGGTGATGTGATTTGGTTCGTATCGAGATACGACACGATGTTTTAACGGGTCTTTTGACGTAGTGATTCTTACACCTGCATGCATACATTGAGGGTATCAATATTGTACTAGACGTAGATCAGTACCCCGATCATGACATTTGATAAAGAGGATACCAGATAAATAGTATGATGAATGTGATATTGACCCGTACCCAGATTTGGGATGCCGTACGACGGATTTACGTACAAGCTATATTTTGATGATTGATCCGCACTCTTGACTTGGGATGTCTGATTATAGATAGGGTATCGGATATGATATTATTGAGGCGGGATCACCGACTAATATATATACATGTATGTATATGTATCGACTCAGATGTTAGGCGGTTTCCTCACCCGTAGCTCTACTTGTTAGTTCAGCCGTATAGTTTAAGATGGTTGTTAGATTAGATTAGACTCCTACCTATTTCAAAAACTAACGAATCGTGGGTATTTTAAAAGACAGCCCAAGGGATCCTACGGATATTTCAAAAGACGTATCTTTTCATAAAAACACCGTAGCCCCTATTTTCAAAACCCCATGATTCGTGTTATTTCAAAAGGCACCAATTGTAGAGGTTATTTTAGATTAATGCAGATTAGTTATAGTTGCGTCTAGTATTCAGCTTCCGCTCATTATTGTGGTTCGCATCGCATCGCATGCTTATATTATGTTTCATACTCCATTATTGATGTTATGCTGTTAGGACACCAGCACCATTACCGATGATGCGTATGTACCACGTACACTTACTTGCCGGCTCACACACATCTCCATCGGTAATTGCCATGTCACGTACACCTTAGAAAATATTATTGCATCGACATAGGTTGTTAGCTAATAATTTAGACATGATATTAGTGTACTTGCCTTATATGCTAGATTAGACATTGTAATTATTAGTTGTTACATCATGCATGTTATTATTCATGGATTTTTATGCCTGTATGCACTGTTTACATGCTATTGAGGATTGGATTCGGATTTCCATGAGATTTTCTGGATTTGGGGGAAAACCGCAAAACTTATATAAACTTCTTTTCTCTCTTTAAAATAAAAAGTGCGGTTTTCCCATGATGTATGAGTCGTCCACCATGAGTTTGCTGATGGATTTGGAAACCCGATTCGAGGAGACGGATGAACCGTTTCGGGTACATGGTGGACCCGGTAAGGTACCCCGGGGCAAGAAGCGCGTGGTGATGACGATGTGAGCCTGGCAGGGGAGCACTACCTACCGGTGATTTTACCCGACGCGTCGGATATCCGGAGGATACCGTCGTGGTCTTGAGATGGATGGTAGGGGCCGGTCTGGACTGACGGCGCCCTAGATATTATGATTGAGACATTGGGATTTCGAGATTTCGAGGTACAGAGACTGTGATACAGAGATATCGAGATATTGGGATTACGTTTTGTGCCGATGCTAGGCACTGTTTTATGCTGATTTCATTATGATACCTCAACTAAAAATACAAGGGAAATCTCACTAAATTATGAAAACAGTTTCTTCATTTACATGTATTCTGCTTTCATGCATTCATACCTCATATTCATGACATACTATTACCTGAGGCACTAGCACGAGCACTTGGCACTACATTCACGTATAGAGATTACATTGCCAGTTTAGCATGCTTCAGCTTTATTCATATTGAGGTTTCTTTATATCTGATCGTATTGACCTAGGTTGGGTCATGCATTCGATCTCTGCTTGTAGATATCTTTCTATTCACGAGTTGGCAACTCACCCCCGTTGTGCCCCAGTTCTTGCAGGTTTGCCGTACAGTTCTATAGCGGCATTTCTGGCACACTGCTTCCTTTTGGGTGATTTGCTTGGATAGGTGGGTTCTTTTGTATCAGAACCGCCGTTGTATTTATATTATTCATTGTATCTAGAATATCCATCAACCAAAACTCGTATATTGTTTCAGACCTAGACTAGTGATGTATTATTCGACCATAGAGTCGCGCTTAGTAGTGTTGCGGTTTTCTTGTTGCTTTTGAGCTTTCTTTTGGATTTGATCCTCGCCACTTGGCGTTGTATATTATTGTTGCATGTGTGGTGGTGACCGTCGATTGACGAAGAGCTAGCTCCCGCTTGGGGATGCCTTTATCATTGCATATATTGTTATCCTTGTTATACCCCATTCGGGGCCAGTTTTACAAAAGAAACTCTGCCGAAATTTTTAGAAAAGACTGTACTGTTTTTAAAAATGCATATTCGGCTTAGTTATTTAAAAACCTTGATTTCAAACATGTTTTTCTTCACTTCTTTAAACCAGTTTCTTTACTTATTCTTAAAAATGGTTTTAGATTTCTGGGCTTTTGGCTTACTTGGATCAGATGGAGTCCTATAGACTTCATATGGTTCAAGGGCCAGTCACGTGCTCTTTCGGGTCGTGACAGTTTTGTTCCGCATTTGGCGTCTGTAGACGGCCGGGGCGCTAGCGTGGACTTACAGTGGTATCAAAGCCTAACCATTTTGCTATACTAACTTGTGCTAACGCGTTTAAAACATCGATCGGACCGGAAAACTAAAAATTGCAAAATCCATGCCCGACAGTTTCTGTTAATTTTAAACGGTCTCAAAATTTATTTCTGGATGTCTTAAAAATCTGTGCAGGGAATTATAAGAGCCACGACAAAATTTGGGGTCGTGATCCCTCCAAGCTGCCGCGGAAGGGCGGCCAAACCCATGGTTTGGCCGCGCAACCGCGGCCACGTGGGGAGCACGTGCTCCCAAATTTTTCCAGTTGGTTCTCTGTGGGATTTTGGGGTTTTTGGTATATAAAGTTTTGGCCCAGATTTTGTTACTGTTCACCAGTAAGAAGTGGGGCCCACTTTTTGATATTTGGTCTTTGGTCGATCGAAATTTAAACACGTTAGTTTACAGTGCTTACATTATATCTCCGACCGGGAATGTCATTTGATCGGTAAACCGCGTTTAACTGCTATAGTTCTTTTAGACGGGTTTGCGAACGTGACATTCGCGTTGATGTTCTGTGTTGTGCTGTGATGTTGCGGATTTGTCGTGGTGGATAGCAGTGTGCAATGGTAGTACAGTTTGAGTTTATTTGTACATTTGATATTGCGGGGCGAGCGTCCAACGTGTGGACAGCCGTCACTGCCTGTTGTATAATATTCTTTTTGGGGCACGACCAGGTTGCGGTCGATGTACCTATTGTACTATTTTTCATTACTGTACTAGGTTTTGCCCCGAGATGGAGTGCACGGATAGCCGGGTTCGGGGGGCAACGGGTCCGCATCTCATGGCTTTGAGAGGCAGAGGGGTCCCACTTCAGAATTGGCAGACTATTCGCCGCACTCGTAGGGGGTACAGGTTGACCCAAGGAGGGGTGCTCAATTTACCGGATTCCGTGAAGTGCCGGGTGTTCCATTCACTATGCTGTGGGGGACTGCCTCGCTTCAGGTTTTGGCGGGTAACTTGCCGCACCCGTAGGGGTCTAGGTTTCATTGCACAGGCTATCCACACGACAGGGGAACGTCGAGTTTCAGCAGCGGCTCTGTGAAACTCGGGGATCCCAGATATCTGTATTGTTCTGAGATGCTTATTACTTTTCTGTAATGTTGCATATTATCACGCCTGGAGCGATTATTGTATATTGGTTTATATACTATTAGATGTTGTATATGTTTCACACCCGCGCTAGTCCAGTCCCCGCTCTGTCGTTAGTTAAGTAACCTAACGGGTTATGACGGGACCCAGTGACGAATGCGGATGGCATATACGTACATTTTATTTTCGTTCTTTTCTGGTGTGATTGATTGATGGGACTGCGTTGATTCTGATCAATGCAATGTAAAACAAACCTGTTTGAGTTGTTGGAACAATTTTAAAAAGTGTTGTTACAAAGACGTTTCCTTTTGTTATGCATAGCGGTATTCGGTGTGAATATCCAGCACCTCATTCGACGAGGCAAGGGCTGATATCCCTTCACCGGGAAAGACCCCTTGGACAGAAGTTTGCGTCAGAGTAATAACTTTACTATAGTCGATTACATGTTGCTTTGCATAGCGGTATTCAGTGGAATATCCTGCACCTCATTCCACGAGGAAAGAGCCGAGATCCCTTTACCGGGAGTGACCTCTTTAGCAAAAGGTTTTCGCCACTATATTTTAAAAAGCTATCAGGTTCCTTCAGCGATATCAAGTTCACTACGCTAAAGGTTTTTCGCCAAAAACCAGCCGTAGCCCTCCGTCACTTCTTTTGGGTATTTAGTAGTATTCAAGCTATGCATTTTAGCCAAAGTTAAGGCATAGTGTTTGGTAGCTGCTGGGTATTCAATTGTTGCATAGATAGATGAGTTAGTTTGGGACAGTCGTTCTGCCGATTGGCCAAAGTCAGGGGCATGTGCGGGTGGGTTCAAATTGACAAGATAGTGATGGGTAGAACTTGGCATGTGACTTATGACACTTTGACCAAAGCCAAGGTTATAAGAGCATGGGGCAAAAATCATATCAGGAGTTTCTAAAGAAACTGAAACTTGCCGAGTATGCGCATACCTTCTGGAGTATGAGTAACGTGGATGCATTCCATCACGTTATCATGCGATGAGAGTTGGATCCTGATTCCCACTGATGAGTTGGTTTACTCTTCGGGTGATCCCGATTGATTCTTCTTTAGGTTTGGAGGAGAATTTGATAGGACAGTGGGAGGTTTCCGGATTAGATAAAATGATGACCATTCTGATCTAGGATAGAGTGCACGCAGAGTGTTTCTTTTCTCTCTCTCTCTTTGGCAGCGACCTTTGACCGACCCTAGACTATGACTCAATGACCAGGTTGACCGAACCTTCTTAAAATACTGGTTTTTGGATTGTCTGAGTTGCATAAGTCATTGCCACTCCTTCTTTTACCCTTTGAATTTCTCAGAACACCCGTATTACTACGGATATCCACTTCCATTGGATAGAGCCATCGTATGGTTATATACGAACTCGAAGGGACTTCTTCGAGGATGGATCAAGGTTCAGGAGAAATAGAATTGGTTTATTCAGTTGTCTTTTATTATCACCTTCTCTCAGGTTGCGAGAGCTCCTTGGTTTAGGAGAGTACACCTATTACGCCTATTGGATAGTCTTATTCCAAACCATAGGCTGGTGCCGAAAGGTAGGGAATGAAGAAAACCAATTAGCCTAAGTAGGGTGTGCAGAAGGTAATATGTAAAGACAAAATAAAGGGATTAAAAAGAGGGCAAAGTAAAATGCGACTGATATCATTCACGACCAAAACCGCGTACTTCATCGCCGCTCCTATTTCACCTTTAAAAAGAATAAGGTATTATTCAGTTGTCTTTTATCGTCACCTTCTCTCAGTTGCGAGTACTTCTTGGTTTAGGAGGGTACACCTATTATGCTTAATGGATAGTCTTCTTCCAAACCATAGGCTGGTGCCGAACGGTAGGGAAGGAAGAAATCCAGTTAGCCTAACGATGGTGTACAGAAGGTAACGACTAAAGACAAATAAAGGGGATTTGAAGAGATGGAAATAAAATATACGGTTGAAGTCATGAATTGGATTATGGAAGAGGCATTGCTATGAATACCAGGATACCCCTACGAAACATTTTCATGTTTCAGTGCATTGTTAAAGGAAAAACTGTTTTCCCGATTAGACACTTACTCCAAGGGTATGTATTTACCAGGTTTCATTCTCATATCTGTATGGTTTTACAGATGATGAGTGGGAGTAAGATATTGGGAATTAAGTGATCATCCTCATTATATCGGAATTCGTTGTAATTGGTGATATTTGAGGAAATCGCTAGGGTACAGTTTTCCACCTACAACGCACAGGTTATGAGTTGTTTAACTCAGCGGACTTATACAGAGTATTGTATGTTGTCCAAGTGTCCATGAGGACAAAGGGGTAGGTCCTCGTACTATGTTCTGTTTACTTATAACTTCTCTAGTATTTAGACAAGTGTTTCGTAGAAATACAAGGTCTAAGTTTTGAGAAGTTATGGGTATACGAATAAAGTAGAGAACCAGGTATCACAAGTATCGGGATTCTTCAAAGAGATCGAAGATGTAGATTCTTGTGATTGGTATTCAGATGATAGTGATGGTTTTGAGAAACGTGTTTCTCTTTCAGGTTACTCATAATTGGATGGATTCCTAAGTTGAGTAATGCTGATTAGCCTCTTTCCATTAAGTTGATATGCACTGGAGACAGATGCATGGATTTGAATATGGTTCCGAATTAAATTAGTGCCAAAGTTTCTATATTGGATATAGAATAGTTCGTACCTTAAAAGAAATTAAGGTACGGGGAGTTGTCCAGCTTATGATTAAAACCAGACACTGGATAACTCAGGGCACGTTTCTGTAATGGCTGTTTGTGGGTTGACCCTGGCTATGACGAGGGTTGATATTCTACCATTTAGAAGATCAATAGTGATATTGTTCTTGACTCGCCACAGTTTTAGTAAAAATGGATCTTTTTCAGAAAACAGTAGTGGGAGTATGGTAGAACTGGAAGTGATTCCAGAACCGCGAACGATTACGGAAAAATTTAATAGGACCTATACATTCAATCAGGTTTGACATTACAATAGCCACTCCGCAGGTATGGTAGGTAACCTCAGACACCCGAGAGGTACTTCGGTAGCCTCAAGGACGGTGACAGGGAGGTTCTTATCTACCCAGACTTGACACTACTGTTGTTCCAGGATATGAGACCCGGTAGGAGGGTTGTCGTAGTCAGTGGGAGCAACGGAAGTATGGTGGGCAAGTAGCTTATGTCTATTTATAGACTTGAGCAGTTATAGCGGAGATAGATCATCTAATTTTGATGTGACAGTCATGGGTTTGACTTCAATCAGAATAGGGGATGGATCAGTTAAGAAGGTAGTAGGGTGTGATGTCATGGTATCTGGATGACATACACAGAGTAGGAAGTAAAATTCCTATACTACGATCGGTTGGACTGTGGTCGTCGCACAGTTGTTTCTCCAGACAGGATATGGATATAATATTTGACATTCTGGTTTCTAGATCTATGGTTTTAGATCTGGATTTGGGTAGTTTCCCAATATGGGTACTTTGACAGATATTCTAATGGTTTTTAGAATAGTTGACTCCTAGCATGGTAGTGTACCTGCAGGTGATGGAGTCACCCTCTCTAAAGGTGTCGTATAGACTAAAGGGGAGAGGGATGTGCATGATTGGCAGATCACTTGCTTAGGCAATTGAGTCAATCATGTGATGTCAAGTACCACACCAAATGTTGGTTTTGCACTAGATGCAATAAGTTTGTATTAATCCAATCCTGGAGAAACATAAGGAAGCAGTTTTAGAACATTGGTACATGTTCTGCGGATTTGATAACGGCAGCCTCTTTCGGGAGACGGTTATCATTCCAGGCTTCAAAGGTGACATGGATGACAGAGTGTTTGTCAGAGTTTTAGTTTTCCCTCTGACGAGGGACAGTATTATGGACAGGTGGTTCCAGAGGATACTGTGGGTGGCATGGTGCCGGATACTGATTAGGTTCAGTGATCCATACAGTCTAAGAAGTTTGGATATGGAGTTCATTTATGAACTAAGGTCCCATCAGATATCCAGACATATTCTAAGACAGGTACTACTCAATTCGGGAGATGGCTTTCTCCGCGAACTTGAGATTAAGAGAGATACAGAACGAAACTTCTAGGCGGATCCACTCACCGAGGCTATTTCTCGAACACAATAGTTTTACAAACGGGCTTTGTGAAACTGATTAGTAGAGGAGTTGGATGTTCGGTTTCACACGGGCTGTGAGTAGTCGACATCGCAATATTAGCCTTGAGTGCAAGTGGGAGATTGTTGGAGATAGTGCACTCATAGTCAATTATTGGATCGCAGGTACGTGATTGCAATGATTGCGGAGGACCTATCCCGGTAGCACAGTCTTACTCGAGATGATAGTATGCTATCTGGTTTGCCTTTATCAGTCGTGTACATGTTCAGGTGACTGATTGCATGTTACACTTTGATAGAGCCCTTAGAATCTTGCTTTCCTACCAACAGTATGATGGCGATCATATACGTGAGAGTTGGGTAGTTTATATATGCATATCCTTAATTGTGGTCCCTAGTCGTGGGAGTTTCGAGACAGGGCATCGATACTCCGGAGTAGACTAGTGTGTACAGTCGAGACCCCGACGAGGGGCGGTGGCCGGTCTCACAAGCCACTGGTGTCAGTTGGATCACCTAAGATGTATACAGGTGCTCATTGGGTTATGAGTACACCGGACAGGACTCGCCGGGAATCTGCTAGTTAGTACTATACCTATCGTCAGATAGCAGTTCCCTGGTTACATGTGTACAGGTTAGTTCATTGACCTGAGGTCGTCATTTGTCTCGTGTGAGTTCCCACTGTGCTTTGATTTCTACCCTACCACGGCTCAAAGGAGTCATGCAAACAGGTAGCTTTTGGGTACAGTCCCGAGCCATATGGAGGCACGTGAGCGGATCGGCAGGGGATTCGTCTCTCCCGGTATTGGGGGCGAGATCGTGCTGTGTCTAGGAGAGCCATTACGCAAAGCCCTCGGCCGAGGCAGGAGATTTACTGGTAGGTATTCCAGTAGTATCTCAGGGCGTTCTGGGCTACACTCCGACACGACTTATACTGCTAATGGGGTCTGACGTTACTAGCCCCCTAGGCGGATATGCGATACTCATTGACGAACGGACCGGACTGTATATACATTGTCACTGTTAGGCTCAGTAGGGTTTTCGGAGGAGTTCGCTCATCGGTCTCCCTTGAGTTCGCTCCTCGGCCACCCTTGAGGTCAGTCCATGGGCAGCCGTTACGCATAGCTAGTGCCGCTGACGGTTTGTGGTTAAACCCACTGCCAGGGTGCTGACGAGTCATTAGAGTCCCCCACAGACAGTTTCCCAAGTTCGGGCGAAACGTTGTAGAGGCCGTATGGTTTTATGGCAGGGTTCGGGAAATGCACGGGCGTTTACGCACGTGTCGATTTTCGGACAGATGATACTGGTCGGCTTTGGTTTAAGCCGGATCCGAGTATTATATTGAGTAGGTATAATATCTTTGTCTCAGTTGCATTTGTATTCGGTCGTAATACAAATGCGGGTATATTTATACAGTTTCGGGGTTGTCCTGAAATTCGTTTCAGGATCACTTTTGGAAGTTGCCAGTTTCCAGTTTTCTATCAGCCGTCTTTTAACATTTGGTTAAAGGCGGATTTATCTTTTCTTGGATGAGAGTGAGTCGTGCTTCTAGAAGGTTCTAGAAGGTTCTAGAATTTGTGACTAAGCTTTGTGACTCATGCTTTGATTTCATTACTTTCTTGTTTTGCTTAAGATATTTAAGCAAGATATTTACTTTGTGTTCACATAAGCTTTATGCTTAAGGTCACCCCCTCTCTCCTACGGTCACCCTCCTCCTTCTCTATATAAGAAAGGCCCCTCCCCTCTCTCATTTGGTTACTTGATTCAAGAGAGAAAAGATTATGATAGTATTCGGGGTGTATGGAATTTTACAGTTCATTTCATTCCATCACCCGATTTCCACGGCAACTTCATTAACCGATCGTCCACGGATTTGGACGAAGTGAGACAAAGTCATCTACTCATTCTCTACATCAATCTTGGTCGTCTCTTTTAGCAAACTTGACGATCGAGTTGCCTCGAGTCAGAGGCGGGAGCCCGTTTAAAGAACCGATCATGTGGTGCCACTTCGACGAGGATATCGGAGATCGACGAGATCGGAGCAGCCGCAACGGAGAGTGGGATGATGTTTGAAGAACGAAGGACTCGGATCGTTCGGTATAACATTCCTACACTCTTTACAGTTTGTTAGTTTAGCAATAATGGCAGATCCGGGTTAAAGTATACGATAGCGCCAAGTTTAAAAGTTTTGTTCCGCATTTGGCGTCTGTAGACGGCCGGGGCGCTAGCGTGGACTTACAGTTATATGGCAGGGTTCGATCTGATACGTGTGGTATTGCACGGATCAGGATCGAACGGATATTACTAGCCGGCTTTGGCTTAAGCCGGTCCTAGTTCAGTACAGTGTAGATTTTGTCTCATTGCATTTGTATCCGGACGGAATACAGATGCAGGTGTGTATGCACAGTATCGAGGTTTTCCTGTAATTTATTACGGGACCAGTTTTCTGGAGTTGCCAGTTTGCATTCCGTTCCGGCCGGTTTTCCTTTGTTCTATTCCGACCGGACTTTTCAGATGGAGGGGGTAATTTGCAGTTTTGCAAATTACATTTGAGGAGGGGGTTTCTTGCTTATTGGTGGCATTATGATAGTTCTTCATGATGAGATGCTTTCTTAGACTTTTCATTTGCTTTTTGAGAAAGGATTGATTAGAGTTGATTAAGTGTTTTGGATGTGAGGTTTGCTTTTGATATGGTCACCATTCTTCTTCTCCTACACTCACCTCCCTTCATGTTTATGTTTTGATATTCATTCCTCCACCATATTCTTCTCACTTGATAAAAAAATGGTTGAAGACATTTTGAGAGAGAAAGAAGATGAGAGCTTCATCTTGAGAGTTTCATTCTTGATCTCATTTTCATGCTAGAAAAATGCAAGCACCATTTTTCTAATCTTGATTCCTCCATCATCTTCAAAGGCAACAAACCCCAAATGAGACATAGCCTCTACACTACACATTCTACAGCATATCTTGAGCATGTCGAGTTGCCGGCTTCATGCCCGAGTTGCCTCGGTATTGAGGCGGGAGCCCGTAAAAGACGCAGGCGATGTGGTGCCCTTTCCGGCGAGGAGGCGACGATATGGAGACAAGACTTTCCGCGGGAGATTGGGACGATGAAGAGAAGACCGGAGGACTCGGATCACTTGGTATACTTCTCTTCCCATCTCTTGTTTGCTAGCATTAGGTTAATGATTACGATCCGGGTTTTCATTGTCCGCGGTAGCGCCGGTTTCCAAGTAAGGAAAATTTTTGATTCCGCATTTTGGCCTCGGATAGACGGCCGGGGCGCTGCCGTGGCGAAACTTGGTAACAGAGCCACGCCATTAACCTTGCCTAGCTTGTTCTAATGCGTTTTACTTATCCGATCGACCAAAATTCCCAAAACCGCGTTTTTGCATGCATCAGTTTTCTGTTGAATTTTTTCTTGCTCAAAATTTTTTTCAGGTTGTAGAAAACTGATGTACAAGAAATTCTAAGACTTCTGTAAAAATTCGACGCAGTCAGTCGACACCTCAAGCGCGGAACCGCGGCCAAACCCCCCCGTAGGCCGCGGTTCCGCCGCACATTGGTGTCGTTACTGTGTCGAAATTTTCCAGTGGGCTTGTGGGCTGTTTTTTGGGGTTTTGGGATATTAATTTTGGGCCCAGAATCTCTGTGAGTGCTACAGTATTGCTTGGGGGCCCACTTGTTAATTATTTGATCGATCGGATATTTTAAACACATTATTTCACAGTATTTACATTATATCTGTGACCGTGAATGTCACTTGATCGGTAAATCCCGTCTAACTGCTATAGCCCGGTTAGACGGATTTGCGAACGTGACTTTCACGTTAATGTTCTATGTTTATGCTGTGTTGTTGCGGATCGGTCGTGGGGGATAGCATGGATGCAATGTTAGTACAGTTTTGTTTTATATGTACATTTGATATTGCGGGGCGAGCGTCCGACATGTGGACTGCCGTCACTGCCTGTTTGTATTATTCTTTTGGGGCACGACCTGGTTGCGGTCGATGTACCCGGTGTATGTGTATTTTACTTTCTGTACTAGGATTACCCCGCGGAGGGGTGCACGGATAGCCGGGTTCTAGAGGGCAACGGGCCCGCATCTTATGGCATTGAGACGGAGGGGGCATCACTCCAGGATTGGCTGGCTATTCGCCGCACTCGTAGGGGGTACAGGTTGACCCAGGAGGGGTGCCCAAGTTACCGGATTCCGTGAAGTGCTGGGTGGTCCATTCACGGCACTGAAGGGGGCTGCCTCGCTTCAGGTTTTGGCGGGTGACTTGCCGTGCCCGTAGGGGTCTAGGATTTCATTGCACGGGCTATCCACACGACCAGGGGAACGTCGGGTTTCAGCAGCGGCTCTGTGAAACCCGGGGTTTCCAGATATCTGTATTGTTCTGTGATGCTGTACATTTCTGTGATGTTGCATTCTTATCAAGCCTTGAGCGAAATATAATATATTGGTATATATATTAGTAGATGTTGTATATGTTTTGCATCCGCGCTAGTCCAGTCCCCGCTCTGTCGTTAGTTAAGTAAACTAACGGGTGATGACGGGACCCAGTGGCGAATGCGGATGGCATATACGTACATCAGTATATTTTCGTTCTTTGTGGTGTGATCAATTGATGGGACTGCGTTGATTCGGATCAATGTAAGATAAACAAACCTATTCTGATGTTGTTGGAAGATTTTTCAAAAAGCTGTTATTGCAAGGACGTTCACTTTTGTTTTGCATCGTGGTATTCATTTGGAATATCCTGCTCCTCGGTCGACGAGGCAAGGGCCGAGATCCCTTCACCGGGAGTGACCCCTTGGACAGAAGTTTGCGTCAGGGCATTAACTTCACTATAGTCGATTACTTTTGCTTTGCATCGTGGTATTAAGTTGGAATATCCTGCACCTCATTCTACGGGGAAAGAGCCGAGATCCCTTCACCGGGAGTGACCTCATTAGTAAAGGTTTTCGTCACTATATTTTTATAAAAGGCTATGCAGTTCCTTCAACGATATCGAGTTCATTACGTTAAAAGTTTTTCGCCAAAAACTAGACGTAGCCCTCCGTCATTTCTTACAAGTATTACTTAGTATTCGTGCTGCGTTTGTTGACTGTGTCAAGGCGTAGTGTGCGGTAGCTAAGTAGTGTTTGTTTGCAGCATATTAATGGGATTGGTTAGGACAGTCGTGCGGCCTTGTTGACTGTGTCAAGGGCTCGTACGAGTGGGTTTAATGCAATCCAGGATAATGACGGGTTGAACTTGACTAGGACTCTTTGATTTGTTGACTGTGTCAAGGTCACTTGGGTCCTAGGGGTAAAACTTTCATCGGGAGTTTCAAAAGAACTGAAACTTGCCAGGCATGCGCATACCTTCTGGAGTGTGGTGACTTGAGTGGATTCCGTCAAGTTATCATGCGATGATAGTTGGATCCCGATTTCCACTGATGAGTTGGTTTACTCCTCGGGTGATCCCGACTAATTCTTCTTTCAGGTTTGGAGGAGAATTTGAGGTACAGTGGGAGGTTTCCTGATTAGATAAAGTGATAACCATTCTGATCTAGGTTAGAGTGTACGCTGAGTGTTTCTTTTCTCTCTCTCTATGGCAGCGACCATTGACCCAACCCTGGACTATGACTCAGTGACCAAGTTGACCGAACCTTCTTTAACACTGGCTTTTGGATTGTCAGAGTTGCAAACCTCATTACCACTCCTGCTTTTACCCTTTTCTCCAGGACACCCCGTATTATTACGAACGTCCACTTCCCTTGGACAAAACCATCGTATGGTTATATACGAACTCGAAGGAATTCGAGGATGGTTTCTGGTTCTGGAGAAAACGAATAGGATTATTCAGTTGTCTTTTCCTTTTACCTTCTCTCAGGTTGCGAGTACTCCTTGGTTTAGGAGATAGTACACCTATTACGCAAATTGGATAGTCTTCTTCCAAACCTTAGGCTGGTGCCGACCGGTAGGAAATGAAGAAAACCAATTAGCATAACGATGGCGTGCAGAAGGTATTAAGTTAAGACAAAGCAAGGGATTAGTAAGAGGGCAAAGTAAATTGCGACTGCTATTCACGACCGAACCAAGTATTTCTTCGCCAATCCTAAATCACCTTTGTATTTCTCCAGGATACTCCGTATCACTACGAAGATCCACAGTTTATTTGGATACGCCATCGTATGGTTATATACGAACTCGAAAGGAACTTGTTCCAGTTCGGGGATGGATTCTGGTTCAGGAGAAATAGGAATAAGGTTTATTCGGTTGTCTTTTATCTTCACCTTCTCTCGCGTTGCGAGTGTTCCTAGGATTAGGACAGTACACCCTTTATGCTTATTGGATAGTCTTCTTCCAAACCATAGGCTGGTGCCGAACGGTAGGGAAGGAAGAAAACCATTTGGTCTAAATGGGTGTGCAGACGGTAATGACTAAAGACATATAAAGGGATTTGGACAGATGGCAAAGAGATATACGGTTACAGTTGTGAATCTGGATAATGGAAGATGCATTACTAAGAATACCGGAATACCCCACCGAAACATTTCATTGTTTCAGTTTCACTGTGTAATGTTAAAAGAAAACTGATTTCCCGATTAGATACTTACTCCAGGGTATGTATTTACCAGGCATGATTCTCACATCTGTATGGCTTTACAGATGATGAGTGGGAGTAAGTTATTGGGAATAGGGTGATCATCCTCATTATATCGGGATTCGTTGTAATCGGTGATATTTGAGGAGATCATCTGGGCTGTTTGTCGGTCGGCAAATATTTGGTTTTGAATATCCGTTGTTGTGCACCAATTTCAAATTGATATATCTGTACGTCTATTTTCATAGAGTGAGATATACCTTTTGATATTATGTCGATGACATTTACCTATATCAGTGGATGGTTAGGTAAGGAGCATTAAACAGCGGTGTAATTCTTCTTAACCATAAGTACAGTTTTCAACCTACGACACACAGTGAATGAGTTATCAGACTCAAGGGACTTATACAGAGTATTGTATGTTGTCCAGGGTCCATCAGGACAGAGAGGTTGGTCCTCGTACTATATTCGGTTTACTTATGACTTCTCTAGTTTTTAGACGGCTGTTTCGTGGAAACACAGGGTCCGAATTTTGAGAAGTTGTAGGTATTTGAATAAAGTAGAGAACCAGGTATTGCAAGTATCGGGATTCTTCAAAGTGATCGAAGATGTAGATACTTGTATATGGTATTCAGTTGATAGTAATGATTAAGAGAACTTGCTTCTCTTTCGGGTTACTCATAATTGGAAGCATTCCTAAGTTGAGTAACGCTGATCGGCCTCCTTCCATTTAGTTTACATGCACTGGAGATAGCTGCATGATTTGAATCTGGTTCAATTAAATCAGTGCATCTGGTTCTATATTGGATATAGTACAGTTCATATCTTAACATTGTTAAGGTACGGGGAGTTGTCCGGCTTATGATTAAAACCAGACTCTGGATAACTCAAGGCACGTTTCTGTAATGGCTGTTTGTGGGTTGACCCAGGCTATGACAAGGGTTGACTTTCTACCATCTTGACTCGCCACAGTTTTAACAAAAATGGATTTTTTCAGAAAAACAGTAGTGGCAGTATGGTAGAACTGGAAGTGATTCCAGAACCACAAACGATTACTGAAGATTTCACAGGAACCTAAAGATTCAATCTGGTTTGACATTCCATTGGCCACTCCGTAGATATGATGGGTAACCTTAGGCACTCGAGAGGTACTTCGATATGCTCAAGGACAGTGGCAGGGAGGTTCTTATTTACCCAGACTTACAATTGCTGTTGTTCCAGACTATGAGACCCGGCAGGAGGATGAGTATAGCGTCGTTCTAAACTAGCTTTAGAAGTGCACGTCTATATGACTCTGGCAGAGGGTTGTCGTAGTCAGTGGGAGCAGCGGAA
This sequence comes from Agapanthus africanus, assembly GCA_030015575.1. Classification (NCBI taxonomy): domain Eukaryota; kingdom Viridiplantae; phylum Streptophyta; class Magnoliopsida; order Asparagales; family Amaryllidaceae; genus Agapanthus; species Agapanthus africanus. Next base: position 312,409,417 of record JASDDO010000031.1, on the reverse strand, counting down.
GCATTGGTGGTCATCAGGCTTATGTCTATTTATAGACTAAAGCAGATACAGCGGAGATAGATCATCTATTTCTGATGTGATAGTCATAGGTTTGACTTCATCAGAATAAGGGATGGATCTGTTGAGAAGGTAGTAGGGTGTAATGTCATGGTATTTGGATGACATACACAAAGTAGGAAGTGATATTCCTATACTACGATCGGTTATACTTTGGTTGTCACACAGTTGTTTCTCCACACAGGACTTGGATATTATATCAGACATTCTGGTTACTAGATCTATGGTTTTAGATCTAGATTTGGGTAGTTTCCCAATCTGGGTACCTTGACAGCATTCTATGAGTATTTAGAATGGACGACTCCTGGCACGGTAGTGTACCTGCAGGTGATGGAGTCACCCTCTCTAAAGGTGTCTTACAGACTAAAGGGGAGAGGATGCGCATGATTGACAGATCACTTGCTTAGGCAATTGAGTCAATCATGAGATGTCAAGTACCACACCAGATGTTGTTCTTGCAGTAGATGCAATAAGTTGATATTAATCCAATCCTGGAGAAACAATCGGAAGCAGTTTTAGGACATAAGTGCGTGTTCTAGGGATGTGATAACGACAGCCTCTTTTAGGAGACGATTATCACTCCAGGCTTCCAAGGTGACATGGATGGCAGAGTGGCTGTCAGAGTTATAGTTTTCCTTCTGATGAGGGGCAGTATTTTGGACAGGTGGTCCAAGGCAATACTGAGGGAGGCTTGGCGCAGGATACTGATTAAGTTCGGTTGAAGATACAGTCTAAGAAGTTTGGATTTGGAGTTCATTTATGAGCTAGGTCCCATCAGACCTCCAGACATTCTAAGACAGGTATGGCTCATTTCGGGAGATGGCATTCTCTGCGAACTTGAGATATAGAGAGACATAGAAAGAAACATCAAGGCGGATCCACTCACTGAGGCTATTCCTCGAACGCAATAGTTTCGCAAACGGGTTTTGTGAGACTGACTAGTAGAGGAGTTGGGTGTTCGGTATCACACCGGCTGTGAGTATGCGACATCGCAATAATTAGCCTTGAGTGCAAGTGGGAGATTGTTGGAGATAGTGCCCTCAGAGTCAATTATTGGATCACAGGCACGTGATTGCAATGATTGAGGGAGGACCTATCCCGGTAGGACAGTCTTACTCGAGATGATAGTATGCTATCTGGTTTATCTTTATCATCGTGTACTGCTTTAGGTGACCTGACATGTCGCTATTACACGTTGATAGAGCCCCTAGGATTCTTGCTTGACTACCAGCAGTATGATGGCGATCATATACATGAGAGCTGGTAGTCTATAAGCACATCCTTAAAAGGTCCCTAGTCGTAGGAGTTTCGAGACAGGGCATCGATACTCCATTAGTAGACTAGTGTATACAGTCGAGACCCCGACGAGGGGCGGTGGCCGGTCTCACAAGCCACTGGTGTCAGTTGGTTCACCTAAGATGTATACAGGTGCTCATTGGGTTATGAGTACACCGGACAGGACTCGCCGGGAACCTGCTAGTTGGTCTTATACCAGACGTCAGATAGCAGTTCCCTGGTGACATGTGTACAGGTTAGTTCATCGACCTGAGATCGTCATTTGTCTTGTGTGAGTTCCCACTGTGCTTTGATTACTACCCTACCACGGCTCAAAGGAGTCGTGCAAACAGGTTTTAGTTGGGTACAGTCCCGAGCCACATGGAGGCAGTGAGCGGATCTGCAGGGGTTCGTCTCTCCCGGTATTGGGGGTGAGGTCGCGCTGTGTCTAGGAGAGCCATTACACAAAGCCCTCGGCCGAGGCAGGAGATTTACTGGTAGGTATTCTAGTAGTATCTCAGGGTGTTCTGGGCTACACTCCGACACGACTTGTACCGCTTTTGGGGGTCTGACTTTTACCAACCCCCTAGGCCCGCCATGCGATACTCATAGACGAACGGACCGGACTGTACGGATATTGTCACTGACAGGCTCAGTAGGGTGTCAGGATGAGTTCGCTCATCGACGTCCCTTTTGGTCAATAGCTGGTGGCCCGTCACGTATTGGCTAATACCTTCTACGTGCTAGTGGTTAAATCCACAGCCATAGTATTGACGAGTCTTTAGAGTCCACCACACTTTCAGTTACTCAAGCTTTCGGGCGAAACGCTGTAGAGGCCGTATGGAGATATGGCAGGGTCCGATCAGATACGTGCGGTATTGCACGGATCAGGATCGGACAGTTTTGTACTAGTGGCCGTGTAGTTATATGGCAGGGTTCGATCTAATACGTGCGGTATTGCACGGATCAGGATAGAACGGATATTACTAGCCGGCTTTGGCTTAAGCCGGTCCTAGTTCAGTACAGTGTAGATTTTGTCTCATTGCATTTGTATCCGGACGGAATACAGATGCAGGTGTGTATGCACAGTATCGGGGTTTTCCTGTAATTTATTATGGGACCAGTTTTCTGGAGTTGCTAGTTTGCATTCCGTTCCGGCCGGTTTTCCTTTGTTCTTTCCCGGCCGGACTTTTCTGATGGAGGGGGTAATTTGCAGTTTTGCAAATTACATTTGAGGAGGGGGTTTCTTGCTTATTGGTGGCATCATGATAGTTCTTCATGATGAGATGCTTTCTTAGACTTTTCATTTGCTTTTTGAGAAATGATTGATTAGAGTTGATTAAGTGTTTTGGATGTGAGGTTTGCTTTTGATATGGACACCATTCTTCTTCTCCTACACTCACCTCCCTTCATGTTTATGTTTTGATATTCATTCCTCCACCATATTCTTCTCACTTGATAAAAAAATGGTTGAAGACATTTTGAGAGAGAAAGAAGATGAGAGCTTCATCTTGAGAGTTTCATTCTTGATCTCATTTTCATGCTAGAAAAATGCAAGCACCATTTTTCTAATCTTGATTCCTCCATCATCTTCAAAGGCAACAAACCCCAAATGAGACATAGCCTCTACACTACACATTCTACAGCATATCTTGAGCATGTCGAGTTGCCGGCTTCATGCCCGAGTTGCCTCGGTATTGAGGCGGGAGCCCGTAAAAGACGCAGGCGATGTGGTGCCCTTTCCGGCGAGGAGGCGACGATATGGAGACAAGACTTTCCGCGGGAGATTGGGACGATGAAGAGAAGACCGGAGGACTCGGATCACTTGGTATACTTCTCTTCCCATCTCTTGTTTGCTAGCATTAGGTTAATGGTTATGATCCGGGTTTTCATTGTCCGCGGTAGCGCCGGTTTCCAAGTAAGGAAAATTTTTGATTCCGCATTTTGGCCTCGGATAGACAGCCGGGACGCTGCCGTGGCGAAACAAAAGTTTCAGGACTGGATGTATTAAAAGAGGGACGTTCCTATTGTAACGGGAATGAACATTGGCAGAAAGATTGCAGGGCTTGCAAAGCCAGTAGCCAGAATTCGAAGCATGTTGTGGCTTCGGCTTCGAGTGTGTTAGTAATTGAGAACTGTATGTCAGTTAACCCTACTTCCTGGGTATTGGATACCGGATCAGGATCTCATATCTGTAATTCGTTACAGGCTCTGAGAAACCGTAGGGTTAACAGGAAAGGTGATATGACTCTCAGGGTTGCTAACGGAATGAGCATGTATGCTGAATCCGTAGGGGAATATCATCTAGGACTGACAACTGGGCAGATATTGATTCTGCGTGACTGTTTTTATGTACCAGGTGCGACTTGTAATATCATATCTGTATCCTTACTTTCTAAGGAAGGATGTGATTTTACTGTTGTAAGCGATGTAGTAAACATCCACCTAAATCAAGTTTTGATTGGGTCAGGTATATTGAAGAACGGTATATACGTTTTGAATCAAGCTCAGGTCTTCAGTGTCCAGAACACACTTAAAAGAAAGTCTCCGGAATTAAATAAGGCTTTCTTATGGCATTGTAGACTGGGTCACATCAATGAGACACGGTTGACAAAGTTACATAAAGAAGGATACTTGGATCCGTTCGAGTACCAGTCTTATGCCACTTGTGAATCTTGTCTCATGAGAAAGATGACAAAGACTCCGTTCACTGGACACGGAGATAGAGCGAGCGAGCTCTTGGGACTCATACACAGTGACGTGTGTGGTCCAATGTCTACACATGCGCGAAGTGGTTATTCATACTTCATTACTTTCACAGATGATTTCTCTAGGTATGGACATGTCTTCTTAATGAAGCACAAATCCGAGGCCTTTGAGAAATTTCGGGAATACAAGAATGAAGTTGAAAGACAAAGAGGCAAAAGTTTCAAGACAATGAGATCTGATCGAGGTGGTGAATACTTGAGTGCCGAGTTTCTGGGCTACTTAAAAGAGAATGGAATTCTCTCTCAGCTTACTCCTCCATACACACCACAACACAACGGTGTATCGGAAAGGAGGAATCGAACCCTATTGGATATGGTTCGTTCCATGATGAGTAAGGCTGAGTTACCGCGATCTTTCTGGGGTTATGCACTAGAAACAACTGCATATCTCTTGAACCAAGTTCCTACTAAGACAGTGCTTACCACACCATATCAGATATGGAGTGGGAAGAAACCCTGTCTTAAACCCTTTAAGACATGGGGATGTCCAGCTTTTGTAAAAAAGCAGCATGCGGACAAGCTCGAGGCACGTTCAGTACAGTGCAAGTTTGTGGGATACCCAAAGAACTCCAAGGGGTATCTTTTCTATTACGCAGAGGAGCAAAAAGTCTTTGTTTCTCGTCATGCCCGCTTCTTGGAAACTGAGTTTTTAGAAAATCAGATAAGTGGGAGCGCAATAGAACTGGAAGAAATTCCAGAACCACAAGCTATTACTGAAACCTTAGTAGAACCAGAAGGTTCAGGGGAACCGGACATTCCTGCGCCGCTCCGCAGAAGTAGTAGGCAGTCTCATCCGCCCAAGAGATACTTCGGTTTTCTCATAGACGGGGATAGAGAGGATTGCACAGTTAATTATGATGAGCCTACTAGCTTCCAGCAATCCATTCAGAGCGGTGACTCGGTAAAATGGCTGGATGCAATGCGGACCGAGATGGAGTCCATGTACACCAACAAAGTTTGGACTTTGGACTTTGCTCCAGAAGGGGTAAAACCCGTAGGCTGCAAATGGATCTTCAGAAAGAAGATTGGTGTAGATGGGCAGGTTGAAACCTATAAAGCTAGGCTTGTTGCAAAGGGTTTTCGTCAAAGACCTGGTTTGGACTATGACGAGACCTTTTCTCCGGTAGCCATGCTCAAATCCATTCAGATCCTTCTTGCCATTGCTGCCTTCCACGATTATGAAATCTGGCAGATGGACGTAAAGACGGCTTTTCTAAATGGAAATTTGGAAGAGTGCGTCTATATGGATCAGCCAGAGGGATTCATTCAGAGTGGGAGCAGCGGTAAAGTGTGCAAGTTGCTCAAGTCCATCTATGGACTCAAGCAGGCATCGCGGAGTTGGAACATCTGCTTTGATGATACTGTCAAAGAATTCGACTTTGTCAAAAACCCATATGAACCATGCATTTACAGTAAGATTGTAGGGAGAAATGTCGTATTCCTCGTCTTGTACGTCGATGACATTCTCCTAATAGGAAATGATATTCCTATGCTACAGTCAGTCAAAGGATTCTTGTCGCAGAGGTTCTCCATGAAGGACCTGGGCGATGCCAACTACATTCTGGGGATCCAGATCTATCGTGATAGATCTAAGAGGATGTTGGGACTTTCACAGTCAAGGTACATCGACACCATACTAAAACGATTCAGTATGGAAGATTCCAAGTACGGTAATCTACCGGCTTGTCACGGAATCACCCTCTCCAAAGAGATGTCTCCTAAGACTGATTTGGAAAGGGCTCGCATGTCATCAATACCCTACGCATCTGCGGTAGGCTCTATTATGTATGCGATGTTGTGTACCAGACCAGATGTAGCATACGCATTGAGCGTTGTAAGCCGGTATCAGTCGAACCCAGGGGAGAAACACTGGATAGCAGTAAAGAACATTCTCAAGTACCTGAGAAGGACTAAGGAGATGTTCTTGGTGTATGGCGGAAAGGACCTCCAGATCGAGGCCTTTGCTGACTCCAGCTTCCAGAGTGACAAGGATGACTCCAAGTCCATGTCGGGTTATGTCTTTACCCTCAATGGAGGGGCGGTTTGCTGGAAGAGTTCCAAGCAGGAAACCGTTGTTGACTCAACTATGGAAGTGGAGTACATAGCTGCTTGCGATGCCGCAAAGAAAGCTGTCTGGATGAAAAAGTTCCTCACGGAACTTCAGGTGGTTCCTACCAGTGTTGATCCAATACCGTTGTATTGTGACAACAACGACGCTATAGCTTCAGCGAAGGAACCCAGGTCCCATCAGAAGTCCAGGCATATTTTGAGGCGGTACCACCTGATCAGGGAGATCGTTGATCGCCGGGAGATCGAGGTGAAGAGAGTAAATACGGAAGATAACACTGCTGATCCACTCACGAAGGCCTTACCCCAGACTCAGTTCGAGCGGCTGATCGAGATGATAGGTCTTCGATACGCCAGTACATGGCCTTAGTGCAAGTGGGAGATTATTAGTGTATATGCCCTAGAGGCCATTACTGTATCATACTAGTATGTATATTAATTAATGGAAGCTTGGGATATTCACCTTGTATTGACAATCTTGCTCAAAATGGTAGTATGCTACTTGGTTTGTTTCTACTTTAATATGTGCATGTGTTTCTTTTAGCATATCGCTTATACATATTAGTAGAGCCCTTAGGATCTATGCTTGATTACCAGCGTTGTGATGGCAGTCACACTCGTGGGGGCTGGGTAATCTATAAGCACATCCTTATGCAGGTCCCTAGTCGCAGGACTATCGAGACAGGGCATTGATACTCCGGAGTAGACTAGCGTATGCGCTTCTTATCCCAGCGCGGGAGACGGTCTGTCCCACAGCCGTCAGTACGTCGTACTTGAGATAGTATGCGGGTGCTCGTTAGGTTACGAGTAGACTGGACAGGACTCGTCGGGAACTGTTGGTTGGTACTATACCTATCATCAGTTATCAGTTCCCAGGTGACATGAGTACAGCTTAGTCCGCTGACTTGACACTGTCACTTCGCCTCGAGTGTGTTCCCACTGTACTTTGATTACTACCCTACCACGGCTCAAAGGAGTCGTGCAAACAGGTAGTAGTTGGGTGCAGTCCCGAAGCACTTGGAGGCAGTGACGGTTAGACACGATTCGTCTCTCCCGGTATTGGGGGTTGACATCGCGCTGTGTCTAGGAGAGCCATTACACGAGTAGTCCCTGGCCAGGGCAAGCGAGATATACTGGTAGGTTTCCAGTGTTATCTCAGGGTGTTCTGGGCTTCACTCCGACACGACTTGTACCGCTATTAGGGGACTGACGTTTACCGCCCCCTAGGCCCGCCATGCGATGTATCGGACGAACAGACCGGACTGTACGGAGATTGTCACATTCAGGCTCAGTAGGAGTTCTGATGGGTTTCACCTCGTCAGTCTTCTTGTCGGCATCTACTTGGGGACCGTTACGCACAGCTAGTGCCGCTTGCGGTCTGTGGTTAAACCCACTGCCAGCGTAGTGTCGAGTCTTTAGAGTCCCACACAGAAAGCTATTTGCCTTTAGGCAAAAGAGTAGAGGTCGCATGGTTTTGCGATAGGTCGCATGGTTTTGCGACAGGGTTCGGTCACATCCGTGCACTTGTGCACGTTTAGTTTCCGGACAGTTAGCACTAGCGGGCTTTGGTTTAAGCCAGATCCTAGTGTACGTTTTGGGATTTGTTTTATCTCGTATGTATTCGTTTTCCTCGGAACGCGGATGAGGGTGTGTATGCACAGTTGACAGAGAGACAGAGGCAGAGGATTCTCATTAGGGTTGTTGACTGTTGACTGTTGACTATTGACTTTTTGCTAAACCCTAATGAGAATATGAAACATAATTAGCAATAATATTAATTAAGTATTATAGTGACATGGTTGTTGAGGGGTTGACTTTGTTGACTTGTTGACTTTGTTGACCGGTTGACTAGGTTGGACTAGTTGACCATCATCATCACAATGGTTGTCATTTTCATGCAAAGACTTTTGCTTGCTTGTTGTGGTTTGCAAAATGAGTGCATTGAAATGATATTGCCTTTGACATGATATGAACCATCACATAATACTTGATTAAGATTATGGCTCATGATGCTTTTGGATTATGAGAGGGTGTATGACAAAAGAGAGGCTCATTCTTTCTTTGCTTTTCTCTCTCTTGATTTTGAGCTCTCTCATTCTCTTGCTCTCACCCTCTTCCTCTTGCTCTCTCTTGTCTATGGTTCACTTGTCTCATGTGTTGAGAAACAAGAACCGTAGAGAAAATCCCATCACACTCTCCTCTACTCACTCTAGTTCACAAGGTTTAGCAAACCAAGCGAACTAGTTTCTTCAAAGTTCGAAGAAGAAGCCAAAGGTAGAAGCTTTCGGGTGGATCGATCTTCGGCGCAAGGAGACGACGGGGTGAAGCCGATCCGTACACCATCAAGAGATGAAGACGAAGGAGTTCAAGAAAGAAAGGTATAACCCACTAACCGAGTAGTTAACAACTCGTAGTTAGGTTGTTAGGTAGATAGTTTAACAAAGATCCGTTTTGAGTCCTTGTTACCGCCTCTAGAAAATTGTTTTTCATCAAATTCCGCAAGCCCGTAAGTACCGGGAGAGGTAGTATGGACTTACACCATATACAGTATTTATCACAGAACATCAAATGATCACATCACAGATATCGCAGCAGAAGAAATATATGAAATATTGGATATACTAGGATGTCCGTGTTTTATCTTGAGCCTCTATAAAACACGGATTCCACGGTCGCGACGAATAGCCAAACCCACACCCCTAGACCCCTACGAGAGCGGCAAGCAACCCTACCAATTCTAAGATTAGGAGACTCGGACTCGACTCCTCGAGTTGGTCTCCCACTGGACCCTAAAACCCGGTTACTTGTGCTCCCCTCCTTGGGTCTATCCTAGTGCGGAAAAGTAAATAATATACAAATGGTGACATCGACCTCATCCCGGAAGTGCCCCAATAAAAGAATATTACATACATTTTATTTTACATGAATGAAAATAAAAACTCTCATCTCACATAAAACCCCCGGCTATTCAGAACGCGACGATCCAATATAACATATCCAGCAACACATAACATCACATGTCATCAACGTAAGTAAATATGCGCATCCCAATTGTCGTTGACATATTGCAACGAAACCGGCGATATCACATATTACACTTACGGTCACAGAAAAGAAAGCGTAAAACTACAACATTTGGAATCCACAATTTCTTTAGACATCGTAAATCCGAAATATCACATATTCCGCATTTCATTCCTAACTGTATGAATTCCACATATTGTATCACATTCCAGATAAATAAACAGTATTAAACTTTCCGATCGAATAATCAAATACCCAAGATTTCCTAAATAGCTCAACACTTGAGCGGAGTTCAAAGATTCCAGAATACGTCACAGTAGCAACGGTCCAGCCGTAGAAGGGTCAAGCCAACGCCTCACATGTGGCACGCCGTACTGCCCCAAACCCTAAGGTTCAAAGGGCAGTTCAAGACGGTCACATAATCGAGTTAAGGTTTGTTGTCTTTTAGAGGGTCCATCGCGTCACATGCACGTTTTTCCGAAAAATTTAAACCCGAGAAAAATTCAACACTTGAATGTTTTTCGTGCCGGGAAAAATTGAGTTAATGATATCCGTTCGAACATTTTAATACTTTCTAAATTATCCGGAAAACAATAACAAATTTAAAATTCCCGATCGAATTGATGATAACAAAATAAACCCCTGAATACTCAACACTTGAGTCAAATTTAAAATACCCATAAAAATCCAACAGAAGAATTAAACATTACTGTGCAAACATAAAAAACCAATGTCACCTTACTGCCGCGGTTCCGCGGCACAAGCAGGTAATTGCCGCGGAACCGCGGTCGTCCGTACGATTCAAGTTGTCGTTTTGCACAGTATTGCTTAGAAAACACTGCTGAATTTTTTATGTGTTTTTAATTCTGAAAATACACAGTTTTGAAAAAATGTACAGAGAGGGGGTAAATTTTGAGGTTTTCGGGTTCGATCGGGGTTTTAACTTCATTAACGCATCGCCTAATGCTCTAGCTAGGCTCTGATACCACTGTAGGATTACTAGGCACACTAACAAGGCTCTACAAGGTATCGACCATGCCAAAATTAAATTTTTAGGTGCCGAATAACACTAAGCAAGATCGTAAACTAGAGTTTAGGCGAAACTAAAAGCAAGTAAACAACTTTACTCTAAGGGGATGCGATATACAACCTTTGTAGATCGGTCCTTCACTTCTTTAGCTCCTTGATGAAGTCCCTTCGCTGCGATCGTGGTTCTTCCGGACCCTTGCATGGCTTCACGAGGCGAAAGGTGCGACCTTGCTTGAAGTCTCCGAGGCCGAAGATGATCTACGTCGAGGGAATTCCGACTCAAGCTCCTACTTCACTAACTAAAAAATTAGTGAAGCAAACAACCTATACTAAAGTGCTAATCTAGTAGAGGATCGAGAAATAGGAAGTGGGTTCTCTTTGGATTTTTGTTTCTCACAATCTATCTCACTTTTTTCAAAACCCTAGCAAGCTTTTTCTCTTGCTCAATGAAGAAGAAGATGATGAACCAAAGAAAAAAAATGAGGATAATCATCAAGTGAGTAGTCTAACCATGGTGAGTGAGTATCATATACTAACCCTTGTAGAGACATTACCATGGCTAAGTGTTAAGGTTAGGTTAAAACCGAAAGTAAAAACAAATTTAGTGGACTTTAGTCAATGCATCCATAAGCTTCCACAAGCTTCATGCATTTTCTAATTTACCACTAATTTTGTAATTACTTTTAAATGTTAAAACCCAACATAACAAATAGCATGGTGTGTGTCTCATACACCCAAGTCAAGTGTATCATCAACCATGATACAACAAAAGAAAACACAATTTTAATATATATCAAATATACATTAAATTTGTGCTCATGTGAGAAAAACCCTAAAGTGAACAAGTGTTAGTAAATGTAAACTAGTATATCTAATATACAATTATACACTTAATTATTAAATCAACACTTGACTTAATAATCCGGTCATATCTCATATAACCGACTAACATTCATCGTATCGATTTATCGAATCAACACTTGATTCGATAACCCGGTCATATCATATATAACCGACCGATACAAAAAGTCGCGAGAATAGAATACGGTATCACATACATGCATTATTCTCGGTCCTGCACATATCACATATACGCTCCTATTTCGTTTTGCCTGAGCCAGTAAAACCTCTATGTAGGACTCTAAAGACTCGTCAATACGCCGGCAGTAGGTGATGATCACATCACGCACCCACAAGCCGTCAGCGGTACTAGCTGGATGTAACGGCTACCTGGGTATTGAGCGATCAGAAGATCAGCAAGAAATCCCGCTCCAACTCCTGTAAAAGCCTGTCGGTAACACTTCCCGTACAGTCCGGTCTCCTCGTCTGATATGTCGCATATCAAGTCTAGGGGTGGTAAACGTCATACCCCAATAACCGATAAGTCGTGCCGATGTGAGGCTCATAACAAGTCGAGAAACTACTGGTAACACTTACCAGCAAATCTCTAAATCAGCCCTGGCCAGGGACTTCCCTGTTATAGCCAATCGAGCACAATGCAACATCAACCCACAATACCGGGAGAGACGAAACCCCTCCTATCGCTCATTGCCTCCATATGACTCGGGACTGTAACTAAAAACCACCGTTTTGCAAATCCTCATAGACGTGGTAAGGTGGAAATCAAAGCACAGTGGGAATCACACAAGACTCAATGACGATCTCGGGTCTACAGACTAACCAGCACATGTGTCACCAGAGAACTACCATCTGACGTAAGGTATAATACCATCTGGGAGTTCTCGGCGAGTTCGTCCAGTATACCCAGTCTCCACTGAGCACCCGTATACCATCTCTAATGTCAAACACCAATGGATATGGGATCATCCATCGCCCATCTCATGGGTCGAGAAGCGTATACGCTAGTCTACTCTGGTATATCGATGCCCCGTCTCGATACACCCACGACTAGGGACCTTGAAGGATGTACTTATGGACCACCATGTCCCCACTAGTATGATCCGCATCATAGTCCAGGTAGTCAAGTACACATCCTAAGGGCTTTACCAACATGTAACGATAAGACAGTATAAAGAGACTAGTATACATGTTAAAGTAAAGTGCAACCCGATAGCATACTATCATATCGAGCAAGAAAGTCCTCTCTATATATGTCCAAGTATCCAATATAATATACATCATCTGTACAATACTGGCCTCTAGGGCATATATACAACTAACAGTATTGTTGGATAATGTTTTAAACATTTCCTATATCAAGAGTTGATCAGTTCAGGCACGTTGTCTAAAAGCATAAACGTACTAAATCAAACTACAGTTCTTAATGTACAGAACACACACAAGAGGAAGAGTTCAGAAATGAACAAATCCTTCTTGAGGTATTGTAGACTAGGTCATATCAATGTGACCCGACTAGCTAAGTTACATTTAGATGCATATTTAAATTAGTTTGAATTTACATCTTGTGAAACTTGACAGTCATATCACAAAGATAAGATGACCATAGCTCTGTTTATTGGAAACAGAAAAAGAGTTAGTGAACACTTGGGATTGACACATGATGATGTATGAGGTCCCCTGTCTACACATGCCAGGACTGGTTCTTTGTACTTCAGAAGTAGAGAACCAGAACGGGTATAAGTATTATGTCCTTTGATGTGATCAGGGAGGAGAATACTTGAGCACGGGATTCCTGGACTATTCTAAAGGAGAATGAGATTCTCTCTCAGCATTACTCCTCCGTATACACCACAATACATTGATATATCGAGGCGGAGCAATCACACCCTATGTGATAAGGTGTGCTCTATGATGAGTACTACTGAGTTACCTATTTCCTTTTGGGGGTTATGCACTTGAGAAGCTGCATACCTATTGAATAGGGTTCAAATCAAATCAGGTGCCTACCACTTCATATATGATATGGTATGGGAAGAGCCCATCTCTTAATGATGTTAAGATTTGGGGTTTTCCGGCCTATGTCAAATGGAAAATCCGGACAACTCGAGGCAAGGTAAGATCTGTGGAAGTTTGTTGGATTCCCAAGCATTCGCAAGGGAATATCTTCTACCGAACCGAGGAACAAAAGGTGTTTTGTTTCTCAGCATGCCACCTTTTGGAAAGGGAATTTCTTGTGAAGGAATTAGTGGTCATGAGGTAGAACTGAAAGGAGTTCCAGCTATACAAACTGCAGCTAATGATTTGGTAGAACCGGAGGATTCAATAGATCCCAACGAACCTCAGCCTCTCCGCCGATCTAGTAGGGTTCCTCATCCACCAGAGAGTTACTTCGGTTTCTCTATGATAGTGGGATCGAGGATTGCATCATGAGATGATGACCCAACTAGTTTGGAGCAGGCCATCAAGAGTGTTGACTCTGTAAGAATGGCTGGATGCTTAGCGATCTGAGATGGAATCCATATACACCAACAAATTATGGACTTTGGTTGCTTTATCTAAAGGGTTAAATCCCTATCAGAAGCAAGTATATCTTGAGAAGATTACTTGGTTTACATGGAAAAGTTAAGACTTTCAAAGCTATGCTTAAGTCCATCCAGATCCTACTTGCCATTGCTATATACCATAACTACGATATCTGGCGGTTGGATGCCATGACTGCTTTTCTAAATAGTGATTTAGAAGAGAGCATCTATAAGTACACAGCCAGAGGGCTTCGTAGACAGTGGGAGCAGCGGAATCGTGTGAAAGTTGATTTATGGGATAAAACAGGCATCGCGGAGATGAAACGTCTATTTTGATGTAGTAGTCAAAGCTTTTGACTTCATCAAAATGGTAGATAAACCTTGTATAAACAAAAAGTTAGTAGAGAGTATGATGGTGATCCTCATATTGTATGTGGATGACATACTCTTGATAGGAAATGAGTTTCCTATGCTACACTCTGTCAATCTCGTCTTATCACAAGGATTCACTATATAGGATCAAGGTGATACCTCATAAATCCTGGTTTTGGATCTATGAGATAGATCTAATTGGATGTTAGGATTCTCACTATATGTAGTGAGATGATATCAATCGATCCTAGGAAGAATCACTGGAAAGCTTCCAAGATGGTAAGGTCGACTGAATGTCAGTCACAGGCATTGCCTTTACCCTCAGTGGAGGGACGGTATGTTGGAAGAGTTCTACGCTAGATACCGTAACATACTAGACGATAAAGGCAGGATAAATCACTACCAAGGATGCTACGAAAGAAATAGTCTGGATGACAATGGAGTTTTGGCTTTTGCCAAGGAACCCCCATCCCATCAGAGTTCCAGACATATTCTTAGGCAGTATCACCTGATCATGGAGATGTTGGTCTCCAGGGAGATCGAGGTTAGGAGAGTAGACACGGAAGACAACAGCGCGGATCCACTCACAAAGGCCTATTTCCCAGTAGAGAATTTTAAGGGATGGTTGAGTATGAGATACTTCAACCACAACTGATTGTTGGGTATGAAATACTACAACAGATGGCCCTAGTGCAAGTGGGAGATTGTTAGTGATATGTATGCCCTAGAGGCCAGTACTATACATGCGATGTATATTGTAGTGGATGCTTGGACGTATATATGGAGGACTTTCTTGCTCGACATGATAGTATGCTATCTGGTTGCTCTTTATCTTAACATGTACTCTGATAGTCTCTATGTTACTTGTTGATAAAGCCCTTAAGATGAGTACTTAACTACCAGGACTATGATGCAGATCATACTAGTGGGGACAGTGTAGTCGCTAAGTACATCCTTCAAATGTTCCTAGTCGTAGGTGTATCGAGACAGGGCATCGATATACCAGAGTAGACTAGCGTATGCTTCTTGACCCATGTAGATGGGCGATGGATGATCCTATATCCATTGATGTTTGACATCAGAGATAGTATACGGGTGCTCAGTGGAGACTGGGTACACTGGACGGACTCGCCGAGAACTCCCAGATGGTATTATACCTCACGTCAGATGGCAGTTCTCTGGTGACACTGGTACAGGTTAGTCTGTAAACCCGAGATCGTCATAGTGTCTTGTGTGATTCCCACTGTGCTTTGATTTCCATCATACTACGTCCAAGAGGGCGTGCAAAACGGTGGCTTTTGGGTACAGTCCCGAATCACATGGTGGCAATGAGCGATATGAGGGGTTTCGTCTCTCCCGGTATAGGGAGTTGATGTTGCGCTGTGTTCGATTGGCTATAGCTGGAAATCCCTGTCCAGGGTTACTGAGATTTACTGGTAAGTGTTATCAGTAGTTCTCGAACTGTTATGGACCTCATATCGACACGACTCATCGGTTACTGGGGTCTGACGTTTACCACCCCTAGACTGGATATGCGACATATCAGACAAAGAGACCGGACTGTACGGGAGTGTTACTGATTCGATTCGCAGGAGAATGTACAGGCTTGATTTTTGATCTTCTGATTGCTCAATACACGGGTGGCTGTTACGTTTAGCTGACCGCTTGCAGCTTGTGGGTGTTTTGATATGATCATCACCTACTGATGGCGTATTGATGATTCTTTAGAGTCCTACACAGATGTTTCCTGGCTCAGGAAAAATGGAGTAGGAGCACATATGTGATATGTGCGGGACCGAGAATGATACGTGTTTGCGAAACCATATTAGATTCTCGCGATATGTGATATCGGCCGGGTATATGTGATATAGCCGGGTCATCGGATCAAGTGTTGATTCGATGAACTGATACATATTATATTAGTCGGTTATTTGTGAAATAGCCGGATTATTGGATCAAGTGTTGATTTGATAATTTAATGTATAATTATATATTTGATATATTACATTACATTAACTAATATAAACTCACTCAAAGATTCTTTTTCTCACATGGATAATACATTGATATATATGAGATATATGTTAATTGTATTATTTTCTTTTGTTACAAAATATATTGTATATGTGATATATAATATTGTAACAAGTTAGGGTTATAAATGCAACATGCTTTGTGGAGTTTAAACAAGTTAGGGTTTGGATTTTGGTTAGCTTTTGGGTTAGCTTTTTCATGAAGCTTCATGAAGCTTTCTTTTGTCTTTAGCTTAGATATTTTATGTTTATATTTATTAACCTAACCCTAACCTTAGCCTCTAGTTTATTCTCTACAAGGGTTAACTTTATCATTCATTAACCCATGGTTGTAATTCTAACCTCACACAATAATTTATTATTCATCACAAAAGAAATTCTTCTTTTTCTTCCTTTTGAAAAAAGCTTTCTAGCTTTTTGTGATGTGATGAAATAAAGTGAGAAATTGAAAACAAAAGAGAGCTAAATTCCTAATTCATCATCCTCATCTATTCTAGCCATTTAGATTAGGGTGTTTCTTTTGCTAATACTTGATTAGTGAAGCAAGAGCTTGGGTTTGAGTTTCTTCAAGGTAGATCATCTTAGTTGTTGAAGATTGGAAGTAAGCTTGCATCTTTATCTTCATGGAGCCTATCTAGAGTCCGGGTACTTGATGATCGCAGTGAAGGGACCTCAACACGGAGCTTATGAAGCGAAGGAACGGACTATAAAGGTTGTAATCCCTAACTCTTAGAAGTAAAGTTGTTTACTTGTAAAGTTTACCCTAATTCTCTAGTTAAGATCTTGGTTAGGGTTACATAGCACCCCAAATTTTTATAAAATGGCATGTGTGATGCCTTGCTAAACCTTGTTGTCATTCTATACAACCCTACAGTTGTATCTGAGCCATGCTAGAGCTTTAGGCGTTGTCTAGACGAAGTTAAAAGTCCGATCGAACCCCGAAACATCATTTTTGACCCCCTCTCTGGAAATTTTCTCAAAAGTTGTTTTTTCTATATTAAAAATACTCAGAAAATTAAGCAGGTGATCTATGGATATCTGAGAAGTACGACTCCCTGAATCCATCAAGCCACCGCGGAACCGCGGCCAAACCAAGTTATTGGCGGCGGTTCCGCGGCAGAACATGATGATTGAGGGATCGTACTTCAACAGGTGATCCGTAGGTATTACATCATGCTTCTGGGAATTTTTAATATTACTCAAGTGTTGAGTTTTCTGGAGATCTTAAGTAATCGTTGAATCGATCGGAAAGTTTAACATCATTTAGTTTTCCGGGTAATTTTGAATGTGTTAAAAAGTTTGAACGGATATCAATAACTCACTTTTTCCCCTGTCGGAAAACTTTCAAGTGTTGGATTTTTCCTGAGTTTAAAACTTTCAGAAAATCATGCAAGCGAATTTGCGGCCCCTCTAGAAGAACGTAACCTTAACTCGATTATGTGACCGTCAAAACCGCCACTGAACCATATGGTTTGTGGTAGTTTAGCGTTGCCACATGTGAGGCGTTGGTTTGACCCTTCTACGACTGGTTCATAGCGGCTGTGACATGTACTCGGACTTTTTGAACTCCGCTCAAGTGTTGAGCTATTTGGGAAATCTTGGGTGTTTGTTTATTCGATCGGAAAATTTAACATTGTCTATTTATCTGGAATGTGATACAATATGTGGAATTCATATAGTTAGGCATGAAATGCGAAGTATGTGATATTTCGGATTTAAGATGTCTAAAGTGATTGTGGATTCCAAATGTTGTAGTTTTTCACTTTCTTTTCTGCGACCGTAAGTGTAATATGTGGTGTATTGCCGGTTTCGGTGCAATATGTCAACGACAACTGGGATACGCATATTTACTCACGTTGATGATATGTGATGTTATGTGTTGCTGTGATATGTTATACTGGATCGTCGTGTTTTGAATAGCCGGGTTTTTTTACGTGAGATGAGAGTTTTTCTTTTTCATTCATGTAAAATTCAATTGTATGTAATATTTTTTATTGGGGCACTTCCGGGTTGAGGATGATGTCACCATTGTATATTATTTACTTTTCCGCATTAGGATAGACCCAAGGAGGGGAGCAGAAGTAACCGGGTTCTAGGGTCCAGTGGGAGACCATCTCGAGGAGTCGAGACCGGGTCACCTAACTCTAGAATTGATAGGGTTGCTTGCCGCTCTCGTAGGGGTCTAGGGATGTGGGTTTGGCTATTCATCGCGACCGTGGAATCCGTGTTTTATACTGGCTTAACTTAAAACACGGAATTCCTAGAATGTCCAATATTTCATATGTGTTTCTTCTGCTGCAATGTTCTGTGATGAGATCATATTACTGCCTGAGACGAATGTTTATATTATATATATGAGTTATATGTTATATTGCTGATTTCGTTTCAAATGTGATGCTTGTTAAGCATAATAAAATAAGACTTCATTAATGAGATTAATGAAAGAAAAGAAACCTAAAGATGTTGTAGAAACTTGTTTAAAAACTGGTAGCTCTAGTTCTTGCTTTGCATAGCGGTATTCCTTGTAGAATATCCAGCACCTTATTCGATAAGGAAAGAGCCGAAATCTCTTCACCGGGAGTGACCTCTTTAGCGAAAATAGAAGATGTTATACACTCGGTTTGTCTTTTGATTGCTTTTATAGTTTTTGCTTTGCATAGCGGTATTTGTGTAATATCCTGCACCTTATTCGATAAAGAAAGAGCCGAGATCCCTTCACCGGGAGTGACCTCTTTAGCAAAACTAGTAAAAGCCTTAAAAACACTCCATTTAAAATCACTCGATTCTACGACGATATCAAGTTCATTACACAAAGGGTTTTCTTAAAAACCTGTCGTAGCCCTCAGTCATTTCAGATAAGTACTAATTTGTATTCGTGCTACGTTTTTTGACTACGTTAAGGCGTAGTGTGCGGTAGCTGATTAGTGCTTATCTGTATAAGCATATGATGCGATTGGATTACGGTAGTCGTGCGGCTTTGTTGACTATGTTAAGGGTCGTGCAGGTGGGTTTAATTCAATCGGGAAATGACGGGTTGAACTTGACTAGCACTTATAATTTGTTGACTATATTAAGGTCATATAGCTGCTAGGTGTAAAATATTATCGAGGATTTCAAGTGTTGAAATTTGCAATGAGATTGCAGACCTTCTATGAGATAGTTGGATCCCAATACCCGATGCGAGTAAGAGTTACTCCTGGGAGAGTTTTACACATTACAATTAGCCAATCAAGTAGGTGTCTAGAAAGGTGTCAACGGGGTTAAGCCTCTGGGAAAATGGGGTTTACTTTAATTAGGTCCGTGCGAAAGCACGGTGAACCTCCCTCAAAGTACCGGCACTAGCCTGGCTGAAAGATTGGCGAACTTGTAGCGTGTAATTAATCCCGGCTAGTCTTTCCTTTTAGGGTTTGAAGGAAGATTTGACTAAAACAGTGGGAGCCATCCTGATTAGATAAAGTAATAACCAAATCTAATCTTGCAAAAGCGCACGCTGAGTGTTTTCTTCTCTCTCTCTCCTGGTTGCGACTATGTCACGCCTTAATCAAGATAAAAATACGGATGTATTGACCGAACCGGCTTATTATACTGTGCTAGGGAACGTTGGTCCCGCTCCAACTTATAATTGTTATAAGACTGAGAAGGAAATAGGGGATTACCAGAATTCCCGTGCCGCCCAAACGAAGAAAGTGCATGCTGATGCATCTTCTTCGGGTGTGTTCATTACCGAGAATTGTTTCTCAGTGTCCTTTACGTCCTGGGTATGAGATACCGGATCAGGATCCCGCAAATGTAATCTGTTACATGGGCTACAGATAGGTAGAGAACTGAGAATGGGTGATAAGTTTCAAGAGTTGGAAACGGTGCAATTGTTGCAAGCCATGTCTGTTGGCAGTTATTGAAAGCTTCCTAGGCACCCTATAGAGGTCACACAAGGCATCGAACATGCCATTTTACAAAAATTATGGTGCCGAGAAACCCTAACACGGATCTTAGACTAGAATTCTAGGCGAAATACAAAACTAGTTAACACTTGACTATAAGTATACGGAAATTACAACCTTTGTAAATCCGGATATCCATCTCCAAGGCTCCGCAACGAAGTCTCCTCGCTGTCCAAGTCGAACCCCGGGCTCTAGCGTCGGCTTCATCGGAGAATGAACGAGCTTTGTCATCGACGACGATGCCGAAGATGATCTACGTCGAGGCATCGCTAGATCAAGCTCCCACTTCACAAAGTGATGAAACTTGTGAAGAAAACATACTCTACTACTTGGCAAGAGGTAGAGGATGAAGAAATAGGAGGTGGGTTCTCTTTAGAATTGGATTTCTCACTCTCAAGCTCAAGTTGCCATTGATGGCCTCAAGGTTTCAAACTTGAAGATGAAGAAGAAGATGAGCTAGAATTATGATAAGTCTCTTTTAAAATGAAAAGAAAAACAATACTTATCATAATCAAACTAAGGTTAAGTGTAGAGAGCAAACCATGGTAAGTGGGAATAGTTAGGGTTTAGCATGAAGACAAAATGGTCTTTGAGTCAAACCTTCATGAAGCTTCATCAAGCTTCATGACAAAAAGAAAACCATTTTGTTTTCATAAAATTATTTAAATAAAAAGTAATGGATAAATAAATGAGTGATTAAAACAAAACCCTAATTATCTACTTAACCATGGTTTTATTCTTTATACTTAACCATATAAACATGCATCATCAAACATGATACATACAAGTGCACAAAAGTATATCACATATACATCATGCACATCAAGTGAGAAAATCCATTTAAAGTGAACCTAAATTAGTTAATGTAAAGTAATATACCAAATATATAATTATACATTAAATCATTAAATCAACACTTGATTTAACGACCCGGTCATATCGCATATAACCGACTAATATCAATAGTAACAACTTATCGAATCAACACTTGATCCGATAACCCGGCTATAACGCATATAACCGATCAATGTTACAAATCGCGAGAATCGAATACAGTATCACATACTGGTATTATTCTCGGCCCCGCACATATCTCATATGCGCTCCTATTTCGTTTCGCTTGAGCCAGGAAACCTCTGTGTAGGACTCTAAAGACTCGTCAATACGCCGGGTAGCAGATGATGATCATATCAAGCACCCACAAGCCGCAAGCGGTCTGCTAAACGTAACGGCCATCCGGGTATTGAGCGATCAGAAGATCGACGAGCTAGCCCGCTCACACTCCTGTGAATCCAACCAGTAACACTTACCGTACAGTCCAGTCTGATCGTCTGATATGTCGCATATCTCACCTAGGGGTGGTATACGTCAGACCCCAATAGCTCGATAAGTCGTGTCGATATGAGGCTCATAACGGGTCGAGAAACTACTGGTAACACTTACCATCAAATCTCTGATCAGCCCTGGCCAGGGACTTCCCTGTTACGGCCAATCGAGCACAGCGCAACATCAACCCCCAATACCGGGAGAGACGAAACCCCTCCTATCGCTCATTGCCTCCATGTGACTCGGGACTGTACCCAAAGACCACCGTTTTGCACGCCCTCATGGACGTGGTAAGGTGGAGATCAAAGCACAGTGGGAATCACACAAGACTCTATGACGATCTCGGGTCTACAGACTAACCTGTACAAGTGTCACCTGAGAACTGCCATCTGACGTGAGGTATAATACCATCTGGGAGTTCTCGGCGAGTCCGTCCAGTGTACCCAGTCTCCACTGAGCACCCATACACCATCTTTGATGTCAAACACCAATGGATATGGGATCATCCATCGCCCATCTCATGGGTCGAGAAGCGTATACGCTAGTCTACTCTGGTATATCGATGCCCCGTCTCGATACACCCACGACTAGGGACCTTGAAGGATGTACTTATGGACTACCATGTCCCCACTAGTATGATCTGCATCATAGTCCAGGTAGTCAAGTACACATCCTAGGGGCTTTATCAACATGTAACTATAAGACAGTTTAAAGAGACAAGTATACATGTTAAGATAAAGAGTAACCAGATAGCATACTATCATATTGAGCAAGAAAGTCATCTCTATATATGTCCAAGCATCCAATATAATATACATCATCTGTACAATACTGGCCTCTAGGGCATACATACAACTAACAATCTCCCACTTGCACTAAGGCCAGCTGCTGTAGTATCGCATACCGAGCATCCCAAAGAGTCTCTCAAACTGTATCTGGGGAATGGCCTTCGTGAGTGGATCCGCCGTGTTGTTCTTCGTGTCAACCCTCCTGACCTCGATCTCCCGGCGATCAACTATCTCCCGGATCAGGTGATACCGCCTCAGAATATGCCTGGATCGCTGATGGGACCTGGGTTCCTTGGCCAAAGCCACCGCTCCATTGTTATCGCAATACAAAGGTATTGGACGCTCAATGGATGGAACCACTCCAAGTTCAGTAATGAACTTCTTGATCCAGACAGCCTCTTTGGCAGCATCGTTGGCAGCGATGTATTCAGCCTCCATCGTCGAGTCTGCCACGGTTTCCTGCTTGGAACTCTTCCAGCTAACCGCCCCTCCGTAAAGGGTAAAGACAAAGCCCGACTGCGACTTAGAGTCGTCCTTATCACTCTGGAAGCTCGAATCGGTAAAGGACCCCACTTGGAGTTCTCCGTTACCATACACCAAGAACATATCTCTAGTCCTTTGCAAGTACTTGAGAATGCTCTTCACAGCTGTCCAGTGACTGTCTCCAGGATCAGCTTGATACCTGCTCACTATACTTAGTGAGTATGCTACATCGGGTCTGGTACATAGCATCGCATACATGATAGAGCCTACTGCCGAAGCATAGGGTATCCCTTGCATGCGAGCTCTCTCCAAATCAGTCTTGGGAGACATCTCTTTGGAGAGAGTGACTCCAGAGATCGTGGGCAAGTTCCCACGCTTGGACTCTTCCATACTAAACCTCTTTAGTATGGTGTCAATGTACCTGGATTGGGACAATCCCAAAATCCGTTTGGATCTATCTCTATATATCCTAATTCCCAATATGCAAGAGGCATCACCAAGATCTTTCATTAAGAATCTTTGTGATAAGAAGAGCTTGACCGATTGCAGCATAGGAATGTCATTTCCTATCAAGAGTATGTCGTCCACGTACAATACGAGGAAGACAACCTTACTCTCTGCCACCTTCTTGTAGATACAAGGTTCATCTGGATTTTTGACGAAATCAAACTCTTTGATAACGACGTCAAAGCAGATGTTCCAACTCCGCGATGCTTGCTTTAATCTATAAATGGATTTAAGCAGCTTGCACACCTTCCCGCTGCTCCCACTATCTACGAAGCCCTCTGGCTGAGTCATGTACACGCACTCTTCTAAATCACCATTTAGAAAGGCGGTCTTAACATCCATTTGCCAGATTTCGTAATCATGATATGCAGCGATGGCAAGCATGATCCGGATGGATTTAAGCATAGCCACTGGAGAAAAGGTCTCGTCATAGTCCACACCTGGTCTTTGACGAAAACCCTTTGCTACAAGTCTAGCTTTGAAAGTCTCCACCTTCCCATCTACACCAAGTTTCTTCTTGAAGATCCACTTGCTCCCAATGGGTTTTACCCCTTCAGGAGCAACTTCCAAAGTGCATACTTTGTTTGTGTACATGGAATCCATCTCGGACCGCATAGCATCCAGCCATTTCACTGAGTCCCCACTCGTGATGGCCTGCTCGAAGCTAGTTGGGTCATCATCCTCCATGATGCAATCCTCGCTCCCACCGTCCATGAGAAAACCGTAGTATCTCTCAGGTTGGCGAGGAACCCTACTAGATCGGCGGAGTGGCTGGGGTTCATCGGGAACTACGGAATCCTCTGGTTCAACCAAATCTTCTGTTGTAGTCTGTATTGCTGGAACCTCTTCCAGTTCTACCTCAATGCCACTTATTTGTTTCATAAGAAAACTTTTTTCTAAGAAAGTGGCATGTCGAGAAACAAACACTTTTTGTTCCTCGGAGTGGTAGAAGATATACCCTTGTGAATGTTTGGGATATCCAACAAACTTACATAGAACAGACTTTGCCTCGAGCTTGTCCGGATTTTGTGTTTTAACATAGGCCGGACAACCCTATATCTGAATAAAATTAAGACATGGTCTCTTGCCATTCCATATCTCATATGGAGTGGTAGGTACTGATTTGGTCGGAACTCTATTCAGTAGGTATGCAGCAGTTTCCAGTGCATATCCCCAGAAGGAAATAGGTAACTCAGTTGTACTCATCATACAGCGCACCATATCTAATAGGGTGCGATTTCTCCGCTCCGATACACCGTTGTGCTGTGGTGTATATGGAGGAGTCAGCTGAGAGAGAATCCCATTCTCTTTTAGGAAGTCCAGGAATTCATTACTCAAGTATTCTCCTCCTCGATCAGATCGTAGGATTTTAATACTTTTTCCGGTTTGGTTCTCAACTTCTTATTTATATTCCCTAAATTTCTCAAAAGCTTCTGATTTGTGTTTCATCAGGAACACATACCCGAACCTAGAGAGATCGTCAGTGAATGTAATGAAGTACGAAGAACCATCCCTGGCATGTGTAGACATGGGACCGCATACATCACTATGTATCAGTCCCAAGAGTTCGGTAACTCTTTCTCCGTGTCCCGTAAACGGAGTTTTGGTCATCTTGCCTTTGAGACATGACTGGCAAGTGTCATAAGATGAAAATTCAAATGGATTTAAATATCCATCTTTATGCAACTTAGCTAGTCGTGTCACATTGATGTGACCCAGTCTACAATGCCACAAGTAGGATTCGTTCAGTTCTGAACTCTTCCTCTTGTGTGTGTTTGTTATGCTCAGAACTGTTGATTGATTTAGAACATAAATGCCATTGCATAACGTGCCTGATCCAACCAACTTTTGGTTACGGAAAATGTTCATAACATTGTCCTGTAATACAAAATTATATCCCTCTTTACTCAGTAAAGAAACCGATATAATGTTGCATATCAGGTTCGGCATGTAATAGCATTCGTTCAGAACCAATGTATTACCAGTTGGTAATACAAGGTGATATTCCCTGACAGTCTTAGCTGCAACAATTGCACCATTTCCAACTCTAATGTCTTTATCACCTTCTCCAAGTTCTCTACCTTTCCTAAGCCCATGTAACTGATTACATATATGGGATCCTGACCCGGTATCTAATACCCAGGACGTAGAGCAAATGGAGAAACAGTTCTCAGTAACGAACACACCCGAAGAAAATGCATCAACATGTACTTTCTTCATTCGGGTGGCATGGGAATCCTGGTATTCCCCTATATCCTGTTCATTCCTATAACTCTTATAAGAAAGAACGGAACTAACGTTCCCCAGCACAGTAAAACATGCGGGTTCGGTCAATACATCCATATTATTATCTTGATTAAGGCATGAACTGGTCGCTACCTGGAGAGAGAGAGAAGAAAACACTTTAGCGTATGCTCATGCAACATCAGATTGGTTATTATCTTATCTAATCAGGATGGCTCCCACTGCTTTTTATCAAATCTTCCTCCAAACCCTAAAAGGAAAGACTAGCCGGAATTAATTACACACTACAAGTTCGCCAATCTTTCAGCCAGGCCATTGTCGGTACTTTGAGGAGGTCCCCCGTGCTTTCGCACGAACCTAATTAATATAAACCTCGTTTTCCCAGAGGCGTAACCCCGTTGACACCTTTCTAGACACCTACTTGATCGGCTAATTGCAATGTGTAAAACTCTCCCAGGAGTAACTCTTACTCGCAGCGGGTATCGGGATCCAACTATCTCATAGAAGGTATGCAATCTCATTGCAAATTTCAACACTTGAAATTCCCGATAATATTTTACCCCTAGCGTCCTATGACCTTGACGGAGGCCAAACTACCCATAGTCCGCTAGTCAAGTTCAACCCGTCATTTCCTGATTGAATTAAACCCACCCGCACGACCCTTGACGGAGGCCAAACAACGCCGTACGAATACCCTAATCCAATCGCATCATATGCTAACAGATAAGCACCAGTTAGCTACCGTACACTGCGCCTTGACGGAGGCCAAACTACCGCAACACGAATACTAACTAGTACTTATCTGATATGACGGAGGGCTACGCAGGTTTTTCATAAAAACCATGAGCGTAATGAACTTGATATCGTTGTAGAATCAAATGAAGTTTTGAAATGGAGTGATTTTGAGGCTTTTCTAGTTTTGCTAAAGGAGTCACTCCCGGTGAAGGGATCTCGGTCCTTTCCTCGTCGAATGAGGTGCGGGATATATCATATATATCGCTGTGCAAAGCAAAAACCCAAAAGCAGTCAAAAGCAAACCGAGTGTGTAGCATCTGCCAGTTATTGCTAAAGGAGTCACTCCCGGTGAAGGGATCTCGGTCCTTTCCTCATCGAATAAGGTGCAGGGTATATCATATATACCGCTATGCAAAGCAAGAACTGTAGCTA
The DNA here is from genome assembly GCA_030015575.1 of Agapanthus africanus. Classification (NCBI taxonomy): domain Eukaryota; kingdom Viridiplantae; phylum Streptophyta; class Magnoliopsida; order Asparagales; family Amaryllidaceae; genus Agapanthus; species Agapanthus africanus. The sequence continues at coordinate 312,382,953 of JASDDO010000031.1, read as the reverse complement.
CCTGTTTTGTTTTAAAATTCGATTCTACAACATCTTAGGTTTCTTTTCTTTCATTAATCACATTAATGAAGTCCCATCATTTAAATACCTAAACATCACAGATAGATATGACGTACACTTTTGCCATCCGCATTCGCCTCGATGTCCCCTCGTGCACCGTTAGGTTAAGTAACTAACGACAGAGCAGGGCAGGGCTAGCGCGGGTGTAAAACATAAGTAACGTCTATATAATATATCATATATACTATATACTATATCCATCACAGAATCACATCACAGATATCGCAGCAGAATAAACATATGAAATATTGGATATACTAGGACGTCCGTGTTTTCAATACGAGCCAGTATAAAACACGGATTCCACGGTCGTGATGAATAGCCAATCCCACACCCCTAGACCCCTACGAGAGCGGCAAGCAACCCTGCCAATTCTACGGTTAGGAGACCCGGACTCGACTCCTCGAGTTGGTCTCCCACTGGACCCCAGAACCCGGTTACTTGTGCTCCCCTCCTTGGGTCTATCCTAATGCGGAAAAGTAAATAATATACAAAAGGTGACATCTTCCGCTACCTGGAAGTGCCCCAAATAAAAGAATATTACATACAAGTTTTTACATGAATGAAAATGAAAAACACTCATCTCACATAAAAACCCCCGGCTATTCGAACACGACGATCCAATATAACATATCCAGCAACACATAACATCACATGTCATCAACGTAAGTAAGTATGCATACCCCAATTGTCGTTGACGTATAGCAACGAAACCGGCGATATGAACATACTACACTTACGGTCACAGAAAAGAAAGTGTAAAACTACAACAATTAGAATCCGCAACTTCTTTAGACATCATATGCCTAATCAAATGAAATACTTAGACATCACATGCCTAACAGATATAAATCCCGCATTTTAGTCTCATTATCGAAAACTCTTTTCAATTTTAAGTGGGACTAAACTGCTAGATTTATAACATTCATTCAGTTATCTCATAACTGTTTGTGAATTCCAATTATTGTATCACATTCCAGATAAACAGAAAATGTTAAACTTTCCGATCGAACAGTCGAATACCCAAGTTTTCCCGATACAGTCCAACACATGAAATAAGTCTAACAACATTCAGTTCGTGCCTCAGTACCGACGGTCCAGCCGTAGAAGGGTCAAGCCAACGCCTCACATGTGGCACGCCGTACTGCTCCAAACCCGAAGGTTCAAAGGGCAGTTCAAGACGGTCACATAATCGAGTTAAGGTTTGTTGTCTTCTAGAGGGTCCATCGCGTTACTTGCACTAATTAGAACGTCGTTAAACTACGGAAAAATCCAACACTTGGAAATTTCCCGACAGGGGAAAAATTGGGTATTTATATCCGGTCGAACCTTTTAACATATTCTGAAAATTATCCGGAAATATACAAAGACAAAATTTGATAATCCGATCGAATCTTTGATTCCCAATACAACCCCAGAATACTCTTCTGTATAGTCACAACAAAAATATCCCAGAAAATACAGCATTAAATTATATGAGTTACTGTGCAGAAATCACCACACAAAGGAACAGTAAGGCCGCGAAACCGCCGCATCATGCATAGCACGTGCCCCGGTTCCGCGGTGGAAAAGTTGATTCAGACCCTCGTATTTCACAGTAATTCAAATAACACCCTGCTTGATTTTCTGCATATTTTTAATTGACAAAAATCCCATTTTTCGAAAAAATCCAGAGAGCATTTTAGGGTTTTGGGTTTCGGTTCGATCGGGTTTCAAACGTCGTCCAGACTTCGCCTAAGGCTCTAGCTAGGCTCTAATACCACTGAAAGCTTCCTAGGCACCCTATAGAGGTCACTCAAGGTATCGAACATGCCATTTTACAAAAATTATGGTGCCGAGAAACCCTAACACGGATCTTAGACTAGAATTCTAGGCGAAATACAAAACTAGTTAACACTTGACTATAAGTATACGGAAATTACAACCTTTGTAGATCCGTATATCCACCTCCACGGCTCCGCAACGAAGTCTCCTCGCTGTCCAAGTCGAACCCCGGGCTCTAGCATCGGCTTCATCGGAGAATGAACGGGCTTTGTCATCGACGACGATGCCGAAGATGATCTACGTCGAGGCATCGCTAGATCAAGCTCCCACTTCACAAAGTGATGAAACTTGTGAAGAAAACACACTCTACTACTTGGCAAGAGGTAGTGGATGAAGAAATAGGAGGTGGGTTCTGTTTAGAATTGGATTTCTCACTCTCAAGCTCAAGTTGCCATTGATGGCCTCAAGGTTTCAAACTTGAAGATGAAGAAGAAGATGAGCTAGAATTATGATAAGTCTCTTTTAAAATGAAAAGAAAAACAATAATTATCATAATCAAACTAAGGTTAAGTGTAGAGAGCAAACCATGGTAAGTGGGAATAGTTAGGGTTTAGCATGAAGACAAAATGGTCTTTGAGTCAAACCTTCATGAAGCTTCATCAAGCTTCATGACAAAAAGAAAACCATTTTGTTTTCATAAAATTATTTAAATAAAAAGGAATGGATAAATAAATGAGTGATTAAAACAAAACCCTAATTATCTACTTAACCATGGTTTTATTCTTTATACTAAACCATATAAACATGCATCATCAAACATGATACATACAAGTGCACAAAAGTATATCACATATACATCATGCACATCAAGTGAGAAAATCCATTTAAAGTGAACCTATATTAGTTAATGTAAAGTAATATACCAAATATATAATTATACATTAAATCATTAAATCAACACTTGATTTAACGACCCGGTCATATCGCATATAACCGACTAATATCAATAGTAACAACTTATCGAATCAACACTTGATCCGATAACCCGGCTATAACGCATATAACCGATCAATGTTACAAATCGCGAGAATCGAATACAGTATCACGTACTGGTATTATTCTCGGTCCTGCACATATCTCATATGCGCTCCTATTTCGTTTCGCTTGAGCCAGGAAACCTCTGTGTAGGACTCTAAAGACTCGTCAATACGCCGGTAGCAGATGATGATCATAACAAGCACCCACAAGCCGCAAGCGGTCTGCTAAACGTAACGGCCATCCGGGTATTGAGCGATCAGAAGATCGACGAGCTAGCCCGCTCACACTCCTGTGAATCCAACCAGTAACACTTACCGTACAGTCCGGTCTGATCGTCTGATATGTCGCATATCTCACCTAGGGGTGGTATACGTCAGACCCTAATAGCTCGATAAGTCGTGTCGATATGAGGCTCATAAAGGGTCAAGAAACTACTGGTAACACTTACCATCAAATCTCTGATCAGCCCTGTCCAGGGACTTCCCTGTTACGGCCAATCGAGCACAGCGCAACATCAACCCCCAATACCCGGAGAGACGAAACCCCTCCTATCGCTCATTGCCTCCATGTGACTCGGGACTGTACCCAAAGACCACCATTTTGCACGCCCTCATGGACGTGGTAAGGTGGAGATCAAAGCACAGTGGGAATCACACAAGACTCTATGACGATCTCGGGTCTACAGACTAACCTGTACAAGTGTCACCTGAGAACTGCCATCTGACGTGAGGTATAATACCATCTGGGAGTTCTCGGCGAGTCCGTCCAGTGTACCCAGTCTCCACTGAGCACCCATACACCATCTCTGATTTCAAACACCAATGGATATGGGATCATCCATCGCCCATCTCATGGGTCGAGAAGCGTATACGCTAGTCTACTCTGGTATATCGATGTCCCGTCTCGATACACCCACGACTAGGGACCTTGAAGGATGTACTTATGGACTACCATGTCCCCACTAGTATGATCTGCATCATAGTCCAGGTAGTCAAGTACACATCCTAGGGGCTTTATCAACATGTAACTATAAGACAGTTTAAAGAGACAAGTATACATGTTAAGATAAAGAGTAACCAGATAGCATACTATCATATTGAGCAAGAAAGTCATCTCTATATATGTCCAAGCATCCAATATAATATACATCATCTGTACAATACTGGCCTCTAGGGCATACATACAACTAACAGTTATCACCCTGTATTAACAAATACATTGATTCTGAACAAATGTTATTAGATATCGAACCTGACATACAACATCATATCAGTATCTTTATTTAATAAAGAAGGATATAATTTTGTATTGTTGGATAATGTTTTAAACATTTCCTATATCAAGAGTTGATCAGTTCAGGCACGTTATCTAAAAGCATAAACGTTCTAAATCAAACCACAGTTCTTAATGTACAGAACACAAACAAGAGGAAAAGTTCAGAAATGAACAAATCCTTCTTGAGGTATTGTAGACTAGGTCATATCAATGTGACCCGACTAGCTAAGTTACATTTAGATGCATATTTAAATTAGTTTGAATTTACATCTTGTGAAACTTGCCAGTCATGTCACAAAGATAAGATGGCCATAGCTCTGTTTATTGGAAACAGAAAAAGAGTTAGTGAACTCTTGGGATTGATACATGATGATGTATGAGGTCCCCTGTCTACACATGCCAGGACTGGTTCTTTGTTCTTCAGAAGTAGAGAACCAGAACGCGTATAAGTATTATGTCCTTTGATGTGATCAGGGAGGAGAATACTTGAGCACGGGATTCCTGGACTATTCTAAAGGAGAATGAGATTCTCTCTCAGCATTACTCCTCCGTATACACCACAATACGTTGGTATATCGGGGCGGAGCAATCGCACCCTATGTGATAAGGTGTGCTCTATGATGAGTACTACTGAGTTACCTATTTCCTTTTGGGGGTTATGCACTTGAGAAGCTGCATACCTATTGAATAGGGTTCAAATCAAATCAGGTGCCTACCACTTCATATATGATATGGTATGGGAAGAGCCCATCTCTTAATGATGTTAAGATTTGGGGTTGTCCGGCCTATGTCAAAAGAAAAATCCGGACAAACTCGAGGCAAGGTCAGTTCTGTGGAAGTTTTTTGGATATCCCAAGCATTCGCAAGGGAATATCTTTTACCGAACCGAGGAAAAAAAGGTATTTTGTTTCTCAGCATGCCACCTTTTGGAAAGGGAATTTCTTATGAAGGAATTAGTGGTCATGATGTAGAACTGGAAGGAGTTCCAGCTATACAAACCGCAGCAGATGATTTGGTAGAACCGGAGGATTCAATAGATCCCAACGAACCTCAGCCTCTCCGCCAATCTAGTAGGGTTCCTCATCCACCAGAGAGTTACTTCGGTTTCTCTATGACAGTGGGAGCGAGGATTGCATCATGAGATGATGACCCAACTAGTTTGGAGCAGGCCATCAAGAGTGGTGACTCTGTAAGAATGGCTGGATGCTTAACGATCTGAGATGGAATCCATATACACCAACAAAGTATGGACTTTGGTTGCTTTATCTGAAGGGCTAAATCCCCATAAGAAGCAAGTATATCTTAAGAAGATTACTTGGTTTACATGGAAAAGTTAAGACTTTCAAAGCTATGCTTAAGTCCATCCAGGTCCTACTTGCCATTGCTACATACCATAACTACGATATCTGGCGGTTGGGTGTCATGACTGCTTTTCTAAATAGTGATTTAGAAGAGAGCATCTATAAGTACACAGCCAGAGGGCTTCGTAGACAGTAGGAGCAGCGGAAACGTGTGCAAGTTGCTTTATAGGATAAAACAGGCATCGCGGAGATGGAACGTCTATTTTGATGTAGTAGAGAGTATGATGGTGATCCTCGTGTTGTACATGGATGACATACTCTTGATAGGAAAGGAGTTTCCTATGCTACACTCGGTCAATCTCCTCTTATCACAAGTATTCACTAAATAGGATCAAGGTGATACCTCATAAATCCTGGTTTTGGATTTATGAGATAGATCTAATTGGATGTTAGGATTCTCACTATATGTAGTGAGATGGTATCAATCGATCCTAGGAAGAATCACCGGAAAGCTTCCAAGATGGTAAGGTCGACTGAATGTCAGTCACAGGCATTGCCTTTACCCTCAGTGGAGGGACGGTATGTTGGAAGAGTTTCTACGCTAGATACCGTGACATACTAGACGATAAAGGTAGGATAAATCACTACAAGGATGCTACCAAAGAAATAGTCTGGATGTACACTAGTTCATGAGATGAACTTCGTTCCTACCATTGTGTGACAATGGAGTTTTGGCTTTTGCCAAGGAACCCCCATCCCATCAGAGATCCAGACATATTCTTAGGCAGTATCACCTAATCATGGAGATGTTGTTCTCCAGGGAGATCGAGATTAGGAGAGTAGACACGGAGGACAACAGCGCGGATCCACTCACAAAGGCCTATTTCCCAGTAGAGACTTTTATGGGATAGTTGAGTATGAGATACTTCAACCACATCTGATTGTTGGGTATGAGATACTACAACAGATGGCCCTAGTGTAAGTGGGAGATTGTTAGTGATATGTATGCCCTAGAGGCCATTACTGTACATGCGATGTATATTGTAGTGGATTCTTGGACATATATATGGAGGACTTTCTTGCTCGACATGATAGTATGCTATCTGGTTGCTCTTTATCTTAACATGTACTCTGATAGTCTCTATGTTACATGTTGATAAAGCCCTTAGGATGAGTACTTGACTACCAGGACTATAATGCAGATCATACTAGTGGGGACAGTGTAGTCGCTAAGTACATCCTTCAAATGTTCCTAGTCGTAGGTGTATCGAGACAATGCATCAATATACCAGAGTAGACTAGCGTATGCTTCTTGACCCATGTAGATGGGCGATGGATGATCCTATATCCATTGATGTTTGACATCAGAGATAGTATACGGGTGCTCAGTGGAGACTGGGTACACTGGACGGACTCGCCGAGAACTCCCAATGGTATTATACCTCACGTCAGATGGCAGTTCTCTGGTGACACTAGTACATGTTAGTCTGTAGACCCGAGATCGTCATAGAGTCTTGTGTGATTCCAACTGTGCTTTGATTTCCATCATACCACGTCCAAGAGGGCGTGCAAAATGGTGGCTTTTGGGTACAGTCCCGAATCACATGGAGGCAATGAGCGATAGGAGGGGTTTCATCTCTCCCGGTATAGGGAGTTGATGTTGCGCTGTGTTCGATTGGCTATAACTGGAAATCCCTGGCCAGGGTTACTGAGATTTACTGGTAAGTGTTATTAGTAGTTTCTCGAACTGTTATGGACCTCATATCGACACGACTTATCGGTTACCGGGGTCTGACGTTTACCACCCCTAGACTGGATATGCGACATATCAGACGAAGAGACCGGACTGTACGGGAGTGTTACTGATTGGATTCGTAGGAGAATGTACAGGCTTGCTTGTTGATCTTCTGATTGTTTAATACACGGGTGGCTGTTACGTTTAGCTGACCGCTTGCAGCTTGTGGGTGTTTTGATATGATCATCACCTACCGCCGGCGTATTGACGATTCTTTAGAGTCCTAGACAGAGGTTTCCTGGCTCAGGAAAAATGGAGTAGGAGCGTATATGTGATATGTGCGGGACCGAGAATGATACGTGTATGCGATACCGTATTAGATTCTCGCGATATGTGATATTGGCCGGGTATATGTGATATAGCCGGGTCATCGGATCAAGTGTTGATTCGATGAACTGATACAGATTATATTAGTCGGTTATTTGTGAAATAGCCGGATTATCGGATCAAGTGTTGATTTGATAATTTAATGTATAATTATATATTTGATATATTACATTACATTAACTAATATAAGCTCACTCAAAGATTTTTTTTCTCACATGGATAACACATTGATATATATGAGATATATGTTAATTGTATTATTTTCTTTTGGTACAAAATATATTGTATATGTGATATATAATATTGTAACAAGTTAGGGTTATAAATGCAACATGCTTTGTGGAGTTTAAACAAGTTAGGGTTTGGATTTGGGTTAGCTTTTAGGTTAGCTTCATGAAGCTTTCTTTTGTCTTTAACTTAGATATTTTGTGTTGATATTTATTAACCCAACCCAAACCTTAGCCTCTAGTTTATTCTCTACAAGGGTTAACTTTATCATTCTTTAACCCATGGTTGCAATTCTAATCTCATACAATAATTCATTATTCATCTCAAAAGAAATTCTTCTTCTTCTTCCTCTTGAAAAAAGCTTTCTAGCTTTTTGTGATGTGATGAAATAAAGTGAGAAATTGAAAACAAAAGAGAGCTAAATTCCTACTTCATCATCCTTATCTATTCTAGCCACTTAGATTAGTGTGTTTCCTTTGCTAATACTTGATTAGTGAAGCAAGAGCTTGGGTTTGAGTTTCTTCAAGGTAGATCATCTTAGTTATTGAAGATTGGAAGCAAGCTTGCATCTTTCTCTTCATGGAGCCTCCCCAGAGTCCGGGTACTTGATGATCGTAGTGAAGGGACCTCAACACGGAGCTTATGAAGCGAAGGAACGGACTACAAAGGTTCTAATCCCTAACTCTTAGAAGTAAAGTTGTTTACTTGTAAAGTTTACCCTAATTCTCTAGTTAAGATCTTGGTTAGGGTTACATAGCACCATAAATTTTTATAAAATGGCATGTGTGATGCCTTGCTAAACCTTGTTGTCGTGCTATACAACCCTACATTCATAACATTGCGATATGTGTTGAATTGTAGGTACCCTCGCATGGATTCAAAGACGACGAAGCACATCGACTACGCCTGGACGAGGAGTTCCATAGGTGAGTAGATTAATATCAATGAGGGAAGTCAGGTGAATGGCGTATAGCACCCCCGCAAATTATGAATGGAAACCGAGATATAGAATATTGTCGGAGAAATCTATATTAGAAAACTATAGATATGGTTAAAAAGATAGTTAGAGGTGATATGCATGATTGAATATATATATATATATATATATATATATATATATATATATATATATATATATCGAGATATAAGGTGAAAGCTATAGGGACATGACTCCTTGACATGATATGATAGAAATGATGTCTCGAATTGATATATAAGGATATGAAAAGTGAATGTGAATCACGATATATAGATATATAGTTGCATGAGATTAAGTATGAGAATTAGAGTAGCATGACATGAGATTCATCAGATAGAATGTATATGTAAAATAACTTGATGTGAGAGATTGATGCGATGAAAAGAGTATACGAAGAGATATGATGACTTGGTTGATATGTCATTATACAGATGCGAGTCGATATGAGATAATGGATATCTTTGTCGGTCCCCTGATATGAGATTGATACGGATTTGACCTGGGAGATAGGTATATAAATATATATAATGTTGTAAATCATGAGTGATATGTCGTACGAGACGTTAGGTCCGTACCCTCATTGTTGTATAGGTTGATAGAATCCCTAATTGGTTATGATGTTGTACGATGGATTGTACCGTACGTGATGTTGTGAGGCTGGATGCCGATTGATAGATTTACCGACTCGGATATATTGTAGATACATATACCTTTTAGCATTTCACTTACGATGTACCTTATGCTGCGTTCATGTCATTCTCATTGCATTACATGTACCCGTGCTAGTACACCTACACCATTATCGATGATGCGTATGTTACACTTACACAGATTGGCCGGCTCACACACTTTATCATCGATAATTGCTATATCACTTACACAGAAGAATTGCAGCATCATGCTACTACTCTTGATTGCTCAGTATTGTCACATCATTATTCTTTGTTGCATGATATACTTGCTATTTTCACATCATTATGCTATGTTGCATGACATACCTTGCTATAGCTACACATATACCTATATGGTATTGTATCATTATGCACATGTATATGTACATACCTTGCTATAGCTACATATACATCATGCATACATACTTACATGTATACACCCATACCTTGCTATAGCTACATGTACACCTTATATGATGTTGCATTTGATTTTGGAGGGATTGGGAACCGCATGATATATTTTAAAAAACTGAATTCAATTAAAAGAGCGATTTTCCTTTAATATGCTCATATTACTGCTTTATGTTGCATATATCATATTTCATGGATTTACGCATTGTGATACGGATTTCATGTGATTTATAGATTTGAGAACCGTGGGGATATTTCAAGAAAGTGTGCATTGTTTTGAAAACCCGGATTCTCTTGATATGATATTTTGGTGCATCCACCATGTGTTTTCTCGGTTCAGAGATTGACATGTGAAACCCGATTCGAGGAGCGGTAGGCACCGTCTGCGGGTACATGGAGGACCCGGTGAGGTACCCCGGGGCAAGAAGACTCGTATTGTTAGGCGGTGAGCCTGGCAGGGGAGCACTATCTACCGGTGATAGTATTTAGACTCGGCGGTTATCCGGAGGATATCGACCGGGGTTGTAAGATGGATATGAGGGCCGACCAGAGTATGAGGCGCCTGAGGGCCGATCCGAGGATGCGGCGCCTGAGATATGAGGATTTACGTGTCGATGCTGGGCACGGGTTTCATGATGTTTCGAGTGTCGGTGTTGGACACTCAGGTACCATGATTTGATGTGTCATCGATGGACACAACTTCTTTGATATCCTCATATATTTATATGCATATGCTTTCATGATGTTTATTGTTGGACGAGATCCACATGCATTAATTAAATTGTTGGATGATATCCACATGCATACATGCATTGATTATATTGTTGGACGAGATCCACATGCATACAGACATTGATTATATTGTTGTGTAATGCCTTGAAAAGTCGTTTTGGTATTTTCCCGAAAATCGGTGAAAATTTGGTATTTTTCCGTAAATCGTCTTTTTGTTATTTTGCAGTTTAGGCCTAATTATACCTAATTTGGATAGGTAATTGCTAGTTTTTAGTAGCTAATGAGTTACTTATAAAATTCTGGTCGTTTAAAAATTTTCCCTAATTTTTCAATTTTTAATATTATTTTAAGCCGGTAAGAAAATAAATTAAATTAGCGATAAATAAAAATTTAAATGGGCTAAATTTAAGCTTTAAAATCATGTTAATTAAAATATAGCTGTAACATAAATTTTTAGTATTTTATTTTAAGTTTTAACTAATTTTTATTATAGAAAACGAAATTTATTGAATTTAAGCTTAAACTTGCAATTTTGGACTTGTAGGGGGTCTTTTTGCATAAATTTTTTTTTTGTAAAACCCCCATTCACTCTTCCCTCACCCCAGGCCGGCCCACTTCAGCAGCACAAGGAAAAAAATTCCTTGCCTCCTTTGACTTTTCATTATGTGTTGGAATGAGGTGTTTTTATATGGTTTTTGATTTATTAATTGGGTATGGGTCTTTAGTTGATTGGTATGGTTGACCTTGAATTTTCCCCAACTCCCCCACACCTCTCCCCACTCCCTCCTCAGCCCAAATTCCTGCAGAAAAAGCCCCAAAAATTTTCCCCATTTCTCCTTCTATTTTGCTTCATTTTCACCTCAAAAATCCATCAAAAATTCAAATTTCATTCACAAATCCAATGCAAACCCTTAATCCATCTCTTCTCACATCCCAATTGGTTTAAATCTTGGAGAAAGGAGGTGCCTTGGGAGGCTAGGGCAAGCTAAGGTTTGAACTTGTGAGGTATAATTTCAATCTTTGGTTAATTGGTAGTTGTTATATGCTAAATTAGAACCTTGATGTGTTAATTTTTGTTGTTGATTTCTAATCTAGGTTTTAAAGTGAATGGTTTGAATTTTAATTAGGGTTTTAGAAACCATTGTTAGGTTAATTAAGTTATTTTGTTAACTAGTTATTATACAAACCAAATTTAAGAGGTTACTTTGCTTAGTGGGCTCAAATTAGTGTTAATTTAGTGTTTTCATGTATAGTTTGGATTGGAATTGCTCATTTTGAAAAATTCAAGAGAGTGGGTTGTGATCAAGATAGGGTTTGTAGTGTTTGATCATGGTTTTAATGGGTAGATTAGCATGTTAATTGAATGCAATACCCAAATTGGTTATTAGTTGCTATTTGTTAGTCTAAAATTTTGCTAATTGTGTTAATTTGGTTAACTAGGTTTTGGGAATTTAATTAATCAATTGGGATAAAAATATAATTAGGGTATCCATGGTATTATTAACATTTTAAATTGTATTTTAATATTTTAGATCATGCAAATCCAAACTAAATTGTTGTTTATGCATTTTTGCTAAAATGGTTGAAATTTGGGTAAAATTGCAAACTAGTTTTTTTGAACGTATATAGTTTGATGAGATTAAATTGTGGTTTTGGATTATATGACTTATTTAAGTTATTTAATAAGTATTATGGCCGCTAGAATTGTTTAAACGTCGAGTTTTGTACTAAAACGGGAAATTTTGCTTGCTAGTTTTTCGGAAAAACGGCTTTTAAAGTGAATTTGGGGTTTTTGTGAGTTTTAAACTATTTTATATTAAAATTAGTGTTCGTGAATGTGCAAATGAGTGTATTTGGATTTTTCTCGATGGTCTGGCGTTTGTACGCCGATGTCGAGGGTTTTTGGGTTGATTTGTGGAAGCAACCATAGGTTTTGACTAATGTGGGATTCGTGTGTCGTTTTGGTCATGAGTCGGATTTTAATGCGATGCGGTGCGTTATGATATGTAGGTACCCCCATGTGGACTTCGAGACGGAAAGCAAGCGCATGGCGACGTCGGCACCGGCGAGCGAGGACCGGGTGAGTAGATTTATATCTACGGGGAGAAGTCGGGTGGATGGCGTATAGCACCCCCGCAGTCCGTGGTGGTGTATACGGATGCGTATACACACCAACAATTGTTATATGTTGTTTGGGATTTATAACGATGTTTAGGATGGATATTGGTGTGTTGGATTAATTTAGTGTTGCGAACCCTAGGGTAGTGTTGCACTACACATACACATATACATACACACATACATACTTGCATACATTCCTATTTATATGTGCTCATGGGATTCTTTATAGTTATGTGTTCACATGGGTATGGGACTATGTGTTCATATACGGATATGAGGACGATACTAGGGATTGAGCTGAGTCAATGAGATTTGTTTTGTGGTTGTGATATCGGTTTGTACGAGACTGTCGATCAGTAGTCAGATCATGACTATATTGATGATATTAGTATTGTACTAGACATAGATCAGTACCCTGGACTATGATCTTGGATAAAGAGGATACCAGATGAATAGTGTGATGAATATGATATTAACCCGTACCCAGATTTGGGGATGCCGTACGACGGATTTACGTACGAGCTATATTTTGATGATTGATCCGCACTCTTGACTTGGGATGTCTGATTATAGATATGGTATCGGATATGATATTATTGAGGCGGGATCACCGACTAATATATATACAGGTATGTATATGTATCGACTCAGATGTTAGGCGGTTTCCTTACCTGTAGCCCAGCTGGTCAGCTTAGCCCTTTAGTTTAGTTTATTTGTTAGATTAGATTCGATTCTTACCTATTTCAAAAACTAACGAATCGTGGGTATTTTAAAAGACAGCCCAAGGGATCCTACGGATATTTCAAAAGACGTATCTTTTCATAAAAACACCGTAGCCCCTATTTTCAAAACCCCATGATTTGTGTTATTTCAAAGGCATCATTTGTAGGACTTATATTAGATTAGTGCAGATTAGTTATAGTCGCGTCTAGTATTCAGCTCCCGCTCATTATTGTGGTTCGTTTCGCATCGCATGCTTATTTTATGTTTCATACTCCATTATTGATATCATGCTGTTAGGACACCAGCACCATTACCGATGATGCGTATGTACCACGTACACTTATTTGCCGGCTCACACACATCTTCATCGGTAATTGCCATGTCACGTACACCTTTGAAAATAATATTTGCTTGACATAGCCTGTTAGCTAATAGTTAGACATGATATTAGTGTAATTGCCTTATATGTTAGTTTAGACATTGTAGTTATTACCTGCTACTTGCATACTGTTATTCATTGTTATGCCGTATTCATGGATTCTCATGCATATATTCACTATTTTACGTGTTATTGAGGTTTTGGATTCGGATTTCCATGAGATTTTCTGGATTTGGAGGAAAACCGCAAAAACATAAATAAACCTTTTCTCTCTTTTAAAATAAAAAGTGCGGTTTTCCCATGATGTATGAGTCGTCCACCATGAGTTTGCTGATGGATTTCGAGACCCGATTCGAGGAGACGGATGAACCGTTTCGGGTACATGGTGGACCCGGTAAGGTACCCCTGGGCAAGAAGCGCGTGATGATGACGATGTGAGCCTGGCAGGGGAGCACTACCTACCGGTGATTTTACCCGACACGTCGGATATCCGGAGGATACCGTCGTGGTCTTGAGATGGATGGTAGGGGCCGGTCTGGACTGACGGCGCCCTAGATATTGAGACTATGATATTGAGATTTCGAGATATTGAGGTACAGAGACTGTGATACAGAGATATCAAGATATTGGGATTACGTTTTGTGCCGATGCTAGGCACTGTTTTATGCTGATTTCATTATGATACCTCATTTTAAAAATACAAAGGAAATCTCACTAAATTATGAAAACAGTTCTTCATTTACATGTATTTTGTTTTCATGCATTCATACCTCATTCATATGATATATTGCTACCTGAGGCACTGACACGGGCACATGAGATTACACTCGGGTTAGATATTTACCCTAGCCTTGTTATAGGTTGCATGTTATTCTTATATTTGAGGATATATTATGATCATTGACCTAGGATTGCGTTATTTATGCGATTTCTTTTCGTAGATGTTTTTCTATTCACGAGTTGGCAACTCACCGCCGTTGTGCCCCAGTTTCTTGCAGGTTTGCCGTACAGGTTTCATTACGGCTTTGCGGGCATAGTTTCCTTCGGGTGATTTGCTAGTAGGTGGGTTTACTTGTATCGTACCCCCATTATATATCTTGTATATCATTATTCTGTTGTATCTAGAAGTTCCATCAACCAAACAAGTATTTATTTGAGTTAGAGACCAGTGATGTTTATTCTTTCGACCTTAGAGTCACGCGTTACATTTCTGTGGTTTTCTTGTGGTTTTGAGTTTCCTTTTGAATTTTGATCCTCGCCGTTGGCGTTGTATATTATATTGCTTGTGTGGTTGTGGCCGTCGATTGACGAAGAGCTAGCTCCCGCTTGGGGATGCCCTTTTTTTGATTTCGTATACTATTCATATTGTATCCCATTTGGGGGGTAGTATTTACAAAGGAGACTCTGCCGAAATTTTCAGAAAATACTTGATGTTTTCAAAAACCGCATAATTCGGCTTATGCTATTAAAACTACTTGTTTTAAATTGGTTTTCCTTCACTCTACTACTTTTCTCGGTTTGGATTTCTGGGTTTTCGGCTTACTTAGATTACGTACGTCTCAAGACGTCTCGTAGTTTAAGTGCCGGTCATGTTCCGTACTTTCGGGACGTGACAAAGTTGGTATCAGAGCGTTAGGTTTTACCTTCGGAACGTAGGATGACCCTTGGTTGATGGAATATGTGACTAAAGTAGAGTGACGTACCGTGGGTATGTTCCGCGGCATACTTACGACACGCCGCTCCACTTAAGGAGCCTTAGGATGTACATTTCTTTGCTCAGTATTATATTCATTCCGATCTAGCCTCATCAGTACCAGTTATGGTTTTGCTGCCACGATTACGGGCAGGGAGAGCTACGGCTAGAGTTGCGGTCAGCACGAGCTCGTCACGAACGAGGACTGACCAGGGAGAAATTCCGGCGACATACGATTGCGGAGATGTGTCTTTTTACTGTGTTTCCACGCCACGAGCGTTTGGCGGATCGCCTTTATGAGATTTCTCGGACGTGCCGATCAGTATCAGAGGATTGGGCCACTGATAGAGGCCAGCCAGATTTTGATGACCATTGAAGTATTGCTTACTCCTGATGATTGAGGCACCGTTCAGCGTGTGGACGAGCGAGCCAGTTATTGCTGCGAACGACAAGATATTGCCCCAGATGCTGGAGTTAGTGCAGAATGAGTTGTACTTAGAGATGATAGAAGGTCGCTAGTCATCGAGGATGAATGACTAGGACATGTGGATCATTCGCCTACCCCAATGCGAAGTCATCAGATAGATTGATTCCAACTAGAGACGACTTCACGCGGAGACGTTGGGAGTCGACAGAGACGATCGAATGTCAGAAACCTATTATTCCAAGTTTAAAGTAGTCGGAAAGACATGCAGGAAATTCTATGGTCCCTCTAGAAGAATGAAACCCTAACTCGACTTAATGACCGTGTGAAAGCCTTTGAACCTTCGGGTTTGCGGAAGTTCTACGGCACCATTAGTGAGGCTTGGGTTTGCCCTTCTACGGCTGGACCACCGATGCTGTGGTATGTACTCGATACTATTAAACTGTGCCCAAGATGTTGAGCTCTTGGGGGATTATGAGGTTTTGACGACTCGATCGGATGGCTCGACTTAATTCGGATGCTAGGTGGTGAGATGCATTTCTTGGGAGACTCCCGATACGAGGATAGCCGTTGGAGCTCAGTCCATGCAGCCACGACGAGAAGAGTCCGAAGCGGTCGACATTAGAGAAAGGTGAAGTAAGAGGTTCGTACCGGATTTAGATGAAACGACGTTCCACTCCGCCAACATCGGATATGCGATACGTATGCCGAGGCATTGTACTTGGATATACCTTCCAGAAGGAGTCGCGTTGAGTATGCAGCCGTTCCAGAACGAGAACAGATCTAGTAAAGGACGATGACTTCCGGAAAGTTCGGCAGAGACGAGATTTGGGAGAGATCTCGATAGGACCTTTCTGGAATAAATTACGAGAAGACTTGGACCCAGTAGTGGTCATGTTATGCACACCGGCAGGTCAGAGTTCAGGATCGTCGACGAGACATGCTATGAGTGACCACGACAGTTGGCCATAGATTCTTGAAGGATGTGCTTGAGCAGGACTATTCCGCCATACTTGATTTGCGTATTTTGGGCGATTTATTCGCATGATTGATTTTGATGATTGAGTTTCATGATATTTGTCTTCATGGACCATGGTTGCACCTGCTGAGTATTTACGATTTTTGCACGGTTGTTGCACTTGATATCGTTTTCGTGCATTGGTTCTCATGTTTGTGATTAAATGGATTTCATACAGTTGAGTTGATTTGTGCGTATATACGCACACGATTTGGTTTTTGTATGCGGTATAGTTCATATATGCTTGCAGTGCAGTGTTACGTATGTTGTGCACTTGGATGTACTAGACTTCGATTTCGAGGGTGATGCTCGATATTTGTTTTGTTCATTTTATGCACCTGATTGGATTTTGCGCGTGCTCGACGCTTGATATTGGATTTCATGATTTCGTGCATGATGAATGCACCGGATTTGGATTTTTAGCGCATGTCAGGCCCATGTTATGAGATGAGATTTTGGTGCACACCAGATGCACAAAATCGAGATTTTTCGTGCACGTCAGATGAACCTGATTTTGCTGTCAGGCACACACGTTGCCTATGACCGATGTTGTGTGCACACCCGTTGCACCTTGATGTTGTTTCTGTGCACAGGTATGGCACATTCATGGATTTTGATTCCCGTGCGCACCGGACGCACAGGGTTTTCATATACACTTTTGGGATTGATTCCTATGGAGCAGTATATTTTCATGATATTGCGATTTGTTTCGTACTGAGCAGGACTAGTCAGAGGACAGTACCTGAGTGTGTTTTGCACGCATTTCCTTCAGATATTTACATATATAGTTCCGAATTATAGCATATCGGTTTTGCTTTGGATTTGGCATTCGTGTCTTTACCTTGACTCCGATGATTGCAGGATACTTGACGGAGTTTTGATTTTGAGTTATATGCTCATTTTTCATGCGCATGCGCTGCGTTACGATTTGTTTTATGTACTTATGATTTCGGAGCTCCGACGACTGGATGGTTTGCTTAGATGTTTTAGTATTTGGGGGAGTTTTAATTTAAATTTGGGGACCGAATTTCTTTAAGGGGGGAAGATTGAAATGCCTTGAAAAGTCGTTTTGGTATTTTCCCGAAAATCGGTGAAAATTTGGTATTTTTCCGTAAATCGTCTTTTTGTTATTTTGCAGTTTAGGCCTAATTATACCTAATTTGGATAGGTAATTGCTAGTTTTTAGTAGCTAATGAGTTACTTATAAAATTCTGGTCGTTTAAAAATTTTCCCTAATTTTTCAATTTTTAATATTATTTTAAGCCGGTAAGAAAATACATTAAATTATCGATAAATACAAATTTAAATGGGCTAAATTTAAGCTTTAAAATCATGTTAATTAAAATCTAGCTGTAACATAAATTTTTAGTATTTTATTTTAAGTTTTAACTAATTTTTATTATAGAAAACGAAATTTATTGAATTTAAGCTTAAACTTGCAATTTTGGACTTGTAGGGGGTCTTTTTGCATAAATTTTTTTTTGTAAAACCCCCATTCACTCTTCCCTCACTCCAGGCCGGCCCACTTCAGCAGCACAAGGAAAATAATTCCTTGCCTCCTTTGACTTTTTATTATGTGTTGAAATGAGGTGTTTTTATAAGGTTTTTGATTTATTAATTGGGTATGGGTCTTTAGTTGATTGGTATGGTTGACCTTGACTTTTCCCCAACTCCCCCACACCTCTCCCCACTCCCTCCTCAGCCCAAATTCCTGCAGAAAACAGCCCCAAAAATTTTCCCCATTTCTCCTTCTATTTTGCTTCATTTTCACCTCAAAAATTCAATTTTCATTCACAAATCCAATGCAAACCCTTAATCCATCTCTTCTCACATCCCAATTGGTTTAAATCTTGGAGAAAGGAGGTGCCTTGGGAGGCTAGGGCAAGCTAAGGTTTGAACTTGTGAGGTATAATTTCAATCTTTGGTTAATTGGTAGTTGTTATATGCTAAATTAGAACCTTGATGTGTTAATTTTTGTTGTTGATTTCTAATCTAGGTTTTAAAGTGAATGGTTTGAATTTTAATTAGGGTTTTAGAAACCATTATTAGGTTAATTAAGTTATTTTGTTATCTAGTTATTATACAAACCAAATTTAAGAGGTTACTTTGCTTAGTGGGCTCAAATTAGTGTTAATTTAGTGTTTTCATGTATAGTTTGGATTGGAATTGCTCATTTTGAAAAATTCAAGAGAGTGGGTTGTGATCAAGATAGGGTTTGTAGTGTTTGATCATGGTTTTAATGGGTAGATTAGCATGTTAATTGAATGCAAAACCCAAATTGGTTATTAGTTGCTATTTGTTAGTCTAAAATTTTGCTAATTGTGTCAATTTGGTTAACTAGGTTTTGGGAATTTAATTAATCAATTGGGATAAAAATATAATTAGGGTATCCATGGTATTATTAACATTTTAAATTGTATTTTAATATTTTAGATCATGCAAATCCAAACTAAATTGTTGTTTATGCATTTTTGCTAAAATGGTTGAAATTTGGGTAAAATTGCAAACTAGTTTTTTTGAACGTATATAGTTTGATGAGATTAAATTGTGGTTATGGATTATATGACTTATTTAAGTTATTTAATAAGTATTATGACCGCTAGAATTGTTTAAACGTCGAGTTTTGTACTAAAACGGGAAATTTTGCTTTCTAGTTTTTCGGAAAAACGGCTTTTAAAGTGAATTTGGGGTTTTTGTGAGTTTTAAACTATTTTATATTAAAATTAGTGTTCGTGAATGTGCAAATGAGTGTATTTGGGTTTTTCTCGATGGTCTGGCGTTTGTACGCCGATGTCGAGGGTTTTTGGGTTGATTTGTGGAAGCAACCATAGGTTTTGACTAATGTGGGATTCGTGTGTCGTTTCGGTCATGAGTCGGATTTTAATGCGATGCGGTGCGTTATGATATGTAGGTACCCCCATGTGGACTTCGAGACGGCAAGCAAGCGCATGGCGACGTCGGCACCGGCGAGCGAGGACCAGGTGAGTAGATTTATATCTACGGGGAGAAGTCGGGTGGATGGCGTATAGCACCCCCGCAGTCCGTGGTGGTGTATACGGATGCGTATACACACCAGCAATTGTTATATGTTGTTTGGGATTTATAACGATGTTTAGGATGGATATTGGTGTGTTGGATTAATTTAGTGTTGCGAACCCTAGGGTAGTGTTGCACTACACATACACATATACATACACACATACATACTTGCATGCATTCCTATTTATATGTGCTCATGGGATTCTTTATAATTATGTGTTCACATGGGTATGGGACTATGTGTTCACATACGGATATGAGGACGATACTAGGGATTGAGCTGAGTCGATGAGATTTGTTTTGTGGTTGTGATATCGGTTTGTACGAGACTGTCGATCAGTAGTCAGATCATGACTATATTGATGATATTAGTATTGTACTAGACATAGATCAGTACCCTGGACTATGATCTTGGATAAAGAGGATACGAGATGAATAGTGTGATGAATATGATATTAACCCGTACCCAGATTTGGGGATGCCGTACGACGGATTTACGTACGAGCTATATTTTGATGATTGATCCGCACTCTTGACTTGGGATGTCTGATTATAGATATGGTATCGGATATGATATTATTGAGGTGGGATCACCGACTAATATATATACACGTATGTATATGTATCGACTCAGATGTTAGGCAGTTTCCTTACCTGTAGCCCAGCTGGTCAGCTTAGCCCTTTAGTTTAGTTTCGTTGTTAGATTAGATTCGATTCTTACCTATTTCATAAACTAACGAATCGTGGGTATTTTAAAAGACAGCCCAAGGGATCCTACGGATATTTCAAAAGACGTATCTTTTCATAAAAACACCGTAGCCCCTATTTTCAAAACCCCATGATTCGTGTTATTTCAAAGGCATCATTTGTAGGACTTATATTAGATTAATGCAGATTAGTTATAGTTGTGTCTAGTATTCAGCTCCCGCTCATTATTATGGTTCGTTTCGCATCGCATGCTTATTTTATGTTTCATAATCCATTATTGATATCATGCTGTTAGGACACCGGCACCATTACCGATGATGCGTATGTACCACGTACACTTATTTGCCGGCTCACACACATCTTCATCGGTAATTGCCATGTCACGTACACCTTAGAAAATAATATTTGCTTGATATAGCCTGTTAGCTAATAGTTAGACATGATATTAGTGTACTTGCCTTATATGTTAGTTTAGACATTGTAGTTATTACCTGCTACTTCATGCATACTGTTATTCATTGTTATGCCGCATTCATGGATTCTCATGCATATATTCACTATTTTACGTGTTATTGAGGTTTTGGATTCGGATTTCCATGAGATTTTCTGGATTTGGAGGAAAACCGCAAAAACATAAATAAACCTTTTCTCTCTTTTAAAATAAAAAGTGCGGTTTTCCCATGATGTATGAGTCGTCCACCATGAGTTTGCTGATGGATTTCGAGACCCGATTCGAGGAGACGGATGAACCGTTTCGGGTACATGGTGGACCCGGTAAGGTACCCCGGGGCAAGAAGCGCGTGATGATGACGATGTGAGCCTGGCAGGGGAGCACTACCTACCGGTGATTTTACCCGACGCGTCGGATATCCGGAGGACACCGTCGTGGTCTTGAGATGGATGGTAAGGGCCGGTCTGGACTGACGGCGCCTTAGATATTGAGACTGTGATATTGAGATTTCGAGATATTAAGGTACAGAGACTGTGATACAGAGATATCGAGATATTGGGATTACGTTTTGTGCCGATGCTAGGCACTGTTTTATGCTGATTTCATTATGATACCTCATTTTAAAAATACAAAGGAAATCTCACTAAATTATGAAAACAGTTCTTCATTTACATGTATTCTGTTTTCATGCATTCATACCTCATTCATATGATATATTGCTACCTGAGGCACTGACACGGGCACATGAGATTACACTCGGGTTAGATATTTACCCTAGCCTTGTTATAGGTTGCATGTTATTCTTATATTTGAGGATATATTATGATCATTGACCTAGGATTGCGTTATTTATGCGATTTCTTTTCGTAGATGTTTTTCTATTCACGAGTTGGCAACTCACCCCCGTTGTGCCCCAGTTTCTTACAGGTTTTCCGTACAGGTTTCATTACGGCTTTGCGGGCATAGTTTCCTTCGGGTGATTTTCTAGTAGGTGGGTTTACTTGTATCGTACCCCCATTATATATCTTGTATATCATTATTCTGTTGTATCTAGAAGTTCCATCAACCAAACAAGTATTTATTTGAGTTAGAGACCAGTGATGTTATTCTTTCGACCTTAGAGTCGCGCGTTACATTTCTGTGGTTTTCTTGTGGTTTTGAGTTTCCTTTTGAATTTTGATCCTCGCCGTTGGCGTTGTATATTATATTGCTTGTGTGGTTGTGGCCGTCGATTGACGAAGAGCTAGCTCCCGCTTAGGGATGCCCTTTTTTTTGATTTTGTATACTATTCATATTGTATCCCGTTTGGGGGGACAGTATTTACAAAGGAGACTCTGCCGAAATTTTCAGAAAATACTTGATGTTTTCAAAAACCGCATAATTCGGCTTATGCTATTAAAACTACTTGTTTTAAATTGGTTTTCCTTCACTCTACTACTTTTCTTGGTTTGGATTTCTGGGTTTTCGGCTTACTTAGATTACGTACGTCTCAAGACGTCTCGTAGTTTAAGTGCCGGTCATGTTCCGTACTTTCGGGACGTGACATGTTGGATGATATCCACATGCATACATGCATTGATTATATTGTTGGACGAGATCCACATGCATACAGGCATTGATTATTGTTTGCATATATGTAGACACGGTCACTCTAGATATCATAGTATTATCTTTATGATATAGTTAAACCAGAAAATCATTTTTTATTCAAATTCTACCTGCTGATGTTTTCTACTCACGAATTGGCAACTCACCCCCGTTGTGCCACAATTCTTGCAGGTTGACCGCATAGATCAGTAGCGGCATCGCCGGCACACAGCTACATTCGGGTGATTTGCATTTGGTAGGTGGCACATTGGCTCGTGCCACTCTTGTATTATTATTTCTATTGTATCTAGTCAACTCCATCAATCAGAAACTAGTGTTTGTATATGTAGGGTTGTCTTAACACCTTAGCAAGGTTTTGGCAAGCATCAATCATGCTACTTTAAAATTTTGGGGTGCTAAACAAATCCTAACCAAGATCTTAACTAGAGACTTAGGGTTAAACATGATATGTAAACTCTTTACATCTAAGTGAACAAGGAATATAACCTTTGTAGACCGGTCTTTCACTTCAATATCTTCGTGTAGTAGTCCCTTCGCTGTGATCATGATCCCCCGGACTCTAGAAAGGCTCCCATGAAGAAACGAACAAGCTTGCTTCGAAGTCTTCGAGGCCGAAGATGATCTACGTCGAGGAGACACTAGCTCATGCTATCTCTTCACTAATTGTGTAGATTAGTGAAGCAAACACCCTAAAATAAATTGCTAATAGTATAGGATGATGAAGTAGGAAGTAGGCTCACTTTCGATTAATTTTTCTCATAAGGTTTCAACACTTTAGAAAAAACTAGCAAGCTTTTTCACTTGAAGAAGAAGAAGAAGAAGAAGAAGAAGAAGAAGTGATGAAGCAAATGAATGAGAGAGTGAGGTTAGAATTGAAACCATGGGTGAGTTAGTGTCATTCCTAACTCATGTAGAGAATAAACCATAGCTATGAGTTAAGGGTTGGGTTAAGAAATATCTTAAGCAAGACAAAGGAGTGGACTAAGTCAATGAAGACTACAAGCTTCTCCAAGCTTCATCCATGACAAATATCTCCACAATTTTGAATTTACTTTTAATAAATATAAACCCTAACTTAACCCTAGCATTGTGTGAGTCTCATACATACATGTTGCAAGTGTAACCTAGCATGACACAACAATATATATCACACATATATTTTGTGTACAAAAACAAAATAATACAATTAACATATATTACATATATATCAATGTATCATCAAGTGAGGAAAGAAATCTTAAGTGAGCTAATATTAGTCAATGTAATTTAATATATCAAATATATAATTATACATTTAATTATTAAATCAACCCTTGATTTAATAATCCGGCTATATTACATATAACCGACTAATATCAAATGAATCATCTTATCGAATCAACACTTGATCTGATAACCCGGCTATATCTCATATACTCGACCAATATCACATATCGCGAGAATAGAATACGGTATCACATACTCGTATTAATCTCGGTCCCGCAAACATCACATATGTGCTCTTACTCCGTTTTGTATGAACCAAGAAACCTCTGTGTAGGACTCTAAAGACCCGTCAATACGCTGGCAGTAGGTGATGATCATATCAAACACCCACAAGCCGCAAGCGGTCTGCTAAATGTAACGGCCACCCGGGTATTGAGCGATCAGAAGATCAACAAGCAAGCCTGCTATAACTCCTGCGAATCCAATCAGTAACACTACCGTACAGTCCGGTCTCTTCGTCTGATATGTCGCATATCACAGCCTGGGGGTGGTATAACGTCAGACCTCAATAGCCTGATAATTCATGCCGATGCAAGGTCCATAACAGTTCGAGAAACTACCGGTAACACTTACCAATAAATCTCAGCAACTCTGACCAGGGATTTCCTGTTATGGCCAATCGAGCATAGCGCAACATCAACTCCCAATACGGGGAGAGGCGAAACCCCTCCTATCGCTCATTGCCTCCATGTGACTCGTACCCAAAAGCCACCATTTTGCACGATCTCTTGACCGTGGTAAGGTGGAAATCAAAGCACAATGGGAATCACACAAGACTCTATGACGATCTTAGGTCTACAGACTAACCTGTACCAGTGTCACCAGAGAACTGTTATCCGACGATAGGTATAATACCATATAGGAGTTCTCGGCGAGTCCATCCAGTGTACCCAGTCTCCACTGAGTACCCGCATACCTTCTCTGATGTCAAACACCAATGGATATGGGATCATCCATCGCCCATCTTATGGGTCGAGAAGCGTATACGCTAGTCTACTCTGGAGTATCGATGCCCTGTCTCGATACTCCCATGACTAGGAACATTTGAAGGATGTACTTAACGACTACCCTGTCCCCACTAGTATGATCTGCATCATAATCCTGGTAGTCCAGTACTCATCCTAAGTGCTTTATCAACATGTGATCACAAAACTGTATCTGTTAACATGTTAAGATAAAGTGCAACCAGATAGCATATTTGTAACGATTTGAAAATCGTTTTGGTGAAATTTCGGAAAATCGGTAAAATAAGGGGGTTTTCTGTAAAAAGTCAAAATACAAATATCTTTATTTTAAAATTAAATATACATATTCTAGCTATGTAATGGCTAGCATTTGGTGTTAATTGAGCCACTGGTGAAATTTTAAAATTTCTGAAAAATTTTCCGAAATTAATTATTTTAATATTATTTTAAGCCGTCACTAATACATTTAATTAGGAAAAATTACAAACTGGAATGAGTTGAAACAAATTTTGTACATCATAACACATTAAACAAAATTTTAACATGTGGTTTTTGAATTGAAATGGAGTTGTTAACCGGTGTTAGAAAATATTGAAGAAAAAGTTTTTTTTTTGGCAAAATTAGTGTAAATACAAATTTGAATGGGTCAATTACACACATATGACCCATGACCACTAAAGATTTAATTGTAACATAAAATTTTTACAAGTTAACTCCAAATTCTAGTAGGTTCTAGGGTTGCAACTATGAAAATTTAAAATAAAGTAAAATGGGAATAGAAAGGGATTTATTTGCAAAAGACACATGTATGTTTTTATTAGCCTAGAACATTCCACACTCACCCACACATTCTCATCTCCATGTCCTGGCCGAGAGCAATGCAGGAAACTCTCTCTCTCTCTTCACAAATTCTTATTTCATTCTCATTTCAAAAATCAAAAGAAAAGAAAATTTAAAAGGAGGGTTAATATGTGAAATGATGGGAGGTTTCTACACTTATCTACACAATTCACTCTCTTTTTTTTCCTCATCCAAATCTGGCCGAGCTCACCTGCAGCCATTCCCCCCCCATTTCCCCATTTGTGCCAACTCAAAACACTTCAAAATTCATCAAAAATTTATACAAGGTCTCACAAATTTATCCTTTAACCTTCATCCAATTATTCTTTGTTCAACCTAGTAAGGATCTTGGAGCAAAGGTGCAAGTTGGGAGGCTAAGATTTTATGCTAGGTCTCAAAAAATTTATGGAGGTATAATCCTAACCCTAGTGTTTAATTTTAGGTTAATTGCTTCAAATTAATTAATTCCGGTTTTAATCATGGTTCTATATTCAAACTTGAAATTTCAAGAGAAGGGGTTTTGAGCTAAGTTAGGATTTTTTTCACTCAATTAGGATTACAAGATATAGTTTAACATGTTAAGTCATGGAAAATTTAATCTAATTGTTAATTATTAGGTGTTACTTCAAAATTGTTAAAATTGGGGAAAATTGTGCAAACTAGGTTTTTGTAGAATATGTATATATGTGGGATAAAATTCTAGTGAGAATTTTTATCAATTATTTATGGTTTTAATGAGGATATTAACATGTTAATGGAATGTTAAACATATCTAGTTGCTAGTTGCTAATTTTTGGTTTAAAAATTGTGAAAATTATGCAAAATTGCTAACTATGTTTTTAGAAATTAATTTAAAATGTAGTATTCAAAATCTAATTAGGGATTTAACTCATTCTTAAGGTTTTCGGATGTGGTTTAACACTTTAATATATGCAAAATCAAGTTTGGAAGTGAATTGTGAAATTTTGCTTAAAAGTATCGAAATCGGGCAAGTTTGCAAACTAGAATTTTCAAACTAATATAAATTAGGGTGTTAAAAATATAGTAGTGGTTTGTATAATCTTGTTATGCTATTTAATATGTATTGCGACCATTAGTTTCTTTTAAACATCAAGTTTTGAAGTAAAACGGTAAATTGGCGTTTTCGGGTTTTACGAAATCGGACGGTTTGATCGATTTTTAGGGTTTCGATGAATTAAATCATGTTTTATATTATAAGTAATGAGTTTTTAAAGTATGAGTTCTTTGTTGATGTTTATCTAAATCAATCGGCGTTTGTACGCCGATATCGAGCGATATTTGGTTCTTTTGCATGAGCGGGACATAGGTTTTAACCTATGCGCGTTTCGTGCGTCGTTTTAGTTTTGTCCGTGATTCAGTTTACGATATTATATGTGTTTGCATATAGGTACCCCTCACGTGGACTTCGGACGAGAAAGAAGAGGAGAGCGACATCGTTTTCGGCAGACAAGGACCAGGTGAGTAGATGTATATCTACGGGGGAAGTCGGGTGGATGGCGTTTAGCACCCCCGCAAACGTAGAATATGAATAGTACTTATTGTCATTAGGAAGCCAGACGTGACCTTATGTAACGTTTTGAAAATCGTTTCGGTGAAATTTCGAAAAAACGGTAAAATAAGGGGGTTTTCTGTAAAAAGTTAAAATACAAATATCTTATTATAAAAATTAAATATACATATTCTAGCTATGAAATTGCTATTATTTGGTGTTTATTGAGCCGCGGGTGAAATTTCAAATTTTCTGAAAAAAAATATTATTTTATTATTATTTTAAGCCGTCACTAATACATTTAATTAGGGAAAATTACAAATTGGAATGAGTTGAAACAAATTTTGTGCATCATAAAACATTAAATAAAATTTTATCATGTGGTTTTTGGAACGAAATCATTTGCCAAAACGGTTTAAAAATTATTGAAGAAAAAAAGCTATTTTTTAGCGTAAATGGATGTTTGAGGTATTGTATTTATCATTTTTCATCACCCCACACCCGTACCCACACCCACACACCCCCATTCACTTATCCCCTTGAAGAATTCAGCAGCCCCCTCTTTTGTCCCCACTTGGATTTCAAAGGAAATGAAATGAAAGAAAAGAAAAGAAAAGAGTAGAAAATGATATAATTTGGGTTGACTTTGACTTGAACTATCTTTCTCCACCTCACTCTCTCTCCTCCCTCACCCAACCCCTCCACAATCTGGCCGAAACCAGCAACCCCCAACAGCCCCCTTTTCCTCTTCTCCTCTCTTTGTTCCATCAAAGAAAATCCAAAGAAAAATCCACTAAAAATCAAGCAAAAATCCAAATCAAGATCCGACTCCTACCCATTTTAGCTTAGCCGTATAGCATGGATTTTTGGTGACAAGGGAGCATTTTGGAGGGCTATGTGTGCTTGTGGGATCTTCAATTTGTTTGGGTAAATTCTAACCCTTTTGCTTAAATTGTTGTTAATTGCTTGTAGTTAGCTTAATTAAGTGTTACTTTGGTTTTATGTGGGTTCAATTGTATGATTAAGGAATTCTAGTTAGGGTTTTGTTTTGAAATTGGGTTGTGATCACTTGTGCATGGGT
Organism: Agapanthus africanus; assembly: GCA_030015575.1. Classification (NCBI taxonomy): domain Eukaryota; kingdom Viridiplantae; phylum Streptophyta; class Magnoliopsida; order Asparagales; family Amaryllidaceae; genus Agapanthus; species Agapanthus africanus. Next base: position 312,354,546 of record JASDDO010000031.1, on the reverse strand, counting down.
TGTGATGTGAGCTAACATCTTGAAAACTTGTTAAAATTTATCTAGTTGCATATTACAAGTTGTTACTTGAAAAATGTCCAAATTAAGCATTTTTGTGCAAACTAGGGTTTTATGAAATGCATTTATATGTGAGATGAAAAATATGGTTAGGGTTTTTATCATATTATTAACTTTATTAAGTGTGGTTCAACACTTTAGTTCATGGAAATCCAACCTAAATTGTAGTTTGTGCATTTTGCTTGAAAATTGTTAAAATTGGATAATTTGTAAACTAGGTTTTTGGGGTTTATGGAATTTAATGAGATTAAATTATGGGAATCATTTTTTTGACTTATTTAAGATATTTAGTGAATATTGTGGCCTCTAGATTCGTTTAAATATCATGTTCTGTACAAAAACGGCGAATTGTGCTTGCTAGATTTTCGGGAAAATGACTTTTTAAGTAAAATTGGGGTTTTTGTGAGTTTTAAGCTATTTTATATTAAAATTAGAGTTTGTGAATATGCAAATGAGTGTATTTGGGTTTTTCTCGATAGTTTGGCGTTTGTACGCCGACATCGAGGGTTTTTGGGTTGATTTGTGAAAAGCAACCATAAGTTTTGACCTATGTGGGATTCGTGTGTCGTTTTGGTCATGAGTCGGATTTTAATGCGATACGGTGCGTTATGATATGTAGGTACCCTATGTGGACTTCGAGACGACAAGCAAGAACGTGGCGACGTCGGCACCGGCGAGCGAAGATCAGGTGAGTAGATTTATATCTACGGGGAGAAGTCGGGTGGATGGCGTATAGCACCCCCGCAGTTCGTGGTGATGTATACGAATACGTATACACACATTTATTGATTATATATTGTTTGAGTTTATTGATGATAAATATGGATGGTTTAGTATCGCGAAACCCTAGAGTAGTGGTCGCACCATACATGCACACACCCACCCATACTTGCATACATTCTTCTTCCATTTGTGTTTACGGGAATATATATATAGTTATGTGTTCACATGGTTATGGTCCTATGTGTTCACATACGGATTCGAGGATGATACTTGGGATTGAGCTGAGTCGATGAGATTTGTTTGAGGCCGTGAGATCGGTGATATAGCAGGGTTCGTATTTGAGATACGACATGACGTTATAGCGGGTCCTTGACGTAGTGTTTCACGCACGTCCATGCATACGTAGGCGGTATCAGTATGGTACTAGACGTAGATCAGTACCCCGATCATGATATTTGATAGAGAGGATACCAGGTGAATAGTATGATGAATGTGATATTGACCCGTACCCAGATTTGGGATGCCGTACGACGGATTTACGTACGAGCTATATCTTGATGATTGATCCGCACTCTTGACTTGGGATGTCTGATTTTAGATATGGTATCGGATATGATATTATTGAGGCGGGATCACCGACTGTACATATACAGGTATGTATATGTATCGACTCAGATGATAGGCGGTTCCCTTACCTGTAGTTCAGCTTGTTAGTTCAGCCGTATAGTTTAGTGTAGTTGTTAGATTAGATTAGACTTCTTACCTATTTCAAAAACTAACGAATCGTGGGTATTTTAAAAGACAGCCCAATGGATCCTACGGATATTTCAAAAGACGTATCTTTTCATAAAAACACCGTAGCCCCTATTTTCAAAACCCCATGATTCGTGTTATTTCAAAAGGCACCATTTGTAGGACTTATATTAGATTAATGCAAATTAGTTATCGTTGCGTCTAGTTTTCAGCTCCCGCACATTATTGCTGTTCGCTCTGCCTCGCATACTTATTTTGCTGCATATTCCATTATTGATATCATGCTGTTAGGACACCAGCACCATTACCGATGATGCGTATGTACCACGTACACCTACTTGCCGGCTCACACACATCTTCATCGGTAATTGCCATGTCACATACACTTTAGAGAATATATTTGCTTGACTTAGCTTGTTAGCTAGTAGTTTTGACATGATATTAGTGTACTTCCCTTATATGCCATATTAGACATTGTAGTTATTACCTGCCACTTCATGCATACTGTTATTCAATTGTTCACGCCTAGTTTATTAATCGTACATTGCAACTTGGTTATTGATACCATATGCATTCATTATCATTGACATATGCACTTGTGATGATTTCTTGAGATTTATGATATTTCTGGATTTCGGGGAAAGCCGCAAAATTTACAACTTATGATCTTTTAAAATATAAAGTGTTGCGGTTTTCTAGTGATGTATGAGACGTCCACCATGAGTTTGCTGATGGATTTCGAGACCCGATTCGAGGAGACGGATGAACCGTTTCGGGTACATGGTGGACCCGGTAAGGTACCCCGGGGCAAGAAGCGCGTGATGATGACGATGTGAGCCTGGCAGGGGAGTACTACCTACCGGTGATATTACCCGACGCGTCGGATATCCGGAGGATACCGTCGTGGTCTTGAGATGGATGGTAGGGGCCGGTCTGGACTGACGGCGCCCTAGATATTGTGATTGAGGTACAGAGACTGTGATACCGAGATATCGAGATATTGGGATTACGTTTTATGCCGATGCTAGGCACTGTTTTATGCTGATTTCATTATGATAACTCATTTTGAAAATATACAAAGGAAATCTCACTAATTTATGAAAACAGTTTCTTCATTTGCATGTATTCTGTCTTCATGCATTCATACGTCATTCATATGATATATTGCTACCTGAGGCACTGACACGGGCACATGAGTTTACACTCGGGTTAGATATTTACCCTAGCCTTGTTATAGGCTGCTGGTTATATTTGAGGATATATTATGATCATTGACCTAGGTTGCGTTATTTATGCGATTTCTGTGCGTAGATATTTTTCTATTCACGAGTTGGCAACTCACCCCCGTTGTGCCCCAGTTTCTTATAGGTTTGCCGTACAGGTTTCTTTACGCCTGTGCGGGCATAGTTTCCTTCGGGTGACTTGCTAGTAGGTGGGTTTTTCTTGTATCGTACCCATCATATTACCTTGTATAACATTATTCCGTTGTATCTAGTAAATTCCATCAACCAAACATGTATTTATTGAGATTGAGACCAGTGTTGTTTATTCTTTCGACCTTAGAGTCGCTCGTTATATTTCTGGTGGTTTTGGGTTCCTTTTGAGTTTTGATCCTCGCCGTTGGCGTTGTATATTATATTGTTTGTGTGGTTGTGACCGTCGATTGACGAAGAGCTAGCTCCCGCTTGGGGATGCCTTTTTCTTGATTTCGTATACTATTCATGTTATATCCCGTTTGGGGGCCAGTATTTACAAAGGAGACTCTGCCGAAATTTTCAGTAAATTTTTGATGTTTTTAAAAACCGTATAATTCGGCTTATGCTATTGAAACTACTTGCTTTAAGTTGGTTTTTCCTGCACTCTACTACTTTTCTTGGTTTGGATTTCTGGGTTTTCGGTTTACTTAGATTACGTACGCCTCGAGACGTTCGTAGTTTAAGTGCCGGTCATGTTCCGTACTTTAGGGTCGTGACACCTTAGATTCTTGATGAGTTGGACCCTAGTAATGACCGTAGGTTGGACTAGACTGATTTAGAAAGATCTTACCTGAGGATGAACATCTTGGAGGAGATCTATAGGTTTCAGGTATACACACACACACACACATAGAAACTTGACTTGGTGTATATGTGTATGTGTATATATATATAGGGTTATGTGTAGGTAGGTATATATATACACGCACAGCATGTATATGTGATATAAGGATGTGATATGATACTTGGGGATGAAACAATATAACTGGGCTTGATGCCGTGATTCTTGGCTATACGGTCGTGTTATGATGTTAGCGGATCATTAGGAAATGAGATAATGAATAGGTATACATAAATAATAAAGGGTGGCGATGATATTGAAGTACATGGGACTCTAAAATAGAACCCGGACCGTAACCTGTGCCTGAAAGTCTGATATGATATATGTGTGACTTGATTACGACATCATATAGGTATGACTTGATTACGATATGATCTAAGTGTGACTTAATCACAATATGATACATGTGACATGATATTTCTGATGATACCTTAACGATGTATGTTTATGCTGGCAATGATATATGATTGATGTATGCGATTACAGTACAGTACCTCGATCATGACATGATTTGATGATGATATTATACGAATGATGAGAGACGTAGATGATACTTGACCCGTACCCCGATATTGGGATGCCGTACGATGGATTTTACCGTACGAGGCATAGATGTGATGATTAATCCGCACTCTTGATTTGAGGAAGCCGTACTACGTATGTGACGCTATTGAGGCTGGATCGCCGACTATTAGAGATATGGACTCAGACTTTAGGTGTACTCTTATTTCTTATCGATTAGTTTCTTAGGTTTAGTTCCTTAGGAGGTTAAATGGACACTAGTTTAGGCTCGAGACATATAGTTATAGTTATACTTGTATATCAAATGAGTGGATAATACACATCCATCTTTACTTTCAGACTGTAATCATCATGGTGCATGTTCATTCATATGTTTCTATAATCAGCATAAAACTCTGCCTGTTAGGACACCAGCACCATTACCGATGATGCGCATATTCCACGCACACTTATTTGTCGGCTCACACACATCATCATCGGTAATTGCTATGTCACGTACACTTTAGAACATATTATCTTTTATTGATAGAATCAGCTAGCAACTAGATCGATATAATATTGTGATTACTCTCTGGTGTTAGCATAGACATGGCATTTATTACTTAGACATTTCATGCATTCACATTTTCATGTTATCATGCAGTATTATGGGGCATATGCCGACACTTATCATATACTTACTCATGATATGGACTCAGACTTTAGGTGTACTCTTATTTCTTATCGATTAGTTTCTTAGGTTTAGTTCCTTAGGAGGTTAAATGGACACTAGTTTAGGCTCGAGACATATAATTATAGTTATACTTGTATATCAAATGAGTGGATAATACACATCCATCTTTACTTTCAGACTGTAATCATCATGGTGCATGTTCATTCATATGTTTCTATAATCAGCATAAAACTCTGCCTGTTAGGACACCAGCACCATTACCGATGATGCGCATATTCCACGCACACTTATTTGTCGGCTCACACACATCATCATCGGTAATTGCTATGTCACGTACACTTTAGAACATATTATCTTTTATTGATAGAATCAGCTAGCAACTAGATCGATATAATATTGTGATTACTCTCTGGTGTTAGCATAGACATGGCATTTATTACTTAGACATTTCATGCATTCACATTTTCATGTTATCATGCAGTATTATGGGGCATATGCCGACACTTATCATATACTTACTCATGATTTTGGGATTTTGGATTTCTATGAGATTTCTGGATTTTGGGGAAAACCGCAAGAATATATAAAAACTTCTCCCTCTCTCCTCCTCTCTTTTTAAATTATAAGATGCAGTTTTCTCGTGATGTATGTGTCATCCACCATGAGATTTCATGTTTTCTATTGGATTTCGAGATCCGATTCGAGGAGTGGATGAACCGTCTCGGGTACATGGTGGGCCCGGTATGGTACCCCGGGGCAAGAAGATCGAGTTGTAGACGATGAGCCTGGCAGGGGAGGACTACCTACCGGTGATGTCTGGCGCGGCGGATATCCGGAGGATACCGACCGTTGTCGTGAGATTTGATGATATGGGCCGATCCGGACTGACGGAGCCCGAGATATTGAGACTATGAGACATTGAGATTATGAGGTATCGAGACTTGAGATTTAAATGTTTTGTGTCGATGCATGACACGGATTTCCATGGATTTCATCGTTGATATTTCAGATTTCTATACACATTTTACCATGATAAAAGCTAAAGATTTCTTATACAGATATATCTAGATTTCAGGATTGGTTATTTTACATTCATGGTGCATGCATACTCATTCACATGACATAGTACTATATGAGGCACTGACACGAGCACGGAGCATTTGCACTTACACGTAGCTTATTATCCTGTCTTTACTGGATGACTAGTAGTATATTAGTATATTATTATGACCTAGGATAGCGTCGTGCATTCGATTTCTTTTCGCAGATATCTTCTACTCACGAGTTGGCAACTCACCCCCGTTGTGCTAAATTTTATTACAGGTTCAATATAGAGGTCTTCCTGGCAGCTTGCTGGCACATCTTTTCACTCAGGGTGATTTGCACGGTAGGTTGGTTCACTTGTATCTGGACCGCCATTGTACTTTTATTATTTCATTTGTATCTAGAAAGCTCCATCAACCAAACTTGTATTACTTGATAGTTTACTGGACCAGTTATTTATTTCGACCTTAGAGTCGCGCTTGTATTATTATGATATCTGGTGGATTTGTTTTCTTTTGAGTTTTGAGCCTCGCCCTTTGGCGTTGTATACAATTGTGCATTGGTGTGGTTATTTCCGCCTTTTGGCGTAGAGCTAGCTCCCGTTTGGGGATACTTTTTATTGTTTGTATATATTATACTTGTTGTACCCATTCGGGGCCAGTTTTTACAAAGGAGACTCTGCCAAAAATTTTGAGAAAATTGGATGATGCTTTTAAACTTGTTTTCCTCATGTTTTCCTTTACTTTTTTTTTATGGTTTAGATTTCTGGGCTTCGGCTTACTTAGGTTACATTGCGCCTCTAGACGCTTCGTAATCTAAGTGTCGGTCACGTTCCGTACTTTCGGGTCGTGACAATATTATCATATCGAGCAAGAAAGTCCTCCCTATATATGTCCAAGCATCCACTACAATATACATCGCATGTACAGTAATGGCCTCTAGGACATACATATAACTAACAATCTCCCACTTGTACTAAGGCCATTTGTCATAGTATCCAATACCCAACAATATAGCAGTGGTTGTAGTATCGCATACTCAACCATTGTAGAGATGTCTTTCTAGGGGTAAGGCCTTTGTGAGTGGATCCGCCATGTTATCCTTCAGGTCTACTCTCCTAACCTCGATCCTTTGGAGATCAACCATCTCCCTGATCAAGTGATACATGCCTCAGAATATGTCTGGAACGCTGATAGGACCGGTGTTCCTAGGCTAAAGCCACAATTCCATTGTTGTCATAATAACAGTTATTGGACACTCAATGGTAGGAACCTTGTTCATCTTATGAACAAGAATGTCCAGACAACCACTTTGGTAGTATCGTTGGTAGCAATATATCCAGCCTTTATCGTCTAGTATGTCATGGTATCTAGCTTGGAAATATTTCAACATACCGTCCCTTTACTAAGGGTAAAGACAATGCCTGTGACTGACTGTCAGTCGAACTTATCACTCTGGAAGCTGGAACCAAGAACTTTCTTTTAGTGCTTCTCAAGTACATAAGAATGTCCTCCATAGCTTTTCAGTGATTCTCCCAAGATTCGATTGATTCCTGATCACTACTCCTAGTGAGTCATCTACATCTAGTATGGTACACAACATCGCATACTCTGATAGAGCCTACTGTCGAAGCATAGGGTATCCCTTGCACGCGAGCTCTCATCAAATCTGTCTCGGGAGACTTCTTTTTGGAGAGAGTGATCCATGAGTAAGTGGGAGAACCACCACGCTTAGAATCATCCATACTAAACCCCTTTAGTATGGTGTTTATGTACCTCGATTAGGGACACTCCCAACATCCACTATAGATCTATCACCATAGATCATAATCCACAAGATGTAGCAGGCATCATCCAGATCGTCTATTGAGAATCTTCGTGATAAGAGGAGCTTGACCAAGTGTAGCATAGGAAACTATTTCCTATCAAGAGTATGTCATATACGTACAATACGTGGAAGACATCCTTACTCTCTACAGCCTTCTTGTATATACAAAGTTCATTTACCATTTTGATGGAGTGAAACTCTTTGACTGTTACATCAAAACAGATGTTCTAACTCCGCGATGCTTGCATTGATCCTGATGGACTTAAGCATAGCTTTGAAAGTCACAACTTTTCCATTTACACCAAGAATCTTCTCAAGATTCAATTTGCTCCCAATGGGTTTTACCCCTTCAGGTGCAACATACAAAGTCATACTTTGTTGGTGTACATGGATTCCATCTTTGATCGCATAGCATCCAACCATTTCACAGAGTCGCCACTCGTGATGGACTGCCTGAAACTGGTTGGGCCATCATCTCATGATGCAATCTTCGCTCCCACTATCACCGAGAAAACCGTAGTATCTCTCATGTGGATGAGGAACCCTACCAGATTAGCGGAGAGGCTGAGATTCGTTGGAGACTACTGAATCCTTTGGTTTCACCAAATCATCAGTTGTTAGTTTATTTAGCTGGAACTCCTTCCAGTTCTACCTCATGTCCACAAATTTCTTCACAAGAAATACATTTTCTCAAAAGGTGGCATGCTGATAAACAAAACACCTTTTGCTTCTCAGATTGGTAGAAGACATTCCCTCACAAATGTTTGGGATATCCTAACAAACTTATAAGATCTGACCTTGACTCGAGCTTGTCCGGATTTTGTTTTTCAACATAGGCCGGACAACCCATATCTTAACTCGTTTAAGACATGGTCTCTTCCCATTCCATATCTCATATGTAGTGGTAGGCCCTGATTTGGATGGAACCTCATTCAATAGGTATGCAGCTTCTCAAGTGTATAACACCCAAAAGAAAACAGGTAACTCAGCAATGCTCATCATAGAGCATGCCATATCTTATAGGGTGCGATACCTCCGCCCCGATACACCGTTGTGCTGTGGTGTATACGAAGGAGTAAGCTGAGAGAGAATCACATTCTCCTTTTAGAAACTCCAGGAACTCCATACGCAAGTATTCGCCTCCTCGATCACATCGTAGGACTTTAATACTTCTACCCATTTGGTTCTTAACTTTAAGCTTATATTCCTTGAATTTCTCAAAAGTTTCATACTTGTGTTTCAATAGGAACATATGTCTGAATCCTAAGAGATGATCAGTGAATATAATGAAGTATAAAGAACCAAGCTTGGCATTTATAGACATGGGACCATATACATCATCATGTATCTATCCCAAGAGTTCACTAACTCTTTCCCTGTTTCCAGAAAACAGTGTGTTGGTCATATACCTTTGAGACAAGACTGGCAAGTATCATAAGATGAAAATTCGAACAGATTCTCATGTTCATCCTTATGTTACTTATCTGGTCGTGTCGCATTGATATGACCTAGTCTATAATGCCTCAAGAAGGATTCATTCATTCTTGAGCCGCTCCTCTTGTCTGTGTTCTATATACTTTGAACTGTGGTTTGATTTAGAACGTATATGCTATTATATAACGTGTCTGATCGAATCAACTCTTGATTCAGGAAAATGTTCACAACATTATCCTCCAATACAGAATTATATCCTTCTTTAACTATGTAAAGAACATGATGTAATGTTTTATATCAGGTTCGGTATCTAATAACATTCGTTCAGAATCAATGTATTTAATACAAGGTGATATCTGCCAACAGACTTGGCTACAACAGTTGCACCATTCTCTAACACTTAGAGACATATCACCCATTCTCAGTTCTCTACCTTTTAGTAGCCTATGTAACAGATTACATATGCGGGATCCTGATCCAGTATCACATACCCAGGACGTAGAGGATACTGAGAAACAGTTCTCGGTAATGTACACACCCGAAGAATATGTATCAACATGCTTATTCCTCAATTGGGTCGCATGAGAATTCGGATATTCCCCTATTTCCTGTTCAGTCTTATAACAATTATAAGAAAGAACGGAACCAACGTTCCTCTACACAGTATAATGAGCAAGTTCGGTCAATGCATCCATATTATTATCTTGATTATGGCGTGACATGGTCTCTACTAGGAGAGAGAGAGAAGAAAACACTCTGCGTACGCTCTTGCAAGATTAGATTGGTTATCAGAATATCTAATCAGGATTGCTCCCATTGTTTTAGTCAAATTTACCTTCAAACCCTAAAAGGTAAGACTAACCGGGATTAATTACACCCTACAAGTTCACCAATCTGTCGACCAGGCCAGTGTCGGTACTTAGAAGGAGGTTCCCCGTGCTTTCGCACGGACCTAATTAAAATAAACCTCGTTTTCCCAGAGGCATAACCCCGTTAACACCTTTCTAGACACCTACTTGATCAGTTAATTGACATGTGTAAAACTCTCCCAGGAGTAACTCTTACTCGCAGTGGATATCGGGATCCAACTATCTCATAATAGGTATGCAATCTCATTGCAAATTTCAACACATGAAATTCCCGATAATATTTTGCCCCTAGCGTCCTGTGACCTTGACGAAAGCCAACAAACCATAGTCTACTAGTCAACTTCAACCCGTACATTTCTTGATTGAATTAAACCTACAACACGACCCTTGACGAAAGCCAAAAAAGTCGCATGACTACCATAATCCAATCACATCACATGTTTTAGCAGATAAGCACTAATTAGCTACCGCACACTACGCCTTGACGAAAGCCAACAAACGTAGCACGAATACTAAGTAGTACTTATCTGAAATGACGGAGGGCTACGATAGGTTTTTAAGAAAACCCTTTGCATAATGAACTTGATATCGTCGTAGAATCGAGTGATTTTGTAAAGGAGTGTTTTTGAGGCTTTTACTAGTTTTGCTAAAGAGGTCACTCCCGGTGAAGGGATCTCGGCTCTTTCCTTATCGAATAAGGTGCTGGATATTCTATAAGGAATACCGCTATGCAAAGCAAGAACTAGAGCTACCAGTTTTTAAACAAGTTTCTACAACATCTTTAGGTTTCTTTTAGTTTCATTAATCTCATTAATGAAGTTCCATCTTTTTATGCTTCCCAAGCATCACATAAGAAACGAAAGCAATAATATTTATATATCATATATATATAGTACAAGCATTCGTCTCACGCATATAAAATGAACACACCACAGAATATCAGCAGCAGAAGAATCACATATGAAATATTGGATATACTAGGAATTCCGTGTTTTATTTAAGCCGGTAAAAACACGGATTCCACGGTCGTGATGAATAGCCAAACCCACATCCCTAGACCCCTACGAGAGCAGTAAGCAACCTTACCAATTCTAGAGTTAGGAGACCCAGTCTCGACTCCTCGAGATGGTCTCCCACTGGACCCTAGAACCTGGTTACTTGTGCTCCCCACCTTGGGTCTATCCTAATGCGGAAAAGTAAATAATATACGATGGTGACATCATCCTCAACCCGGAAGTGTCCCAATAAAAGAATATTACATACAATGAATTTTACATGAATGAAAATAAAAAACTCTCATCTCACATAAAACCCTCGGCTATTCAAAACACGACGATCCAATATAACATATCAAAGCAACACATAACATCACATGTCGTCAACGTAAGTAAATATGTGTATCCCAATTGTCGTTGACATATAGCACCGAAACCGGTGATACACCACATATTACACTTACGGTCGCAGAAAAGAAAGTGAAAAACTACAACAGTTGGAATCCGCATCCACCTTATACATCATAAACCGAATATATCACATACATTGGATTTCATGCCTAACCAAATGAATTCTTTAGACATCGCATGCCTAACAATTATAAACCCCTCATTTTAGTGTCGATATTGAAAACACTTTCCAAAAACCTGTCGAGTAATTCAACAAGATTTCCGATAACCTGATCGAATGCTCGTCGGAAACATTAGTAGATGACCGCACCCCCCGATGACGTCGACGAAGTGCACTAAGGAGGAACACCGCGTCCGCGAGCACCCGAACGGATGCTTTTGGCTATGGGGTTCTCCTACAGTCACTTGGTCGGGGCTATGGGGTGTGGCTCTCTAGTAAGGTTACCCGGCGAGTATCCGCGTACACTACGTGATTGTGACGAACTTTTGATCAACAACAAAATCCCGTGGCAACCGATCAAATGAGACTAAACCGCTAGATTTATAAAATTCAAACTAGATATCACATAACCAATTCTGTGGATTCCAAATATAGTATCACAATCAGAGATAGCTAGGCGAAGCTAGATAATTCGATCGATGCAACGAATTCCCAAAAATTCCCAGAGAGCTCAACGCTTGAGTACAGTTAAAGTTAACTATAGACATGCCACAGTACCTACGGACCAACAGCTGAAGGGCCCGACCCAAGCCTCTCAGGTGGCGCCGCGGATCCGCCGCCAAAACTATATTTTAGCCACGGATCCACGGTCACTTAGACGAGTTAGAGTTTCGTTCTTCAGGTGTGTCCATAGAATTACCTGCATGATTTTCTGAGTATTCTTAACATGGAAAAATCCAACTTTTGAAAAAATTTCCATAAAAGGGGTCGTTTCGGGCTTTTGGAGTTCGATTGGACTTTAAACTTCGTTTAGACAACGCTTAATGCTCTAACTTTACTCTAATACCACTGTAGGGTTGGCAGCACCTTAGCAAGGTTTTGGCAAGCATCAATCGTGCTACTCTAAAATTTTAGGGTGCTAAACAAACCCTAACCAAGATCTTAACTAGAGACTTAGGGTTAAATATGATATGTACACTCTATACATCAAAGTGAACAAGGAATACAACCTTTGTAGACTGGTCCATCACTTCAATAGCTCCATGTAGTAGTCCCTTCGCTGCGATCACGATCCCCCGGACTCTAGAAAGGCTCCCATGAAGAAACGAACAAGCTTGCTTCGAAGTCTTCGAGGCCGAAGATGATCTATGTCGAGGACACACTAGCTCATGCTATCTCTTCACAAATTGTGTAGATTAGTGAAGCAAACACCCTATACTAAATGGCTAATAGTATAGGATGATGAAGTAGGAAGTAGGCTCACTTTAGATTAATTTTTCTCACAAGGTTTCATCACTTTAGAAAAAACTAGCAAGCTTTTTCACTTGAAGAAGAAGAAGAAGTGATGAAGCAAATGAATGAGAGAGTGAGGTTAGAATTGCAACCACGGGTGAGTTAGTGTCATGCCGAACTCATGTAGAGAATAAACCATAGCTATGTGTTGAGGGTTGGGTTAAGAAATATCTTAAGCAAGTCAAAGGAGTAGACTAAGTCAATGAAGACTACAAGCTTCTCCAAGCTTCATCCATGACAAATATATCCACAATTTTGAATTTGCCTTAAATAAATATAAACCCTAACTTAACCCTAGCATGGTGTGAGTCTCATACATACATGTTCCAAGTGTAACCTAGCATGACACAACAATATATATCACGCATATATTTTGTGTACAAAAACAAAATAATACAGTTAACATATATCACATATATATCAATGTATCATCAAGTGAGAAAAGAAATCTTAAGTGAGCTAATATTAGTCAATGTAATTTAATATATCAAATATATAATTATACATTTAATTATTAAATCAACCCTTGATTTAATAATCCGGCTATATTACATATAACCGACTAATATCAAATGAATCATCTTATCGAATCAACACTTGATCCGATAACCCGGCTATATCTCATATACCCGACCGATATCACATATCGCAAGAATATAATACGGTATCACATACTCGTATTAATCTCAGTCCCGCACATATCACATATGTGCTCCTACTCCGTTTCGCATGAACTAGGAAACCTTTGTGTAGGACTCTAAAGACCCGTCAATACGCCGGCAGTAAGTGATGATCATATCAAACACCCACAAGCCGCAAGCGGTCTGCTAAACGTAACGGCCACCCGGGTCTTGAGCGATCAGAAGATCAACAAGCAAGCCTGCTATAACTCCTGTGAATCCAATCAGTAACACTAACGTACAGTCCAGTCTCTTCGTCTGATATGTCGCATATCACAGCTTGGGGGTGGTATAACGTCACACCCTAATAGCCTGATAAGTCATGCCGATGTAAGGTCCATAACGGTTCGAGAAACTACTGGTAACACTTACCAGTAAATCTCAGCAACCCTGGCCAGGGATTTCATGTTATGGACAATCGAGTATAGCGCAACATCAACTCCCAATACCGGGAGAGACGAAACCCCTCCTATCGCTCATTGCCTCCATGCGACTCGGGACTGTACCCAAAAGCCACCGTTTTGCACGATCTCTTGACCGTGGTAAGGTGGAAATCAAAGCACAGTAGGAATCACACAAGACTCTTTGACGATCTCGGGTCTACAGACTAACCTGTACCAGTGTCACCAGAGAACTGCAATCCGACGATAGGTATAATACCATCTAGGAGTTCTCGGCGAGTCCGTCCAGTGTACCCAGTCTCCACTGAGCACCCGAATACCTTCTCTGATGTCAAATACCAATGGATATGAGATCATCCATCGCCCATCATATGGGTCGAGAAGTGTATACGCTAGTCTACTCTGGAGTATCGATGCCCTGTCTCGATACGCCCACAACGGTGGGTTTTTCCAAAACTACCCACTTGCGCTAAGATCGGTAAGAAAGGAGATGGTTTAGACTTGAGACTGATAAAGGAGTGAAGCGAGGCACCCGAGCGGAACCTAGGAACATTTGAAGGATGTACTTAAGGACTACCCTATCCCCACTAGTATGATCTGCATCATAATCCTGGTAGTCTAGTACTCATCCTAAGGGCTTTATCAACATGTGATCATAAAACAATATTTGTTAACATGTTTCGCTAAAGAGGTCACTCCCAGTGAAGGGATCTCGGCTCTTTCCTTATCGAATAAGGTGCTGGATATTCTACAAGGAATACCGCTATGCAAAGCAAAAACTAGAGCTATCCTTTTTATAAATTTGATTCTACAACATCTTTTAGGTTTCTTTTCTTTCATTAATGAATCCCATCATTTAAGCTTCCTAAGCATCACAGAAGAAACGAAAATACAACGTACGCTTATGACATCCGTATTCTCCAAAGTGTCCCATTATGAACCATTAGGTTACTTAACTAACGACATACCGGGGCGGGACTAGCGCGGGTGCAAAACATAAGCAACGCTTATTATATATCATATATATACAATAATAAAGTATTCATCTCACGCATATAATATGATCACATCACATAATATCAGCAGCAGAAGATACATATGAAATATTGGATATATTAGGAGGTCCGTGTTTTATTGTGAGCCTGTATAAAACACGGATTCCACAGTCGCGATTAATAGCTAAACCCACATCCCTAGACCCCTACGAGAGAGACAAGAAACCCTACCAATTCTAGGGTTAGGAGACCCGGTCTCGACTCCTCGAGATGGACCCCCACTGGACCCTAGAACCCGGTTACTTATGCTCCCCTCCTTAGGTCTATCCTAATGCGGAAAAGTAAATAATATACAATGGTGACATCATCCTCAACTCGGAAGTGCCCCAATAAAAGAATATTATATAAAATGAATTTTACATGAATGAAAATAAAGAGCCTCATCTCACATAAAACCCCCGGCTATTCAAAACACGACGATCCAATATAACATATCACAACAACACATAACATCACATGTCATCAACGTTAGTGAATATGCGTATCCCAATTGTCGTTGATGTATAGCAACGAAACCGGTGATAAACCACATATTACACTTACGGTCGCAGAAAATTAAAATACAAAACTACAACATTTGGAATCGTAACTGCCATTAGACAACATAAACCCGAGACATCACATATCCAAGATTTCATGCCTAACAATGTAAAGCTCGCATTTAGGTCTCACCCATGAAAACACCTTTTCAAAATAGGTTGGATAATTCAACAAGATTTCTGATTACACCCGAGACCGAAATGTTAGATTTACAGGCAACAAACAAATTTGTAGATTCCAATTATTGTATCTTATTACAGAAAGCTAGACGACGTTAAACAATTCAATTGAAGCAACGAATTCCCAAATTTTCCAGAGAGCTCAACACTTAAGCAGAATTAAAAATTCCCAGAAGTATGCCCCAGTACCTACGGACCTACAGCTGAAGGGCCCGACCCAAGCCTCTTAAGTGGCGCCGCGGATCCGCCGCCAAAACCTTGTTTTAGCCGCGGATCCGCGATCACTTAGACGAGTTAGGGTTTCTTTCTTCAGGTGTGCCCATAAAATTCCCTGCCGATTTTATGAATATTTTTAACATGGATAAATCCAACTTTTTGAAAAAATTCCACAGAAGGGGTAAAATTTGGGTTTTCGGAGTTCGATCGGACTTTTAACTTCGCCTACGCAACGCCTAATGCTCTAGCTAGGCTCTGATACCACTGTAAGGTTCTTAGGAACTTGGACAAGGTTCTACAAGGCATCAAACATGCCATGTTTAAATTTTTTCAAGTACCAAACAACCTAAGCAAGGATCTTAACTAGAGAATTGGGGTTAAAAACAACAAGTAAACTACTTTACTTCTAAGTGAGAGGGATTACTACCGTTGTAGTCCGTCCCTTCGCTTCATAAGCTCCGAGTTGAGGTCCCTTCGCCGTAATCATCAAGTTCTCGGACTCTCGAGAGGCTCCATGAGGTGAATGATGCATCTTGCTTGAAATCTTCAAAATCCAAGACGATCTACCTTGAGGAAACACAAACCCAAGCTCTCACTTCGCAAATGAGGTATTAGTGAAGCAAACACCCTAATCTAAGTGGCTAGAATAGATGAGGATGATGAAGTAGGAATTTTGCTCTCTTTTTTTCTTTATCTCACTTTAATTCATCACAAAAAGAAAAGCTAGAAACCTTTTTTTAGAGGAAGAAGCAGATGAAGTGTGACGAATGAATTATTCTTGAGATTAGAAGTGCAACCAAGATTAAGCATGGCATGCTTAACACTTATAGAGAATAAACCATAGGCTAGTGTTAAGAGGTTAGGTTAACAAATATCTAGATATTATCTAAAGGGTGGACTAAGTCAACAAAGATAAATATCTCAATAATATCCACACAATTTAGATTTTACCCAAAATAAAACATTAACCCTAATCCAAACCCTAGCATGGTTTGATCTAAAAACCCTAGTTGCATTTGTAACCTTAACATGTTACAATATTATATATCACATATATAATATATAATGTAACAAAAGAAAATAATACAATTAACATATATCACATATTTATCAATGTATCATCAAGTGAGAAAAAGAATCATTTAAGTAAGCTTATATTAGTTAATGTAATGTAATATATCACATATATAATTATACATTAAATTATCGAATCAACACTTGATCCGATAATCCGGCTATTTTACAGATAACCGACTAATATAACATGTATCTATTCATCGAATCAGCACTTGATCCGATGACCCGGCTATATCACATATACCCGGTCGATATCACATATCGCGAGAATCGAATAAGGTATCACATACACGTATTATTATCGGTCCCGCACATATCACATATGTGCTCCTACTCCGTTTTGCCTGAGCCAGGAAACCTCTGTGTAGGATTTTAAAGAATCGTCAATACGCCGGCAGTAGGTGATGATCATATCAAACACCCACAAGCTGCAAGCGGTCAGCTAAACGTAACAGCCACCTGGGTATTGAGCGATCAGAAGATCAACCAGCAAGCCTGTACATATTCCTGTGAATCCAATCAGTAACACTACCGTACAGTCCGGTCTCTTCGTCTGATATGTCGCAAATCTAGTCTAGGGGTGGTAAACGTCAGACCCCAGTAACCGATAAGTCATGTCTATATGAGGCTCATAAAGGGTCGAGAAACTACTGATAACACTTACCAGTAGGTCTCCATATCAGCCCTGGCTAGGGAATTCCAGTTATAGCCAATCGAACACAGCGCAACATCAACCCCCAATACCGGGAGAGACGAAAAGCCTCCTATCGCTCATTGCCTCCATATGATTCGGGACTGTACCCAAAATCCACCGTTTTGCACGTTCTCGTGAACGTGGTAAGGTGGAAATCAAAGCACAGTGGGAATCACACAAGACTCTATGACGATCTCGGGTCTACAGACTAACCTGTACCAGTGTTACCAGAGAACTGCTATCTGACGATAGGTATAATACCATCGAGGAGTTCTCGGTAAGTCTGTTCAGTGTACTCAGTCTCCACTGAGCACCGGTACACCATCTTTGATGTCAAACACCAATGGATATGGGATCATCTATCGCTCATCATATGGGTCAAGATGCGTATACGCTAGTCTACTCTGGAGTATCGATGCTCTGTCTCTATACTCTCTCAACAAGGAACAGTTATAGGATGTACTCTTGGACTACCCTGGCCCTACTAGTATGATCTGCATCATAGTCCTAGTAGTCGAGTACATATTCTAAGGGCTTTATCAACATGTGATAGCAAGACAGTAAACTAATACAAGTCAACATGTTAAGATAAAGTGAAACCAGATAGCATACTATCATGTCGAGCAAGAAAGTCCTCTATATATATCTCTAAGCATCCACTATAATATACATCATATGTACAACAATGGCCTCTAAGAAATATACATAACTAACATCTTCCTTACTAAATCTCTTTAGTACGGTCTTTATGTACCTAGACTGCGAAAGTCTTAATAATCTCTTAGATCTATCTCTGTAGATCTTGATCCCTAGAATGTACGAGGCATCGTCCAGGTCTTTCATGGAGAACCTTTGTGATAAGAATAGCTTGACCGATTGTAGCATAGGAATATCATTTCATATCTAAAGAATGTCGTCCACGTACAAGACTAGGAACACGACAGTTCGTCCTACAATCTTGTTATATATACATGGCTCATCTTCGTTTTTGATGAAGTCAAAGTCTTTGAGTGTTTCATAAAAACAGATGATCCAGCTCCGCGATACTTGCTTTAATCTATAAATAGATTTAAGCAACTTGCACACTTTCCCGCTGCTCCCACTGTCTACAAAACCTTCCGGCTGATCGATATAAACGCATTCTTCCAAACATCCGTTTAGAAAAGCTGCTTTTACGTCTATCTGCCAGATCTCATAGTCATGGAAGGAAGCAATGGCAAGTAGGATCCGAATGGATTTGAGCATAGCCACTGGAGAAAATGTTTCATCATAGTCCATACCTGGTCTTTGACAAAAACCTTTTGCAACGAGTCTGGCCTTATAGGTTTCCACCTGTCCATCTACACCAAGTTTCCTTTTGTAGATCCATTTGCATCCAATGGGTTTTACCCCAGGTGGCGCAACAATTAAGGTCCACACTTTATTGGTGTACATGGACTCCATTTCGGATCGCATAGCATCCAGCCACTTATCGGAGTCCCTACTGATGATGGCCTGCCTGAAACTGGTAGGGTCATCTTCTTCCAAGATGCAATCCTCTCGATCCCCGTATATGAAAAAACCGTAGTATCTCTCGGGCGGATTAGAAATCCTACCAGATCTGCGGAGTGGCTGAGGTTCGTCTAGGATTATTGAATTATCTGGTTCTACCAAATCTTCAGTTATAGTTTGTCCCTCTGGAATTTCTTCCAGTTCTACCGCGCTCCCACTTGTTTCTTTTGAAAGAAATTGCCACTCTAAAAAGGTGGCATGTCAAGTAACTAACACCTTCTGTTCCTCAGTGTGGTAGATCAGATATCCCATTGAATGTTTTGCATATCCTACAAACTTACATAAAACTGATCGTGCCTCTACTTTTTCCGGCTTCTGCGTTTTCACATAGGCCGGAAAACCCCATATCTTAATGAATTTAAAACATGGTTTTTTTCCAGTCCATACTTCATATGGAGTCTTAGGAAAAGATTTAGACGGAACCTGATTCAATAGGTAGGCTGCTGATTCAATCACAAATCCCCAGAATGAAAGAGGTAACACGGCATTACTCATCATGGAGCGAACCATGTCCAATAAGGTGCGGTTCCTCCGCTCTGATACACCGTTGTGTTGTGGCGTATACGGAGGAGTAAACTGAGAGAGAATTCCATTCTCTTGTAGGTAATCTTGGAATTCCGTGCTTAAGTACTCCCCTCCTCTATCAGATCGGAGGCTCTTGATACTTTTGCCAGTCTGGTTCTCTACTTTGTTTCTGAATTCTTTGAATTTCTCAAAAGCTTCAGATTTTTGTTTCATAAAGTACACATATCCGAACCTAGAGAGATCGTCAGTGAATGTGATAAAGTACGAGAACCCACCATTTGCATAAATAGTGTAACGCCTTAGATTTTGGTTAGTGTTAGTTTAGACGTTAATGCGGGTTTACTGTAAAAAGTTTACCAATTTGGGTTCCTCAAATTTTATAACATTTAATTAATAATTTATTTTTATTTGTTATATCATGCACGCACGTGTGCACGTTAATGTGAGGGTGTGTTTGTGTAATCTTGTTCTTAGCAACCATGACAACTTAACCCTTAACCTAATCCTTTACTATAATCTAATTCCTTGCTTTGCCTTAACCCTAAATATCTAGATATTTATTTTGTTGTGAGAAGATATTTGTTTTGGAGAGAAGAGGTGGCATGATAGTGTGAATGCATTGATGGTGCATTAATGCAAGGGTTACACTCACCTTTTACTCTCACCTCTCTCTTTCCCTTTATCTTTTCCTTTTCTTTTTCCCTCACACTCATTTCCTTTTTCATATTCTTCATCTCTTTCTTACTTCAAACTGAACACTTGAGTTTCCTTCACAATCCATCTCAAAACCTCATCCAAACTCACAAAAATCACATCTTTTGCTTGGATTTGCCTCTTGGATGCCTTGAAGCTTGCAAAGCTAGGATCTTTGAGTTCTTTTGCTTAGGTAATGATCTCTTTCTGTTCTATAAGTGCTTATTGTGTAGCTTAGCTTTTAAGTTTCAGTTTGGATCACGTATCGTATCATTTCGGGTAAATATCGTATTTTTAGTGTTGTTTTGGGTCTGGGATGATCTGCTAGCAAACCAGGTAATTGTTGCAAAAGTTCCCATCACAGTGACCTAGTGTAGTGAACTAGAACCTACCCTCAAAATACGAGCCCCTTTCCTTTCCGTACGGCCGCAGATTTTTTGCTTCTGGCCTAAATTTGCGGCCAGACTAGGGAGTTGAGGTTTGGGTTCTTGTGTAGGGGTCTCTGGGGTTGTATGTAGTCTCATGGTACTTGCAACTTTTACAAATTATTGGTACAGAAAAATATGGGACCACTTGCATGTTTTCTTGTGTTTCGTTTCACGCGTTACGTTATCCGATACGGTTCGTGTTTTGTGTTCTGTTGCTCTTGATTTAGTTTCGTAGTGTCGCTATGCACATTAGCTATAATACGAACACTTGAGAGTACGTTTGTGTTGTCACATTGGTCCGTGTAGTTTGTACGTGTTTTGGGTCTATTGCTAATATATACTTGTTTTGTTGTGTTATGCTTTAGGTTCGCAGGCGGGGACGTCAGACGCTGCGGAAAAAGGGAAACAGGCGGTAGGCTTCACTTAGCCAGGAGCGTTGGTGAGTAGATTTAACATCTACAGGGGAATCGCCCGCATGACGTTATGCGTCTGGGCTAGAGATGTTACAATATTGTCGCATATTATATTTCATATATAGAGTTGCGCATACACCTTATTGCTTAGTTACTTGTTGTGCTTGGACTAGTACCCTTGGGACACTGCACTATTATTGACGGCTCATGTTGCACGAGCACTGATTGTATGCCACACACACCTTCAATAATAGCCATGACACGCATGTTAGTTATATGTATTCCCTAGAGGCCATTACTGTACATACGATGTATATTGTAGTGGTTGCTAGGACATATATAGGGAGGACTTTCTTGCTCGACATGATAGTATGCTATCTGGTTGTACTTTATCTTAACATGTACTCTGATTGTCTCTATGTTACATCTTGATAAAGCCCTTAGGATATGTACTCGACTACTGGGACTATGATGAGATTATACTAGTGGGGCCACGGTAGTCGACGAGTACATCCTATAACTGTTCCTAGTCGAGGGTGTATCCAGACAGGGCATCGATACACTAGAGTAGACTAGCGTATACGCATCTTGACCCATATGATGGGCAATGGATGATCCCATATCCATCGGTGTTTGACAACAAGGATGGTGTACGGGTCTTCAGTGGAGACTGGGTACACTTGACGGATTTGCCGAGAACTCCCAGATGGTATTATACCTCACGTCAGATGGCAGTTCTCCGGTGACACTGGTACAGAGTAGTCTGTTGACCCGAGATCGTCATAGAGTCTTGTGTGATTCCCACTGTGCTTTGATTTCCATCATACCACGTCCAAGAGGCTTGCAAAAAGGTGGTTTTTGGGTACAGTCCCGAATCACATGGAGGCAATGAGCGATAGGATGGGATTCGTCTCTCCCGGTATAGGGAGTTGCTGTTGTGCTGTATTCGATTGGCTATAACCGGAAATCCCTGGCCAGGGTTGCTGAGATTTACTTGTAAGTGTTATCATTGTTTTCTCGAACTGTTATAGACCTCATATCGACACGACTTATCGAGCTACTTGGGTCTGACATTTACCACCCCTAGGCGAGATATGCAACATATCAGACGACGAGACCGGACTGTACAGGAATGTTACTGTTTGGATTCACAGGAGAATGTACAGGCTTGCTTGTTGATCTTCTGAGCGCTCAATACCTGAGTGGCTGTTACGTTTAGCTGACCGCTTGCAGCTTGTTGGTGTTTGATATGATCATCACCTACTGCCGGCGTATTGACGATTCTTTTGAGTCCTACACAGAGGTTTCTTGACTCAGGCAGAACGGAGTAGGGGCACGTATGTGATATGTGCGGGACCGAGGATAATGCGATATGAGATACCGTATTCTATTATCACGATATTTGATATCAGCTGGGTCATCGGATCAAGTGTTGATTCGATGAATCGGTACGGATAAATATTAGTCGGTTATATGCGATATAGCCGGATTGTTGGATCAAGTGTTGATTCGATAATTTAATGTATAATAATATATATGATATATTAAATTACATTAACTAATATTAGCTTACTAAAAGATTCTTTTTCTCACTCGGGTAATACATTGATATATATGCGATATATGTTAATTGTATTATTTTATTTTGTTACGATAAATATTATATATGTTAAATATAATATTGTAACATGATATGATAACTAATGCAACATGTTTTGTGGAGTTTAAACATGATTAGGGTTTGGATTAGGGTTAAGACTTCTAGTAGATTCTAGAAGGTTTCTTTTTGTCATGATAAAGATATTTGTCTTGATATTTATCTATGACTCATACTTAACCCAACCCAAACCCTAGCCTTGGTTAATTCTCTACAAAGGTTTAGTCAACCATGGTTGCATCATTCATCATTATCTCCTTTGCATTATTCATCACAAAATGATTTTTATCATATTATTCATCTTCTTCTTCCTTCTTCTTTTCATGGAAAAAAAGCTTTCTTGATTTGATCTTGTGATGATAAATGAGTGAGAATAAGAAAACAAATGAGAGCAAAAATCCTACTTCATCATCCTCATATATCCTTGCCATTTAGATGAGGGTGTTCACTTCATATTATGAGTGTTAGCTTGTGTTAACGAAACTTCAAGGTAGATCATCTTTGTATCGAAGATCGGAAGCAAGACTGCATCTTTCTCTTCGTGGAACCTCTCGAGAGTCCGGAACACGATGATCGCAGCGAAGGGACTTCAACACGGAGCTTTAGAAGTGAAGGACCGGATCTACAAAGGTTGTAATCCCTCTCACTTTGTGTTAAACTGTTTAACATACTTGTTTTCGCCTAAGCTCTAGTTTAAAGATCCGACTTTGGGTTGTTCGGCACGGCTAAATTTTAAATCGGGCATGGTTGATACCTCGTAGACCCTTGTGCGCATGCCCAGCAACCCTACAACGCACAACACACATACCTACATGATATTTTTTGGTTAGGGACATTGAGACATTGATTCATATTTCTTTATGCATATGACATATAGCATACCTGTATACCTACATGCTTACACATATTCCTTGACATACTTACATGCAAGTTACCTGTATACCTATAGGGTATTGTACCATTAGTGATAGGTACATACACACATAATGACATAGCTACATATATACCTTGCATACATACTTCACTTATACCTGGAGGGTATATTACATCACTACTGATAGGTAGATACTTATACCTTTCTATACCTTTATATTTACACATATATCTGGTTATAGCAACATGTTTACCTTTACTTGATGTTATAAAAACTTGGAGAAACTAGTAACCGCATAATATATATTTTTACTTGTTGTAGTTAAATAGCGGCTTTTCCTTTATATGCTTACATTATAGTTTTCTGTTCCATATATTATATTCATGGATTTTCGCATTGAGATATGGATTTTTCATGATATTTTCTGGATTTGAGGACCGTGGTAGTTTCATGAAATTATGTATTATTTGAAAAACCCGATTTTTCTTGATATGATATTTCAGCAGCCACTATGAGTTTTATCGGTTCTGATATATATACCCCATGCGAGGAGCGTCGTGGGCCGTATGAGGGTACATGGTGGGGCCCGGAGGTACCCTGGGGAAAGAAAGGGATGTCGATCTAACATGCCGATGAGGCCTGACAGGGGAACCATACCTTCCGGTGACAGTACCAATGACTGGGCGGTTATCGTAGGGATACCGACAGGAGTCATGTACGTATGGATACGTCGAGAGGCGAGGGTCAGAGCTAGGCACTCGAGCTTTCGGTATAGCGTATGATACGTACCTATCAGGGTTCCAGTCGTGGTGACAGCACATGATAGATCAGCCTTTATGTGTCGATGCTTGGCACATGTTTTCATGATATTTTTACTCCTAAGTATATATAACAATGGAATGGGACGCTGTTATATATGCATATATATATATATATATATATATTAGTGGAATGGGACGCTAATATATATGTATACATATCAATTAATAAACATCATCATAATTATTCATGCAAATATACTTATTCAGGATATATGAGATTCACTTGATATTGGATTTGGGATATAGGAGATTCATTTGAGATTGGATACAGGATATATATGAGATTGATGATTTTGTACATTCAGGATATACGAGATTTACTTGATATTATACATTCAGGGTTTGTAAGACTTACATGATATGAGAGCCAAATTTAGGGGCTGATTTGAGGAAATTGGGATTTGTATTGTTTTGATGGATTTTGGTCCTACCACGATGTCAGGATTCCATGGAAATGACATGTTTCATTCCATACTCCATATTTATTGTTTATGCACTGCTTCATGTATTAGTTGTACCTGATAGAGTACCTTCCATCACTGTTGCATTTACATACTTTATTTTATATGCATTCCTTCATGTATTAGATGTACCTGCTAGCGTACCTTTCGTGACTGTTGCATATATACATTGTCATATCATTGCTTCATGTATTAGTTGTACCTGATAGAGTACTTTATATGATTGTTACATACATATTGTCATATTATTGCTTCATGTATTAGTTGTACCTGCTAGTGTACCTTTCATGACTATAGCATACATATGACCATTTATTGCTATTAGCTTGCACATGTTAGATTCGCGCTGAACGTGCATACTTGCGATTACCTGCATATGTTATTTACTATTCATGAGTTGGCAACTCACCCCCGTTGTGCCACAGCGTTTTGTAGGTTGTTCCCCAGAGTAGTCGAGGTAGGACTATTATCATCTATCATATTATCTTTTGTTGCGGATACCGCTTCGGCTCACAGTGTGTAGTTTTTCTTTAGGTGGGTTTTGTGGTTACCCGTTCATGTTGCTTATTGTATATTCGTTGTATCCTGTACTCTCCATCTACCATTATCTTGTATGACTTAGAGACTTGATGTGAGGACGGTATTGTATATTATTTTGGTGACTTGGACGTCCTTTTTGCAGTTTTAATTATATCGTCTTTTATTTCTTCGCTACGGCGTCGTATATCTATTGTGGTGGTTATTTTCCGCCTTTGGGCGTGTTATTGCTCCCGTTTGGGGATGCTTTACTTATATTTATATTGTACCCATTTTTTGTGCTGGTTTTTACAAATGAGGTGCTGCCAAAATTTTAAAGGAAATAATGTTGGACTTTTAAAGAATTTGGGTTGAGATTTCAAAGGTTTCGAAAATTCTATTATTTCTTACTACCTTTAATGGTTTAGATTGCTGGGTTTTTGGCTTACTTAAATTTCTTTACGCCTGTAGATGTTGCGTAGTTTAAGGGCCGTCACGTGACAATTTCGGGTCGTGACAAAGTTGGTATCAGAGCACCAGGTTTTACCTTTCGGAGTGTATGATGACCTTGGTATGATGGAGTAGGTAGATTAAGCAGAGTAACGTAGTGTGTGTATGTCCGCGGCATACTCACGACGCGGTACTCCGCCTAAAATGACCTAAGTACAGATTGCTTGAAATTCCTTCCTTGATGATATATATCCTTGTGATTCGATTTCCGTGTTCTTATCGAATCCTTTTCCATTATAGCCTTTGCCGCCGATGATTATGGGGACTCAAAGTGATGCAGCGAGGGCCGAGGTCAGAGTCGACTCGGGTGGGACGAGGACTGACCAGGATGGTACACTCATTGCACTGGAGCAGATGGATCCGCCTTAGACAGATTGTATCAATTGGCTTGTGGCAGAGATGCAGGACTCGCGGCAGAGCGCAGCGATAGGAGGTTGTCACCCCTGTTACCCAGTTGTTCCTTGCGATCAGCACACAGCATTCCGTCACCTACATAGCACCAGTGGATGCAGTGCCAGTTGACGAGGCACGTCTTCTAGAGACTTTGGGAGTTCCGGAATAGTGGAGGACTCGAACCGGTGTACCAGCTCAGAGACAGAGGCTTAGTCGTCGAGACAGATTTCGGGCACGTCGAGGGAGTAGCGGAGGCTTGGGACGTGGTCAGTCTTTTAGCTCGTATTCCCAAGAGGGTCGGTAGCTATGGAGAGGATGATATCGGTGCGGGAACCTTCATCACCACATCAGGAGTTGTTCCCTAACACCGCGTCAGGGTTGTATTCAGAGAGGTCGTAGACGTGGAGGGTTCGCTCAGAGTGGACAGGTTGGCAGATGAGGATTTCAGCCAGTTGCGGGTAGGGGGAAGACACGAGAGTTTGCTTCTACTCATCGGGACGCGCTGGCTTCCATTGCAGAGTTTTCATGTATTCTTAATTCGTTTGTTCTTTGGTGCACTTGTTTGTTTTACACACTTTGTGCCGTGGTTGGGCCGAGAGTCGTGTTTGCTAGATCAGCCGTTTGTTGTGTTAACTTCTGTCAGCGATTCTTTTGTTGCGCGACACGTATTTCGGTCGTGTGCCAATTGGATAGGAGATAGAGATTCGTCCGTCGTGTTGATCCTTCTAGAGATGTTGGATTTGATGTTCTCCTGGGTACGGACTGGTTAGCTATGTGCTAGGCGTCCGTGGATCTGCCGCGAGGAAGCAGTCAGGTTTTGTTTTCCCAGCAAGTCAGTTCTTGTTGTGCAGGGGGACAGTGGTGCCGCCTCTCACAGCTTAAGTTCAGCCTTTTTCGCTAGTCGGCTTTGAGGAGTGGATGTCGAGGATTCTTGGCTTTCAGTCATGATACCGGAGCCACAATGGGATTTTTGGACCGGGTTTCTATCGTGCGAGAGTTTTCCGACGTTGTTCCAGATGAGCCGACAGAGTTTAGGGAGCTTAAGGCTCAGCTGCAGAGTTGTTTTTGGGGGGTTTGTGTGTCTGAGTGTTTCACTTTGGGGAGCTCCTATTCTATTCGTCAGGAGGAAGACGGCAGTTTGAGGTTGTGTATTGATTGATCGTCAATAGAACCGGCTTATGGTGCGGATAGGTATCATTTACCTCGCATTGACGATTTCTTGATCAGCTCCAGAGTGCGAGACATTTTTCTAAGTTGTTTGGGATCAGGTCATCATTGTTGCGGGTTCGGAGTGATGTCATTCCGAAGTATGCTTTTGTGCGTGCTACGGGCTTTATGTGTTTTTGTGGTGTCATTGGACCCACCAATGCTGTAGCGGCATTCATGGATATGATGAACCAGATTTCTTCAGGCCATTCCTCGACCAGTTTATTGTTGTGTCATTGATGACATTCCGGTCTTTTCCAAGAGTCGTGAGGAACAGGAGAAACACTTGAGGATTTGTTTTGCAGATACTGGGAGAGCACTAGCTGTTTGCTAAATTCTCGGAGTGATCCTTCAGGCTTGATTGTGTTGACTCCTAGGTCTTGTAGTTACGGGAGACGGTTTTTGTATGGTCCCAAGGAAGATCGAGGCCGTACAGCTTTGGCCCAGACTTCTGTACGGGACGGAGGTCCGTAGATCTTTGGGCTTAACAGGTTTTTACCGCCGTTTCGTGCAGTATTACTAGTGTATCGCTGCACCGTTGACTGGACTGACTGGAAAGGAGGTTCTTTTCTTTGGACTGAGGCATGCGTGCGGAGTTTGCAGCAATTGAAGACTCGGTTGACAACTGCACCAATTCTTTCTTTGCTTTCTGGTTCGGGCGACTTTGTTGATTTACTGTGATGTTTCGCGAGTGGGGCTCGATTTTGCGTTGATGTGGCATTATAGAGTTATCGGTTTTGCTTCCCGACAGTTGGAGGAAGTACGAGCAAGATATCCCACTCATGATCTGGAGATGGCCGCGGTGGTCGTGCGTTGAAGATTTGGGACACTACTTGTGTGGAGAGTCGTGTCAGATTTTTCATGGACCACCAGAGCTTAATGTAGATCTTCCTGTAGCGGGGTTTGATTGTTGAGACTGTCGTCTGCAGATTTACAGTTCTTGTGCGATCGTTGAGTATAGCTTAAGTTCGCCTCAACTAGGGGACATCTTACTCATGTCCGCGTCCGTCCATTTTCCTTAATCGTTTTCACAAGGCACAGCCCACCGATGCTCGTTTGTCAGAGATTCTTGAGCATATTCGGCTGGGTATAGATTCAGAGTCCTTGATTTGTGACCAGATGTGCTACGTTTTGGGACGCGTTTGTGTGTACCTGTTGCTGATGGGCAGAGACGCGAAATCCTAGAGCAGGCACATCAGTCATCCTTCGGTGTTCATTCAAGTTCCACCACTTTGTAGCGTGACTTGTGAGATAGTTATGGGTGGACAGGGATGAATAGTGAAGTTTCGGATTTCGTTTCAAGGTGTCTGTCTTGTTGTGAGCTAAGGTTGAGCATCTGAGACCGGCTGGAGAGTTGCAACCTTTAACCGTTCCGGAATGGGAATGGGAGCAGATCTCCATGAATTTCTTTGTGGTGTCTACCCCGGGCTAGACAGGGTGTGACTCCATTTGGGTGTTTGTTTTTCGGTTATGCTCAGTTTGCTCAGTTGTTCTTTGTTAAGTTTGTGTGTTTGCACGGAGTTCCTTCATGCGTTTTATCCAATAGAGGCACCCTTTTCCCTTGCCGTCTTTGGCAGAAGCTTCAGGAAGCCTTGGGTACTGGTTGAGCTTTAGCTCCGCTTTTCCATCCGCAGGATGACGGTCTTGTGAAAGCGGGCTATACAAACTCTGGAGGATATGCTTGTGCGTACGTACTAATTGTTGTCGGCAGTTGGGATCGTCACTTGCCATTATTAGGGTTCTCCTTCGATAGCCGTTATCAAGAGGCACTCCAATTGGCAACCTTTAGGTTTAGTTGTTAGGTCGTGTCGATCGCCGTTCTGTTTTTCTGACTCTGCGTAATTAGGATTTTTGAACCCCTGCTAGTCTAGAGACTTCGGAGATGATCCAGTTGATTCAGGTCTGTATGAGAGTAGCCCAGTGCCGACAGAGGTCTTATGCCGACCGTGGTGGTCGCAGACTTGAGTTCGCAGTGGAAGATCATGTATTCCTTCGGATTTTCCGATGAATGACGTGTTGAGTTTTGGGAAGCTTATCCCAGGACTGTAAGTCCTTTTGAGATCCTCAAGCGAGTTAGTTCCGTTGCCTATAATTTGGCACTTCCGCCCAGATTATTGAGTATTCACCCCGTTTTCCTTGTGTCGATACTTTGCAAATACCTCCATGACCTTTCTCACATGATTCAGCACCAGACCAATTAAACGGGACGTGATCTTTTCGTTCACCGACAGTCAATTATGTTAGTTGTTCGGCAGGTGGAGAAACTTCGGTCAAGGGTCTTTCCATCTGTGGAGGGTTTTCTTGGACGTAGCCGTATAGTGAGGTGATCACTTGGGAGGCTGCGAGCGAGATATGAGAGTTTTGTAATCTTCTCTTTGAAGGTACGCTTAGTGAGAATTTTAAATTCGGGGACGAATTTTTATAAGGAGGGAGATTGTAACACCATAGATTTCGGTTAGTGTTAGTTTAGACGTTAATGCGGGTTTACTATAAAAAGTTTACCAATTTAGGTTCTTCACATTTTATAACATTTAATTAATAATTTATTTTTATTTGTTATGGCATGCACACACGTGTGCACGTTAATGTGAGGGTGTGTTTGTGTAATCTTGTTCTTAGCAACCATGACAACTTAACCCTTAACCTAATCCTTTGCTATAATCTAATTCCTTGCGTTGCCTTAACCCTAAATATCTAGATATTATTTTGTTGTGAGAAGATATTTGTTTTGGAGAGAAGAGGTGGCATGATAGTGTGAATGCATTGATGGTGCATTAATGCAAGGGTTACACTCACCTCTCTCTTTCCCTTTATCTTTTCCTTTTCTCTGTCCCTCACACTCATTTCCTTTCTCATATTCTTCATCTCTTTCTTACTTCAAACTGAACACTTGAGTTTCCTTCACAATCCATATCAAAACCTCATCCAAACTCACAAAAATCACAGCTTTTGCTTGGATTTGCCTCTTGGATGCCTTGGAGCTTGCAAAGCTAAGATCTTTGAGTTCTTTTGGTTAGGTAATGATCTCTTTCTGTTCTTTAAGTGCGTATTGTGTCGCTTAGCTTTTAAGTTTCAGTTTGGATCGCATATCGTATCGTTTCGGGTAAATATCGTATTTTTAGTGTTTTTTTGGGTCTGGGATGATCTGCTATCAAACCAGGTAATTGTTGCAAAAGTTCCCATCACAGTGACCTAGTGTAGTGACCTAGAACCTACCCTCAAAAATACGAGCCCCTTTTCTTTCCGTAAGGCCGCAGATTTATTGCTTCTGGCCGCAATTTGCGGCCAGACTAGGGAGTTGGGGTTTGGGTTTTTGTGTAGGGGTCTCTGGGATTGTATGTGGTCTCATGGTACTTGCAACTTTTACAAATTATTGGTACAGAAAAATCTGGGACCACTTGCTTGTTTTCTTGTGTTTTGTTTCACGCGTTACGTTATTCGATACGGTTCGTGTTCTGTGTTCTGTTGCTCTTGAGTTGGTTTCTTAGTTTCTCTACGCACGTTAGTTACAATACGAACACTTGAGAGTACGTTTGTGTTGTCGCGTTGGTCCGTGTTGTTTGTACGTGTTTTGGGTCTATTGCTAATAGATACTTGTTTTGTTGTGTTATGCTTTAGGTTCGCTGGCGGGGACGTCAGACGCTGCGAAGAAAGGGAAACAGGTGGTAGGCTTCACTTAACCAGGAGCGTTGGTGAGTAGATTTAACATCTACAGGGGAATTGCCCGCATGGCGTTATGCGTCTGGGCTAGAGATGTTATAATATTATCGCATAATCTATTTCATAAATAGTGTTGCGCATACACCTTATTGCTTAGTTACTTGTTGTGCTTAGACTAGTACCGTTAGAACACTGCACTATTATTGACGACTCATGTTGCACGAGCACTGATTGTATGCCACACACACCGTTAATAATTGCAATGACACGCACAACACACATACCTACATGATATTGTTTGGTTAGTGACATTGAGACATTGATTCATATTTCTTTATGTATATGACATATAGCATACCTGTATACCTACATGCTTACACATATGCCTTGACATGCTTACATGCTAGTTACCAGTATACCTATAAGGTATTGTACCATTAGCGATAGGTACATACACACATAATGACATAGCTACATGTATACCTTGCATACATACTTTACTTATACCTGGAGGTTATATTACATCGCTACTGGTAGGTAGATACTTATACCTTGCTATACCTTTTTGTTTACACATATATCTGGTTATAGCTAAATGTTTACCTTTACTTGATGTTATATAGACTTGGAGAAATTAGGAACCGCATAATATATATTTTTACTTGTTGCAGTTAAATAGCGGCTTTTCCTTTATATGCTTACATTACAGTTTTCTGTTGCATATATTATATTCATTGATTTTCGCATTGAGATATTGATATTTCATGATGTTTTCTGGATTTGAGGACCGTGGTAGTTTCATGAAATTATGAATTATTTGAAAAACCCGGTTTCTCTTGATATGATATTTCAGCAGCCACCATGAGTTTTATCGGTTCTGATATATATACCCCATGCGAGGAGCGTCGTGGGTCGTATGAGGGTACATGGTGGGGCCCGGAGGTACCCGGGGCAAGAAAGGGATGTCGATGTAACATGCCGATGAGGCCTGACAGGGGAACCATACCTTCCGGTGACAGTACCAATGACTCGGCGGTTATCATGTAGATACCGACGGGAGTCATGTACGTATGGATACGTCGAGAGGTGAGGGTCAGAGCTAGGAACTCGAGCTTTCGGTATAGAGTATGATACGTACCTATAAGGGTGCCAGTCGTGGTGACAGCACCTGATAGACCAGCCTTTATGTGTCGATGCTTGGCACAGGTTTTCATTATATTTTTACTCCTAAGTATATATAACCGTGGAATGGGACGTATTTATATATGCATATATATATATATTAGTGGAATGGGACGCTAATATATGTGTATACATATCAATTAATATACATCATCATATTTATTCGTGCAAATATACTTATTCAGGATATATGAGATTCACTTGATATTGGATTTGGGATATAGGAGATTCATTTGAGATTGGATACAGGATATGTTAGTTATATGTATGCCCTAGAGGCCATTACTGTACATACGATGTATATTGTAGTGGATGCTAGGACATATATAGGGAGGACTTTCTTGCTCGACATGATAGTATGCTATCTGGTTGTACTTTATCTTAACATGTACTCTGATTGTCTCTATGTTACATGTTGATAAAGCCCTTAGGATATGTACTCGACTACTGGGACTATGATGAGATCATACTAGTGGGGCCACGGTAGTCGACGAGTACATCCTATAACTGTTCCTAGTCGAGGGTGTATCGAGACAGGGCATCGATGCACCAGAGTAGACTAGCGTATACGCATCTTGACCTATATGATGGGCGATGGATGATCCCATATCCATCGGTGTTTGACATCAAGGATGGTGTACGGGTGCTCAGTGGAGACTGGGTACACTGGACGGACTCGCCGAGAACTCCCAGATGGTATTATACCTCACGTCAGATGGCAGTTCTCCGGTGACACTGGTACAGAGTAGTCTGTTGACCCGAGATCGTCATAGAGTCTTGTATGATTCCCACTGTGCTTTGATTTCCATCATACCACGTCCAAGAGGGCGTGCAAAAAGGTGGCTTTTGGGTACAGTCCCGAATCACATGGAGGCAATGAGCGATAGGAGGGGATTCGTCTCTCCCGGTATAGGGAGTTGATGTTGTGCTGTGTTCGATTGGCTATAACCGGAAATCCCTGGCCAGGGTTGCTGAGATTTACTGGTAAGTGTTATCAGTAGTTTCTCGAACTGTTATAGACCTCATATCGACACGACTTATCGAGCTACTGGGGTCTGACGTTTTACCACCCCTAGGCGAGATATGCAACATATCAGACGACGAGACCGGACTGTACGGGAGTGTTACTGTTTGGATTCACAAGAGAAGTTACAGGCTTGCTTGTTGATCTTCTGAGCGCTCAATACCTGGGTAACTGTTACGTTTAGCTGACCGCTTGCAGCTTGTGGCTGTTTGATATGATCATCACCTACTGCCGGCGTATTGACGATTCTTTAGAGTCCTACACAGAGGTTTCTTGGCTCAGGCAAAACCGAGTAGGAGCACATATGTGATATGTGCGGGACCGAGGATAATGCGATATGAGATACCGTATTCTATTCTCGCGATATATGATATCAGCCGGGTCATCGGATCAAGTGTTGATTCGATGAATCGGTACGGATAAATATTAGTCGGTTATATGCGATATTGCCGGATTGTCGGATCAAGTGTTGATTCGATAATTTAATGTATAATAATATATATGATATATTAAATTACATTAACTAATATTAGCTCATTAAAAGATTCTTTTTCTCACTCGGGTAATACATTGATATATATGCGATATATGTTAATTGTATTATTTTATTTGGTTACAATATATATTGTATATGTGATATATAATATTGTAACATGATATGATAAATAATGCAACATGTTTAGTAGAGATTAAACAAGATTAGGGTTTGATTTGGGTTAATGATTTCTAGATGATTCTAGAAGGTTTTTGTTTTGTCATGGAAAAGATATTTACTTATGACTCATTCTTAACTCAACCCAAAACCCTAACCCTTGGTTAATTCTCTACAATGGTTAAGTGAACCATGGTTGCATAATTGATCATTATCTCCTTTTCCTATTCATCACAAAAGGATTCATAACATTATTCATCATCTTCTTCCTTCTTCTTCTTTGCTTGAAATGCTTTTTTCTTTGATTTTTGGGATGGATAAATATGAGAAAAAGATAAATAAAGAGAGCATAAATACTACTTCATCATCCTCATCTTCCCTTGCCATTTAGATGAGGGTGTTCACATCATTTCATGAGTGTTAGCTTGTGTTAACGAAACTTCGAGGTAGATCATCTTAGTATCGAAGATCGGAAGCAAAGGTTGCATCTTTCTCTTCGTGGAACCTCTCGAGAGTCCGGATCCCGATGATCGCAGCGAAGGGACCACAACACAGAGCATATGAAGTGAAGGACCGAATCTACAAAGGTTGTAATCCCTCTCACTTAGTGTTAAAGTTGTTAACATGTTAGTTTTCGCCTAATCTCTAGTTTAAAGATCTTGTATCGGGTTGTTCGGCACGGCTAATTTTTAAACCGGGCATGGTTGATGCCTCGTAGACCCTTGTGCGCGTGCATAGCAACCCTACAGTGGTATCAGAGCCAAGCTAGAGTTTTAGGCGAAGTCTAGACGGAGTTTGAAGTCCGATCGAACCAAAAACCTAACCCGAAACATGCTCTCTGGAAATTTTCTAAAAACTGGGATTTTTCCACATTAAAAATGCTTAAAAAATTCAGCAGGGAATTCTAAGAATTACGGTGCAAAAAGTTTTCAATGAACAGTAATAAGTGCGGCGGAACCGCGGCAGAAGCATGCCTTCTGCGGCGGTTCCGCGGCACATTGATGACGTCATCATTCCCTGTTTGCACAGTAACTCCTATTTTATTATGCTGGATTTTCTGGGAATTTTTAATATTTATTCAAGAGTTGAATTTTCTGGGGTTGTTTTGGGGATTCGGTGTTTCGATCGGAGTATCAGATTTTGTCTATGTGGTTTTCCGGATAACTTTTAGAAACTGTTAAAAAGTTCGAACGGATATCAATAACTCACTTTTTCCCCTGTCGGAAAATTTTTCAAAAATTGGATTTTTTTCTCGTGTTTAAGAATGTTCTAAGTCATGCAAGTAACTCGGTGGACCCTCTAGAAGACAACAAACCTTAACTCGATTATGTGACCGTCTTGAACTGCCCTTTGAACCTTAGGGTTTGGGGCAGTACGGCGTGCCACATGTGAGGCGTTGGCTTGCCCCTTCTACGGCTGGACCATTGGTACTGTGGCATGTAATGGATGTTTTTAAACTAATTTCAAGTGTTGAGATACATTGGGGAAATCTTGGGTGTTTGATGATTCGATCGGAAAGTTTAACTTTTTCTATTTATCTGGAATGTGATACAATATTTGGAATCCACAGGTAGTTATGAGATAACTAATTTGAATATTATAAACATAGCAGTTTAGTCTCAGATGATCGGTTGCCATGGAATTTTGATGTGATCAAAATTCCGTCGCACTCACGTAGCGTACGCGGATACTCGCCGGGTAAACTTAATAGACAGCCACGCCCCATAGCCCCGACCAAGTGACTGTAGGAGAACCCCGTCGCCGAAAGCATCCGTTCGGGTGCTCGCGGTAGTGGTGTTCCGCCTTGGTGCACTCGACGGCTTCAGGGGTACGGCTGTCTACTAAAGTTTGCGACGAGCATTCGATTAGGATGTCGGGAATCTTGTTGAATTGGCCGACTTGATATTGAAAAGAGTTTTCGATAAATGAGACTAAAATGCGGGGTTTATAATTGTTAGGCATGCGATGTCTAAGGAATTCATTTGGTTAGGCATGCGATGTCTAAGGAGGTTGCGGATTCCAACTGTTGTAGTTTTACACTTTCTTTTCTGTGACCGTAAGCGTAGTATGTGGTGTATCGTCGGCTTCGTTGCTATACATCAACGACAATTGGGATACGCATACTTGCTTACGTTGATGATATGAGATATTATGTGTTGCTGTGATATGTTGTATTGGATCGTCGCGTTTGAATAGCCGGGGGTTTTATGTGAGATGAGAGTTTTTCTTTTCCATTCATGTAAAATTCATTTGTATGTAATATTCTTTTATTGGGGCACTTCCAGGTAGCGGAAGATGTCACCGTTGTATATTATTTACTTTTCCGCATTAGGTAGACCCAAGGCGGGGAGCACAAGTAACCGGGTTCTAGGGTCCAGTGGGAAACCATCTCGAGGAGTCGAGACCGGGTCTCCAAACCCTAGAATTGGCAGTGTTGCTTGCCGCTCTCGTAGGGGTCTAGGGATGTGGGTTTGGTTATTCATCGCGACCGTGGAATCCGTGTTTTATACAGGATCGTATTGAAAACACGGACGTCCTAGTACATCCAATATTTCATATATGTTCTTCTGCTGCAATGTTCTGTGATGAGATCATATTACTGCCTGAGACGAATGTTTATATTATATATATGAGATATATGTTATATTGCAGATTTCGTTTCAAAAGAGATGCTTGTGAAGCATAATAAAATGGGACTTCATTAATGAGATTAATGAAATAAAAGAAACCTAAGATGTTGTAGAAACTTGTTTACAAAAACTGGTAGCTCTAGTTCTTGCTTTGCATAGCGGTGTTCCTTGTAGAACATCCAGCACCTTATTCGATAAGGAAAGGACCGAGATCCCTTCACCGGGAGTGACTCCTTTAGAAATAACTGGCAGATGCTACAAACTCGGTTTGTCTTTTGATTGCTTCTATAGTTCTTGCTTTGCATAGTGGTATTTGTGAAATATCCTGCACCTTATTCGATGAGGAAAGGGCCGACGATCCCTTCACCGGGAGTGACCCCTTTAGCAAAACTAGTAAAGCCTCAAAAACACTCCATTTAAAATCACTCGATTCTACAACGATATCAAGTTCATTAAGCAATGGGTTTTCTTAAAAACCTGTCGTAGCCCTCCGTCATTTCAGATAAGTACTAGTTAGTATTCGTGCTGCGGTAGTTTGGCCTTCGTCAAGGCGTAGTGTACGGTAGCTAACTAGTGCTTATCTGCTAGCATACGATGCGATTGGATTAGGGTATTCGTACGGCGTAGTTTGGCCTTCGTCAAGGGTCGTGCGGATGGGTTTAATTCAATCAAGAAATGTACGGGTTGAACTTGACTAGCGGACTATGGGTAGTTTGGCCTTCGTCAAGGTCATAGGACGCTAGGGGTAAAATATTATCGGGAATTTCAAGTGTTGGAATTTGCAATGAGATTGCATACCTTCTATGAGATAGTTGGATCCCGATACCCGCTGCGAGTAAGAGTTACTCCTGGGAGATTTTTATACATTACAATTAGTCGATCAAGTAGGTGTCTAGAAAGGTGTCAACGGGGTTACGCCTCTGGGAAAACGAGGTTTACTTTAATTAGGTTCGTGCGATAGCACGGGGGACCTCCCTCAAAGTACCGACACTGACCTGGCTGAAAGATTGGCGAACTTGTAGCGTGTAATTAATCCCGGCTAGTCTTTCCTTTCAGGGTTTGAAGGAAGATTTGACTAAAACAGTGGGAGACATCCTGATTAGATATATTAGATAACCAATCTAATCTTGCAAGAGCATACGCTGAGTGTTTTCTTCTCTCTCTCTCCAGGTAGCGACCATATCACGCCTTAATCAAGATAATAATACGGATATATTGACCGAACCCGCTTGTTATACTGAGCTGGGGAACGTTGGTCCCGCTCCAAACTTATAATTGTTATAAGATAGAGCAGGAAATTGGGGAATACCAGATTTCCCGTGCCGCCCAAATGAAGAAAGTGCATGCTGATGCATCATCTTCGGGTGTGTTCATTACAGAGAACTGTTTCTCAGTATCCTTTACGTCCTGGGTATGTGATACCGGATCAGGATCCCGCATATGTAATCTGTTACATGGGCTACAGAAAGGTAGATTACTGAGAACGGGTGATAAGTTTCATGAGACAGAAAATGGTGCAAGTGTTGCAGCCAAGTCTGTTGGTCACTATCACCCTGTATTACCTGAATACATTGATTCTGAACGAATGTTATTAGATACCGAACCTGATATACAACATCATATCAGTTTCTTTATTAGTAAAGAAGTGATATAATTTTGTATTGTTGGATAATGTTTTGAACATTTCCTATATCAAAGAGTTGATCGGTTTAGGCACGTTATCTAAAAGCATTGATGTTCTAAATCAAACTACAGTTCTTAGTATACAGAACACACACAAGAGGAAGAGTTCAGAAATGAACGAATCCTTCTTGAGGCATTGTAGACTAAGTCATATCAATGTGACCCGACTAGCTAAGTTACATTTAGATGCATATTTAAATCTGTTTGAATTTACATCCTGTGAAACTTGCTGGTCATGTCACAAAGATAAGATGACCACAGCTCTGTTTATTGGAAACAGAGAAAGAGTTAGTGAACTTTTGGGATTGATACATGCTGATGTATGAAAGGTCCCCTGTCTACACATGCCAAGACCGGTTCTTTGTACTTCATTACATTCTCTGATGATCTCTCAAGATTCAGACATATGTTCCAGTTGAAACACAAGTCCGAACCTTTTGAGATATTCACAGAATATAAGTTAGAAGTAGAGAACCAAATACGGGTAAAAGTATTATGTCCTATGATGTGATCAAGGAGGAGAATACTTAAGCACGGAATTCCTGGACTATTCTAAAGGAGAATGAGATTCTCTCTCAGCATTACTCCTCCGTATACACCACAGCACGTCGGTGTATCGGGACGGAGCAATAGCACCCTATGTGATATGGTGTGCTCTATGATGAGTACTACTGAGTTTCTTATTTCCTTTTGGGAGTTATGCACTTGAGAAGCTGCATACCTATTGAATAGGGTTCAAATCAAATCAGTTGCCTACCACTTCATATGTGATATGGAAAGGGAAGAGCCCATATCTTAAGCTTGTTAAGATTTGGGGTTGTCCGGCCTATGTCTAAAAGCAAAATCCGGACAAGCTCGAGGCAAGGTCTGTTATGTAGATCTGGAAATGTTCCAGTTATACAAACTGCAGCTGATAATTTGGTAGATCCAAAGGATTCAATAGTTTCCAACGAACCTCAGCCTCTCCGCCGATCTAGTAGGGTTCCTCACCCACCTGAGAGATACTTCGGTTTCTCTATGAAAGTGGGAGCGAGGATTGCATCATGAGATGATGACCCAACTAGTTTCGTGCAGGCCATCAGGAGTGGGACTCTGTAAGAATGGCTGGATGCTTAGCGATCTGAGATGGAATCCTTATACACCAACAAAGTATGGACTTTGGTTGCTTTATCTGAAGGGTTAAATCCCCATCAGGAGCAAGTATATCTTGAGAAGATTACTTGGTGTACATGGAAAAGTTGAGACTTTCAAAGCTAGACTTGTTAAAGGTTTGCATCATAGACCAGGTATGGATTATGTTGAAACCTTTTCTAAGGATCTATGATTAAGTCCATTCAGATCCTACTTGCCACGGCTACATACCGTGACTACGATATCTGGTGGTTGGGTGTCATGACTGCTTTTCTAAATGAAGATTTAGAAGATAGCGTCTATAAGTACACAGCCAGAGGGCTTCGTAGACAGTGGGAGCAGCGGAAACGTGTGCAAGATGTTTTATATGATAAAACAGGCATCGCGGAGTTGGAACATTTGTTTTGATGTGGTAGTCAAAGAGTTTGACTTCATCAAAATGGTAGATGAACCTTGTATATACAAAAAGGTAGAAGAGAGTATGGTGATGATCCTCGTAGAGTACGTGGATGACATACTCTTGATAGGTAAAGAGTTTCCTATGCTACGATCGGTCAATCTCCGCTTATCACAAGGATTCTCTATATAGGATCAAAGCGATACCTCCTAAATCCGGGGTTTTGGATCTATGAGATAGTTCTAATTGGATGTTAGGATACTCACTAGTTGTAGTGAGATGGTATCAATCGATCCTGGGGAGAATCACTGGAAGGGTTC
Organism: Agapanthus africanus; assembly: GCA_030015575.1. NCBI lineage: Eukaryota > Viridiplantae > Streptophyta > Magnoliopsida > Asparagales > Amaryllidaceae > Agapanthus > Agapanthus africanus. The sequence goes on along the minus strand of JASDDO010000031.1, from coordinate 312,314,119 downwards.
CAGGGTGATAAGGATGACTGAATGTCAGTCGCAGGCATTGTCTACAACCTCAGTGGAGGGACAGTATGTTGGAAGAGTTCCAAGCTAGATACCATGACATACTAGACGATTAAAGGCAAGATACATCGTTACTAGAGATGCTACCAAAGAGGCAGTCTGGATAGATATAAGTTCATAAGATGAACTTCGTTCCAACCATTGTATGACAATGGAGTTGTGGCTTATGCCAAGGAACTACCGTCCCATCAGAAATCCAGATATAATTCTTAGGCAGTATCACCTGATCATGGAGATAGTTGATCTCCAGGGAGATCGAGGTTAGGAGAGTAGACACAGAGGACAACAGCGCGGATCCACTCGCAAAGGCCTTTTTCCCAGTAGAGACTTTTATGGGATGGTTGAGTATGAGATACTTCAACCGCAGCTAAAAGTTGGGTATGCGATACCATAACAGATGGCCCTAGTGCAAGTGGGAGATTGTTTGTTATATGTATGCCCTAGAGGCCATTACTGTACATACGATGTATATTGTAGTGGATGCTAGGACATATATAGGGAGGACTTTCTTGCTCGACATGATAGTATGCTATCTGGTTGTACTTTATCTTAACATGTACTCTGATTGTCTCTATGTTACATGTTGATAAAGCCCTTAGGATATGTACTCGACTACTGGGACTATGATGAGATCATACTAGTGGGGCCACGGTAGTCGACGAGTACATCCTATAACTGTTCCTAGTCGTGGGTGTATCGAGACAGGGCATCGATGCACCAGAGTAGACTAGCGTATACGCATCTTGACCTATATGATGGACGATGGATGATCCCATATCCATCGGTGTTTGACATCAAGGATGGTGTACGGGTGCTCAGTGGAGACTGGGTACACTGGACGGACTCGCCGAGAACTCCCAGATGGTATTATACCTCACGTCAGATGGCAGTTCTCCGGTGACACTGGTACAGAGTAGTCTGTTGACCCGAGATCGTCATAGAGTCTTGTGTGATTCCCACTGTGCTTTGATTTCCATCATACCACGTTCAAGAGGGCGTGCAAAAAGGTGGCTTTTGGGTACAGTCCCGAATCACATGGAGGCAATGAGCGATAGGAGGGGATTCGTCTCTCCCGGTGTAGGGAGTTGATGTTGTGCTGTGTTCGATTGGCTAAAACCGGAAATCCCTGGCCAGGGTTGCTGAGATTTACTGGTAAGTGTTATCAGTAGTTTCTCGAACTGTTATAGACCTCATATCGACACGACTTATCGAGCTACTGGGGTCTGACGTTTTACCACCCCTAGGCGAGATATGCAACATATCAGACGACGAGACCGGACTGTACGGGAGTGTTACTGTTTGGATTCACAGGAGAAGTTACAGGCTTGCTTGTTGATCTTCTGAGCGCTCAATACCTGGGTAGCTGTTACGTTTAGCTGACCGCTTGCAGCTTGTGGGTGTTTGATATGATCATCACCTACTGCCGGCGTATTGACGATTCTTTAGAGTCCTACACAGAGGTTTCTTGGCTCAGGCAAAACCGAGTAGGAGCACATATGTGATATGTGCGGGACCGAGGATAATGCGATATGAGATACCGTATTCTATTCTCGCGATATATGATATCAGCCGGGTCATCGGATCAAGTGTTGATTCGATGAATCGGTACGGATAAATATTAGTCGGTTATATGCGATATTGCCGGATTGTCGGATCAAGTGTTGATTCGATAATTTAATGTATAATAATATATATGATATATTAAATTACATTAACTAATATTAGCTCACTAAAAGATTCTTTTTCTCACTCGGGTAATACATTGATATATATGCGATATATGTTAATTGTATTATTTTATTTGGTTACAATATATATTGTATATGTGATATATAATATTGTAACATGATATGATAAATAATGCAACATGTTTAGTAGAGATTAAACAAGATTAGGGTTTGATTTGGGTTAATGATTTCTAGATGATTCTAGAAGGTTTTTGTTTTGTCATGGAAAAGATATTTACTTATGACTCATTCTTAACTCAACCCAAAACCCTAACCCTTGGTTAATTCTCTACAATGGTTAAGTGAACCATGGTTGCATAATTGATCATTATCTCCTTTTCCTATTCATCACAAAAGGATTCATAACATTATTCATCATCTTCTTCCTTCTTCTTCTTTGCTTGAAATGCTTTTTTCTTTGATTTTTGGGATGGATAAATATGAGAAAAAGATAAATAAAGAGAGCATAAATACTACTTCATCATCCTCATCTTCCCTTGCCATTTAGATGAGGGTGTTCACATCATTTCATGAGTGTTAGCTTGTGTTAACGAAACTTCGAGGTAGATCATCTTAGTATCGAAGATCGGAAGCAAAGGTTGCATCTTTCTCTTCGTGGAACCTCTCGAGAGTCCGGATCCCGATGATCGCAGCGAAGGGACCACAACACGGAGCATATGATGTGAAGGACCGGATCTACAAAGGTTGTAATCCCTCTCACTTAGTGTTAAAGTTGTTAACATGTTAGTTTTCGCCTAATCTCTAGTTTAAAGATCTTGTATCGGGTTGTTCGGCACGGCTAATTTTTAAACCGGGCATGGTTGATGCCTCGTAGACCCTTGTACGCGTGCATAGCAACCCTACAGGATATATATGAGATTGCTGATTTTGTACATTAAGGATATATGAGATTTACTTGATATTGTACATTCAGGGTTTATGAGATTTACATGATATGAGAGCCAAATTTGGGGGCCGATTTGAGGAAATTGGGATTTGGATTGTCTTGATGGATTTGGTCCTACCACGATGTCAGGATTCCGTGGAAATGAATTGTTTCATTCCATACTCCACATTTATTGTTTATGCACTGCTTCATGTATTAGTTGTACCTGATAGAGTACCTTCCATGACTGTTGCATTTACATACTTTATTTTATATGCATTGCTTCATGAATTAGATGTACCTGCTAGCGTACCTTTCTTAACTGTTGCATATATACATTGTCATATTATTTCATCATGTATTAGTTGTACCTGTTAGAGTACTTTATATGATCGTTGCATACATATTGTCATATTTTTGCTTCATGTATTAGTTGTACCTGCTAGTGTACCTTTCATGACTATTGCATACATATGACCATTTATTGCTATTAGCTTGCACATGTTAGATTCGCGTTGTACGTGCATACTTGCGATTACCTGCATATGTTATTGACTATTCATGAGTTGGCAACTCACCCCCGTTGTGCCACAGTGTTTTGCAGGTTGTTCCCCAGAGTAGTCGAGACAGGGCTATTATCATCTATCATATTATCTTTTGCTGCGGATACCGCTTCGGCTCACAGTGTGCAGTTTTGCTTTAGGTGGGTTTTGTGGTTATCCGTTCATGTTGCTTATTGTATATTCATTGTATCCTGTACTCTCCATCTACCATTATCTTGTATGACTTAGAGACTTGATGTGAGGACGATATTGTATATTATTTTGGTGACTTGGACGTCCTTTATGCAGTTTTACTTATATCGTATTTTATTTCTTCGCTACTGCATCGTATATTTGTTGTGGTGGTTGTTTTCCGCTTTTGGTCGTGTTTTTGCTCCCGTTTGGGGGTGCTTTACTTATATTTATGTTGTACCCATTTCTGGTGCTGGTTTTTACAAAGGAGGTGTTGCCAAAATTTTAAAGGAAATAAAGTTGGACTTTTAAAGAATTTGGGTTGTGATTTCAAAGGTTTCGAAAATGCTATTATTTCTTACTAGTTTTGATGGTTTAGATTGCTGGGTTTTCGGCTTACTTAAATTGCGTTACTCCTGTAGACGTTGCGTAGTTTAAAGGCCATCACGTGCCAATTTCGGGTCGTGACATATAGACATTGGACCACATACATCACTGTGTATGAGTCCCAAGAGCTCTGTTGCTCTTTCTCCGTGTCCAGTGAACGGAGATTTGGTCATCTTTCCTTTGAGATAAGATTGACAAGTTTCATAAGATGAAAATTCGAACGTATCCAAAAGTCCATCTTTTTGCAACTTACTCAGTCTTTTCTCTCCGATATGACCAATTCTACAATGCCACAAGTAGGATTCGTCCACATCTGAACTCTTCCTCTTGCGTGTGTTTTGTATATTGAGAACTGTGTTTTGATTAAGAACATAGAAACCATTACACAGTGTACCTTCTGCAACCAATACCTGATTAAGGTAAATGTTCATGATATTTCTATCAAGAACAAACTTATATCCATCTTTATCAAGTAAAGAAACTGATTTTATGTTGCAAACCATGGAAGGTACATAGTAGCAATTGTTCAAAATCACAGTGTTGTCTCTTGGCTATACTAGGTGATATTCACTGACGGCAGCAACATCAATTTGTGCTCCATTCTCTACTCTGAGGGACATATCACCTGGTCTAACTATTCTACTTTTCCTCATTCCCTGTAATAAATTATAGATATAAGATCTTGATCCGGTATCTAGTACCCAGGAGGTAGGACTGACCGAAAAAAAGTTCTCAATAACAAAAGCACATGAAGAAGACGTAATAGTGTGCTTCTTCTTTGGTTGAGGTTATCAAGGAATTCATGTTCTCCTCTTTCCTCTGCTCATACTCATGACTGCTGTCATAGGTTAGAGCCAAATCGATGTTCCCCAGCCCCGAATAAGAATTCGGATCGGTCAAGCGATACATTTTATTATCTTGATTAGGGCATGAAATGGGTGCTACCTGGAAAGAGAGAAAAGAAACACTCAGCATGCGCTCAGGCAAGATTAGATTGGTTTATTAATTTATCTAACCAGGATGACTCCCACTGTTTCCTCGAATTCTTCTTCAAACCTAAAAAGAAGAATTAGTTAGGATTAATCGCACATCACAATACTTGCTTAACCTTTCAGCCAGGCTGGTGTCGGTACTTCTAAGGAGGTTTTCCAACGCTTTCGCGAAGTTCCTTAATTACATAACCTCTTTTCCCTGGAGGCGTAGCCCTGCTAACACCATTCTAGACGCCTACTTGGTTTATAGCATTGATTGTTAAGTGAAATAATCTCCCAAGAGTAATCCTACTCATCAGTGGGATCGAGATCCAACTATCATTATGTGATGCACTAGATGGAATCCACTCTAGTCACCACACTCCAGAAGGTATGCTGGATCTGCAAGTTTCCTGTATGTTTGAAACTCCCGATTGGTTTTTTCTCCTAGGACCCAAGTGACCTAGACTAAAGATCAAAATGTCAAAAGGTCCTAGTCAAGTTCTACCCGTCATTATCTTGATTGCATTAGACCCACCCGTACGAGCCATGACTAAAGATCAAAATGATTGCACGACTGCCATAACCAATCGCATATGCAACAGAAAAGCATTACATAGCTACCGAACACTATGCCTCGACTAAAGATCGAAATGCGTAGCACGAATCTAAGCAATATCAATCCGAAATGACGTAGGGCTATGGCTGAGTTTTTGGCGAAAAACCCGTTAACGTAATGAACTTGATATCGTTGAAGGAACCCAAGTGGTTTTTACAAATATACATAGTGGCGAAAACTTTTGCTAAAGAGGTCACTCCCTGTGAAGGGATCTCAACTCTTTCCTCGTCAAATAAGGTGCAGGATATTCCAAAATGATTACCACGATGCAAAGCAAAAAATAATCGAATATAGTGAAGTTATTACGTTGACACAAACTTTTACTCAAGGGGTCATTCCCGATGAAGGGATCTCGGCCCTTGCCTCGTCGAATGAGGTGCTGGATATTCATAACCGAATACCACTGTGCAAAGCAAAAGAGAACGTCTGTAATGTCAGTTTTTCGAAATCTGTTCCAACAACATTTTTTTAGGTTTCTTTTCTTGCATTAATCTAAATTAATGCGGTCCCATCATTTTAATCCTATCACACCGGAAAAGAACGATAATACAATGTAGGTATATGCCATCCGCATTCGCCACTGGGCCCCGTCATTACCCGTTAGGTTACTTAACTAACGACAGAGCGGGGGCTGAACTAGCCTGGTGCAAAACATATACAACATCTACTAGTATATATATATGTATATATAACATTCGTCCCAGGCATGATAATAAGCAACATCACAGAATCTCAGCCAACAATACAGAAAGGTGGATAATCTTCGAGCCCCGGATTTCATTTGAGCCGCATATAAAACCCGACGTTCCTGGTCGTGTGGATAGCCTGTGCAATGAAAATCTGGACCCCTACGAGCGCGGCAAGTTACCCGCCAATCCCAGAAGTGAGGCAGCCCCCTTCATCAAAGTGGATGGGCCACCCAGCACTTCACGGAATCCGGTAACTTGGGCGCCCCTCCGTGGGTCATCCTATACCCCCTACGAGTGCGGCGAATAGCCCGCCAATTCTAGAACCCGGCTATTCGTGCACTCCACCGCGGGGTAATCCTAGTACAGAAAAAGAAAATAATATGTACAAATGGTGACATCGACCTCAACCCGGTCGTGCCCCAAAATAATATACAACTCGGCAAAGACGACAGTCCACATGTCGGACGCTCGCCTTGCAATAACAAATGTACAAATGAATACAAACTGTACCATTAACATTGCACCACTTGCTATCCACCACGACTATCCAACCACAATCACAGCACAAGCATAAAACATCAACGCGAATGTCACGTTCGCAAACCCTTCTAAAAGAACATATAGCAATCAGACGAGTTTACCGATCAAATGAAATTCACGGTCGCAGATAAAAGTGAATGTTCTGTAAACTATTAAACAGTGTCAAATATAACGACTTCGAAACACTCCGTATTGCCCCGTACAGAAAAACAACAGAAAATCAAACTTGGGCAAAAAACTAGCAACACCAGAAAACTAAACTCCTCAAGATAAGAGCCTAGAACAAAACTCGACCCATTTCTCCAAACTTGAACCGAGGAGGCCAGTATTATAAGGGTTTTGGCCGGCCATATCATGATAGAAATGCTTCGTTTTTGTTCTGGGTATATCTCACAGTCTAAGGATCACTCTGCAGTTGTTTAAAAAAAATTTTGAAGCCTTTAAAAATTCAACAGAAACTGCAATTTAGGTTTTGATGTTACGGAGTCGTTTCGGTTTCGTTGTTTTAACATTGTTTAAATTTTCTAGTGTAGGGTTTATGGGCTGGCTCTGATACCATGAAGGGTTACCCTAGCGCCCCGACAAACTCCCGAGGCCAAATGCGGAACAAAATTATTCTAACGATACGAAACTTGGCGCTAGAATAAACCTAAACCGCATCATAACCATAAACCTAACTAGCAAAATTAAAGTGGTGCTATCTACTTGTAAGTGCACGGCGGCACCCCAGCCGTCGATCCGACACAGGAAACGCGGAAACGAAAAACTTTGCGAAACTTGCAAACCGGCACCGCCGCGCACTATTAACCCGGTTCGGGCCATTAACCTAGCTACTAGCAAACTAAAAGATGGGTAGAGAGTTATACCAAGCGATCTGTGTCCTTCGGTCTTCGTCTCCACTCCGATCTCCCGCGGAATCTACGTCCGTCACCTTCTCGTCGGAAAGGGCACCACGTAGCCGATTTCTTTTACGGGCTCCCACCTCTGGACCGAGGCAACTCGGGCGCGAAGTTGGCTAGCCGACGCATCCAAGGAGTGCTGTAGACTAGTGTAGAAACTTTATCTCTTGGGGTTTATGTAGTTGCCATTGATGGAGGAATCAATATGAACTTTGGAGAGATGTGAGAAATTTGTAGCAAGCAAGCATGTATGATGAATAATTTCCCACCATTAGAAAAGAAATCCTCTCTCCTCTCCCCTCCTCTAAGTGGCCGTCCTCATCTTAGAAATGGTGGAGGAGAAAAAACCAAGTGCTATCAAGTGGAGAGAAAAAAAGGAATGATAAAGGGAAAAAGGCTCACATCAATTTCTTATCTCAATCTGTTCATTTCCCTTCTCAATAAATGCAAGGAATGACCCAAAAGGAATCTCATCATGAAGCTCTCATATGCAAGAGACCCTTTCCACAAAAAGTAATTTGCACAATTGCAAATTACCCCCTCCATCGGAAAAGTCCGGCCGGGAAGGAACAAATGAAAACTGGCCGGAACGGAATGCAAACTGGCAACTTCAGAATACTGATCCCGTAATAAATTACAGGAAAACCCCGCGACTGCATATACATGCCCGCATTTGTATTTCCACTGAACACAAATGCAAAGAGAAAAAACTACACTGTCTAATACTAGGATCCGGCTTAAACCAAAGCCGGCTAGTAAAATCCGTCCGATCACGATCCATGCAATACCACACGTATCTGATCGAACCCTGCCATATCTCCATACGGCCTCTACAGCGTTTCGCCCGAAACCTGAGTAACTGTGTGTGGTGGACTCTAAAGACTCGTCAATACTATGGCTGTGGATTTAACCACTAGTACGTCAGAGGTATTAGCCATACGTGACGGGCTACCAGCTATTGACCAAAAGGGACGTCGATGAGAGATCTCATCCTGACACCCTACTGAGCCTGTCAGTGAAAATATCCGTACAGTCCGGTCCGTTCGTCTATGAGCATTGCATGGCGGGCCTAGGGGGTTGGTAAAAGTCTGACCCCCAAAAGCGGTACAAGTCGTGTCGGAGTGTAGCCCAGAACACCCTGAGATACTACTGGAATACCTACCAGTAAATCTCCTTCCTTGGCCAAGGACTTTTCATGTACTGGCTCTCCTAGACACAGCGCGACCTCACCCCCAATACCGGGAGAGACGAACCCCTGCAGATCCGCTCACTACCTCCATGTGCCTCGGGACTGTACCCAACTAAAACCTGTTTGCACGTCTCCTTTGAGCGTGGTAGGGTAGTAATCAAAGCGCAGTGGGAACTCACACGAGACAAATGATGATCTCAGGTCGATGAACTAACCTGTACACATGTCACCAGGGAACTGCTATCTGACGTCAGATATAATACCAACTAGCAGGTTCCCGGCGAGTCCTGTCCGGTGTACTCATAACCCAATGAGCACCTGTATACATCTTAGGTGAACCAACTGACACCGGTAGCTTGTGAGACCGGACACCGCCCCTCGTCGGGGTCTCGACTGTATACACTAGTCTACTCTGGAGTATCGATGCCCTGTCTCGAAACTCCCACGACTAGGGACCTTTTAAGGATGTGCTTATAGACCCCAGCTCCCACGTATATGATCGCCCTCATACTGCTGGTAGTCAAGCAAGAATCCTAGGGGCTCTATCAACGTGCAATAGCGACTCGTAAGGTCACCTAAAGCAGTACACGATGATAATGATAAACCAGATAGCAAACTATCATCTTGAGTAAGACTGTCCTACTGGGACAGGTCCTCCCTCAATCATTGCAATCACGTGCCTGTGATCCAATAATTGACTCTGAGGGCACTATCTCCAACAATCTCCCACTTGCACTCAAGGCTAATTATTGCGATGTCGCATACTCACAGCCCGTGTGATACCGAACACCCAACTCCTCTACAAGTCAGTCTCACAAAGCTCGTTTGCGAAACTATTGCGTTCGAGGAATAGCCTCAGTGAGTGGATCCGCTGTGATGTTTCTTTCTATGTCTCTCTTTATCTCAAGTTCGAGGAGAAACCCATCTCCCGAAATGAGAAATACCTGTCTTAGAATATGTGTGGATGTCTGATGGGACATAGCTCTGTTCAGACCATAATATTGCATTTATCATTCCCCTATTCTTATCCTTTTTATAAATAAACAGGTACTCTTGACGCACGTTTGTTGCATATTACAGGTTACAGGTTTCTGGAGCGAATACAGTGAAAAAGACACAAAACAACAGAAAATGGACTTTTCACCAACAATTAGACGGATCCTAGTCAAGCCTAGACGATGAACAGTGCAAGGTCCAAACATGTCAAGTGAACGGTCAAAAGATACGAACAAGTTTCACTGAAGATCTGGAGAAGATCCAGATGTCCAACAGAGAAAAGAAGAGTAAAAAGAGAAAGCCCAAGAAGCCAAAGAAAAAGCCCCAAAATCACAGAGCCTATCTCCTCAGTTTGGCCGCGGAACCGCGGCCAAACCCATGCTGGCGCCGCGGTTCCGCGACCATACTGGGCCCGTGTCGGTGCATTCTTTCTGAGGCGGCGCGTCGGTCCAGATGTTAGGATTTTACGTGGGTAAATCTGTAATTTTGCATGTGCGAGAGTCTGTAGCCCTAGGTTTCCTATTTTCCTATAAATTGTAATCTTAGATCTGAAAAATGTATGCCTCTTTTCAATCAATAAAATTCAGACTTTCTGGGAGAAAAAATTCAGATCTGTTCTTCTTGTTTGGAGGGAGCCATTGAATTAGTAAGTATTTTATTTCTGTTCTTTTAATTATAATGTTTTCTCATCCCCTAATGAGCGAGTAGTCTCCTCGCTTGTTAGGGTTAGCCTTAGGGAAAGGGTTGAGAGATGAGATCTCTCGCCCCTTTCAATGCCACCTTCACCTAATGAATTAGAACTTCACGCATACGAGCACAACCGCTCCCTGCGGCATCCTACCCTTCTAGGTAACGATGAACCGTAGTATAAAGGGCCGGTTGCGCACGTTTTCCGTGAGGGTTAGGATAATTATCAACAAAGGAAGGATACAAATCTAGAGGAAGAAACATCTTCCCAAAAGATTCGTATCCACTTTATTAATAATTAACTTAACATATAATAGATCTATAAAAAATGGCATTGAAAGCGGTGAGGAAGAACCTTAATCTCCAAAACTTCCCCTAAGCCTAACCCTAGCAAGATTCTTTATTAGATTAATTAGATCAGTATTTTAGATTGTTATAAACCAACCCAAAACGACAAATTGAATCAACTCGTTAAAACACAATAAAGGAATTTACCCGTCTCTGTGGATCGACCCGTACTCACCGGCTAGCTGCGAAGCGACGCCGTTCTTGATTGCGGTAATTACATATTTTTGATCGTAAAAATTTCATCTAATCAAATGGCGTCGTTGCCGGGGATGGCGTAATCTTTCTTTTTGTGAATTTCGGGTTGATATAAATTCTAAAAATTATAAAAATATGAAAATATAAAAAAAAATACAAAAAAATTATCAACTTTGATCTGTTTGAAGGGTGTATCTTTTGAATCTTGCAGGAACAGCGAAGAATTGAGGATCTGGAATTTTACAGAGGGCAAATCAAAATTTGGTACATAAAACCAGAGATGAATCACAAGTAAAGAGCAACACAAAATTTTCCAGAGGCTGAATCCACCAAGGCGCCGCGCTTCGGCCGCAAAAGATACCCCCCGCCGCGGATCCGCGCTCCTCTGGCCACGTCAGCACCTGAAAATTTGCTGGTTTGCTTTCTTTTCCTCCGCTCTGTAACTTACAATATATCCACTGTAAAAAAATTTCTGCAGGGTTCTTTGCGCTAAAAAAATCTTTCTCCTCCTTCTCGATAACAGATTTTCTGCAGGTTTCTTTGCGCCGCGCTAAAAAATTCTGATTGCAAGTGAAATTTTATTTATTTTGCATAATTTAACCGGATTCTAAGGGGCTAATTGACCAAACTCAGATTGGGTGGGGATTTCATCACCCTTCCCAGGACCCCAGAAAACACCTAAGCATTTTGCATCGACCACAATTAATTAAAAAAAGATTAGACTCAGACCTAAGGACATCGCGCTCAATAGGGAAAGGACTAGTATAGGCATCGGCCGTTTATCCTAACCGACATTGCGGTGTCTAGGCTAGTGGTTATTAATTAGGCCCACTGTAGTGGTGGTTCCTTCCCACTTATCTGGCCGTATTTGTCCGTGAAGAGGCGGTTTGAGGTCCTATTTCTAGCCCTAGTTAGGAGCTGTCTAGCAGACCTAGGCAACCCTAGATTTAGGCCTGATTGTGCATGTGTGGTTGATACATTTGTGTCACGAGTCCCATTTTCTAAAACCGTCTTGCAAAACTCTTCAATAAAAAATTAGAGAAAAATCTTTTAAAAACTTGCAAAAATTTTGTCGCTAAGAAATCCTTGCATTCTTCTATCATGGGTACCCCACATCATAAATCTCTTGCCGAATCTTGGTATCCCGAACCTAACTTTGCGTCGTTCGTCAATTGTTTCGGTCAATTTAAAAACGATCCCTCCTTGCCAAAGATTTCGTTGAAAGATCAAATAGAGGCGTCTAGGAGAAATAGTTTGACTTTTCAACCCACTTTGTGTCAACCGAGTCAACCTTTACAACCTACATATGTTGATACCACTTCTTCAAGTCCTTCTGTCACTCCTAGACCGATGTCCATTGCTGAGCATATTGCTCAATCTCGCAGTCGATCTTTCACCCCTCTCCACTCATCTAGTTTTAGGGATCCGCACGATTATTCACCGTCTTATCCATATGTTGACCCTACTCCTGTCTTTCCACCCACTTCCTACCAGTCATACCCGACCTTCCCACCTTCACTAGACACTATTTCTACACAGCCATTAGGGAGTTTTGCATATCCACACGAGTCCGAATCTTTTACTGAAACCCCCTCACCACCTAAGTCTAGTTTGGAAGAGTCGTTGGAGGCATATATTGCTGCAACAAATAAAATGATGAGGAATGTGGAAGCGTCCATGGCCGCCCTTATGCAACCTAGTGAACCGGTAGCTAGTGTCCCGCTAGCTCCGAATTTTTCAATGTATAAGGCGGCAGTTGGACAGAGTGAGAATGAGAGAGGATTTTCAAATCAAACCTACCCTTACCTAATTGAAACCCACAACTCCGGTTTTCCATCGATTGTTCCAAATGATTCACCAGTTGAAAACAAAAATGAGTTGTGTGATTTTGTAGTGCTTGATTTGCCAAATTGTGAAGAACCCCTTTCGAGTGAAACCGCACCTAATCCTTTCGATCTTTACACCTCCACTCTAGAACCTACATTGATAAATATCCATGCTGTGGATGAAGTGTATAAAGAAATTGATTTTCACTTGATTGAGGATATAGACGCCGGGAATATTTCGGATGATGAACCTGTCGATTTAATAGAAATTTTATGTTCAAATCATCATCATCCTGAGTTATTAAATGTTTCCCCCGAATCTCATATGCGTCTAGATTTTGATGATAATGGCATGGATGGATTAAATATTGAGGATAGTACTGAGGAGAGCCTTGAGGATAATATCGAGGTTGAACCATTTTTATTGGATGTGTCGGATTTTCCAATTCAGCCTCCTGAACTTTTGACTGTTATATCACCCTCCCTCTTTCCTACTGTTCCGACCGAACAAATGACCGTTACGCTTTCATCTCCTATACCAAGTTCGGCGTACCCATGTTTTCTTGCGAATCTTGAGGGATTTGACTCCATTGCACGACGAGTTGGTAGGTTAGCGCAATCGCTTTTAACACATCGGTCATCACAAATTGCGCTGATTTATTCACTCAATTTACACCCTCAAGATCGCACACCACTTCTTTCTTCTTTCCTTCTTTCTTCTCCCCCACCGAGACCATATTCTACCATTCTTCTTTCCACACGGTCTTGCGTGCTTTTCATCTCTTTTCTTTCCATCCCATTTTTGCACCAACTCTACCATTACCATGATAAGATTTTTGAATGGTTGGTGCTAACATTTGGCCTGTGTAAGGCCAAGCTTAACTTTGGGGGGGAATCTTGTAGTTTATATGTATATATCCTTTTGTTTTCTTCTTCTATAAAAAAATAAAAAAAAAATTCAAAACAAAAAAAAATTAAATAAATAAACAGGGGAGTATCGGTATTTTGACCCTCTTGGTTTAGCATGACAATGAGGACACTGTCAAGTTCAAGTTTGGGGGTATGCTCAGTACGTCTTCTTCCTTCGCATTCATTTGTACATATCTTTGCATTTGCATACTTATTTGAAAACCCATAAAAATTTGAAAAATTATAAAATTATTGTATTCAATTTTGGCTTGTTTGACTTGAGTTTGACAAATAGGTTAACTGGTTAGGAAGAACTAGATCTTAGACTTAGTAAATTAAAAACCCTAAAAATAACATTCCTTAAAGTTTAACGGTAGAAAGTATATGCTTTGTAGTTTATTTAGAAATAGGCAAATTTTGGGTTCACTTCTTGGGCTAAGTCAAAATGAGGGAAGAGTATTGATGTTCTTATTAGAGTATAAGTTTGAAAAATAGTTCCTAGCTTAAGTCTAAATTCTGAAAATGTATACCCTACAAATTGCACATTCACGCACCTTGAAACTTGGAATAGTAGAAGAGACCTTGAAATGCTCTTGTCTAAAGTCCTTAGTATGAAAAATTGTGAATAAAGAAAAAAAAATGGACACTGGTTTTTGTGATTATTTAAGGCTGCAAAAATAGAAAAATATTAAGCGAGGGTGCTTCGTCACCTAGTGCCTTAGACCAACTGGTTTGGGAGTCACTGCTAAAGCCTTGGGTGTTGCAAAGACTAGGAAGTACGCTTTAAAGTGCAAACGCATTTTGTAATCGGTCATTGGTACCTCAAGAAGTATTAACGATCGCATGAAGGATGTGTAAGCAAATTTCATTCACCAACTAATTAGTACTTTGGACAATGGACGAGAGTACGATTGCTTGATTTGAATTTCCAAGAGTAGGGGTGATATATACACACACGTAGGGATATGTGATTGGAATTTAGATAAGAAAAATGAATGAAGAATAGAACTTGTATCTTTAGTAGAGTTGATAAAAATTCCTAAGTGGAGATGGAACCCTAGAAGGAAAACTTAGGAAATGCCGAAAGATAAGTAGGTCTACATAACATATATAATCTTAAGTTAAATAATGAGGAAGCGTGAAGAATGTGGGTGGATAATTTACGGGTAAAAGATAATAGAATTCCTTGTTAGAAGACCTAATTGGAGAACAAAAGTCAATGGGCCGAGTTGATAGGATTTTGTGGGTAGTATCGGCTGAAAACCCTCAGGAGACAACACTCCTCCTGCTAGGGACACCTAGAGGTTTAACGGCTTGTTGCACGTGCTCAGTGCAATCGCGTTTCCCTACGAAAGTGTGGTTAGGAGTTTAGTGAATAAAAATAAGTTTGCTCGAGGACGAGCAAAAGGTAAGTTTGGGGGTATTTGTTCAGACCATAATATTGCATTTATCATTCCCCTATTCTTATCCTTTTTATAAATAAACTGGTACTCTTGACGCACTTTTGTTGCATATTACAGGTTACAGGTTTCTGTAGCAAATATAGTGAAAAAGACACAAAACAACAGAAAATGGACTTTTGACCAACAATTAGACGGATCCTAGTCAAGCCTAGACGAAGAACAGTGCAAGGTCCAAACATGTCAAGTGAACGGTCAAAAGATACGAACAAGTTTCACTGAAGATCAGGAGAAGATCCAGAAGTCCAACAGAGAAAAGAAGAGTAAAAAGAGAAAGCCCAAGAAGCCAAAGAAAAAGCCCCAAAATCACAGAGCCTATCTCCTCAGTTTGGCCGCGGAACCGCGGCCAAACCCATGCTGGCGTCGCGGTTCCGCGGCCATACAGGGCCCGTGTTGGTGCATACTTTCTGAGGCGGCGCGTCGGTGCAGATGTTAGGATTTTACGTGGGTAAATCTGTAATTTTGCATGTGCGAGAGTCTGTAGCCCTAGGTTTCCTATTTTCCTATAAATTGTAATCTTAGATCTGAAAAATGTATGCCTCTTTTCAATCAATAAAATTCAGACTTTCTGGGAGCAAAAATTGAGATCTGTTCTTCTTGTTTGGAGGGAGCCATCGAATTAGTAAGTATTTTATTTCTGTTCTTTTAATTATAATGTTTTCTCATCCCCTAATGAGCGAGTAGTCTCCTCGCTTGTTAGGGTTAGCCTTAGGGAAAGGGTTGAGAGATGAGATCTCTCGCCCCTTTCAATGCCACCTTCACCTAATGAATTAGAACTTCACGCATACGAGCACAACCGCTCCCTGCGGCATTCTACCCTTCTAGGTAACGATGAACCGTAGTATAAAGGGCCGGTTGCGCACGTTTTCCGTGAGGGTTAGGATAATTATCAACAAAGGAAGGATACAAATCTAGAGGAAGAAACATCTTCCCAAAAGATTCGTATCCACTTTATTAATAATTAACTTAACATCTAATAGATCTATAAAAAATGGCATTGAAAGCGGTGAGGAAGAACCTTAATCTCCAAAACTTCCCCTAAGCCTAACCCTAGCAAGATTCTTAATTAGATTAATTAGATCAGTATTTTAGATTGTTATAAACCAACCCAAAACGACAAATTGAATCAACTCGTTAAAACACAATAAAGGAATTTACCCGTCTCTGTGGATCGACCCGTACTCACCGGCTAGCTGCGAAGCGACGCCGTTCTTGATTGCGGTAATTATATATTTTTGATCGTAAAAATTTCATCTAATCAAGCTCATAAGTGAACTCCAAATCCAAACTTCTTAGACTGTATCGTCAACTGAACTTAATCAGTATCCTGCGTCATGCCTTCCCTCAGTATCCACCTGGACCACCTGTCGAAAATACCGCCCCTCGTCAGAGGGAAAACTATAACTCTGACAGCCACTCTGCCATCCAGGTTACCTTGGAAGCCTGGAATGATAACCGTCTCCAAAAAGAAGGCTGTCGTTATCATATCCCTAGAATATCCTCTTATGTTCTAAAACTGCTTCCAAATGTTTCTCCAGGATTGGATCAATATCATCTTATTTCACCTACTACAAAAACAACATCTGGTGTGGTACTTGACATCTCATGATTGACTCAATTTCCTAAGCAAGTGATCTGTCAATCATGCACATCCCTCTCCTCTTTAGTCTGTAAGACACCTTTAGAGAGGGTGACTCCATCACCTGCAGGTATACTACCGTCCCAGGAGTCGTCCATTCTAAATACTCATAGAATGCTGTCTAAGTACCCAGATTAGGAAACTACCCAAATCTAGATCTAAAACCATAGATCTAGTAACCAGAATGTCTGATATAATATCCAAGTCCTGTGTGGAGAAACCACTGTGTGACGACCAAAGTATAACCGATCGTAGTATAGGAATATCACTTCCTACTCTGTGTATGTCATCCAAATACCAGGATATCACACCCTACTACCTTCTTAACAGATCCATCCCCTATTCTGATGATGTCAAACCTATGACTGTCTCATCAGAAATGGATGATCTATCTCCGCTATATCTGCTTTAGTCTATAAATAGACATAAGCCTGATGTCCACCAATGCTTCCGCTGCTCCCACTGACTACGACAACCCTTTGGCAGAGTCATATAGGCATACACTTCTAAAGCCAGTTTAGAACGACTCTATACTCATCCTCCCGCCGGGTCTCACAGTCTGGAACAACAGCAATGGCAAGTCTGGGTAAACAAGAACCTCCCTGCCACCGTCCTTGAGCATACCGAAGTACCTCTCGAGTGCCTGAGGTTACCCACCATACCTGCGGAGTGGCCAATGGAATGTCAAACCAGATTGAATCTTTAGGTTCTCATTAGATCTTCAGTAATCGTTTGCGGTTCTGGAATCACTTCCAGTTCTACCAAACTCCCACTATTGTTTTCTGAAAAAATCCATTTTTAATTAAAACTGTGGCGAGTCAAGAACAATATCACTATTGATCTTACAGATGGTAGAAAGTCAACCCTCGTCATTGCCCGGGTCAACCCACAAACAGTCATTACAGAAACGCGCCTTGAGTTATCCAGAGTCTGGTTTTAAGCATAAGCCGGATAACTCCCCGTACCTTAACATTGTTAAGATACGAACTATTCTATATCCAATATAGAAACAGAGGCACTGATTTAATTGAACCAGATTCAAATCATGCAGCTGTCTCCAGTGCGTGTCAACTAAATGGAAGGAGGCCGATCAGCATTACTCAACTTAGGAATACTTCCAATTATGAGTAACCTGAAAGAGAAGCAAGTTCTCTTTATTATTACTATCAACTGAAGACTATATACAAGTATCTACATCTTCGATCACCTTGAAGAATCCTGATACTTGCAACATCTGGTTCTCTACTTTATTCTTATACCTATAACTCCTCAAAACTTAGACCTTGCATTTCTACGAAACACATGTCTAAGAACTAGAGAAGTCATAAGTAAACAGAATATAGTACGAGGACCAACCCCTCTGTCCTAATGGACACTGGACAATATACAATACTCTGTACAAGTCCCCTGAGTCTAATAACTCATTCACTGTGTGTCGTAGGTTGAAAACTGTACTTATGGTTAAGAAGAATTACACCGCTGTTTAATGCTCCTTACCTAACCATCCACTGATATAGGTAAATGTCATAGACATAATTTCAAAAAGGTATATCTCACTCTATAAAAATAGACGTACAGATACATCAATTTGAAATTGGTGCATTATAACGGATATTCAAAACCAAATATTTTCCGTCCGGCAAACAACCCAGGTGATTTCCTCAAATATCACCAATTACAACGAATCCCGATATAATGAGGATGATCACCTAATTCCCAATAACTTACTCCCTCTCATCATCTGTAAAACCATACAGATGTAAGAATCAAACCTGGTAAATACATACGCTGGAGCAAGTATCTAATTGGGAAATCAGTTTTCTTTTAACAGAACACAGTGAAACTGAAACATTGAAATGTTTCGATGGGGTATCCCGGTATTCTTAGTAATGCCTCTTCCATTATCCAGATTCACAACTGTAACCGTATATTTCTTTGCCATCTCTCCAAATCCCTTTATATGTCTTTAGTCATTACCTTCTGTACACCCTCTTAGGCTAAATTGTTTTCTTCCTTCCCTACCGTTCGGCACCGGCCTATGGTTTGGGAGAAGACTATCCAATAAGCATAATGGGTGTACTGTCATAATCCTAGGAGCACTCGCAACGTGAGAGAAGGTAATGATAAAAGACACCTGAATAAACCTTATTCCTATTTCTCCTGAACCAAAATCCATCCCCGAACTGGAACAAGTTCCTTTCGAGTTCGTATATAACCATACGATGGAGTATCCAATAAACTGTGGATCTTCGTAGTGATACGGAATGTCCTGGAGAAATACAAAGGTGATTTAGGATTGGCGAAGAAACACTTGGTTTGGTCGTGAATAGCAGTCGCAATTTACTTTGCCCTCTTACTAATCCCATGATATGTCTTTACTTAATACCTTCTGTACACCATCGTTATGCTAATTGGTTTTCTTCATTCCCTACCGTTCAGCACCAGCCTAAGGTTTGGAAGAAGACTATCCAATTTGCGTAATAGGTGTACTATCTCCTAAACCAAGGAGTACTCGCAACCTGAGAGAAGGTAAAAGGAAAAGACAACTTAATAGTCCTATTCGTTTTCTCCAGAACCGGAAACCATCCTCGAATTCCTTCGAGTTCGTATATAACCATACGATGGTTTTGTCCAATGGAAGTGGACGTTCAGAGTAATACGGGGTGTCCTGGAGAAAAGGGTAAAAGTAGGAGTGGCAAAGAGGTATGCAACTCTGACAATCCAAAAGCAAGTGTTTAAGAAGGTTCTGTTAATTTTGGTCACTGAGTCATAGTCTAGGGTCGGGTCAATGGTCGCTGCCAAAGAGAGAGAGAGAAAAGAAACACTCAACGTGCACTCTAACCTAGATCAGAATGGTTATCACTTTATCTAATCTGGAAACCTCCCACTGTAACCTCAAATTCTTCCCCAAACCTGAAAGAAGAATTTGTCGGGATCACCCGAAGAGTAAACCAACTCATCAGTGGGAATCGGGATCCAACCATCATCGCAGGATAACATGACGGAATCCGCTCTCGTTATCACATTCCAGAAGGTATGCGCATATCTGGCAAATTTCAGTTTCTTTAGAAACTCCCGATGTGATTTTTGCCCCATGCTCCTATGACCTTGACGAAGGCCAACATATCATAAGTCACATATCAAGTTCTATCCGTCATTGTCCAGGTTAATTTGAACCCACCCGTACATACCCTTGATGAAGGCCAAAATAGTAGTACGACAGTCCCAAACCAACGCATCTATCTATGCTGCAGAAAAGTAACAAATAGCTACCATACACTATGCCTTGACGAAGGCCAACATACATAGAATGAATACTAAGTGCTACCTTCCTGAAATGACGGAGGGCTACGAATGGTTTCTGGCAAAAACCTTTAACGTAATTAACTTGATATCGTTGAATGAACCGGATAGCTTTTTTAAAAATATAGTGGCGAAAACCTTTGCTAAAAAGGTCACTCCCGGTGAAGGGATCTCGGCTCTTTCCCCGTAGAATGAGGTGCAGGATATTCCAACTGAAAACCACGATGCAAAGCAAAAGTAATCGACTATAGTGAAGTTATTTCCCTGACGCAAACTTTTGTCCAAGGGGTCACTCCCGGTGAAGGGATCTTGGCCCTTGCCTCGTCGACTGAGGAGCAGGATATTCCAACTGAATACCACGATGCAAAACAAAAGAGAACGCCCTTGCAATAACAGCTTTTTGAAAAATGTTCCAACAACATCAGAATAAGTTTGTTTAGCTTGCATTGATCCGAATCAATGCAGTCCCATCAATTGATCACACCACAAAAGAACGAAAATAATGATGTACGTATATGCCATCCGCATTCGCCAGTAGGTCCCGTCATCACCCGTTAGGTTACTTAACTAACGACAGAGCGGGGACTGGACTAGCGCGGATGCAAAACATATACAACATCTACTAGTATATATATCAATATATAATATTTCGCTCAAGGCGTGATAAAATTCAACATCACAGAAATGTACAGCATCACAGAACAATACAGATATCTGGGATCCCCTGGTTTCACAGAGCCGCTACTGAAACCCGACGTTCTCCTGGTCGTGTGGATAGCCTGTGCAATGAAAACCTAGACCCCTACGGGCGCGGCAAGTTACCCGCCAAAACCTGAAGCGAGGCAGCCCCCTTCAGCAACGTGAATGGACTACCCAGCACTTCACGGAATCCGGTAACTTGGGCACCCCTCCTGGGTCAACCTATACCCCTACGAGTGCGGCGAATAGCCTGCCAATTCAAGAGTGAAGCCCCCTCCGTCTCAATGCCATGAGATGCGGGCCCATTGCCCTCTAGAACCCGGCTACCCGTGCACCCCTCCGTAGGGTAATCCTAGTACAGAAAGTAAAATATACATACAACGGGAACATCGACCTCGACCCGGTCGTGCCCCAAAAGAATAATATACAAACTGGCAGTGACAGCAGTCCACATGTCGGACGCTCGCCCCGCAATATCAAATGTACATATAAAACAAAAACTATACTAACATTGCATCCAGGCTATCCCCCACGACCAATCCGCAACATCACAACACAACACAGAACATCAACGTGAATGTCACGTTCGCAAATCCGTCTAAAAGGGCTATAGCAGTTAGACTGGATTTACTGATCAAATGACATTCACGGTCGCAGATATAATGTAAATACTGTGAACTAACATGTTTAAAAATTTTGATCGATCAAATTTATCGAAGTGGGCCCCAAGCACTACTGTAGCTCTCACAGAAAATCTAGGCCCAAACAGAATATCCCAAAACCCCTATTTCCATCCCAGAAGCTTACTGTGAAAATTTGGTGCAACGATAGCACTTTCCCACCGCGGAACCGCGACCAAACCTGGGGTTTGGCCGCGTTTCCGCGGTCGTACTAAAGAATCATTGCATCTAATTTTCCCAGAATGCTTAAAATTGCCTGCATGTGTTCCTGCAATGACCTGAAAATTTTTTGGAGCTAAACAAAATTCAACAGAGAACAGATGCACTGAAAATAAGGTTTTTGGGATTTTTGTTCTATCGAGTTCTAAACATACTAGAGCAAGCTAGACTAGGTTAATGGCTAGTCTCTGATACCACTGTAAGTGCATGGCGGCACCCCGGCCGTCGATCCGACGCCGGAAATGCGGAAACGAAAAACTTTGCGAAACTTGCAAACCGGCACCACCGCGCACTATTAACCCAGATCGGGCCATTAACCTAGCTACTAGCAAACTAAAAGATGGGTAGAGAGTTATACCAAGCGATCCGTGTCCTTCGGTCTTCGTCTCCACTCCGATCTCCCGCGGAATCTACGTCCGTCACCTCCTCGTCGGAAAGGGCACCACGTAGCCGATTTCTTTTACGGGCTCCTACCTCTGGACCGAGGCAACTCGGGCGCGAAGTTGGCTAGCCGACGCGTCCAAGGAGTACTGTAGACTAGTGTAGAAACTTTGTCTCTTGGGGTTTATGTAGTTGCCATTGATGGAGGAATCAATATGAACTTTGGAGAGGTATGAGAAATTTGTAGCAAGCAAGCATGTATGATGAATAATTTCCCACCATTAGAAAAGAAATCCTCTCTCCTCTCCCCTCCTCTAAGTGGCTGGCCTCATCTTAGAAATGGTGGAGGAGAAAAAACCAAGTGCTATCAAGTGGAGGGAAAAAAGGAATGATAAAGGGAAAAAGGCTCACATCAATTTCTTATCTCAATCTTTTCATTTCCCTTCTCAATAAATGCAAGGAATGACCCAAAAGGAATCTCATCATGAAGCTCTCATATGCAAGAAAACCCTCCACAAAAAGTAATTTGCACAATTGCAAATTACCCCCTCCATCGGAAAAGTACGGCCGGGAAGGAACAAATGAAAACTGGCCGGAACGGAATGCAAACTGGCAACTTCAGAAAACTGATCTCGTAATAAATTACAGGAAAACCCCGCGACTTCATATACATGCCCGCATTTGTATTTCCACTGAACACAAATGCAAAGAGAAAAAACTACACTGTCTAATACTAGGATCCGGCTTAAACCAAAGCCGGCTAGTAAAATCCGTCCGATTACGATCCGTGCAATACCGCACGTATCTGATCGAACCTGCCATATCTCTATACGGCCTCTACAGCGTTTCGCCCGAAACCTGAGTAACTTTGTGTGGTGGACTCTAAAGACTCGTCAATACTATGGCTGTGGATTTAACCAGTCAGAGGTATGAGCCATACGTGACGGGATACCAGCTATTGACCAAAAGGGACGTCGATGAAAGAACTCATCCTGACACCCTACTGAGCCTGTCAGTGACAATATCCATACAGTCCGGTCCGTTCGTCTATGAGCATCGCATGGCGGGCCTAGGGGGTTGGTAAAAGTCAGACCCCCAAAAGCGGTACAAGTCGTGTCGGAGTGTAGCCCAGAACATCCTGAGATACTACTGGAATACCTACCAGTAAATCTCTTGCCTTGGCCAAGGACTTTTCATGTACTGGCTCTCCTAGACACAGCGCGACCTCACCCCCAATACCGGGAGAGACGAACCCCTGCAGATCCGCTCACTGCCTCCATATGGCTCGGGACTGTACCCAACTAAAACCTGTTTGCACGTCTCCTTTGAGCATGGTAGGGTAGTAATCAAAGCACAGTGGGAACTCACACGAGACAAATGATGATCTCAGGTCGATGAACTAACCTGTACACATGTTTCCAGGGAACTGCTATCTGACGTCAGGTATAATACCAACTAGCAGGTTCCCGGCGAGTCCTGTCCGGTGTACTCATAACCCAATGAGCACCTGTATACATCTTAGGTGAACCAACTGACACCAGTGGCTTGTGAGACCGGCCACCGCCCCTTGTCGGGGTTTCGACTATATACGCTAGTCTACTATGGAGTATCGATGCCCTGTCTCGAAACTCCCACGACTAGGGACCTTTTAAGGATGTGCTTATAGACCCCAGCTCCCACGTATATGATCGCCCTCATACTGCTGGTAGTCAAGCAAGAATCCTAGGGGCTCTATCAACGTGCAATAGCGACTCGTACGGTCACCTAAAGCAGTACACGATGATAAAGATAAACCAGATAGCATACTATCATCTTAAGTAAGACTGTCCTACTGGGACAGGTCCTCCCTCAATCATTGCAATCACGTACCTGTGATCCAATAATTGACTCTGAGGGCACTATCTCCAACACTACTATGAAAGAAACCTCACCAAACGATCCAAGTCTTTCTGTCTTCTTTCCTCATCATGTGCTCCTAGTGGCCACCTCAAACATGCTTAATCTCCATTTCCGGCTCCATCGGTCCTCCGGGATCGAGCTCGTTCTCCGGCCTTCCTTTGTCATAGATGATCCACCCGAGGTATTTGATCCATGGATTTAGCTCCTCACAATATGTCAAGTGGAGCAACTAGAGAACTTGGGTTGCTAAACCAAGTAATCTAGGATGTAGTGTGATGATCTAAGTGTTTGCTATCTCTTTCTAGCATCTTCACTTGTTTCTCAACTCATGAGAATGGTAGTGAAGAGGAAGAAGATGAAGGTGGAGGAAACTCAAGAGGAGGGAGGAGAGTTAAGAGAAATGGGGGCTCAAGAAAATAATGAAGCAACCATGAGAGAGAAAAATACACACAAAGGTTTTGTGTATGAATTTTTTGAATAAACAATCAACAACCATGCTTCAATAGTAACTCCAAATGAATTAAAAATTCATTTGTTAAATATTGAAGCATGGTTGTCCATTCCTCCCATACCTCACACTTTACACCTCATTTCCATTTATCAAATAAATGGAAAAAACATAATGAGGTGGCCACCTTTTAGAAGGTAATCTGTAATAAATACGGATTACAATCTACTGTATATACATACCTGCATTCGGATAAAATTCCAAATGCCCAAAGAGATAGAATTACACGAAGAACGTAATACTAGAATATACATATCGAAATACATATATGTAAACTATTAAATCAATACCTGATTTAATAATTTGGCTCACACTCGAGCCGTCTACTATTACCAACTTTCCGATCAAAAGTCTGAGTACAAAGTACATCAATCGATCGAGACCCTGCACGTATCCAATACGGCTACTACATCATTTCGCCTGAACCAAGGAAACCATCTATGTGGGACTTTAAAGACTCGACAGTACGCCGGTAGTGAGTTACTGGATAAACCCATAACCACAAGCATGTCAGCGGCACTAGCTGTACGTAACGACTACCCGGGTACCTGTCGAAAAGGAAGGCCGATGAGCAAACTCATCCGGATCCCTACTGATCCTGTCTACGACATTCTCCGTAAAGTCCGGTCTCTTCGTTTGAGAGTTTCGCATACCGGGTCTAGGGGTGGTAAACGTCAGACCCTAATAACCCGATAAGTCATGCTGATGTTGTTAGTGTATATGCCCTAGGGGCCATTATTGTATCATACAAGCTTGTATATTACTTAATGGAAGCTTGGGATATTCACAGTTATATTAACAGTCTTGCTAAACATGGTAGTATGCTACTTGGTTATATCTATCTTAATATGTGTGTACGTATTGATAGAGCCCTTAGGATCTTGCTTGATTACCTGCGTTGTGATGGCAGTCACACTAGTGGGGGCTGGGTAGTCTACAAGCACATCCTTTTTCAGGTCCCTAGTCGTAGAATTATCGAGACAGGGCATCGATACTCCGGAGTAGTTTGTGTGTACGCTTCTCATCGCAGTTGGAGAGATGGTCTGTCCCACAGCCATCAGAAACGTCGTACTGGAGATAGTATACAGCTGCTCGTTGGGTTACGGGTACACCGGACAGGACTCGCGGGGAACTGTTGGTTGGTATTGTACTCATCGTCAGTTAACAGTTCCCAGGTGACATGAGTACAGCATAGTCCGCAGACTTGACACTGCTGCTTCGCCTCAAGTGTGTCCCACCGTTCTTAGATTGCTACCCTACCACGGCTCAAAGGATTCGTGCAAACAGGTAGCAGTTGGGTGCAGTCCCGAGCACTTGGAGGCAGGGGCGGTTGGACAGGATTCGTCTCTCCCGGTATTGGGAGTTGATATCGCGCTGTGTCAGAGAGCCATTACGCAAAGTCGCTGACCAGGGCAAGCGATATTTACTGGTAGGTTTTCCAGTAGTTTCTCAAGGTGTAATGGGCTTCGCTCCGACATGACTTATACCGCTTTTAAGGGACTGACGCTTGCCACCCCTAGGCCCGATATGCGATAGTCCTAGACGAACAGACCAGACTGTACGGAGATTGTCACATCAGGCTCAGTAGGAGTTCGGATGGGTTTCCTCATCGGCCTTCTTATCGACATCTACCTGGGGACCGTTACGTACAGCTAGTGCCGCTTGCGGTCTGTGGTTAAACCCACTGCCAGCGTAGTAGTGGAGTCTTTAGAGTCCTACACAGAGAGTTTCCCTGCTCCGGGCGAAACGATATAGAGGTCGTATGGTTTTATGACAAGGGTTCGGACGCATATGTGTTTTTAAGCACGTGCGATGTTCGGACAGTTTTTACTAGCCCGCTTTGGTTTAAGCCAGATTCTAGTATCGGATTATTGGATTTATACAGTCTAAAGTTTTTCCGTGTTTTCACGGATAGGAGGGGCGTTCTCGTAATTTGGCGAGAAGCTTCTAGAAGGATGATGACTTAGGGGTTAAGGTGGCATTTGCATTTATTGATTTAGTGACTCATTTGTGTGATTCATCCATGGAGTTAATGATGCATTTAATGGCTAATGACTCATGAGATGAATAAATGAAGCATGGTTGATAAATCATTTGATTTATTCATTTAATAAATCATCATGCTTCAGATATTCAAAATGAATCATTATTTCATTTGATTCTCACTCTCACCTTCTCTCTCCTCAAGCTCTCTCTCTCTTCAAACCCTAATCCTAACCTCTCATGTGTTGAGTTCAAGGATTAGTAAGACTTGTTAATCCCTAATCACACTCTATATTACCTAGGTGACTTTGATTAGCAATTGGAGTAACCTAGTTTCCTGAAGTTAGAGACAAAGTGGAGGCCGACGAAGAGGTGGTTAACAAGAAGAAGAAGGACTCAGTTCATTAGGTATAATCTTCTTTCATAGTAGCTAACTACTCCTATGATAGTGTTAGTTATAGTTTAGCAAAGATCCTTTCGGTTAGTCGATGTTAGTTTAAAGAAAAAGATTGTTTTTCATATTTCCGCCTCCCCGCAACACGTGGGGTGTACAACGTCGACTTACAGTGGTACCAGAGCCTCGCTAAACCATAACTAACTTGTTAGCAATGTCGTTAGAAATTCGATCGCAAAACGAACCGGAAAAAACATCAATTTCACCAAGTTTCTGTCGATTTTAAAACAGAGTCTAAAATTTTTTCAGGGACCCTTGAAATTACAAGCAGGGAAACTTAAGAACACTGGAGAAATTTGGGGTCCTAACTCGGCCAAACCGCAGCGGAACCGCGGCCGATCCTACTGATCCGCTGTGGATCAGCCGCAGAGTTAAAGCCGAGTTAACTCAAATTTCCCCAGTAACTCTTCTGTGTTAATGTTGTTCTTTCTGGAATGTTTTGTTTCTGCTCAAGTCTCAGGTGCACAGAGAAGTTTTTGGAGTAGAATCAATTGTGTTTGCTCGATCGAAATTCTACGATGTTTGGCTAATTAGATTATATCTGTGATTTGTATAATGTGTTCGTAAACCTCCCGTAACTGCTAGTATGTCGGTTGGCAGTGGATTGCACATTTCTGTAATGATTTTACTGTTTGTGTTTATGAACTTGATTGGATCGTTGTGATGATTAGCCGGGGTTTGAGATGGGTTTTAATATTCATTCATTCGATGTAAATTATAATATGTTGTAATATTCATTTCCGGGGCACATCCAGGTTGCGGTTGTAGCCACCGTTGTATTATTTCATTTACTGTTTTTGCTCCTAGGATAGACCCAAGGTGGGGTGCACAAACTACCGGGTACTTTGAAGTGTTTAGTGGCCTACTCACGTTGTTGAGGGAGACCGCTTCACTTCGGGTACTTGACGGGTAGTTTACCGTACCCGTAGGGGTCTAGGGTAGGGTAATGGCTATTCATCACAACTGTGTAATCCGTCTTTCGTTGCAGGCTCAAAGGAAACGCGGATTGCTTGTATATCCAATAATGTTCATCTGTGATCTGGAATGCCTATTATTGCGTCTGACGAATGTACAATATCTATATATGTTAGCTATTTAGACGTCACTTATGTTTTACACCCGCGCTAGCCCAGCCCCCGCTCTGTCGTTAGTTAAGTAACCTAACGGGTGATGACGGGACCCAGTGGCGAATGCGGGTGGCACAAGAGGACGTTGTATTTTCGTTGTTTTCTGCAATGATAAGTTAATGATGGGACGCATTATTATTAATGCAAAGAAAATAAACCAAAGTTGAATCGTTGGAACAATTTAAAAGAAACCACTCGGTTATTTTTAAAACAGAAGATATTTTTTAATTGCGGAGCTTTAACCACCCCTTTTGAAAGCTATCAGGTTCCTTCGGTCATATCAAGTTCACTACGTTCACGGTTTCGCCAAAACCATTCGTAGCCCTCTGTCATTTCATTTGGGTATTCAGTAGTATTCAAGCTATGTATTTTGGCCAAAGTCAAGGCATAGTGTTTGGTAGCTGCTGGGTATTCATTTGTTGAATAGATAAATGAGTTAGTTTGGGACAGTCGTATTATCATTTGACCAAAGTCAGGGGTATCTACGTATGGGTTCAAATTAACAAGATAATGATGGGTAGAACTTGACATGTGATTTATGCCATTTTGACCAAAGCCAAGGTCATAAGAGCATGGGGCAGAAATTTATATTCGGGAATTTCTAAAGAAACTGAAATTTGCAAAAAGATGCATACCATTTGGAGTTTGATGAATGTTGGTAGGATTCCTTCAATATTATCACACGATGATATTTGGATCCCGATCCTACTGTGAGTATATGCTACTCATCAGGAGATTCGTCACTTAACGATCAATGCTATAAACCAAGAAGGTGCCAAGAAAGTTGTCAGCGGGGCTACGCCCCTAGAGAAAAGAGGTTATTTAATTAAGGAACTTCGCAAAAGCGTTGGAAAACCTCCCTCGAAGTACCGACACCGGCCTGGCTGAACGGTTAAGTAGGTATTGTACGGTGAGAATAGTCCTGGCTTGTTCTTCCTTTTTGGTTTGAGGAGGGATTCGCGAAACAGTGGGAGCCATCCAGTTTAGATAAACTAAAAACCACTCTAAACTTGCAAGAGCATCATGCTAAAGTGTTCTCTCTCTCTCTCCTAATTGCAGCGACCCAGATAATGACAGGACTTAAGTTACTACTAGAAAAAAATATATTGACAGGGCCAAACTATAAAGATTGGCCGCGGAATGTCAAGATGGCTTTGACCTATGACAAATTGGGGTATGTCCTTACCGCTAAGGCACCTGCTGTCCCCGGTCCAAAATCCAGTAATGCGGATAAGGAAATCAGCAAAACCTGGGAGTTAGATTGCGCGAGGGCCAAGTGCATCGTGCTTTCCTCGATGAATAATGAACATCAGAGGAGGCACGAGGATATGGATCTTGATGCCATATTTCTCCATACAAAGGAACTTAATGGAGAGCAATCTCGTATAGCAAGATAGGAGACCTTAAAGAACTTGGTTCAGGCGAGGTTGGCCGTCGGATCATCGGTAGGAGAACATGTCCTAAAGATGATTGGCTATATAGAAGAGCTCGCAGACCTTGGGAGGACTTTGGAGAACGAGCTCTATACAGACTTGATTGTCCAGTCCCTTCTACCTACACCCAGTTTCTTCTGAATTTCAACATTCAAAGAAAAGAAGTTGAACTTGTTAGTGTTTATGCCCTAGAGGCAATTACTGTATCATACTGGATTGTATATTACTTGATGGAAGCTTGGGATATTCACCTTGTATTGACATTCTTGCTCAAAATGGTAGTATGCTACTTGGATTGTTTCTGCTTTAATGTGTGCATGTGTTTCTTTTAGCATATCGCCTTTACACATTAGTGGAGCCCTTAGGATCTTTACTTGATTACCAGCGTTGTGATGGCAGTCACACTCGTGGGGGTTGGGTTATCTATAAGCACATCTTTATGCAGGTCCCTAGTCGCAGGGCTATCGAGACAGGGCATCGATACTCCGGAGTAGACTAGCGTATGCGCTTCTTATCCCAGCTTGGGAGACGGTCTGTCCCACAGCCGTCAGTACGTCGTACTTGAGATAGTATGCGGGTGCTCATTAAGTTACGAGTACACTGGACAGGACTCGTTGGGAACTGTTGGTTTGTACTATACCTATCGTTAGTTATCAGTTCCCAGGTGACATGAGTACAACTTAGTCCGTTGACTTGATACTGTCACTTCGCCTCAAGTGTGTTCCCACTGTACTTTGATTACTACCCTACCACGGCTCAAAGGAGTCGTGCAAACAGGTAGTTTTTGGGTGCAGTCCCGAAGCACTTGGAGGCAGTGACGGTTAGACAGGATTCGTCTCTCCCGGTATTGGGGGTTGATATCGCGCTGTGTCTAGGAGAGACATTACACAAAGTCCCTGGCCAGGGCAAGCGAGATAGACTGGTAGGTTTCCATTGTTATCTCAGGTGTTCTGGGCTACACTCCGACACGACTTGTACCGCTAGTAGGGGACTGACGTTTACCGCCCTCCTAGGCCCGCCATGCGATGTTCTTAGACGAACAGACCGGACTGTACGGAGATTGTCACATACAGGCTCAGTAGGAGTTCAGATGGGTTTACTTCGTCAGTCTTCTTATCGGTATCTACCTGGGGACCGTTACGTACAGCTAGTGCCGCTTGCGGTCTGTGGTTAAACCTACTGCCAGCGTAGTGTCGAGTCTTTAGAGTCCCACACAGAGGGTTATTCGTCTTTGGGCAAAACAGAGTAGAGGTTGCAAGGTTTTGCGACAGGGTTCGTTCACATCGGCGCACTTGTGCATGTTTGGCGTCCGGATAGTCATTACTAGCGGGCTCTGGTTTGAGCCATATCCTAGTATATGTTTTGGGGTTAGTTTTATCTAATAGTATTCATGTTCCTCGGAACACGAATGCGGGTGTGTATGCACAGTTGATTGAGGCGGAGGAAGAGGTTTTTCATTAGGGTTTTGGAACGGGTGCGTATGCACAGTTGACAGTCGTCTTTTTCCAAACCCTAATGAATTTGTGATATATAAATTAATAATATTAATTAAATGAAATTGTGTCATGGTTGGGTTTGTTGACTTGTTGACCAAGGTTGACTAGTTGACCATGGTTGAGACTTTGACCATCATCATTACACATCAAAGATGCTCTTTGATCTTTGCAAAAACCATTTAATGTGAAATGATAATTGTCTCATCAAACCAACCATCAACTTTTTCATTTGATTAAAATTATTAATTTGATTAATTCACATATATTGTTATGGTTGTAAAACTATTCTCATTCTATCATAACCATTCTCTCTCTTCTCTTCATCTTCCTCCTCATCTAGTTCAAGGAGAACCATTCTCATGAGTTGAGAAACCTCTCCTTGGAGATAAAACACCCTAAGTCACTCTCTACTCTTCCTAAGGTGGAAGGTCTAGCAAGCCGGAGACTTTACTTTTCTCAAAGTTCG
Organism: Agapanthus africanus; assembly: GCA_030015575.1. Classification (NCBI taxonomy): domain Eukaryota; kingdom Viridiplantae; phylum Streptophyta; class Magnoliopsida; order Asparagales; family Amaryllidaceae; genus Agapanthus; species Agapanthus africanus. The sequence goes on along the minus strand of JASDDO010000031.1, from coordinate 312,282,713 downwards.
AGAAAGGAGCTCAAGGGAGAAACCCTCAGGTGGATCCATCTTCGACAAGAGAAGGCAACGAGGAAAGCATCATCCGACCACTACAAAGAGTCCAAGAAGAAGGAGTTCAAGTTGAGGTATAACCCCTAACCGAGTAGATAACTCTCTTGTTAGTTGCTAGTGTGTAGTTTAGCCAAGATCCGTTTTCGTAGTCCATGTTACCTAAACCCTAAAAATCGTTTTTCACCATTTCCGCAAGCCCGAAAGAATCGGGAGAGGTAACGTGGACTTACAGTGGTATCAGAGCCTAACTAAACACACCCTAGCATGTTAGCAAAGTATCTAGAATTTCGACCGGACAAAAAACCGCGAAACACCCCGGAAAATTCTAGTTTCTGCCGATTTTTATTTCTGCTCCAAAAATAATAAATCATGTCTTAAAAATCGGCTCAGGCTTTTTAATGAACAGGCAAGAAAAACGATCCAGCAAACCGACCGATTCACCGCGGTTCCGCGGCCGAGTTGACTCGGCCGTGGATCGTTTCTCCTGCAGTTTGTCTCTGGTGGTATTTTGTGATTTTTGAGATGGTTTGTTTCTGCCCAGATTTTCCAGAGAACAAGTTTGTTTTTGGGGTGGTTACAAATCCGTATTTTGGTCGATTTTCTGTAGACTTTGGCTAATGGGTTGTATCTAATGTTATATATGTATTGAACGTCTGCTAATCGCTATACATCGATTAGTGGGGGTTATACATATCTGTGATCTGTAATATTGATGGTATGTGTATATGAATTCTTTGGATTGTCGCGGATGAATAGCTGGGGGGATTGTGAGATGAGAGTTTTTTTTATCTTTCAATTCTTGTAATATGTAAATTGATGTAATATTATTTCTATGGCCGTACAACCGGGTCGGGGTTGAAGCCGTCATTGTATAATTTCTTTTTACTGTTTTTTCTCCTAGGATAGACCTAAGGAGGGGTGCACAAACTACCGGGTACCTCGAAGTGCCGAGTGGCCTACTCACGTCGTTGAGGGAGGTTGCTTCACTTCGGATACTTGGCGGGTAGTTTGCCGCACCCGTAGGGGTCTAGGGTGGGGTTTGGCTATTCATCGCGACCGTGTAATCCGCTGTTCGTTACAGGCTCGTACGAATTGCGGATTTCTAGTATATCCAATGTATTCATCTGAGATCTGGAATGGCTATCATTGCATGTGACGAATGTTTATATATATCTATATGATATCTATTTAGGCGTTGCTTATGTTTTGCATCCGCGCTAGTCCATCCCCGCTCTGTCGTTACTTAAGTAACCTAACGGGTGATGACGGGACCCCGTGGCGAATGCGGATGACATAAGCGTACGTCATATTTTCGTTGTTTTCTGCAATGGTAGGATTAAATGATGGGATGCATTGGAATTAATGCAAGAAAAAAATAAACCAAGTAAAAGTCGTTTTGAAAGCTATCTCGTTCCTTCGACTATATCAAGTTCACTACGTTCACGGTTTCGCCAAAACCATTCGTAGCCCTCCGTCGTTTCACATGAATTTTCAATAAGTATTCAAGCTATGTATGTTGGCCAAAGTCAAGGCATAGTGATTGGTAGCTATTGGGTATTCATGTGCAGCATAGATAGATGTGTTGGTTTGGGGTAGTCGTTCTACCATTTTGGCCAAAGTCAAGGGTATGTGCGGGTGGGCCCAAATTAACCTGGAGAATGACGGGTAGAACTTGACATGTGACTTATGATATTTTGGCCAAAGTCAAGGTCATAAGAGCATGGGGAAAAAATCCACATCGAGGGTTTCAAAAGAACTGAAACTTGCTAGCGCTGCATACCATTTGGAGTGTGATGATTCTGGTAGGATTCCTTCTGTTTTGTCACGCGATGATATTTGGATCCCGATCCTACTGTGAGTATATGCTACTCCTCCGGAACTTTCTCACTTAACGATCAATGCTATAAACCAAGTAGGTGTCTAGAAAGGTGTTAGCGGGCCTACGCCCCCAGGGAATAGAGGTTACTTAATTAAGGAACTTCACGAAAGCGTTGGAAAACCTCCCTCGAAGTACCAACACTAGCCTGGCTGAATGGTTAAGCAAGTATTGTACGGTGAGATTGATCCCGACTAGTTCTTCCTTTATGGTTTGAGGAGGGATTCGAGAGACAGTGGGAGCCATCCTGTTTAGACAAATTAAAAACAACTCTAAACTTGCAAGAGCATCATGCTAAAGTGTTTCTTCTCTCTCTCCTAATTGCAGCGACCAAACACCATGACTGGACTTAAGTTACTTCTAGATAAAAACATACTGACAGGGCCAAACTACAAAGATTGGCTCAGGAATGTCAAAATGGCTATCACTTATGACAAGTTGGGGTATCTTCTTACCACCAAAGCTCCCCCTGTCCCAGGTCCCAAAACCAGCGTCGTGGATAGGGAAATCCGTAAGACCTGGGAAATCGACTGCGCGAAGCCAAGTGCCTCGTGCTTGCCTCTATGGACAACGCACATCAGAGGAGGCACGAGAATATGGACCTCGAATCCATATTTCTCCATACAAAAGAACTGTATGGAGAGCAATCTCGTATCGCCATATACGAAGTGTCGAAGAAGTTGTTTTCGGTAGATTGGCCGTCGGATCATCGGTAGAGGAACACGTGCTTAAGATGATTGGCTACATAGAGGAGCTCGCGGACCTTGGGACCACGTTGGAGAATGAGCTCTATACGGACTTGATTCTTCAGTTCCTTCCTTCCACTTACGCCCAGTTCATCCTGAATTTCAACTTGCAAGAAAAGGAAGTTGAACTTTCAGAGCTCCTCAACTTGCTGAGGAGTGCAGAGAGCACCCTACAGAAAGGTAGGGAAACATCCACTTTGTTTGTAGGAGGATCTTCCTCTTCTAGGTCCAAGGCGAAAGCCAAGGGAAAGAAGAAGAAAACCCCCGCCAAACCAAGGGGCGGTGTTAGTAAGGTGGATACGAAGGGAAAGGCAAAAGCAACAAAGGTAGCGGGGAAGCTTGTGGATAAGGAAGAATGCTTTTACTGTCAAAAGAGTGAACACTGGAAGAAAGATTATAGGGCTTGGAAAGCCAAAACACAGGATCTGAAGCAGGTTGCGGCTTCAGCTTCAGGTGTGTATGTTATTGAAAACTGTCTATCAATAAACTCTATGTCCTGGGTATTGGATACCGGATCAGGATCTCATATATGCAATTCTTTGCAGGCGTTGAGAAAGCATAGGTTTTTGAAAGCAGGTGACATGACCCTCAAAGTTGCAAACGGAGCTAGCATGGATGCTGAGGCCGTGGGGGACTATCACATGGGAATGTCAGATGGACAGGTTTTGGTTTTACGTAATTGTTTTTTTGTACCCAATGCAACTTGTAATATCATTTCTGTATCTTTAGTTTCTAAAGAAGGTTATGAATTTGCGTTTGTAAGTAATATTGTAAACATTCACCTTAATCAAGTTCTGATTGGGTCAGGTAAATTGAGCAATGGTATATACGTATTAAACCAACCACAGATTTTCAATGTCCAGAATACACACAAAAGAAAGTCTCCGGAAATAAATCAGACTTTCTTATGGCATTGTAGACTGGGTCACATCAATGAGAGAAGGTTGACGAAGTTACATACAGAAGGATATTTGGATCCGTTCGAATATCAATCATATGCAACTTGTCAATCCTGTCTCAATGGAAAGATGACAAAGACTCCGTTCACTGGACACGGAGTGAGAGCGAGCGAGCTCTTGGGACTCGTACACAGCGACGTGTGTGGTCCAATGTCTACACATGCACGAAGCGGTTATTCTTACTTCATTACTTTTACGGATGACTTTTCAAGGTATGATTATGTCTTCTTAATGAAACATAAATCCGAAGCCTTTGGGAAATTCCAGGAATATAAGAATGAAGTAGAAAAACAAACAGGCAAAAGTATCAAAACACTAAGATCTGATCGAAGTGGTGAATACTTAAGTGCCGAGTTCCTGGATTACTTAAAAGAGAATGGAATTCTCTCTCAGCTTACTCCTCCATACACTCCGCAACATAACGGTGTATCGGAGAGACGGAACCGAACTTTATTGGATATGGTACGGTCCATGATGAGTAACGCTGAGTTACCGCGATCATTCTGGGGATATGCACTAGAATCAGCTGCATACCTTTTGAACCGAGTTCCAACTAAGATTGTGCCTACTACACCATATCAGATGTGGTGTGGGAAGAGACCCTATCTTAATCACATTAAGACATGGGGATGTCCAGCTTTTGTCAAAAAGCAGCATGCGGACAAGCTCGAGGCACGCTCAGTATAGTGCAAGTTTGTGGGATATCCAAAGGACTACATGGGATATTTCTTCTATTGCGAAGAGGAACAAAAGGTTCTTGTTTCTCGGCATGCCCATTTCTTGGAAACTCAGTTTTTGGAGCGCAATAGAACTGGAAGAAATTCCAGAACCACAAGCTATTACTGAAAGCTTAGTAGAACCAGAGGGTTCGAAAGATCAGGACATTCCTACGCCGCTCCGCAGAAGTAGTAGGCAGTCTTATCCGCCCGAGAAATACTACGGTTTTCTCATAGACGGGGATAGAAAGGATTGCATCATTGATAGTGATGAGCCGACTAGCTTCCAGCAGGCCATTCAGAGAGTTGACTCGGTAAAATGGCTGGATGCAATGCGGACCGAAATAGAGTCCATGTACACCAACAAAGTATGGACGTTGGACATTGCTCCAGATTGGGTAAAACCCGTAGGATGCAAGTGGATCTTCAAAAGGAAGATTGGTGTAGATGGATAGGTTGAGACCTATAAAGCTAGACTTGTTGCAAAGGGTTTCCGTCAAAGACCTGGCTTGGACTATGACGAAACCTTTTCTCCAGTGGCTATGCTGAAATCCATTCGGATCCTTCTTGCCATTGCTGCCTTCCATGATTATGAGATCTGGCAAATGGACGTAAAGACCGCTTTTCTAAATGGAAATTTAGAGGAGTGTGTCTATATGGACCAGCCAGAGGGTTTCATTGAGAGTGGGAGCAGCAGAAAGGTGTGCAAGTTGCTTAAGTCCATCTATGGACTAAAGCAGGCATCGCGGAGTTGGAACATCTGTTTTGATGAGACGGTCAAAGATTTTGGCTTTATCAAAAATCAAGATGAACCATGCATCTATAGTAGATTTGTAGCAAGAACTGTAGTATTCCTCGTTTTATACGTGGATGACATTCTCTTGAAAGGAAATGACATTCCTATGCTACAATCTGTCAAAGGGTTCTTGTCACACAGGTTCTCCATGAAAGACCTGGGTGATGCCTCATACATTTTGGGGATCCGGATCCATCGTGACAGATCCAAGAGTATACTGGGACTCTCACAGTCTAGGTACATTGACACCATACTGAAAAGATTCAGTATGGAAGATTCCAAGCGCGGTAATCTACCGGCTTGTCACGGGATCACCCTCTCCAAAGAGATGTCTCCCAAGACTGATTTGGAAAGGGATCGCATGTCTATTATACCCTACGCTTCTGCGGTAGGCTCTATAATGTATGCGATGTTGTGTACCAGACTAGATGTAGCATATACACTGAGTGTGGTAAGCCGGTATCAGTCAAACCCTGGGGAGAAACATTGGATAGCGGTAAAGAACATTCTCAAGTACCTGAGAAGGACTAAGGAGATGTTCTTGGTGTATGGCGGAAAAGACCTCCAAATCGAGGCCTTTGCTGACTCCAGCTTCCAGAGTGACAAGGATGATTCCAAGTCCATATCGGGTTATGTCTTTACCCTCTATGGAGGGGCGGTGGGTTGGAAGAGTTCCAAACAGGAAACCGTTGCTGACTCGACGATGGATGCGGAATATATCGCTGCTGCAGATGCCGCAAAGGAAGCTGTCTGGATGAAGAAGTTCCTCACGGAGCTTCAGGTGGTTCCTACCATTGTTGATCCAATACCGCTGTATTATGACAATAACGGAGCTATAGCTTTAGCGAAGGAACCCAGGTCCCATCAAAAGTCCAGGCACATCTTGAGGCGGTATCACCTGATCAGGGAGATCGTGGGTCGCCAGGAGATCGAGGTTCGGAGAGTTGCTACGGAAGATAACACTGCTGATCCATTCACGAAGGCCTTACCCCAGACTCAGTTCGAGCGGCCGATCGAGATGATAGGTCTTCGATACGCCAGTACATGGCCTTAGTGCAAGTGGGAGATTGTTAGTGTTTATGCCCTAGAGGCCATTACTCTATCATACTGGATTGCATATTACTTGATGGAAGCTTGGGATATTCACCTTGTATTGACATTCTTGCTCAAAATGGTAGTGTGCTACTTGGTTTGTTTCTGCTTTAATGTGTGCATGTGTTTCTTTTAGCATATCGCCTTTACACATTAGTGGAGCCCTTAGGATCTTTGCTTGATTACCAGCGTTGTGATGGCAGTCACACTCGTGGGGGCTGGGTAATCTATAAGCACATCCTTATGTAGGTCCCTAGTCGCAGGGCTATCGAGACAGGGCATCGATACTCTGGAGTAGACTAGCGTATGCGCTTCTTATCCCAGCTTGGGAGACAGTCTGTCCCGCAGCCGTCTGTACGTCGTACTTGAGATAGTATGCGGGTGCTCGTTAGGTTACGAGTACACTGGACATGACTCATTGGGAACTGTTGGTTCGTACTATACCTATCGTCAGTTATCAGTTCCTAGGTGACATGAGTACAGCTTAGTCCATTGACTTGACACTGTCACTTCGCCTCAAGTGTGTTCCCACTGTACTTTGATTACTACCCTACCACGGCTCAAAGGAGTCGTGCAAACAGGTAGTTTTTGGGTGCAGTCCCGAAGCACTTGGAGGCAGTGACGCTTAGACAGGATTCGTCTCTCCCGGTATTGGGGGTTGATATCGCGCTGTGTCTAGGAGAGCCATTACACAAAGTCCCTGGCCAGGGCAAGCGAGATAGACTGGTAGGTTTCCAGTGTTATCTCAGGTGTTCTGGGCTACACTCCGGCACGACTTGTACCGCTAGTAGGAGACTGACGTTTACCGCCCCCTAGGCCCGCCATGCGATGTTCTTAGACGAACAGACCGGACTGTACGGAGATTGTCACATACAGGCTCAGTAGGAGTTCAGATGGGTTTACCTCGTCAGTCTTCTTATCGGCATCTACCTGGGGACCGTTACGTACAGCTAGTGCCGCTTGCGGTCTGTGGTTAAACCCACTGCCAGTGTAGTGTCGAGTCTTTAGAGTCCCACACAGAGGGTTATTCGTCTTTGGGCAAAACAGAGTAGAGGTCGCATGGTTTTGCGACAGGGTTCGTTCACATCCGCGCACTTGTGCACGTTTGGCGTCCGGACAGACATTACTAGCGGGCTCTGGTTTGAGCCAGATCCTAGTATATGTTTTGGGGTTAGTTTTATCTCATTGTATTCATGTTCCTCGGAACACGAATGCGGGTGTGTATGCACAGTTGATTGAGGCGGAGGAAGAGGTTTTTCATTAGGGTTTTGGAACGGGTGCGTATGCACAGTTGACAGTCGTCTTTTTCCAAACCCTAATTAATTTCTGATATATCAATTAATAATATTAATTAAATGAAATTGTGTCATGGTTGGGTTTGTTGACTTGTTGACCAAGGTTGACTAGTTGATCATGGTTGAGACTTTGACCATCATCATTACACATCAAAGATGCTCTTTGATCTTTGCAAAAACCATTTAATGTGAAATGATAATTGTCTCATCAAACCAACCATCAACTTTTTCATTTGATTAAAATTATTAATTTGATTAATTCATATATATTGTTATGGTTGTAAAACTATTCTCATTCTATCAGAACCATTCTTTCTCCTATCTTCATCTTCCTCCTCCTCTAGTTCAAGGAGAACCATTCTCATGAGTTGAGAAACCTCTCCTTGGAGATAAAACACCCTAAGTCACTCTCTACTCTTCCTAAGGTTGAAGGTCTAGCAAGCCGAAGACTTTAGTTTTCTCAAAGTTCGAGAAAGGAGCTCAAGGGAGAAACCCTCAGGTGGATCCATCTTCGACAAGAGAAGGCAACGAGGAAAGCATCATCCGACCACTACAAAGAGTCCAAGAAGAAGGAGTTCAAGTTGAGGTATAACCCCTAACCGAGTAGATAACTCTCTTGTTAGTTGCTAGTGTGTAGTTTAGCCAAGATCCGTTTTCGTAGTCCATGTTACCTAAACCCTAAAAATCGTTTTTCAGAATTTCCGTAAGCCCGAAAGAACCGGGAGAGGTAACGTGGACTGACAGAACTTCCAGAACTCCTTAACATGTTGAGGAGTGCAGAGGGCACCTTGCAGAAGGCAAGGGATACACCCGCTATATTTGTTCGTGGTGCTTCTTCTTCCGGGTCCAAGGCTAGGGCCAAAGGAAGGAAGAATAAGCCCGCCACCAAACCTAGAGGAGGTGTTAGTAAGGTGGGAGCGAAGGGAAAGAAAAAGATTGCGGTGCCAGTAGTGGCAAAGGATGAGTGCTTCCACTGTCATAGGAAAGGGCACTGGAAGAAATATTGCAAGGCTTGGAACGCCAAGAACCAGGAATCGAAGCAAGCCGTGGCATCGACTTCAGGTGTGTTTGTAATTGAGAATTGTCTGTCAATCAACTCTACTTCCTGGGTATTGGATACCGGATCTGGATCTCATATATACAATTCATTGCAGGCACTGAGAAACCGTAGAGTGTTGAAGGTTGGTAATATGACCCTGAAAGTTGCTAACGGAGCTAGCGCGGGAGCTGTGTCCGTAGGGGATTATCACCTTGGATTGACGAGTGGACATATTTTGGTTTTGCATAAATGTTTTTGTGTACCTAGTTTAACGTGTAATATCATATCAATTTCCTTGTTATCGAAAGAAGGTTATGATTTCACGTTTGTAAGCGATGTTGTTAACATCCACCTTAATCATGGTTTGATTGGGTCCGGTGCACTGGATAACGGTATATATGTCTTAAACCAACTACAAATTTTCAATGTCCAGAACACACTAAAAAGAAAGTCTCCAGATTTAAATAAGGCTTTATTATGGCATTGTAGACTAGATCACATCAATGAGACAATGTTAACTAAGTTACATAGAGAAGGATATTTGGATTCGTTCGAATATCAATCTTATGCCACTTGTCAATCATGTCTCAAAGGAAAGATGACAAAGACTCCATTCACTGGACATGGAGTAAGAGCGATCGAGCTCTTAGGACTCATACATAGCGATGTATGTGGTCCAATGTCTACACATGCAATAGGTGGTTTTTCCTATTTCATTACTTTTACGGATGATTACTCTAGGTACGGATTCATTTTCTTGATGAAACATAAATCCGAGGCTTTTGAGAAATTCCAAGAGTATAAGAATGAAGTAGAAAACCAAACCGGTAAAAGTATCAAGACACTGAGATCTGATCGAGGTGGTGAATACTTAAGTGCCGAGTTCCTAAGTTACCTAAAAGAGAAAGGAATTCTCTCCCAGCTTACTCCTCCATACACTCCACAGCATAACGGTGTATCGGAGAGAAGGAATCGAACCCTATTGGATATGGTACGTTCCATGATGAGTAATGCTGAGTTACCGCGATCTTTCTGGGGTTATGCACTAGAATTAGCAGCATGTCTTCTGAACTGGGCTCCTACCAAGACTGTGCCTACCACGCCATATCAGATGTGGAGTGGGAAGAAACCCCATCTTCAGCATATGAAGATATGGGGATGTCCAGCTTTTGTTAAAAAGCAGCATGCGGACAAACTCGAGGCACGATCAGTACAGTGTAAGTTTGTGGGATATCCAAAGAACTCCAAGGGGTATTATTTCTATTACGCAGAGGAACAAAAGGTTTTTGTTTCTCGTAATGCCCATTTTCTAGAACAGCTGTTTATAGAAAAGGAAACAAGTAGGAGCGAAATAGAATTGGAAGAAATTCCAGAACCACAAACTATTACTAAAAGTTTGGTAAGACCAGTAGTTCAAGAAGAACAGGACATTCCCGCACCCTCCGCAGGAGTAGTAGGCCGTCTCATCCGCCTGAGAGATACTACGGTTTTCTCATAGATGGGGATAGAGTGGATTACGTCATTGATGATGATGAACCTACTAGCTTCCAGCAGGCCATCCAGAGCGGTGACTCGGTACGATGGCTGGATGGAATGCGGACTGAGATGGAGTCCATGTACACCAACAAAGTATGGACTTTGGACTTTGCTCCAGACGGGGTAAAACCTATAGGATGAAAATGGATCTTCAAGAAAAAATTGGTGTAGATGGACATGTGGAAACCTATAAGGCTAGACTTGTTGCAAAGGGTTTTCGTCAAAGACCTGGTTTGGACTGTGACGAAACCTTTTCTCCAGTGGCTATGCTCAAATCCATTCGAGTCCTTCTTGCTATTGCCGCCTTCCATGATTATAAGATCTGGCAGATGGACGTAAAGACGGCTTTTCTAAATGGTAATTTTGAAGAGTGCGTCTATATGGATCAGCCAGAAGGCTTCAATCAGAGTGGGAGCAGCGGGAAAGTGTGCAAGTTTCTTAAATCCATTTATGGACTAAAGCACGCATCGCGGAGTTGGAACATCTGTTTTGATGAAACGGTCAAAGAATATGACTTTATCAAAAATCCAGATGAACCATGTATATATAGTAAAATTGTAGCACGAACTGTTGTATTCCTCGTCTTGTACGTAGATGACATTCTATTGATAGGAAACGACATTCCTATGCTACAATCTGTCAAAGGATTCTTGTCACACAGGTTCTCCATGAAAGACCTGGGTGATTCCTCTTACATTCTGGGGATTCGGATCTATCGTGATAGATCCAAGAGGATTTTGGGACTTTCACAGTCCAGATATATCAACACTATACTGAAAAGATTCAGTATGGAAGATTCTAAGCGCGGTAATCTACCGGCTTGTCACGGAATCACCCTATCCAAAGAGATGTCTCCCAAGACTGATATGGAAAGGGATCGCATGTCTATTATACCCTACGCTTCTGCGGTATTCTCTATAATGTATGTGATGTTGTGCACCAGACCAGATGTAGCTTACGCACTGAGCGTGGTAAGAAGGTATCATTCAGACCCAGGAGAGAAGCACTGGATAGCAGTGAAGAACATTCTCAAGTACCTGAGAAGGACTAAGGAGATGTTCTTGGTTTACGGCGGGAAAGACCTCAAGATCGAGGCCTTTGCTGATTCCGGCTTCCAAAGTGATAAGGATGCCTCCAAGTCCAAGCCAGGTAATGTCTTTACCCTTAATGGAGGGGCGGTGTGCTGGAAGAGTTCCAAGCAGGACACCGTTGCTGACTCGACGATGGAAGCAAAGTATATTGGTGCTTGCGATGCCGCAAAAGAAGCGGTCTGGATGAAGAAGTTCCTAACTGAACTTCAGGTGGTTCCTACCATTGTTGATACAATACTGCTGTATTGCGACAACAGCGGAGCTATAGCTTTAGCGAAGGAACCCAGGTCCCATCAGAAGTCCAGACACATCTTAAGGCAGTATCACCTGATCAGGGAGATCATAGATCGCCGGGAGATCGAGGTCCGGAGAGTTGCTACAGAGGAGAACATTGCTGATCCATTCATAAAGGCCTTACCTCAGATTCAGTTCGAAAGCCTACTCGAGATGATCGGTCTTCGATACGCCAGTATATGGCCCTAGTGCAAGTGGGAGATTGTTAGTGTATATGCCCTAGGGGCCATTATTGTATTATACTAGCTTGTATATTACTTAATGGAAGCTTGGGATATTCACAGTTATATTAACAGTCTTGCTAAACATGGTAGTATGCTACTTGGTTATATCTATCTTAATATGTGTGTACGTATTGATAGAGCCCTTAGGATCTTGCTTGACTACCAGCGTTTTGATGGCAGTCAAACTAGTGGGGGCTGGGTAGTCTACAAGCACATCCTTTTTCAGGTCCCTAGTCGTAGGATTATCGAGACAGGGCATCGATACTCCGGAGTAGACTAGTGTGTACGCTTCTCATTCCAGTTGGGGAGATGGTCTGTCCCACAGCCATCAGTACGTCGTACTAGAGATAGTATACAGGTGCTCGTTGGGTTATGGGTACACCGGACAGGACTCGCGGGGAACTGTTGGTTGGTATTATACCCGTCGTCAGTTAACAGTTCCCAGGTGACATGAGTACAGCATGTTGGAGATAATGCCCTCAGAGTCAATTATTGGATCACAGGTACGTGATTGCAATGATTGATGGAGGACTTATCCCGGTAGGACAGTCTTACTCGAGATGATAGTATGCTATCTGGTTTACCTTTATCATCGTGTACTGCTTTAGGTGACCTGACAAGTCGCTATTACACGTTGATAGAGCCCCTAGGATTCTATGCTTGACCACCAGCAGTATGAGGGAGATCATATACGTGGGAGCTGGTAATCTATAAGCATATCCTTAAATGGTCCCTAGTCGTGTGAGTTTCGAGACAGGGCATCGATACTCCATAGTAGACTAGTGTATACAGTCGAGACCCCGACGAGGGGCGGTGGCCGGTCTCACAAGCCACTTGTGTCAGTTGGATCACCTAAGATGTATACAGGTGCTCATTGGGTTATGAGTACACCGGACAGGACTCGCCGGGAACATGCTAGTTGGTCATATACCAGACGTCAGATGGCAGTTCCCTGGTGACATGTGTGCAGGTTAGTTCATCGACCTGGGGATCGTCATTTGTCTCGTGTGAGTTCCCACTGTACTTTGATTACTACCCTACCACGGCTCAAAGGAGTCGTGCAAACAGGTTTTAGTTGGGTACAGTCCCGAGCCACACGGAGGCAGTGAGCGTATCTTCAGGGGTTCGTCTCTCCCGGTATTGGGGGTGAGGTCGTGCTGTGTCTAGGAGAGCCATTACACAAAGCCCTCGGCCGAGGCAAGGAGATTTACTGGTAGGTATTCCAGTAGTATCTCAGGGTGTTCTGGGCTACACTCCGACACGACTTGTACCGCTTTTGGGGGTCTGACTTTTACCAACCCCCTAGGCCCGCCATGCGATGCTCATAGACGAACGGACCGGACTGTACGGATATTGTCACTGACAGGCTCAGTAGGGTTGTCAGGCTGAGTTCACTCACAGACATCCCTTTTAGTCAATACCTGGTGGCCCGATACGTATTGGCTTATACCTCTGACGTGCTAGTGGTTAAATCCACAACCAAGGTGTTGACGAGTCTTTAGAGTCCCCCACATTCAGTTACTCAGCTTTCGGGCGAAAGGTTGTAGAGGCCGTATGGAGATATGGCAAGGTCCGATCAGATACGTGCGGTATTGCACGGATCAGGATCGGACAGTTTGTACTATTGGCCGTATGGTTATATGGCAGGGTTCGATCAGATACGTGCGGTATTGCACGGATCGGGATCGAACAGATATTGCTAGCCGGTTTTGGTATGAGCCGGATTCTAGTATAGTACAGTGGAGATTTTGTCTCATTTGCATTTGTATTTCGGTCGAAATACAGATGCGGGTGTGTATGCACAGTATCGGGGTTTTTCCTGTAATTTATTACGGGACCAGTTTTCTGGAGTTGCCAGTTTGCTTTCCGTTTCGGCCAATTTTCCTTTGTTCCGTTCATTGGCCGAAGATTGGTGGAGGAGGGTTTATTTGCATTGTTGCAAATAGGCTTTAGTGGAAGGGGTTCTTTGCATCTTGTTGCATCATGATGGCTTTCATGATGTGCACCATCCTTTGACTTGATTTCTTCATGATGGCATGACTTTTTGAGTCATCATGGTTCATGATGGTTGGACTTTGTGAGGTGATGATGGTGGTGTTGAGTGTTGAGTTTACCTTGTGATCATTCCCTTTTGCATGATAGACTTTCCTCTCTCTCTCTCTTGTTGGAGATATGAGAATGACTCTCTCATTTTTGGTTTCACTCTCATTCTTCCCTTCCCCTCTCTAGCATGGCCGGCCACTTCACAAGTGGGCTGTCCAAAAGTTTTGGGTGGGTTATTTTTGGTTCATATCATGCTCCAAAATACCCCAAGCACCTTCACATTTGTTCTTGCTTCATTCCTCCACCAAATGGCAATTCCACAACCCCAAAGTGAGACTTGAGGACTACATATTCTACAGCATATCTTGGGCACGTCGAGTAGCCGGCTTCGTGCCCGAGTTGCCTCGGCATTGAGGTGGGAGCCCGTAAAAGAAGTAGGCGATGTGGTGCACTTCCGGCGACGAGGAGGAGACGGGACATTCCGCAGGAGATCGGGACGACGACGAGAAGACCGGAGGACTCGGATCTGTCGGTATACTTCTCTTCCCTATCTTGTAGTTAGCTTAGACTAGTTAATGGTTACGATCCGGATGATTAGTGCGCGGTGGTGCCGGTTTGCTAAGTTCGCAAAATTAAAGTTTTTCACCGCTTCCGCATTCCGGCGTCGGATTGACGGCCAGGGCGCCGCCGTGCACTTACAGTGGTATCAGAGCCTCGCCATTAACTTAGTCTAGCTTTGTGTAATGTGTTTGCATTTCCGATCGATCAAAAAGTCCCAAAACCCGTATTTTGATCACATCAGTTTTCTGTTGGAAATTTTTAGTCTCGAAAAGATTTTCAGGTTGTAAAATATTGATCTACTGGAAAATCTAAGAGCTCTGTAAAAATTCGATGAGGTGACTCCACAGTGGGAGCGCGGAACCGCCGCGAAAACCCCCTTACCGCCGCCCTTCCGCCGCACACTGTGGGGATCACTGCACCAATTTTTTACAGAGGCTTTCTGGGGTGAAAAGTTGGGTTTTGGAATAATAACATTGGGCCCAGAATTTCTTTATCTGCTACAGTAATACTTGGGGGCCCTCTTGTTAAAGTTTGATTGATCGGATATTTTAAACACATTATTTCACAGTATTTACATTATATCTGCGACCGTGAATGTCACTTGATCGGTAAATCCGGTCTAACTGCTATAGCCCGGTTAGACGGATTTGCGAACGTGACTTTCACGTTGATGTTCTGTTTTTGCTGTGATGTTGCGGATCGGTCGTGGGGGATAGCCTGGATGCAATGCTAGTACTGTTGTGGTTGTATTATGTACATTTGATATTGCGGGGCGAGCGTCCGACATGTGGACTGCCGTCACTGCCTGCTTGTATTATTATTTTGGGGCACGGCCAGGTTGCGGTCGATGCACCCGTTGTATGTATATTTTACTTTCTGTACTAGGATTACCCCGCGGAGGGGTGCACGGATAGCCGGGTTCTGGAGGGCAACAAGCCTGCATCTCATGGCATTGAGACGGAGGGGGCTTCACTTTAGGATTGGCGGGCTATTCGCCGCACTCGTAGGGGGTACAGGTTGACCCAGGAAGGGTGCCCAAGTTGCCGGATTCCGTGAAGTGCTGGGTGGTCCATTCACGGTGCTGAAGGGGGCTGCCTCGCTTCAGGTTTTGGCGGGTGACTTGCCGCGCCCGTAGGGGTCTAGGATTTCATTGCACAGGCTATCCACACGACCAGGGGAACGTCGGGTTTCAGCAGTGGCTCTATGAAACCCGGGGATCCCAGATATCTGTATTGTTCTGTGATGCTGTACATTTCTGTGATGTTGCATTTCTTTTCACGCCTTGAGCGAAATATAATATATTGGTATATATATTAGTAGATGTTGTATATGTTTTACATCCGCGCTAGTCCAGTCCCCGCTCTGTCGTTAGTTAGCTAACCTAACGGGTAATGACGGGACCCAGTGGCGAATGCGGATGGCATATACGTACATCAGTATATTTTCGTTCTTTTTGGTGTGATCAATTGATGGGACTGCATTGATTCGGATCAATGCAAGTTAAAAACAAACCTAATCTGATGTTGTTGGAACACTTTTTCAAAAAGCTGTTATTGCAAGGACGTTCACTTTTGTTTTGCATCGAGATATTCAGTTGGAATATCCTGCTCCTCAGTCGACGAGGCAAGGGCCGAGATCCCTTCACCGGGAGTGACCCCTTGGACAAAAGTTTGCGTCGGGGCATTAACTTCACTATAGCCGATTACTTTTGCTTTGCATCGCGGTATTCATTTGGAATATCCTGCACCCCATTCTACGGGGAAAGAGCCGAGATCCCTTCACCGGGAGTGACCTCTTTAGCAACGGTTTTCGTCACTATATTTTTAAAAGCTATCCGTTCCTTCGACGATATCAAGTTCTTTACGTTAAAGGTTTTCGCCAGAAACCATTCGTAGCCCTCCATCATTTCAGTTAAATATTCGGTAGTATTCAAGCTATGTATTTTGACCTCACGCCAAGGCATAGTGATTGGTAGCTGCCGGGTATTTATCTGTTGCATAGATAGATGTGTTGGTTTGGGACAGTCGTACTACTATTTTGGCCTACGTCAAGGGTATGTACGGGTGGATTCAAATTAACCTGGATAATGATGGGTAGAACTTGACATGTGACTTATGATATTTTGACCTCACGCCAAGGTCATAAGAGCATGGGGCAGAAATCACATCGGGGTTTTCAAAAGAACTGAAACTTGCCAGATATGCGCATACCTTCTGGAGTGTGACACCGTGAGCGGATTCCGTCACGTTATCATGCGATGATAGTTGGATCCCGATTCCCACTGATGAGTTGGTATACTCCTCGGGTGACCCCGACTAGTTCTTCTTTCAGGTTTGGAGGAGAATTTGACGGTACAGTGGGAGGATTCCAGATTAGATAAATTGGTAACCATTCTGATCTAGGTTAGAGTGCACGCTGAGTGTTTCTTTTCTCTCTCTCTTTGGCAGCGACTATTGACCCGACCCTAAGACAATGACTCAGTGACCAAGTTGACCGAACCTTCTTAAACACTGGCTTTTGGATTGTCATAGTTGCTAACCTCATTGCCACTCCTGCTTTTTCCCTTTTCTCCAGGACACCCCGTTTTATTACGAACGTCCACTTCCATTGGACAAAACCATCGTATGGTTAGATACGAACTCGAAAGAATTTATTCGAGGATGGTTTCAGGTTCTGGAGAAAACGGATAGGATTATTCAGTTGTCTTTTCCTTTTACCCTCTCTCAGGTTACGAGTACTCCTTGGTTTAGGTGTAGTACACCTATTACGCAAATTGGATTGTCTTCTTCCAAACCTTAGGCTGGTGCCGACCGGTAGGGAATGAAGAAAACTAATTAGCATAACGATGGTGTGCAGAAGGTATTAAGTTAAGACAAAGTAAGGGATTAGTAAGAGGGCAAAGTAAATTGCAACAGATATTCATGACCAAACCAGGTATTTCTTCGCCAATCCTAAAATCACCTTTGTATTTCTCCAGGACGCTCCGTATCACTACGAAGATCCACAATTTATTGGATATTCCATCGTATGGTTATATACGAACTCGAAAGGAACTTGTTCCAGTTCGGGGATGGATTCTGGTTCAGGAGAAATAGGAATAAGATTTATTCAGGTGTCTTTTATCTTCACCCTCTCTCATTGCGAGTGTCCCTAGGATTGGGACAGTACACCCATTATGCTTATTGGATAGTCTTCTTCCAAACCATAGGCTGGTGCCGAACGGTAGGGAAGGAAGAAAACCATTTGGCCTAAAGGGGTGTGCAGAAGATAAAAGACTAAAGACATATGAAGGGATTTGGAGAGGTGGCAAAGAACTATACGGTTGCAGTTGTGAATCTGGAAGAGGCATTACTAGGAATACCAGGAAACCCCAACGAAACATTTCAATGTTTCAGTTTCGCTGTGTACGGTTAATGGAAAACTGATTTCCCGATTAGACACTTACTCCAGGGTATGTATTTACCAGGTATGATTCTCACATCTGTATGGTTTTACAGATGATGAGTGGGAGTAAGTTATTGGGAATTGGGTGATCATCCTCATTATATCGGGATTCGTTGTAATTGGTGATATTTGAGGATGCCACCTGGGTTGTTTGCCGGTCGGCAAATATTTGGTTTTGAATATCCGCTGTCATGCACCAATTTCAAATTGATATATCTGTACGTCTATTTTTATAGAGTGAGATATACCTTTTGATATTATGTCGATGACATTTACCTATATCGGTGGATGGTTAGGTAAGGAGCATTAAACAGCGGTGTAATTCTTCTTGACAATAAGTACAGTTTTCAACCTACGACACACAGTGAATGAGTTATTCTGACTCAAGGGACTTATACAGAGTATTGTATGTTGTCCAGGGTCCATCAGGACAGAGGGGTTGGTCCTCGTACTATATTCGGTTTACTTATGACTTCTCTAGTTTTTAGACAAGTGTTTCGCGGAAACACAGGGTCCGAACTTTGAGAAGTTATAGGTATTTGAATAGAGTAGAGAACCAGGTGTAGCAAGTATCGGGATTCTTCAAAGAGATCGAAGATGTAGATACTTGTGTATGGTATTCAGTTGATAGTAATGATAAAGAGATCTTGCTTCTCTTTCAGGTTATTCATAATTGGAAGCATTCCTAAGTTGAGTAACGTTGATCGGCCTTCTTCCATTTAGTTGACATGCGCTGGAGACAGCTGCATGATTTGGATCTGGTTCAGTTAAATCAGTGCCTCTGGTCCTATATGGGATATAGAACAGTTCGTATCTTAACGTTGTTAAGGTACAGGGAGTTGTCCGGTTTATGCTTAAAACCAGACATTGGACAACTCAAGGTACGTTTCTGTAATGGCTGTTTGTGGGTTGACCCAGGCTGTGACGAGGGTTGATTTTCTACCATCTGGATGAACAATAGCAATATTGTTCTATACTCGCCACAGTTTTATCAAAAATGGATTTTTTCAGAAAACAGTAGTGGGAGTATGGTAGAACTGGAAGTGATTCCAGAACCATAAACGATTACAAAAGATTTGATAAGGAACCTAAAGATTCAATCTGGATTGACATTCCATTGACCACTCCGCAGATGAGGTGGGTAACTTCAGGCACCCGAGAGGTACTACGGTAGCCTCAAGGACGGCGACAGGGAAGTTCTTGTTTACCCACAATTACCATTGCTGTTGTTCCAGGCTGCGAGACCCGGCGGGAGGATGAGTATAGCGTCGTTCTGAACTCGCTTCAGAAGTGTACGTGTATATGACTCTGCCAGAGGGTTGTCGTAGACAGTGGGAGCAGCGGAAGCATTGGTGGACAGGTAGCTTATGTCTATTTATAGACTAAAGCAGATGTAGCGGAGATAGATCATCTATTTCTGACGTGACAGTCATGGGTTTGACTTCATCAGAATAGGGGATGGATCTGTTGAGGAGGTTCTAGGGTGTGATGTCATGGTATTTGGATGACATACACAGAGTAGGAAGTGATATTCCTACACTACAATCGGTTATACTTTGCTCGTCACACAGTGTTTTCTCCACAAAAGAAATGGATTTTATGTCAGACATACTGGTTACTAGATCTATGGTTTTAGATCTAGATTTGGGTGGTTTCCCAATCAGGGTACTTAGACAGCATTCTAAGAGTATTTAGAATGGACGACTCCTGGCACGGTAGTGCACCTGCAGGTAATGGAGTCACCCTCTCCAAAGGTGTCTTACAGACTGAAGGGGAGAGGGATGTGCATGATTGGCAGATCACTTGCTCTGGCAATTGAGTCAATCATGAGATGTCAAGTACCACACCAGATGTTGTTTTTGCACTAGATGCAATAAGTTGACATTAATCCAATCCTGGAGAAACAGTCGGAAGCAGTTTTAGAACGTAAGTGAATGTTCTAGGGATATGATAACGACAGCCTCATTCGTGAGACAGTTATCATTCCAGGCTTCCAAGGTGACATGGACGACAAGGAGGTTGTCAGAGTTATAGTTTTCCCTCTGACGAGGGGCAGTATTTTGGACAGGTGGTCCAAGGCAATACTGAGGGAGGCATGGCGCAGGATACTGATTAAGTTCAGTTGACGATACAGTCTAAGAAGTTTGGATTTGGAGTTCATTTATGAGCTATGTCCCATCAGACATCCAGACACATTCTAAGACAGGTATTGCTCATTTCGGGAGATGGGTTTCTCCGCGAACTTGAGATATAGAGAGACATAGAAAGAGACATCAAGGCGGATCCACTCACTGAGGCTATTCCTCGAACGCAATAGTTTCGCAAACGAGCTTTGTGAGACTGACTAGTAGAGGAGTTGGGTGTTCGGTATCACACGGGCTGTGAGTATGCGACATCGCAATAATTAGCCTTGAGTGCAAGTGGGAGATTGTTGGAGATAATGCCCTCAGAGTCAATTATTGGATCACAGGTACGTGATTGCAATGATTGATGGAGGACTTATCCCGGTAGGACAGTCTTACTCGAGATGATAGTATGCTATCTGGTTTACCTTTATCATCGTGTACTGCTTTAGGTGACCTGACAAGTCGCTATTACACGTTGATAGAGCCCCTAGGATTCTATGCTTGACCACCAGCAGTATGAGGGCGATCATATACGTGGGAGCTGGTAATCTATAAGCATATCCTTAAATGGTCCCTAGTCGTGTGAGTTTCGAGACAGGGCATCGATACTCCATAGTAGACTAGTGTATACAGTCGAGACCCCGACGAGGGGCGGTGGCCGGTCTCACAAGCCACTGGTGTCAGTTGGATCACCTAAGATGTATACAGGTGCTCATTGGGTTATGAGTACACCGGACAGGACTCGCCGGGAACATGCTAGTTGGTCATATACCAGACGTCAGATGGCAGTTCCCTGGTGACATGTGTGCAGGTTAGTTCATCGACCTGGGGATCGTCATTTGTCTCGTGTGAGTTCCCACTGTACTTTGATTACTACCCTACCACGGCTCAAAGGAGTCGTGCAAATAGGTTTTAGTTGGGTACAGTCCCGAGCCACACGGAGGCAGTGAGCGTATCTTCAGGGGTTCGTCTCTCCCGGTATTGGGGGTGAGGTCGTGCTTTGTCTAGGAGAGCCATTACACAAAGCCCTCGGCCGAGGCAAGGAGATTTACTGGTAGGTATTCCAGTAGTATCTCAGGGTGTTCTGGGCTACACTCCGACACGACTTGTACCGCTTTTGGGGGTCTGACTTTTACCAACCCCCTAGGCCCGCCATGCGATGCTCATAGACGAACGGACCGGACTGTACGGATATTGTCACTGACAGGCTCAGTAGGGTTGTCAGGCTGAGTTCACTCACAGACATCCCTTTTAGTCAATACCTGGTGGCCCGATACGTATTGGCTTATACCTCTGACGTGCTAGTGGTTAAATCCACAACCAAGGTGTTGACGAGTCTTTAGAGTCCCCCACATTCAGTTACTCAGCTTTCGGGCGAAAGGTTGTAGAGGCCGTATGGAGATATGGCAAGGTCCGATCAGATACGTGCGGTATTGCACGGATCAGGATCGGACAGTTTGTACTATTGGCCGTATGGTTATATGGCAGGGTTCGATCAGATACGTGCGGTATTGCACGGATCGGGATCGAACAGATATTGCTAGCCGGTTTTGGTATGAGCCGGATTCTAGTATAGTACAGTGGAGATTTTGTCTCATTTGCATTTGTATTTCGGTCGAAATACAGATGCGGGTGTGTATGCACAGTATCGGGGTTTTTCCTGTAATTTATTACGGGACCAGTTTTCTGGAGTTGCCAGTTTGCTTTCCGTTTCGGCCAATTTTCCTTTGTTCCGTTCATTGGCCGAAGATTGGTGGAGGAGGGTTTATTTGCATTGTTGCAAATAGGCTTTAGTGGAAGGGGTTCTTTGCATCTTGTTGCATCATGATGGCTTTCATGATGTGCACCATCCTTTGACTTGATTTCTTCATGATGGCATGACTTTTTGAGTCATCATGGTTCATGATGGTTGGACTTTGTGAGGTGATGATGGTGGTGTTGAGTGTTGAGTTTACCTTGTGATCATTCCCTTTTGCATGATAGACTTTCCTCTCTCTCTCTCTTGTTGGAGATATGAGAATGACTCTCTCATTTTTGGTTTCACTCTCATTCTTCCCTTCCCCTCTCTAGCATGGCCGGCCACTTCACAAGTGGGCTGTCCAAAAGTTTTGGGTGGGTTATTTTTGGTTCATATCATGCTCCAAAATACCCCAAGCACCTTCACATTTGTTCTTGCTTCATTCCTCCACCAAATGGCAATTCCACAACCCCAAAGTGAGACTTGAGGACTACATATTCTACAGCATATCTTGGGCACGTCGAGTAGCCGGCTTCGTGCCCGAGTTGCCTCGGCATTGAGGTGGGAGCCCGTAAAAGAAGTAGGCGATGTGGTGCACTTCCGGCGACGAGGAGGAGACGGGACATTCCGCAGGAGATCGGGACGACGACGAGAAGACCGGAGGACTCGGATCTGTCGGTATACTTCTCTTCCCTATCTTGTAGTTAGCTTAGACTAGTTAATGGTTACGATCCGGATGATTAGTGCGCGGTGGTGCCGGTTTGCTAAGTCCGCAAAATTAAAGTTTTTCACCGCTTCCGCATTCCGGCGTCGGATTGACGGCCGGGGCGCCGCCGTGCACTTACACAGCATAGTCCGCAGACTTGACACTGTAGCTTCGCCTCAAGTGTGTTCCACTGTTCTTAGATTGCTACCGTACCACGGCTCAAAGGAGTCATGCAAACAGGTAGCAGTTGGGTGCAGTCCCGAGCACTTGGAGGCAGTGGCGGTTAGACAGGATTCGTCTCTCCCGGTATTGGGAGTTGATATCGCGCTGTGTCAGAGAGCCATTACGCAAAGTCCCAGGACAGGGCAAGCGAGATTTACTGGTAGGTTTTCCGGTAGTTTCTCAAGGTGAAATGGGCTTCGCTCCGACACGACTTATACCGCTTTTAGGGGACTGACGCTTGCCGCCCCTAGGCCCGATATGCGATAGTCCTAGACGAACAGACCGAACTGTACGGAGATTGTCACATCAGGCTCAGTAGGAGTTCGGATGGGTTTCCTCATCGGCCTTCTTATCGACATCTACCTGGGGACCGTTACGTACAGCTAGTGCCGCTTGCGGTCTGTGGTTAAACCCAGTGCCAGCGTAGTAGTCGAGTCTTTAGAGTCCTACACAGAGAGTTTCCCTGCTCCGGATGAAACGATATAGAGGTCGTATGGTTTTACGACAAGGGTTCGGACGCATACGTGTTTTTAAGCACGTGCGATGTTCGGACAGTTTTTACTAGCCGGCTTTGGTTTAAGCTAGATTCTAGTATCGGATTATTGGATTTATACAGTCTAAAGTTTTTCCGTGTTTTCACGGATAGGAGGGGCGTTCTCGTAATTTGGCGAGAAGCTTCTAGAAGGATGATAACTTGGGGGTTAAGGTGTCATTTGCATTTATTGATTTAGTGACTCATTTGTGTGATTCATCCATGGAGTTAATGATGCATTTAATGGCTAATGACTCATGAGATGAATCACACAAGGTGAATGAATGAAGCATGGTCGATAAATCATTTGATTTATTCATTTGATAAATCATCATGCTTCAGATATTCAGAATGAATCATTATTTCTTTTGATTCTCACTCTCACCTTCTCTCTCCTCAAGCTCTCTCTCTTCAAACCCTAATCCTAACCTCTCATGTGTTGAGATCAAGGATTAGTAAGACTTGTTAATCCCTAATCACACTCTATATTACCTAGGTGACTTTGATTAGCAATTGGAGTAACCTAGTTTCCTCAAGTTAGAGGCAAAGCTTGGAGTAGTAGCTTTCGGGTGGATCGTCTATTACAAAGAGGAGGCCGACGAGGAGGTGGTTAACAAGAAGAAGAAGGACTTGGTTCATTAGGTATAATCTTCTTTCATAGTAGCTAACTAGTCCTATGATAGTACTAGTTTTAGTTTAGCAAAGATCCTTTCGGTTAGTCGATGTTAGTTTAAAGAAAAAGATTGTTTTTCATATTTCCGCCTCCCCGCAACTTGTGGGGTGTACAACGTCGACTTACAGATGTGGCTCAAGACCAATCCGGGAAACTACTGATCAGCCTATCCGTAAATCCCAACTGCCTTGGCCAAGGTCTTATGGTCCTGACCAATCGAACACAGTGCGATATCAACTACATATACCGGGAGAGACAAATCCCCGACAATCGCTCACTGCCTCCATGTGGCTCGGGACTGTACCCAACCAAAACCTATTTGCACGACTCAGTAGAGCTGTGGTGGGGTAGTGATCAAAGCACATCGGGAACTCACACGAGACAAATGCCGATCTCAGGTCTAAAGACTAATCTGTACTCATGTCACCTGAGAACTTCCATCTGACGATAGGTATAATACCATCTGGAAGTTCTCGGTGAGTCCGTCCGGTGTACTCACCCCCAGTGAGTACCTGTATACGATCTTTGGTCTAAAAACTAATGGTTGCGGGACCAAACCATCTCCCCTCATCGGGGTCTAGAAACGTATACACTAGTCTACTCTGGAATATCGAAGCCCAGTCTCGATACTCCCACGACTAGGGACCATTTAAGGATGTGCGTACCGACTACCCAGCCCCCATAAGTATGATCGCCATCACAACGCAGGTAGTCTAGCATTGATCCTACGGGATTTATCAACATGTATAAAAGATATGTAATAGGAAGTAAAACATACACATGTTAAGATAAAGTCAAACCAAATAGCATAATATCATATCAAGCAAGACTGTCCTGTACATATATATGTCCAAGCATCCATATGTATACATATACAATAATGGCCTCTAGGGCATACATATCCAACAATACTCTTAGACGAACAGACCGGACTGTACGGAGATTGCCACAGACAGACTCAGTAGGAGTTCGGATGAGTTTCCTTCTCGTCCTTCTTATCGACAGATACCTGGGTAGCCGTTACGTGCAGCTAGTACCACTGACGTGCTTGTGGTTAAACCCACTGCCGGCGTACTGTCGAGTCTTCAAAGTCCCACACAGAGGGTTTTCCTACTTCAGGCGAAATGATGTAGAGGTCGTATGGTTTTACGACAGGGTTCGATCACATACGTGTACTTGCGCGCATATGATGTTCGGACGGACAATACAAGTGGGCTTTGGTTTAAGCCTGATCCTAGTATTTGATTATTGGATTGGTTATGTCTCATTGTATTCGTGTTTCTCAGAATACGAATACGGGTATGTATATACGGACGTTAGGGGCATTCTTGTAATTACTCAAGTTTGCAACATGATGATTACACCTCATTATTTAGTTTAGCATTTAGGTTAAATGCTTAATGAGGTGCATATTGTGAGGTGGAAAACTTTGTGGTATTTTTGTGAAAAATGAACATGGCTTCTTGTTTACTTTCTTGGACCATATGAAGGCAATTGAAGACTTAGATATTTTGAGATATTTGTGAGATATTTGTGAGATATTTTCATTTGCTTTAAAGTCTAAAAATTGAGCCATATTCATTTATCATTTTCATTATCACAAATAGATTCTCTCTCCTCTCAAGCTCTCTTCATCTCCCTCAAAACCCTAATTGTCTCATGAGTTAAGGATCCTAGGGTTTGTGAGATAACTAGATCCTTTAACACTCTCTACTCACTCTAGGCTACTTAGTTTAGCACACCAAGTGACATAGTTACTTCATCTTGGAGGTGAAAGCTCAAGGTAGACACTCTCGGGTGGATCTTCTTCGACTTCGAGAAGCCGACGAGAAGACGCGATCCATTCTCGCATCAAGGAACACACAAGGAGAAGGACAGTAGCTTGAGGTATAACACTCTCACATAGTAGTTAAACCTCTTCATTTGTTTGTTAGTTACGGTTTAGTATCGATCCTGGAGTTTAGTCGATGTTACGAAGTATATAAAAATCGTTTTTTTCAAACTCCGCCTCCCAGCGAACACGTGGGGTGCGTGGCATCGACTTACAGTGGTATCAAAGCCAACTAAACCATAACTAAGATGTTAGCAAGTCGTTAGAACTTCGATCGTTGGAAAAACCCGAAAAAGTAACACAAAACCCTAGTTTTCTGTCCTTTTTTAAAATCTGGTCATAAAAATATTTTAGAGGCCTTAAAAAATAATACAGGTAGTTATTGTTGGATATAGTGTCATCAAAGTCAATTATTGGATCTCAGGCACGTAATTGCAATGATTGAGGGATGACCTATGCCGGTAGGACAGTCTTACTCAAGATGATAGTATGCTATCTGGTTTATCTTTATCATCATGTATTGCTTTTGTAAGTCGATGTGCAACACCCCACGAGTTGCGGGGAGGCGGAAATATGAAAAACGATCTTGTTTTGAAGCATACATCGACTAACCGAAGATCTTTGCTAAACGATAATTAACAACAACCATAGAGTTCTTAGTTACTATGTAAAGAGATTATACCTAATGATTCTAGTCCTTCGTCTTTGTGATCTCTACGTCCTCCTCGACCTCCTTTCCGTAATATATGATCCACCCGAGTACCCTAATCCAAGCTACACCTTAAGACTTGAGGTACCTAAGTTTCTCTAGTTGCTAACCAAAGTAACTAAGATGATGTAGAGTTAGGTTATGGAGTGTTTAGTCTATCCTAATCCTTGGTCTCAACTCATGAGTGGTAGGATTAGGGTTTGAAGAAGGAGTGAACTTGAGGAGAGAGAAGGTGGAGATGATAATGAGAATGAAAAAGCTTCTCACTTGAATATATGAAACATAATGAATTATCAAATAAATGAATATAAATGATTATTCACCATGCTTCATTAATTCAATATGAGTGATTCACTATGTGCGTCATTAAGCAATAAATTATGCATTAATGACATAGTGAATCACACAAATGAGTCACAATTTGCATTAAATGAAAATGCCACCTTAACCTCCTTAGTCACCCTCCTTTTAGAAGCTTCCCGGAAAATTACGAGAACGCCCCTCGCATCCGTGAAAACACGAAAAAACTTTAGACTGTATAAATCCAATAACCCGATACTAGAATCTGGCTTAAACCAAAGCCGGCTAGTAAAAACTGTCCGAATATCGTACGTGCGTTTAAACACGTATGCGTCCGAACCCTTTGTCGTAAAACCGTACGACCTCTATATCATTTCTCCTGGAGTTGGGAAAACTCTGTGTGGGACTCTAAAGACTCGACTACTATGCTGACAGTGGGTTTAACCACAGACCGCAAGCGGCACTAGCTGTACGTAACGGTCCCCAGGTAGATGTCGATAAGAAGGCCGGTGAGGATACCCATCCGAACTCTTACTGAGCCTGTGCGTGACAATATCCGTGCAGTCCAGTCTGTTCGTCTAAGAGTATCGCATGTATGGTCTAGGGAGGTGGTAAACGTCAGACCTCTAATAACCGTACAAGTCGTGTCGGTATGGCTCTATCACCATCCGAGAATCCACTGATCAATCTATCAGTAATTCTCAATCAGCCCTGGCCAGGGACTTATGGTAATGACCAACCGATCACTGTGCGATATCAACTCCCTATACCGGGAGAGACGAGTCCCTAACAGTCACTCACTGCCTCCACGTGGCTCGGGACTGTGCCCAACTAAAACCTGTTTGCACGACTCCTTTGAACCGTGGTAGGGTAGTAATCAAAGCACAGTGGGAACTCACACGAGACAAATGACGACTTTAAGTCAACGGACTATCTGCACACATGTCACCTAAGAACTGCTATCTGACGTTAGGTATAAATACTATCCAGTCAGTTCTCGGCGAGTCCTGTCCTGTGTACTCACACCCAGTGAGCATCTGTATACAATCTTAGGTGCACTCCACCAATGGCTGCGGGACCAATCCATCGCCCCTCCTCAGGGTCTAGATATGTATACACCAGTCTACTCTGGAGTATCGATGCCCAGTCTCGATACTCCTGTGACCGGGGATATCTAAGGATGTGCCTATTGACTATCCAGCTCCTACTAGTATGACTGCCATCACAACGCCGGTAGTCAGGCACACACCCTATGGGCTTTATCAACATGTATATATGTATAATATTACGCAAAATATATCATATGTTAAGATAAAGACAAACCAAATAGCGTACTATCATATTAAGCAAGACTGTTATGTACATACATATCCCCAGTATCCTATACAATGAAGGCCTCTAGGGCATATATATCCAACAATCTCCCACTTGCACTAAGGCCTATAATTGGCGCAATGAGTACCCACTGTCTTCACTATATCCAGTTGCTGGAGTACCGCATGCCCAACATCTCAAACAGCCTCTCAAACTGAACTTGAGGGATGGCCTTTGTGATTGGATCTGCCGTGTTGTCTTTTGTATCTACTCTCCGTACCTCGATCTCCCGACGATCAACGGTCTCCCTGATCAGGTGAAACCGCCTTAAGATATGCCTGGATTTCTGATGGGACCTGGGTTCCTTCTCCAATGCTACGGCCCTATTGTTATTACAATACAAAGGTATTGGATTGGAAATGGACGGAACCACCTGAAGTTCAGAGATGAACTTCCTCATCCAGACAGCCTCTTTTGGGGCTTCACTAGCAGCTATATACTCAGCCTCCATAGTTAAGTCTGCGACGGTATCCTGTTTAGAACTCTTCCAACATACCGCCCCTCCATTGAAGGTAAACACAAAATCCGAAATGGATTTAGAATCATCTTTGTCACTTTGGAAGCCGGAGTCGGTAAAAGCCTCTACCTGGAGGTCCCCATTACCGTAAATTAAGAACATTTCCTTAGTCCTTCTTAGGTACTTGAGAATGTTCTTTACCGCTATCCAATGCTTCTCACCTGGGTCAGACTGATACCTTCTTACCACACCAAGTGCGTAAGCTACATCCGGTCTTGTACATAACATCGCATACATTATAGATCCTACCGCCGAAGCGTAGGGTATAATGCCCATGCGATCCCTCTCTTCATCAGTCTTTGGAGACATCTCTTTGGAGAGGGTGATCCCATGACAAGCGGGCATATTACCGCGCTTGGAATCTTCCATACTAAATCTCTTTAGTATAGTGTCAATATACCTAGACTGTGAAAGTCCCAACATTCTATTAGATCTATCACGATAGATCTTTATGCCCAAAATGTAGGTTGCATCACCCAAGTCTTTCATGGAGAATTTCTGTGACAAGAAGAGCTTTACTGATTGTAGCATAGGGATATCATTCCCTATCAGTAGTATGTCGTCGACGTACAAAACGAGGAAGACTACTACTCCTTCTACAATCTTCCTATAAATACATGGTTCATCTACATTTTTGATAAAGTAAAACTCTTTGACTGTCTCATCAAAGCAGATGTTCCAACTTCGCGATGCTTTCTTTAATCCATAGATGGATTTAAGCAACCTGCACACTCTTCCGCTGCTCCCACTGTCTAAGAAACCTTCTGGTTGATCCATGTAAACACTCTCTTCTAAATGTCCATTTAGAAAAGCTGTTTTTACATCCATTTGCCAGATTTCATATTCATGGAAGACAGCAATGGCAAGCAGGATGCGAATGGATTTAAGCATAGCTACAGGTGAAAAGGTTTCATCATAGTCCAATCCTGGTCTTTGACGAAAACCTTTTGCAACGAGTCTAGCTTTATAGGTTTCCACTTTTCCAAGTGCACCAATCTTCTTTTTGAAGATCCATTTGCATCCAACTGGTTTCATCCCAGGAGGAGTAACTTCTAAAGTCCATACTTTATTGGTGTACATGGATTCCATTTCGGATCTCATAGCATCCAGCCATTTCATCGAGTCAATACTCGTGATAGCCTGCTGAAAACTAGTAGGCTCATCATCATCGATGATGCAATCCTCTCGATTCCCATCTAGAAGAAAACCATAGTATCTCTGTGGAGGATGAGAAAGCCTACTAGATCTGCAGAGTGGCGTTGGTTCGTCATGTTTTATTGAAATCTGAGGTTCTTCTAAGTCCTCGGTAGCAGTTTGAGGTTCTGGAATTTCTTCCAGTTCTACCGCGCTCCCACTAATTTCTTTTGCAAGAAATTCGCTCTCTAAGAAGACAATGTGGCGAGCGACAAACACCTTTTGTTCTTCAGTGTGGTAGACCATGTACACCGTTGAATGTTTGTGGTATCCTACAAACTTGCACAAGACCGATCGTGACTCGAGCTTGTCCGTTTTATGCTTTTTAACATATGCCGGACACCCCCATATCTTATATACTTGAGATATGGTCTCTTCCCGCTCCACATTTCATATGGAGTGGTAGGCATAGACTTAGTTGGAACTCTATTCAATAAGTATGCCGCTGATTCTAGAGCAAATCCCTAGAAGGAAAATGGTAACTCAGCACTACTCATCATTGAACACACCATATCTAATAGCGTGCGATTCCTCCTTTCTGATACACCATTATGCTGAGGTGTATATGGCGGAGTAAGCTGAGAGAGAATTCCATTCTCTTTTAAGTATTCAAGGAAACTGGTACTTAAGTATTCTCCACCTCGATCAGATCGAAGTGTCCTGATGCTTTTACCAGTTTGTTTCTCTACTTCATTTTTATACTCTTTAAACTTCTCAAAGGCCTCTGATTTATGTTTCATTAAGAACACATGTCCATACCTAGAGAAGTCATCAGTAAAAGTGATGAAGTAGGAGTGACCGCTTCGCGCATGTGTAGATATTTGACCACATACATCACTGTGTACAAGTCCCAAGAGTTCAGTAGCTCTTGCTCCGTGTCCGGAGAACGGAGATTTGGTCATTTTTCCTTTGATACATGATTGACAAGTTGCATATGATGAATATTCAAACGGATCTAGATATCCATCTTTATGTAACTTAGTCAACCTTGTTTCGTTTATATGACCAAGTCTACAATGCCATAGGAAGGCTTGATTTGAATCTGGAGCCTTTCTTTTAAGTGTGTTTGAAATATTGAAAATTCGAGGTTGATTAAGTATGTATATGCCGTTTTCCAGTGTACCATACCCAATCAGTTCTTGATTTAGGAGAATGTTCATGACATTACTTTCAAGCGCAAAATTATATCCTTTATTAGACAACAAAGATACTGATATAATATTACACAACATACTGGGAATACAAAAACAGTTGTACAACACCAAAACGTGCCCACTAGTCAACCCTAGGTGATACTCCTCTATTGCAACAGCATCTACATGCATTCCATTGCCCATCCGGAGAGTCATATCACCTACCCCCAGTACTCTACTATTTCTCAGATCCTGCAATGAATTAGAGATGTGAGAACCAAAACCGGTATCAAGTACACATGATGTAGAGTTTACTGAAAGACAATTTTCGATTACGAACACACCTGAAGCAGAAGCAACCGCTTGCTTCGTGTCCTTTGCCTTGAAGGCCATACAGTCCTTCTTCCAGTGCCCTTGCTTGT
The DNA here is from genome assembly GCA_030015575.1 of Agapanthus africanus. NCBI lineage: Eukaryota > Viridiplantae > Streptophyta > Magnoliopsida > Asparagales > Amaryllidaceae > Agapanthus > Agapanthus africanus. Next base: position 312,251,482 of record JASDDO010000031.1, on the reverse strand, counting down.
GACAATAATGGCATTCGTTTATATCCGCTTTCACCCTTCCTTCCTTGTTCTTTCCCTGCATCTTCTTAACCCTACCTTTCGGTTTGATGGCTTTCATCTTCTTCCCCCCTTTAACTTTCGCTTTAGATTTAGAAAAGGATGATTGGCCAGCATACAGAACGGGGGCCTTCTCCTTTTTCAAGGAGGTCTCTGCTACCCTCAACATGTTGAGGAGCTTTGGAAGATCAGCTTCCATTTCGTGCATGTTGAAGCTAAGCACGAACTGAGAGAAGGAGTGGGGAAGGGACTGCAAAATTAAGTCGATATAAATCATTCTCCCGCACGTTTCCCAGGTTTGCGAGTTCCTCAATGAGGCTGATCATTTTGAGGACGTGCTCTCCTACAGGCGACCTGGAGCTAACCTCATCTGGAAGAGTTTCCTTGAGGTCTCGTACCTTGCGATACGGGAGTGCTCTCCATATAATTCCTTAACATGGAGAAAGATGGATACAATATCCATACTCTCGTGCTGTTTCTGGAGTTCATTGTTTATGGACGCCAGCACGATACACTTAGCTCGCTCACAATCCAGATCCCAAGTTTTGCGAACTTCTTTGTCCATAACTGAGGAATCTGGTCCAGGGATAAGGGGAGGAACAGCGGTGGTAACATATGCTACTTTGTCATAAGTCAGTGCAATGTTGACGTTCCTTAGCCAATCTTTATAGTTCTGCCCGGTCAGTAAATTTTTTTCAAGTAATTTTTTTAGTCCTGTCATGGTAGCTGCTAGAGAGAGAGAAAAGAAAACACTCAGCATATGCTTCTTGCAAGTTTAGATTGGTTATTAGTTTATCTAAACATGATGGCTCCCACTGTTCCCTCAAATCCTTCTTCAAAACCTAAAAGAAGAACTAGTCAGGATTTAATCACACGTCACAATACTTGCTTAACCTTTCAGCCAGGCTGGTGTTGGTACTTCGAGGGAGGTTTTCCAACGCTTTCGCGAAGTTTCTTAATTAAATAACCTCTTTTCCCTGGAGGCGTAGCCCCTCTAACACCTTTCTGGACACCTACTTGGTTTATAACATTGATTGTTAAGTGAGAATGTTTCCCGAGAGTAATCCTACCCATCAGTGGGATCGGGATCCAACTATCATTGCATGATGCACTAGATGGAAGCCACTCTAGTCACCACACTCCAGAAGGTATGCTAAATCTGCAAGTTTCTTTTATGTTTGAAACTCCCGATGTGATTTTTATACCCCAAGCTCTTGTAGACCTTGACATAGGCCAACAAGTCATAAGACGCAAGTCAAGTTCTACCCGTCGTTGTCCTGATTAATTTAGGTACATCGTACATGCCCTTGACGTAGGCCAACAAGGCTGTACGCCTGTCCTATACTAATGCATCTATCTATGCAACAAATAAGCAAGCCATACTGCTACCATTCACTATGCCTTGATGTAGGCCAACAAGCATAGAATGAATACGATGTGCTGTCTATTTGAAACGACGGAGGGTTACGGCTGGTTTTTGGCAAAAAACCGTTAACGTAGTGAACTTGATTTGATCGAAAGAACCAAGATAGCTTTTATTAAAAGGAGTGGTTTAAGCTCCGCATTTAAAATTTGCTTTTTCAAGAAAACCGAGTGGCTTTAGAAATTGTTCCAACGATTCAGTTTAGGTTTTATTTTTCTTTGCATTAAAAATAATGCGTCCCATCTTTAGCCTATAATTACAGATAACAACGAAAATACAACGTCCTCTTATGCCATCCGCTTTCGCCACGGGGTCCCGTCATCACCCGTTTGGTTGCTTAACTAACGGCAGAGCGGGGGCTGGGCTAGCACGGGTGTAAAACATAAGTGACGTCTAAATAGCTATCATATATAGATATTGTACATTCCTCAGACGCAATAATAGGCATTCCAGATCACAGATAAACTTTATTGGATATGCAAGCAATCCGCGTTTCTTTTGAGCCTGTAACAAAAGACGGATTACACAGTTGTGATGAATAGCCATTACCCCACACCTAGACCCCTACGGGTACGGCAAATTACCCGCCAAGTACCCGAAGTGAAGCGGTCTCCCTCAGCAACGTGAGTATGCCACTAAGTACTTTGAAATACCCGGTAGTTTGTGCACCCCATCTTGGGTCTATCCTAGGAGCAAAAACAGTAAAAGGAAATAATACAACGGTGGCTACAACCGCAACCTGGATGTGCCCTGCAAAATAATATTACAACTTATTACAATTATATCGAATGAATTAATACAATAACCCATCACAAAACCCCGGCTAATCATCACAACAGTCCAATAGAGATCATAATGACAAACAGTTAAAACATTACAGATATGTGCATCCCCCTGCCAACCGATATACTAGCACTTAGGGGAGGTTTACGAACACATAATACAGTTCACAGATATAATCAAACAAGAAAAAATCGTATAATTTCGTTCGATTAAACATATTAAATTCTACTCCAAATCTTCTCTGTAAATTTGAAATTTGAGCAGAAAATAAAATATACCAGAAAATACAAAATATCACAAAAGATGCACAGAGGAAAACTGGGCTGAATCGGCCCCAACTCGGCCGCGGATCCGAGGCGGATCGGTGGGATCGGCCGCGGTTCCGCGGCTCAGTGGTCGATTCAGGAGCCCATTTTTCTTCTGTGTTCTTATATTTTCATGCTGGTCATTCTGGAGGTCTCTGAAAAATTTTTGGACCTCATTTAAAATTCGACAGAAACTATATGATAACCGTGTATTTTCCGATTTGATTTACGTTCGAAATTCATACGACTTTGTAAGTGAGTTAATTATTGTATAGTGAGGCTCTGATACCACTGTAAGTCGATGTGCAACACCCTACGAGTTGCGGGGAGACGGAAATATGAAAAACGATCTTGTTTTGAAGCATACATCGACTAACCGAAGATCTTTGCTAAACGATAATTAACAACAACCATAGAGTTCTTAGCTACTATGTAAAGAGATTATACCTAATGATTCTAGTCCTTCGTCTTTGCGATCTCTACGTCCTCCTCGGCCTCCTTTCCGTAATAGATGATCCACCCGAGTACCCTAATCCAAGCTACACCTCAAGACTTGAGGTAACTAAGTTTCTTTAGTTGCTAACCAAAGTAACTAAGATGATGTAGAGTTAGGTTATGGAGTCTATCCTAATCCTTGGTCTCAACACATGAGTGGTAGGATTAGGGTTTGAAGAAGGAGTGAACTTGAGGAGACAGAAGATGGAGATGATAATGAGAATGAAAAAGCTTCTCACTTGAATATATGAAACATAATGAATTATCAAATAAATGAATATAAATGATTATTCACCATGCCTCATTAATTCAATATGAGTGATTCACTATGTGAGTCATTAAGCAATAAATTATGCATTAATGATATAATGAATGACACAAATGAGTCACAATTTGCATTAAATGAAAATGCCACCTTAACCTCCTTAGTTACCCTCCTTTTAGAAGCTTCCCGGAAAATTACGAGAACGCCCCTCGCATCCGTGAAAACACGGAAAAACTTTAGACTGTATAAATCCAATAACCCGATACTAGAATCTGGCTTAAACCAAAGCCGGCTAGTAAAAACTGTCCGAATGTCGTACGTGCGTTTAAACACGTATGCGTCCGAACCCTTTGTCGTAAAACCTTATGACCTCTATATCATTTCTCCTGGAGTTGGGAAAACTCTGTGTGGGACTCTAAAGACTCGACTACTACGCTGGCAGTGGGTTTAACCACAGACCGCAAGCGGCACTAGCTGTACGTAACGGTCCCCAGGTAGATGTCGATAAGAAGGCCGGTGAGGATACCCATCCAAACTCCTACCGAGCCTGTGCGTGACAATTTCCGTGCAGTCCGGTCTGTTCTTCTAAGAGTATCGCATGTATGGTCTAGGGAGGTGGTAAACGTCAGACCCCTAATAACCGTACAAGTCGTGTCGGTATGGCTCTATCACCATCCGAGAATCCACTGATCAATCTATCAGTAATTCTCAATCAGCCCTGGCCATGGACTTATGGTAATGACCAACCGATCACTGTGCGATATCAACTCCCTATACCGGGAGAGACGAATCCCTAACAGTCACTCACTGCCTCCACGTGGCTCGGGACTGTGCCCAACTAAAACCTGTTTGCACGACTCCTTTGAACCGTGGTATGGTAGTAATCAAAGCACAGTGGGAACTCACACGAGACAAATGACGACTTTAAGTCAACGGAATATCTGCACACATGTCACCTGAGAACTGCTATCTGACGTTAGGTATAAGTACCATCCAGTCAGTTCTCGGCGAGTCCTGTCCGGTGTACTCACACCCAGTGAGCATCTGTATACAATCTTAGGTGCACTCCACCAATATCTGCGGGATCATTCCATCGCCCCTCCTCAGGGTCTAGATATGTATACACCAGTGTACTCTGGAGTATCGATGCCCAGTCTCGATACTCCTGCGACCAGGGACATCTAAGGATGTGCCTATTGACTATCCAACTCCCACTAGCATGACTGCCATCACAACTCCGGTAGTCAGGCAAACACCCTATGGGCTTTATCAACATGTAGATATGTATGAATACTACGCAAAATATATCATATGTTAAGATAAAGACAAACCAAATAGCGTACTAACATATTAAGCAAGACTGTTATGTACATACATATCCCCAGTATCCTATACAATGAAGGCCTCTAGGGCATATATATCCAACAGCTTTAGGTGACCTTACATGTCGCTATTAAACGTTGATAGAGCCCTTAGGATTCTTGCCTGACTGCCAACAGTATGATGGCGATCATATACGTGGGAGCTGGGGTCTATAAGCACATCCTTAAAAGGTCCCTAGTCGTGGGAGTTTTCGAGACAGGGCATCGATACTCCGGAGTAGACTAGTGTATACAGTCGAGACCCCGACGAGGGGCGGTGGCCGGTCTCACAAGCCATTGGTGTCAGTTGGTTCACCTAAGATGTATACATGTGCTCATTGGGTTATGAGTACACCGGACAGGACTCGCCGGGAACATGCTAGTTGGTATTATACCTGACGTCAGATAGCAGTTCCCTGGTGACATGTGTACATGTTAGTTCGTCGACCAGAGATCGTCATTTGTCTCGTGTGAGTTCCCACTGTGCTTTGATTACTACCCTACCACGGCTCAAAGGAGTCGTGCAAACAGGTTTTAGTTGGGTACAGTCCCGAGCCACATAGTGGCAGTGAGCGGATCAGCAGGGGTTTCGTCTCTCCCGGTATTGGGGGTGAGATCGCGCTGTGTCTAGGAGAGCCATTACACGAAGTCCTTGGCCAAGGAAGGAGATTTACTGGTAGGTATTCCAGTAGTATCTCAGGGTGTTCTGGGCTATACTCCGACACGACTTGTACCGCTTTTGGGGGTCTGACGTTTACTAGCCCCCTAGGCCCGACATGCGATATTCATAGAAGAACGGACCGGACTGTACAGATATTGTCACTGACAGGCTCAATAGGGTGTTAGGATGAGTTCGCTCATTGACCTCCCTTTTGGTCAATACCTGGTGGCCCGTTACGTACAGCTAGTACAACCGACGTGCTAGTGGTTAAATCCACAGCCAGTGTATTGACGAGTCTTTAGAATCCCCCACAGACAGTTTATCAAGTTTCAGGCGAAACGTTGTAGAGGCCGTATGGTATTATGGCAGGGTTCGATCATATACGTGGAGTAGTGCACGTATTATGATCGAACGGATCATACTAGTGGGCTTTGGTTTAAGCCGGATCCTAGTATTAGATTTGTTGGATTACTTTAGTCTTATTGCATTCGCATTCAGTCGGAATGCGGATGCAGGTATGTATATACAGGTGAGGGGTATCCTTGTGATCCGTCATGAGTTTACTTTAGTAGATGCCATTCTCTTTTTATTGTTGCAAACATTTGGATTAATGTTTGCAAATGGAAATAATGTGCTCAAAGTCATGATTAGGAGCATTAATTGTGACACATGCACAAGTGATGACTCATGGTCTCTTTATTTGTGCATATGTCACATTATTGATAGATTTAAGTGTTGAAATGATAAGAGGAGAGAGGGAGGGCAGCCATATGGTTGAGGTTTGCTCTTGTGTTTATTGCTTCTTACTCTCATTTTATCATAGCAACACAAAAGAAAAAAAAGGCTTCTTCTTCTTCTCTTTTCTTCTCTTGAGCTCACTATCTCCATTAATGGCATCATCTTCAACCTCCATCCATACACTCTCCTGCGTTGATAATCAATGGATGCTTGAGACAAAGTGATCGCACACATTCTCTACTTCACCTTGGACACGTCGGCTAGCGAACTTCGTGCCCGAGTTGCTTCGGATGAAGCGGGAGCCCATAAAAAGACTCATTGATGTGGTGCCCTTACGACGAGGAGACCGGAGATACCGCGAGGAGCTTGGGATGGTGGCCAAAGACCGAAGGACACGGATTGATCGGTATAGCCTTTCTTAACTTCTTCTAGATTGCTAGTTATAGGTTAATGGTTCGATCCGGGAGAAATTATACGATAGCGCCAGTTTCAAGTTTATGAAAAAGTTTTTGTTTCCGCATATTGGCCTCGGATCGACGGCCGGGGCGCTACCATAGACTTACATTTATAAGATCGCTCAAGAAACATGAGTCGCTAACTCGTCAAGACTGCCACGGAAGCACGGCGAATCGGTGTGATTCGCCGCCGTTCTGCGGCCGAGTCAAGGCAGAGTTGACTCGTTTTTCTTGTGTTGGTCTCTTCTGTTGTGTTATACTTTCTGGTGTATTTTGTTTCTACCCACTATTGCCTGTGTGCTGGTTTGCAATTGTGGTAGACACTAAAATATGTTTCGATCAAATTTCTATCGTTCTTGGCTGTGTATCGTTTCTGTGTTTGATATATGTGTTCGTAAACTTCCGCTAATTTCTATATGTCAGTTAGTTGGGGGTTGCACATATCTGTGATGATTGGTTTGTGTATATGAATATTGTTGGATCGTCATGAATGAATAGCCGGGGATGCGTGATGAGAGTTTCTTTTATTCACATATAAATTGTAATTTGATGTAATAATTTTTCGCGGGGCACATCCGGGTTGAGATTGTAGCCACCGTTGTATTATTTTATTTACTGTTTATTGCTCTTAGGATAGACCCAAGATGGGGTGCACAAACTACCGGGTACTTTGACGTGCCGAGTGGCCTACTCATTTTATTGAGCGAGGTTGCTTCACATCGGGTATTCGGAGGGTAGTTTGCCGCACCCGTAGGGGTCTAGGTTGGGGGTTTGTCTATTCATCTTGACTGTGGAATCCGTCTTTCGTTACAGGCTTAAACGAAACGCGGAATTCCTAATATATCCAATATATTCATCTATGATCTGGAATGCCTATTATTGCGTCTGACGAATGGATATTATTATATATATATTATAATAGACATTGCTTATGTTTTGCATCCGTGTTAGTCCAGCCCCCAGCTCTGGCGTTAGTTATCTAACCTAACGGTGTAAGACGGGGCCCAGCGGCGAATGCGGATGGCATAAGTGTACGTTGTATTTTCGTATTTTTCTGCAATGGTAGGTTAATTGATGGGACTGCATTACATTAATGCAAAGCAAACAAACCAAAGCTAAATCGTTCGAACAATTTTAAAACCACTCGGTTTTTTCAAAACAACAAAACTTTTAAAATGTGGAGCTTAAACCACTCCTTTTAAAATCTATCAGGTTCCTTCGATTATATCAAGTTCACTACGTTCACGGTTTTGCCAAAACCATTCGTAGCCCTCCGTCATTTCAGTTGGATATTCAGAAGTATTCAAGCTATGTATTTTGACCTTCGCCAAGGCATAGTGATTGGTAGCTGCTGAATATTCATCTGTAGCATAGATAGATGCGTTGGTTTGGGACAGTCGTACTACTATTTTGGCCTTCATCAAGGGTATGTACGGGTAGGTTATAATTAACCTGGACAATGACAGATAGAACTTGACATGTGACTTATGATATGTTGGCCTTCGTCAAGGTCATAAGAGCATAGGGAAAAAATCCACATCGGGAGTTTCTAAAGAAACTGAAACTTGTTAGTGTTGCATACCATTTGGAGTGTGATAATTTTGGTAGGATTCTTTCGACTTTATCACACGATGATATTTGGATCCCAATCCTACCGTGAGTATATGCTACTCCTCGGGAGATTTTTTCACTTAACGATCAATGCTATAAACCAAGTAGGTGTCTAGAAAGGTGTTAGCGGGGCTACGCCTCCAGGGAAAAGAGGTTATTTAATTAAGGAACTTCGCGATAGCGTCGTAAAACCTCCTTCGAAGTACCGACACTGGTCTGGCTGAAAGGTTAAGCAAGAATTGTATGGTGGGATTAATCCTGACTAATTCTTCTTTTATGCTTTGAGGAAGGACTCAAGAAACAGTGGGAGCCATCCTGTTTAGATAAATTAAAAAAAAAATCTAAACTTGCATGAGAATCATGCTAAAGCGTTTCTTCTCTCTCTTCTAATTGCAGCGACCAAGATGACTTGCCTTAAGTTACTATTACATAAAAACATATTGACAGGGCCAAACTATAAAGATTGGCCCAGGAATGTCAAGATAGCAATCACATATGACAAATTGGGCTATATTCTTACTACTAAAGCCCCCGCTGTCCCAGGTCCAGATTCCAGCGCCGCAGATAAGGAAATCCGTAAGATCTGGGAAATTGACAGCGTGAAAGCCAAGTGATGGCCTCTATAGACAATGAACATCAGAGGCGGCACGAGAATATGGATCTTGAATCCATATTCCTCCATACCAAGGAATTATATGGAGAGAAATCTCGTATCGTATGATACGAGACCTCGAAGAAGCTATTTCAGGCGAGGTTGGCTGTCGGGTCATCTGTGGGGGACCACGTCCTTAAAATGATCGGCTACATTGAGAAGCTCGTGGACATAAGGACCACGTTGGAGAATGAGCTGTATACAGACTTAATTCTGTAGTGCCTCCCTTCCACCTACACCCAGTTTATCTTAAATTTTAGTATTCATGGTAAAGAAGTTGAACTTCCGAAACTCATCAATATGTTGAGGAGTGCTGAGGGCACCCTGCAGAAACCCAGAGAAATACCCGCTCTACTTGTTGGTGGAGCTTCCTCTTCTAGATCCAAGGCAAAAGCCAAGGGAAAGAAGAAGAAGGCCCCAACCAAGCCGAGAGGCGGTGTTAGTAAGGTGGAAGCGAAGGGCAAGGAAAAAGTGGCAGGGCTGACAGTATGGAAGGAAGAATGCTTCTACTGTCATATGAAGGGCCATTGGAAGAAAGATTGCAGGGCCTAGAGAGCCAAGAAGCAGGACTCGAAGCAGGTTGTGGCTTCGGCTTCAGGTGTGTTTGTAATTGAAAACTATTTGTCAATCAACTCTACTTCCTGGGTATTGGCGGATCAGGATCTCATATCTATAATTCTTTGTAGGAACTGAGAAGCCGTAGAGTTCTGAAGACCGGTGATATGACCCTCAGGGTTGTTAACGGAGCGAGCGTGGATGCTGTGTCCGTAGTGGAATATCACTTAGGGTTGACAAGTGGACATATTTTGGTTTTGCGCAACTGTTTTTGTGTACCTAGTATGACTTGTAATATCATTTCTGTATCTTTGTTATCTAAAGAAGGTTATGATTTTACATTTGTAAGCGATGTCGTAAACATTCACCTTAATCATGGTCTGATTGGGACAGGTACTATAAACAACGGTATATACGTATTAAACCAACTACAAGTTTTCAATGTCCAGAACACACATAAAAGAAAGTCTCCAGAATTAAATCAAGCTTTCTTATGGAATTTTAGACCGGGTCACATAAACGAAACAAGGTTGACCAAGTTATATAAAGAAGGATATTTGGATCCGTTTGAATATCAATCTTATGCAACTTGTCAATCATGTCTCAAAGGAAAGATGACAAAGACTCCGTTCACTGGACACGGAGTAAGAGCGAGCGAGCTCTTGGGACCCATACACAGCGACGTATGTGGTCCAATGTCTACACATGAAAGAAGTGGTTATTCCTATTTCATTACTTTTACGGATGATTTCTCTAGGTATGGACATGCCTTCTTGATGAAGCATAAATCCGAGGCCTTTGAGAAAATCCGAGAATATAAGAATGAAGTGGAAAAATAAACCGGCAAAAGTATCAAGACACTGAGATCTGATCGAGGTGGTGAATACTTGAGTTCCGAGTTCCTGGATTACCTAAAAGAGATTGGAATTCTCTCTCATCTTACTCCTCCATACACGCCATAACACAACGGTGTATCGGAGAGACGGAACTGAACCTTATTGGATATGGTGTGTTGCATGATGAGTAACGCTGAGTTACCGCGATCATTCTGGGGCAATGCACTAGAATCAGCTGTATATCTTTTGAACAAGATTCCTACCAAGACTGTGCCTACCACACCATATCAGATGTGGAGTGAGAAGAAACCCTATCTTCAGTATCTGAAGATATGGGGATGTTCAGCTTTTGTCAAAAAGCAGCATGCAGACAAGCTCGAGACACGCTCAGTACTATGTAAGTTTGTGGGATACCCAAAGAACTCCAGGGGGTATCTTTTCTATTACGCAAAGGAACAAAAGGTTTTTGTTTCCCATCATGCCCACTTTTTGGAAAATCAATTTTTAGAAAAAGAAACAATTTTGAGCGCAATAGAACTGAAAGAAATTCCAGAACCACAATCTATTACTGAAAGCTGAAAGTCGACCCTAGCACCACCATAAGGTTCTTGTGGCATCATGCATGCCCAATTTTAATTTTTAGTAGTGCTAAGCTAGACTAAACATGATCTTTGCTAGAATATTAGGGTTATGTTTTGATGATGTGAACAATTAAAGAAAAGAAAAGAGCATACAACCTTTGTAATTCGAGTGAAACTTCACATGCTCCGTGTAGTATGTAAGTGCACGGCGGCGCCCCGGCCTCCATCCCGAGGCCAAATGCGGAAGCGATGGTTAACTTTAAATTTTCTTGACCGGCACCACCGCGCACTATAACCCGGATCGAACCATTAACTAGTCCTAGCTAACAACAAGATGGGGAAGAGAGATATACCGAGCGATCCGTGTCCTACGGTCTTCTCGTCGTCGTCCCGATCTCCTGCGGAGTCTCCAGTCTCCACCTCCTTGTCGGAAGGGCACCACGTCGCCTGCTTCTTTTACTGGCTCCCACCTCTATACCGAGGCAACTCGGGCACGAAGTTGGCGAGCCGACGTGCCCAAGGTTTGCTGTAGAATGTGTAGAACTTGTGTCTCATTTTGGGATTCATGGAGGTGCCATTTTGGTGGAGGGATGATACATAAACAATGTAAAGGAACTTGGGGATTTTTGGAGCATGAAATGAACCAAAAACCCCAAGCCAAAAAAATGGGCAGCCCCATGAGGGAATGGTCGGCCAACACTAAATAGTGGGAGTGAGAGGAGGGTCAAAAATAATAGGAGCCACACCCCAATCATACAAGAGAGAGAGGAATGGTTATCATATGAAGAAATGATCACAAAGGAACACCAACACTCCACCAACCTCACCCTTCATCATCACCAACAATCATGTCCTACAAAAGTCAAGCCATGATGAAGAGAGAAGTCAAGGTCAAAGAAGAGCTATCATGATACAACAATATGCAATCACCTCCCTCCACAAATGCTTATTTGTACAATTGCAAATAAGCCATCGTCCACCAATCTTCGGCCATTGAAAGATACAAATGAAAATGGCCGACACGAAAAGCAAACTGGCAACTCCAGAAAACTGGTCCCAGAATAAATCACAGGAAAACCCCGATAATGTGTATACACACCCGCATCTGTATTCCGACCGAAATACAAATGCAATGAGACAACATCTACACTGTACTATACTAGGATCCGGCTTAAACCAAAGCCGGCTAGTAATATCCGTCCGATCCTGATCCGTGCAATACCGCACGTATCTGATCGAACCCTGCCATATATCCATACGGCCTCTAGTACTAACCGTTCGATCCTGATCCGTGCAATACCGCACGTATCTGATCGAACCCTGCCATATCTCCATACGGCCTCTACAGCTTTTCGCCCGAAACTTAAGTAACTGAATGTGGGGGACTCTAAAGACTCGTTAACACCTTATTTGTTGATTTAACCACTAGCACGTCAGAGGTATAAGCCAATACGTAACGGGCTACCAGGCATTGACCAAAAGGGACATCAATGAGCGAACTCATCCTGACACCCTACTGAGCCTGTCAGTGACAATATCCGTACATTCCGGTCCGTTCGTCTATGAGCATCGCATGGCGGGCCTAGGGGGTTGGTAAAAGTCAGACCCCCAAAAGCGGTACAAGTCGTTTCGGAGTGTAGCCCAGAACACCCTGAGATACTACTGGAATACCTACCAGTAAATTTCCTGCCTCGGCCGAGGGCTTCGTGTAATGGCTCTCCTAGACACAGCGCGACCTCACCCTCAATACCGGGAGAGACGAACCCCGAAAATCCACTCACTGCCTCCATGTGGCTCGGGACTGTACCCAACTAAAACCTGTTTGCACGTCTCCTTTGAGCGTGGTAGGGTAGTAATCAAAGTACAGTGGTAACTCACACGAGACAAATGACGATCCCCAGGTCGATGAACTAACCTGTACACATGTCACCAGGGAACTGCTATCTGACGTCAGGTATAAGACCAACTAGCATGCTCCCGGCGAGTCCTGTCCGGTGTTCTCATAACCCAATGAGCACATGTATACATCTTAGGTGAACCAACTGACACTAGTGGCTTGTGAGACCGGCCACCGCCCCTCGTCGGGGTCTCGACTGTATACACTAGTCTACTCTGGAGTATCGATGCCCTGTCTCGAAGCTCCCACGACTAGGGACTTTTTAAGGATGTGCTTATAGACTACCAGCTCCCACGTATATGATCGCCCTCATACTGCTGGTGGTCAAGCAAGAATCCTAGGGGCTCTATCAACGTTCAATAGTGACCTGTAAGGTCACCTAAAGCAGTACACGATGATAAAGGTAAACCGGATAGCATACTATCATCTTGAGTAAGACTGTCTTCCTGGGATAGGTCCTCCCTCAATCATTGCAATCACGTGCCTGTGATCTAATAATTGACTCTGAGGGCACTATCTCCAACAATCTCCCACTTGCACTCAAGGCTAATTATTGCGATGTCGCATACTCACAGCCCGTGTGATACCGAACACCCAACTCCTCTACTAGTCAGTCTCACAAAGCTTGTTTGCGAAACTATTGCGTTCGAGGAATAGCCTCAGTGAGTGGATCCGCTTTGATGTTTCTTTCTATGTCTCTCTATATCTCATGTTCGCGGAGAAAGCCATCTCCCGAAATGAGCAATACCTGTCTTAGAATGTGTCTGGATGTCTGATGGGACCTAGCTCATAAATGAACTCCAAATCCAAACTTCTTAGACTGTATCGTCAACTGAACTTAATCAGTATCCTGCGCCATGCCTCCCTCAGTATTGCCTTGGACCACCTGCCCAAAATACTGCCCCTCGTCAGAAGGAAAACTATAACCCCAACAACCTCCTTGTCGTCCATGTCACCTTGGAAGCCTGGAATGATAACTGTCTCCCGAATGAGGCTGTCGTTATCATATCCCTAGAACATCCACTTATGTTCTAAAACTGCTTCCGAATGTTTCTCCAGGTCTGGATCAATGTCAACTTATTGCATCTAGTGCAAGAACAACATCTGGTGTGGTACTTGACATCTCATGATTGACTCAATTGCCTGAGCAAGTGATCTGCCAATCATGCACATCCCTCTCCTCTTTAGTCTGTAAGACACCTTTAGAGAGGGTGACTCCATCACCTGCAGGTACACTACCGTGCCAGGAGTCGTCTATTCTAAATACTCTTAGAATGCTGTCTAAGTACCCTGATTGGGAAACCACCCAAATCTAGATCTAAAACCATAGATCTAGTAACCAGAATGTCTGATATAATGTCCAAGTCCCATGTGGAGAAACACTGTGTGACGACCAAAGTATAACCGATCGTAGTATAGGAATATCACTTCCTACTCTGTGTATGTCATCCAAATACCATGACAATACACCCTACTACCTTCTCAACAGATCCATCTCCTATTCTGATGAAGTAAAACCTATGACTGTCACATCAGAAATTGATGATCTATCTCCGCTATATCTGCTTTAGTCTATAAATAGACATAAGCTATCTGTCCACCAATGCTTCCGCTGCTCCCACTGACTACGACAACCCTCTGGCAGAGTCATATACATGTACACTTCTGAAGCCAGTTCAGAACGACGCTATACTCATCCTCCTGCCGGGTCTCGCAGCCTGGAAAAACAGCAATGGCAAGTGTGGGTAAACAAGAACCTCCCTGTCACCGTCCTTGAGGCTACCGGAGTACCTCTCGGGTGCCTGAGGTTACCCACCGTATCTGCGGAGTGGCCAATGGAATGTCAAACCAGATTAAATCTTTAGGTTCCTATGAAATCTTCAGTAATCGTTTGTGGTTCTGGAATCACTTCCAGTTCTACCATACTCCCACTACTGTTTTCTGAAAAAATCCATTTTATTTAAAACTGTGGCGAGTCTAGAACAATATCATTATTGATCTTCCAGATGGTAGAAAGTCAACCCTCATCATAGCCTGGGTCAACCCACAAACAACCATTACAGAAACGTGCCTTGAGTTATCCAGAGTCTGGTTTTAATCATAAGCCGGACAACTTCCCGTACCTTAACAACGTTAAGATATGAACTGTTCTATATCCAATATATAACCAGAGGCACTGATTTAATTGAACCAGATTCAAATCATGCAGCCGTCTCCAGTGCATGTCAACTAAATGGAAAGAGGCCGATCAGCGTTACTCAACTTAGGAATGCTTCCAATTATGAGTAACCTGAAAGAGAAGCAAGTTCTCTTAGTCATTACTATCAACTGAATACCATACACAAGTATCTACATCTTCGATCACTTTGAAGAATCCCGATACTTGCGATACCTGGTTCTCTACTTTATTCAAATACCTATAACTACTCAAAATTCGGACCTTGTGTTTGCACGAAACACCTGTCTAAAAACTAGAGAAGTCATAAGTAAATCGAATATAGTACGAGGACCAACCCCTCTGTCCTGATGGACCCTGGACAACATACAATACTCTGTATAAGTCCCTTGAGTCTGATAACTCATTCACTGTGTGTCGTAGGTTGAAAACTGTACCTTTGGTTATGAAGAATTACACCGCTGTTTAATGCTCCTTACCTAACCATCCACTGATATAGGTAAATGTCATGGACATAATTTCAAAAAGGTATATCTCACTCTATGAAAATAGACGTACAGATATATCAATTTGAAATTGGTGCATAACAGCGGATATTCAAAACCAAATATTTGCCGACCGGTAAACAGCCCAGGTGACTTCCTCAAATATCACCGATTACAACGAATCCCGATATAATGAGGATGATCACCCAATTCCCAATAACTTACTCCCACTCATCATCTGTAAAACCATACAGATTTGAGGATCATACCTGGTAAATACATACCCTGGAGTAAGTATCTAATCGGGAAATCAGTTTTCGTTTAACAGTACACAGTGAAACTGAAACATTGAAATGTTTCGACGGGGTATCTGTTGGAGATAGTGCCCTCAGAGTCAATTATTGGATCACAGGCACGTGATTGCAATGATTGAGGGAGGACCTATCCCGGTAGGACAGTCTTACTCGAGATGATAGTATGCTATCTGGTTTACCTTTATCATCGTGTACTGTTTTAAGTGACAAGACAGGTCGCTATTACACGTTGATAGAGCCCCTAGGATTCTTGCTTGACCACCAGCAGTATGAGGGCGATCATATACGTGGGAGCTGGTAGTCTATAAGCACATCCTTAAAAGGTCCCTGGTCGTTGGAGTTTCGAGACAGGGCATCGATTCTCCAGAGTAGACTAGTGTATACAGTCGAGACCCCGACGAGGGGCGGTGGCCGGTCTCACAAGCCATTGGTGTCAGTTGGATCACCTAAGATGTATACAGGTGCTCATTGGGTTATGAGTACACCGGACAGGACTCGCCGGGAATATGCTAGTTGGTCATATACCAGACGTCAGATGGCAGTTCCCTGGTGACATGTGTGCAGGTTAGTTCATCGACCTGAGGATCGTCATTTGTCTCGTGTGAGTTCCCACTGTACTTTGATTACTACCCTACCACGGCTCAAAGGAGTCTTGCAAACAGGTTTTAGTTGGGTACAGTCCCGAGCCACATGGAGGCAGTGAGCGGATCTTCGGGGGTTTCGTCTCTCCCGGTATTGGGGGTGAGGTCGCGCTGTGTCTAGGAGAGCCATTACACAAAGACCTTGGCCAAGGCAGGAGATTTACTGGTAGGTATTCCAGTAGTATCTCAGGGTGTTCTGGGCTACACTCCGACACGACTTGTACCGCTTTTGGGGGTCTGACTTTTACCAACCCCCTAGGCCCGCCATGCGATACTCATAGACGAACGGACCGGACTGCACGGATATTGTCACTGACAGGCTCAGTTGGGTGTCGGGGTGAGCTTCCTCATCGACGTCCCTTTTAGTCAATAGCTGGTGGCCCGTCACGTATTGGCTTATACCTCTGACGTGCTAGTGGTTAAATCCACAGCCATAGTATTGACGAGTCTTTAGAGTCCACCACACTTTCAGTTACTCAAGTTTCGGGCGAAACGCTGTAGAGGCCGTATGGAGATATGGCAGGGTCCGATCAGATACGTGCGGTATTGCACCGATCAGGATCGGACGGTTTGTACTAGTAGCCGTATAGATATATGGCAGGGTTCGATCAGATACGTGCGGTATTGCACGGATCAGGATCGAACGGATATTACTAGCCGGCTTTGGTTTAAGCCGGTCCTAGTTTAGTACAGTGTAGATTTTGTCTTTTTGCATTTGTATCCGGACGGAATACAGATGCGGGTGTGTATGCACAGTATTGGGGTTTTCCTGTAATTTATTACGGGACCAGTTTTCTGGAGTTGCCAGTTTGCATTCCGTTCCGGCCGGTTTTCCTTTGTTCTTTCCCGGCCGGACTTTTCCGATGGAGGGGGTAATTTGCAGTTTTGCAAATTACTTTTGTGGAGGGGGTTTCTTGCAAAAGTGTTGATTATGATAGCTTTCATTTCTTTTGCTCCATGCTTTTGAATTGAGAGATTTGAAAGGTTATGGAGTGAATAGGAGAATAAGCATGGTTGATGTTTTCTTGTCTAGGATGTGGTCACCTCTTGTTCTATCCTACACTCACCTCTCTTCTTATGGTTGGCATTCTCATTTTTTTTCCTCCACCACATTATCATTCTCACTTGAGGAAAGAAAGAACACTAGAGAGAAGAAAAAGAATGAGAGGGTTCATCTTTATTTTTGTGAGGAATTCTTCATCTCCTTCTTCTTCTTGTTATGGAAAAATGAAAGCACCATTTTTCCTAACCCCATTCCTCCATCAAGGCAACTACAAACCCCAAATGAGACTAGCATAGATCTACACTACACTTCCTACAGCAAATCTTGGACGCGTCGATTCGCCAGCTTCGCGCCCGAGTTGCCTCGGTATAGAGGCGGGAGCCCGTAAAAGATGCAGGCGACGTG
Organism: Agapanthus africanus; assembly: GCA_030015575.1. Classification (NCBI taxonomy): domain Eukaryota; kingdom Viridiplantae; phylum Streptophyta; class Magnoliopsida; order Asparagales; family Amaryllidaceae; genus Agapanthus; species Agapanthus africanus. The sequence continues at coordinate 312,233,804 of JASDDO010000031.1, read as the reverse complement.
GTGCCCTTCCGACGAGGAGGAGACGGACGGAGATCCCGCGAGGAGATCGGAGTGGAGATGAAGACCGGAGGACTCGGATCAGTCGGTATATCTCTAACCCGTATTCTTGTTAGCTTAGACTTGTTAATGGTTACGATCCGGAGTTTAGTGCGCGGTGGTGCCGGTTTGCAAAGTCCGCAAAATTTAAGTTATTCACCGTTTCCGCATTCCGGCGTCGGTTTGACGGCCGGGGCGCCGCCGTGCACTTACAGTGGTATCAGAGACTCGCCATTAACATAGTCTAGCTTGGTGTAATGTGTTTTACGTTTCCGATCGAACAAAATCCCGAAAACTCGTATTTCAAGCACGACAGTTTTCTGTTGAAATTTTTTGGTCTCTAAATATTTTTCAGGTTGCAGAAAAATGATGTGCAGGAAAAGATAACGCCACTGTAGAAAAACGACAAAATGATTCCCTGTTTGGAGCGCGGAACCGCGGCCAAAACCCCCTTTGGGCCGCGGTTCCGCCGCACTATGGTGGGTCCACTTCGTCGTTTTTCTTCAGTTGTTTTCTGGGCTGAAAATAGGGCTTTTGGGATATTAAAGTTGGGCCAATTATTTCTGTGTGTGCTACAGTTTTCTTTGGGGCCCAGTTGTTAATTGTTTGATCAATCGGAATATTTTAAAACACATTTTTCACAGTATTTACATTATATCTGCGACCGTGAATGTCACTCGATCGGTAAATCCGGTCTAACTGCTATAGCCCGGTTAGACGGATTTGCGAACGTGACTTTCACGTTGATGTTCTATGTTTATGCTGTGATGTTGCGGATCGGTCGTGGGGATAGCCTGGATGCAATGCTAGTACTGTGTTGTTGTATTATGTACTTTTGATATTGCGGGGCGAGCGTCCGACATGTGGACTGCCGTCACTGCATGTTTGTATTATTCTTTTGGGGCACGACCTGGTTGCGGTCGATGTACCCGTTGTATGTATATTTTACATTATGTACTAGGATTACCCCGCGGTGGGGTGCACGAATAGCCGGGTTCTGGAGGGCAACAAGCCCGCATCTCATGGCATTGGGACGGAGGGGGCTTCACTCTGGGATTGGCGGGCTATTCGCCGCACTCGTAGGGGGTACAGGTTGACCCAGGAGGGGTGCCCAAGTTGCCGGATTCCGTGGAGTGCTGGGTGGTCCATTCACGGAGCTGAAGGGGGCTGCCTCGCTTCAGGTTTTGGCGGGTGACTTGCCGCGCCCGTAGGGGTCTAGGTTTTCATTGCACAGGCTATCCACACGACCAGGGGAACGTCGGGTTTCAGTAGTGGCTCTGTGAAACCCGGGGATCCTAGATATCTGTATTGTTCTGTGATGCTGTACATTTCTGTGATGTTGCATTTCTTTTCACGCCTTGAGCGAAATATATATATTAGTAGATGTTGTATATGTTTTTCATCCGCGCTAGTCCAGTCCCCGCTCTGCCGTTAGTAAGCTAACCTAACGGGTGATGACGGGACCCAGTGGCGAATGCGGATGGCATATACGTACGTCAGTATATTTTCGTTCTTTGTGGTGTGATTAATTGATGGGACTGCGTTGATTCGGATCAATGCAAGTTAAACAAACCTATTCTGATGTTGTTGGAACACTTTTCAAAAAGCTGTTATTGCAAGGACGTTCACTTTTGTTTTGCATCGTGGTATTCATTTGGAATATCCTGCTCCTCAGTCGACGAGGCAAGGGCCGAGATCCCTTCACCGGGAGTGACCCCTTGGACAGAAGTTTGCGTCAGGGCATTAACTTCACAATAGCCGATTACTTTTGCTTTGCACCGTGGTATTCAGTTGGAATATCCTGCACCCCATTCTACGGGGAAAGAGCCGAGATCCCTTCACCGGGAGTGACCTCTTTAGCAACGGTTTTCGTCACTATATTTTCTAAAAAGCTATCCGTTCCTTCAACGATATCAAGTTCATTACGTTAAAGGTTTTCGCCAGAAACCATTCGTAGCCCTCCGTCATTTCAGTTAAATATTCGGTAGTATTCAAGCTATGTATTTTGACCTCACGCCAAGGCATAGTGATTGGTAGCTGCCGGGTATTTATCTGTTGCATAGATAGATGCGTTGGTTTGGGACAGTCGTACTACTATTTTGGCCTACGTCAAGGGTATGTACGGGTGGATTCAAATTAACCTGGATAATGACGGGTAGAACTTGACATGTGACTTATGATATTTTGACCTCACGCCAAGGTCATAAGAGCATGGGGCAGAAATCACATCGGGAGTTTCAAAAGAACTGAAACTTGCCAGATATGCGCATACCTTCTGGAGTGTGATACCGTGAGCGGATTCCGTCACGTTATCATGTGATGATAGTTGGATCCCGATTCCCACTGATGAGTTGGTTTACTCCTCGGGTGACCCCGACTAATTCTTCTTTCAGGTTTGGAGGAGAATTTGAGGTACAGTGGGAGTTTTCCAGATTAGATAAATTGGTAACCATTCTGATCTAGGATAGAGTGCACGCTGAGTGTTTCTTTTCTCTCTCTCTCTGGCAGCGACCATTGACCCGACCCTAAGACTATGACGCAGTGACCAAGTTGACCGAACCTACTTAACACTGGCTTTTGGATTATCAGAGTTGCAGACCTCATTGCCACTCCTACTTTTACCCTTTTCTCCAGGACACCCCGTATTACTGCGAACGTCCACTTCCATTGGACAAAACCATCGTATGGTTAGATACGAACTCGAAGGAATTTATTCGAGGATGGTTTCCGGTTCAGGAGAAAACGGATAGGACTATTCAGTTGTCTTTTCTTTTCACCCTCTCTCAAGTTACGAGTACTCCTTGGTTTAGGAGTAGTACACCTATTACGCAAATTGGATAGTCTTCTTCCAAACCATAGGCTGGTGCCGACCGGTAGGGAATGAAGAAAACCAGTTAGCCTAAACGGTGTACAGAAGGTATTAAGATTAAGACAAAGCAAGGGATTAGTAAGAGGGCAAAGTAAATTGCGACTGCTATTCACGACCAAACCAAGTATTTCTTCGCCAATCCTAAATCACCTTTGTATTTCTCCAGGACACTCCGTATCACTACGAAGATCCCATTTTATTGGATAATCCATCGTATGGTTATATACGAACTCGAAAGGAACTTGTTCCAGTTCGGGGATGGATCCTGGTTCAGGAGAAATAAGAATAAAGTACATTCAGGTGTCTTTTATCTTCACCTTCTCTCGCGTTGCGAGTGCTCCTAGGATTAGGACAGTACACCCTTTATGCTTTTTGGATAGTCTTCTTCCAAACCATAGGCTGGTGCCGAACGGTAGGGAAGGAAGAAAACCAATTGGCTTAAAGGGGTGTACAGAAGGTAAAGACTAAAGACATATGAAGGGATTTGGAGAGGTGGCAAAGAACTATACGGTTACAGTCGTGAATCTGGAAGAGGCATTACTAGGAATACCGGGATACCCCATCGAAACAATTCAATGTTTCAGTCTCACTGTGTAATGTTAAAAGAAAACTGATTTCCCGATTAGATACTTACTCCAGGGTATGTATTTACCAGGTATGATTCTCACATCTGTATGGTTTTACAGATGATGAGTGGGAGTAAGTTATTGGGAATTAGGTGATCATCCTCATTATATCGGGATTCGTTGTAATCGGTAATATTTGAGGAGATCATCTGGGCTGTTTGCCGGTCGGCAAATATTTGGTTTTGAATATCCGTTGATGTGCACCAATTTCAAATTGATATATCTGTACGTCTATTTTCATAGAGTGAGATATACCTTTTGATATTATGTCGATGACATTTGCCTATATCAGTGGATGGTTAGGTAAGGAGCATTAAACAGCGGTGTAATTCTTCTTAACCATAAGTACAGTTTTCAACCTACAACACACAGTGAAAGAGTTGTTAGACTCAGCGGACTTATACAGAGTATTGTATGTTGTCCAGTGTCCATTAGGACAGAGGGGTTGGTCCTCGTACTATATTCTATTTACTTATGACTTCTCTAGTTCTTAGACAGGTGTTTCGTAGAAACACAGGGTCTAAGTTTTGAGGAGTTATAGGTATTTGAATAGAGTAGAGAACCAGGTATAGCAAGTATCGGGATTCTTCAAAGTGATCGAAGATGTAGATACTTGTGTATGGTATTCAGTTGATAGTAATGATAAAGAGAAATTACTTCTCTTTCAGGTTACTCATAATTGGAAGTATTCCTAAGTTGAGTAACGCTGATCGGCCTCCTTCCATTTAGTTGACATGCACTGGAGATAGCTGCATGATTTGAATCTGGTTCAATTAAATCAGTGCCTCTGGTTCTATATTGGATGTAGAACAGTTCATATCTTAACGTTGTTAAGGTACGGGGAGTTGTCTGGCTTATGATTAAAACCAGACTCTGGATAACTCTAGGCACGTTTCTGTAATGGCTGTTTGTGGGTTGACCCAGGCTATGACGAGGGTTGACTTTCTACCATCTGGCAGATCAATAGAAATATTGTTCTAGACTCACCACAGTTTTATTAAAAATGGATTTTTCAAAAACAGCAGTGGGAGTATGGTAGAACTGGAAGTGATTCCAGAACCGCAAACGATTACTGAAGATTTGATAAGGAACCTAAAGATTCAATCTGATTTGACATTCCATTGGCCACTCCGCAGATAAGGTGGGTAACTTCAGGCACCCGGGAGGTACTTCGGTAGCCTCAAGGACGGTGACAGGGAAGTTCTTGTTTACCCACAATTACCATTGCTGTTGTTCCAGGCTGCGAGACCTGGCGGGAGGATGAGTATAGCGTCGTTCTGAACTCGCTTCAGAAGTGTACGTGTATATGACTCTGCCAGAGGGTTGTCGTAGTCAGTGGGAGCAGCGGAAGCATTGGTGGACAGGTAGCTTATGTCTATTTATAGACTAAAGCAGATGTAGCGGAGATAGATCATCTGTTTCTGATGTGACAGTCATAGGTTTGACGTCGTCAGAATAGGGGATGGATCTGTTGAGAAGGTAGTAGGAAGTGATATTCCTTTACTACGATCGGTTATACTTTGGTCGTCACACAGTGGTTTCTCCACAAAGGACTTGGAGATTATATCAGACATACTGGTTACTAGATCTATGGTTTTAGATCTAGATTTGGGTGGTTTCCTAATCTGGGTACCTTGACAGCATTCTATGAGTATTTAGAATGGACGACTCCTGGCACGGTAGTGTACCTGCAAGTAATGGAGTCGCCCTCTCTAAAGGTGTCTTTTAGACTAAAGTAGAGAGGGATGTGCATGATTGGCAGATCACTTGCCTAGGCAATTGAGTCAATCATGAGATGTCAAGTACCACACCAGATGTTGTTCTTGCACTAGATGCAATAAGTTGATATTGATCCAATCCTGGAGAAACAGTCGGAAGCAGTTTTAGAACATAAGTGGCTGTTCTAGGGATATGATAACGGCTGCCTCTTTTAGGAGACGGTTATCATTCCAGGCTTCCAAGGTGACATGGACGACAAGGAGGTTGTCAGAGTTATAGTTATCCTTCTGACGAGGGGCAGTATTTTGGACAGATGGTCCAAGGTGATACTGAGGGTGGCATGGCGCGCAGGATACTGATTAAGTTCAGTTGACGATACAGTCTAAGAAGTTTGGATTTGGAGTTCATTTATGAGCTACGTCCCATCAGACATCCAGACATTCTAAGGCAGGTATTGCTCTTTTCGGGAGATGGCTTTCTCCGCGAACTTGAGATATAGAGAGACATAGAAAGAAACTTCTAGGCGGATCCACTCACTGAGGCTATTCCTCGACCGCAATAGTTTCACAAACGGGATTTGTGAGACTGACTAGTAGAGGAGTTGGGTGTTCGGTATCACACGGGCTGTGAGTATGCGACATCGCAATAATTAGCCTTGAGTGCAAGTGGGAGATTGTTGGAGATAGTGCCCTCAGAGTCAATTATTGGATCACAGGCACGTGATTGCAATGATTGAGGGAGGACCTATCCCGGTAGGACAGTCTTACTCGAGATGATAGTATGCTATCTGGTTTACCTTTATCATCGTGTACTGTTTTAAGTGACATGACAGGTCGCTATTACACGTTGATAGAGCCCCTAGGATTCTTGCTTGACCACCAGCAGTATGAGGGCGATCATATACGTGGGAGCTGGTAGTCTATAAGCACATCCTTAAAAGGTCCCTGGTCGTTGGAGTTTCGAGACAGGGCATCGATTCTCCAGAGTAGACTAGTGTATACAGTCGAGACCCCGACGAGGGGCGGTGGCCGGTCTCACAAGCCATTGGTGTCAGTTGGATCACCTAAGATGTATACAGGTGCTCATTGGGTTATGAGTACACCGGACAGGACTCGCCGGGAATATGCTAGTTGGTCATATACCAGACGTCAGATGGCAGTTCCCTGGTGACATGTGTGCAGGTTAGTTCATCGACCTGAGGATCGTCATTTGTCTCGTGTGAGTTCCCACTGTACTTTGATTACTACCCTACCACGGCTCAAAGGAGTCGTGCAAACAGGTTTTAGTTGGGTACAGTCCCGAGCCACATGGAGGCAGTGAGCGGATCTTCGGGGGTTTCGTCTCTCCCGGTATTGGGGGTGAGGTCGCGCTGTGTCTAGGAGAGCCATTACACAAAGACCTTGGCCAAGGCAGGAGATTTACTGGTAGGTATTCCAGTAGTATCTCAGGGTGTTCTGGGCTACACTCCGACACGACTTGTACCGCTTTTGGGGGTCTGACTTTTACCAACCCCCTAGGCCCGCCATGCGATACTCATAGACGAACGGACCGGACTGCACGGATATTGTCACTGACAGGCTCAGTTGGGTGTCGGGGTGAGCTTCCTCATCGACGTCCCTTTTAGTCAATAGCTGGTGGCCCGTCACGTATTGGCTTATACCTCTGACGTGCTAGTGGTTAAATCCACAGCCATAGTATTGACGAGTCTTTAGAGTCCACCACACTTTCAGTTACTCAAGTTTCGGGCGAAACGCTGTAGAGGCCGTATGGAGATATGGCAGGGTCCGATCAGATACGTGCGGTATTGCACGGATCAGGATCGGACGGTTTGTACTAGTAGCCGTATAGATATATGGCAGGGTTCGATCAGATACGTGCGGTATTGCACGGATCAGGATCGAACGGATATTACTAGCCGGCTTTGGTTTAAGCCGGTCCTAGTTTAGTACAGTGTAGATTTTGTCTTTTTGCATTTGTATCCGGACGGAATACAGATGCGGGTGTGTATGCACAGTATTGGGGTTTTCCTGTAATTTATTACGGGACCAGTTTTCTGGAGTTGCCAGTTTGCATTCCGTTCCGGCCGGTTTTCCTTTGTTCTTTCCCGGCCGGACTTTTCCGATGGAGGGGGTAATTTGCAGTTTTGCAAATTACTTTTGTGGAGGGGGTTTCTTGCAAAAGTGTTGATTATGATAGCTTTCATTTCTTTTGCTCCATGCTTTTGAATTGAGAGATTTGAAAGGTTATGGAGTGAATAGGAGAATAAGCATGGTTGATGTTTTCTTGTCTAGGATGTGGTCACCTCTTGTTCTATCCTACACTCACCTCTCTTCTTATGGTTGGCATTCTCATTTTTTTTCCTCCACCACATTATCATTCTCACTTGAGGAAAGAAAGAACACTAGAGAGAAGAAAAAGAATGAGAGGGTTCATCTTTATTTTTGTGAGGAATTCTTCATCTCCTTCTTCTTCTTGTTATGGAAAAATGAAAGCACCATTTTTCCTAACCCCATTCCTCCATCAAGGCAACTACAAACCCCAAATGAGACTAGCATAGATCTACACTACACTTCCTACAGCAAATCTTGGACGCGTCGATTCGCCAGCTTCGCGCCCGAGTTGCCTCGGTATAGAGGCGGGAGCCCGTAAAAGATGCAGGCGACGTGGTGCCCTTCCGACGAGGAGGAGACGGACGGAGATCCCGCGAGGAGATCGGAGTGGAGATGAAGACCGGAGGACTCGGATCAGTCGGTATATCTCTAACCCGTATTCTTGTTAGCTTAGACTTGTTAATGGTTATGATCCGGAGTTTAGTGCGCGGTGGTGCCGGTTTGCAAAGTCCGCAAAATTTAAGTTATTCACCGTTTCCGCATTCCGGCGTCGGTTTGACGGCCGGGGCGCCGCCGTGCACTTACAGTATCCAGGTATTCCTAGTAATGCCTCTTCCATTATCCATATTCACGACTGTAACCGTATAATTCTTTGCCACCACTCCAAATCCCTTTATATGTCTTTAGTCATTACCTTCTGCATACCCCTTTAGGCCGAATGGTTTTCTTCCTTCCCTACCGTTTGGCACCAGCCTATGGTTTGGAAGAAGACTATCCAAAAAGCATAATGGGTGTACTGTCCTGATCCTAGGAGCACTCGCAATGCGAGAGAAGGTGAAGATAAAAGACAACCGAATAAACCTTATTCCTATTTTTCCTGAACCAGAATCCATCTCCGAACTGGAACAAGTTCCTTTCGAGTTCGTATATAACCATACGATGGAGTATCCAATAAACTGTGGATCTTCGTAGTGATACGGAGTGTTCTGGAGAAATACAAAGGTGATTTAGGATTAGCAAATAAATACTTGGTTTGGTCCTGAATAGCAGTCGCAATTTACTTTGCCCTCTTACTAATCCCTTTCTTTGTCTTAACTCAATACCTTCTGCACACCATCGTTATGCTAATTGGTTTTCTTCATTCCCACCGTTCGGCACCAGCCTATGGTTTGGAAGAAGACTATCCAATTTGCGTAATAGGTGTACTATCTCCTAAACCAAGGAGTACTCGCAACCTAAGAGAAGGTAAAAGGAAAAGACAACTGAATAGTCCTATTCGTTTTCTCCAGAACCGGAAACCATCCTCGAATAAATTCTTTCGTGTTCGTATATAACCATACGATGGTTTTGTCTAATGGAAGTGGACGTTCGTAGTAATACGGGGTGTCCTGGAGAAAAGGGTAAAAGTAGGAGTGGCAATGAGGTCTGCAACTCTGACAATCCAAAAGCCAGTGTTTAAGAAGGTTCGGTCAACTTGGTCATTGAGTTATAGTCTTAGGGTCGGGTCAATGGTCGCTGCCAAAGAGAGAGAGAAAAGAAACACTCAGTGTGCACTCTAACCTAGATAAGAATGGTTACCAATTTATCTAATCTGGAAGCCTCCCACTGTACCGTCAAATTCTCCTCCAAACCTGAAAGAAGAATTAGTCGGGATCACCAGAGGAGTAAACTAACTCATCAGTGGGAATCGGGATCCAACTATCATCGCATGATAACGTGACAGAATCCGCTCACGGTGTCACACTCCAGAAGGTATGCGCATATCTGGCAAGTTTTAGTTTCTTTAGAAACTCCCGATGTGATTTTTACCCCATGCTCTTATGACCTTGACTTTGGCCAACAAATCATAAGTCACATGTCAAGTTCTACCCGTCATTCTCCAGGTTGATTTGAATCCACCTGTACCTACCCTTGACTTTGGCCAACAAGGCAGTACGACTGTTCCAAACCAACACATCTATCTATGCTGCATATGAATAACCAACAGCTACCAAACACTGTGCCTTGACTTTGGCCAACAAACACAGCTTGAATACTATTGACTACCCATATGAAACGACGGAGGGCTACGAATGGTTTCTGGCGAAAACCTTTGACGTAAAGAACTTGATATCGTTGAAGGAACGGATAGCTTTTAAAATATAGTGACGAAAACCATTGCTAAAAAGGTCACTCCCGGTGAAGGGATCTCGGCTCTTTCCCCGTAGAATGAGGTGCAGGATATTCAAACTGAATACCACGATGCAAAGCAATCGGCTATAGTGAAGTTAATGCCCTGACGCAAACTTCTATCCAAGGGGTCACTCCCGGTGAAGGGATCTCGGCCCTTGCCTCGTCGACTGAGGAGCAGGATATTCCAACTGAATACCACGATGCAAAACAAAAGTGAACGTCCTTGCAATAACAGCTTTTTGAAAAGTGTTCCAACAACTTCAGATTAGGTTTGTTTTTAACTTGCATTGATCCAAATCAACGCAGTCCCATCAATTGATCACACCACAAAGAACGAAAATAATATGACGTACGTATATGCCATCCGCATTCGCCACTAGATCCCGTCATTACCCGTTAGGTTAGCTAACTAACGACAGAGCGGGGACTGGACTAGCGCGGATGTAAAACATATACAACATCTACTAATATATATACCAATATATTATATTTCGCTCAAGGCGTGATAAAATGCAACATCACAGAAATGTACAGCATCACAGAACAATACAGATATCTGGGATCCCCGGGTTTCACAGAGCCACTACTGAAACCCGATGTTCCCCTGGTCGTGTGGATAGCCTGTGCAATGAAATCCTAGACCCCTACGGACGCGGCAAGTTACCCGCCAAAACCTGAAGCGAGGCAGCCCCCTTCAGCACCGTGAATAGACCACCCAGCACTTCACGGAATCCGGTAACTTGGGCACCCCTCTTGGGTCAACCTGTACCCCCTACGAGTGCGGTGAATAACCCGCCAATCCTAGAGTTAAGCCCCCTCCGTCTCAATGCCATGAGATGTGGGCCCGTTGCCCTCTAGAACCCGGCTATCCGTGCACCCCACCTTGGGGTAATCCTAGTACAGAAAGTAAAATATACATACAACGGGTACATCGACCGCAACCTGGTCGTGCCCCAAAATAATAATACAATCAGGCTGTGACGGCAGTCCACATGTCGGATGCTCGTCCCGCAATATCAAATGTACATAATACAACAAAACTATACTAGCATTGCATCCAGGCTATCCCCCACGACCAATCCGCAACATCACAGCATAACACAGAACATCAACGTGAAAGTCACGTTATCCGTCTAACCGGGCTATACCAGTTAGACAGGATTTACCGATCAAGTGACATTCACGGTCGCAGATATAATGTAAATACTGTGAACTAATGTGTTTAAAATATCCGATCGATTAAATTTTATCAAGCGGGCCCCCAAGTACTACTGTAGCACATCAAGAAATTCTGGGCCCAAAAAATAACATTCCAGAAACCACATTTTCAACTCAGGAGCATTCTGCAAAAGTTTGGGGGACTGAACAGTTAAAGTAGCGGTGGAACCGCGGCCCAAGCATGGGTTTCGCCGCGGTTCCGTGGTGGTTTGGACTGTTCACGAGCCCAAATTTTCACACAACTCTTATATTTCCCTGCACATCATTCTGAGACAACCTGAAAAATTTTTGGACTTCAAAAAATTTCGACAGAAACTGATGTGAAGTAAAATACGGTTTTTGGAAAATTGTTCGATCGGAAATGTAAAACACATTAGACAAAGCTAGACTAAGTTAATGGCGAGGCTCTGATACCACTGTAAGTGCACGGCGGCGCCCCGGCCTCCATCCCGAGGCCAAATGCGGAAGCGATGGTTAACTTTAAATTTTCTTGACCGGCATCACCGCGCACTATAACCCGGATCGAACCATTAACTAGTCCTAGCTAACAACAAGATGGGGAAAAGAGATATACCGAGCGATCCGTGTCCTCCGGTCTTCTCGTCGTCGTCCCGATCTCCTGCGGAGTCTCCAGTCTCCACCTCATCGTCGGAAGGGCACCACGTCGCCTGCTTCTTTTACGGGCTCCCACCTCTATACCGAGGCAACTCGGGCACGAAGTTGGCGAGCCGACGTGCCCAAGGTTTGCTGTAGAATGTGTAGAACTTGTTTCTCATTTTGGGATTCATGGAGGTGCTATTTTGGTGGAGGGATGATACATAAACTATGTAGAGGAACTTGGGGATTTTTGGAGCATGAAATGAACCAAAAACCCCAAGCCAAAAAAATGGGCAGCCCCATGAGGGAATGGCCGGCCAACACCAAATAGTGGGAGTGAGAAGAGGGTCAAAAATAATGGGAGCCATACCCCAATCATACAAGAGAGAGAGGAATGGTTATCATATGAAGAAATGATCACAAAGGAAAACCAACACTCCACCAACCTCACCCTTCATCATCACCAACAATCATGTCCTACAAAAGTCAAGCCATGATGAAGATAGAAGTCAAGGTCAAAGAAGAGCTATCATGATACAACAATATGCAATCACCTCCCTCCATAAATGCTTATTTGCACAATTGCAAATAAGCCCTCCTGCACCAATCTTTGGCCATTGAAAGATACAAAAGAAAATGGCCGACTCGAAAAGCAAACTGGCAACTCCAGAAAACTGGTCCCGTAATAAATCACAGGAAAACCCCGATAATGTGTATACACACCCGCATCTGTATTTCGACCGAAATACAAATGCAATGAGACAACATCTACACTGTACTATACTAGGATCCGGCTTAAACCAAAGCTGGCTAGTAATATCCGTCCGATCCTGATCCGTGCAATACCGCACGTATCTGATCGAACCCTGCCATATATCCATATGGCCTCTAGTACTAACCGTTCGATCCTGATCCGTGAAATACCGCACGTATCTGATCGAACCTTGCCATATCTCCATACGGCCTCTGCAGCTTTTCGCCCGAAACTTGAGTAACTGAATGTGGGGGACTCTAAAGACTCGCCAACACCTTAGTTGTGGATTTAACCACTAGCACGTCAGAGGTATAAGCCAATACGTAACGGGCTACCAGGCATTGACCAAAAGGGACATCGATGAGCGAACTCATCCTGACACCCTACTGAGCCTGTCAGTGACAATATCCGTACAGTCCGGTCCGTTCGTCTATGAGCATCGCATGGCGGGCCTAGGGGGTTGGTAAAAGTCAGACCCCCAAAAGCGGTACAAGTCGTGTCGGAGTGTAGCCCAGAACACCCTGAGATACTATTGGAATACCTACCAGTAAATCTCCTGCCTCGGCCGAGGGCTTCGTGTAATGGCTCTCCTAGACACAGCGCGACCTCACCCCCAATACCGGGAGAGATGAACCCCGAAAATCCGCTCACTGCCTCCATGTGGCTCGGGACTGTACCCAACTAAAACCTGTTTGCACATCTCCTTTGAGCGTGGTAGGGTAGTAATCAAAGTACAGTAGGAACTCACACGAGACAAATGACGATCCCCAGGTCGATGAACTAACCTGTACACATGTCACCAGGGAACTGCTATCTGACGTCAGGTATAAGACCAACTAGCATGCTCCCGGCGAGTCCTGTCCGGTGTACTCATAACCCAATGAGCACCTGTATACATCTTAGGTGAACCAACTGACACCAGTGCCTTGTGAGACCGGCCACCGCCCCTCGTCGGGGTCTCGACTGTATACACTAGTCTACTCTGGAGTATCGATGCCCTGTCTCGAAACTTCCACGACTAGGGACTTTTTAAGGATGTGCTTATAGACTACCAGCTCCCACGTATATGATCGCCCTCATACTGCTGGTGGTCAAGCAAGAATCCTAGGGGCTCTATCAACGTGCAATAGTGACCTGTAAGGTCACCTAAAGCAGTACACGATGATAAAGGTAAACCAGATAGCATACTATCATCTTGAGTAAGACTGTCCTCCTGGGATAGGTCCTCCCTCAATCATTGCAATCACGTGCCTGTGATCCAATAATTGACTCTGAGGGCACTATCTCCAACATAGTCGTCCCGCGACTCCACTAGGCTCCACCTGAGGCTTTGGATGACCTTCCTCCGATGACCTTCGTGCCGAAGATGATCCACGCGAAGTCCCTCCACCTCAAGCTACCTCCACACTAAACTCTTTAGCGTAGGAAACACGCTACACTCGATTGCTAATCAAGTGTAGGATGGTGAAGTAGGGGATGTTAAAGCTCACTTGTTTGTGTTCAAGCTTCATGATTCATATCTCATGTGAGGGTTGAAGCTTGAATAATGGCAAAGAGGAAGATGAAGAAGCTAGAGAGCAACCATTGGAGCAACTAAGGAAAAATGGCTAAGTGTTGAGAATGAGCAAAGAATGAATGGCAACTCTTGACCCCCATTCATTTAAGCATGGAATTTTGCAATATAAAATTACAACCATGCTTGAATAGTGAGTCAAGATGAATAAAAAAATACAACTCCCATTCTTGCAGCCATGCTCTCAATTTACATGTCGTTTCTATTTTTCTCAAAAATAGATAATCAAGCCATGCTTCATTATTATTATTATTATTATATATATATATATATATATATATATATATATATATTAATATATACATTATGAAGAATAATTAGTGATAAAATGATATTAGTTATGATATAATTATATCACATATAATGTATATCACATTATTAAATCAACACTTCATTTAATAATCCAGTTATATCACATATGACTGACTAATATCATATATATGTATATCACATTATTAAATCAACACTTGATTCGACGATCTGGTTATATCACATATAACCGAACTGATAACAGATAACTGCCAGATTACAATACGGTATCACATACACGTATTTAATCAGGCCCACACACATATTACATATGTGTCCTATTTCGTTTCGCTTAAACCAGGGAACTTCTGTGTGTGACTCTAAAGACTCGTCAATATGCTAGCAGTAGGTGATGATCACATCAGTCACCTATAAGCATTCAGCGGTTGTAACATTTCAGAAAATATAAAATATTATTTTTGGAATTTAATATTAAAATAATATATTTCCCGAAAACTCCCGATTTGCGAAATTGGGGTTTTCGAAAAAGGGTATAAATATATACCAATAATTATGAAATAATTGGAAATTAAAATGATTTATTCATTTAAAAATATATTTAAAGGATTTGGCATTTTCAAATTTATTGTATAGCAGTTTTGATAAAAACCCGATTAGCGCACTGCTAATCGCGATTAGGCCAAATTCGTATTTTTACAGTTTTCCATGGTTAGTGCATCATGACATATTACATGTTATTTCATTTGTGTTGTATTATTTGGGTTTGTGTGTTTAGTGGTGAGAAAAGAAAAAAAAGGGAAAAAGATGTCATGATGATTAGAGAGAGACAGAGAGAGTGAGAAAATGAGTGAGAGAGGGTGAGAATAAGAGAGTGAGAGAGAGGGGGGCTGCCATCTATAGTTCACCCCCATTATTTCCTTCAACCTCATTTCCCTCCACCATCAACCCCACTTCCCTCCACCATCAACCCCAAGATCCACCTCAAAAACTCCATCAAAACCCTAAATCCCTTTCACAATAAATGATCCCCTCCTCATTTTCTACACTTTGGACCAAGCAAAGTAGGATTTTGATGACTTTGGAGAGATAGGTTTTTTCTTGAGCTGCACCCATGAGGTAAAATCCCTTCCATTTAGTTTAGTTATGTATTCCTAGAATTTTAGTTTAGTTTAGGAGTTGTTTTAGTGTGGTATTGTGATGTTTGGAGATTCAAGAGAAGGGATGGTTTACCTTGTTGACCTATAACCAGCAGTGGGTGTTTACTTAGACTTGAGAGGTGTTTTTACTGGACTGAAACCAGATATAGAACCTCAAACCCCAAACTTAGAAACCCGACGTCGGAAAATTGTGAGAATTGTGATGGTATTTTGGAATCTGCTAACACTCGGGGACCTGGAAAATTATTTAGCGAACACAGTGACACATGCAGGCACCCAGGAAGCAACCACAGATACCCGAGACCCCAACTCCACCTTTTGGCCGCAGTTTTATTCATTCTGGCCGCAAATTAGGGCCAGACTAGGGACTTGTGGGCTCGTGTTTGTTTCATGGCTCCAGTATCTGTAATTTAGACCCTCCACATATGCAAAATTGGCTGATTTGACCTAGGGTAATTTCTGGGAGCACATTGGGGGTGTTTTTGGCTATGTTTTCCGTATTTTGGGATGCTTGGTTTTGATATTGGGATTTGTGTTTGGTTGTTGGATGTTTGTACATCAACGACTATGAGTAATTTGTTAGTTTTGAATGTGTGGGCTATAGGTTCTAACCTATAGTCGATCCGTGTGCCGTTTCGGTTTTCAGAACTTGATTTTAATAGCGTTGCGATATGTGTCATTATTGTAGGTACCTTTGTGTGAATTCCGAGGCAACGGAGCGTAGCGTTATTGACTTCGGCAAGCAAAAAGCAAGGTGAGTAGATCTATATCTATGGGGGATGTCGGGTGGATGGCGTATAGCACCCCCACACACTTTGATGGAAACCGATTTATATATAGATTATGGTTAATAAAACCTTTAATACAAAACTATAGATAGAGTAAAGAGGTAGTTAGAGAACCATATTAGAAACTAAGGATAGTCAGAAGTAATATGATACGACTAGTATGTGATGACGGAACTTGAGGATGATATTTGACGATATTGCCGTTTAGGGCACTATAGGACTAGATAGTCGACGTAAGTGTGTCATCCGAACCATACCTATTTTTCAAAAAGAAGAATCATATGCATCTTTTAAACAGATACCTTGAGGGATGTTACGGATTTTCAAATGATATCCTTTCTTTAAAAACACCGTAGCCCCTACTTTCGAAACTACGATTCGCATCTTTCAAAAACTGTTTGTATGGTTCGGGTGTGTATGTTAGATTAGATTCGTATGTTTATAGTAAAGATAGAATGTATTTGTAAATTGACTTGATGAGGGATATAAATGCTATGAAAAGAATATATGACGTGATATGATGATTTGATGATATGATGGTATACGGATGCGAGTCGATTGAGATGATTTATACCCTGTCGGTCCCCTGATATGAGATTGTTGCGGATGTGACCAAGGACATAGGTATATAGAGATATTTATATATGTTGTGAATCATGAAAGATTGTCGTACGAGATGTTAGGTCCCTACCCCTCATTTATCTTATAGGTTGACAGGATCCCTGATAGCTTAATGCCGCCGTACGCTGATTTTCCGTGCATGATGAGTTTGACTTGATGATTGATCCTTACCCTTTATTAGAGGTTTCCGTATGATGAATTATACCGTACGCGATGTTTTTAGGATGGATGCCGATTGATAGATTCACCGGCTCGGTCTTGTAGACATGTATACCTTATAGCTTTTAGCTGATGATTTACCTTATGCTGCATGCATGTTATTCGCATTGCATTAATTATACCTGTGTTAGTACACCTGCACCATTATCGATGATGCGTATGTTACACGTACATAGATTTTCCGGCTCACACACTTCATCATCGATAATTGCCATGTCACTACACAGTAGGATTTCTGCATCATGATATGACTCCTTGCACATTCATACATGTGTATGTACCACTTGTGCATCCATACTTACATACATACTTATTGCGCATACATAGATGATGTTGCATTTGACTTTGGAGATATTGGGAACCGCAAGACATATTTTCAAAACTGGAATCATTTAATGGAGCGATTTTCCCTTAATATGATACATCACTGTTCCATGTTGCATGATATATGGATATGCTTACATTTCTATCATATGTCGCATACATCATGATTTATGATTTTACGCATTGAGATATGTTGTTTTCATGAGATTTCTAGATTTGAGAACCATGGGCATTTTAAAGGAAAGCATATACTGTTTTAAAAAACCCGGTTTCTCTTGATATGATATTTCAGTACGTCTACCATGTGTTTTCTCGGTTCTGAGAGTGGCATGTGAAACCCGATTCGAGGAGCGGTAGGCACCGTCTGTGGGTACATGGTCGACCCGGTGAAGTATCCCAGGGTAATAAGACTCGTATATGTTAGACGGTGAGCCTGGCAGGGGAGCACTACCTACCGGTGATAGTATTTGGGCTCGGCGCATATTCGGAGGATACCGACCGGAGTCGAGAGATGTTATGGGCCAATCCGGACTGACGGAGCCCGTGGGACGATCTGGACTGACGGAGCCCGAGATATGAGGATTTACGTGTCGATGCTGGACACGGGTTTCATGATGTTTTCGGGTGTCGATGTTGGACACCCAGGTTCCATGATTTTGATGTATCGCGAGGGACACCGTTGATTTATATCCTCATACTTTCATGCACACTCTTTTATGATATTTACGTGCATACAGACATTGATTATATAGTTGGACGAGATCCACATGCATACATACATTGATTATATGGTTGGACGAGATCCACATGCATACATACATTGATTAAATTGTTGGATTATATCCGCATACATATAGGTATTGATTACATTGTTGGCACATATGATGACCCGGTCACCCTAGATATCATAGTATTACCTTTATGATATAGTTGACCTAGGAGTCGTTGTTTATTCGATTTCTACTTGTAGATGTTTTTCTATTCACGAGTTGGCAACTCGCCCCCGTTGTGCCACAGTTCTTGCAGGTTGACCGCACGGATCAGTAGCGGCATCGCTGGCACACAATTGCATTCGAGTGTTTTGCATTGGTAGGTGGGATATTTGTATCATACCCACTCTTGTATCTATATTTCATATTATATCTAGTAAACTCCATCAATCAAAATTAGTAAATTTGTATAAGTAATGAGTCTTAGTGAGATTGTGGTTGTGAGACTTAGAGCGAGGGGTTTTCCGCTACTTGTGGTTTTTATGTCTTATTTATTTATCTTTTGTGGTGAACTTCGCCGTTGGGCATCGTATACTTATTTATACTGTCTTGCGTGGTTGTGATCCGCCGTTTGGCGAAGAGCTAGCTCCCACTTTGGGATGCCTTTATCATTATCTTGTATATGTGGTTTTGGATCAAAATATAGGTGTTGCCCAAATTTTCAAAAAGACGAAACATGTTTTTTAAACTTGCATAACAGGGGTTGTTTGATTGTTTTTGCACGTGTAGGCCATAGGTTCTAACCTATAAGCGCACCGTGCGCTATATCGGTTTCCTGATTGGATTTTAATACGCATTGCGACTGTTGATTATTGTAGGTACCTTCGCGTGAATTCCGAGGCGACGGAGCGTGGCATCATCGACTTCGGCAAGAAAGAAGCAAGGTGAGTGGATCTATATCTACCGGGGAAGTCGGGTGGATGGCGTATAGCACCCCCGCAAATTTTTGATGGAAAACCGATTTATAGAATATGGTTAGGAAACCTAGATCAGGAAACTAGGGTTAGAATGAGATAGCTATGAAACCATATTAGAAACTAGAGGATAGTTAGAAGTGATATGTTATACTATCGTAGGGTGACGTTAGCGATATTACCGTTCAGGGTACTGTAGGACTAGATAGTCGATGTAGATGTGTCATCCGAACCATACCTTTTTCTAAACCGAAAAATCGTATGTATCTTTTAAATATAGAGATTGAGGGATATTACGGATTTTCAAATGATATCTTTTTCTTAAAAACACCGTAACCCCTATTTTCAAAACTACGATTCGCTTCTTTTAAAAATCTGCTTGTATGGTTCGGGTGTGTATGCTAGATTAGATACCTATACTTATATTATAAATAGAATGTTTAGGTAAACTCGACTTGTTATGAGATATAAATGCGATGAAAGAATATATGATGATATGTGGTATACGGATGCGAGTCGATCGAGATGATTTATACCCTGCCGGTCCCCTGATATGAGATTATTGCGGATATGAACCGGGACATAGGTACATAGATATACATACATTTATAGAATGTTGTGAATCATGGATGATAGGTCGTATATGATATTAGGCCGTACCCTCATTTGTCGTATAGGATGATAGGATCCCTTTTAGCTTAATGCCGCCGTATGATGATTTTCCGTACGTGATGAGCTTGATTTGATGATTGATCCTTACCATTGACTAGAGGATGCCGTACGATGGATCATACCGTACGTGATGCTGTGAGGCTAGATACCGATTGATAGATTCACCGACTCGGACATGTGATAGTTACGTATACCTTATAGCTTTTAGCTGATGATTTACGTTATGCTGCATTCATATTATTTCCATCGCATTGCTTATACCTGTGCTAGTACACTTGCACCATTATCGATGATGTGTATGTTACACGTACACAGATTGTAGGCTCACACACTTCATCATCGATAATTGCCATGTCACTACAAAGTAGGATTGCTGCATCATGATGTGACTCTTCGCATAACCTGCTTGCGTATTTACATTGATACATTCATACTTGCGGATATACACATTTGTATATCCATATTCGTGCACATATACATTGATACATTCATACTTGCGGATATACACATTTGTATATCCATATTCGTGCACATATACATTGATACATTCATACTTGCGGATATACACATTTGTATATCCATATTTGTGAACACATACGTTGGTACATATATACTTGCGCATATACATATTGTACCTACATAGATAACTCGTGTTTTTGTAAAAATTGGGAACCACATGTTATATTTTAAAACCTGGAATCATTTTAAAAGAGCGGTTTTCCCTTAATATGTCATATCGCTATTCCGCGTTGCATGATACACAATATGCTTACATTTTTATTATAGGTCACGCATATCATGCTCTATTATTGTACGCATTGAGATATGCTGTTTTTATGAGATTTCTGGATTTGAGAACCGTGGCTATTCCAAAAGGAAACATGTACTATTTTAAAGACCCGGTTTCTCTTGATATCATATTTCGGTGCGTCCACCATGCGTTTTCTCGGTTCTGAGAGTGGCATGTAAAACCCGATTCGAGGAGTGGTAGGCACCGATTGCGGGTATATGGTGGCCCCGGTAAGGTACCCAGGGGCAAGAAGACTCGTATATGTTAGACGGTGAGCCCGGCAGGGGAGCACTACCTACCGGTGATAGTATTTGGGCTCGACGGATATCCAGAGGATACCGACCGGAGTCGAGAGATGATAGGGGCCGATTCGGACTGACGGGGCCCGTGGGCCGATCCGGACTGACGTAGCCTGATATATGAGGATTTACGTGCCGATGCTGGGCACGGTTTTCATGATGTTTTCGAGTGTCGATGCTAGGCACTCAGGTTCCATGATTTGATATGCCGGGAGGGACACCGTTGATATATATATCCTCATACTTTCATGCACACTCTTTTATGATATTTACATGCATGATATTGTTGCGTCAGTGGTTGACGCGTGGACTAGATCCACATACATACATACACTGATTCTACTATTGGAGATTATACACATGCTTATAGACATTGATTTATAGGTGGACGAGATTCACATATCTGCATACATTGATTTTTACTGTAGGATGTTATCCGCATGCATATAGGTACTGACTACATTGTTGGCACATATACGACCCGGTCACACTAGATATCATAGTATTACCTTATGATATAGTTGATATAGGAGTCGTTGTTTATTCGATTTCTACTTGTAGATATATTTCTATTCACGAGTTGGCAACTCACCCCCGTTGTGCCACAGTTCTTGTAGGTTGACCGCTTGGATCAGTAGCGGCTTCGCTGGCACACAGTTGCATTCGGGTGTTTGCATGGGTAGGTGGGATATTTGTATCATTCCTACTCTTGTATCTACATTTCATATTGTATCTAGTTAACTCCATCAATCAAAAGTTTGTAAATTGTATAAGTGATGAGACTTAGTGAGACTTGTAGTTGCGAGATTTGAGCGATGGGTTTTATATTCACTTTTGGGGTTATATCTTGCTCATTTCTTTATTCTTTTTTGGTGAACTTCACCGTTGGGCGTCGTATACTTATTTACACTGTATTGCGTGGTTGTGATCCGCCGTTTGGAGAAGAGCTAGCTCCCGCTTGGGGAAGCCATTATTCTTATTATGTATTTGTGGTTTTGGATCAAATTTACAAGGGAGGTGCTGCCAAAATTTTTAAAAGACGAAATATGTTTTCAAACTAGTAAATTTTCACTTGCATCATTCATGTTCCTTTTCTATGTAGTAAGAAAACTTGATTTCATATACCCTTATTTCAAAACCTCACCTCCTTTATTTTTTCAAAAAGGTTTAAATTTCTGGGTTTCAGCTTACATGAATTTTGTTACGCCTTTAGACGTTGCGTGATTCAAGTGCTGGTCACGAGCTGATATTTCGGGTCGTGACAAAGTTGGTATCAGAGCGCTACGTTTAACCTTTGTTCGAGTCTATGTTTGACTATGCGGAGTTTAGGGCGGGTATGTATTTCGGAACCGAGGCTTGACCTTACGGAACTTAGACTTGAACGGGGGGTATTAGACCCGGACTTTCGTTTCTTAGGCTGACCCTGATTGATGGAGTAGGTAGCTTGAGTAGAGTGACGTACCGTACGTATGTTCCGCGGCATATTAACGATACGATACTCCACTTAAGAAACCTTAGGATGTTCATATTTTTTAGATCGGTGATTCCCTTCGTATCCATGATTATACATCCATTTGAGATCCTTGATTCTACTTGTTTTCATGATCATACCTTCATCGATGTTGTTCCTTTTTATGATCATGTATCCATTCTGGATCTGTCGTTTTCTTTCTTGCCGTTGATCTGCTCTCTTCGATACTCGATTGAAGTTCCTGTCACCATAGTTTGAGCGCAGTTTGAGCTGCTGCTAGTGTTGCGGTCAGGGCGAGCTCGTTTGATACGAGGGCCGTCCATTGTGTTTTCTGGTGACATGGGAACGTCTCGAGTTAGTATTGATGACTGTGACCTCTTGTGGAGGCGAGTGCTTGGTTTTACACCCGATGATCGGGCCATTGTTAGAGCTGCCAATTGCGAGAGGACTGTTGATGTATAACATACCTCGGAGATTTTGATATCGCCTACCGTGCAGACAGATGACCCAGCTGTTGCTGAGATTGATAGGATGTCGCTTCCGGAGCTTACGAGCTGAGATCGCCGGAGCTTCCAGGAAGATATGAGACAGATGATAGCTAGTCTACCCCGATTTGAGAGACGAAAGGTATTCGCATGTCGCCTAGGCGAAGTTAAAAAGTTCGAACGTGTGTCAGAAACCCATTTCCCCCAAGTTTAAAGTGTTCGGAGGAACATGCAGGTAATTCTGTGGACCCTCTAGAAGAATGAAACCCTAACTCGACATGATGACCATGGAACCGTTTTGAACCTTAGGTTTTATGGCAGTTTAGCGGTGCCATCAGTGAGGCTTGGGTTTGCCCTTCTACGGCTGGTCCAGAGGTGCTGTGGTATGTACCAGATATTTTTAGACCGCACTCAGGTGTTGAGCCTTCGGGAAATTTTGGGACCTCGATGACTCAATCGGAAAGTTTGATGTCGTCCAGATATCATGTGATAAGAGATCAGCAAGCTGACCAGCTATGAATGGAGGACCTCACCCAGATGCGTTGTGAGTTGATCGAGGACGGACAAGTATTGAGCATTCCTCCGATGGTTGGGACGAGTTCCCGAGGACGTGTTCGGCCAGGCATCTTCTACAGAGTGATGAAGATACCGAGTTCATGATTTCGAGTCCGTGCGAGAGACTTCGGATTGACCATGGCTGAGAATAGTTGCAGTGCGCAGATAGCATGGCGTGACGTCATAGTGGACGATGATAAAGTCGAGTGGAACCAGAAGTTCGTGCGAGACGCTGACGAGCTGTTATTACTCACCATCGAGATCAAAGACCTGATATGCTTATGGAGGCATTGGGATAAGGCCAGTTCCCGAGGAAATGCTGTGCCGAGGACGCAGATGTCCAGAAAATGAGAAAAGATTATGTAAGAGTACCAGCCTCCATACAGTTCGGCATAGGCGAGATCGGAAGAGACCCTGAGCGGGATTCCTTCTGGGACACTGCTGCAATGTGATTTGCACCTAGGATCAGATGTGTCACGTGTATTCAGAGAGCTAGAGGCCGACGCCAGCAACGTGCTGCTTTACGAGTGGTCATGATGATTGACCGAGAGATGATCAGAGAAGTGCCAAAACGGAATCGTCCCCGTTAGCACACCTGACAGGGCCGTTGAGCCAATGGATTGTGAGGTTGGTAAATCCATAGAGAAGATAAGTACCCAGAGACCGAGGACGCCAGACCATGAGCAGGAGGCGAGCGGGCATTCTTGTTCTGCCATTTTTAGGCGCACCAATTCATTTTTCGACATTATAGGAAGTGTACCTCAATGTCCTTTGTTGCGATTTGCGTTTGTGATCCGAGTATCATGCTTATATCGCTTGGATTTGAGTTTTGATGATGAGTTTCCTGATATTGATTTCGTGCACCATGGTTGCACCTACTGGGTATTTGCATATTTGCGCATAGTTTCGCACCTGATATATATATTTATTACACCGTTGTGTTGACTTGAGATTTGTGCATATCTATTGCTGTCGATGTCGATTTTGTACCTCCGTATCATGTGTTTATGATTTCGTGGATTTCATACGGATGATTTGATTTTTTCACTCGGTATAGCTTATATGTGCTTGTAGTACATTGATACGTATTTTGTTCACCACAGTTGCACCTGACTTCGTTTTGATGTCGTTTGAGATATTTATTGTGATTTCATGCCTAGGGCATGCATATGATTTGATTTATGCTTTCGGCATAGTTTTCATGCACTTTAGTATTTGATTTTCTTTTGTGCACGTTGATGCACATGGTTGTGCGATTATATACCACGGTATACCTGATTTGGATTTGGATTGAAATGTGTTGTATACCGTTGATTCGATTTTGATACTAGATATTGTTTTGTGCACCTTGTGCACCTGATTGGATTCTTGTGCATATCAAATGCACCCGATATTGTTGTCGTGCACACCCGTTGCACTGGACAGATGCTTTCGTGCACACCCGTTGCGCGTAGTTTTAGGCTTTGGTGCATATTGTGGCACCTGTATTTGGATTTGAATTCCCATGGGCACTAGACGCATGTGATTTTTGGATACGCCTTTTGAGGCTGATTTTGTTTTTGAGCACTTTGTTTTGATGTTGGGCACTATATTGTGTAGTAGCCAAACAGGACTGATCCGAGGACAGTACCTGCGTACTTTGCATGCATTAAAAATTTACCAAGAGGTTTTTGAAAAAAAGGAGCTATAGTCTTGCTATTTTCTACGTGTCCGTAAGCGACACGAACGTTTATAAAGGGAAACCTTTTGGGATATTTTGAAAACAACGGAACGTATATTTAAGAAAACATATATGGACATATATTATTATTTTAAAATGAGCGTCCGTCAGTTATGCCATGAGTTACGCATCACACAGCAATTTAGAAAAGATCTTTGCATGTATTTTATTCAGATTTTGGAGTTTTCAAAGATGCGTACTATACACGTATTATAGGATTTGACTAGTGTATATTGGATTTCAGTAGTGGATTGCGATGTCTGCATCTCTATTGTTACTCCGAGGATATGCGTGCAAATCCGATGATTTGCGTGACGCTTGACGGAGTTCGGTTTTGAGTTTTGTACTCGTTTTCATGCGCACTTGACGCGCTGTCTTATTTCGTCATTTTCCGTGATTTCGGAGCCCCGTTGATTTGAGCTGATTATTGAAATGTTTTAGATTTTAGGGGTTTAAATTTAAATTCGGGGACCGAATTTATTTAAGGGGGGAAGATTGTACCATTTCAGAAAACAGAAAATATTATTTTTGGAATTTAATACTAAAATAATATTTTTCCCGAATACTGCCCGATTTGCGAAATTGGGGTTTTCGAAAAAGGGTATAAATATATACCAATAATTATGAAGTAAATAGAAATTAAAATGATTTATTCATTCAATTATATAATTAAAGGATTTGGCATTTTTAAAATTTATTTTATGCAGTTTTGATAAAAACCCGATTAGTGCACTGCTAATTGCGATTAAGCCAAATCCGCGTTTTTACAGTTTCCATGATTAGTGCCCCATGACATGTTTCATTTTGTTACATGTTTCATTTCATTTGGGCTATTTATTATGGTTTATTGGTGGAGAGAAAAGAAAAGAGAAATGATTGAGGAGAAAGTCAAAAGGGGGACATAATGATGACTATGAGAGAGAGAGAAGGTGTGAGTTTGTGAGAGAGAGGGAGGGGACTGCTGCCACTTTGATTCACCCATCTTTTTTTTCATCTCCCTCTTCATATCATCATGCCCACAACCCTCCCCTTCCATCCCTAGATCCATCTCCTAACAATCCCCAAAACCCTACACAACCTTCACAAAAATTAATCCACTCTTCAACCTCTATACATGATACCAAAAAAAATTCAGTTTTGATGATCTTAGGGATTCATGGGTGCTATATGAGGTAATCCCTTCCCTAATTGGGTAGTTTTCATCTACTTTAGTATTCATATGTGTTTAGATGTGATATTGTGAAGATTAGTGAACATTGGGAAACCCTAGTGAAAGTTTGAGTGTTGTTTGAAATTGGTGATGTGTAATGGCTGTTAACTAGACTTGGGTGCTGTTTAAAGACCTGGAACAGAGCTTAGAAACCCAAAACACGGATTTAGAAACCCCGACATCGGATAAATGTATGATTTGAGAGGGTATTTTGGAATTTGGAGCAACTCGGGGACACTAGAAATGATTTTGGGATTACTGGGAGTCGTGCAGGCACCTAGGAAGCTACCACCAAGACCTGAGACCCATCCCCTGCACCAAGGCCGTAGATTTATCCATTCTGGCTGCAATTTGCGGCTAGAGCAAGGAAATAAGGTCTCAGATTTGTTCCATGGCTTCTTTTGCACTAAAATAGACCCCTCCTATATGCAGATTTGGCTAATTGTCACCTGGGGAAAATCTGGGAGCATTTTGGTCTGTTTTAGGCTATGTTTCTGTATTTTAAAATTCACTTTCTTGATATTTGGATTTGTATTAAGTTTTTGGATGTTTGTACATCGACAACAGGGGTTGTTTGATTGTTTTTGCACGTGTAGGCCATAGGTTCTAACCTATGAGCGCACCGTGCGCTATATCGGTTTTCCGGATTGGATTTTAATACGCATTGCGACTGTTGATTATTGTAGTTACCTTCGCGTGGATTCCGAAGAGACGGAGCATGGCGTCATCGACTTCGGCAAGCAAGAAGCAAGGTGAGTGGATCTATATCTACCGGGGAAGTCGGGTGGATGGCGTATAGCACCCCCGCAAACTTTTGATGGAAAACCGATTTATAGAATATGGTTAGGAAACCTACATTAGGAAAATAGGGTTAGAATAAGATAGCTATGAAACCATATTAGAAACTAGAGGATAGTTAGAAGTGATATGTTACTACTATCGTAGGGTGACGTTAGCGATATTACCGTTTAGGGTACTGCGGGACTAGATAGTTGTTCATACCAGAATATTGCATTTTATACCGCCCATTCTTACGCTCGGTTGTTTATCGGTAGGTACTCTTGAGCCGTGTTTGCTAGTAGTTGCAGGATACAGGTTCTCGGCTCTAAACGGTGAAATTCATGAAAAAACACGACAAAATCCGGGTTCCTGCCATTCACAGATAAAACACGGATCTCCGCTTTTTATCCGTCTGTTGCCACACACCAGTTTAGGAGACAAAATGGCAAATCAATGTCATTTTCATGCACAAGGCTCAATGGCAACACAAGATCCAAGAAATCTACGCGGAGCTCGAGACAATCATGGCAAAAGATCCACATCAAATCATCTTTTTGATCAACAGAAATTCTGGAAGAAATGTGGAAAGATTATCAGAAAAGACATGTGCCAAACTACAGAGAAAAAAGGACCAGGGAAGCACAGAAAAACGGAGGGCCCAAATCCTCTATACGGCCGCGGATCCGCGGCCAATAGGGGGTCTAGGATGCGGATCCGCGGCCATGTAGGCTCCTTGCTGGGTCAAATTTTGTGGGCAGTTTGGTACTTTCATCTTATGCCAGATTATTGCCCTAGGTTTCCATTTACCTGCCTATAAATACTCCAGAACTGAGCCAAGCCAAGGTGTTCATTCTTTGTTCTTCTTTTTGTTAGGATTTAGTCTTTTTCTTCTTCTTCTTCATCTTTTCTCCATGAAAATTGTAGTGAGAGCTTTTTGAGTGGAAGATCAATGAAGATGAGGGCTTTTGTATCATTCTCTTTTGTTTCTTCTTCCCCTTGAGATTCTTGCTTTCTCTTGATCTTTCAACCTCTTCATTGAGCTTGAAAGGTTAAGAGTTTGTTATTGATCTCAAGGGTCGTATTTTCTTATGGAATTAGCACTTCATTTCACATGCGTTCTCTACCCTTCTCTTGATCTTGCAACCTCTTGATTGAGCTTGCAAGTTTAAGGGTTGGCTATTGATCGCATGCTTGTCTTGAGTTCTATGTTCTTGTAATTACTTTCTTGTTCTTTTTATTGCTTATTTCTTTCTCGCTTTTTATTACCTCGCTTTACTTTCTTGCAATTTATATTCATGCACTTAATTACTTGTAATCTTTTCTTTTCTTTGTTCTTTTCTTTTGCTCTTTGTTGTTCATTTTGTGAATGTTGTAATTATCGTTGTTAAGAATAAATACGGTATTGTAAGTTAAGACTTTCTTTTCTCATTTCCTTTTCCCGTTATTTTCCATTGAACTCCGCCCAAACCATACGCAAGCGCTCCGTTAAGCACCCTACCCTAACAAGGTAACGGTGATTCCTAACCGCGACTGGTTGCATTCGGTTTGGCCGGAGGCGAAAGCAAAAGACAAGAACGGAAGGACAAGGGTAAATAAGCCGTATTCCACGAATACCGCGCTTAAATCCCCTAATCCACGTTGTTGCCGATTGCTCTAGCTTCAATTGGTCAAGACTCGGCTCAAAGGTTTTGAGTACGGATTTCTTTAGCTTACAATTTCGTATCTTTTTCTTAACAACTTTATACCTGCAAATAATACACTTAGGATAGAATCAAACAAACATACACAAATTCTTTATTGACTCGTCTAAGACAAGAAAGGACATACAACCATCCCCCTGTGGATCGACCCGTGCTCAACCGGCTAGCTGCAAAGCGACACCGTCCTGATCGCGGTTATAACTTTAGAACTCTTAAAACTCGACACGCCAAAAGCGTGCAATCAAATGGCGCCGTTGCCGAGGAGACGGTAACGTATTTTTTTTTCTTGCTATTCGGGTTAATATTCTTTTTGTATATATATTTATAAAAAAAAACTCTTTTTTTTTTATCATTTTTGTGGGCAAGAGTGCAGATTTTTGCGGATTTGCAAACTGCGATTGTGGGAGCAAAGTGTACGTTCAAAGCTAAGGTGATTGCAAAGTACAGTGCCAAAGATCCGGGTAGTTTGACCCGCACAAGCGAACTTTTCAAGCCTACCGGATTTGATTCAACGGGGGTTTCCTAACCCAAAACTTAACGGTATGTACTTTACTAACACTTTCTTCTCAAATCCGACGCATCCAATATACTATTCTTTGCAGGATTCTTTGCAAGTTCGCTAGAAAACGCTAAAAATTGACTAACCCGTATTTTTTGCAGTGCCGCGCTTAAACTAAAAAACGATTGTTTGATTCTTTATTGAATTTTTATTGAATTGCGCATTGCATACATTAATACGGACTTAAGGGCAAGCGAACCCCACAATATACGGTAAAGGATTTCATCACCTTTTCCGTGGCCCACAAATCACGAACTTGAGCATAACGTTTACCCGCACAAATTTTAAAAGAAATTAGACTTTAAGCCTTAAGGACTTCGCGCTCACTAGGAGAAGTTAACTGTGTTTAGAACCTCGTTTAACGGTATATTGTTTACGGGGTGTCTAGGAAAGTGTTAACGGCGAAACCGCCAAAAGAGAAAGGGTTATTTAATTAAGGAACTTCGCGAAAGAGTTGGAAAATCTCCCCTTATCTCTGCACTTACCTGGCCTCGTGATCAGTGTATCTTGAGCCCGTTTCTCGACACAGTTTTACTTCGACAATCAAGTTCTCGAGCAGGTCTAGTTGACTTAGGTGAACCCTAGAACGATTAGGTGTGTTGTATTTTTGTGTCGTGATTGTTTTTTTTCCATATTTTTTTGTGTGTATATTTCATTCTTTTAATAACTATAAAAAATATTTTTAAAAAAAAATCACATTCTTTTTCCCCTCCTTTTCTCTACCTTTCTTTCTCTCTCTTCATATCATGGTTACTCCACCTCGCAAAACTCTTGCCGAATTTTGGTACCCACAACTAGTCATTACTTCTTACGGTTCTTGCTTTTGGCCGAACATCGAACGACCCCTCCATGCCCAAAGTTTCACTGAAAGATCGGATAGACGCGTCTAGGACGAACAACTGGACCCCACAATCCACTTCGTATCAACCTTTTCAAACATTCACCCCTTCTTGCGTTGATACCCCTTTTGAAAGTCCAGTTGTAGCCACAAGACCTATGTCTCTTACTGAACAAATTGAACAATCCCGTAGCCGATCTTTCACTTCTTTCACCACTACAAATTCTTGGGATCAACAATTCCATTCACCTTCCTATCCAAATGTTGATCCTTCTCCTGTCCAGCCATTCAATTCCTACCAATCCTACCCTACTTTTGCACCTTCCCTAGACATTGCATCAGAACCGCCATTTGGGAGTTTTCAGTATCCAAACAACTTTGAATCTTTTACTGAAACCCCTTCACAACCCATGTCTAGTCTGGAACAGTCGTTGGAAGACTTTAGGGTAGCGTCAAGCCAACAGATGATGGATTTGAATGCGTTCATGGCCGCTCTCGTACAACATACTGACCCGGTAGCTAGTTTTCAACTAGCTCCTAATTTTTCAATGTATGATGAGGCGGCAGGACAGGCTGTGAATTTGAGTGGAGAGAGTGAGCTGTACCCCCTTCCAAATCAAACCTACCCGTCCCAAGTTGAATCCCACAACTCTTGTTTTGAAAGTTTATCGAGTGTCCCACATGATTTATCAATTGCAGATAGAATGATGAATGAGTTGTGCGACTTTGTAGTGTTTGATTTACCCGATTGTGAAGGGCCCCTTTCGAGTGAAACCAATCCCAAACCTTTTGACCTCTACACCTCCACTCTAGAACCTGAATTGATTAATATCCATGCTTTAGTTGAGGTGTCTGAGAATATTGATTTTCACTTGACGCCGGGAATATTTTGGATGATGAACCTGTAGATTTGGCTGAGTTTTTCTCTCCAATTCATCATCCCGAGTCATTAACTGTTTTTCCCGAACTTCATATGCATCTTGATATTGATGATAAAGGCATGGATGAGATAAATTTTGAGGAGAATATCGAGGATAGTACTGAGGATGAAACGGTTTTAATTGATGAGTCGGATTTTCCAATTCATCATGTTCCTTTCATTGACTGTGTGCACCCTCCTGAACCCTTAACCGATACCCTTCCTCAATCACTTCCCCCCACCCTTTCCATCGTTCCGACCATGCAAGAACCCGTATCACTTCCATTTCCATTGTCTGGTTTACCGAGTTCGGCGTACCCATGGTTTCTTACGAATCTTGAGGGATTTGACCCAATTTCTCGCCATATTGATCGATTATTACAATCCGTCTTTTCACATCGATCATTACAGATTGTACTAATTTATTCAATCCATTTCCACCCTCAAGTTCGTATTCCATTTCTTTCTCCCTTCCACCATTCTTCTTCTCATATACCGAGACCGTATCCCGCTTCTATCTCCATACGGTCTCGCGTACTCTCCATTTCTTACCTCTTCACTTTCTTTCACCAACCAGCACATTATAGAGATAAGATCTTTGAATGGTTGGTACTCACTTTTGGCCTGTGTAAGGCCTTGTATAGCTTGATACTGTTCTTTCCCCCCAGATCCTGAACTTCAACGCTTAACAGTGGAAACACTGTTTCACTTAAGTTTGGGGGGAACCCTTTTTGTGTATATATTTTTTTTGTTTTTTGTTTTGTATATAATTTTTTTAGGGAGCGCCGACAATTTTGACCCTCTTGGTGTAGCCTGACAGTGAGGGCACTGTCAAGTTTAAGTTTGGGGGTGTGCTCGGTAAGCTTTCTTCCTGCGCATTCATTTGTATATTTTGCATTTGCATACCTTATTAAAAAACCCATAAAAATCGAAAATTTTCCAAAAATATAAAAACTTTGTCGTCAAGTTAGCTAATAGGGTAACTTAGATCTTTATTCCGAAAGTTTAGTTGATATGATAGAAATAACTCAATTCTAGGCTTAGGAATTGAAAACCCTAAAAATAACCCTCATTCTGTCTAACTTTGGTAAGTATACATCCTTACAGTTTTTTTTTTGAGAAATAGGTAATCTTGAGTTCAGTTCTTTAGTTAAATCAAGATGAAGGGAAAGTATTGATGCTTTACTGAAGGATAAGTCTGAAAAATAGTTTCTTTTCTTGAGTTCAAATTTAGAAAGTATATACCCTACAAACTGCACATACACGCACCTTGAAACTTGGGATAGTAGAGGATACCTAGAAATACTCTTGCCTGAAAGCCTAGTATGAAAGAAAAAACGGTATTTAAAGCTAAACACCAAAAGAGCATATTGAAAAATATATCCGGTCTTGAAAAAGAAAAAGAAAAAGAAAAAAATAGAATAAAGTCAAGACCTGGAAACTGCTATTTACGCTTTAAAGTTCACACATTCAGTAATCGGTCGTTAGTGCCTCAAGAAGCATTAATAGTCGCATGAAAGGTGTGTGAGCAAATCCATCCATCCTTAATGAAAAAAAGTAGTATTAGGTATTAGGGCAATGGTATTATAGCTTGAATTGAATTCTTGAGTGTAAGGGTGCAAATATACACTCACGTAGGGGTATACAATCGATGTTTGGATAAAAGATAGAAATAAAGAATAAGACTTGTGTTTTCTGTAAAGTTGATAAAAATCCCTGATTTGAGGCCTCACTTTAGAAGGAAAACTCAGGAGAACCAACATCTTTCTAAACTTTTTTGGAACGTATAAGACCTAAGGTTAAATAGATAGGAGGTGTGAAGAATAAGGGTTGGATATTTCTAACTTAGGATGATAGTGTTTCTAACGTAAATACTAAACTGTAGGAGTAGAATCGATGTTAACTTATGAAACTAGCTTGACGGGATTTTGTGGGTGTAATCCGCTGAAAACCCTCAGGAGACAACACTCCTCCTACTAGGGACACCTAGAGGTTTAACGGCTTGTTGCACGCGCTCAGTGCAATCGCGTTCCCTGCGAAAGTGCGGTTAGGATTTTATTTTTGTGAATAATTGGTTTTGCTCGGGACGAGCAAAAGTTAAGTTTGGGGGTATTTGTTCATACCAGAATATTGCATTTTATACCGCCCATTCTTACGCTCGGTTGTTTATCGGTAGGTACTCTTGAGCCGTGTTTGCTAGTAATTGCAGGATACAGGTTCTCGGCTCTAAACGGTGAAATTCATGAAAAAACACGACAAAATCCGGGTTCCTGCCATTCAAAGATAAAACACGGATCTCTGCTCTTTATCCGTCTGTTGCCACACACCAATTTAGGAGACAAAATGGCAAATCAATTTCATTTTCATGCACAAGGCTCAATGGCAACACAAGATCCAAGAAATCTACGCGGAGCTCGAGACAATCATGGCAAAAGATCCACATCAAATCATCTTTTTGATCAACAGAAATTCTGGAAGAAATGTGGAAAGATTATCAGAAAAGACATGTGCCAAACTACAGAGAAAAAAGGACCAGGGAAGCACAGAAAAACGGAGGGCCTAAATCCTCTATACGGTCGCGGATCCGCGGCCATGTAGGCTCCTTGCTGGGTCAAATTTTGTGGGCAGTTTGGTACTTTCATCTTATGCCAGATTATTGCCCTAGGTTTCCATTTACCTGCCTATAAATACTCCAGAACTGAGCCAAGCCAAGGTGTTCATTCTTTGTTCTTCTTTTTGTTAGGATTTAGTCTTTTTCTTCTTCTTTTTCATCTTTTCTCCATGAAAATTGTAGTGAGAGCTTTTTGAGTGGAAGATCAATGAAGATGAGGGCTTTTGTATCATTCTCTTTTGTTTCTTCTTCCCCTTGAGATTCTTGCTTTCTCTTGATCTTTCAACCTCTTCATTGAGCTTGAAAGGTTAAGAGTTTGTTATTGATCTCAAGGGTCGTATTTTCTTATGGAATTAGCACTTCATTTCATATGCGTTCTCTACCCTTCTCTTGATCTTGCAACCTCTTGATTGAGCTTGCAAGTTTAAGGGTTGGCTATTGATCACATGCTTGTCTTGAGTTCTATGTTCTTGTAATTACTTTCTTGTTCTTTTTATTGCTTATTTCTTTCTCGCTTTTTATTACCTCGCTTTACTTTCTTGCAATTTATATTCATGCACTTAATTACTTGTAATCTTTTCTTTTCTTTGTTCTTTTCTTTCGCTCTTTGTTGTTCATTTTGTGAATGTTGTAATTATCGTTGTTAAGAATAAATACGGTATTGTAAGTTAAGACTTTCTTTTCTCATTTCCTTTTCCCGTTATTTTCCATTGAACTCCGCCCAAACCATACGCAAGCGCTCCGTTAGGCACCCTACCCTAACAAGGTAACGGTGATTCCTAACCGCGACCGGTTGCGTTCGGTTTGGCCGGAGGCGAAAGCAAGAGACAAGAACGGAAGGACAAGGGTAAATAAGCCGTATTCCACGAATACCGCGCTTAAATCCCCTAATCCACGTTGTTGCCGATTGCTCTAGCTTCAATTGGTCAAGACTCGGCTCAAAGATTTTGAGTACGGATTTCTTTAGCTTACAATTTCGTATCTTTTTCTTAACAACTTTATACTTGCAAATAATACACTTAGGATAGAATCAAACAAACATACACAAATTCTTTATTGACTCGTCTAAGACAAGAAAGGACATACAACCATCTCCCTGTGGATCGACCCGTGCTCAACCGGCTAGCTGCAAAGCGACACCGTCCTAATCGCGATTATAACTTTAGAACTCTTAAAACTCGACACGCCAAAAGCGTGCGATCAATAGTCGATGTAGATGTGTCATCCGAACCATACCTTTTTCTAAACCGAAGAATCGTATGTATATTTTAAATATATACCTTGAGGAATGTTATGGATTTTCAAATGATATCTTTTTCTTAAAAACACCGTAACCCTTATTTTCAAAACTACGATTCGCTTCTTTTAAAAATCTGCTTGTATAGTTCGGGTGTGTATGCTAGATTAGATACCTATACTTATAGTATAGATAGAATGTTTAGGTAAACTAGACTTGTTATGAGATATAAATGCGATGAAAGAATATATGATGATATGATGATATGTGGTATACGGATGCGAGTCGATCGAGATGATTTATACCCTGCCGGTCCCCTGATATGAGATTATTGCGGATATGAACCGGGACATAGGTACATAGATATACATACATTTATAGAATGTTGTGAATCATGGATGATAGGCCGTATGTGATATTAGGCCGTACCCTCATTTGTCGTATAGGATGATAGGATCCCTTTTAGATTAATGTCGACGTACGATGATTTTCCGTGCGTGATGAGCTTGATTTGATGATTGATCCTTACCGTTGACTAGAGGATGCCGTACGATGTATCATACCGTACGTGATGCTGTGAGGCTAGATGCCGATTGATAGATTCACCGACTCGGACATGTGATAGTTACTTATACCTTATAGTTTTTAGCTTTTAGCTGATGATTTACCTTATGCTGCATTCATATTATTTCCATCGCATTGCTTATACCTGTGCTAGTAGTTAGTTATATGTATGCCGTAGAGGCCATTACTGTACATACGATGTATATTGTAGTGGATGCTAGGACATATATATGGAGTACTTTCTTGCTCGACATGATAATATGCTATCAGGTTGTACTTTATCTTAACATGTACTCTGATTGTCTCTATGTTACATGTTGATAAAGCCCTTAGGATATGTACTCGACTACTGGGACTATGTTGAGATCATACTAGTGGGGCCACGGTAGTCGATGGGTACATCATATAACTGTTCCTAGTCGAGGGTGTATCGAGACAGGGCATCGATGCACCAGAGTAGACTAGCGTATACGCATCTTGACCCATATGATGGGCGATGGATGTGAAAGGTTAGCCTAGCACCTCATGAAGGGTTTGGAAGCATCACATGAACCAAAGGTTGAATTTTTAGGGTGCTAAGTTAACGAACATAGAATCGTTCCTAGAAAATTAGGGTTTCTAAAACTTTTGCATATCAACATAAGCAAGAAAAGCTAGGGTTTAGAGAGTACAACCTTTGTAGCTCCCTATGCTAGACTCCTCGGCCTCTTGGGTGTTAGAGGAAGGTCCTCTTGAAGTCTTCTCGCGTCCACGACGATCCACCCGAAGTTCCTAGTCCAAGCTCGCAACTTCACCCGATCAAGAGAACGAATGAAGATAACACTCTAAACAAGTGGGCTAAACTTGTGTAGAATGATGTTGTGGTTCTTATTCTCACTTCAAAATCCAATCTTGTTATATAATTTGCTCACTACAAAAGTGTAGAGAGCAAGTGAAGAAGGAGGAAGAAGATGATGGCTATTTAGAAGAAGATAAGAATAACTCATCAAAGAAAAATAGAAAATATATCAATATATATTTTCCTCTTCTCATATCGAACCATGGTTAGGATATTATTGAATTTGAGTTAAAACACAAAAGGAAAATTAATCCATGGTAAAATGGTGGGTGAGAATGGTTAGGTCAAGAAGAGTGTAGAAAGTATCCATGAATTATCTTTTTCTTTTCTTTTGTTTTAAATCAAATGCAATAATAAATCATATATAAATCCAACCATGGTGTGAGTCTTATATTGCCACCATTTTCATGTATGTACAACCATGAAGGATGTATGTATGTATGTGTGTGTGTATGTACATCCATATGTGCATGAATCTATAAAGAAAGCATACATGCATGCATACATCCATCAAATACAAGAAAGGATTTCTAGTGAGAAACTAATGGTTAAATGATAAATCAATACTTGATTTATCAATGCGGCCATATCACCTACGACCCCACCAAAAGAAAGCCTCCCGATCATTATACGGCATCCCATACGCGCATTTTAATCGGGTCCATGCGCATATCGCATACGCGCACCACAACATTTCGCCTGGACTAGGTAACTCCTTTGTGGAACTCTAAGACTCGTCAATACGCCGGCAGTGGGTGATGATCATATCAAGCACCCCAAGCCGCAAGCGGTCAGCTAAACGTAACGGCCACCCGGGTATTGAAAGATCAGAAGAAAACAAGCGAACCTGCTACAACTCCCGTCGAGCCAACCGGCAACACTACCGTGCAATCCGGTCTCCTCGTCTGATATGTCGCATATCAAGTCTAGGGGTGGTAAACGTCAGACCCCAATAACCGATAAGTCGTACCGATGTGAGGCTTATAACGGGTCGAGAAACTACTGGTAACACTTACCAGTAAATCTCTAATCAGCCCTGGCCAGGGACTTCCCTGTTACGGCCAATCGAGCACAGTGCAACATCAACCCCCAATACCGGGAGAGACGAAACCCCTCCTATCGCTCATTGCCTCCATGTGACTCGGGACTGTACCCAAAAACCACCGTTTTGCACGCCCTTATGGACGTGGTAAGGTGGAAATCAAAGCACAGTGGGAATCACACAAGACTCTATGACGATCTCGGGTCTATAGACTAACCTGCACAAGTGTCACCTGAGAACTGCCATCTGACGTGAGGTATAATACCATCTGGGAGTTCTCGGCGAGTCCGTCCACTGTACCCAGTCTCCACTGAGCACCCGTATATCATCTATGATGTCAAACACAAATAGATATGGGATCATCCATCGCCCATCTCATGGGTCGAGAAGCGTATACGCTAGTCTATACTGGTATATCGATGCCCCGTCTCGATACACCCACGACTAGGGACCTTGAAGGATGTACTTATGGACTACCATGTCCCCACTAGTATGATCCGCATCATAGTCCAGGTGGTCAAGTACACATTCTAAGGGCTTTACCAACATGTAACTATAAGACAGTATAAAGAGACTAGTATACATGTTAAGATAAAGAGCAACCAGATAGCATACTATCATATCGAGCAAGAAAGTCATCTCTATATATGTCCAAGCATCCAATATAATATACATCTTCTGTACAATACTGGCCTCTAGGGCATACATACAACTAACAATCTCCCACTTGCACTAGGGCCAGCTGTTGTAGTATCGCATACCGAGCATCCCAAAGAGTCTCTCAAACTGTATCTGGGGAATGGCCTTCGTGAGTGGATCCGCTGTGTTATTCTTCGTGTCAACCCTCCTGACCTCGATCTCCCGGCGATCAAATATCTCCCGGATCAGGTGATACCGCCTCAGAATATGCCTAGATCGCTGATGGGACCTGGGTTCCTTGACCAAAGCCACCGCACCATTGTTATCGCAATACAAAGGTATTGGATGCTCAATGGATGGAACCACTCCAAGTTCAGTAATGAACTTCTTGATCCAGACAGCCTCTTTGGCAGCATCGTTGGCAGCGATGTATTCAGCCTCCATCGTCAAGTCTGCCACGGTTTCCTGCTTGGAACTCTTCCAGCTAACCGCCCCTCCGTAAAGGGTAAAGACAAATCCCGACTGCGACTTAGAGTCGTCCTTATCACTCTGGAAGCTCGAATTGGTAAAGGACTCCACTTGGAGTTCTCCATTACCATACACCAAGAGCATCTTTTTAGTCCTTCGTAAGTACTTGAGAATGCTCTTCACAGCTGTCCAGTGACTCTTTCCAGGATCAGCTTGATACCTGCTCACTACACTTAGTGAGTATGCTGCATCGGGTCTGGTACATAGCATCGCGTACATGATAGAGCCTACAGCCGAAGCATAGGGTATCCCTTGCATGCGAGCTCTCTCCAAATCAGTCTTGGGCGACATCTCTTTGGAGAGAGTGACTCCAGAGATCGTGGGTAAGTTCCCACGCTTGGATTCTTCCATACTAAATCTCTTTAGTATGGTGTCAATGTACCTAGATTGGGACAATCCCAATATCCGTTTGGATCTATCTCTATAGATCCTAATTCCCAATATACAGGAGGCATCACCAAGATCTTTCATTGAGAATCTTTGTGATAAGAAGAGCTTGACCGATTGTAGCAAAGGAATGTCATTTCCTATCAAGAGTATGTCGTCCACGTACAATACGAGGAAGACAACCTTACTCTCTGCTACCTTTTTGTAAATACAAGGTTCATCTACGTTTTTGACGAAATCAAACTCTTTGATAACGACGTCAAAGCAGATGTTCCAACTCCGCGATGCTTGCTTTAATCCATAAATGGATTTAAGCATCTTGCACACCTTCCCGCTGCTCCCACTATCTACGAAGCCCTCTGGCTGAGTCATGTACACGCACACTTCTAAATCACCGTTTAGAAAGGCGGTCTTAACATCCATTTGCCAGATTTCGTAATCATGATATGCAGCGATGGCAAGCATGATCCGGATGGATTTAAGCATAGCCACTGGAGAAAAGGTCACGTCATAGTCCACACCTGGTCTTTGACGAAAACCCTTTGCTACAAGTATAGCTTTGAAAGTCTCCACTTTCCTATCTACACCAGGTTTTTTCTTGAAGATCCACTTGCTCCCAATGGGTTTTACCCCTTCAGGAGCATCTTCCAAAGTCCATACTTTGTTGGTGTACATGGATTCTATCTCGGATCGCATAGCATCTAGCCATTTCACTGAGTCCCCACTCGTGATGGCCTGCTCGAAGCTAGTTGGGTCATCATCCTCCATGATGCAATCCCCGCTCCCACCGTCCATGAGAAAACCGTAGTATCTCTCAGGTTGGCGAGGAACCCTACTAGATCGGCGGAGAGGCTGAGGTTCGTTGGGAGCTACTGAATCCTCTGGTTCTATTAAATCTTCTGTCGTAGTCTGTAATGCTGGAACCTCTTCCAGTTCTACCTCCTTGCCACTAATCTCTTTTTCAAGAAACTCCTTTTCTAAAAAGGTGGCATGTCGAGAAACGAACACCTTTTGTTCCTCGGTGTGGTAGAAGATATACCCGCGTGAATGTTTGGGATATCCAATAAACTTAAACAGAATGGACCTTGACGCGAGTTTGTCCGGATTCTGTGTTTTTACATATGCCGGACAACCCCATATCTTAACATAGTTAAGACATGGTCTCTTTCCTTTCCATATCTCATATGGAGTGGTTGGCAAGAATTTGGTGGGAACCATATTCAATAGGTCTGCAGCTGTTTCCAGTGCATACCCCCAGAAGAAAATTGGTAACTCAGCTGTGCTCATCGTAGAGCGCACCATATCTAATAGGGTGCGGTTCCTCCGTTCCGATACACCGTTGTGCTGTGGTGTATATGGAGGAGTCAGCTGAGAGAGATTCCATTCTTTTTTAGGAAGTCCAGGAATTCATTGCTCAAGTATTCACCTACTCGATCAGATCGAAGGACTTTAATACTTTTTCCGGTTTGGTTCTCGAATTCTTGTTTATATTCTCTAAATTTCTCAAAAGCTTCTGATTTGTGTTTCATCAGGAACACATATCCGAATCTTGAGAGATCGTCAGTGAATGTAATGAAGTACGAAGAACCATCCCTGGCATGTGTAGACATTGGACCGCATACATCGCTATGCACCAGTCCCAAGAGTTCCGTAACTCTTTCTCCGTGTCCAGTAAACGGAGTTTTGGTCATCTTGCCTTTGAGACATGAATGGCAAGTATCATAAGATGATAATTTGAACGAATTCAAATATC
Organism: Agapanthus africanus; assembly: GCA_030015575.1. Taxonomy (NCBI): domain Eukaryota; kingdom Viridiplantae; phylum Streptophyta; class Magnoliopsida; order Asparagales; family Amaryllidaceae; genus Agapanthus; species Agapanthus africanus. Next base: position 312,193,250 of record JASDDO010000031.1, on the reverse strand, counting down.
CATCTTTATGTAACTTAGCCAGTCGTGTCGCATTGATATGACCAAGTCTACAATGCCACAAGAAGGATTCGTTCATTTCTGAACTTTTCCTCTTGTTTGTGTTTTGTATATTGAGGACTGTATTTTGATTTAGAATGAATATGCCATTATGAAACGAGCCTGATGCAATCAACTTTTGATTTCGGAATATGTTCATAACATTATCCTTTACTACAAAATTATATCCTTCTTTACTTAATAAAGAAACTGATATAATGTTGCACATCATGTTCGGTATATAATAGCACTCATTTAGAATCAGAGTATCACCACTTGGTAATACTAGGTGATATTCGCCAACTGCTTTGGCTGCAATACTTGTACCATTCCCTACTTGAACGGAATGATCACCTTTTCCCAGTTCTCTACCTTTCCGTAGCCCATGTAACTGTTTACATATGTGGGATCCTGATCCGGTATCTAATACCCAGGACGTAGGGTGAACTGAGAAACAGTTCTCAATGACAAACACACCCGAAGAAGGTGCATCAACATGCATGTTCTCCGTTTGGGCGGCGTGAGAATCCAGATATTCTCCTGTTTCCTGTTCAGTCTTATAACACTTATAAGATAGAACGGGTTCAACGTTCCCCTGCACAGTATAACATGCGGGTTCGGTCAATACATCCATATTATTATCTTGATTAAGGCATGACATGGTCGCTACCTAGAGAGAGAGAGAAGAAAACACTTTAGCGTATGCTCTTGCAAGATCAGATTGGTTATTATCTTATCTAATCAGGATGGCTCCCACTGGTTTTTATCAAATCTTCCTTCAAACCCTAAAAGGAAAGATTAGCCGGAATTAATTACACCCTACAACTTCGCCGATCTTTCAGCCAGGCCAGTGTCGGTACTTTGAGGGAGGTTCCCCGTGCTTTCGCACGGACCTAATTAAAGTAAACCTCGTTTTCCCAGAGGCGTAACCCCGTTGACACCTTTCTAGACACCTACTTGATCGGCTAATTGTCCTGTGTAAAACTCTCCCAGGAGTAACAATTACTCGCAGTGGGTATCGGGATCCAACAATCTCATAGAAGGTATGCAATCTCATTGCAAATTTCAACACTTGAAATTCCCGATAATGCTTTTGCCCCTAGCGTCCCATGACCTTGACGGAGGCCAAACTACCCACAGGGCGCTAGTCAAGTTCAACCCGTCATTTCTTGATTGAATTAAACCCACCCGTACGACCCTTGACGGAGGCCAAACTACGCCGTACGAATACCCTAATCCAATCGCATCATATGCTAGCAGATAAGCACTAGTTAGCTACCATACACTACGTTTTGACGGAGGCCAAACTACCGCAGCATGAATACTAAGTAGTACTTATCTGAAATGACGGAGGGATACGACAGGTTTTTCTGAAAACCTATTGCGTAATGAACTTGATATCGTTGTAGAATCAAGTGAAGTTTTGAAATGGAGTGATTTTGAGGCTTTTATTAGTTTTTCTAAAGAGGTCACTCCCGGTGAAGGGATCTCGGCTCTTTCCTCATCGAATAAGGTGCGGGATATATCATATATACCACTGTGCAAAGCAAAACTGTAGCTACCCTTTTATTTTAAAATTTGATTCTACAACATCTTTTAGGTTTCTTTTCTTTCATTAATCACATTAATGAAGTCCCATCATTTAAGTCACCTAAACATCACAGATAAATACGACGTACACTTATGCCATCCGCATTCGCCTCGATGTCCCCTCATGCACCGTTAGGTTAGGTAACTAACGGCAGAGCAGGGCAGGGCTAGCGCGGGTGTAAAACATATGTAACGCCTATATAATATATCATATATACTATATAGTGTATCCATCACAGAACATATCAAATGATCACATCACAGATATCGCAGCAGAAACATAGATATAATGTGGGATATAGTAGGACGTCCGTATTTAGTATTTAGCCAACAATAGAAAATACGGATTCCACAGTCGCGATGAATAGCCAAGCCCACACCCTGGACCCCTACGAGAGCGGCAAGCGACCCTACCAATTCTAGAGTTTAGGAGACCCGGTCTCGACTCTTCGAGATGGCCTCCCACTGAACCCCAGAACCCGGTCACCTGTGCTCCCCTCCTTCGGTCCATCCTAATGCGGAAAAGTAAATAATATACAACACTGGTGGCATCGACCTCAACCCGGAAGTGCCCCAAATAAAAGAATATTACATTTGAATTTACATGAATGAATATATAAAACTCTCCTCTCACATAAAACCCCCGGCTATTCGATCGCGACAATCGTAAATGCGAAATATCACATACTTCGTATTTCATGTCCAAGTATATGAATTCCACTTATTGCATCTCATTCCAGATAATTAGACGGTATTAAAGTTTTCGAACGAACGATCAAATACCCAAGATTCGCTAAAGCTCAACACTTGAGCGGAGTTCAAAAAACCCGGAGTGTGACACAGTGGTAGCGGTCCAGCCGTAGAAGGGTCAAGCCAACGCCTCACATGTGGCACGTCGTACTGCCCCAAACCCTAAGGTTCAAAGGGCAGTTCAAGACGGTCACATAATCGAGTTAAGGTTTGTTGTCTTCTAGAGGGTCCACCACAAACAAACTTGCACGTATTTCCGAAAGATTTTAAACCCCGTGAAAAGTGAGCAAATGATACTCGTTCAAACACTTCAATACATTCTAATTTATCCGGAAAAGTCACGAAATCAAAATTCCGATCGAATCGACAAGTCCAAAACCATCTCCAGAATTTACAGAACTAAATTCAGATTAAAAATACTCCAAAAACATTATACAAGCAGTGTAATTAGTTACTGTACAAAAACCACACCATGATTCAACAGAACGGCCGCGGAACCGCGGCCTAAACAGGCTATTGCCGCGGTTCCGCGGTCGAATTAATAGATCATGGCCTCGTTTTTTACAGTAACTCTTATATTTACCTACTGGATTTTTTGCATATTTTTAATTCTGAAAATAACCAGTTTTTGAAAAATGTCCAGAGAGCACTAAAAACCCGTATTTTCCGGTTCGATCGGAGTTTTAACTTCGTTAAAGTGTCGCCTAATGTTCTAGGTTGGCTCTGATACCAATGAAAGGGTAGCCTAGCTCCTCATGAAGGGTTTGGAAGCATCACATGAACCAAAGGTTGAATTTTTAGGGTGCTAAGTTAAAGAATATAGAATCGTTCCTAGAAAATTAGGGTTTCTAAAACTTTTGCATGTCAACATAAGCAAGAAAAGCTAGGGTTTAGAGAGTACAACCTTTGTAGCTCCCTACGCTATAATCCTCGGCCTCTTGGGTGTTAGAGGAAGGTCCTCTTGAAGTCTTCTCGCGTCCACGACGATCCACCCGAAGTTCCTAGTCCAAGCTCGCAACTTCACCCGATCAAGAGAACGAATGAAGATAACACTCTAAACAAGTGGGCTAAACTTGTGTAGAATGATGTTGTGGTTCTTATTCTCACTTCAAAATCCAATCTTGTTATGTAATTTGCTCACTACAAAAGTGTAGAGAGCAAGTGAAGAAGGAGGAAGAAGATGATGGCTATTTAGAAGAAGATAAGAATAACTCATCAAAGAAAAATAGAAAATATATCAATATATATTTTCCTCTTCTCATATCAAACCATGGTTAGGATATTATTGAATTTGAGTTAAAACACAAAAGGAAAAGTAATCCATGGTCAAATGGTGGGTGAGAATGGTTATGTCAAGAAGAGTGTAGAAAGTATCCATGAATTATCCTTTTCTTTTCTTTTGTTTTAAATCAAATGCAATAATAAATCATATATAAATCTAACCAAGGTGTGAGTCTTATATTGCCACCATTTTCATGTATGTACAACCATGAAGGATGTATGTATGTATGTGTGTGTGTATGTACATTCATATGTGCATGAATCTATAAAGAAAGCATACATGCATGCATACATCCATCAAATACAAGAAAGGATTTCTAGTGAGAAACCAATGGTTAAATGATAAATCAACACTTGATTTATCAATGCGGCCATATCATATACGACCCCCCAAAAGCAAGCCGCCCGATCAATATACGGCATCCCATACGCGCATTTTAATCGGGTCCATGCGCATATCGCATACACGCACCACAACATTTTGCCTGGACTAGGTAACTCCTTTATGGGACTCTAAGACTCGTCAATACGCCGGTAGTGGGTGATGATCATATCAAGCACCCCCAAGGCGCAAGCGGTCAGCTAAACGTAACGGCCACCCGGGTATTGAGCGATCAGAAGAAAACAAGCGAACCTGCTACAACTCCCATCGAGCCAACCGGCAACACTACCGTGCAGTCCGGTCTCTTCGTCTGATATGTCGCATATCAAGTCTAGGGGTGGTAAACGTCAGACCCCAATAACCGATAAGTCGTGCCGATGTGAGGCTCATAACGGGTCGAGAAACTACTGGTATCACTTACCAGTAAATCTCTAATCAGCCCTGGACAGGGACTTCCCTGTTACGGCCAATCGAGCACAGTGCAACATCAACCCCCAATACCGGGAGAGACGAAACCCCTCCTATCGCTCATTGCCTCCATGTGACTCAGGACCGTAACCAAAAACCACCGTTTTGCACGCCCTTATGGACGTGGTAAGGTGGAAATCAAAGCACAGTGGGAATCACACAAGACTCTATGACGATCTCGGGTCTACAGACTAACCTGCACAATTGTCACCTGAGAACTGCCATCTGACGTGAGGTATAATACCATCTGGGAGTTCTCGGCGAGTCCGTCCACTGTACCCAGTCTCCACTGAGCACACGTATATCATCTCTGATGTCAAACACCAATGGATATGGGATCATCCATCGCCCATCTCATGGGTCGAGAAGCGTATACGCTTGTCTACTCTGGTATATCGATGCCCCGTCTCGATACACCCACGACTAGGGACCTTGAAGGATGTACTTATGGACTACCATGTCCCCACTAGTATGATCCGCATCATAGTCCAGGTAGTCAAGTACACATCCTAAGGGCTTTACTAACATGTAACTATAAGACAGTATAAAGAGACTAGTATACATGTTAAGATAAAGAGCAACCAAATAGCATACTATCATATCGAGCAAGAAAGTCATCTCTATATATGTCCAAGCATCCAATATAATATACATCATCTGTACAATACTGGCCTCTAGAGCATACATACAACTAACAGGATGATCCCATATCCATCGGTGTTTGACATCAAGGATGGTGTACAGGTGCTCAGTGAAGACTGGTACACTGGACGGACTCGCCGAGAACTCCCAGATGGTATTATACCTTACGTCAGATCGCAGTTCTCAGGTGACACTGGTACAGAGTAGTCTGTTGACCCGAGATCGTCATAGAGTCTTGTGTGATTCCCACTGTGCTTTGATTTCCATCATACCACGTCCAAGAGGGCGTGGAAAAAGGTGGCTTTTGGGTACAGTCCTAAATCACATGGAGGCAATGAGCGATAGGAGGGGATTCGTCTCTCCCGGTATAGGGAGTTGATGTTGTGCTGTGTTTGATTGGCTATAACCGGAAATCCCTGGCCAGGGTTGCTGAGATTTACTGGTAAGTGTTATCAGTAGTTTCTCGAACTGTTATAGACCTCATATCGACACGACTTATCGAGCTACTGGGGTCTGACGTTTACCACCCCTAGGCGAGATATGCGACATATCAGACGACGAGACCGGACTGTACGGGAGTGTTACTGATTGGATTCACAGGAGAATGTACAAGCTTGCTTATTGATCTTCTGATCGCTCAATACCCGGGTGGCCGTTACGTTTAGCAGACCGCTTGCGGCTGGTGGGTGTGTGATATGATCATCACCTACTGTCGGCGTATTGACGAGTCTTTAGAGTCTTACACAGGGGTTTCCTGGCTCAAGTGAAACGGAGTAGGAGCACATATGTGACATGTGCGGGATTGAGATTAATACGATATGAGATACCTTATTCTATTCTCGCGATTCGTGACATTGATCGGTTGTATGCGATATAGCCGGGTTATCGGATCAAATATTGATTCGATAAGTTGTTACACATGATATTAGTCGATTATAGCCGGGTTATTAAATCAAGAGTTGATTTAATAATTTAATGTATAATTATATATTTGATATATTACATTACATTAACTAGTATTAGCTCACTTAAGATTTATTTTCTCACTTGATTGTGCATAATTGTATATGTGATATATATTTGTGTACATATGATTGTGTCATGCTTGATGATACATCAAAGATGGGTGTATGAGACTTATACCAAGATTAGGGTAAAGATTAGGGTTTTGTTTATATCTTAAGAATAAAAAAAGAGAAAGACTTTGTCAAAGTTCTCAAGCTTTCATGAAGCTTGTAGAAACATTGACAAAGTCAACTCTTTTGTCATTCTTAAGGATATTTAGTTAACCCAACCCTTAACCATATACCTTGGTCAATTCTCTACATGAGTTAAACATGATAGCTTAACTCACCCATGGTTACATTATTGAGGGGAGATAATTCATATGATGATATTATTCTTTCTTCTTCTTCATCATCAAGCTCCTTGAAAAAGCTTTCAAGCTCTAATGGTGCTATGAGGAAAAATGTGAGAAAATCAATTCTAAAGTGAGCCCACCTCCTACTTCTTCATCCTCTACCACTTGCCATGTAGTAGAGTGTGTTCTCTTCACAAAGTTCCTCACCTAGTGAAGGAATAGCTTGAGTTATTGTCTCCCCGACGTAGATCATCTTCGGCCTCGAAGTCATCGAAGCAAGCACGTTCGTTCTTCTTGTGGTGCTTCTCTAGAGTTCGGAGTTCACGATCGCAGCGAAGAGGAAATCTACACGGAGCTATTGAAGTAAAGGACCGGATCTACAAAGGTTGTAATCCCTCTCACTTAGTGTTAAAATGTTTAACACGCTTGTTTTCTCCTAAACTCTATTATAAAGGTCCGGCTTTGGGTTGTTCGGCACGGCTAAAATTTTAATCGGGCATGGTTGATGCCTCGTCTTACACATGTGTGACCCTTGTATGCGTGCCTAGCAACCCTGCACTAGTATACATTTACCATTATCGATGATGCGTATGTTACACGTACACAGATTGTAGGCTCACACACTTCATCATCGATAATTGCCATGTCACTACACAGTAGGATCGTTGCATCATGATGTGACTCTTCGCATAACCTGCTTGCACATTTACATTGATACATTCATACTTGCGGATATACACATTTGTATATCCATATTCGTGCACATATACATTGTTACATACATACTTGCGGATATACACATTTGTATATCCATATTCGTGCACATATACATTGATACATTCATACTTGCGGATATACACATTTGTATATCCATATTCGTACACATATACATTGATACATTCATACTTGCGGATATACACATTTGTATATCCATATTTGTGATCACATACGTTGGTACATCTATACTTACGCATATACATATTGTACCTACATAGATAACTGGTGTTATTATAAAAATTGGGAACCACATGTTATATTTTAAAAACTGGAATCATTTTAAAGGAGCGGTTTTCCCTTAATATATCATATCACTATTCCGCGTTGCATGATACATGATCTTCTTACATTTCTATTATATGTCGCACACATCATGCTCTATTATTGTACGCATTGAGATATGTTGTTTTTATGAGATTTCTGGATTTGAGAACCGTGGCTATTCCAAAAGGAAACATGTACTGTTTTAAAAACCCGGTTTCTCTTGATATGATATTTCGGTGCGTCCACCATGCATTTTCTCGGTTCTAAGAGTGGCATGTGAAACCCGATTCGAGGAGTGGTAGGCACCGATTGCGGGTACATGGTGGACCCGGTGAGGTACCCCGGGGTAAGAAGACTCGTATATGTTAGAAGGTGAGCCCGGCAGGGGAGCAATACCTACCGGTGATAGTATTTGGGCTCGGCGGATATCCGGAGGATACCGACCGGAGTCGAGAGATGATAGGGGCCGATTCGGACTGACGGGGCACGTGGGCCGATCCGGACTGACGTAGCCCGATATATGAGGATTTACGTGCCGATGCTGGGCACAGTTTTCATGATGTTTTCGAGTGTCGATGCTAGGAACTCAGGTTCCATGATTTGATGTGCCGGGAGGGACACCGTTGATATATATATCCTCATACTTTCATGCACACTCTTTTATGATATTTATATGCATGATATTGTTGCGTCAGTGGTTGGCGCGTGGACTAGATCCACATACATACATACTTACACTGATTCTACTATTGGAGATTATACACATGCTTATAGACATTGATTTATGGGTGGACGAGATTCACATATCTGCATACATTGATTTTTACTGTAGGATGTTATCCGCATGCATATAGGTATTGACTACCTTGTTGGCACATATACGACCCGGTCACCCTAGATATCATAGTATTACCTTATGATATAGTTGACCTAGGCGTCGTTGTTTATTCGATTTCTACTTGTAGATATATTTCTATTCACGAGTTGGAAACTCACCCCCGTTGTGCCACAGTTCTTGTAGGTTGACCGCTTGGATCAGTAGCGGCTTCGATGGCACACAGTTGCATTCTGGTGTTTGCATGGGTAGGTGGGATATTTGTATCATTCCCACTCTTGTATCTACATTTCATATTGTATCTAGTTAACTCCATCAATCAAAAGTTTGTAAATTGTGTAAGTGATGAGACTTAGTGAGACTTGTAGTTGCGAGATTTGAGCGATGGGTTTTATTTTCACTTTTGGGGTTATATCTTGCTCATTTCTTTATTCTTTTGTGGTGAACTTAGCCGTTGGGCTTCGTATACTTATTTACACTGTATTGCGGGGTTGTGATCTGCCGTTTGGCGAAGAGCTAGCTCCCGCTTGGGGATGCCATTATTCTTATTATGTATTTGTGGTTTTGGATCAAAATTTACAAGGGAGGTGCTGCCAAAATTTTTAAAAGACGAAATATGTTTTCAAACTAGTAAATTTTCACTTGCATCATTCATGTTCCTTTTCTATGTAGTAAGAAAACTTGATTTCATATACCCTTATTTCAAAACCTCACCTCCTTTATTTTTTCAAAAAGGTTTAGATTTCTGGGTTTCAGCTTACTTGAATTCCGTTACGCCTTTAGACGTTGCGTGATTCAAGTGCTGGTCACGAGCTGATATTTCGGGTCGTGACAAGTAGTTTCTCAAGTTGTTCTGGGCTACACACCAAGAAAACTTATACCGCTATTTGGGGTCTAACATTTACCATCCCCCTAGGCCCGATATGCGATACTCTTAGACGAACAGACCGGACTGTACGGAGATTGTCACAGATAGGCTCAGTAGGGTTCCAGGATGAGTTCGCTCTTCGGCCACCCTTTCGCTCAATACCTGGGCAGCCGTTATGTACAGCTAGTGCCACTGACGTGCTTATATTTAAACCCACTGCCAGCGTATTGACGATTCTTTAGATTCCCACACAGAGGGTTTCCCTAGTTCGGGCGAAACGTTGTAGAGGCCCTATGGTTTTATGGCAGGGTTCTATCATATACGTGCACTCGTGCACGGATCATGATCGGACTGATCATACTACTGGGCTTTGATTTAAGCCGGATCCTAGTATTAGATTGTTGGAATATTTTCGTCTCATTGTATTCGTATTCAGTCAGAATACGGTTGCAGGTATGTATATACAGATGAGGAATAATCTTGTAATTCTTTACGTGATTATTTTTGATGTTGCCAATTTCTTTTCTCAACTTAAACACTTGGTTTAATGTTTAATGTTTAATGTGAGTATTTTGTTTGCATGGAAATTTTAGTTTGCATTGGAATTTCGAAGCTAGGAAATTCCGTGGGGCAACTGTTTTTGGGCATGGGCTTTGTGATGAGGTGTCCCTTGCATTAATTACTTTTGTATTTGTGAGGATATTTGTTGGAGTGGGTGAGAGATTTGGGAATGGGGTGGTGCCTGCTTCTTTGGATGGGGGAAATATTAATTGGGTTGCTTGATTTTGATAACCTCACCACCACACAAGAAAATAGACAGAGAACCCCTTTTTGAGTTTTGGCAGAGCCTATTTTTGCAGCCATCATTTTTCATTTGGCCGAGCACTTTTCTTTTCCTCACACAAAGCCAAAAAATTCTATGCTCACATCCAAGGCAACCTCATTTACCTCCACCCATCTCCTTGGGTGTCTTGAGAGAAAGTATTCACACACTATCTTTACTTCATCTTGGTATCTAGACTAGCAAACTGGATGTCCGAGTTGCCTCGGATTTGAGGCGGGATCCCGTATTAAGAATCCTCGACATGGTTCTTCTTCGACGAGGGAGACCGGAGAGCGAACTTGTTCGGGGTAGCCGTGGGGAGCTTGGGAAGAGGTTGAAGACCGAAGGACATAGATCGATCGGTATAACCTCTTTAAACCACTTTACAGTTTACTAGTTTACGGTTAATGGAAAGATCCGGGTTTTAGGATTACGTTAGCGCCAGTTTGAAAAGTTTTTGTTCCGCATTTGACCTTGGATTGACGGCCGAGGCGCTGCCGTTGCCTTACATGGTATCAGAGCCAACCTATTAACCGCATACTAGTTGTTTAAACGATGTTAAAATATCAAAACCGAAACAACCCCGAAACAATACCAATGATATTTTTGGTGATGAGGGAAATTTGTGGAAAAATTAATGTGGCTACGAATTTTGGGTGTGCAAGGAATAATTGAGGTTGTGGATTTCTTGTAAAAGTTTTAGTGTGTTGATTAATTTATTAACACCACCTTCACATGAATCAATCCACAGAGAACAATTTGTATTGGCCAAGCCCAGTTTTTTTCCCGGAAAGCTCTTTATTTTTGACTTGGCCAATTTTCCTGCAAGCTCATTTTTCCTCCAAGTCCAAATTCTAGGGCTCACATTTTCTTCAACCCAATGGAATTTATTCTTTAGAATATTGGTTCGATGGTATTGCTTGTTTAGCCCAGTTTGGATATAGTTTTATCTAGTTGTTTGGGGTTATTTCGAAGTCGATATTTCTAACATTGTTTAAAGTTTTACAGTACATGCATTTCTATCTGCGACCGTGAATGTCATTAGAGCAGTACAACTCGTCTAATTGCAATATGTTCTTATAGACGAGTTTGCGAACGTGACATTCATGTTGATGTTCTGTGTTGTGCTGTGAGGTTGCGGATTTGTCGTGATGGATAGCTTGGATGCAATATTAGTATAGTTTGGATTTATTTGTACATTTGATATCTCGGGGCGAGCCTCCGACATGTGGACCGTCGTCACTGCATATTTGTATATTATTCTTTTGGGCCACGACTGGGCTGAGGTCGATGTCACCGTTGTACATATTTTCTTTTCTGTACGAGGATTACCCCGCGGTGGAGTGCACGGATAGCCGGGTTCTAGAGGGCAACGGGCTCGCATCTCATGGTTTTGAGACGGAGGGGGCTTCACTCTAGAATTGGCGGGCTATTCGCCGCACTCGTAAGGGGTACAGGTTGACCCAAGGAGGGGTGCTCAAGTTATCGGATTCCGTGAAGTGCTGGGTGGTCCATTCACTTTGCTGAAGGGGGCTGCCTCACTTCAGGTTTTGGCGGGTAACTTTCCGCACTCGTAGGGGTCTAGGTTTTCATTGTACAGGCTATCCACATGACCAGGGGAACGTCGGGTTTCAGTTGCGGCTCGAAGGAAACCCGGGGCTCCCAGATTATCTGTATTGTTCTGTGATGGTTATTACTTTTCTGTGATGTTGCATTTATCACGCCTGGAGCGATTATTATATATGGATATATATACTAGTAGATGTTGTATATGTTTTACACCCGCGCTTGTCCAGTCCCCGCTCTGTTGTTAGTTAAGTAACCTAACGGGTGATGACGGGACCCAGTGGCTAATGCGGATGGCATATACGTACATCATATTTTTGTTCTTTTCTGGTGTGATTAATTGATTGGACTGCATTGATTCTGATCAATGCAAGGAAAATAAACCTGTTTGATGTTGTTGGAACAAATTTTCAAAAGTTGTTATTGCAAGGACGTTCTCTTTTTTTTGCACAGAGGTATTCGGTTATAAATATCCAGCACCTCGTTCGACGAGGCAAGGGCCGAGATCCCATCATTGGGAGTGACCCCTTGGGCAGAGGTTTGCATCAGGGTAATAACTTCACTATAGTCGATTACTTTTTGCTTTGCATCGCCGTATTCAGTTAGAATATCCTGCACCTCATTCCACAAGGAAAGAGCCGAGATCCCTTCACTGGGAGTGGCCTCTTTAGCAAAGGTTTTCGCAACTATATATTTATAAAAAGCTATCCGGTTCCTTCAACGATATCAAGTTCATTACATTAAAGGTTTTTCCCCAAAAACCATTCGTAGCCCTCCATCATTTCAGACAGGTAGCACTTAGTATTCAAGCTATGTATGTTGGCCTTCGTCAAGGCATAGTGTATGGTAGCTATTTGTTACTTTTCTGTTGCAGAGATAGATGCGTTGGTTTGGGACAGCCGTACTAATATTTTGGCCTTCGTCAAGGGTATGTACGGGTGGGTTCAAATTAACCTGGATAATGACGGGTAGAACTTGACATGTGACTTATGATATGTTGGCCTTCGTCAAGGTCATAAGAGCATGGTGTAAAAATCACATCGGGAGTTTCTAAAGAAACCGAAACTTGCTAGGCATGCGCATACCTTCTGGAGTGTGATAACGTGAGTGGATTCCATCACGTTATCACGTAATGATAGTTGGATCCCGATTCCCACTGATGAGTTGGTTTACTCCTCGGATGATCCCGACTAATTCTTTTTTCAGGTTTGAAGGAGAATATGAGGATACAGTGGGAGACATCCTGATTAGATAAAGTGATTAACCATTCTGATCTAGGTTAGAGTGCATGCTGAGTGTTTCTTTTCTCTCTCTTTTTGACAGCGACCATGGCCCGACCCTGGACTATAACTCAGTGACCAAGTTAACCGAACTTTCTTAAAGTACTGGCTTTTGGATTGTCTGAGTTGCATACATCATTGCCACTCCTTCTTTTACCCTTTGCATTTCTCCAGAACACCCCGTATCACTACGAACATCCACTTCCATTGGATAAATCCATCGTATAGTTACATACGAACTCGAAGGAACTTTTTCGAGGATGGATTCTGGTTCTGGAGAGAAAGAATAGGACTATTCAGTTGTCTTTTCCTTTTACCATCTCTCAGGTTGTGAGTACTCCTAGGATTAGGAGGGTACACCTATTACGCTTATCGGATAGTCTTCTTCCAAATCATAGGCAGGTGCCGAAAGGTAGGGAATGAAGAAAACCAATTAGCCTAAGTGTGGTGTACAGAAGGTAATAAGTAAAGAAATAAAGGGATTAGAAAGAGGGCAAAGTAAATTGCGACTGCTATCATTCACGACCAAACCTCGTATATACGGTTACAGTCATGAATCTGGATAATGGAAGAGACATTACTAGGAATACCCGGATACCCCTTCGAAACATTTTCATGTTTCAGTTTCACTGTGCGTTGTTAATAGAAAATTGATTCCCAATTAGATCCTTACTCCAGGGTATGTATTTACTAGGTATGCTTCTCACATCTGTGTGGTTTTACAGATGATGAGTGGGAGTAAGTTATTGGGAATTAGGTGATCATCCTCATTATATCGGAATTCGTTGTAATTGGTGATATTTGAGGAAATCGCTTGGGTTTTTTGCCGGACGGCAAATATTTGGTTTTGAATATCCGTTGTTATGCACCATTTCAAACTGATATATCTGTACGTTTATTTTATAAAGTGAGATATAACTTTTTAAAATTATGTCTATGACATTTACCTATATCAGTTGATGGTTAAGTAAGGAGCATTGAACATCGGTGTAATTCTTCTTAACCATAATACAGTTTTCAACCTACGACGCATAGGGTTTGAGTTATTCAACTCAGTGGACTTATACAAAGTATTGTATGTTTTCTAGTGTCCATTAGAACAGAGGGGTTGGTATTCGTACTATATTCTGTTTACTTATGACTTCTCTAGTTTTTAGACAAGTGTTTCATAGAAATACGGAGTCTAAGTTTTGAGAAGTTATAGGTACAAGAATAAAGTAGAGAACCACGTGTTGCAAGTATCAGGATTCTTCAAAGTGATTGAAGATGTAGATACTTGTGTATGGTATTCAATTGATAGTAAAGGTTTTGAGAACTTGCTTCTCTTTCAGGTTACTCATATCTGGATGCACTACTAAGTTGAGTAATGTTGATCGGCCTCTCTCCATTTAGTTGACATGCACTGGAGACAGCTGCATGATTTGAATCTGGTTCCAATTAAATCAGTGCCTCTGTTTCTATATTGTATATAGAATAGTTCATATCTTAACGATGATAAGGTATTTGGAGTTGTCCGGCTTATGCTTAAAACCAGACTCTAGATAACTCAAGGCGCGTTTCTGTAATGGCGGTTTGTGGATTAACCCAGGCTATGACAAGGGTTAACTTTCTACCATCTGGAAGATCAATAGATATATTGTTCTTGACTCGCCACAGTTTTAGTAAAATGGATTTTTTTCCAGAAAACAGTAGTGGGAGTATGGTAGAACTCGAAGTGATTCTAGAACCACAAACGATTACCGAAAATTTAATAGAACCTAAAGATTCAATCAGGTTTGACATTCCATTAGCCACTCCGCAAATATGGTGGGTAACCTTAGGCGCCCGAGAGGTACTTCGGTATTCTCAAAGACGGTGACAGGAAGGTTCTTGTTTACCTAGACTTGACACTACTGTTGTTCCTGGCTATGAGTCCCGGCAGGAGGATGAGTATAGCGTCGTTCTACAATAGCTTTAGAAGTGGATGTGTAAATGACTTTGCCAGAGGGTTGTCGTAGTCAGTGGGTGCAGCGGAAGCATAGCGGACAAGTAGCTTATGTCTATTTATAGACTAAAGTAGATATAGCGAAGATAGATCATCTATTTTTGATGTGACAGTCATGGGCTTTGACTTCATCAGAATAAGAGATGGATCTGTTAAGAAGGTAGTAGGGTGGTATGTCCTGGTATTTGGATGACATAGACAGAGTAGAAAGTGAAATTCCTATACTACGATCAGTTATACTTTGGTTGTCATACAGTGGTTTCTCCACATATGATATGGATATAATATCAGGCATTATGGTAACTAGATCTATGGTTTTAGATCTAGATTTGGGTAGTTTCCCAATCCGGGTACTTAGACAGTATTCTAAAGGTGTTTTAGAATGGACGACTCCTGGCAAGGTGGTGTAGCTGCAGGTGATGGAGCCATGCTCTTTAAAGGTGTCTTACAGACTAAAAAGGAGAGGGATGTGCAAGATTGGCATATCACTTGCTTAGGCAATTGAGTCAATCATGAGAACTCAAATACCACACCAGATATTGTTTTTGCACGAGTTGCAATAAATTTATATATATATTAATCCAATCCTGGAGAAACGTTCGGAAGCAGTTTTAGAACATAAGTGGATATTCTAGGGATTTGATAATGGCAGCCTCCTTCGGGAGACGGTTATCATTCCAGGCTTCCAAGGTGACCTGGATGGTAGAGCGATTGTCAGAGTTATGGTTTTCCCTTTGATGAGGGGCAGTATTCTGGACAGGTGGTCCAAGCGGATACTGAGGGAGGTGTGGCGCGGTATACTGATTAAATTCAGATGACGATACAGTCTAAGAAGTTTACTGGATTTGGAGTTCATTTATGAACTAGGTCCCATCAGATATCCAGATATATTCTAAGACAGGTATTGCTCATTTCGGGAGATGGCTTTCTCCGCGAACTTGAGATGAGAGACAAAAAAAGAAACATTAAAGCGGATCCACTCACTGACGCTATTTCTCGAAAGCAATAGTTTCACAAACGAGCTTTGTGAAATTGATTAGTTGAGGAGTTGGTTGTTCGGTATCACACGGGCTGTGAGTATGTGACACCGCAATAATTAGCCTTAAGTTCAAGTGGGAGATTTTTGGCTATAGTGCTCTCAAGTCAATTATTGGATTACAGACACATGATTGCAATGATTGAGGGAGGACCTATACCGGTAGAACAGTCTTACTCAAGATGATAGTATGCTATCTGTTTTGTCTTTATCATCATGTACATGCTTCAGGTGACATTACAGATCACTATTACATGTTGATAGAGCCCATAGGATTCTTGCTTGACTACCAGTAGTATGATAGCGATCATATATGTGAGAGTTGGGTAGTCTATAAGCAAATCCTTAAAGTGTCCCTAGTCGTGGGAGTTTTGAGACTGGGCATCGATACTCCGAGAGTAGACGAGTGTATATGGATCGAGACGGCGGCTGGTCTCATAAAACATTGGTGTCAGTTGGTTCACCTAAGATAGTATACAGGTGCTCATTGGGTTATGAGTACACCGGACGGACTCGCAGGGGTACTGCTGATTGGTACTATACCTATCGTCAGGAGCAGTTTGGAGGTGACATGAGTACAGCTTAGTCCGTTGACTTGACACTGATACATTACCTCAAGTGTGTTTCTACTGTTCTTTTATTGCTGTTAGTGTATATGCCCTAGAGGCCATTACTGTATCATACTAGTTTGTATATTACTTAATGGAAGCTTGGGATATTCACAGTTGTATAGACAATCTTGCTCAAAATGGTAGTATGCTACTTGGTTTGTTTCTACTTTAATATGTGCATGTGTTTTTTTTAGCATATCGCTTATATATATTAGTAGAGCTCTTAGGATCTTTGCTTGATTACCAGCGTTGTGATGGCAGTCACACTTGTGGGGGGCTGGGTAGTCTGCAAGCACATCCTTATACAGGTCCCTAGTCGTAGGATTATCGAGACAGAACATCGATACTCCGGAGTAGACTAGCGTATACGCTTCTCATCACAGCAGGGGAGATGGTCTGTCCTACAGCCATTAGTATGTCGTACTGGAGATAGTATGCGGGTGCTCGTTAGGTTACGAGTACATTGGACATGACTCATCGGGATCTGTTGCTTGGTACTATACCTATCATCAGATAGCAGTTCCAAGGTGACAGGAGTAAAGCTTAGTCTGTCGACTTGACACTGCTACTTCGCCTCGAGTGTGTTCCCACTGTATTTTGATTACTACCCTACCACGGCTCAAAGGAGTCGTGCAAACAGGTAGTACTTGGGTGCAGTCCCGAAGCACTTGGAGGCAGTAGCGGTTAGATAGGATTCATCTCTCCCGGTATTGGGGGTTGATATCACGTTGTGTCCTGGAGAGCCATTACACAAAGTCCCTGGCCAGGGCAAGCGATAATTACTGTTAGTGTTTCCAGTAGTTTCTCAAGGTGTTCTGGGCTACACTCCGGCACGACTTGTACCGCTATTAGGGGTCTGAGGTTTACCGCCCCCATGGGCATGACATGCAATACTCATAGACGAACAGACCGGGCTGTACGGAGATTGTCACATTCAGGATCAGTAGGAGTTCGGATGGGTTCACATCATCGGTCTTCTTATTGGCATCTACCTGGGGACCGTTACGTACAGCTAGTACCGCTTGCGGCCTGTGGTTAAACCCACTTCCAGTTTAGTGTCTGTTAGTGTATATGCCCTAGAGGCCATTACTATATCATACTAGCTTGTATATTACTTAATGTAAGATTGGGATATTCACAGTTGTATAAACAATCTTGCTCAAAATGGAAGTATGCTACTTGGTTTGTTTCTACTTTAATATGTGCTGTGTTTTTTTTAGCATATCGCTTATACATATTAGTAGAGCCCTTAGGATCTTTGTTTGATTACCAGCATTGTGATGGCAGTCACACTAGTGGGGGCCGGTTAATCTACAAGCACATCCTTATACAGGTCCCTAGTCGTAGGATTATCGAGACGGGGCATCGATACTCCGGAGTATACTAGCGTATACGCTTCTCATCCCAGCACGGGAGGTGGTCTGTCCCACAGCCATCAGTACGTCATACTGGAGATAGTATGTGGGTGCTCAGGTGGTTACGAGTACACTAGACAGGACTCGTCGGGAACTTTTGGATGGTATTATACCTATCGTCAGTTATCAGTTCCCAGGTGACATGAGTACAGCTTAGTCCGCTGACTTGACACTGTCACTTCGCCTCGAGTGTGTTCCCACTGTACTTAGATTACTAACTTACCACGGCTCAAAGGAGTCATGCAAACAGGTAGTAGTTGGGTGCATTCCCGAAGCACTTAGAGGCAGTGACGGTTAGATAGGATTCGTCTCTCCCGGTATTGGGGGTTTATATCGCACTGTTTCTAGGAGATCCATTACACAAAGTCCCTGGCTACGGCAAGCGGGATAGACTGGTAGGTTTCCAATGTTATCTCAGGAGTTCTGGGCTACACTCCGACACGACTTGTACCACTAGTAGGGGACTGACGTTTACCGCCCCCTAGGCCCGCCATGCGATGTATCAGACGAACAGACCGGACTGTACGGAGATTGTCACATACAGGCTCAGTAGGAGTTCGGATGGTTTTACCTCATCGGCCTTCTTACCGACATCTACCTGGGGACTGTTACGTACAGCTAGTGCCGCTTGTGGTCTGTGGTTAAACCCACCGCCAGCGTAGTGTCGAGTCTTTAGAGTCCCAGACAGAGAGTTTCCCTGCACTGAGCGAAACGTGTAGAGGCCGTATGGTTTTACGGCAGGTCTGCGATCACTTACGTGCACTTATGTGCGTATGCTGTTCGGGGAGGCAATACTAGTGGGCTTTGGTTTAAGCCGGATCCTAGTATTGTATAGATGGATTTGTTTTGTCTTCTGTGCATTCGCATTCTACGGAATGTGGATGCGGGTGTGTATGCACTGTTTTGAGGAGCGATGGAGGAGGAGGTGCCTCATTAGGGTTTTGGCAGTTGGTTCAGCCAAAACCGTTATGTGGCAGGCTCATTAGGGTTTTGGCAATTCGTTCGGTCAAAACCATTATGAGCCGTGCACATTATTTACTAATCCTTTTAGTGATAATTATATGATGGCTAATTGCTTTGACCATTTGACCACCTTGACCACTCTTGACTTTGTTGACTAGTTGACCAAAGTTGACCTTGACCTTCATGAGAGGTCTACACTCTTCTTTGGTTTTCTTTATCATTTTGGATTATGAAAATGGTCATGTCAATGTAGCCATCAACTTTATCATGATAGGATTTGTAATGATGATGTTTAGTATTATTGCAATCATGGTGCCCTTTTTTCTTTGGTAAATATTTCATATTCTTTTCTCATTCTCTCTCTTGAAAGTGAGAAGAAAAAAAAAAGAGCTCCATGGTTGCTTGATCTCCTTCATCTTCCTCCTCTTGAAATATTCTTTTGATCTCATGTGTTGAGAGAAAAAGAATCCACATAGACAAATACTTCCATCAACCTCTTCTACACAACCTAGGACATTAAGACTAGCGATCTTGTTGCCCTAGTTGCCTCGGCTCGAGGTGGAGCTCGGTGTACATCTCTCGGGTGGATCGTCTTCGACTCAAGAAGGCCGCGGAGGTAACCAAGGTCCGGATCGACCCTCGGAGCGTGGATGGAAGAGCCGGACAGCGGAGAGAAGACCCGAAGGACTGGTGTCGTGAGGTATAATTTCTACGGCATATTAGTTAATGCCTCTTGTAGTTTGCTAGTTTCTAGTTTAGCAAAGTTCCGGCTTTTAGTCTATGTTGCCTTTGCGCCAAATAATTGTTTTTCGCCGTTTCCGCCTCCCCGTAAGAACCGGGGTGAGCAACGTGGACTTACAGTGGTATCAAAGCCAGGCTAAACATAAACTAGCAAGTTAGCAAGGTATTTAGAATATCGATCGAAAAAATTCGCAAAACAAGTCCGGAAAATTTAACTTTCTGCCGATTTTTTATACTGTTCAAAAAGTAATTTAACATATATGAAAAATCGGCTCAGTGTTTTCTAAAGACACAGACCAAAAACGGTCCACTGAACCGGTCAAAGCGCCGCGGTTCCGCGGCAAGAACATGCTTCTTGCCACGGATCCGCGGCTGAGTTGACTCGGCCGTGGACCGAGTTTGGTGCAGTGTGCTTAGTTGGCTGTTTTGGGATTTTTTGTACATGTTGTTTCTACCCAGATTTTCCAGAGAACAAATTGATTTTTGGGGTGGTTACAAATCTGTATTTTGATCGATATTCCGTAGACTTTGGCTAATGGATATTATCTGTGATGTGATATATGTATTGAACGTCTGCTAATCGCTATACGTCGATATTTGTTTTGTGCACCTTGTGCACCTGATTGATTTTGCGCACGTTCGGCGCTTGATATTGGATTTCATGATTTCGTGCACGATGGATGCACCTGATTTGGATTTTCGCGCATGTTGGGCGCATGTTTTGAAGGGTGATTTTGGTGCACACCAGAGGCACTAAATTGAGAATTTTTCGTGCATGTCAGATGGACCTGATTTTGCTGTCAGGCACACACGTTGCCTACGACAGATGCGTTGTGCACACCCGATGCACTTGGATCTTGTTTCTGTGCATATGTATGGCACATATATGGATTTTTATTTCCGTGCGCACCAGACGCACGTAGTATTCATACGCGTATTTTGGGATTGATTTCTTATGGAGCAGTACGTTTTTTTTTATGATGATTGCTATGAGTTTTTGTACTGAGCCGGACTAGTCAGAGGACAGTACCTGAATATATTTTGCATGCATTGATAGTTATTGAAGGGATTTCCAAAAAGAGAGCTATAATCTCAGTATTTACCTACGTGTCTGATATGACACGAAATGTTTAAAACAAGGAGACTCTTCTAAATTGTTTCCAAAACGGCGGAACGTACATTTCAAACAAAGGTATATATGTATATAGTTATTTTCTTATGATAGACGTCCTCCACTGTGCAGTGTTATACGCGTTGCACAGCGACTTAAAGAGATTTGGCATGCGTTTCCTTCAGATACTTACAGATATAGATTCGATATTTACATGTATAGTTTCGAGTTATATCATATTGGTTTTGATTTGGATTTGGCATTGATGTCTTCTCCATGACTCCGATGATTGCGGGATGCTTGACGGAGTTTTGATTTGAGTTATATACTCATTTTTCAAGCACATGCGCCGCGCTACGATTTGTTTTATGTATTTACAATTTCGGAGCCCCGACGACTTGATGGTTTTTCTTAGATGTTTTAGTATTTGGGGGAGTTTGAATTTAAATTCGGGGACCGAATTTCTTTAAGGGGGGAAGATTGTAACGCTTTGAAAATCGTTTCGGTGAAATTTCAAAAAAAATCGGTAAAATAAGGGGGTTTTCTGTAAAAAGTCAAAAGGCAAATATCTTATTATAAAAATTAAATATACATATTCTAGCTATGTAATTGCTATTATTTGGTGTTTATTGAGCCGCTGGTGAAATTTCAAATTTTCTGAAAAAAATATTATTTTATTATTATTTAAGCCGTCACTAATACATTTAATTAGGGAAAATTACAAATTGGAATGAGTTGAAACAAATTTTGTGCATCATAAAACATTAAATAAAATTTTATCATGTGGTTTTTGGAACGAAATCCTTTGCCATAACGGTTTGGAAATTATTGAAAAAAAGGCTTTTTTAGCGTAAATGGATGTTTGGGGTATTGTATTTATCATTTTTCATCACCCCACACCCGTACCCACACCCACACACCCCCATTCACTTATCCCCATGGCTGAATTCAGCAGCCCCCTCTTTTGTCCCCACTTGAATTTCATAGAAATGAAAGGAAAAGAAAAGATTAGTGAGAGAAGAAGTTGGTGTTGACTTGGGGGGTATTTTATCTTGACTTGGACTTTCTTTTCCACACCCACACCCTCCACACCCCTCCCCCACCTGCTGGCCGAGCCCCATCCTCCCTCAAACTGCAGCCCCTCCTCCTTCTTCCCCTCTCTTTTCCTCATCAAAAAAGTCTTCAAAATCCATCAAATTTCCATCAAAATTAAACCAAAACTCAAATCTAACTCCTACCCATTTTTCAATAGCTATTCTTGCATGGATCTAGGAGCTTGGAGGCCATTTTGGGAGGCTAGATTTCAAGCTTGGTCTCTTGTTTTTGGTGAGGTATAAATCCTAAGCCAAATCTAATTATTGGATAGTTTCTTTGATTAAAGTCAATTAAGTTTGAATGCAACTCTAATTGGGATTTAGTTTGTAATGGAAAGAGTTTGAGATCAAGTTAGGTTGTGATCATGTGTTCATGGTTGTGTGATGGTTGTTTTTTTTTAGCATCTTAAGCTATGCAACTTAAATTTGTTACTTATTGCCAATTGTAACATGTAATTGTCCAAATGAAAATATTTTGGAAACTAGGTTTTAGGATAGATGTAATTAGATGAAATAAAAATCTACTTAATATTTTTGTGACCTAATTAAGTTATTTGGTGAATATTGTGGCCACTAAAATTGTAGAACAAGATTAGTAGTTAGTTGTTAATGGTTAGTTTAAGGAAATTGTGTTAATTATGCTAATTTGCTAACTAGGCTTTTGAAATTGGTTATATAATTGGGATTAAAAGTGTGATTAGGTTTTTCTTGGCTTCATTAACTTTATTAAGTGTGGTTTAATGCTTTGGATCATGCAATTCTAAGCTAGATTGTAGTTTGTGTATTTTGCTTTGAAATTGTTAAAAAGGGTATTTTTGGTAAACTAGAATATTAGGATTTTTGGAAATTAATGAGATTAAATTCCGGAAATTGTTTATACGACTTATTTAAGATATTTAATAAATATATTGGCCGCTACATTCATTTAAATATCGTGTTTTCTACAAAAACGGCGAATTGTGCTTGCTAGATTTTCGGAAAATTGACTTTTTAAGTGAAATTGGCGTTTTTGTGAGTTTTAACCTAGTTTATATTAAAATTAGTGTTCGTGAATGTGCAAATGAGTGTGATTAGATTTTCTCGATGGTTTGACGTTCGTACATCGACATCGAGGGTTGGTTTGACTATTCCTGCATGCGTGGGCGATAGGTTTGGACCTATGCGTGATACGCGTGCCGATTTGATTTTCGTATGCCGTTTCGATTTCGAATTTAGTTTTAATGCGATATGGTACGTTATGATATGTAGGTACCCCCATGTGGACTTCGAGACGACAAGCAAGCGCGTGGCGACGTCGGCACCGGCTAGCGAGGACCAGGTGAGTAGATTTATATCTACGGGGAGAAGTCGGGTGGATGGCGTATAGCACCCCCGCAGTCCGTGGTGGTGTATACGGATGCGTATACACACCAACAATTATTATATGTTATTTAGGATTAATAACGATGCTTAGGATGGATATTGGTGTGTTGGATTACTTTAGTGTTGCGAACCCTAGGGTAGTGTTACACACACATACACACATATATACTTGCATACATTCCTATTGATATGTGCTCATGGGATTCTTTATAGTTATGTGTTCACATGGGTATGGGACTATGTGTTCACATACGGACTGAGGATGATACTTGGGATTGAGCTGAGTCGATGAGATTTGATTTGAGGCCGTGAGATCGGTGATATAGCAGGGTTCGTATCTTAGATACGACATGACATTGTAGCGGGTCCTTGACGTAGTGTTTCACACACGTCCATGCATATGTAGGCGGTATCAGTATGGTACTAGACGTAGATCAGTACCCCGATCATGATATTTGATAAGAGGATACCAGGTGAATAGTATGATAAATGTGATATTGAACCGTACCCAGATTGGGATGCCGTACGACGGATTTACGTACGAGCTATATTGATGATTGATCCGCACTCTTGACTTGGGATGCATGATTATAGATATGGTATCGGATATGATATTATTGAGGCGGGTTCACCGACTATACATATACAGGTATGTATATGTATCGACTCAGATGATAGGCGGTTTCCTTACCTGTAGTTCAGCTTGTTAGTTCAGTCGTATAGTTTAGTGTAGTTGTTAGATTAGATTAGACTTCTTACCTATTTCAAAAACTAACGAATCATGGGCATTTTTAAAGACAGCTCAAGGGAATCTATGGATATTTCAAAAACGACGTATCTTTTCATAAAAACACCGTAGCCCCTATTTTCAAAACCCCATGATTCGTGTTATTTCAAATGGCACCATTCGTAGGACTTATATTAGATTATTGCAGATTAGTTATCGTTGTGTCTAGTATTCAGCTCCCGCATATTATTGCTGTTCGCTCTGCCTCGCATATTTATTTTGCTGCATATTCCATTATTGATATCATGCTGTTAGGACACCAGCACCATTACCGATGATGCGTATATACCACGTACACCTACTTGCCGACTCACACACATTTTCATCGGTAATTGCCATGTCACGTACACTTTAGAGAATATAATTGCTTGACTTAGATTGTTAGCTGGTAGTTTTGACATGATATTAGTGTACTTCCCTTATATGCCATTTTAGACATTGTAGTTATTACCTACCACTTCATGCATATTGTTATTCAGTTGTTCATGCCTAGTTCATTATCATTGACATATGCACTTGTGATGATTTCTTGAGATTTATGATATTTCTGGATTTCGGGGAAAGCCGCAAAATTTACAACTTATGATCTTTTAAAATATAAAATGTTGCGGTTTTCTAGTGATGTAAAGTGTCGTCCACCATGAGTTTGCTGTGGTTTTGGAGATCCGTGTCGAGGAGTGGAGGAACCGTCACGGGTACATGGTGGGCCCGATATGGTATCCCGGGGCAAGAGGAATGTGGTGTTGACGTTGAGCCTGGCTGGGGAGCACTACCTGCCGGTGATATTACCCGACGCGTCGGATATCCGGAGGATACCGTCGTGGTCTTGAGATGGATGGTAGGGGCCGGTCTGGACTGACGGCGCCCTAGATATTGAGCTTGAGACATTGATATTTCGAGACAGTGAGATTTATGTTTTGTGTCAATGCTAGACACTGTTGATACTGATTTCATTATGATACCTCTGTTTAAAAATACGAAGGAAATCTCACTAATTTATGAAAACAGTTTCTTCATTTTCATGTATTCTGTTTCATACATTCATACCTCATTCATATGATATATTGCTACCTGAGACACTGACACCGGCACATGAAATTATACTCGGGTTAGATATTACCCTAGTCATTGTTATAGGCTGCCTGTTATACTTATATTTGAGGATATATTATGATCATTGACCTAGGTTGCGTTATTTATGCAATTTCTGTGCGTAGATGTTTTTCTATTCACGAGTTGGCAACTCACCCCCGTTGTGCCACAGTTTCTTGCAGATTTGCCGTACAGGTTTCATTACGGCTTGCGGGCTCAGTTTCATTCGGGTGATTTGCTAGTAGGTGGGTTTACTTGTATCATACCCCCATTATATATCTTGTATATCATTATTCTGTTGTATCTAGAAGTTCCATCAACCAAACATGTATTTATTTTGAGATAGAGACCAGTGCTGTTTATTCTTTCGACCTTAGAGTCGCTCGTTATATTTCTGGTGGTTTTGAGTTCCTTTTGAGTTTTGATCCTCGCCGTTGGCGTTGTATATTATATTTCTTGTGTGGTTGTGACCGTCGATTGATGAAGAGCTAGCTCCCGCTTGGGGATGCCTTTTTATTGATTTCGTATACTATTTATGTTGTATCCCGTTTGGGAGCCAGTTTTTACAAAGGAGACTCTGCCGAAATTTTCAGTAAATTTTCATGTTCTTAAAAACCGCATAATTCGGCTTATGCTATTAAAACTACTTGTTTTAAATTGGTTTTCCTGCACTCTACTACTTTTCTTGGTTTGGATTTCTGGGTTTTCGGTTTAGTTTGATTACTTACGCCTCGAGACGTTCGTAGTTTAAGTGCCGGTCATGTTCCGTACTTTCGGGTCGTGACAAAATTGGTATCAGAGTGTTAGGTTTTACCTTCGGAGCGTAGGATGACCCTTGGTTGATGGAATAGGTGACTAAAGTAGAGTGACGTACCGTTGGTATGTTCCGCGGCATATTTACGACACGCCACTCCACTTAAGAAGCCTTAGGATGTACATTTCCTTGTTCAGTATTATATCCCTTCCTGATCTAGCCTCATCGGTACCAGTTTGGTTTTGCTGCCACGATTATGGGCAGGGAGAGCTACGGCTAGAGTTGCGGCCAGCACGAGCTCGGCACGAACGAGGACTGACCAGGGCATGATTCCGGCGACACCCGATTATAGAGAGGTGTCTTTTGACTGTGTTTCCGCGCCACGAGCGTTTGGCGGATCGCCTTTATGAGGTTACTCGGATGTGCTGATCGACATTAGAGGATTGAGCTAATGATAGAGGCCAGCCAGATCTTGATGACAGTTGGTGTATTGCTTATTCATGATGATCGAGGCACTGTTCGGCGTGCAGACGAGCGAGCCAGTTATTGCTGCGAACGACGAGGTATTGCCCCAGATGCTGGAGTTAGTGCAGAACGAGTTGTACTAAGAGATGATAGAAGGTCGCTAGTCATCATGGATGAATGACTAGGACATGTGGATCATTCGCCTAACCCGATGCGAGGTCATCAGATAGATGGATTCCAGCTAGAGACGACTTCACGCGGAGACGTTGGGAGTCGACGGAGACGATCGAATGTCAGAAACCTAATTATCCAAGTTTAAAGTAGTCGGAAAGACATGCAGGCAATTCTATGGTCCCTCTAGAAGAATGAAACCCTAACTCGACTTAATGACCGTGTGAAAGCCTTTGAACCTTCGGGTTTGCGGCAGTTCTACGGCGCCATTAGTGAGGATTGGGTTTGCCCTTCTACGGCTGGACCACCGATGCTGTGGTATGTGTTCAATACTATTAAACTGTGCCCAAGATGTTGAGCTCTTGGGGGATTATGATGTTTTAACGAATCGATCGAATGGTTCGACTTCATTCGGATGCTAGGTGGTAAGATGCATTCTTGGGAGACTCCAGATACGAGGATAGTCGTTGGAGCTTAGTCCATGCAGCCACGACGAGACGAGTCTGAAGCAGTCAATATTAGAAAAAAGTGGAGTAAAGAGGTCCGTACAAGATCCAGATAAGATGACGTTCCACTCCACCGACATCAGAGATGCGATGCGCATGCCGAGGCATGGTACTTGGACTTACCTTCCCGAAGGAGTCGCGATGAGTATGCAGTCGTTCCAGAGCAAGATGCAGATATAGTAAAGGACAACGACTTCCGGACAGTTGGCAGAGACGAGACATGGAAGAGACCGTGAGCAGGATTCCTTCCAGGACACTGCTGCAATGATACTTGCACCCAGGATCAGATGTGTCACGTACATTCAGAGAAACAGAGGCCGACGCCAGTAATATGCTGTCTTACGAGTGGTCGCGATGATTGACCAAGAGATGACCAGAGAAGTGCCAGAACGGAATCGTCCCCGTTAGCACACCCGACAGGGCCGATGAGCCGATGGACCGAAAGATTGGTAATTCACAGTGAAGACCTTGACCCAGGAGTGGTCATGGTTACGCACACCAGCAAGCCAGAGTTCATAATCATCGACGAGACGTCCCATTAGTGACCGCGACAGTTGGCCCGAGATTCTTAGAGGATACACTTGAGCGATACTATTCCGCCATTATTGATTTCGATGTTTTGGGTGATTTATTCGCATGATTTGATTTTGATGATTGAGGATTTACGATCTTTGCACAGTGTTGCGCTTGATATCGTTTTCGTGCTTGGGTTTCACATGTTTGTGATTTTACGGTTTTAGACATTTGAGTTGATTTTGTGCGTATGCACGCACACGAATTGGTTCCTGCACTCTGTATAGTTATTATATGCTTGCAGTGCAGTGATACGCCTTTTGTGCACTTAGATGCACTGGACCTCGATTTCGATTGTAATACTCGATATTTGTTTTGTGCACCTTGTGCACCTGATTGATTTTGCGCACGTTCGGCGCTTGATATTGGATTTCACGATTTCGTGCACGATGGATGCACCTGATTTGGATTTTCGCGCATGTTGGGCGCATGTTTTGAAGGGTGATTTTGGTGCACACCAGAGGCACTAAATTGAGAATTTTTCGTGCATGTCAGATGCACCTGATTTTGTCAGGCACACACGTTGCCTACGACAGATGCGTTGTGCACACCCGATGCACTTGGATCTTGTTTCTGTGCATATGTATGGCACATATATGGATTTTTATTTCCGTGCGCACCAGACGCACGTAGTATTCATACGCGTATTTTGGGATTGATTTCTTATGGAGCAGTACGTTTTTTTTTATGATGATTGCTATGAGTTTTTGTACTGAGCAGGACTGTCAGAGGACAGTACCTGAATATATTTTGCATGCATTGATAGTTATTGAAGGGATTTACAAAAAGAGAGCTATAATCTCAGTATTTACCTACGTGTCTGATATGACACGAAATGTTTAAAACAAGGAGACCCTTCTAAATTGTTTCCAAAACGGCGGAACGTACATTTCAAACAAAGGTATATATGTATATAGTTATTTTCTTATGATAGATGCCCTCCACTGTGCAGTGTTATACGCGTTGCACAGCGACTTAAAGAGATTTGGCATGCGTTTCCTTCAGATACTTACAGATATAGATTCGATATTTACATGTATAGTTTCGAGTTATATCATATTGGTTTTGATTTGGATTTGGCATTGATGTCTTCTCCATGACTCCGATGATTGCGGGATGCTTGACGGAGTTTTGATTTGAGTTATATACTCATTTTTCAAGCGCATACGCCGCGCTACGATTTGTTTTATGTATTTACAATTTCGGAGCCCCGACGACTTGATGGTTTTTCTTAGATGTTTTAGTATTTGGGGGAGTTTGAATTTAAATTCGGGGACCGAATTTCTTTAAGGGGGGAAGATTGTAACGCTTTGAAAATCGTTTTGGTGAAATTTCAAAAAAAAATCGGTAAAATAAGGGGGTTTTCTGTAAAAAGTCAAAAGGCAAATATCTTATTATAAAAATTAAATATACATATTCTAGCTATGTAATTGCTATTATTTGGTGTTTATTGAGCCGCTGGTGAAATTTCAAATTTTCTGAAAAAAATATTATTTTATTATTATTTAAGCCGTCACTAATACATTTAATTAGGGAAAATTACAAATTGGAATGAGTTGAAACAAATTTTGTGCATCATAAAACATTAAATAAAATTTTATCATGTGGATTTTGGAACGAAATCCTTTGCCATAACGGTTTGGAAATTATTGAAAAAAAAGGCTTTTTTTAGCGTAAATGGAAGTTTGGGGTATTGTATTTATCATTTTTCATCACCCCACACCCGTACCCACACCCACACACCCCCATTCACTTATCCCCATGGCTGAATTCAGCAGCCCCCTCTTTTGTCCCCACTTGAATTTCATAGAAATGAAAGGAAAAGAAAAGATTAGTGAGAGAAGAAGTTGGTGTTGACTTGGGGGGTATTTTACCTTGACTTGGACTTTCTGTTCCACACCCATACCCTCCACACCCCTCCCCCACCTGCTGGCAGAGCCCCATCCTCCCTCAAACTGCAGCCCCTCCTCCTTCTTCCCCTCTCTTTTCCTCATCAAAAAAGTCTTCAAAATCCATCAAATTTCCATCAAAATTAAACCAAAACTCAAATCTAACTCCTACCCATTTTTCAATAGCTATTCTTCATGGATCTAGGAGCTTGGAGGCCATTTTGGGAGGCTAGATTTCAAGCTTGGTCTCTTATTTTTGGTGAGGTATAAATCCCAAGCCAAATCTAATTATTGGATAGTTTCTTTGATTAAAGTCAATTAGTTTGAATGCAACTCTAATTGGGATTTAGTTTGTAATGGAAAGAGTTTGAGATCAAGTTAGGTTGTGATCATGTGTTCATGGTTGTGTGATGGTTGTTTTTTTTAGCATCTTAAGCTATGCAACTTAAATTTGTTACTTATTGCCAATTGTAACATGTAATTGTCCAAATGAAAATATTTTGGAAACTAGTTTTAGGATAGATGTAATTAGATGAAATAAAAATCTACTTAATATTTTTGTGACCTAATTAAGTTATTTGGTGAATATTGTGGCCACTAAAATTGTAGAACAAGATTAGTAGTTAGTTGTTAATGGTTAGTTTAAGGAAATTGTGTTAATTATGCTAATTTGCTAACTAGGCTTTTGAAATTGGTTATATAATTGGGATTAAAAGTGTGATTAGGTTTTTCTTAGCTTCATTAACTTTATTAAGTGTGGTTTAATGCTTTGGATCATGCAATTCTAAGCTAGATTGTAGTTTGTGTATTTTGCTTTGAAATTGTTAAAAAGGGTATTTTTGGTAAAGTAGAATATTAGGATTTTTGGAAATTAATGAGATTAAATTCCGGAAATTGTTTATACGACTTATTTAAGATATTTAATAAATATATTGGCCGCTACATTCATTTAAATATCGTGTTTTGTACAAAAACGGCGAATTGTGCTTGCTAGATTTTCGGAAAAATGACTTTTTAAGTGAAATTGGCGTTTTTGTGAGTTTTAACCTAGTTTATATTAAAATTAGTGTTCGTGAATGTGCAAATGAGTGTGATTAGATTTTCTCGATGGTTTGACGTTCGTACATCGACATCGAGGGTTGGTTTGACTATTCCTGCATGCGTGGGCGATAGGTTTGGACCTATGCGTGATACGCGTGCCGATTTGATTTTCGTATGCCGTTTCGATTTCGAATTTAGTTTTAATGCGATATGGTACGTTATGATATGTAGGTACCCCCATGTGGACTTCGAGACGACAAGCAAGCGCGTGGCGACGTCGGCACCGGCTAGCGAAGACCAGGTGAGTAGATTTATATCTACGGGGAGAAGTCGGGTGTATGGCGTATAACACCCCCGCAGTCCGTGGTGGTGTATACGGATGCGTATACACACCAACAATTATTATATGTTATTTAGGATTAATAACGATGCTTAGGATGGATATTGGTGTGTTGGATTACTTTAGTGTTGCGAACCCTAGGGTAGTGTTACACACACATACACACATATATACTTGCATACATTCCTATTGATATGTGCTCATGGGATTCTTTATAGTTATGTGTTGACATGGGTATGGGACTATGTGTTCACATACGGACTGAGGATGATACTTGGGATTGAGCTGAGTCGATGAGATTTGATTTGAGGCCGTGAGATCGGTGATATAGCAGGGTTCGTATCTTAGATACGACATGACGTTGTAGCGGGTCCTTGACGTAGTGTTTCACACACGTCCATGCATACGTAGGCGGTATCAGTATAATACTAGACGTAGATCAGTACCCCGATCATGATATTTGATAAGAGGATACCAGGTGAATAGTATGATGAATGTGATATTGAACCGTACCCAGATTGGGATGCCGTACGACGGATTTACGTACGAGCTATATTGATGATTGATCCGCACTCTTGACTTGGGATGCCTGATTATAGATATGGTATCGGATATGATATTATTGAGGCGGGATCACCGACTATACATATACAGGTATGTATATGTATCGACTCAGATGATAGGCGGTTTCCTTACCTGTAGTTCAGCTTGTTAGTTCAGCCGTATAGTTTAGTGTAGTTGTTAGATTAGATTAGACTTCTTACCTATTTCAAAAACAAACGAATCGTGGGCATTTTTAAAGACAGCTCAAGGGAATCTACGGATATTTCAAAAACGACGTATCTTTTCATAAAAACACCGTAGCCCCTATTTTCAAAACCCCATGATTCGTGTTATTTCAAAAGGCACCATTCGTAGGACTTATATTAGATTATTGCAGATTAGTTATCGTTGTGTCTAGTATTCAGCTCCCGCACATTATTGCTGTTCGCTCTGCCTCGCATATTTATTTTGCTGCATATTCCATTATTGATATCATGCTGTTAGGACACCAGCACCATTACCGATGATGCGTATGTACCACGTACACCTACTTGCCGGCTCACACACATCTTCATCGGTAATTGCCATGTCACGTACACTTTAGAGAATATAATTGCTTGACTTAGATTGTTAGCTGGTAGTTTTGACATGATATTAGTGTACTTCCCTTATATGCCATTTTTAGACATTGTAGTTATTACCTACCACTTCATGCATACTGTTATTCAGTTGTTCATGCCTAGTTCATTATCATTGACATATGCACTTGTGATGATTTCTTGAGATTTATGATATTTTTGGATTTCGGGGAAAGCCGCAAAATTTACAACTTATGATCTTTTAAAATATAAAATGTTGCGGTTTTCTAGTGATGTAAAGTGTCGTCCACCATGAGTTTGCTGTTGTTTTGGAGATCCGTGTCGAGGAGTGGAGGAACCGTCACGGGTACATGGTGGGCCCGATATGGTACCCTGGGGCAAGAGGAATGTGATGTTGACGTTGAGCCTGGCTGGGGAGCACTACCTACCGGTGATATTACCCGACGCGTCGGATATCCGGAGGATACCGTCGTGGTCTTGAGATGGATGGTAGGGGCCGGTCCGGACTGACGGCGCCCTAGATATTGAGCTTGAGACATTGATATTTCGAGACAGTGAGATTTATGTTTTGTGTCGATGCTAGACACTGTTGATACTGATTTCATTATGATACCTCAGTTTAAAAATACGAAAGAAATCTCACTAATTTATGAAAACAGTTTCTTCATTTACATGTATTCTGTTTCATGCATTCATACCTCATTCATATGATATATTGCTACCTGAGGCACTGACATGGGCACATGAAATTATACTCGGGTTAGATATTACCCTAGTCATTGTTATAGGCTGCCTGTTATACTTATATTTGAGGATATATTATGATCATTGACCTAGGTTGCGTTATTTATGCGATTTCTGTGCGTAGATGTTTTTCTATTCATGAGTTGGCAACTCACCCCCGTTGTGCCCCAGTTTCTTGCAGATTTGCCGTACAGGTTTCATTACGGCTTGCGGGCTCAGTTTCATTCGGGTGATTTGCTAGTAGGTGGGTTTACTTGTATCATACCCCCATTATATATCTTGTATATCATTATTCTGTTGTATCTAGAAGTTCCATCAACCAAACATGTATTTATTTTTAGATAGAGACCAGTGCTGTTTATTCTTTCGACCTTAGAGTCGCTCGTTATATTTCTGGTGGTTTTGAGTTCCTTTTGAGTTTTGATCCTCGCCGTTGGGGTTGTATATTATATTGCTTGTGTGGTTGTGACCGTCGATTGATGAAGAGCTAGCTCCCGCTTGGGGATGCCTTTTTATTGATTTCGTATACTATTTATGTTGTATCCCGTTTGGGATCCAGTTTTTACAAAGGAGACTCTGCCGAAATTTTCAGTAAATTTTGATGTTCTTAAAAACCGCATAATTCGGCTTATGCTATTAAAACTACTTGTTTGAAATTGGTTTTCCTGCACTATACTACTTTTCTTGGTTTGGATTTCTGGGTTTTCGGTTTACTTAGATTACTTACGCCTCGATACTTTCGTAGTTTAAGTGCCGGTCATGTTCCGTACTTTCGGGTCGTGACACCAGTAGCCAGAATTCGAAGCATGTTGTGGCTTCGGCTTCGGATGTGTTTGTAATAGAGAACTGTATGTCAGTTAACCCTACTTCCTGGGTATTGGATACCGGATCAGGATCTCATATCTGTAATTCATTACAGGCTCTGAGAAACCGTAGGGTTATCAAGAAAGGTGATAGGACTCTCAGGGTTGCTAACGGAATGAGCATGTACGCTGAATCCGTAGGGGAATATCATCTTGGACTGACAACTGGGCAGATATTGATTCTGCGTAACTGTTTTTATGTACCAGTTGCGACTTGTAATATCATATCTGTATCCTTACTTTCTAGGAAAGGATATAATTTTACTTTTGTAAGTGATGTAGTAAACATCCACCTAAATCAAGTTCTGATTGGGTCAGGTACATTAGAAAATGGTATATACGTATTAAATCAAGCTCAGATTTTCAGTGTCCAGAACACACTTAAAAGAAAGTCTCCGGAAACAAATCAGGCTTTCTTATAGCATTGTAGACTGGGTCACATAAATGAGACACGGTTAACAAAGTTACATAAAGAGGGATACTTGAATCCGTTCGAGTATCAGTCTTATGCCACTTGTGAATCTTGTCTCATGGGAAAGATGACAAAGACTCCGTTCATTGGACACGGAGAAAGAGCAAGCGAGCTCTTAGGACTCATACACAGTGATGTGTGTGGTCCAATGTCTACACATGCGCGAAGTGGTTATTCATACTTCATTGCTTTCATAGATGATTTCTCTAGGTATGGACATGTCTTCTTAATGAAGCACAAATCCGAGGCCTTTGAGAAATTTCAGGAATACAAGAATGAAGTTGAAAAACAAACAGGCAAAAGTATCAAGACACTGAGATCTGATCGAGGTGGTGAAGACTTGAGTGCCGATTTTCTGGACTACTTAAAAGAGAATGGAATTCTCTCTCAGCGTACTCCTCCATACACACCACAACACAACGGTGTATCGGAAAGGCGGAATCGAACCCTATTGGATATGGTTCGTTCCATGATGAGTAAGGTTGAGTTTCCGCGATCTTTCTGGGGTTATGCACTAGAAACAGCTGCATATCTCTTAAACAAGGATCCAACCAAGACTTTGCCTACCACCCCATATCAGATGTGGAGTGGGAAGAAACCCTGTCTTAAGTATCTTAAGACATGGGGATGTCCAGCTTTTGTAAAAAAGCAGCATGTGGACAAGCTCGAGGCACGCTCAGTACTGTGTAAGTTTGTGGGATACCCAAAGAACTCCAGGGGGTATTTTTTCTATTCCGCAGAGGAACAAATGGTTTTTGTTTCTCAGCATGCCCACTTCTTGGAAACTGAATTTTTAGAAAATCAGATAAGTGGGAGCGCAATAGAACTGGAAGAAATTCCAGAACCACAAGCTATTACTGAAAGTTTGGAAGAACCAGAAGTTTCAAGAGAACCGGACATCCCAGCGCCACTCCGCAGGAGTAGTAGGCAGTCTCATCCGCCCGAGAGATACTATGGTTTTCTCATAGACGGGGATAGAGAGGATTGCACTATGGATTATGGTGAGCCTACTAGCTTCCAGCAAGCCATTCAAAGCGGTGACTCGGTAAAATGGCTGGATGCAATGCGGACCGAGATGGAGTCCATGTACACCAACAAAGTTTGGACTTTGGACTTTGCTCCAGAAGGGGTAAAACCCGTAGGCTGCAAATGGATCTTCAGAAAGAAGATTGGTGTAGATGGGCAGGTTGAGACCTATAAATCTAGACTTGTTGCAAAGGGTTTTCGTCAAAGACCTGGTTTGGACTATGACGAGAACTTTTCTCCAGTGGCTATGCTGAAATCCATTCGGATCCTTCTTGCCATTGCTGCCTTCCACGATTATGAAATCTGGCAAATGGACGTAAAGACGGCTTTTCTAAATGGAAATTTAGAAGAGTGCTTCTTTATGGATAAGCCGGAGGGATACATTCAGAGTGGGAGCAGCGGTAAAGTGTGCAAGTTGCTTAAGTCCATCTATAGACTGAAGCAGGCATCGCGGAGTTGGAACATCTGCTTTGATAATACTGTCAAGGAATTCAACTTTATCAAAAACCCAGATGAACCATGCATTTACAGTAAGATTGTAGGGAGAACTGTGGTATTCCTCATCTTGTACGTGGATGACATTCTCCTAATAGGAAATGATATTCCTATGCTACAGTCAGTCAAAGGATTCTTGTCACAGAGGTTCTCCATGAAGGACCTGGGCGATGCCAACTACATTCTGGGGATCCAGATCTATCGTGATAGATCTAAGAGGATGTTGGGACTTTCACAGTCGAGGTACATAGACACCATACTAAAACAATTTAGTATGGAAGATTCCAAGCGCGGTATTCTACCGGCTTGTCACGGAATCACCCTCTCCAAAGAGATGTCTCCCAAGACTGATTTGGAAAGGGCTCGCATGTTATCTATACCCTACGCATCTGCAGTAGGCTCTATAATGTATGCGATGTTATGTACCAGACTAGATATAGCATACGCATTGAGCGTTGTAAGCCGGTATCAGTCGGACCCAGGGGAGAAACACTGGATAGCAGTAAAGAACATTCTCATGTACCTGAGAAGGACTAAGGAGATGTTCTTGGTGTATGGCGGAAAAGACCTCCAGATCGAGGCCTTTGCTGACTCCAGCTTCCAGAGTGACAAGGATGACTCCAAGTCCAAGTCGGGTTATGTCTTTACCCTTAATGGAGGGGCGGTTTGCTGGAAGAGTTCCAAGCAGGAGACCGTTGCTTACTCAACTATGGAAGCGGAGTACATAGCTGCTTGCAATGCCGCAAAGGAAGATGTCTGGATGAAGAAGTTCCTTTCGGAACTTCAGGTGGTTCCTACCATTGTTGATCCAATACCGCTGTATTGTGACAACAACGACGCTATAGCTTTAGCGAAGGAACCCAGGTCCCATCAGAAGTCCAGGCACATTTTGAGGCGGTACCACCTGATCAGGGAGATCGTAGATCGCCGGGAGATCGAGATGAAGAGAGTAAATACGGAAGATAACACTGCTGATCCACTCACGAAGGCCTTACCCCAGACTCAGTTCGAGCGGCTGATCGAGATGATAGGTCTTTGATACGCCAGTACATGGCCTTAGTGCAAGTGGGAGATTGTTAGTGTATATGCCCTAGAGGCCATTACTGTATCATACTAGCTTGTATATTACTTAATGGAAGCTTGGGATATTCACAGTTGTATAAACAATCTTGCTCAAAATGGTAGTATGCTACTTGGTTTGTTTCTACTTTAATATGTGCTGTGTTTCTTTTAGCATATCGCTTATACATATTAGTAGAGCCCTTAGGATCTTTGCTTGATTACCAGCATTGTGATGGCAGTCACACTAGTGGGGGCTGGGTAATCTACAAGCACATCCTTATACAGGTCCCTAGTCGTAGGATTATCGAGACGAGGCATCGATACTCCGGAGTAGACTAGCGTATACGCTTCTCATCCCAGCACGGGAGGTGGTATGTCCTACAGCCATCAGTACGTCGTACTGGAGATAGTATGCGGGTGCTCGTTGGGTTACGAGTACACTGGACAGGACTCGTCGGGAACTGTTGGATGGTATTATACCTATCGTCAGTTATCAGTTCCCAGGTGACATGAGTACAGCTTAGTCCGCTGACTTGACACTGTCACTTCGCCTCGAGTGTGTTCCCACTGTACTTAGATTACTACCCTACCATGGCTCAAAAGAGTCATGCAAACAGGTAGTAGTTGGGTGCAGTCCCGAAGCACTTGGAGGCAGTGACGGTTAGACAGGATTCGTTTCTCCCGGTATTAGGGTTGATATCGTGCTGTGTCTAGGAAAGCCATTACACAAAGTCCCTGGCCAGGGCAAGCGGGATAGACTGGTAGGTTTCCAGTGTTATCTCAGGTGTTCTGGGCTACACTCCGACACGACTTGTACCGCTAGTAGGGGACTGACGTTTACCGCCCCCCTAGGCCCGCCATGCGATGTATCAGACGAACAGACCGGACTGTACGGAGATTGTCATATAAAGGCTCGGTAGGTGTTCGGATGGTTTTACCTCATCGGCCTTCTTATCGACATCTACCTGGGGACCATTACGTACAGCTAGTGCCGCTTGCGGTCTGTGGTTAAACCCACTGCCAGCGTAGTGTCGAGTCTTTAGAGTCCCACACAGAGAGTTTGCCAGCACTGAGCGAAACGTGTAGAGGCCGTATGGTTTTACGGCAGGGCTGCGATCAGTTACGTGCACTTATGTGCGTATGCTGTTCGGGCAGGCAATACTAGTGGGCTTTGGTATAAGCCGGATCCTAGTATTGCATGGATGGATTTGTTTTGTCTTCTGTGCATTCGCATTCTACGGAATGCGAATGCGGGTGTGTATGCACTGTTTTGAGGAGCGATGAAGGAGGAGGTGCCTCATTAGGGTTTTGGCAGTTGGTTCAGCCAAAACCATTATGTGGCAGGCTCATTAGGGTTTTGGCAATTCGTTCGGTCAAAACCATTATGAGCCGCACACATTATTTACTAATCCTTTTAGTGATAATTATATGATGGCTAATTGCTTTAACCATTTGACCACCTTGACCACTCTTGACTTTGTTGACCAGTTGACCAAAGTTGACCTTGACCTACATGAGAGGTCTACACTCTTCTTTGGTTTTCTTTTTCATTTTGGATTATGAAAATGGTCATGTCAATGTAGCCATCAACTTTATCATGATAGGATTTGTAATGATGATGTTTAGTATTATTGCAACCATGGTGCCCTTTTTTCTTTGGTAAATATTTCATATTCTTTTCTCATTCTCTCTCTTGAAAGTGAGAAGAAAAAAAAAAGAGCTCCATAGTTGCTTGATCTCCTTCATCTTCCTCCTCTTGAAATATTCTTTTGATCTCATGTGTTGAGAGAAAAAGAATCCACATAGACAAATACTTCCATCAACCTCTTCTATACAACCTAGGACATCAAGACTAGTGATCTTGTTGCCCTAGTTGCCTCGGCTCGAGGTGGAGCTCGGTGTACATCTCTCGGGTGGATGGTCTTCGACTCAAGAAGGCCGTGGAGGTAACCATGGTCCGGATCGAGCCTCGGAGCGTGGATGGATGAGCCGGACAGCGGAGAGAAGACCCGAAGGACTGGTGTCGTGAGGTATAATTTCTACGGCATAGTAGTTAACGCCTCTTGTACATTGCTAGTATCTAGTTTAGCAAAGATCCAGCTTTTAGTCTATGTTGCCTTTGCGCCAAATAATTGTTTCTCACCGTTTCCGCCTCCCCGTAAGAACCGGGGTGAGCAACGTGGACTTACAGTGTCGAGTCTTTAGAGTCTCACATAGAGGGTTGTTCGTCTTTGGACAAAACAGAGTAGAGGTCGCATGGTTTTGGGACAGGGTTCGTTCATATTTGCGCACTTGTGCACGTTTGGTGTCCGGCAGATATTACTATCGGGCTTTGGTTTAAGCTAGATCCTAGTATTTGTTTTGAGATTGGTTTTGTCTCATTGTATTCATGTTCCTCGGAACACGGATGCGGGTGTGTATGCACAGTTGACAGAGGCAGAGGAACCTCATTATGGTTTTTGACCGTTGACTTTTTCTAAGCCCTAATGAGAATGAGAAATTTGATTAATAATATTAATTAAGGATAATTGTGCCATTGTTAGGGTTGGGTTGACCATTTGACTTGTTGACTTTGTTGACCTTGATTTTTCTTTTGCAAAAGATGCTTCTTGAAGCTTGCAATTAGCATTAAATGTGAAATGATAATGGTCACATCAACTAACCATCACAATTTTCCTAATTATTATTGTAATTCTCATAATCTCTCATATGAGAGCAAGGTTTGGATTACTCTCTCATTCTCTCTTGATCATTCTCTCTCTTGTAAAGCTCTCCCTCTTCCTCTCTCTCAAAACTCACTTGTTTCATGAGTTGAAAAATATGAGTTTTGTGAGATAAAACCATCAAGACAACTCTCCACATGGTCAAACTTAGACTCGAATCAAGGTTAACCTAGCGCTCTGATACCAACTTTGTCACGACCCGAAAGAGCACGTGACTGGCCCTTGAATCCTATGAAGTCTATAGGACTCCTTCTGATCCAAGTAAGCCCAGAAATCTAAAACCATTTAAGGAGTAAATAAAGGAACTGGTTTTTAATAAGTAAAGAAAGCATGTTTGAAATCAAAGTTTTCAAATAACTAAGCCGAAATGGATTTTAAAAATGTGTGGTCTTTTCTGAAAATTTCGGCAGAGTTTCCTTTGTAAAAACTGGCCTCAAACGGGGTACAACAAGAATAATATATATGAAATGATAAAAGGCATCCCCAAGCGGGAGATAGCTCTTCGTCAATCTACGGTCACAACCACGCAAGCAATAATAATATACAGCGCCAAAGGGTGAGGATCAAAACCCAAAAAGAAACTCAAAACAGTTGGAAAACCATAATACTTCAAGCGCGACTCTAAGGTCGAAATAATACATCACTGTGTCTAAGTCTGAAACAATATACATGTTTTGGTTGATGGAATTTCTAAATACAATGAATAATAAATGTACAATGGTGGTTCTGATAAAAAGAACCCACCTACCCAAGCAAGTCACCCATATAGAAGCAGTGTGCCAGAAAAGCCGCTATGGGATCTGTACGGCAAAAACCTGCAAGAACCGTGGCACAACGGGGGTGAGTTGCCAACTCGTGAATAGAAAAATATCTACAAGCAGAGAACGAATGTATGACCCATCCTAGGTCGATACGATCAGATATATATAAACCTCAATATGAATAAGTCTGAAGCATGCTAAAGTTGCAATTTAACCTCAATACATAAGTGTAGTGCCAAGTGCTCGTGCCAGTGACTCAGGTAATAGCATATCATGAATATGAGGTAATATCAATGAAATCAAATCTGCATGTACGTGGATCCCGTCCACTCGTCATCCAATGACAATAACCATCATGCATATAAATATCATAAAGCATATGATGAGGATATAATCAAAAGCATGGAACCTGAGTGCCTAGCATCGACACTCGAAAACATCATGAAAACCTGTGCCTAGCATCGGCACATAAATCCTCATATATCGGGCATCCGTCAGTCCTGGTCAGCCCACTCTCTCATACATCGGGCATCCGTCAGTCCGGGTCTGTAGCGCCTTGAAAAATCGTTTTGGTGTTTTCCCGAAAATCGGTGAAAATTTGGTATTTTTCCGTAAATCGTCTTTTTTGTTATTTTGCAGTTTAGGACTAATTATACCTAATTTGGATAGGTAATTGCTAGTTTTTAGTAGAAAATGAGTTACTTATGAAATTCTGGTCGTTTAAAATATTTTCCTAATTTTTCAATTTTTAATATTATTTTAAGCCGGTAAGAAAATACATTAAATTAGCGATAAATCCAAATTTAAATGGGCTAAATTTAAGCTTTAAAATCATGTTAATTAAAATCTAGTTGTAAAATAAATTTTTAGTATTTTATTTTAAGTTTTAACTAATTTTTATTATAGAAAACGAAATTTATTGAATTTAAGCTTAAACTTGCAATTTTGGACTTGTAGGGGGTCTTTTTGCATAAAATTTCTTTTGTAAAACCCCATTCACCCTTCCCTCACCCCTAGGCTGGCCCACTTCAGCAGCAAGGAATAAAATTCCTTGCCTCTTTTGAGTTTTAGTCATGTGTGGAAATGAGGTTTGTTTTTAAAAGTATTTTGATTATTTTAATTAGGTATGGGTCTTTAGTGATGGGTATGGTTTGACCTTGACTTTTCCCACACCCCACACCATCCCCCTCTCCCTTGTGATGGCCGAGAGGAGCTCCCCCCTTCCATTATTTTTCCTTCTCTTTTCTCTCATTTTCTTCAAGAAAATTCCATCAAAATTCAACAAAATCAACAAATTTCTTCACAATTTCAAAGCAAAACCCTATTTCCTCTCTTTTCAAACCTAAATGTGTTCAAATCTTGGAGAAAGATAGCATCTTTGGAGGCATCTTGTTCTTGCTAGATCTCTAGTGTGAGGTATAATTTCTAATCTAAGCTTAATTTGTAGTTAAAGTGTGCTAATTAGGACTTGCATGTTGTGTTAGTGTGAAATTTATAGCTAAATCCTAATCTAGTTTTTTCTAGTTCATGGTTTGAAATTAAATTAGAGTTTAGAACACCATTATGAGATTAATTAAGTTATTTTGTTATCTAGTTATTATACAAACCTAAACTAAGAGATTACTTTGCGTAAGTGGGCATCGATATGTGAATTTATGTTGTTCAAGTGTGAAATTGGATTTAATTGATGGTTATGAAAATCAAGAAAGGGTTGTTTATGGAAAAATATGATTTGAAGCATTGTAATGTGTTATAATTAAAGTGATTGTGATTAACTAGTTATGCGGTTACATGTTATGCTAGGTTCTAATCCTTTTTGTCGCAAAACGGCGCTGTTGCGCCGATTTGTGGAATGTTGGTGCTTGCTTGTCTTACTAACTTTTTGTGGTGATGTATGTGCGACATATTGATGTTATATTTTGGCATATCCTATGACTTTTAGGATGTGAGTGCGGATTTTTGAGTGGACAGGTTTTAGCTTTGCCGGGCGACCAAATCGACGTTTTAGTTAGTTTTTGCGATTTTCGCGTGTGTTCCGCGCACCTTGTGCACGTTGTATCTAGCTTATGAACGTTAGTATTTTCGTTTGGGTTTTGCGTCGTTCTTAGTATGTAACCTTATGTTTGGTATTGATGTAAATTCCAGGTTCGGTCGCTGAGACGTCAGACGCGGCACGAAAGGGGAAAGCGGTGATTGGACGTGACTAGCTAGGGATTCCGGTGAGTAGATGTAACATCTACGGGGGACTATCGTTGGATGGTGCAAGTCGCCCGATAGTTTTAGTAGCTTAAAAAGATTCTTAGTAAAGTTAGTAATTAGGGGTGTAATACTTGTATGATTATTTGCTACATTCATGCCTTATATTGACATACGTACGCGAACCCATTCTATAGGACACCTGCACCATTGCCAGTGTTTTATATGCAGCACGAGCACTATTCATGCTTACACACACACCCTGGTAATTGCCATGCTACCACACTAGATAACCTATAATTTGAAACCTTTTTCTCTAATTGATACTTAAATTTGTGCTATTGCCTTTAATTCCTTAAAATGAAATCGTAGGATTGCTATTCATGTGCATGTACCTCATCATATTATTTGTTCATTCCTAGTCTATTAATCACACATCGCAACTTGATTATTGATACCATATGCATTCATTATCATTGACATATGCACTTATGAGGATTTCTTGAGATTTTATGATATTCTGGATTTCGGGGGAAAGCCGCAAAATTTCTAAACTTATTATATTTTTTAAAAAATATGTAAATTGCGGTTTTCTAGTGATGTAAGTGTCGTCCACCATGAGTTTGCTGTGGTTTTCGAGACCCATTTCGAGGAGTTGGATGAACCGTCTCGGGTACATGGTGGGCCCGGTAAGGTACCCCGGGGCAAGAAGCTCGTGTTGCTGACGATGAGCTTGGCAGGGGACGGATTACCTACCGGTGACTGTTTGGGACGGCAGATATCCAGAGGATACCGACCGTGGCCGCGAGATGATGAGATATTGATATTGAGATGGGTCAGCCGGATGGCTGAGGCCAGAGATACTATGACATGGATATATGAGATTTGTGATAGTTTTGAGGTGTCGTTGCTGGACACAGGTTCTTGTTGATTCTATTGGTATTGTGCTGGTATTTCAAAAGAGATTCCTAAAGGAAAAACATGATTCTTACACTTACACATTCAGGTCATGAGTTGATTCGCATTGCATTCATACCTGCTAGTATATTCATATTGCATACATACCTGCTATTATGTCCTGCCTTACCTGTATTTTAGATGCTAGGATGCTTGTGTGCATGCATTCGATAGCCTGTGTAGATGTTATTTATTATTCACGAGTTGGCAACTCACTCCCGTTGTGCCACAGCCTTTTGCAGGTCCGCTCCGTCAGTACAGTAGCGGCGGGCGCACTTGTTTCTTTTGCCTCTTTTGCCTGGACTCGAGGTTTTGCTCTTAGGTGGGTTATATTATTATTTTTGTACCACCTTGTATATTCTTGTATTTAGTGTACTCCATCTACTGTATCTACCAGTATTGTTGTATATTGACCTAGAGATGAGACTGTGAGATTTGTGGACTTTTTATGCTGTATTTTGGGGTCAAGCTCACTTGAGTCGACATGTTGTTTTTCTCATGCTTCTTTATGATTATTTCGCATGTTGTTGTTTTATATTGCGTGGGATTTGTGACCGCCTTGTGGCGAAGAGCTAGCTCCCGCTTGGGGATGCCTTATTTGTTGGATTCATATATATTCTTGTTGTACCCAATTTGGGGGCCAGTATTTACAAAGGAGACTCTGCCGAAATTTTCGGAAAAATTGATATTGTTTTTAAAAAGGCTTGATGTGACTCATTTGATAAACTCGCTTTCAATTGATTGGTTTTCCTTCATTCTTTTGCTTATTTGGTTTTGGTTTCTGGGCTTTGGCTTACTTATTTTACGGATGTCTTGAGACGTTTCGTAACTTAAGTGCCAGTCACGTTCGGTACCCTGCGGGTCGTGACATAGTTGGTATCAGAGCGATAGGTTTTACCTTTTTGAGTGTAGGATGACCCTTGGTAGATGGAATAAGTGACTTAAGTAGGGTAACGTAGCGTGTGTATGTCCGCGGCATACTTGCGATACGGTACTCCGCCTAAGTGACTTTAGGATACACTTGCTTGAAATTCCTTCTTCAATTCCGTGTATCCTGTGATCCTTTTGCACTGTTCTTACTATCCGTTTTCCTGTAACAGCCACTATGCCGCCGAAGGCTACGAGGGCACAGAGGGCTGCTGCCCGAGACGAGATTCGAGCTGGCTCGTCCGAGGCTAGGACTGAGCAGGGTGGTATGCCTACGCCGCAGGGACAGACCGATCCACCTTCCCCAGGCCGTATGGATAGGCTCGAG
This sequence comes from Agapanthus africanus, assembly GCA_030015575.1. NCBI lineage: Eukaryota > Viridiplantae > Streptophyta > Magnoliopsida > Asparagales > Amaryllidaceae > Agapanthus > Agapanthus africanus. Next base: position 312,148,697 of record JASDDO010000031.1, on the reverse strand, counting down.
ACTGGTATGGAGGAGTTGCGACAGATGATGGGGGGCATGCAAGAGCTACGTCAGATGGTAGGATCTCTAGTTGCAGCCAGTCGTACACCGAGGCCGGATGACGCACCTACTACATCCCTGACTGCTATGATACCTGCTCCTACTACTACCGCCGTGACCATCCCGGTTTCACTACAGGATTTCATGAGGCTGAGACCTCCAGTATTCACCGGCACCGAGGCAGCGGAGGACCCAAAGACGTTCCTTGACAGTTTAGCCAGGATCTGCCGTTCGCTGAGATGTTCGGACGATCGATGGGTAGAGCTTGCGAGTTTCCGACTAGAGGGTCTCGCGCAGACATGGTGGGAGTCAGTCTTGAGAGGTCGAGCTGTAGGTCTACCGCCTATGACTTGGGCCGAGTTTACAGCGGTCTTTCTAGCTCGTTTCCTCCCAGAGAGCGTTCGTGACGCCAGAGCTCGTAGCTTCGAGGCCTTAGTCAAGACACCTGGGATGACGGTGTCTGAGTATGACATCCAGTTTACACAGTTATCCCGATATGCTCCGTATTTGGTGGATACCGAAGAGAAGATGGTGAAGAGGTTCGTACAGGGACTTGATGCCCAGCTATATCTTTCCATTGCACCCAGCACTACGACACTTATTCAGCTGCTATGGATACGACATTACGGATGGAGGCACGCATATCACAGACTTCGGCCGTTTCTGGGCCGAAGACGATTCGCACCGATGTACCGTCTCAGAGGCAGCGCGCCAGATTCTTTCCGAGAGATAGGCCTAGCAGAGGATTTGGACGGGGACAGTTATATGGTTCTTATCCCCAGGGACAGCAGCCGTCGCCAGGGTGTTTTGGGTGCGGGAGTCCGCACCATCTTGTCAGAGACTGTCCGGCGAGACGACAGGGAGCAGCGACAATTCCGCATGTGACCCTACCACCATCACCACCCCCTTCTCAGAGAGCCCTACTTCCTACCACCGGAGATGCTCCACGCTAGTTAGGTGCACCCAGAGGCCGTGGACGCGGCGGTCCTGTTCAAAGAGGACGAGGAGGCAGAGGCCGAGGTCGAGGTCAGCCCGCTATCGGTGGAGGACAGGCCCGAGTATTTGCTTTGACACCGCAGGATGCGCAGGCATCCAATGCCGTTGTGACAGGTACCTTGCCAGTTTGTTCTTTCGACGCACGGGTATTATTCGACCCAGGTTCCACACATTCATACGTCTCTACACACTTTGCACCGATGTTGGACCGTGAGTCATCGTCGTTAGATCATCCGCTTGTTGTTGTTACTCCGGTAGGCGAGTCGTTTGTCGCTCGTTTTGTATTTCGATTGTGTTCTCTTCGTATCGGGGAGAGGGATTCATCGGTTGATTTGATTCTCCTCGATATGTTGGACTTTGATGTGCTTCTAGGCATGGATTGGCTAGCCACTTGTTATGCTTCGGTGGACTGCCGTGAGAAGGCAGTCATATTTAGCTTTCCGGGAGAGCCAGTCCTTGTTATTCAGGGAGACCACAGCGTCACCCTTCCCAGCTTGATTTCGTCTCTTCGCACTGGTCAGCTCTTGCGGAAGGGATGTCAGGGATTCTTAGCGTTTATTTGTGATACTCGAGCTGCAGAGGTTCCGTTGGACCAGGTCCCGGTTGTTCGTGAGTTCCCTGATGAGCTACCTGGGCTACCCCCTGAGCGTGATGTTGAGTTCTGCATTGATTTGATTCCCGACTCGGGGCCTATTTCTATACCGCCTTATCGGATGGCCCCGGCAGAGCTTCGAGAGCTGAAGGATCAGTTGCAGGATTTGTTAGAGAAGGGGCTTATTCGAACTAGTGTTTCTCCGTGGGGTGCTCCAGTCCTGTTTGTCAAGAAGAAGGATGGAAGTTTGCGCTTATGTATCGACTACCGCCAGCTGAACAAAGTTACCGTTCGGAACAGATATCCGTTGCCACGCATTGATGATTTGTTCGACCAGCTTCAGGGTGCGGGGTATTTTTTGAGGATCGACTTGCGATCAGGATACCATCAGCTGCGAGTTCGACAGGAGGATATACCGAGGACAGCTTTCCGCACGCGCTATGGCCACTACGAGTTTTTGGTGATGTCGTTCGGACTCACCAACGCCCCAGCAGCATTCATGGATTTGATGAACCGTACATTCAGGCCGTACCTTGACTTGTTCATCATCGTGTTTATCGACGATATCTTGGTGTACTCCCGGAGCAGAGAGGAGCATGAGCAGCACTTGCAAATTACGTTACAGACTCTGAGGGAGCACCAGCTGTTCGCAAAGTTCTCCAAGTGTGCATTCTGGCTGGACAGCGTCGGATTCTTGGGTCACGTGGTTACGAGAGACGGCATATGTGTGGACCCGAAGAAGATTGAGGCTGTTCAGCAGTGGCCCCGACCTACATCGGTTACTGAGATCCGTAGTTTTCTAGGCCTGGCGGGCTACGACAGGCATTTTGTTCAGGACTTCTCTCGTATAGCTGCACCTTTGACCGGTTTGTCCCGGAAGGGAGTTCATTTCGTTTGGACAGAGGAGTGCGAGCGCAGTTTTCAGCAGCTACGGACTTGTTTGACTACGGCGCCGGTATTATCTTTGCCTTCGGGATCAAGCGGATTTGTGGTCTACTGTGATGCTTCGCGAGTGGGGTTAGGATACGTATTGATGCAGCATGGCCGGGTGATCGCTTATGCTTCTCGGCAGTTGAAGAAGCATGAACAGAACTACCCCACTCACGATTTGGAGATGGCTGCAGTGGTCTTTGCACTGAAGATTTGGCGACATTACCTATATGGCGAGTCGTGCTAAATATTCATAGACCACAAGAGCTTAAAATACATATTTCAACAGCGAGACCTGAACCTCAGACAGCGTCGTTGGATGGAGTTGGTGAAAGACTACGACTGCGAGATCTTATATCACCCAGGCAAGGCGAATGTGGTGGCAGATGCTTTGAGCAGGAGGCCTGGGGGTAGTCTATCGTGTTTGCGCGCAGTGCAGAGGCAGTCGTCAGCAGATTGGCAGATGTTATGCGACAGCCGAGTTGAGTTCGAGTTCACTCAGACAGGGGGGCAGCTCGCGCATGTTCGTGCACGCCCACAGTTGCTTGACCGTATATATGAGGAACAGCGCAGTGACGACCGTTGCTCAGAGATCATGGCACAGATGGGACAGGGCAAATTTTCCGAGTTCGTGATTGACGATCAGGGGATTTTACGCTATGGATCTAGACTGTGCGTACCATATGCTGATGGATTGCGGCGCGACATTCTTAAGGAGGCACACCGATCAGTGTATAGTGTCCACCCCTGTTCCACCAAGATGTACCATGATATGAGAGAGACCACTGGTGGGACGGGATGAAGAGGGACATTGCGGAGTTTGTATCGAGATGCCTGACTTGTCAGCAAGTCAAGGCCGAGCACCAGAGGCCCGCAGGAGAGCTACAGCCGTTACCCATTCCGGAGTGGAAATGGGAGCAGATTTCGATGGATTTCGTTGTGGGTCTACCCACGACCAGTCGAAGGTATGACTCCATCTGGGTGATCGTAGATCGATTGACGAAAGCGGCTCACTTCCTGCCAGTGAAGACGACTTTCAGCTTCGCTCAGTATGCCCAGCTTTACATCGACGAGATCGTACGGTTGCATGGCGTACCGACTTGTATCGTGTCAGATCGAGGCACCCAGTTCACCAGCCGACTTTGGCAGAGACTTCAGGAGGCTTTGGGCACTCGTTTGAGCTTCAGCACAGCGTTTCATCCGCAGACCGACGGAATATCAGAGCGGACCATTCAGACTCTCGAGGACATGCTCAGAGCGTGCGTTTTAGACTTCGGCGGTAGCTGGGATCGTCATTTACCTCTAGTGGAGTTCTCCTACAACAACAGCTTCCAGGATACTATTCAGATGGCACCTTTCGAGGCATTGTATGGGAGGGGATGCAGATCGCCCGTCTGTTGGACAGAGCTCAGCGAGAGCAGTATTTTGGGGCCGCAGCTTGTTGACGAGACGACAGCGAAGATACAGTTGATCCGAGACCGGATGAGAGAAGCTCAGAGCAGGCAGAAATTGTATGCGGACAGGCGCCGTCGCAGATTAGAGTTCGCAGTGGGCGCCCATGTTTTTCTGAGAGTCTCTCCGATGAAGGGCATGATGCGTTTTGGGCGAAAGGGGAAGCTTAGCCCTAGATTCGTAGGTCCCTTCGAGATCCTCGAGCGTGTCGGCGCTGTTCTTATCGTTTGGCCCTTCCACGCAGCTTTCCCGATGTTCACCCCGTCTTCCATGTTTCGATGCTCCGCAAGTACCTTCACGACCCTTCGCATGCGATTCAGCACCCGACAGTCCAGCTAGAGCGCGACCTTTCTTTTGCAGAGCAGCCGGTGGCCATCCTGGATCAGTAGGTAAAGAAGTTGAGATCGAAAGTTATACCGACCGTCAAGGTCCTTTGGCGTGGACCGAGCAGCGAGGAGGTCATCTGGGAGACCGAGGGTGAGATGAAGAAGAAATATCCCCATCTCTTAGAAGGTACGCGTAGCTATATTTTTAAATTCGGGGACCGAATTTCTTTAAGGGGGGAAGATTGTAGCGCCTTGAAAAGTCGTTTTGGTGTTTTCCCGAAAATCGGTGAAAATTTGGTATTTTTCCGCAAATCGTCTTTTTTGTTATTTTGCAGTTTAGGACTAATTATACCTAATTTGGATAGGTAATTGCTAGTTTTTAGTAGAAAATGAGTTACTTATGAAATTCTGGTCGTTTAAAAAAAATTCCTAATTCTTCAATTTTTAATATTATTTTAAGCCGGTAAGAAAATACATTAAATTAGCGATAAATACAAATTTAAATGGGCTAAATTTAAGCTTTAAAATCATGTTAATTAAAATCTAGTTGTAACATAAATTTTTAGTATTTTATTTTAAGTTTTAACTAATTTTTATTATAGAAAACGAAATTTATTGAATTTAAGCTTAAACTTGCAATTTTGGACTTGTAGGGGGTCTTTTTGCATAAAATTTCTTTTGTAAAACCCCATTCACCCTTCCCTCACCCCTAGGCTGGCCCACTTCAGCAGCAAGGAATAAAATTCCTTGCCTCTTTTGAGATTTAGTCATGTGTGGAAATGAGGTTTGTTTTTAAAAGGATTTTGATTATTTTAATTAGGTATGGGTCTTTAGTGATGGGTATGGTTTGACCTTGACTTTTCCCACACCCCACACCATCCCCCTCTCCCTTGTGCTGGCCGAGAGTAGCTCCCCCCTTCCATTATTTTTCCTTCTCTTTTCTCTCATTTTCTTCAAGAAAATTCCATCAAAATTCAACAAATTCAACAAAATCAACAAATTTCTTCACAGTTTCAAAGCAAAACCCTATTTCCTCTCTTTTCAAACCTAAATGGGTTCAAATCTTGGAGAAAGATGGCATCTTTGGAGGCATCTTGTTCTTGCTAGATCTTTAGTGTGAGGTATAATTTCTAATCTAAGGTTAATTTGTAGTTAAAGTGTGCTAATTAGGACTTGCATGTTGTGTTAGTGTGAAATTTATAGCTAAATCCTAATCTAGTTTTTTCTAGTTCATGGTTTGAAATTAAATTAGGGTTTAGAACACCATTATGAGATTAATTAAGTTATTTTGTTATCTAGTTATTATACAAACCTAATCTAAGAGATTACTTTGCTTAAGTGGGCATCGATATGTGTTAATTTATGTTGTTCAAGTGTGAAATTGGATTTAATTGATGGTTATGAAAATCAAGAAAGGGTTGTTTATGGAAAAATATGATTTGAAGTATTGTAATGTGTTATAATTAAAGTGATTGTGATTAACTAGTTATGCGGTTACATGTTATGCTAGGTTGTAATTCTTTTTGTCGCAAAACGGCGCTGTTGCGCCGATTTGTGGAATGTTGGTGCTTGCTTGTCTTACTAACTTTTTGTGGTGATGTATGTGCGACATCTTGATGTTATATTTTGGCATATCCTATGACCTTTAGGATGTGTGAGTGCGGATTTTTGAGTGGACAGGTTTTAGCTTTGCCGGGCAATCAAATCGACGTTTTAGTTTGTTTTTGCGATTTTCGCGTGTGTTCCGCGCACCTTGTGCACGTTGTACCTTGCTTGTGAACGTTAGTATTTTCGTTTGGGTTTTGCGTCATTCTTGGTATGTAACCTTATGTTTGGTATTGATGTAAATTCCAGGTTCGGTCGCGGAGACGTCAGACGCGGCACGAAAGGGGAAAGCGGTGATTGGACGTGACTAGCAAGGGATTCCGGTGAGTAGATGTAACATCTACGGGGGACTATCGTTGGATGGCGCAAGTCGCCCGATAGTTTTAGTAGCTTAAAAAGATTCTCAGTAATGTTAGTAATTAGGGGTGTAATACTTGTATGATTATTTGCCAAATTCATGCCTTATATTGACATACGTACGCGAACCCATTCTATAGGACACCTGCACCATTGCCAGGGTTTTATATGCAGCACGAGCACTATTCATGCTTACACACACACCCTGGTAATTGCCATGCCACCACACTAGATAATCTATAATTTTAAACCTTTTTCTCTAATTGATACTTAAATTTGTGCTATTGTCTTTAATTCCTTAAAATGAAATCGTAGGATTGCTATTCATGTGCATGTACCTCATCATACTATTTGTTCATGCCTAGTCTATTAATCACACAACGCAACTTGATTATTGATACCATATGCATTCATTATCATTGACATATGCACTTATGAGGATTTCTTGAGATTTTATGATATTCTGGATTTCGGGGGAAAACCGCAAAATTTCTAAACTTATTATATTTTTTTAAAAATATGTAAATTACGGTTTTCTAGTGATGTAAGTGTCGTCCACCATGAGTTTGCTATGGTTTTCGAGACCCGTTTCGAGGAGTTGGATGAACCGTCTCGGGTACATGGTGGGCCCAGTAAGGTACCCCGGGGCAAGAAGCTCGTGTTGCTGACTATGGGCCTGGCAGGGGACGGATTACCTACCGGTGACTGTTTGGGACGGCGGATATCCAGAGGATACCGACCGTGGCCGCGAGATGATGAGATATTGATATTGATATGGGTCAGCCGGATGGCTGAGGCCAGAGATTCTATGACATGGATATATGAGATTTGTGATAGTTTTGAGGTTTCGTTGCTGGACACAGGTTCTTGTTGATTCTATTGGTATTGTGCTGGTATTTCAAAAGAGATTCCTAAAGGGAAAACATGATTCTTATACTTACACATTCAGGTCAAGAGTTGATTCGCATTGCATTCATACCTGCTAGTATATTCATATTGCATACATACCTGCTATTATGTCCTGCCTTACCTGTATTTTAGATGCTAGGATGCTTGTATGCATGCATTCGATAGCCTGTGTAGATGTTATTTATTACTCACGAGTTGGCAACTCACCCCCGTTGTACCACAGCCTTTTGCAGGTCCGCTCCGTCAGTACAGTAGCGGCGGACGCACTTGTTTCTTTTGCCTCTTTTGCCTGGACTCGAGATTTTGCTCTTAGGTGGGTTATATTATTATTTTTGTACCACCTTGTATATTCTTGTATCTAGTGTACTCCATCTACTGTATCTACCAGTATTGTTGTATATTGACCTAGAGATGAGACTCTGAGATTTGTGGACTTTTTATGCTGTATTTTGGGGTCGAGCTCACTTGAGTCGACATGCTGTTTTTCTCATGCTTCTTTATGATTATTTCGCATGTTGTTGTTTTATATTGCGTGGGATTTGTGACCGCCTTATGGCGAAGAGCTAGCTCCCGCTTGGGGATGCCTTATTTTTTGGATTCATATATATTCTTGTTGTACCCATTTTGGGGGCCAGTATTTACAAAGGAGACTCTACCGAAATTTTCGGAAAAATTGATATTGTTTTTAAAAAGGCTTGATGTGACTCATTTGATAAACTCGCTTTCAATTGATTGGTTTTCCTTCATTCTTTTGCTTATTTGGTTTTGGTTTCTGGGCTTTGGCTTACTTATTTTACGGATGTCTTGAGACGTTTCGTAACTTAAGTGCCAGTCGCGTTCCGTACCCTGCGGGTCTTGACAGGGTCAGCCCACTCTCTCATACATCGGGCATCCGTCAGTCCGGGTCAGCCCACTCTCTCATACATCGGGCCTTACCATGTACCCTCATACGGCGCCCACTCCTCGTATGGAGTATAAAATCAGGACCGATAAATCTCATGGTGGCAGCGCAAATATCATATCAAGGGAAACCGGGTTTTTCAAATAAGTGCATACCTTCCTTTGAAATTATCCACGGTTCCCAAATCCAGAAATATCATGAAAACGAATATCTCGATGCGTATAATCAGAAAGCATGATGTATGTGACATATTAATGAAATGCAAGTACAACAGGATATCATGCAACATGGAATAATAGTATGCACATACAAGGTCATATCCTGATGCAATAACACTACTGTGTAGTGACATGGCAATTATCGATGATGAAGTGTGTGAGCCGGCAAGCAAGTGTATGTGGAACATATGCATCATCGATAATGGTTTTGGTGTCCTAACAGCATGATTGAAATATAGAAATAAACACATGCAATGCGATGCGGAATCGAATAAATCAATGCAACAGTGAAGAATCTACACCGATATGTACATGTCATGCAGTGGTGCCATTTGAAATAAGACGAATCGGGGTTTTGGTAAAATAAGGGTTACGATGTTTTTAAGAATAGATACGTCTTTTGAAAATACCCGTAGAATCCCTTTACTTGTCCTTAAGATATTCCCGATTTGTTAGTTTTGAAATAGGTATGACTCGGGTCTAGTCTAACATCTACTAAGCCAAGTCCATCAGGAGAGGTATGGAAAACACCTAAATCTGAGTAGATATATATATAAATATAATAGTCAGTAATCCCGCCTCAATAGTATCACAAACGATATAACATCCTCGAGTCATGAGCGCGGATCTATCACCAATATAGGCTCGTACGGTAAATCGCCGTACGGCATCCCAATAGCTGGGTACGGGTCAATATCACATTATCTCTGTAGTGTTACTAGGCACACTAACAAGGTTCTACAAGGCATCAACCGTGCCCGATTAAAATTTTAGCCGTGCCAACTAACCCTAAACAAGATCGTCGCTAGATTATTAGGGTTTCACATGCTAGTAAAAGACATTCACTACTAAGTGAATATGAAATACAACCTTTGTAGATCGGTACTTCACTTCTAAAGCTCCTTGTCGTGGTCCCTTCGCTGCGATCATGGTTCTCCCGGGCTCTTGCATGGCTTCACGAGGCGAAAGATGCGTCCTTGCTTGAAGTCTTCGAGGCCGAAGATGATCTACATCGAGGGAATACCGACTCAAGCAACTACTTCACTAACTAGAGAATTAGTGAAGCAAACACCCTAAAATAAAGTGCTAGTCTAGTAGAGGATGGAGAAATAGGAAGTGAGTTCACTTTAGAATTTGGTTTCTCACAATGTTTCTCACTTTGGATCAAACCCTAGAGAGCTATTTTTATCAAGGAAGAAGATGAAGAAAAATGAAGAGACAAAGATAATGATAAAGTGAGAAGTCTAACCATGGTGAGTGAGTATCATATACCAACTCATGTAGAGACATAACCATGGCTAATCCTTTATGGTTGGGTTAACAAATATCCATAGTAAAAACAAACTTAGTGGACTTAGTCAATGCATCCACAAGCTTCATGCATTTTGCTAATCCTCCACTAATTTTGTAATTACTTTAAATATTAAAACCCAACATAAATAAATAGCATGATGTAAGTCTCATACACCCAAGTCCTGTGTATCATCAACCATGATACAAAAAGAAAACATAATTTTAATATATATCACATATATATTAAAGTTGTGCACTTGTGTGAAAAATCCTTATGTGAACAAGTGTTAGTTAATGTAAACTAGTATATCTAATATACAATTATACATTAAATTATTAAATCAACACTTGACTTAATAATCCGGTCATATCTCTTATAACCGACTAACATCCATTGTATCGACTTATCGAATCAACACTTGATTCGATAACCCGGCTATATCATATATAACCGACCGATACAAAAAGTCGCGAGAATAGAATACGGTATCACATACACGCATTATTCTCGGTCCCGTACATATCACATACGTGCTCCTATTTCGTTTTGCCTGAGCCAGAAAAACCTCTATGTAGGACTCTAAAGACTCGTCAATACGCCGGCAGTAGGTGATGATCACATCAAGCATCCACAAGCCGTCAGCGGTACAAGCTGGACGTAACGGCTACCCGGATATTGAGCGATCAAAAGATCAGCAAGCAAGCCCGCTCCAACTCCTGTAAAAGCCTGCCGGTAACACTTCCCGTACAGTCCGGTCTCCTTGTTTGATATGTCGCATATCAAGTCTAGGGGTGGTAACCGTCAGACCCCAATAACCGATAAGTCGTGCCGATGTGAGGCTCATAACGGGTTGAGAAACTACTGGTAACATTTACCAGTAAATCTCTAAATCAGCCCTGGCCAGGGAATTCCCTGTTACGGCCAATCGAGCACAGCGCAATATCAACCCTCAATACCGGGAGAGACGAAACCCCTCCTATCGTTCATTGCCTCCATGTGACTCAGGACTGTACCCAAAAACCACCGTTTTGCACGCCCTCTTGGACGTGGTAAGGTGGAAATCAAAGCACAGTATGAATCACACAAGACTCTATGATGATCTCGGGTCTACAGACTAACCTGCACAAGTGTCACCAGAGAACTGCCATCTGACGTGAGGTATAATACCATCTGGGAGTTCTCGGCGAGTCCGTCCAGTGTACCCAGTCTACACTGAGCACCCGTATACCATCTCTGATGTCAAACAACATTGGATATGGGATCATCCATCGCCCATCTCATGGGTCGAGAAGCGTATACGCTAGTCTACTCTGGTATATCGATGACCTGTCTCGATACACCTACGACTAGGAACATTAAAGGATGTACTTATGGACTACCATGGCCCCACTAGTATGATCTGCATCATAGTCCTGGTAGTCAAGTACACATCCTAAGGGCTTTACCAACATGTAATTATAAGACAACATCAAGAGACAAGTATACATGAAAGATAAAGAGCAACCAGATAGCATACTATCATATCGAACAAGAAAGTCCTCTCTATATATGTCCAAGCATCCAATATAATATACATCATCTGTACAATACTGGCCTCTAGGGCATACATACAACTAACAAACTCCCACTTGCACTAGGGCCAGTTGCTGTAGTATCGCATACCAAGCATCCCGAAGAGTCTCTCAAACTGTATATTGGGAATGGCCTTCGTAAGTGGATCCGCTGTGTTGTTCTTCATGTCAACCCTCCTGACCTCGATCTCCCGGCGATCAACTATCTCCCGGATCAAGTTATACCGCCTCAGAATATGCCTGGATCTCTGATGGGACCTGGGTTCCTTGTTCAAAGCCACCGCTCCATTGTTATCGCAATACAAAGGTATTGGATGCTCAATGTATGGAACCACTCCAAGTTCAGTAATGAACTTCTTGATCGAGACAGCCTTTTTGGCAGCATCGTTGGCAGCGATGTATTCAGCCTCCATCGTCGAGTCTGCCACGGTTGCCTGCTTGGAACTCTTCCAGCTAACCGCCCCTCCGTAAAGGGTAAAGACAAATCCCGAGTGCGACTTAGAGTCGTCCTTATCACTCTGGAAGCTCGAATCGGTAAAGGACTCCACTTGGAGTTCTCCGTTACCATACACCAAGAGCACATCTTTAGTCCTTCGTAAGTACTTGAGAATGCTCTTCACAGCTGTCCAGAGACTCTCTTCAGGATCAGCTTGATACCTACTTACTATACTTAGTGAGTGTGCTACATCGGGTCTGGTACATAGCATCGCGTACATGATAGAGCCTACAGCCGAAGCATAGGGTATCCCTTGCATGCGAGCTCTTTCCAAATCAGTCTTGGGAGACATCTCTTTGGAGAGAGTTAGTCCAGAGATCGTGGGTAGGTTCCCACGCTTGGATTCTTCCATACTAAACCTCTTTAGTATGGTGTCAATGTACCTGGATTGGGATAATCCCAATATCCTTTTAGATCTATCTCTATAGATCATAATTCCCAGTATGCAGGAAGTATCACCTAGATCTTTCATTGAGAATCTTTGTGACAAGAAGAGCTTGACCGATTGCAGTATAAGGATGTCATTTCCTATCAAGAGTATGTCGTCCACGTACAATACGAGGAAGACAACCTTACTCTCTGCCACCTTCTTGTCGATACAAGGTTCATCTACGTTTTTGACGAAATTAAACTCTTTGATAACGACATCAAAGCAGATGTTCCAACTCCGCGTTGCTTTCTTTAATCCATAAATGGATTTAAGCAACTTGCACACCTTCCCGCTGCTCCCACTATCTATGAAGCCCTCTGGCTGAGTCATGTACACGCACTCTTATAAATCACCGTTTAGAAAGGCGGTCTTAACATCCATTTGCCAGATTTCGTAGTCATGATATGCAGCGATGGCAAGCATGATCCGGATGGACTTAAGCATAGCCACTACAGAAAAGGTTTCGTCATAGTCCACACCTGGTCTTTGACGAAAACCCTTTGCAACAAGTCTAGCTTTGAAAGTCTCCACTTTCCCATCTACAATAAGTTTTTTCTTGAAGATCCACTTGCTCCCAATGGGTTTTACCCCTTCAGGAGCATCTTCCAAAGTCCATACTTTGTTGGTGTACATGGATTCCATCTCGGACCGCGTTGCATCCAGCCATTTCACTGAGTCCCCACTCGTGATGGCCTGCTCGAAGCTAGTTGGGTCATCATCAACCATGATGCAATCCTCGCTCCCACTATCCATGAGAAAACCGTAGTATCTCTCAACTGGGTGAGGAACCCTACTAGATCGGCGGAGTGGCTGGGGTTCATCGAGAACTACGGAATCCTCTGGTTCCACCAGATCTTCTATTGCAGCTTTTGTAGCTGGAACCTCTTCCAGTTCTACCTCATGACCACTAATCTCTTTTGCAAGAAATTCCTTTTCTAAAAAGGTGGCATGCCGAGAAACAAACACCCTTTGTTCCTCAGTGTGGTAGAAGATATACCCTTGTGAATTCTTGGGATATCCTACAAATTTGCATAGAACAGACCGTGCCTTGAGTTTGTCCGGATTTTGTCGTTTGACATATGGTTGGACAACCCCATATCTTGACATAGTTAAGACATGGTCTCTTCCCTTTCCATATCTCATATGGAGTGGTAGGCACAGATTTGGTGGGGGCCATATTCAATAGATGTATGGTTGTTTCTAGCGCATACCCCTAGAAGGAAATAGGTAACTCGGCTGTACTCATCATAGAGCGCACCATATCTAATAGGGTGTGGTTCCTCCGTTATGATACACCATTGTGCTGTTGTGTATATGGAGGAGTCAGCTGAGAGAGAATCCCATTCTCATTTAGGAAGTCGAGGAATTCTTTGCTCAAGTATTCACCTCCTCGATCAGATCGAAGGATTTTAATACTTTTCCCGGTTTGGTTCTCGACTTCTTGTTTATATTCTCTAAATTTCTCAAAAGCTTCAGACTTGTGTCTTATTAAGAACACATGTCCGTATCTTGAGAGATCGTCAGTGAATATAATGAAGTACGAAGAAACATCCCTGGCATGTGTAGACATGGGACCGCATACATCACTATGTATCAGTCCCAAGAGTCCGTATCCCGTAAACGGAGTTTTGGTCATCTTGGCTTTGAGAAATGACTGGCAAGTGTCATAAGATGAAAATTCGAACGGTTTCAAATATCCATCCTTATGCAACTTAGCTAGTCGTGTCGCATTGATGTGACCTAGTCTACAATGCCATAAGAAGGATTCGTTCAGTTGTGAACTCTACCTCTTGTGTGTGTTTGTTATGCTCAGAACTGTTGATTGATTTAGAACATAAATGCCATTGCACAACGTGCATGATCCAACCAACTTTTGGTTAAGGAAAATGTTCATAACATTATCCTGTAATACAAAATTATATCCCTCTTTACTCAACAAAGAAACCGATGTAATTTTGCATATCAGGTTCGGCATGTAATAGCATTCATTCAGAATCAATGTATTACTAGTTGGCAATACAAGGTGATATTCCCCAACGGTTTTAGCTGCAACAATTGCACCATTTCCAACCCTTATGTCTTTATCACCTTCTCCAAGTTCTCTACCTTTTCTAAGCCCTTGTAACTGATTACATATATGGGATTCTGACCCGGTATCTAATACCCAGGACGTAGAGCAAATGGAGAAACAGTTCTCTGTAACGAACACACCCGAAGAAAATGCATCAACGTGTACTTTCTTCATTCGGGTGGCATGGGAATCCTGGTATTCCCATATATCCTGTTCAGTCTTATAACTTTTATAAGAAAGAACGGAACCAACGTTCCTCAGCACAGTATAACATGCGGGTTCGGTCAATACATCCATATTATTATCTTTATTAAGGCATGATATGGTCGCTACCTGGAGAGAGAGAGAAGAAAACACTTTAGCGTATGCTCTTGCAAGATCAGATTGGTTTATTATTTTATCTAATCAGGATGGCTCCCACTGGTTTTATCAAATCTTCCTTCAAACCCTAAAAGGAAAGACTGGCCGGGATTAATTACACCCTACAACTTCGCCAATCTTTCAGCCAGGCCAGTGTCGGTACTTTGAGGGATGTTCCCCGTGCTTTCGCACGGACCTAATTAAAGTAAACCTCGTTTTCCCAGAGGCGTAACCCTGTTTACACCTTTCTAGACACCTACTCGATCGGCTAATTGTCCTGTGTAAAACTCTCCCAGGAGTAACAATTACTCGCAGTAGGTATCGGGATCCAACTATCTCATAGAAGGTATGCAATCTCATTGCAAATGTCAACACTTGAAATTCCCGATAATATTTTGCCCCTAATGTGCTATGACCTTAATGAAAGCCAACAAACCATAGCCCGCTAGTCAAGTTCAACCCATACATTTCTTGACTGAATTAAACCCACCCGCACGACCCTTGACGAAAGCCAACAAAGCCGTACGACTACCCTAATCTAGTCGCATCATATGCAGCAGATAAGCAGCATATAGCTACCGCACACTACACCTTGACGAAAGCCAACAAATGCAGCACAAATACTATATACAACTTATCTGAAATGACTGAGGGCTACGACAGGTTTTTCTGAAAACCTATTGCGTAATGAACTTGATATTGTTGTAGAATCATGTGAATTTTGGAATGGAGTGATTTTGAGGCTTTTATTAGTTTTGCTAAAGAGGTCACTCCCGGTGAAGGGATCACGGCTCTTTCCTTATGGAATAAGGTGCATGATATATCATATATATCATTATGCAAAGCAAAACTCCAAAAGCAATCATAAGCAAACCGAGTGTTGTAGCATCTACCAGTTTTGCTAAAGAGGTCACTCCCGGTGAAGGGATCTCGGCTCTTTCCTTATCGAATAAGGTGCAGGATATATCATATATATCGCTATGCAAAGCAAAAACTGTAGCTACCTTTGTTTTGAAAATTTGATTCTACAACATCTTTTAGGTTTCTTTTCTTTCATTAATCACATTAATGAAGTCCCATCATTTAAGTCACCTAAACATCACAGATAAATACGACGTACACTTATGCCATCCGCATTCGCCTCGATGTCCCCTCGTGCACCGTTAGGTTAGGTAACTAATGACAGAGCGGGACAGGGCTAGCGCAGGTGTAAAACATAAGTAACGTCTATATAATATATCATATATACTATATACAGTATCTATCAACACATATCAAATGATCACATCACAGATATCGCAGTAGAAGAAATATTGGATATACTAGGATGTCCGTGTTTTATTTTGAGCCTCTATAAAACACGGATTCCACGGTCGCGATGAATAGCCAAACCCACATCCGTAGACCCCTACGAGAGCGGCAAGCAACCCTACCAATTCTAGAGTTAGGAGAACCGGACTCGACTCCTCGAGTTGGTCTCCCACTGGACTCTAGAACCCGATTACTTGTGCTCTCCTCCTTGGGTCTATCCTAGTGCGGAAAAGTAAATAATATACAAATGGTGACATCAACCACATCCCAGAAGTGCCCCAATAAAAGAATATTACATACATTTTAATTTTACATGAATGAAAATAAAAACCCTCATCTCATATAAAAAAAACCCGGCTATTCAAAAACGCGACGATCCAATATAACATATCCAGCAACACATAACACATGTCATCAACATAAGTAAATATACGCATCCCAATTGTCGTTGACATATAGCAACGAAACCGACGATATCACATATTACACTTACGGTCGCAGAAAAGAAAGTGTAAAACTACAACATTTGGAATCCATAATCTCTTTAGACATCGTAAATCCGAAATATCACATACTTCGCATTTCATGCCTAACTTTATGAATTCCACATATTGTATCACATTCCAGATAAATAGACAGTATTAAACTTTCCGAACAGATAATCAAATACCCAAAATTTCCTAAATAGCTCAACACTTGAGCGGAGTTCAAAAATTCCAGAATACGTCACAGTAGTAATGGTCCAGCCGTAGAAGGGTCAAGCCAACGCCTCACATGTGGCACGCCGTACTCCCCCAAACCCTAAGGTTCAAAAGGCAGATCAAGACGGTCACATAATCGATTTAAGGTTTGTTGTTTTTTAGAGGGTCCATCACGTTACATGCACGTTTTTCCGAAAGATTTAAACTCGATAAAAATTCAACACTTGAAAATTTTTCGTGCCAGGAAAAATTGAGTTAATGATATTCGTTCGAACATTTTAATACATTCTTAATTATCCGGAAAACAATAACGAATTTAAACTTTCTGATCGAATCAACGATTACAAAATAAACCCCAGAACACTCAACACTTGAGTTAGATTAAAAATACCCAGAAAATAGCAATTACAGAAATAGAAATTACAGTACAAAAATGATGGCATATAACCCCTGTACTGCCGCGGTTCCGCGGCCCAAGCACGGTACGGCCGCGGTTCCACGGCGGCCTGTACGGAATTTGCCGTCGTTTTTCAGCACAATTCATAGAAAAACCCTGCTGAATTTTTTAGGTATTTTTAATACAGAAAAAACCACATTTTCAAAAAATGTACAGAGAGGGGTTCATCTTGACGTTACGGGGTTCGTTCGGAGTTTTAACTTCGTATACACGTCGCCTAATGCTCTAGCTAGGCACTGATACCACTGTAGGGTTACTAGGCACACTAACAATGTTCTACAAGGCATCAACCATGCCCGATTAAAATTTTAGCCGTGCCAACTAACCCTAAACAAGATCGTCGCTAGATTATTAGGGTTTCACATGCTAGTAAAAGACATTTACTACTAAGTGAATATGAAATACAACCTTTGTAGATCGGTCCTTCACTTCTAAAGCTCCTTGTCGTAGTCCCTTCGCTGCGATCATGGTTCTCCCGGGCTCTTGCATGGCTTCACGAGGCGAAAGATGCGTCCTTGCTTGAAGTCTTCGAGGCCGAAGATAATCTACGTCGAGGGAATACCGACTAAAGCTACTACATCACTAACTAGAGAATTAGTGAAGCAAACACCCTAAACTAAAGTGCTAGTCTAGTAGAGGATGGAGAAATAGGAAGTGGGTTCACTTTAGAATTTGGTTTCTCACAATGTTTCTCACTTTGGATCAAACCCTAGAGAGCTATTTTTCTCAAGGAAGAAGATGAAGAAAAAAGAAGAGTGAAAGATAATGATCAAGTGAGAAGTCTAACCATGGTGAGTGAGTATCATATACTTACTTATGTAGAGACATAACCATGGCTAATCCTTTATGGTTGGGTTAACAAATATCCATAGTAAAAACAAACTTAGTGGACTTAGTCAATACATCCACAAGCTTCCACAAGCTTCATGCATTTTGCTAATCCTCCACTAATTTTGTAATTACTTTAAATATTAAAACCCAACATAAATAAATAGCATGGTGTAAGTCTCATACACCCAAGTCATGTGTATCATCAACCATGATACAAAAAGAAAACACAATTTTAATATATATCACATATATATTAAAGTTGTGCACTTGTGAGAAAAATCCTTATGTGAACAAGTGTTAGTTAATGTAAACTAGTATATCTAATATACAATTATACATTAAATTATTAAATCAACACTTGACTTAATAATCCGGGCATATCTCATATAACCGACTAACATCCATTGTATCGACTTATCGAATCAACATTTGATTCGATAACCCGGCTATATCATATATAACCGACCGATACAAAAAGTCACGAGAATAGAATACGGTATCACATACACGCATTATTCTCGGTCCCGCACATATCACATACGTTCTCCTATTTCGTTTTGCCTGAGCCAGAAAAACCACTATGTAGGACTCTAAAGACTCGTCAATACGCCGGCAGTAGGTGATGATCACATCAAGCACCCACAAGCCGTCAGCGGTACTAGCTGGACGTAACGGCTATCCGGGTATTGAGCGATCAGAAGATCAGCAAGCAAGCCTGCTCCAACTCCTGTAAAATCCTGCCGGTAACACTTCCCGTACAGTCCGGTCTCCTTGTCTGATATGTCGCATATCAAGTCTAGGGGTGGTAAACGTCAGACCTTAATAACCGATAAGTCGTGCCTATGTGAGGCTCATAACGGGTTGAGAAACTACTTGTAACACTTACCAGTAAATCTCTAAATCAGCCCTGGCCAGGGACTTCCCTGTTACGGCCAATCGAGCACAGCGCAACATCAACCCCCAATACCGGGAGAGACGAAACCGCTCCTATCGCTCATTGCCTCCATGTGACTCGGGACTGTACCCAAAAACCACCATTTTGCACGCCCTCTTGGACGTGGTAAGGTGGAAATCAAAGCACAGTGGGAATCACACAAGAATCTATGACGATCTCGGATCTACAGACTAACCTGCACAAGTGTCACCAGAGAACTGCCATCTGACGTGAGGTATAATACCATCTGGGAGTTCTCGGCGAGTCCGTCCAGTGTACCCAGTCTACACTGAGCACCCATATACCATCTCTGATGTCAAACAACAATGGATATGGGATCATCCATCTCCCATCTCATGGGTCGAGAAGCGTATACGCTTGTCTACTCTGGTATATCGATGCCCTGTCTCGATACACCTACGACTAGGAACATTAAAGGATGTACTAATGGACTACCATGGCCCCACTAGTATGATCTGCATCATAGTCCTGGTAGTCAAGTACACATCCTAAGGTCTTTACCAACATGTAACTATAAGACAGCATCAAGAGACAAGTATACATGTTAAGATAAAGAGCAACCAGATAGCATACTATCATATCGAGCAAGAAAGTCCTCTCTATATATGTCCAAGCATCCAATATAATATACTGTTGGATATAGTGCCCTCAAAGTCAATTATTAGATCGCAGGTACGTGATTGCAATGATTGCGGAGGACCTATACCGGAAGGACAGTCTTACTCGAGATGATAGTATGCTATCTGGTTTACCTTTATCAGTTGTGTATAGGTTCAGGTGACTGATCACGATTACACTTTGATAGAGCCCTTAGGATCATGCTTGACTACCAACAGTATGAGGGCGATCATATAAGTGAGAGTTGGGTGGTCTATAAGCATATCCTTAATAGTGGTCCCTAGTCGTGGGAGTTTCGAGACAGGGCATCGATACTCCGGAGTAGACTAGTGTATACAGTTGAGACCCCGACGAGGGGCGGTGGCCGGTCTCACAAGCCACTGGTGTCAGTTGGATCACCTAAGATATATACAGGTGCTCATTGGGTTATGAGTACACCGGACAGGACTCGCCGGGAACCTGCTAGTTGGTATTATACATATCATCAGATAGCAGTTCCCTGGTGACATGTGTACATGTTAGTTCATCGACCTGAGGTCGTCATTTGTCTCATGTGAGTTCCCACTGTGCTTTGATTTCTACCCTACCACGGCTCAAAGGAGTCGTGCAAACAGGTAGTTTTTGGGTACAGTCCCGAGCCACATGAAGGCACGTGAGCGGATCGGCAGGGGATTAGTCTCTCCCGGTATTGGGGGTGGAGGTCGCACTGTGTCTAGGAAAGCCATTACACCAAGTCCTTGGCCATGGCAGGTGAGATTTACTGGTAGGTACTCCAGTAGTATCTCAGGGTGTTCAGGGCTTGTCTCTGACACGACTTATACAGCTATTGGGGGTCTGACGTTACTAGCCCCCTAGGCCGGATATGCGATACTCATAGACGAACGGACCGGACTGTATATACATTGTCACTGTTAGGCTCAGTAGGGTTTCCGGATGAGTTCGCTCATCGGCCTCCCTTGAGGTCAGTCCATGGGCAGCCGTTACGCACAGCTAGTGCCCCTGACGGCTTGTGGTTAAACCCACTGACAGGGTACTGACGAGTCATTAGAGTCCCCCACAGACAGTTTCCCAAGTTCGGGCGAAACGTTGTAGAGGCCGTATGGTTTTATTGCAGGGTTCGGAAAATGCACGTGCGTTTACGCACGTGTTATTTTTCGGGCAGATAATACTGGTGGGCTTTGGTTTAAGCCGGGTCCATGTATTATACAGAGTAGATATAATATCTTTGTCTCAGTTGCATTTGTATTCGGTCGTAATACAAATGCGGGTATATTTATACAGTTACGGGGTTATCCTGAAATTCGTTTCGGGATCACTTTTGGAAGTTGCCAGTTTCCAGTTTTCTATCAGCCGTATTTAACATTTGGTTAAATACGGATTTATCTTTTCTTGAGATGAGTGTGGAAGCTTCTAGAAGGTTCTAGAAGTGGTGAGGTGTTTAGTGAGTCATGGTTGCATTTAATGGTTCCATTAATGCTTGATTACTAGATTAATGATTCATCATTTCATTAAGTGTGTTCACACTTTGTGTTCACACTTGAGATATTTTCTTATTGTCACCTCCGCCTCTCCTACACTCACCCCCCACCTCAATATATGTGGTCGGCCCTCCTCTCTCTCTCACTCACTTCATTTTTTGTTAAAAAGATTATGATAGTTTCGGTGTATGGAATTTCACAGCTCATTTCATTCCATCACCCGATTCCCACGGCAACTTCATTAACCGTTCGTCCATGGCTTTGGACGAAGCGAGACAAAGTATTCCACTCATTCTCTACATCGACCTTGGTCATCTCTTCTAGCAAACTTGATGAGCGAGTTGCCTCGAGTCAGAGGCGGGAGCCCGTTTAAAGATCCGATGATGTGGTGCCACCTGGACGACGAGATCGGAGATCGACGAGATCGGAGCAGTCGCAACGGAGCGTGGGATGATGGTTAAAGAACGAAGGACTCGGATCGTTCGGTATAACCTTTCTTCCCTCTTTGTAGATTGTTAGTTTAGCGTTAATGGCAGATCCGGGTTATAGTATGCGATAGCGCCAGATATAAAAGTTTTTGTTCCGCATTTTGGCGTCTGAAAGACGGCCGGGGCGCTACCGTAGACTTACATGGTATCAGAGCCACGCCATTATGCTATACTAACTTGTGCTAACGTGTTTAAAACATCGATCGAACCGGATATCGAAAACTGCAAAATCTCCATTCACAGTTTCTGTTGATTTTAAATGATGTCCTAAAATTATTATACATATCTCAGAAATCTGTGCAGGGTTTTATAAGAACACCGTACAAATTTGGGATCATGAATCGACAAGACTGCCACGGAATCGCGGCCAAACCCATGGTTTGTCCGCACATCCGCGGTCATTCTGTGTGATCATGCCCCCAAACTTGCACAGTGTATTTTTCTCTGGAATATGGGGTTTTTGGTATATATCTTTTGGGCCCAGATTTTGTTACTGTTCAACAGATGTTCGTGGGGCCCACTTCGTGATATTTAGTCAATCGAAATTTAAACATGTTAGTTTACAGTGCTTACATTATATCTCCGACCGAGAATGTCATTTGATCGGTACACCGCGTCTGATTGCTATAGTTCTTTTAGACGGGTTTGTGAACGTGACATTCGCGTTGATGTTCTGTGTTGTGCTGTGATGTTGCGGATTTGTCGTGGTAGATAGCAGTGTGCAATGATAGTGCAGTTTGGATTTATTTGTACATTTGATATTGCGGGGTGAGCGTCCAACTTGTGGACTGCCGTCACTGCCTGTTGTATAATATTCTTTCGGGGCACGACCAGGTTGCGGTCGATGTACTTGTTGTACTATTTTTCCATTTCTGTACTAGGTTTTACCCCGCGACGGAGTGCACGGATAGCCGGATTCTGGAGGGCAACGGGTCCGCATCTCATGGCTTTGAGAGGCAGAGGGGCCCCACTCTAGAATTGGCAGACTATTCGCCGCACTCGTAAGGGGTACAGGTTGACCCAAGGAGGAGTGCCCAAGATTACCGGATTCCGTGAAGTGCAGGGTGGTCCATTCACTATGCTGTAGGGGGCTGCCTCGCTTCAGGTTTTGGCGGGTAACTTGCCACACCCGTAGGGGTCTAGGTTTCATTGCACAGGCTATCTACACGACAGGGGAACGTCGGGTTTCAGCAGCGGCTCTGTGAAACTCGGGGATCCCAGATTATCTGTATTGTTCTGTGATGCTTATTACTTTTCTGTAATGTTGCATATTATCACGCCTGGAGCGATTATTGTATATTGGTTTATATACTATTAGATGTTGTATATGTTTTACACCCGCGCTAGTTCAGTCCCCGCTCTGTCGTTAGTTAAGTAACCTAACGGGTGATGACGGGACCCAGCGACGAATGCGGATGGCATATACGTACATTTTATTTTCGTTCTTTTCTGGTGTGATTAGATGATGGGACTGCGTTGATTCTGATCAATGCAAAGCAAAACAAACCTGTTTAGATGTTGTTGGAACAATTTAAAAAGTGTTATTACAAAGATGTTTCCTTTTGTTATGCATAGTGGTATTCGGTTGGAATATCCTGCACCTCATTCGACGGGGCAAGGGCCGATATCCCTTCACCGGGACTGACCCCTTGGGAAGAAGTTTGCGTCAGGGTAATAACTTCACTATAGTCGATTACATGTTGCTTTGCATCGCGGTATTCAGTGGAATATCCTGCACCTCATTCCACGAGGAAAGAGCCGAGATCCTTTCACCAGGAGTGACCTCTTTAGCAAAGGTTTTCGCCACTATACTTTTATAAAAAGCTATCAGGTTCCTTCAACGAGATCAAGTTCATTACGTTAAAGGTTTTTCGCCAAAAACCAGCTGTAGCCCTCCGTCATTTCATATGAATGGTCAGTAGTATTCGAGCTATGTTGGTCTGGCCCTTAGCTAGGACATAGTGATTGGTAGCTGCTGGGGTGTTCATATGTTGCATAGATAGATGCGTTGGTTTGGGACAGTCGTACAGCCTTGTTGGCTCTTAGTCAAGGGAGAGTACGGGTGGGTTCAAATTAACAAGATAATGATGGGAAGAACTTGACATGCGACTTATGATGGGTTGGCCCTTAGTCACGATCATAAGAGCATGAGGTAAAAATCACATCGGGAGTTTCTAAAGAAACTTAAACTTGCCAGGCATGCGCATACCTTCTGGAGTGTGATAACGTGAGTGGATTCCTTCACGTTATCATGCGATGAGAGTTGGATCCCGATTCCCACTGATGAGTTGGTTTACTCTTTGGGTGATCCTGATTGATTCTTCTTTCAGGTTTGGGGGAGAATTTGACAGTACAGTGGGAGGTTTCCGGATTAGATAAAGTGATAACCATTCTGATCTAGGTTAGAGTGCACGCAGAGTGTTTTTTTCTCTCTCTCTCTTTGGCAGCAACCTTTGACCGACCCTAGACAATGACTCAGGACCAAGTTGACCGAACCTTCTTAAAATACTGGCTTTTGGATTATCTGAGTTGCATAATTCATTGCCACTCCTTCTTCTACCCTTTGTATTTCTCAGAACACCCGTATTACTACGGACATCCACTTCCATTGGATAGATCCATCGTATGGTTATATACGAACTCGAAGGGACTCCTTTGAGGATGGATCAAGGTTCAGGAGAAATAGAATTGGTTTATTCAGTTGTCTTTTATTATCACCTTCTCCCAGGTTGCGAGGGCTCCTTGGTTTAGGAGAGTACACCTATTACGCTTATTGGATAGTCTTATTCCAAACCATAGGCAGGTGCCGAAAGGTAGGGAATGAAGAAAACCAATTAGCCTAAGTAGGGTGTACAGAAGGTAATATGTAAGGACAAAATAAAGGGATTAGAAAGAGGGCAAAGTAAGTTGCGACTGTTATCATTCACGACCAAACCGCGTACTTCATCGCCACTCCTATTTCACCTTTAAAAGAATAAGGTATTATTCAGTTGTCTTTTATCATCACCTTCTCTCAGTTGCGAGTACTCCTTGGTTTAGGAGGGTACACCTATTATGCTTACCGGATAGTCTTCTTCCAAACCATAGGCTGGTGCCGAACGGTAGGGAAGGAAGAAAACCATTTAGCCTAACGATGGTGTACAGAAGGTAACGACTAAAGACAAATAAAGGGATTTGGAGAGATGGCAAAGAAATATACGGTTAAAGTCATGAATTGGATTATGGAAGAGGCATTACTATGAATACCAGGATACCCCTACGAAACATTTTCTTGTTTCAGTGCATTTTTAATGAAAAACTGTTTTCCCGATTAGATACTTACTCCGGGGTGTGTATTCACCAGGTTTCATTCTCATATCTGTATGGTTTTTACAGATGATGGGTGGGAGGAAGTTATTGGGAATTAGGTGATCATCCTCATTATATCGGAATTCGTTGTAATTGGTGATATTTGAGGAAATCGCCAGGGTACAGTTTTCAACCTACGACGCACAGGTTTTGAGTTATTCAACTCAGCAGACTTATACAGAGGATTGTATGTTGTCCAGTGTCCATCAGGACAAAGGGGTAGGTCCTCGTACTTTGTTCTGTCTACTTATGACTTCTCTGGTATTTAGATAAGTGTTTCGTAGAAATACAAGGTCTAAGTTTTGAGAAGTTGTGGGTATAAGAATAAAGTAGACAACCAGATGTCCCAAGTATCGGGATTCTTCAAAGAGATCGAAGATGTAGATACTTGTGATTGGTATTCAGATGATAGTAAAAGTTTTGAGAAACTTTTTTCTCTTTCAGGTTACTCATAATTGGATGGATTCCTAAGTTGAGTAATGCTGATTAGCCTCTCTCCATTAAAGTTGATATGCACTGGAGACAGATGCATGATTAGAATCTGGTTCCAATTAAATTAGTGCCAAAGTTTCTATATTGGATATATGTGAGTTGTCCAGCTTATGCTTAAAACCAGACTCTGGATAACTCAGGGCACGTTTCTGTAATGGCTGTTTGTGGGTTGGCCCAGGCTATGACGAGGGTTGACTTTCTACCATCTGGAAGATCAATAGTGATATTGTTCTTGACTCGCCACAGTTTTTGTAAAATGGATTTTTTCAGAAAACAGTAGTGGGAGTATGGTAGAACTGGAAGTGATTCCAGAACCGCAAACGATTACGGAAAATTTAATAGGACCAATAGATTCAATCAGGGTTGACATTCCATTGGCCACTCCGCAGATTTGGTGGGTAACCTCAGACACCCGAGAGGTACTCCGGTAGCCTCAAGGACGGTGACAGCGAGGTTTTTATCTACCCAGACTTGACACTACTGTTGTTCCAGGCTATGAGACCCGGTAGGTGGGTTGTTGTGGTCAGTGGGAGCAGCGGAAGCATAGTGGGCAAGTAGCTTATGTCTATTTATAGACTAGAGCAGTTATAGCGGAGATTGATATCTAATTTTGATGTGACAGTCATGGTTTTGACTTCATCAGAATAAGGGATGGATCTGTTAAGAAGGTAGTAGGGTGTGATGTCCTGGTATTTGGATGACATAAACAGAGTAGGAAAAAAAATTCTTATACTACGATCGGTTGTACTATGGTCGTCACACAGTTGTTTCTCCAGACAGGATATGGATATAATATTTGACATTCTGGTTTCTAGATCTATGGTTTTAGATCTGGATTTGGGTAGTTTCCCAATGTGGGTACTTTGACAGTATTCTAATGGTTTTTAGAATAGATGACTCCTGGCATGGTGGTGTACCTGCAGGTGATGGAGTCACCCTCTCTAAAGGTGTCTTACAGACTAAAGGGGAGAGGGATGTGCATGATTGGCAGATCACTTGCTTAGGCAGTTGAGTCAATCATGAGATGTCAAGTACCACACCAAATGTTGTTTTTGCACTAGATGCAATAAGTTTGTATTAATCCAATCCTGGAGAAACATAAGGAAGCAGTTTTAGAACATAAGTGAATGTTCTTGGGATTTGATGACGGCAGCCTCTTTCGGGAGACGATTATCATTCCAGGCTTCAAAGGTGACATGGATGACAGAGTGATTGTCAGAGTTATAGTTTTCCCTCTGATAAAGAGGGACAGTATTATGGACGGTGGTCCAAGAGGATACTGTGGGAGGCATGGTGTCGAATACTGATTAGGTTCAGTTTTCGATACAGTCTAAGAAGTTTGGATTTGGAGTTCATTTATGAACTAAGGTCCCATCAGATATCCAGACATATTCTAAGATAGGTATTACTCAATTCGGGAGATGGCTTTCTCCGCGAACTTGAGATTAAGAGAGACACAGAAAGAAACATCCTGGCGGATCCACTCACTGAGGCTATTTCTTGAAAACAATAGTTTTACAAACGGGCTTTGTGAAACTGATTAGTAGAGGAGTTGGGTGTTGGTTTCACACGGGCTGTGAGTACGCAACATCGCAATAATTAGCCTTGAGTGCAAGTGGGAGATTGTTGGATATAGTGCCCTCAAAGTCAATTATTGGATCGCAGGTACGTGATTGCAATGATTGCGGAGGACCTATACTGGAAGGACAGTCTTACTCGAGATGATAGTATGCTATCTGGTTTGCCTTTATCAGTCGTGTATAGGTTCAGGTGACTGATCACGATTACACTTTGATAGAGCCCTTAGGATCTTGCTTAACTACCAACAGTATGAGGGCGATCATATAAGTGAGAGTTGGGTGGTCTATAAGCATATCCTTAATAGTGGTCCCTAGTCGTGGGAGTTTCGAGACAGGGCATCGATACTCCGGAGTAGACTAGTGTATATAGTCGAGACCCCGACGAGGGGCGGTGGCCGGTCTCACAAGCCACTGGTGTCAGTTGGATCACCTAAGATGTATACAGGTGCTCATTGGGTTATGAGTACACCGGACAGGACTCGCCGGGAACCTTCTAGTTGGTATTATACATATCGTCAGATAGCAGTTCCCTGGTGACATGTGTACAGGTTAGTTCATCGACCTGAGGTCGTCATTTGTGTCGTGTGAGTTCCCACTGTGCTTTGATTTCTACCCTACCACGGCTCAAAGGAGTCGTGCAAACAGGTAGTTTTTGGGTACAGTCCCGAGCCACATGGAGGCACGTGAGCGGATCGGCAGGGGATTCGTCTCTCACGGTATTAGGGGTGGAGGTCGCACTGTGACTAGGCAAGCCATTACACCAAGTCCTTGGCCAAGGCAGGTGAGATTTACTGGTAGGTACTCCAGTAGTATCTCAGGGTGTTCAGGGCTTGTCTCCGACACGACTTATACAGCTATTGGGGGTCTGACGTTACTAGCCCCCTAGGCCGGATATGCGATACTCATAGACGAACGGACCAGACTGTATATACATTGTCACTGTTAGGCTCAGTAGGGTTTCCGGATGAGTTCACTCATCGGCCTCCCTTGAGGTCAGTCCATGGGCAGCCGTTACGCACAGCTAGTGCCCCTGACGGCTTTTGGTTAAACCCACTGCCAGGGTACTGGCGAGTCATTAGAGTCCCCCATAGACAGTTTCCCAAGTTCGGGCGAAACGTTGTAGAGGCCGTATGGTTTTATGGCAGGGTTCGGAAAATGCACGTGCGTTTACGCACGTGTTATTTTTCGGGCAGATAATACTGGTGGGCTTTGGTTTAAGCCGGGTCCATGTATTATACAGAGTAGATATAATATCTTTGTCTCAGTTGCATTTGTATTCGGTCGTAATACAAATGCGTGTGTATTTATACAGTTACGGGGTTATCCTGAAATTCGTTTCGGGATCACTTTTGGAAGTTGCCAGTTTCCAGTTTTCTATCAGCCGTATTTAACATTTGGTTAAATACGGATTTATCTTTTCTTGAGATGAGTGTGGAAGCTTCTAGAAGGTTCTAGAAGTGGTGAGGTGTTTATTGAGTCATGGTTGCATTTAATGGTTCCATTAATGCTTGATGACTCGGTTAATGATTCATCATTTCATTAAGTGTGTTCACACTTTGTGTTCACACTTGAGATATTTTCTTATTGTCACCTCCCCCTCTCCTACACTCACCCCCCACCTCTATATATGTGGCCGGCCCTCCTCTCTCTCTCACTCACTTCATTTTTGGTTAAAAAGATTATGATAGTTTCGGTGTATGGAATTTCACAGCTCATTTCATTCCATCACCCGATTCCCACGGCAACTTCATTAACCGTTTGTCCATGGCTTTGGACGAAGCGAGACAAAGTATTCCACTCATTCTCTACATCGACCTTGGTCATCTCTTCTAGCAAACTTGATGACCGAGTTGCCTCGAGTCAGAGGCGGGAGCCCGTTTAAAGATCCGATGATGTGGTGCCACCTGGACGACGAGATCGGAGATCGACGAGATCGGAGCAGCCGCAACGGAGCGTGGGATGATGGTTAAAGAACGAAGTACTCGGATCGTTCGGTATAACCTTTCTTCCCTCTTTGTAGATTGTTAGTTTAGCGTTAATGGCAGATCCGGGTTATAGTATGCGATAGCGCTGGATATAAAAGTTTTTGTTCCGCATTTTGGCGTCTGAAAGACGGCCGGGGCGCTACCGTAGACTTACATATACATCATCTGTACAATACTGGCCTCTAGGGCATACATACAACTAACAATCTCATCACATATCAGGTATCACTACCATCATATCACATAATCTAGGGTACAGATCTAACTCTAGTACAATCGATACCATCTACATAAGTATGAATGCGGGGTAAAACACATGCCCAAAGGCCCGCTAAACCATCATGTCGTATCTCAAATACGAACTCTGTCATATCGCCGAATCTCACGGCCTCAATCAAATCACATCGACTCATCTCAATCCCACGTACCATCCTCAAATCCCGTATATGAACACATAGTCCCACACCCATGTGAACACATACAAATATATATATTCCCATATACACATGCGAAAGAAAGTATGTATTCAAGTGTGTGCGTGCGTGTATGGGTGCAACCCCTACTCTCGGGTTTCGCACTGCACTAAATCAATCCATCCTATCATCAATAATCTCAAAGAACATATAGTAACTATATGTGTGTATACGTATTCGTATACATCACCACGGACTGCGGGGGTGCTATACGCCATCCACCCGACTTCCCCCGTAGATATAATCTACTCACCTTGCGTCTTTATCTGTCGACGTCGCCACGCGTTTGCTTGTCATCCCGAAGTCTTCATGGGGTACCTACACATTAACGTATCGCAAATACGTATCAAAACCAATTCAAAACTAAAACGGCATACAAAACCCTAAAACGATACGCTATGTTCTATAGGTTAGAACCTATGGAAAACGCCTTCCAAAACCATCAACAGCCCTCGATATCGTCGTATAAACGCCAAGTAGTCGAGGTAAAACACCATACGCGATTTCAGAATTAGAAATACGGAATACGGAAACACGAATCCAAAACAGCAACTAAGGAAATAGGCTCCAGATTTCACCCTAGGTCAAATTAGACAAATCTACACATGCCAGGGGTCTAATTTACAAGGTAGAAGGCTACATAACAAAAACGAGACGATTCCCTCCTGCTCTGGCCGCAATTTGCGGCCAGAAGGAATAAACTGGCGGCCTGGAATAGGAGTTGGGGGTTAGGGTTTTGTGTGGTGGTTTTAGGGTGCCTGCACATCTCACTGTCCTATCAATTTTCTTTTATGATGTCTCGGGTGATAGCAGATTCCCAAAAACAGTAACAGATTTCACAATTTTTCCGATATCGGTTTCATAAATCCGTATTCTGGTTTCTAGTTCAGGTTTGGGTCCAAACTAACATCACACCAGGGGTTCTAAGGTCACCACAAGTCTTAATTCACCCTTGATTTCAGATCCACCCTAAACCCTAACTTGAATTTCCCAAAGTTCCTCAAAACACACAGTATCGACAAGAAACTAGTATGGATGCATAAGAAATCGAAATACTATACTAATGGTGCAGAATTTACCTCCTTTGGCAACTCAAGAATATTCTTGAGTTGCTCAAAGTCCTCAAAATCCTCTCTTTCTTGGTCCATAGCATTCTCCATGAGCTTGTGCACACTTTTTGTGAAATGTGTCTTGGGTTTTGAGTGGATTTTCAAGGAGTTTGAGAGGGTTGAAAAGGAGGAGGGGACTAGGGCAGCAGCATCAGCAGCAAGGAGATGGTGGGGAGAGGAAAATGTGATAAATATTGAAGGGGAAAAAGGCCAAGTCAAAGAAATCCTCACCTACTCCTCCCTCTCACCATACCTAAATTTTATATCCTTTTCCTTTTCTTTTTTTTTTCAATTTTCTTCTCACAACAATAGTAACCCAAAGAACCATGGTGGAAAAATGTAATACAAGTGTAGAAAAAGATATGTGCATATTTTGCACAAAAATGCCAAAAATCCTATTAGCGATTTTTAATCGCGATTAGCGCTAAATTAGCATATAACTAATCATAAAAACTTAAAAATGGCATAATTCCATAACATACCCTATTTTAGAATTTTCCATAATTTCCATAATTTTTCCCCATTTATTTGTATTTAATTATACCGGAATATTAAAATATTCATTAAAATAATATTAAATTATAAAAATTCCCAAAAATAATATTTGATTATTTGGAAATATTACAATCTACCCCTCTTAAAGAAATTCGGTCCCCGAATTTAAATTTAAACCCCCAAATACTAAAACATTTCGATACAAATTCCAAGTCGTCGGGGCTCCGAATCATCAATACATAAAACATCATAGCGCAATACATGCGCATGAGTAATGAGCAGATAACTCAAAAGCAAAACTCCGTCAAGCATCCCGCAATCATCGGAGTCATGGTAAAGACACAAATGTCAAATCCAATACAAGACCAATATGATATAGATCGGAACTATATATGTAGACATCCTATCTATACGTGTGAATAGCTGATGTAAATGTATGCCAAATCTTTTTAAGTCGCTGGGCGATGCGCATAACACTGCACAGTGGCGGACGTTTTTCATAAGAAAATAACCATATATGTATATATCTTTTGTTTACTATGTACGTTCCGCCGTTTTGAAAACAATTTAGAAGGGTTTCCTTGTTTTTAAAACGTTTCGTGTCATATCGGACACGTAGGTATATATGCTGAGATTATAGCTCGCTTTTTGGAAATCCCTTCGATAACTATCAATGCATGCAAAATATATCCAGGTACTGTCCTCTGACCAGTCCTGCTCAGTACGAAAACACATAGCAAATATCATAAAACGTACTGCTTCATAAGAATCAATCCCAAAAGGTATATAAGAATACCCTATGCGTCTTGTGCGCACGGAAATCAAAATCCATATATGTGCCATACATGTGCACAAAACAACATCTAGGTGCAATGGGTGTGCACGAAGTATCTTTCCTAGGCAATGTGTGTGCCTGACAGCCAAATCAGGTGCATCAGACATGCACAGAGAATCTCGATTTAGTGCATCTGGTGTGCACCAAAATCGTATCTCAAAACATGCGCCCAACATGCGCGAAAATCCAAATCGGTGTATCCATCGTGCACGAATGAAAATCTAAACCCTGCGCACTCAACATGCACGGAATCACGAAATCCAATAGCAACGCCGAACATGCGTAAGTCCAATCAAAAGCACGGAGTGCAAGAATCAATCATCAATATCAGGGTCAAAACCGACGATATATAATGCGGCTCAATCAAAATCAAGTGTACCGCGATGGAAAATCTCACAACCGTGTGCATCAACGTGCACAAATCAAATCAAAACACTAAAAGTGCATGAAAACTATGCTGGATGCGTAAATCAAATCACCGGCATAAAATAGGCATGAAATCACAATCAATACCTCAAGAGTAATAACTATGCGCCAGGTATAAATACCCAGTAGGTGCAACCATGGTGCACAAAATCAAATATCATGGAACTCCGTCATCAAGACTAAATCATGCGAATAGATCGCCCAAAATACCGAAATCCAAAGTGACGGACACGTGATAGTCAAATCACAAAATCACAAATCATAAATACCGTCGTCGGTATATCCTCCTTCAAAGTCGAGAAGGTGTCGGTACATCCAATGCAAGTGGCGCAAGATATCTACTTGCCTCTTGCTCACGGCTAGCGTCCTCTGCCTCTGGTTCCTTATCTTCCCTGTGGATTACCAATCTCGCAATCCATCGGCTCATCGGCCTGTCAGGTGTGCTAACGGGAACGATTCCGTTCTGGCACTTCTCTGGTCATCTCTCGGTCAATCCTCACGACCGCTCGTAAAGCAGCACATCTTTGGCGCCTACCTCTGGTCCTCTGAATGCACATCACACATCGGCTCCTGGTGAATATCTTATTGCAGCAGTGTACTGGAAGGAATCCTGCTCAAGGTCTCTTCTGATCTCGCCTAAGCCAAACTGTACGGAGGCTGGTACTTTGTCATAATCTTTTCTAACTCTCTGTACATCCGCGTCCTTAGTACAACATCTACTCGGAAGCTGGTCGCATCCCATCGCCTCTGTATGCATATCCGACCTTTAATCTTAACGGGGAGTAGTAACAGCTCGTCTGCATCTCGCACGAACTTCTTATCCCGCTTGTTTGTATCATCGTCCATTTCGACGTCACGTCTCTATTTGCGCACTGCAATGTTTTCAGTTACGGTCCATCCGAAGTCCCTCACACAGACTCGAAATCATGAACTCGGTATCTTCATCACTCAGTAGAAGATATCTAGCCGATCACGTCCTCAACGTGCGTATCGCATCTCTGATGTCAGCGGAGTGGAACGTCATCTCGTCGAAATCTCATGCGAACTCTTTACTCCACTTATTCTAACGTTGACTGATTCGGACTCGTCTACTCGTGGCTGCATGGACTATGCTCCAACGGCTATGCTCGTATCTGGAGTCTCCCAAGCAGTGTCCCATCACAATATCCGAAAGATGTCGAACCATCCGATCGACTCGTCAGAACCTCATAATCCCCCAAGAGCTCAACACCTTGGGTACAGTTTAATAGTATCGAGTACATACCACAGCATCGGTGGTCCAGCCGTAGAAGGGCAAACCCAAGCCACACTAATGGCGCCGCGGAACTGCCGCAAACCCTAAGGTTCAAAGGCTTTCACACGGTCATTATGTCGAGTTAGGGTTTCATTCTTCTAGAGGGTCCATAGAATCGCTTGCATGTCTTTCCGAATACTTTAAACTTGGAATATGGGTTTCTAACATTCCATCGTCGCTATCGACTCTCAACGAATCTGCGTGAAGTCGTCTCTAGCTGGAATCAATCTATCTGATGACCTCGCATCGGGTAAGTGAACGAACCACATGTCCTAGTCATTCATCCTCGGGTGACTAGCGACTCACCATCATATCTCTAAGTATATACTCATGCTGCAGTAGCTCCAATCATCTGGGTAATATCTCGTCATTTGCAGCAACAACTGGATCATTCGTCTGTACGCTGAACAACGCCTCAATCATCATGAGTAAGTGATATATCAAAGGTCATCACATCCTGCCTGGCCTCTATCAGTGGCTCAATCCTCTGGTACCGATCGGTACACCCGAGAAATCTCGTAAAAGCGATCAGTCCAACGCTCATGGCGCGAAAACACAATAAGACGAGGCCTCTATATACAATCGTATGTCTCTGGAATCACGCCCTGGTCAATCCTCGTCCACGACGAGCTCATGCTGACGCAACTCGAGCCGTAGCTCACTCTGCCCGTGCAATCGTAGCAGCAAAATCATAACCAGAATCGATGAGGATAGATCAGAAGAATGAATATAATACTGTGCAAGGAAATGTACATCCTAAGGTTTCTTAAGCGGAGTGGCGTGTCGTAAGTATGCCGCGGAACATACATACGGTACATCCCTCTACTCAAGCTACCTTCTACATCAACCAAGGGTCATCCTACGCGACGAAAGTTCGGGTATAATACCCCCTCGACTAAGTCTAAGTTCCGTAAGGTCAAGCCTAAGTTCCGTATATATATAAATTCCCTAGGCTCCACATAGTCAAACTTAGACTCGAACCAAGGTTAACCTAGCGCTCTGATACCAACTTTGTCACGACCCGAAAGAGCACGTGACTGGCCCTTGAATCCTATGAAGTCTGTAGGACTCATTCCGATCCAAGTAAGCCAAAAGCCCAGAAATCTAAAATAATTTAAGGAGTAAATAAAGGAACTGGTTTTTAATAAGTAAATAAAGCATGTTTGAAATCAAAGTTTTCAAATAACTAAGCCGAAATGCATTTTAAAAATGTGTAGTCTTTTCTGAAAAATTTCGGCAGAGTTTCCTTTGTAAAAACTGGCCCCAAACGGGGTACAACAAGAATAATATATATGAAATGATAAAAGGCATCCCCAAGCGGGAGCTAGCTCTTCGTCAATCGACGGTCACAACCATGCAAGCAATAATAATATACAACGCCAAAGGGCGAGAATCAAAACCCAAAAAGAAACTCAAAACAGCTAGAAAACCATAATACTACAAGTGCGACTCTAAGGTCGAAATAATACATCACTGTGTCTAAGTCTGAAACAATATACATGTTTTGGTTGATGGAATTTCTAGATACAATGAATAATAAATGTACAATGGTGGTTCTGATACAAAGAACCCACCTACCCAAGCAAGTCACCCATATAGAAGCAGTGTGCCAGAAAAGCCGCTATGGGATCTGTACGGAAAAAACCTGCAAGAACTATAGAACAACGGGGGTGAGTTTCCAACTCGTGAATAGAAAAATATCTACAAGCATAGATCGAATGTATGACCCATCCAAGGTCGATACGATCAGATATATATAAACCTCAATATGAATAAGTCTGAAACATGCTAAAGTGGCAATGTAACCTCAAAACATAAGTGTAGTGCCAAGTGCTCGTGCCAGTGCCTCAGGTAATAGCATATCATGAATATGAGGTAAGATCAATGAAATAAAATCTGCATGTACGTGGATCCCGTCCACTCGTCATCCAATGACAATAACCATCATGCATGTAAATATATAAAGCATTTGATGGGGATGTAATCAAAAGCATGGAACCTGAGTGCCTAGCATCGACACTCGAAAACATCATGAAAACCTGTGCCTGGCATCGGCACGTAAATCCTCATATATCGGGCATCCGTCAGTCCGAGTCAGCCCACTCTCTCATATATCGGGAATCCGTCAATCCGGGTCAGCCCACTCTCTCATACATCGAGCATCCGTCAGTCCGGGTCAGCCCACTCTCTCATACATCGGGCCCCACCATGTACCCTCATACGGCACCCATTCCTCGTATGGAGTATAAAATCAGGACCGATAAATCTCATGGTGGCAGCGCAAATATCATATCAAGGGAAACTGGGTTTTTCAAATAAGTGCATACCTTCCTTTGAAATTATCCACGGTTCCCAAATCCAGAAATATCAAGAAAAAGAATATCTCGATGCGTATAATCAGAAAGCATGATGTATGTGACATATTAATGAAATGCAAGTACAACAGGATATCATGCAACATGGAATAATAGTATGCACATACAAGGTCATATCCTGATGCAATAACACTACTGTGTAGTGACATGGCAATTATCGATGATGAAGTGTGTGAGCCGGCAAGCAAGTGTACGTGGAACATATGCATCATCGATAATGGTGCTGGTGTCTTAACAGCATGATTGAAATATAGAAATAAACACATGCAATGCGATGCGGAATCGAATAAATCAATGCAACAGTGAAGAATCTACACCGATATGTACATGTCAGTGGTGCCATTTGAAATAAGAAGAATCGGGGTTTTAGTAAAATAAGGGTTACGGTGTTTTTAAGAATAGATACGTCTTTTGAAAATACTCGTAGAATCCCTTTACTTGTCCTTAAGATAATCCCGATTTGTTAGTTTTGAAATAGGTATGACTCGGGTCTAGTTTAACATCTACTAAGCCAAGTTCATCAGGAGGGGTATGGAAACCACCTAAATCTGAGTCGATATATATATAAATATAACAGTTAATAATCCCGCCTCAATAGTATCACAAACGATATAACATCCTTGAGTCATGAGCGCGGATCTATCATCAATATAGGCTTGTACGGTAAATCGCCGTACGGCATCCCAATAGCTGGGTACGGGTCAATATCACATTATCTCATCACATATCAGGTATCACTACCATCATATCACATAATCTAGGGTACAGATCTAAGTCTAGTCCAATCGATACCATCTACATAAGTATGAATGCGGGGTAAAACACATGCCCAAAGGCCCGCTAAACCATCATGTCGTATCTCAAATACGAACTCTGTCATATCGCCGAATCTGACGGCCTCAATCAAATCACATTGACGCATCTCAATCCCACGTATCATCCTCAAATCCCGTATATGAACACATAGTCCCATACCCATGTGAACACATACAAATATATATATTCCCATATACACATGCGAAAGAAAGTATGTATTCAAGTGTGTGCGTGCGTGTATGGGTGCAACCCCAACTCTAGGGTTTCGTACTACACTAAATCAATCCATCCTATCATCAATAATCTCAAGAACATATAGTAACTATATGCGTGTATACGTATTCGTATACATCACCACGGACTGCGGGGGTGCTATACGCCATCCACCCGACTTCCCCCGTAGATATAATCTACTCACCTTGCGTCTTTATCTTTCGACGTCGCCACGCGTTTGCTTGTCATCCCAAAGTCTTCATGGGGTACCTACACATTAACGTATCGTAAATGCGTATCAAAACCAATTCAAAACTAAAACGGCATACGAAACCCCAAAACGATACGCTATGTTCTATAGGTTAGAACCTATGGACAACGCCTTCCAAAACCATCAACAACCCTCGATATCGTCGTATAAACGCCAAGTAGTCGAGGTAAAACACCATACGCGATTTCAGAATTAGAAATACGGAATACGGAAACACGAATCCAAAACAGCAACTAAGGAAACATGCTCCAGATTTCACCCTAGGTCAAATTAGACAAATCTACACATGCCCGGGGTTTAATTTACAGGGTAGAAGGCTACATAACAAAAACGAGACGATTCCCTCCTGCTCTGGCCGCAATTTGCGGCCAGAAGGAATAAACTGGCGGCCTGGAATAGGAGTTGGGGGTTAGGGTTTTGTGTGGTGGTTTTAGGGTGCCTGCACATCTCACTGTCCAATCAAATTTCTTTTAGGATGTTTCGGGTGATAGCAGATTCCCAAAAACAGTAACAGATTTCACAATTTTTCCGATATCTGTTTCATAAATCCGTATTCTGGTTTCTAGTTCAGGTTTGGGTCCAAAATAACATCACACCAGGGGTTCTAAGGTCACCACAAGTCTCAATTCACCCTTGATTTCAGATCCACCCTAAACCCTAACTTGAATTTCCCAAAGTTCCTCAAAACACACAATATCGACAAGAAACTAGTATGGATGCATAAGAAATCGAAATACTATACTAATGGTGCAGAATTTACCTCCTTTGGCAACTCAAGAATTTTCTTGAGTTGCTCAAAGTCCTCTCTTTCTTGGTCCATAGCATTCTCCATGAGCTTGTGCACACTTTTTGTGAAATGTGTCTTGGGTTTTGAGTGGATTTTCATGGAGTTTGAGAGGGTTGAAAAGGAGGAGTGGACTAGGGCAGCAGCATCAGCAGCAAGGAGATGGTGGGGAGAGGAAAATGTGATGAATATTGAAGGGGAAAAAGGCTAAGTCAAAGAAATCCTCACCTACTCCTCCCTCTCACCATACCTAAATTTTATATCCTTTTCCTTTTCTTTTTTTTTCAATTTTCTTCTTACAACAATAGTAACCCAAAGAACCATGGTAGAAAAATGTAACACAAGTGTAGAAAAAGATATGTGCATGTTTTGCACAAAAATGCCAAAAATCCGATTAGCGATTTTTAATCGCGATTAGCGCTAAATTAGCATATAACTAATCATAAAAACTTAAAAATGTCATAATTCCATAACATACCCTATTTTAGAATTTTCCATAATTTCTATAATTTTTCCCCATTTATTTGTATTTAATTATACTGGAATATTAAAATATTCATTAAAATAATATTAAATTATAAAAAATCCCAAAAATAATATTTGATTATTTGGAAATGTTACATTCTTAGTCTAGCAAGCCAAGCACTCTAGTTAGCTCTTGGTTGAGGAAGGAGCTCAAGGTAGAGACCTTCGGGTGGATCTTTCTTCGGCAAAGAGAAGACGAAGAGTAGGAGCCGTCTACACCACTCCAAGGAGCTAGCAACAAGGAGGACCACAACAAGAAGAGAAGGAGTTCAAGAACTATGTATAACCATCTTACCTAGTAGCTAGTACTTGTAGTTAGTTTGTTAGTTTTTGTTTAGCAAAGATCCTTCATGGTTAGTCTATGTTTCCTTGTGATAAAAATCCGTTTTTTTACTCTTTCCGCCTCCCCGTAAGTACCGGGGTGGGTTACATAGACTTACAGTGGTATCAGAGCCTAGCTAAACAACAACTAACATGTTAGCAAAGTCGTTAGAACTTCGATCGCGAAAAAAATCCCGAAAACACATCGAAACTTGTATTTTCTGTCGATTTTTAAAACATGCCTAAAAATATTTTTAGTGACATGAAAAATACAAGCAGGCTTTTTAGAGAAAACTGAAAAACTTTGGGCACCTGAATCACTCATAAGACCGCAGATACGCGGCCGATCCAAGCGATCCGCCGCGGATCCGCGGCCGAGTCAACTCGGCCGTGCACCAAATTTCTTCTGGGGTTCTCTGGGTTGGTTTTTTGTATTCTGGGAATTTTTGTTTCTACCCAGATTTGTCAGAGTACTGGATTTTACTTGGGGTAGTTTCAAACTGGAATATTGATCGAAATTCTATAAACTTTAGCTAATTGATTATATCTGTGATGTGATATATGTACTGAACGTCGACTAATCGCTATACGTCGATTAGTGGGGGTTGTACATATCTGTGATCTGTGATGTTGGATTGTGTATATGAACTTGTTGGATTGTCGCGGATGAATAGCCGGGGTTGTGAGATGAGTGTTTATTTATCTTTCATTTGATGTAAATTGTAAATTGATGTAATATTATTTTATGGCCGCACATCCGGGTTGAGGTTGTAGCCGCAATTGTATATTATTTCTTTTACTGTTTTTGCTCCTAGGATAGACCCAAGATGGGGTGCACAAACTACCAGGTACTTTGAAGTGTCGAGTGGCCTACTCACGTTCTTGAGGGAGGTTGCTTCACTTTAGGTACATGGCGGGTAGTTTGCCGCACCCGTAGGGGTCTAGGGTAGGGTTTAGCTATTCATCGCGACCGTGTAATCCGTCTTTCGTTGCAGGCTCGAACGAAATGCGGATTCCTAGCATATCCAATGTGTTCATCTGTGATCTGGAATGGCTATCATTGCATCTG
This sequence comes from Agapanthus africanus, assembly GCA_030015575.1. Taxonomy (NCBI): domain Eukaryota; kingdom Viridiplantae; phylum Streptophyta; class Magnoliopsida; order Asparagales; family Amaryllidaceae; genus Agapanthus; species Agapanthus africanus. Next base: position 312,108,900 of record JASDDO010000031.1, on the reverse strand, counting down.
ACGAATGTATATATCTATATATGATATCTAGTGGGCGTTGCTTATGTTTTGCATCCGCGCTAGTCCAGCCCCCGCTCTGTCGTTAGTTAAGTAACCTAACGGGTGATGACGGGGCCCCGTGGCGAATGCGGATGGCATAAGCGTATGTCATATTTTCGTTGTTTTCTGAAATGGTAGGATTAACTGATGGGACGCATTAATTAATGCAAAGAAAACAAACCAAAGCTGAATCGTTGGAACAATTTCAAAACCACTCAGTTTTTTCCAAAACAGAAAACTTTTAAAAACGCGGAGCTTAAACCACTCCTTTTAAAAGCTATCAGGTTCCTTCGATTATATCAAGTTCACTACGTTCACGGTTTCGCCAAAACCATTCGTAGCCCTCCGTCATTTCAGTTAAATGTTCAGTAGTATTCAAGCTATGTATTTTGACCTTCGCCAAGGCATAGTGATTGGTAGCTGCTGAATATTTATCTGTAGCATAGATAGATGCGTTGGTTTAGGACAGTCGTACTACTATTTTGGCATTCATCAAGGGTATGTATGGGTGGGTTCAAATTAACCTAGATAATGCGTTGGCCTTCGTCAAGGTCATAAGAGCATGGGGCAAAAATCAACATCGGGAGTTTCTAAGGAAATTGAAACTTGCTAGTGCTGCATACCATTTAGAGTTTGATAATGTTGGTAGGATTCCTTCAGCATTATCACACAATGATATTTGGATCCCGATCCTACTGTGAGTATCCGCTACTCCTCGGGAGACTTTTCACTTAACGATCAATACTATAAAACAAGTAGGTGTCTAGAAAGGTGTTAGCGGGGCTACGCCCACAGGGAAAAGATGTTATTTAATTAAGGAACTTCGCGAAAGCGTCGTAAAACGTCCCTTGAAGTACCGACACCAGCCTGGCTGAACGGTTAAGCAAGTATTGTACGGTGAGATCAATCCCGACTAATTCTTCTTTTATGGTTTGAGGAAGGATTCGAGAAACAGTGGGAGCCATCCTGTTTAGATAAACTAAAAACCAATCTAAACTTGCAAGAGCATCATGCTAAGTGTTTTCTTCTCTCTCTCTTAATTGCAGCGACCCAGTGACCAGACATAGGTTACATCTAGATAATAGAATGACTGAATCTGACTGTTATGACTGGCAAAGGTCTGTCCAGATGTCCATTACCCATGACAAGCTGGGACACCTCTTAACTAATCAAACCCCTGCCGTCTCAGGACCAGTTTCCCCTGTCACGGATATTGATATCCGCAAGACACCGGAAAAAGACTGTGCGAATGCCAAGTGCCTCGTGTTGGCCTCAGATGATGGTGTATACCAGAGGCAGCACGAGAAGATGGACTTAGTTTCTATCTTCCTCCATAACAAAGATTTATATGGAGAGCAATCTCGTATCGCATGATATGAGACCTCGAAAGAATTGCTTCAAGCGAGGTTGGCTGTCGGGTCATCTTTAAGGGGTAACGTCCTTACAGAGACTAGCTATTTTGATAAGCTCACAGACCTGAAGACCACGTTGAAGAACGGGTAAAATACTGACTTAATTCTACAGTCTCTACCCTCTACTTATACCCTGAATGAAACCAGGAAAGAAAAAGGAAAGGGAAGGGCAAAAGGTTCGGGACTGGATGTAGTGAAGGAGGGACGTTCCTGTTGTTACGGGAAAGGACATTGACAGAAGGATTGCAGGGCTTTGAAAGTCAGTAGCCAGGATTCGAAGCATGTTGTGGTTTCGGCTTCGGATGTGTTTGTAATAGAAAACTGTATGTCAATTAACTTACTTCCTGGGTACTGGATACCGGATCAGGATCTCACATCTGTAATTCATTATAGGCTTTGAGAAACCATAGAGTTATCAGGAGAGGTGATATGACTCTCAGGGTTGCAAACGGAATGAGAGTGTGTTAGTTATATGTATGCCCTAGAGGCCATTACTGTACATTGGATGTATATTATAGTGGAAGCTGGGACATATATAGGTAGGACTTTCTTGCTCGACATGATAGTACGCTATCTGGTTGCTCTTTATCTTAACATGTACACTTTCTGTCTCTCTGTTACATGTTGATAAAGCCCTTAGGATGTGTACTCGACTTCCAGGACTATGATGCAGATCATACTAGTGGGGCCTGGGTAGTCCATGAGTACATCCTTCAATGTTCTTAGTCGTGGGAATATCGAGATGGGGCATCGATATTCCAGTGTAGACTAGCGTATATCTTCTCGACCCATGTGATGGGAGATGGATGATCACATATCCATTGGTGTTTGACATCAGAAATGGTATGCGGGTGCTCAGTGGAGACTGGGTAAACTGAACGGACTCGCCGAGAACTCCCAGATGGTATTATACCTCAGGTCAGATGGCAGTTCTCTGGTGACACTGGTGCAGCTTAGTCTGTTGACCCGAGATCGTCATAGAGTCTTGTGTGTCTCCCACTGTGCTTTGATTTCCACCCTACCACGGCTCTACAGAGTCGTGCAAACCGGTGGTTTTTGGGTACAGTCCCGATTCACATGGAGGCAATGAGCGATAGGAGGGGATTCGTCTCTCCCGGTATTGGGGGTTGATGTTGCGCTATGCTCGACTGGCCATAACTGGAAATCCCTGGCCAAGGTTGCAGTGATCTACTGGTAAGTGTTATCAGTAGTTTCATGCTATGTTATGGACCTTATATCGGCATGACTTATCGAGCCACTGGGGTCTGACGTTTACCACCCCTAGGCGAGATATGCGACATATCAGACGAACAGACCAGACTGTACGGTAAGTGTTACTGGTTGGATTCACAGGTGTGTGAGCGGGATTGCTCGTCGATCTTCTGATCGCTCAATACCCGGGTGGCCGTTACGTTTAGCAGACCGCTTGCGGCTTGTGGGTGTTTGATATGATCATCATCTGCTGCCGGCGTATTGACGAGTCTTTAGAGTCTTACACAGAGGTTTCCTGGCTCAAGAGAAACAAAATAGGAGCGCATATGAGATATGTGCGGGACCGAGAATAATGCGTTTATGTGATACCGTATTCTATTCTCGCGATGAATGTATCGAATGGTTGTATGTGATATAACCTAGTTATCGAATCGAGGATTGATTCGATAAGTCGATACATTGGATATTAGTCGGTCATATGCGATATGACCGGATCGTTAAATCAAGTGTTGATTTAATGATTTAATGTATAATTATATATTTGATATATTACTTTGCATTAACTAATATTTGTTCACTTTAGATGGATTTTTTCACTTGAAGTGCACATTGTATATATGATATAGTTTTGTGCACTAGTTTGTATCATGTTTGATGATACATGCAAACTTGGGTATGTGTATGCTTTAAACCTTGTTTAGGTTAATGGTTAGGGTTTTGTAATCTTTACTTATTTATTTATTCTTTTATTCATTTATTTTGGCAAGAATAAAATGGTGGCTAACTTTGTTTCTTTCTTGAAACTTCATGAAGCTTTGAAGCTTTGACCATTTTGTTTCTTAGCCTTAACCCAACCATTAATCCTAACCCTAGTTTATTCTCTACACTTAACCATGGTTGCTATATGATAAGAATCACTTTATTTTCTATTTTTCAATATTCTTATCATATTCTCTTCTTCTTCTTCTTCTTCAAGATGAAGAAAACCTTTGCTACCTTCAATGGTGACTTGAGAAAAAGAGTGAGAAATCCAAATCCAAAGTGAACCCACTTCCTATTTCTTCATCCTCTACCACTTTCCATGTAGTATAGGGTGTTTTCTTCACAAGTTTCATGACTTGGTGAAGTTGGAGCTTGATCTTGAGTTGCCTCGACGTAGATCATCTTCGGCATCGAAGTCGACGACCTAGCCCGATCTTTTCTCCGATGAAACCACCGCGAGAGTCTAGGATTCCGTTGGGTACAACGGAGGGACGTCATCACGGATTCAAGGAAGTGGAGCACCGGATCTACAAAGGTTGTAGCCTCTTTCATTTTATAGCAAAGTAGTTTGCTTGCTAGTTTCGCCTTTACCTCTAGTTACGATCTTTCTTAGGGTCACTTGGCACATAGAAAAATTTAGAATTGGCCTTGTTTGATCACTTGTAGAACCTCATGGGTGTGCCTAGGAACCCTACAGTGGTATCAGAGCCTAGCTAGAGCCTTAGGCGATGAGTAGACGGAGTTAGAAGTCCGATCGAACCGAAACCCTAATGCAAAATCCACTCTCTGTACATTTTTGAAAATTGTGGATTTTTGTGAATTAAAAATATGCAGAAAAATAAGCAGGCTTTTGTAAGAATTACTGTGAATCACGTGAGCATGAATCGACCAAGTGGCCGCGGAACCGCGGCACGAGCATGGCATGTGCGGCGGTTCCGCGGCTATAAAGGGGTATCTTGTCAATTTTTTTGCACAGTAATTCCTATATTGTTGTGCTGAGTTTTCTGGGAATTTTTAATCTGCACTCAAGAGTTGAGTTTTCTGGGTTGTATTGGGAGTTCGTAGATTCGATCGGAATATCAAACTTTGTCTATATGTTTTTCCGGGTAATTTTAGAATATGTTAAAAAGTTCGACCGGATATAAATACCCAATTTTTCCCCTGCCGGGAAATTTCCAATTGTTGGATTTTTCAGTAGTTTAATGACATTCTAAGTAGTGCAAGTAACGCGATGGTCCCTCTAGAAGACAACAAACCTTAACTCGATTATGTGACCGTCTTGAACTGCCCTTTGAACCTTAGGGTTTGGGGCAGTACGGCGTGCCGCATGTGAGGCGTTGGCTTGACCCTTCTACGGCTGGACCGTTGGTACTGAGGCATGAAGTGAATGTTTTTGAACTTATTTCATGTGTTGAGCTGTTTCGGGAAAACTTGGGTGTTCGATTGTTCGATCGGAAAGTTTAACATTTTCTATTTATCCGGAATGTGATACAACATTTGGAATTCACAAGTAGTTATGAGATAGCTGAATGAATGTTATACAAGCACTTTAGTCTCACTTGATCGGTTGCCACGGAATTTTGATGCGATCAAAAGTCCGTCGCAATCGCGTAGCGTACGCGGATACTCGCCGGGTAAACTTAATAAACGGCTACACCACATATCCCTGACCAAGTGACTGTAGGAGAACCCTGTCGCCGAAAGCATCCGTTCGAGTGCTCGCGGCAGCGGTGTTCCGCCTTGGTGCACTTCGTCGACGGCATCGGGGGTGCGGCCGTCTACTAAAGTTTGCGACGAGCATTCGATCTGAATGCCGGGAATCCTGTTGAATTGCCCGACTTGATATTGAAAAGAGTTTTCGATAATGAGAATAAAATGCGGGGTTTATAATTGTTAGGCATGCGATGTCTAAGTATTTCATTTGATTAGGCATGCGATGTCTAAAGAGATTGCGGATTCCAACTGTTGTAGTTTTACACTTTCTTTTCTGTGACCGTAAGTGTAGTATGTAGTGGTATTGCCGATTGTCGTTGCTATACGTCGACGACAATCGGTGTATGCATACTTACTTACGTTGATGACATGTGATGTTATGTGTTGCTGGATATGTTATATTGGATTGTCGCGTTTGAATAGCCGGTTTTTTTTTTATGTGAGATGAGTGTTTTTCAATTTCATTCATGTAAAAACTTGTATGTAATATTCTTTTATTGGGGCACTTCCAGGTTGCGGATGATGTCACCATTTGTATATTATTTACTTTTCCGCATTAGGATAGACCCAAGGAGGGGAGCACAAGTAACCGGGTTCTAGGGTCCAGTGGGAGACCATCCCGAGGAGTCGAGTCCGGGTCTCCTAACCCTAGAATTGGTAGGGTTGCTTGCCGCTCTCGTAGGGGTCTAGGGGTGTGGGATTGGCTATTCATCGCGACCGTGGAATCCGTGTTTTATACTGGCTCGTATTAAAAACAGGACGTCCTAGTATATCCAATATTTCATATGATATTTTCTGCTGCGTTATCTGTGATGTGATCATGTGATATGTTCAGATAGATATAGTATATATAGTATATATGATAAATTATATAGACGTTGGTTATGTTTTACACCCGCGCTAGCTCTGCCGTGCTCTGCCGTTAGTTACCTAACCTAACGGTGCAGACGTGACATCGAGGCAAATGCGGATGGCATAAGCGTACGTTTTATTTATCTGTGATGTTTAGGTGGACTTAAATGATGGGATATTCATTAATGAGATTAATGAAAGAAAATAAACCTAAAAGATGTTGTGGAATCGAGTTTTAAAATAAAAAAAGGTAGCTACAGTTCTTGCTTTGCATCACGGTGTTCTATGTAGAACATCCTGCACCTTATTCGATAAGGAAAGGACCGAGATCCCTTCACTAGGAGTGACTCCTTTAGCAATAACTGGCAAATGCTACAACCCTCGGTTTGTCTTTTGATTGCTTCTATAGTTTTTGATTTGCACAGCGGTATATATGATATATCCTGCACCTTATTCGATGAGGAAAGGGTCGACGATCCCTTCACCGGGAGTGACCCCTTTAGCAAAACTAGAAAAGCCTAAAAAACACTCCATTTAAAAACCATTTGATTCCGTAACGAGATCAAGTTCAAAGCGTTAAAGGTTTTCATAAAAACCATTCGCAACCCTCCGTCATTTTAGGAAGTAGAGTAATTAGTATTCGTGCTGTGTTTGTTGACCATAGTCAAGGCACAGTGTACGGTAGCTAAGTGATGTCTTCCTACACCGCATATGATGCGATTAGTTAGGACAGTCGCGTGACTTTGTTGACCTTAGTTAAGGGTCATGTTGGTGGGTCTAATTAATCACGAAATGACGGGTAGAACTTGACTAGTGCTTATGATTTGTTGACCATAGTTAAGGTCATAGGTGCTAGGGGTAAAAACCTTTATCGGGAGTTTCAAGTGTTGAAATTTGCAATAAGATTGCATACCTTCTATGTGATAGTTGGATCCCGATACCCACTGCGAGTAATTGTTACTCTTAGGAGAGTTTTGCACTTTGCAATTAGCCGATCATGTAGGTGTCTAGAAAGATGTCAACGGGGTTACGCCTCTGGGAAAACGAGGTTTACTGTAATTAGGTCCGTGCGAAAGCACGGGGAACCTCCCTCAAAGTACCGACACTGGCCTGGCTGAAAGATTGGCGAACTTGTAGAGTATAATTAATCGCGGCTAGTCTTTCCTTTTAGGGTTTGAAGGAAGATTTGATAAAAACAGTGGGATCCATCCTGATTAGATAAAATAAATAACTAATCTAATCTTGCAAGAGCGCACGCAGAGTGTTTTCTTCTCTCTCTCTACAGGTAGCGACCATATCACGCCTTAATCAAGATAATAATATGGATGAATTGACCGAACCCGCTTGTTATACTGAGCTGGGGAACGTTGGTCCCGCTCTAACTTATAATTGTTATAAGACAAAGCAGGAAATAAGGGAATACCAGAATTCCTATGCCGCCCAAACGAAGAAAGTGCATATGATGCATCTCCTTCCGGTGTGTTCATTATATAGAACTGTTTCTCAGTATCCTCTGCGTCCTGGGTATCTGATACCGGATCAGGATCCCAGATATGTAATTAGTTACATAGGGCTACAGAAAGGTAGAGAACTGAGAACGGGTGATAAGTTTCATGAGACAGAAAACGGGGCAAGTGTTGCAGCCAAGTCTGTTGGTCACTGTCACCCTGTATTACCAGTACATTGATTCTGAACAAATGCTATTAGATACCGAACCTGATATACAAAATCATATCAGTCTCTTTATTAGTAAAGAAGGATATAATTTTGTGTTGTTGGATAATGTTTTGAACATTTCCTATATCAAGAGTTGATCGGTTCAGGCACGTTATCTAAAAGCATTGATGTTCTAAATCAAACTACAGATCCTAGTATACAGAACACACACAAGAGGAAGAGTTCAGAAATGAACGAATCCTTCTTGAGGCATTGTAGACTAGGTCATATCAATGCGACCCGACTAGCTGAAGTTACATTTAGATGCATATTTAAATCAGTTTGAATTTGCATCTAGTGAAACTTGCCAGTCATGTCATAAAGATTAGATAGATGACCATAGCTCCGTTTACTGGAAACAGAGAAAGAGTTAGTGAACTCTTGGGATGATACATGTTGATGTATGTAGATCCCCTGTCTACACATGCCAAGACCGGTTCTTTGTATTTCATTACATTCTCTGATAATCTCTTAAGATTCAGACATATGTTCCTGTTGAAACACAAATCTGAACCTTTTGAGATATTCACAGAATATAAGTTAGAAATAGAGAACCAAAAACTGGGTATAAGTATTATGTCCTATGATAAGATCAGGGAGGAGAATACTTGTGCATAGAATTCCTGGATTATTCTAAAGGAGAATGAGATTCTCTCTCGGTGTTACTCCTCTGATTATACCACAGCACAACGATGCATCAGGGCGGAGCAATAGCACCCTATGTGATATGGTGTGCTCTATGATGAGTATTACTGAGTTACCTGTTTCTTTTAGGGAGTTATGCACTTATGAAGTTGCATACCTATTGAATAGGGTTCGAATCAAATCAATGCCTACCACTCCATATAAGATATGGTATGGGAAGAACCTATCTCTTAAGTAAGTTAAGATTTGGGATTGTCCGGCCTATGTCAAAAGAAAAATCCGGACAAGATCGAGGCAAGGTCAGTTCTGTAGAACTGGAAAGGTTCCAGCTATACAAAACTGCAGCTGATGATTTGACAGAACAAAAGGATTCAATAGTCCCCAAGGAACCTCAGTCTTTCCGCCGATCTAGTAGGGTTCCTCACCCACCTGAGAGATACATCTGTTTCTCTATGACGGTGGGAGCGAGGATTGCGTCATTAGATGATGACCCAACTAGTTTCGAGCTGTCCATCAAGAGTGTGACTCTGTAAGAATGGCTGGATGCTTAGCGATCTGAGATGGAATCCTTATACACCAACAAAGTATGGACTTTGGTTGCTATATCTGAAGGGTTAAATCCCCATCAGGAGCAAGTATATCTTGAGAAGATTACTTGGTGTAGATGGAAAAGTTGAGACTTTCAAAGCTAGACTTGTTAAAGGTTTTAGTCATCGACCAGGCTTGGATAATGATGAAACCTTTTCCAGGGACTATGCTTAAGTCCATCCAGATCCTACTTGCCATTGCTACATACCATGACTACGATATCTGGTGGTTGGGTGCCATGACTACTTTTCTAAATAATGATTTAGAAGAGAACGTCTATAAGAACACAGCCAGAGGGCTTCGTAAACAGTGGGAGCAGCGGAAACGTGTACAAGTTGCTTTACAGGATAAAGCAGGCATCGCAGAGTTGGAACATCTGTTTTGATGTAGTAGTCAAAGAGTTTGACTTCATCAAAATGGTAGACGAACCTTGTATATACAAAAAGGTAGTAGAGAGTAAGGTGGTGATCCTCGTAGAGTACGTGGACAACATACTCTTGTTAGGAAAAGAGTTTCCTATGCTACGCATGGTCAATCTCCTCTTATCACAAGAATTCTCCATACAGGATCAAAGTGATACCTCCTAAATCCTGGGATTTGGATCTATGAGATAGATCTAAATGGATGTTAGGCTTCTCACTAGGTTTTGTGAGATAATATCAATCAATCCTGGGGAGAATCACTGGAAAGGTTCCAGGGTGATAAGGACGACTGAATGTCAGTCGCAGGCATTGTCTTTACCCTCAGTGGAGGGACGGTATGTTGGAAGAGTTCCAAGCAAGATACCGCGGCAAACTAGACGATAAAGGCTGGTAACATCGCTATTAAAGATGCTACCAAAGGGGAAGTTTGGGTGTATATTGGTTCATGAGATGAACTAGGTTCCCACCATTGTATGACAATGGAAGTGTGGCTTTGGCCAAGGAACCATGATCCCATCAGTGACCCAGACATATTCTGAGGCAGCATCACCTGATCATGGAGATAGTTGATCTCCAGGGTGATCGAGGTAAGGAGAGTAGACTCAGAGGACAACACGGCGGATCCACTCACAAAGGCCTTTTCCCAAAGAGAGACTTTTATGGGATGGTTGAGTATGTGATACTGCAACCACTGCTACAGATGGCCCTAGTGCAAGTGGGAGATTGTTAGTTATATGTATGCCCTTGAGGCCATTATTGTACATTAGATGTATATTGTAGTGGATGCTGGGACATATATAGGTAGGACTTTCTTGCTCGACATGATAGTACGCTATCTGGTTGCTCTTTATCTTAACATGCACACTTTCTGTCTCTCTGTTACATGTTGATAAAGCCCTTAGGATGTGTACTCGACTTCCAGGATTATGATGCAGATCATACTAGTGGGGCCTGGGTAGTCCATGAGTACATCCTTCAATGTTCTTAGTCATGGGAATATCGAGACGGGGCATCGATATTCCAGTGTAGACTAGCGTATATCTTCTCGACCCATGTGATGGGAGATGGATGATCCTATATCCATTGGTGTTTGACATCAGAGATGGTATGCGGGTTCTCAGTGGAGACTGGGTACACTGAACGGGCTCGCCGAGAACTCCCAGATGGTATTATACCTCACGTCAGATGGCGGTTCTCTGGTGACACTGGTGCAGCTTAGTCTGTTGACCCGAGATCGTCATAGAGTCTTGTGTGTCTCCCACTGTGCTTTGATTTCCACCCTACCACGGCTCTACAGAGTCATGCAAACAGGTGGTTTTTGGGTACAGTCCCGATTCACATGGAGGCAATGAGCGATAGTAGGGGATTCGTCTCTCCCGGTATTGGGGGTTGATGTTGCGCTATGCTCGACTGGCCATAACTGGAAATCCCTGGCCAGGGTTGCAGTGATCTACTGGTAAGTGTTATCAGTAGTTTCATGCTATGTTATGGACCTTATATCGGCATGACTTATCGAGCCACTGGGGTCTGACGTTTACCACCCGTAGGCGAGATTTGCGACATATCAGACGAACAGACCGGACTGTACGGTAAGTGTTACTGGTTGGATTCACAGGAGTATGAGCGGGCTTGCTCGTTGATCTTCTGATCGCTCAATACCCGGGTGGCCGTTACGTTTAGCAGACCGCTTGTGGCTTGTGGGTGTTTGATATGATCATCATCTGCTGCCGGCATATTGACGAGTCTTTAGAGTCCTACACAGAGGTTTCCTGGCTCAAGCGAAACGAAATACGAGCGCATATGAGATATGTGCAGGACCGAGAATAATGCGTGTATGTGATACCGTATTCTATTCTCGCGATGAATGTATCGAATGGTTGTATGTGATATAACATAGTTATCGAATCGAGGATTGATTCGATAAGTCGATACATTGGATATTAGTCGGTCATATGCGATATGACCGGATCGTTAAATCAAGTGTTGATTTAATGATTTAATGTATAATTATATATTTGATATATTACTTTGCATTAACTAATATTTGTTCACTTTAGATGGATTTTCTCACTTGAAGTGCACATTGTATTTATGATATAGTTTTGTGCACTAGTTTGTAGCATGTTTGATTATACATGCAAACATGGGTATGTGTATGCTTTAAACCTTGTTTAGGTTAATGGTTAGGGTTTTGTAATCTTTACTTATTTATTTATTCTTTTATTCATTTATTTTGGCAAGAATAAAATGGTGGCTAACTTTGTTTCTTTCTTGAAACTTCATGAAGCTTTGACCATTTTGTTTCTTAGCCTTAACCTAACCATTAAACCTAACCCTAGTTTATTCTCTACACTTAACCATGGTTGCTATGTGATAAGAATCACTTTATTTTCTATTTTTCAATATTCTTATCATATTCTCTTCTTCTTCTTCTTCTTCAAGATGAAGAAAACCTTTGCTACCTTCAATCGTGACTTGAGAAAAAGAGTGAAAAATCCAAATCCAAAGTGAACCCACTTACAATTTCTTCATCCTCTACCACTTTCCATGTAGTATATGGTGTTTTCTTCACAAGTTTCATGACTTGGTGAAGTTGGAGCTTGATCTTGAGTTGCCTCGACGTAGATCATCTTCGGCATCGAAGTCGACGACCTAGCCCGATCTTTTCTCCGATGAAACCACCGCGAGAGTCTAGGATTCCGTTGGGTACAGCGGAGGGACGTCATCACGGAGCCAAGGAAGTGGAGCACCGGATCTACAAAGGTTGTAGCCTCTTTCATTTTATAGCAAAGTAGTTTGCTTGCTAGTTTCGCCTTTACCTCTAGTTACGATCTTTCTTAGGGTCACTTGGCACATAGAAAAATTTAGAATTGGCCATGTTTGATTACTTGTAGAACCTCATAGGTGTGCCTAGGAACCCTACAGCGTGGACGCTGAATCTGTAGGGAAATATCACCTTGGATTGACAAGTGTGCAGATATTGATTTTGCGTAACTGTTTGTATGTACCTAGCATGACTTGTAATATCATATCTGTATCCTTACTTTCTAAGGAAGGATATGATTTTACTTTTGTAAGCGATGTGGTCCACATCCACCTAAATCAAGTTCTGATTGGGTCAGGTACATTAGAAAACGGAATATACGTATTGAATCAATCTCAGGTTTTCAATGTCCAGAACACACTTAAAAGAAAGTCTCCGGAATTAAATCAGGCTTTCTTATGGCATTGTAGACTGGGTCACATTAATGAGACACGGTTAACAAAGTTACATAAAGAGGGATACTTGAATCCGTTCGAGTATTAGTCTTATGCTACTTGTGAATCTTGTCTCATGGGAAAGATGACAAAGACTCTGTTGACTGGAAACGGAGTAAGAGCGAGAGAGCTCTTAGAAATCTTACAAAGTGACGTGTGTGGTCCAATGTCTACACATGCGCGAAGTGGTTATTCATACTTCATTACTTTTACGGATGATTTCTCTAGGTATGGGCATGTCTTCCTGATGAAGCATAAATCCAAGGCCTTTGAGAAATTTCGGGAATACAAGAATGAAGTTGAAAAACAAACAGGCAAGAGTATCAAGACACTGAGATCTGATCGAGGTGGTGAATACTTGAGTGCCAAGTTTCTGGACTACTTAAAAGAGAATGGAATTCTCTCTCAGCTTACTCCTCTATACACACCACGACACAAGGATGTATCTGAAAGGCGGAATCGAACCCTATTGGATATGGTTCGTTCCATGATGAGTAAGGCTGAGTTACCACGATCTTTTTGGGGTTACGCACTAGAATCAGCTGCATATCTTTTGAACAAGGTTCCCTCCAAGACTGTGCCTACCACACCATATCAGATGTGGTGTGGGAAGAAAGCCCATCTTCAATATCTAAAGATATGAGGATGTCCAGCTTTTGTTAAAAAGCAGCATGCGGACAAACTCGTGGCACGCTCAGTACTGTGTATGTTTGTGGGATACCCAAAGAACTCCAGAGGGTATCTTTTCTATTACGCAGAGGAACAAAAGGTTTTTGTTTCTCGTCATGCCCACTTTCTGGAACATCAGTTTTTAGAAAAAGAAACAAGTGGGAGCGCAGTAGAATTGGAAGAAATTCTAGAACCGCAAGCTATTACTGAAAGCTTGGTAGAACCAGAAGATTCAGGAGAACCGAACATCCCAGCGCCGCTCCGCAGGAGTAGTAGGCAGTCTCATCCGCCCGAGAGATACTATGGTTTTCTCATAGACGGGGATCGAGAGGATTGTATCTTTGAAAATAATGAGCTAACTAGCTTCCAGCAAGCCATTAAGAGAGGTGACTCAGTAAAATGGCTGGATGCAATGAGGACCCAGATGGAGTCCATGTACACCAACAAAGTTTGGACTTTGGACATTGCTCCAGAAGGGGTAAAACCCGTAGGCTGCAAATGGATCTTCAAAAAGAAGATTGGTGTAGATGGGCAGGTTGAAACCAATAAAGCTAGACTTGTTGCTAAGGGTTTTCGTCAAAGACCTGGTTTGGACTATGACGAAACCTTTTCTCCAGTGGCTATGCTCAAATCCATTCGGATCCTTCATGCCATTGCTGCCTTCCACGATTATGAGATCTGGCAGATGGATGTGAAGAGGGCTTTTCTAAATGGAAATTTAGAAGAGTGTGTCTATATGGATCAGCCGGAGGGTTTCATTCAGAGCGGGAGCAGCGGTAAAGTGTGCACGTTTCTTAAATCCATTTATGGACTGAAGCAGGCATCGCAGAGCTAGAACATCTTCTTTGATGATACTGTCAAAGAATTCGACTTTATCAAAAATCCGGATGAACCATGCATTTACAGTAAGATTGTAGGGAGAACTGTGGTATTCCTTGTCTTGTACGTGGATGACATTCTCCTAATTGGAAATGACATTCCTATGCTACAGTCAGTCAAAGGATTCTTGTCACAGAAGTTCTCCATGAAGGACATGGGCGATGCCAACTACATTCTGGGGATCCAGATCTATCGTGATAGATCTAAGAGGATGTTGGGACTTTCGCAGTCCAGGAACATCGACACCATACTGAAACGATTCAGTATGGAAGATTCAAAGCGCGATAATCTACCGGCTTGTCACGGAATCACCCTCTCCAAAGAGATGTCTCCCAAGACTGATGTGGAAAGGGCTCGCATGTCATCTATACCCTACACATCTGCGGTAGGCTCTATAATGTATGTGATGTTGTGTACCAGGCCAGATGTAGCATACGCACTGAGTGTTGTAAGCCGGTATCAGTCGGACCCAGAGGAGAAACACTGGATAGCAGTAAAGAACATTCTCAAGTACCTGAGAAGGACTAAGGAGATGTTCTTGGTGTATTGCGGAAAAGACCTCCAGATCGAGGCCTTTGCTGACTCCAGCTTCCAGAGTGACAAGGATGACTCCAAGTCCTTGTCGGGTTATGTCTTTACCCTCAATGGAGGGGCGGTTTGCTGGAAGAGCTCCAAGCAGGAAACCGTTACTGACTCAACTATGGAAGTGGAGTACATAGCTGCTTGCGATGCCGCAAAGGAAGCTGTCTGGATGAAGAAGTTCCTCACGGAACTTCAGGTGGTTCCTACCATTGTTGATCCAATACCGCTGTATTGTGACAACAACGGCGCTATAGCTTTAGCGAAAGAACCCAGGTACCATCAGAAGTCCAGACACATTTTGAGGCGGTACCACCTGACCAGGGAGATCGTAGATCGCCGGGAGATCGAGGTGAGGAGAGTAGATTCAGAGAATAACACTGTAGATCCACTCACGAAGGCCATACCCCAGACTCAGTACGAGCGGCTGATCGAGATGATAGGTCTTCGATACGCCAGTACATGGCCCTAGTGCAAGTGGGAGATTGTTAGTGTATATGCCCTAGAGGCCATTACTGTATCATACTAGTTTGTATATTACTTAATGGAAGCTTGGGATATTCACAGCTGTATAGACAATCTTGCTCAAAATGGTAATATGCTACTTGGTTTGTTTCTACTTTAATATGTTCATGTGTTTCTTTTAGCATATCGCTTATACATATTAGTAGAGCCCTTAGGATCTTTGCTTGATTACCAGCGTTGTGATGGCAGTCACACTTGTGGGGGCTGGGTAGTCTGCAAGCACATCCTTATACAGGTCCCTAGTCGTAGGATTATCGAGACAGGGCATCGATACTCCGTAGTAGACTAGCGTATACGCTTCTCATCCCAGCAGGGGAGATGGTCTGTCCCACAGCCATTAGTACGTCGTACTGGAGATAGTATGCGGGTGCTCGTTAGGTTACGAGTACACTGGATAGGACTCGTCGGGAACTGTTGGTTGGTACTATACCTATCGATAGCAGTTCCCAGGTGACAGGAGTACAGCTTAGTCCGTCGACTTGAAACTGCTACTTCGCCTCGAGTGTGTTCCCACTGCATTTTGATTACTACCCTACCACGGCTCAAAGGAGTCGTGCAAACAGGTAGTAGTTGGGTGCAGTCCCGAAGCACTTGGAGGCAGTAGCAGTTAGAAAGGATTCAACTCTCCCGGTATTGGGGTTGATATCACGCTGTGTATAGGAGAGCCATTGCACAAAGTCCCTGGCCAGGGCAAGCGAGAATTACTGGTAGTGTTTCCAGTAGTTTCTCTGGGTGTTCTGGGCTACACTCCGGCATGACTTGTACCGCTATTAGGGGTCTGACGTTTACCGCCCCCTAGGCCCGATATGCGATACTCATAGACGAACAGACCGGACTGTACGGAGATTATCACATTCAGGCTCAGTAGGAGTTCGGATGGGTTTACCTCATCGGTCTTCTTATCGGCATCTACCTGGGGACCGTTACGTACAGCTAGTACCGCTTGCGGCCTATGGTTAAACCCACTACCAGCGTAGTGTCGAGTCTTTAGAGTCCCACACAGAGGGTTGTTCGCCTTTGGGAAAAACAGAGTAGAGGTCGCATGGTTTTGCGACAGGGTTCGTTCACATACGCGCACCTGTGTACGTTTGGTGTCCGGGCAAATATTACTAGCGGGCTTTGGTTTAAGCCAGATCCTAGTATTTCTTTTAGGATTGGTTTTGTCTCATTGTATTCATGTTCCTCGGAACACGGATGCGGGTGTGTATGCATAGTTGAGAGAGGCAGAGGAACCTCATTAGGGTTTTTGACCGTTGACTTTTTCTAAGCCCTAATGAGAATGAGAAATATGATTAATAATATTAATTAAGGATAATTGTGCCATGGTTAGGGTTGGGTTGACCATTTGACTTGTTGACTTTGTTGACCTTGATTTTTCTTTTGCAAAAGATGCTTCTTGAAGCTTGCAATTAGCATTAAATGTGAAATGATAATAGTCACATCAACTAACCATCACAATTTTCTTAATTATTATTGTTATTCTCATAATCTCTCATATGAGAGCAAGGTTGGGATTACTCTCTCATTCTATCTTGCTCATTCTCTTTCTTGCAAAGCTCTCCCTCTTCCTCTCTCTCAAAGCTCTCTTGTTTCATGAGTTGAAAAAAATGAGCTTTGTGAGATGAAACCATCAAGAAAACTCTCTACTCATTCTAGGGTTCTTAGTCTAGCAAGCCAAGCACTCTAGTTACCTCTTGGTTGAGGTAGGAGCTCACGGTAGAGGCCTTCGGGTGGATCTTTCTTCGGCAAAGAAAAGACAAACAGGAGGAGCCGTCTATACCACTCCAATGAGCTAGCAACAAGGAGGACCACAACAAGAAGAGAAGGAGTTCAAGAACTAGGTATAACCATCTTACCTAGTAGCTAGAACTTGTAGTTAGTTTGTTAGTTTTTGATTAGCAAAGATCCTTCATGGTTAGTCTATGTTTCCTTGTGATAAAAATCCGTTTTTTTTTTACTCTTTCCGCCTCCCCGTAAGTACTGGGGTGGGTCACATAGACTTACAATTTCTACCTTACAACAGCTCAAAGGAGTCGTGCAAACAGGTAGTAGTTGGGTGCAGTCCCGAAACACTTGGAGGCAGTGGCGGTTAGACAGGATTCGTCTCTCCCGGTATTGGGGGTTGATATCGCGCTTTGTCTGGAGAGCCATTACACAATTTCCTTGGCCAAGGCAAGTGAGATTTACTGGTAGGTATTCCAGTAGTATCTCAAGGTGTTCTGGGTTACACTCCTACACGACTTATACCGCTATTGGGGGTCTGACGTTTACCATCCCCCTGGGCCCGATATGCGATACTCTTAAACAAACAGACCGGACTGTACGGAGATTGTCACAGATAGGCTCAGTAGGGTTCCAGGATGAGTTCGCTCGTCGGCCTCCCTTTCGCTCAATGCCTGGGCAGCCGTTACGTACAGCTAGTGCCACTGACGTGCTTGTGGTTAAACCCACTGCCAGCGTATTTACGAGTCTTTAGAGTCCCACACAGAGGGTTTCCCTAGTTCGGGCGAAACGTTGTAGAGGCCGTATGGTTTTATGGAAGGGTTCGATCATATACGTGCACTCGTGCACGCATCATGATCGGACGGATCATATTAGTGGGCTTTGGTTTAAGACGGATCCTAGTATTAGATTGTCGGAATATTTTCGTCCCGTTGTATTCGTATTCAATCGGAATACGGATGCTGTATGTATATACGGATGAGAGATAATCTTGTAATTCGTTACGAGATTATTTTTGAAGTTGCCAATTTCTTTTCTTGACTTAAACATTTGTTTAATGTTTAATGTGAAAACGTGAGTATTTAGTTTGCATGGAAATTTTAGTTTGCAATGGAATTTCGAAGCTGGGAATCAACTATTTTTAGGCATGGGCTTTGTGATGAGGTGTACCTTGCATTAATTACTTTTGTATTTGTGAGGATATTTGTTGGAGTGGGTGAGAGATTTGGGAATGGGTGGTGGCTGCTTCTTTGGATGGGGGAAATATTAATTGGGTTGCTTGATTTTGATAACCTCACCACCACACAAGAAAATAGACAGAGAACCCCTTTTTGAGTTTTGGCAGAGCCCATTTTTGCAGCCATCATTTTTCATTTGGCCGAGCACTTTTCTTTTCCTCACACAAAGCCAAAAAATTCTATACTCATATCCTTGGCAACTTCATTTACCTCCACCTATCTCCTTGGGTGCCTTGAGACAAAGTATTCACACACTATCTCTACTACACCTTGGATATATAGGCTAGCAAACTGGATGCCCGAGTTGCCTCGGTTTTGAGGCGGGAGCCCGTATTAAGAATCCTCGACGTAGATCGTCTTTGACGAGGGAGACCGGAGAGCGAACTTGTTCGGGGCAGCCGCGAGGATCTTGGGAAGAGGTTGAAGACCGAAGGATACGGATCGATCAGTATAACCTCTTTAAACCACTTTACAGTTTACTAGTTTACGGTTAATGGAACGATCCGGGTTTTAGGGTTACGTTAGCGCCAGTTTGAAAAGTTTTTGTTTTGCATTTGGCATCGGATTGACCGCTGGGGCACTGCCGTAGCCTTAGAAGAAGATCAACAAGCAATCCTGCTCATACTCTTGCGAATCCAATTAGTAACACTACCGTACAGTCCGGTCGCTTCGTCTGATATGTCGCGTATCTCATTTAGGGGTGGTAAACGTCAGACCCCGGTAACTCGATAAGTCGTGTCGATGTGAGGCTCATAACGGGTCGAGAAACTACTGATAACACTTACCAGTAATCTCTGAAGTAGCCCTGGCTAGGGACTTCCAGTTATAGCCAATCGAGCACAGCACAAAATCAACTCCCAACACCGGGAGAGACGAAACCCCTCCTATCGCTCATTGCCTCCATGTGATTCGGGACTGTACCCAAAAGCCACCGTTTTGCATGTTCTCTTGAACGTGGTAAGGTGGAAATCAAAGCACAGCGGGAATCACATAAGACTCTATGACGATCTCGGGTCTACAGACTAACCTGTACCAGTGTCATCAGAGAACTGCCATCTGACGTGAGGTATAATACCATCTGGGAGTTCTCGGCGAGTCCGTTCAGTGTACCCAGTCTCCACTGAGCACCCGTATACTGTCTCTGATGTCAAACACCAATGGTTATGGGATCATCCATTGCCCATCTACATGGGTCGAGAAGCTATAAGCTAGTCTACTCTGGTATATCGATGCCATGTCTTGATACACCTACGACTAGGAACATTTGAAGGATGTACTTAATGACTACTCTATCCCTACTAGTATGATCTGCATCATAGTCCTGGTAGTCAAGTACTCATCCTAAGGGCTTTACCAACATGTAATATAGAGACTATCAGTGTACATGTTAAGATAAAGAGCAACCAGATAGCATACTATCATGTCGATCAAGATAGTCCTCCCTATATGTGTCCAAGAATCCACTACAATATACATCGTATGTGTTGGAGATAGTGCCCTCAGAGTCAATTATTGGATCACAGGCACGTGATTGCAATGATTGAGGGAGGACCTATCCCGGTAGGACAGTCTTACTCGAGATGATAGTATGCTATATGGTTTACCTTTATCATCGTGTACTGCTTTAGGTGACATGACAGGTCACTATTGCACGTTGATAGAGCCCCTAGGATTCTTGCTTGACTACCGGCAGTATGAGGGCGATCATATACGTGGGAGCTGGTAGTCTATAAGCACATCCTTAAAAGGTCCCTAGTCGTGGGAGTTTCGAGATAGGGCATCGATACTCCAGAGTAGACTAGTGTATACAGTCGAGACCCCGACGAGGGGCGATGGCCTGTCTCACAAGCCACTGGTGTCAGTTGGATCACTTAAGATGTATACAGGTGCTCATTGGGTTATGAGTACACCGGACAGGACTCGCCGGGAACATGCTAGTTGGTCTTATACCTGACGTCAGATAGCAGTTCCCTGGTGACATGTGTACAGGTTAGTTCATCGACCTGAGGATCGTCATTTGTCTCGTGTGAGTTCCCACTGTGCTTTGATTACTACCCTACCACGGCTCAAAGGAGTCGTGCAAACAGGTTTTAGTTGGGAACAGTCCCGAGCCACATGGAGGCAGTGAGCGGATCTTCAGGGGTTCGTCTCTCCCGGTATTGGGGGTGAGGTCGCGCTGTGTCTAGGAGAGCCATTACACGAAGACCTTGGCCAAGGCAGGAGATTTACTGGTAGGTATTCCAGTAGTATCTCAGGGTGTTCTGGGCTACACTCCGACACGACTTGTACCGCTTTTGGGGGTCTGACTTTTACCAACCCCCTAGGCCCGAATGCGATGCTCATAGACGAACGGACCGGACTGTACGGATATTGTCACTGACAGGCTCAGTAGGGTGTCAGGATGAGTTCGCTCATCGACGTCCCTTTTAGTCAATAGCTGGTGGCCCGTCATGTATTGGCTTATACCTCTGACGTGCTAGTGGTTAAATCCACAGCCATAGTATTGACGAGTCTTTAGAGTCCACCACACTTTCAGTTACTCAAGCTTTCGGGCGAAACGCTGTAGAGGCCGTATGGAGATATGGCAGGGTTCGATCAGATACGTGCGGTATTGCACGGATCGTGATCGGACGGTTTTTACTAGCCGGCTTTGGCTTAAGCCGGATCCTAGTATTTGATAGTGTAGTTTTGTCTCATTGCATTTGTATCCGGACGGAATACAGATGCAGGTGTGTATGCACAGTATCAGGGTTTTCCTGTAATTTATTACGGGACCAGTTTTCTGGAGTTGCCAGTTTGCATTCCGTTCCGGCCGGTTTTCCTTTGTTCTTTGCCCGCCGGACTTTTCCGATGGAGGGTGTTAATTGCAAGTTTGCAAATAACACATTGTGGAGGATTTTCTTGCAAATGTATTAATTATGAAAGTATCTTTTGATACCATTCTTATCCATCATTATCACTTGCTTTTTGTTGATTAGAAGTGATTTGGAGTTGATGTGAGTTGGTTATGATGATGTTTTGGATGTGGTCACCACTTGTGCTCCTACCATCACCTCCCTTCATGCTTCATATTCTTTCCTCCACCATTTTCTAAAAAAAAGAAAGTTTTTTCATGGTTGAGAGAGAAGAAGATGAGAGCTTCATTTTGAGAGTGTAGCATTTTGATCTCTTTTCATGTTAAGAAAAATGCAAGCACCATTTTTCTTATCTTGTTTCCTCCATCATCTTCAAATGGCAACGAACCCAAATGAGACATAGCCTCTACACTACACTTCCTACAGCAAATCTTGGACGCGTCGGCTAGCCTAATTCGCGCCCGAGTTGCCTCGGTATTGAGGTGGGAGCCCTTATAAGTACCCGGCTTCGTGGTGCCCTTTCTGACGAGGAGGAGACGGACGGAGATCCCGCGAGGAGATCGGAGTGGAGATGAAGACAGGAGGACTCGGATCAGTCGGTATATCTCTTCCCTTTCTTGTACTTTGCTAGATCTAGTTTAATGGCCCGATCCGGGGTTTAGTGCGCGGTGGTGCCGGTTTGCTAAGTCCGCAAAATTAAAGTTTATCACCGCTTCCGCATTCCGGCGTCGGATTGACGGCCGGGGCGCCGCCGTGCACTTACAGTGGTATCAGAGCCTCGCCATTAACTTCGTCTAGCTTCGTTTGATGTGTTTTTCAGTTCCGATCGACCAAAATTCCAAAAACCTAATTTTAGTTCACATCAGTTTTCTGTTAAAATTTTTTGGTGTCCAAAAATTTTTCAAGTTGTAAAAAACTAATGTACTGGAAATTATAAGACTACTGGAAAAATTCGATACATTCAGTCGACGATTGGAGCGCGGAACCGCGGCCAAACCCCCCCTGGGGCCGCGGTTCCGCCGCACATTGGAGTCGTCAATGCATCATTTTTTTCCAGTGGGCTTCTGGGCTATTTTTAGGGGTTTTGGAATATTAAAATTGGGCCCAGGTTTTCTGTGAGTGCTACAGTATTGATTGGGGGCCCACTTGTTAATTTTTGATCGATCGGATATTTTAAACACATTATTTCACAGTATTTACATTATATCTGCGACCGTGAATGTCACTTGATCGGTAAATCCGGTCTAACTGCTATAGCCCGGTTAGACGTATTTGCGAACGTGACTTTCACGTTGATGTTCTATGTATTTGTTGTGATGTTGCGGATCGGTCGTGGGGGATAGCCTGGATGCAATGCTAGTACAGTTTTGTTGTATTATGTACATTTGATATTGCGGGACGAGCGTCCGACATGTGGACTGCCGTCACTGCCTGATTGTATTATTCTTTTGGGGCACGGCCTGGTTGCGGTCGATGTACCCGTTGTATGTATATTTTACTTTCTGTTCTAGGATTACCCCGCGGTGGGGTGCACGGATAGCCGGGTTCTGGAGGGCAACAAGCCCGCATCTCATGGCATTGGGACGGAGGGGGCTTCACTCTAGAGTTGGCGGGCTATTCGCCGCACTCGTAGGGGGTACAGGTTGACCCAGGAGGGGTGCCCAAGTTACCGGATTCCGTGAAGTGCTGGGTGGTCCATTCACGGCACTGAAAGGGGCTGCCTCGCTTCAGGTTTTGGCGGGTAACTTGCCGCGCCCGTAGGGGTCTAGGATTTCATTGCACAGGCTATCCACACGACCAGGGGAACGTCGGGTTTCAGTAGTTGCTCTGTGAAACCCGGGGATCCCAGATATCTGTATTGTTCTGTGATGCTGTACATTTCTGTGATGTTGTATTTTATCACGCCTTGAGCGAATATAATATATTGGTATATATATTAGTAGATGTTGTATATGTTTTACATCCGCGCTAGTCCAGTCCCCGCTCTGTCGTTAGTTAGCTAACCTAACGGGTGATGACGGGACCCAGTGGCGAATGCGAATGGCATATACGTACGTCAGTATATTTTCGTTCTTTGTGGTGTGATCAATTGATGGGACTGCGTTGATTCGGATCAATGCAAGTTAAACAAACCTATTCTGATGTTGTTGGAACACTTTTCAAAAAAAACTGTTATTGCAAGGACGTTCACTTTTGTTTTGCATCATGGTATTCATTTGGAATATCCTGCTCCTCAGTTGACGAGGCAAGGGCCGAGATCCCTTCACCGGGAGTGACCCCTTGGACAGAAGTTTTGCGTCAGGGCATTAACTTCACTATAGCCGATTACTTTTGCTTTGCATCGTGGTATTCATTTGGAATATCCTGCACCCCATTCTACGGGGAAAGAGCCGAGATCCCTTCACCGGGAGTGACCTCTTTAGTAAAGGTTTTCGTCACTATATTTTCTAAAAAGCTATCCGTTCCTTCAACGAGATCAAGTTCATTACGTTAAAAGGTTTTCGCCAGAAACCATTCGTAGCCCTCCGTCATTTCATATGGGTAGTCAATAATATTCAAGCTGTGTATGTTGGCCAAAGTCAAGGCACAGTGATTGGTAGCTATTGGGGTATTCATATGCAGCATAGATAGGTGCGTTGGTTTGGGACAGTCGTACTGCCATTTTGGCCAAAGTCAAGGGTATGTACGGGTGGGTTCAAATTAACCTGGAGAATGACGGGTAGAACTTGACATGTGACTTATGATATGTTGGCCAAAGTCAAGGTCATAAAAGCATGGGGCAGAAATCCACATCGGGAGTTTCAAAAGAACTGAAACTTGCCAGATATGCGCATACCTTCTGCAGTGTGATAACATGAGCGGATTCCGTCACGTTATCATGCGATGAGAGTTGGATCCCGATTCCCACTGATGAGTTGGTTTACTCCTCGGGTGACCCCGACTAATTCTTCTTTCAGGTTTGGAGGAGAATTTGAGGTACAGTGGGAGGTTTCCTGATTAGAAAAAGTGATAACCATTCTGATCTAGGTTAGAGTGCACGCTGAGTGTTTCTTTTCTCTCTCTCTTTGGCAGGGACCATTGACCTGACCCTTGACTATGACTCAGTGACCAAGTTGACCGAACCTTCTTAACACTGGCTTTTGGATTGTCAGAGTTGCAGACCTCATTGCCACTCCTACTTTTACCCTTTTCTCCAGGACACCCCGTATTACTACGAACGTCCACTTCCATTGGACAAAACCATCGTATGGTTAGATACGAACTCGAAGGAATTCGAGGATGGTTTCCAGTTCTGGAGAAAACGGATAGGATTATTCAGTTGTCTTTTCTTTTCACCCTCTCTCAGGTTGCGAGTACTCCTTGGTTTAGGAGTAGTACACCTATTGTGCAAATTGGATAGTCTTCTTCCAAACCATAGGCTGGTGCCGACCGGTAGGGAATGAAGAAAACTAATTAGCCTAAACGATGTACAGAAGGTATTAAGTTAAGACAAATAAAGGGATTAGTAAGAGGGCAAAGTAAGTTGCGACTGCTATTCACGACCAAACCAAGTATTTCTTCGCCAATCCTAAATCACCTTTGTATTTCTCCAGGACACTCCGTATCACTACGAAGATCCCATTTTATTGGATAATCCATCGTATGGTTATATACGAACTCGAAAGGAACTTGTTCCAGTTCGGGGATGGATCCTGGTTCAGGGGAAATAGGAATAAAGTACATTCAGGTGTCTTTTATCTTCACCTTCTCTCGTATTGCGAGTGCTCCTAGGATTAGGACAGTACACCCTTTATGCTTTTTGGATAGTCTTCTTCCAAACCATAGGCTGGTGCCGAACGGTAGGGAAGGAAGAAAACCATTTGGCTTAAAGGGGTGTACAGAAGGTAATGACTAAAGACATATAAAGGGATTTGGAGAGGTGGCAAAGAATTATTCGGTTATAGTTGTGAATCTGGATAATGGTAAAGGCATTACTAGGAATACCAGGATACCCCATCGAAACATTTCAATGTTTCAGGTTCACTGTGTATTGTTAAAAGAAAACTGATTTCCCAATTAGACACTTGCTCCAGGGTATGTATTTACCAGGTTGGATTCTCACATCTGTATGGCTTTTACAGATGATGAGTGGGAGTAAGTTATTGGGAATAGGGTAATCATCCTCATTATATCGGGATTCGTTGTAATCGGTGATATTTGAGGAGATCACCTGGGCTGTTTGCCGGTCGGCAAATATTTGGTTTTGAATATCCGCTGTTGTGCACCAATTTCAAATTGATATATCTGTACGTCTATTTTCATAGAGTGAGATATACCTTTTGATATTATGTCGATGACATTTACCTATATCAATGGATGGTTAGGTAAGGAGCATTAAACAGCGGTGTAATTCTTCTTAACCATAAGTACAGTTTTCAACCTACGACACACAGTGAAAGAGTTGTTAGACTCAGCGGACTTATACAGAGTATTGTATGTTGTCCAATGTCCATTAGGACAGAGGGGTTGGTCCTCATACTATATTCTGTTTACTTTTAACTTCTCTAGTTCTTAGACATGCGTTTCGTAGAAACACAGGGTCTAAGTTTTGAGGAGTTATAGGTATTTGAATAGAGTAGAGAACCGGGTATAGCAAGTATCGGGATTCTTCAAAGTGATCGAAGATGTAGATACTTGTGTATGGTATTCAGTTGATAGTAATGATAAAGAGAAATTGCTTCTCTTTCAGGTTACTCATAATTGGAAGCATTCCTAAATTGAGTAACGCTGATCAGCCTCTCTCCATTTAGTTGACATGCACTAGAGACAGCTGCATGATTTGAATCTGGTTAAATTAAATCAGTGCCTCTGGTTCTATATTGGATATAGAACAGTTCATATCTTAACGATGTTAAGGTACGGGGAGTTGTCCGGCTTATGATTAAAACCAGACACTGGACAACTCAAGGCACGTTTCTGTAATGGCAGTTTGTGGGTTGACCCAGGCTATGACGAGGGTTGATTTTCTACCATCTGGCAGATCAATAGAAATATTGTTCTAGACTCGCCACAGTTTTATTAAAAATGGATTTTTTCAAAAACAGTAGTGGGAGTATGGTAGAACTGGAAGTGATTCCAGAACCGCAAACGATTACTGAAGATTTGATAAGGAACCTAAAGATTCAATCTGATTTGACATTCCATTGGCCACTCCGCAGATAAGGTGGGTAACTTCAGGCACCCGAGAGGTACTCCGGTAGCCTCAAGGACGGTGACAGGGAAGTTCTTGTTTACCCACACTTGCCACTGTTGTTGTTCCAGGCTGCGAGACCCGGCAGGAGGATGAGTATAGCGTCGTTCCAAACTAGCTTTAGAAGTGCACGTCTATATGACTCTGCCAGAGGGTTGTCGTAGTCAGTGGGAGCAGCGGAAGCATTGGTGGACATCAGGCTTATGTCTATTTATAGACTAAAGCAGATATAGCGGAGATAGATCATCTATTTCTGATGTGACAGTCATGGGTTTGACTTCATCAGAATAGGGGATGGATCTGTTGAGAAGGTAGTAGGAAGTGATATTCCTATACTACGATCGGTTATACTTTGGTCGTCACACAGTGTTTTCTCCACATAGGACTTGGATATTATATCTGACATTCTGGTTACTGGATCTATGGTTTTAAATCTAGATTTGGGTGGTTTCCCAATCAGGGTACTTTGACAGCATTCTAAGAGAGTTTAGAATGGACGACTCCTGGCACGGTAGTGTACCTGCAGGTGATGGAGTCACCCTCTCTAAAGGTGTCTTACAGACTAAAGGGGAGAGGGATATGCATGGTTGGCAGATCACTTGCTTAGGCAATTGAGTCAATCATGAGATGTCAAGCACCACACCAGATGTTGTTCTTGCACTAGATGCAATAAGTTGATATTGATCCAATCCTGGAGAAGCAATCGGAAGCAGTTTTTAGAACATAAGTGGATGTTCTAGGGATATGATAACGACAGCCTTATTCGGGAGACAGTTATCATTCCAGGCTTCCAAGGTGACATGGACGACAAGGAGGTTGTCAGAGTTATATTTTTCCTTCTGACGAGGGACAGTATTTTGGACAGGTGGTCCAAGAAAATACTGAGGGTGGCATGGCGCAGGATACTGATTAAGTTCAGTTGACGATACAGTCTAAGAAGTTTGGATTTAGAGTTCATTTATGAGCTAGGTCCCATCAGACATCCAGACATTCTAAGACAGGTATTGCTCATTTCGGGAGATGGCTTTCTCCGCGAACTTGAGATATAGAGAGACATAGAAATAAACATCTAGGCGGATCCACTCACTGAGGCTATTCCTCGAACGCAATAGTTTCGCAAACGGATTTTATGAGACTGACAAGTAGAGGAGTTGGGTGTTCGGTATCACACAGGCTGTGAGTATGCGACATCGCAATAATTAGCCTTGAGTGCAAGTGGGAGATTGTTGGAGATAGTGCCCTCAGAGTCAATTATTGGATCACAGGCTCGTGATTGCAATGATTGAGGGAGGACCTATCCCGGTAGGACAGTCTTACTCGAGATGATAGTATGCTATATGGTTTACCTTTATCATCGTGTACTGCTTTAGGTGACATGACAGGTCGCTATTGCACGTTGATAGAGCCCCTAGGATTCTTGCTTGACTACCGGCAGTATGAGGGCGATCATATACGTGGGAGCTGGTAGTCTATTAGCACATCCTTAAAAGGTCCCTAGTCGTGGGAGTTTTGAGATAGGGCATCGATACTCCAGAGTAGACTAGTGTATACAGTCGAGACCCCGACGAGGGGCGGTGGCCGGTCTCACAAGCCACTGGTGTCAGTTGGATCACCTAAGATATATACAGGTGCTCATTGGGTTATGAGTACACCGGACAGGACTCGCCGGGAACATGCTAGTTGGTCTTATACCTGACGTCAGATAGCAGTTCCCTGGTGACATGTGTACAGGTTAGTTCATCGACCTGAGGATCGTCATTTGTCTCGTGTGAGTTCCCACTGTGCTTTGATTACTACCCTACCACGGCTCAAAGGAGTCGTGCAAACAGGTTTTAGTTGGGAACAGTCCCGAGCCACATGGAGGCAGTGAGCGGATCTTCAGGGGTTCGTCTCTCCCGGTATTGGGGGTGAGGTCGCGCTGTGTCTAGGAGAGCCATTACACGAAGACCTTGGCCAAGGCAGGAGATTTACTGGTAGGTATTCCAGTAGTATCTCAGGGTGTTCTGGGCTACACTCCGACACGACTAGTACCGCTTTTGGGGGTCTGACTTTTACCAACCCCCTAGGCCCGACATGCGATACTCATAGACGAACGGACCGGACTGTACGGATATTGTCACTGACAGGCTCAGTAGGGTGTCAGGATGAGTTCGCTCATCGACGTCCCTTTTAGTCAATAGCTGGTGGCCCGTCATGTATTGGCTTATACCTCTGACGTGCTAGTGGTTAAATCCACAGCCATAGTATTGACGAGTCTTTAGAGTCCACCACACTTTCAGTTACTCAAGCTTTCGGGCGAAACGCTGTAGAGGCCGTATGGAGATATGGCAGGGTTCGATCAGATACGTGCGGTATTGCACGGATCGTGATCGGACGGTTTTTACTAGCCGGCTTTGGCTTAAGCCGGATCCTAGTATTTGATAGTGTAGTTTTGTCTCATTGCATTTGTATCCGGACGGAATACAGATGCGGGTGTGTATGCACAGTATCAGGGTTTTCCTGTAATTTATTACGGGACCAGTTTTCTGGAGTTGCCAGTTTGCATTCCGTTCCGGCCGGTTTTCCTTTGTTCTTTCCCGGCCGGACTTTTCCGATGGAGGGTGTTATTTGCAAGTTTGCAAATAACACATTGTGGAGGATTTTCTTGCAAATGTATTAATTATGAAAGTATCTTTTGATACCATTCTTATCCATCATTATCACTTGCTTTTTGTTGATTAGAAGTGATTTGGAGTTGATGTGAGTTGGTTATGATGATGTTTTGGATGTGGTCACCACTTGTGCTCCTACCATCACCTCCCTTCATGCTTCATATTCTTTCCTCCACCATTTTCTAAAAAAAAGAATGTTTTTTCATGGTTGAGAGAGAAGAAGATGAGAGCTTCATTTTGAGAGTGTAGCATTTTGATCTCTTTTCATGTTAAGAAAAATGCAAGCACCATTTTTCTTATCTTGTTTCCTCCATCATCTTCAAATGGCAACGAACCCAAATGAGACATAGCCTCTACACTACACTTCCTACAGCAAATCTTGGACGCGTCGGCTAGCCTACTTCGCGCCCGAGTTGCCTCGGTATTGAGGTGGGAGCCCGTATAAGTACCCGGCTTCGTGGTGCCCTTTCCGACGAGGAGGAGACGGACGGAGATCCCGCGAGGAGATCGGAGTGGAGATGAAGACCGGAGGACTCGGATCAGTCGGTATATCTCTTCCCCTTCTTGTACTTTGCTAGATCTAGTTTAATGGCCCGATCCGGGGTTTAGTGCGCGGTGGTGCCGGTTTGCTAAGTCCGCAAAATTAAAGTTTATCACCGCTTCCGCATTCCGGCGTCGGATTGACGGCCGGGGCGCCGCCGTGCTCTTACAGTATGTACAGTAATGGCCTCTTGGGCACACATATAACTAACACCTATATCAGTTGATGGTTAGGAAGGAGCATTCAACAGCGGTGTAATTCTTCTTAACCATAGTGCAATTTTCAACCTACGACGCACAGGGTTTGAGTTATTAAACTCAGTGGACTTATACAAAGTATTGTATGTTGTCCAATGTCTGTTAGGATAAAGGGGTTGGTACTCGTACTATATTCTGTTTACTCGTAACTTCTCTGGTTTTAGACAAGTATTTCGTTGAAATATAAGGTCCAAGTTTTGAGAAGTTTAGGTATAAGAATAAGGTAAAGAACCATATGTTGCAAGTATCAGGATTCTTCAAGGTAATCGAAAATGTAGATACTTGTGTTTGGTATTCCGTTGTAAGTAATAGCTTTGAGAACTTGCTTCTCTTTCAGGTTACTCATACGTGGATGTACTCTTGGATGAGTAATGTTATATGGCCTTCTTCCATTTAGTTGATATGCACTGGAAATAGCTGTATGATTTTTGAATCTGGTTCCAATTAGATTAGTGCCTTTGTTTCTATATTGGATATATAAAATGGATTCATATCTTAACGATGTTAAGGTATATGGTATTGTCCGGCTTATACTTAAAACCAGAATACAGATAAACTCTAGGCACGTTTCAGTAATGGCAGTTTGTGGGTTATCCCGGGCTTTGACGAGGGTTGATATTCTACCATCTGTAAGATCAATAGTTATATTATTCTTGACTCGCCAAAGTTTTAGTAAAATGAATTCTTTTTTGAAAACATTAGTGGGAGTATTGTAGAACTGGAAGTTATTCCAGAATCACAAACGATTACTAAAAATTTAGTAGAACCTAAGGATTCAATTGGTTTTGACAATCCATTAGCCACTCCGCAAGATTTCGTAGGTAACCTTAGGTACCCGAGAGGTACTTCGGTCTCCTCAAAGACGGTGACAGGGAGGTTTTTGATTACCCAAACTTGTCACTACTGCTGTTCTAGATTATAAGATCTGGCAGAAGGATGAGTATAACGTCATTCTAAATTAGCTTTAGATGTGCACGTGTATATGACACTCTGTTCATTCGAAAATATCGCACATTTGATATAATATTTTCCTTACTTTTCTTAAATATTTAAAGGTGTTTATTATAAATATGAAACATATGAGGGTATATCTGTAAAATATTTTTTATCATATGTTTCTACATTATAATTAACATTATCAAGGAAAATATATGCATATAATATTTATATGATATTTTATAATTTAAATATGCATTTCATATCAAATAATTTTAATCAAATTGCTAAAAGATTTATTACCATATAAAATGATTAAGATTATATTTCTATAACAAATATTACTAATATTATTCTTGGAGATATTGTGCAGATTTATCTCAGGTCAGGAGATCGGGATATCGAGATGTCAGAATCAAAAATTTGCTGATAAAGATAAAAATCATAGAATCAGTACTCGCAGAGACTTAGAGAAGATATGAAGATTCCGGATATCACAAAAATCTCCATTTGTCAATATAAGACTACAGAAGAATTTTCATCAACCGATCCCACTAATCCACCGCCCAACCGCGGCAAATACGCCATAAACGCGGCGGATTCACGGCCGTTATGAGGAATTAGGGTTTGGGATTTTGTTGGTAGGATCTTATCAACAAACTCTCATATATGACATCTAGGTTTTGTATCTTCTGTGACTATAAATAAGACCGAGAGCTTTACTTAGAAAGGCATCAAACCGAAGAGATCACGAGGTCACTAATGATCCACACATCCAGGTTGATCATCGGCTGTTCATCTACCTCCTTTAAAATAGATCATGAAGCAAACTAGAGTTTTGTATTCCACTTTCTAAAGAATCAAAAAGTGTAATTGATTTAGCTGATTAATAAAGGTAGCTGTTTTATTCGTATCGCATTTTTACTTTCTGCATTTTTATTATGATTTACTTCTCTATCCTTTCTTCTTCTATATCCATCATGCGCGAGTAATTCTCCGCTTGATAGGGTTCGTAAGATTAGGGTAGAACAATGGATGAGAAAATATTTTAACTTCTTTTATATCTTATGAAGTTCATAGACTTTAGCAAAAGAATCGTTAACATCCTAATCGGGCGCGCTATCAAGTTATTGATAGTCTTGATCGCGATTTGAGATCAGATTAACAATTATTTTGTTAAGGGCTAGACATGAATAGAGATCAATGAAAGGACAAGGGTTAATAGTGGGGAAACCCTAGTTTCATCCAAGAACCCTAATCCTCATTCATCACTATCTATCTAGTTTTAAATCTATCAAAAGATAAAAAGAGTCATCTTTAGTATTCATCCATGACAACTAAATCCTAACGAACCCTACAAGCCTTTTCCCTATAAAATCTATATCCGTATTTAAACTAGATCTTAAAACTATAAATTCTACATCCATGTTTAGTATAGATCTAGAATCTACAACTATTCTCCTTATTCTTTTATTCTATCAACTCATCTAAAGCAAGATTAAAAGATCCACGCATCCCTGCGGACGACCCGTACTCATCTCGGCTAGCTACACACGACACCGTTATTGATTGCGGTTACACAAAAACACTTACTTTCACAGACCAATCAAATGGAGTTGTTGCCGGGGATACGTGCGTAATTTTTTTTTCTTGCTATTCGGGTTGAATTCTTATGCGATCCATATCATAAAAAAAAAATGCATCTTGAAAATTTAACGACTAGTGTGCGATTTTTTGCGAGGGGATCAGGAGTCACTGTAGCGAGGAGATAAAGATTCAGAAACATTCATCAAGACCCAGAGAAACTTAGAAGGCTACTGAAGAAAAATCATCAGAAGAAAGCACCATAGTGCAGCGGAACCACCGCAATATTGTTCATTTAGCCGCGGAACCGCGACCACTTGGTGGACTTGCCTAGCACAAGTATATGCGATGCAATGAGAATAACATGAATGCAGCATAAGGTAAATCATATACAAATGCTGACAGGTATACGTATCTAACATGACCGAGTCGGTGAATCTAGCAGTCGGCATCCAGCCTCACAATATCACGTACGGTATACTCCATCGTACGTCATCCTCTAGTCAAGGGTACGGATCAAACCTCAAGTCAAACTCATCACGTACGGAAAATCATCGTACGGCGGTATTAAAACATTAGGGATCCTATCAACCATTACGACAATGAGGGGTACTGACCTAACGTCTCGTACGACATATCACACATGATTCATGACCTTCTATATATATCTTTATACCTATGTCCCAGGTCACATCCATAACAATCTCATATCAGGGGACCGGCAAGGTATCAATCATCTCAATCAACTCGCATCCGTATACCAACACATCATCATATCACATGTCAAATCGTATTCTATTTTCATCGCATTTATATCTCACAAAGGTCAATTTACATATACATTCTACGTTTACTATAAGCATAAGTATCTAATCTAACATACACACCCGAACCATACAAACAGTTTTTGAAAGATGCGAATCGTAGTTTTGAAAGTAGGGGCTACGGTGTTTTTAAGGAAAAGATATCATTTGAAAATCCGTAACGTCCCTCAAGGTATTTGTTTAAAGATTCATACGATTCTTCAATTTGCAAATAGGTATGGTTTGGATGACATATCTATGTCTACTATCTAGTCTTATAGTACCCTAAACGGCAATATCATTAAATATCATCCTCAAATCCCGTCATCACATACTAGTCGTATCATATCACTTCTAACTATCCTTAGATTCTAATATGGTTCTCTAACTATCTTTTTATTCTATCTATAGTCTTCTATTAAAGGATGCATTAATCATAATCTATATATATAAATCGGTTTCCATCAAAGTTTGCGGGGGTGCTATACGCCATCCACCCGACTTCCCCCGTGGATATAGATCCACTCACTTTGCGACTTGCTGTCACGACCCGAAAGAGCACGTGACTGGCCCTTGAATCCTATGAAGTCTATCGGGCTCCATCTGATCCAAGTAAGCCAAAAGCCCAGAAATCTAAAACCATTTAAGGAGTAAATAAAGAAACCAGTTTTTAAGAAGTAAGGAAATCATGTTTTGAAAATCAAAGTTTTTAAATAACTATGACGATTATGCATTTTTCAAATGTGTAGTCTTTTCTGAAAATTTCGGCAGAGTTTCCTTTGTAAAAACTGGCCCCGAACGGGGTACAACAAGAATAATATATAGGAAATGATAAAAGGCATCTCCAAGCGGGAGCTAGCTCTTCGTCAATCGACGGTCATAACCATGCAAGCAATAATAGTATACAACGCCAAAGGGCGAGGATCAAAACCCAAAAAGAACTCAAAACAGCCAGAAAACCATAATACTACAGCGCGACTCTAAGGTCAAAATAATACATCACTGTCTCTAAGTCTGAAACAATATACAAGTTTTGGTTGATGGAATTTCTAGATACAATGAATAATACAGGAACAATGGCGGTTCTGATACAAGAGAGCCCACCAACTCAGGCAAGTCACCCATATGTAAGCAGTGTGCCAGAAATGCCGCTATGGAATCTGTACGGCAAAAACCTGCAAGGACTGTGGCACTACGGGGGTGAGTTTCCAACTCATGAATAGAAAATATCTACAAGCAGAGATCGAATGCATGACCCATCCTAGGTCAATATAATCAGATATAAATAAACCTCAACATGAACAAGTCTGAAGCTTGCTAAACTGGCAACATAATCTCTATACATGAGTGTAGTGCCAAGTGCTCGTGCCAGTGCCTCTGGTAATAGCATATCATAAATGTGAGGTATGATCAATGAAATCAATCTGCATGTATGTGGATCCCGTCCACTCATCACCCAATGACAATAACCATCATGCATGTAAATATCATCAGCATATGCATGGAAATATGAGGATATAAACCACCTGTGTCCCTCGCGACACGTCAAAATCATGGAACCGGAGTGCCTAGCATCGACACTCGAAACATCATGAAAACTGTGCCCAGCATCGGCACGTAAATCCTCATATATATCGGGCTCCGTCAGTCCGGACCAGCCCACGGGCTCCGTCTGCGGAATCGGCCCTCGGCCCCAGCAGTACGCCCATATCCATCTATCGACTCTGGTCGGTATACTCCGGGTAACCGCCAGGTCCAACCAATCACCGGTAGGTAGTAGTCCCTCTGCCAGGCTCACCGTTTACTACACAGCGAAACCGTTCTCGCCCCGGGGTACCATACCGGGTCCACCACGTACCCACAATCGGCCTCATCCGCCTCCTCGAATCGGGTTTCACATGTCGCTCTCAGCACCGAGAAAACACATGGTGGACGCACTGAAATATCATATCAAGGGTAACCGGGTTTTTAAAACAATTACATATTCTCTTTTGAAATACCCGCGGTTCCCAATTTCAGAAATATCATTGAAACAACATATCTCAATGCGTATAATCAAACATGATGTATGCAACATGTAAAGAAAGGTAAGCATGTCAGTAAGTCATGCAACATGTAATAATAATGTGCATATGTCGAGGGAAACCGCTCTTTTTAAAATGAATCAGTTTTAAAGAATATCTTGCGGTCCTCAAATCTCTAATCAAGTCAGAATCATCTATGTATGTGTACAGGTATAAGTGTACCATATGCCATGCAAGGATCATATCAGGAATGCAACAGTACTACTGTGTAGTGGCATGGCAATTATCGATGATGATGTGTGTGAGCCGGCAAATAGTATACGTGGAACATACGCATCATCGATAATGGTGCTGGTGTCCTAACAGCATGACTGTAATATATATCAATAAACACGAGCAATGCAATATAAATAGCATGGGTATGCGGAATCGAATAATCAACGCAACAGTAAAGAATCTATCTCAATAAATATTTCATGCAGCCTCGCCTTTTGAAATAAGACGAATCAGGGTTTTTGGAAAAATAAGGGTTACGATGTTTTATGAACAGATGCTACATTTGAAAATATCTGTAGAATCCCTTTTTGCCTATCTTTAAAGTATCCCTGATTCGTTAGTTTTGAAATAGGTATGACTCGGGTCTAGTCTAACGCCTATTATGCGAACTACGGACCCAACAATCAAGTCAATCGGGAGGGGTATGAAAACCACCTAAATCTGAGTCAATATCATATTATCCCATCACAAGACAGGTATCACTATCATCATATCATATCTCAAATACGAACTCTGTCATATCGCCGATCTCACGGCCTCAAATCAAATCTCATCGACTCATCCCAATCCCACGTATCATCCTCAAATCCCGTATATGAACACATAGTCCCATACCCATGTGTAGAAATACACACCTCCTTATGCGCACAGATAAATGAAAGAAATGTAAGCAAGTATATGTGTGCGTGTATGTGTGAGTGCACCCACAACTCTAGGGTTTCGCACTACACTAAACCAATACATCCTTATCATCAATAATTCCATTATTACCATTAATAATCCTAACAACACATAATAAATATATGTGTGTATACGTATTCGTATACTTCACTACGGACTGCGGGGGAGCTATACGCCATCCACCCGACTTCTCCCCGTAGATATAAATCTACTCACATTGCTTTTCGTGTGCCAATGTCGCCATCTTCATCTTCTTCGCCTCAACATCACGTAGGGTACCTACAAGTATATCACAATTCTAAAGCACATGAAAATCACATCGGAAACCAAAATAGCACACGCTACTCGCATAGGTAAAAACCTATCTTCTCGCATGTAAACACGTTCAATATCCACTTGTCGTTGACGTCCGAACGCCACCCGACAGAAACGAATCACCAAATACCAAAATCCATGCTAAAACAAGTCGTAAATCATACGCCAACTCAAGAAAATCAACCCAGAATTTACCCTAACAGGAATCAGTCAAAACTAGACATACCCAGGGTCAAGATTACTGGAAATAGGGCCATGCACCAAAATCGAGACGGTTTCCTCCTACTCTGGCCGCAAATTGCGGCCAGAACGAATTAATTGGCGGCCGGGGTTTGGAGTTGGGAGCTAGGGTTTGGTGTGGTGGTTGCATGGTGCCTGCACATCTCACTGTCAACTCAGTTTTATTTTTGGGGTTTCGGGGTGATAGCAGATTCCTAAATACGATCACAGATTCACAGTTTTCCCCGACATCGTCTCATAAATCCGTATTCTGGTTTCAAGTTCAGGTTTGGGTCCAAATTAGCATCACACAAGGGGTTCTAAGGTCACAACAAGCCTCAATTTCACTTTGATTTCAGATTTACCCTAAACCCTAACTAGAAATCTCCAAAGTCCACAAACAACACAATATCGATATGAAACTAGCATGGATGCACAAGGAAATTGAAATACTACACTAGGGTGCAGAAATTACCTTCTTTGGCAACTCAAGAAAATTCTTGAGTTGCTTAAAGTCCTCAAAATCCTATCTTGCTTGGTCCGATGCGATCCTCTCGAGCTTGTGAGCATGTTTTGTGAAGTGGGAATGGGGTTTTTGGTTTGTTTTAATGGTGTTTTGGGGGAATTGAAGGAGGAGGAAGAAGAAGAGGGAGCTTGAGCAGCAGCAGCTCTCATGGAGAAGGAGAGAGAAAGTGAGATGGGAAATGATGGGGGTAAGGTATTTCAAAAAGCAAGTTGACCTATACCCACCCTCTCTCTCTCTCATAATCATCATGCTTCACTTTTTCCCTTTTCTTTTCTTTTCTCTCACACAATGGCAAACCCTAAGAAACTATGCACC
Source organism: Agapanthus africanus (assembly GCA_030015575.1). Lineage (NCBI taxonomy): Eukaryota > Viridiplantae > Streptophyta > Magnoliopsida > Asparagales > Amaryllidaceae > Agapanthus > Agapanthus africanus. The sequence goes on along the minus strand of JASDDO010000031.1, from coordinate 312,071,456 downwards.
CAAAACATGTAACGAGTGTGGAAAATGATATGTGCACATTTTTGCACAAAAATACAAAAAAATCCGATTAGCGATTTTTAATCGCGATTAGCACTAAATTAGCATATAAATAATCATAGAAACTTAAAAACAGCATAATTCCATAAAATACCCTATTTTAGAATTTTCCATAATTTTTTCCCCATTTATTTGTATTTAATTATACCAGAATATTAAAGTATTCATTAAAATAATATTAAATTATAAAAATTCCCAAAAATGATATTTTATTATTTTGAAACGTTACAATCTACCCCCTTAAAGAAATTCGGTCCCCGAATTTAAATTTAAACCCCAAAATACTAAAATATTTCGATACAAATTCCAAGTCATCGGGGCTCCGAATCATCAGTATATAAAACATCATAGCGCAATGCATGCGCATGAGTACTGAGCAGATAACTCAAAAGCAAAACTCCGCCAAGTATCCCGCAATCATCGGAGTCATGGGAAAGATACAAATGTCAAATCCAATACAAAATCAATATGATATAGATCAGAACTATACATGTAGACATCCAGTCTATACATGTGAATATCTGATGTAAATGCATGGCAAATCTTTTTAAATCGCCGTGCGATGCACGTAACACTGCACAGTGGCAGATGTTTTTCATAAGAAAATGACTATATATGTATATATTTTTTGTTTACTATGTACGTTCCGCCGTTTTGAAAACAATTTAGGAGGGTTTCCTTGTTTTTAAAACGTTTCGTGTCATATCGGACACGTAGGTATGTATGCCGAGACTATAGCTCTCCTTTTTTTTTGAAAATCCCTTCGATAACTATCAATGCATGCAAAATATATCCAGGTATTGTCCTCTGACTAGTCCTGCTCAGTACAAAACGAATATCAAATATCATAAAAATGTACTGCTCCAAAAGGAATAAATCCCAAAAATACACATAACACCACCCTGTGCGTCTGGGGCGCATGGAAATCAAAATCCATATATGTGCCCTACAGGTGCACAAAATAATATCTAGGTGCAACGGGTGTGCACGAAGTATCTGTCATAGGCAACCGGTTTGCCTGACAGCAAAACCAGGTGCATCTGACATGCACGAAGAATCTCGATTTAGTGCATCTGGTGTGCACCAAAATCGTATCTCAAAACCATCGCTCAACATGCGCGAAAATCCAAATCGGTGCATCCATTGTGCACGAATGAAAATCTAAGCCCTGCGCACTCAACATGCACGGAATCACGAAATCCCATAGCAAACGCCGAACATGTGTAAGTCCAATCAAAAGAACGGAGTGCAAGAATCAATCATCAATATCAGGGTCAAAATCGACGATATAATGCGGCTCAAACAAAATCAGGTGTACCGCGATGGAAAATCTCACAACCGCGTGCATCAGCGTGCACAAATCAAATCAAAACACTAAAAGTGCATGAAAACTATGCTGGAAGCGTAGATCAAATCTCCGGCATAAAGTAGGCATGAAATCACAATCAAAACCTCAAAAATAATTACTATGCGCAAGGTATAAATACCCAGTAAGTGCAATCATGGTGCACAAAATCAAATATCAGGGATCCCAGTCATCAAGACTAAATCATGCGAATAGATCGCCCAAAATACTGAAATCCAAAGTGATGGATACGTGATAGTCAAATCACAAAATCACAAATCATAAATCAAAAATACCGTCGTCGGTATATCCTCCTTCAAAGTCGAGAAGGTGCCGGTACATCCCATGCTAGCAGCGCAAGATATCTACTTGCCTCTTGCTCGCGGCTGGCGTCCTCTGCCTCTGGTTCCTTATCTTCCCTGTGGATTACTAATCTTGCAATCCATCGACTCATCGGCCCTGTCAGGTGTGCTAACGGAACGATTCCGTTCTGGGACCTTTTCTCGCTCTCTGGACATCTGCATCCTCAGTACAACATCTACTCGGAAGCTGGTCGCATCCCTGCACCTCTGTATGCATAACCGACCTTTAATCTTAACGGGGTGTAATAACAGCTCGTCTGCATCTCGCACGAACTTCTTATACCGCTTGTTTGTATCATCGTCCATTTCGACGTCGCGTCTCTGCCTGCGCACTGCAATGTCCTCGGCTACGGTCCATCCGAAGTCCCTCGCACGGACTCGAAATCACGAACTCGGTATCTTCATCACTCGGTAGAAGATATCTTGCCGAACACGTCCTCAGCGTGCATATCGCATCTCTGATGTCAGCGGAGTGGAACGTCATCTCGTCGAAATCCCATGCGAACTCTTTACTCCACTTTGCTTCAATATCGTCTGATTCAGACTCGTCTCATCGTGGCTACACAGACTGCGCTCCAACGGCTATGCTCGTATCTGGAGTCACCCAAGCAGTGTCCCATCACATGATATCCGAATGATGTCGAATCGTCCGATCGACTCGTCAGAACCTCACAATCCCCCAAGAGCTCAACATCTCGGGTACAGTTTAATAGTATCGAGTACATACCACAACATCGGTGGTCCAGCCGTAGAAGGGCAAACCCAAGCCTCACTAATGGCACTGCGGAACAGCCGCAAACCATAAGGTTCAAAGGCTTTCACACGGTCATTATGTCGAGTTAGGGTTTCATTCTTCTAGAGGGTCCGTAGACTCGCTTTCATGTCTTTCCGAATACTTTAAACTTGGAAAATGGGTTCCTGACATTCGATCATCTCAATCGACTCTCAACGAATCTGCGTGAAGTCACCTCTAGCTGGAATCAATCTATCTGGTGACCTCGCATCGGGGTACGCGAACGAACCACATGTCCTAGTCATTCATCCTCGGTGACTAGCGACTCACCATCATATCTCCAAGAATATGCTCAAGCTGCAGTAGCTCCAATTGTCTGGGCGATATCGCGTCATTTGCAGCAACAACTGGCTCATTCATCCGTACGCTGAACAGCGCCTCAATCATCATGAATAAGCGATATATCAATGGTCATCACCTCCTGGCTGGCCTCTATCAGTGGCCCAATCCTCTGGTACCGATCGGTACGCCCGAGAAATCTCACAAAAGCGATCAGTCCAACGCTCATGGCGCGAAAACACAATAAGATGACGCTTCAATATGCAATCATATGTCTCTGGAATCACGCCCTGGTCAGTCCTCGTCCACGACGAGCTCATGCTGACGCAACTCGAGCCGTAGCTCACTCTGCTCGTGCAATCGTGGCAGCAAAACCATAACCAGTATCGATAAGGATAGATCATAGGAAGGGATATAATACGGTGCAAGGAAATGTACATCCTAAGGTTTCTCAAGCGGAGTGGCGTGTCGTAAATATGCCGCGGAACATACGTACGGTACGTCACTCTACTCAAGCTACCTACTCCATCAACCAAGGGTCATCCTATGCGACGAAAGTTCTGGTATAATACCCCCTCGACTAAGTCTGAGTTCCGTAAGGTCAAGCCTAAGTTCCGTATATAAATAACGCCCTAGGCTCCACATAGTCAAACTTAGACTCGAAACAAGGTCAACCTATCGCACTGATACCAACTTTGTCACGACCCGAAAGATCACGTGACTGGCCCTTGAATCCTATGAAGTCTATCGGACTCCATCTGATCAAAGTAAACCAAAAGCCCAGAAATCTAAAACCATTTAAGGAGTAAATAAAGAAATCGGTTTTTAAGAAGTAAGGAAATCATGTTTTGAAAATCAAAGTTTTTAAATAACTAAGCCGAATATGCATTTTTAAAATGTGTAGTCTTTTCTGAAAATTTCGGCAGAGTTTCCTTTGTAAAAACTGGCCCCGAACGGGGTACAACAAGAATAATATATAGGAAATGATAAATGGCATCCCCAAGCGGGAGCTAGCTCTTCGTCAATCTACGGTCACAACCACGCAAGCAATAATAGTATACAACGCCAAAGGGAGATGATCAAAACCCAAAAAGAACTCAAAACAGCTAGAAAACCATAATACTACAGCGCGACTCTAAGGTCAAAATAATACATCACTGTCTCTAAGTCTGAAATAATATACAAGTTTTGGTTATTGGAATTTCTAGATACAATGAATAATAAAGGAACAATGGCGGTTCTGATACAAGAGAACCCACCTACTCCGGAAAGTCACCCATATGTAAGCAGTGTGCCAGAAATGCCGCTATGGAATCTGTACGGCAAAAACCTGCAAGGGCTGTGGCACAACGGGGGTGAGTTGCCAACTCGTGAATAGAAAATATCTACAAGCAGAGATCGAATGCATGACCCATCCTAGGTCAATACAATCAGATATAAATAAACCTCAATATGAACAAGTCTGAAGCATGCTAAACAGGCAATGTAATCTCTATACATGAGTGTAGTGCCAAGTGCTCGTTCCAGTGCCTCAAGTAATAGCATATCATAAATGTGAGGTATGATCAATGAAATCAATCTGCATGTATGTGGATCCCGTCCACTCGTCACCCAATGACAATAACCATCATGAATGTAAATATCATCAGCATATGCATGGAAATATGAGGATATAAACCACATGTGTCCCTCGCAACACGTCAAAATCATGGAACCGGAGTGCCTAGCATCGACACTTGAAAACATCATGAAAACTGTGCCCAGCATCGGCACGTAAATCCTCATATATATCGGGCTCCGTCAGTACGGACCAGCCCACGGGCTCCATCTACGGAATTGGCCCTCGGCCCCAGCAGTACGCCCATATCCATCTATCGACTCTGGTCGGTATCCTCCGGGTAACCGCCAGGTCCAACTAATCACCGGTAGGTAGTAGTCCCTCTGCCAGGCTCACCGTCTATTACATAGCGAAACCGTTCTCGCCCCGGGGTACCATACCGGGTCCACCACGTACCCGCAATCGGCCTCATCCGCCTCCTCGAATCGGGTTTCACATGTCGCTCTCAGCACCGAGAAAACACATGGTGGACGCACTGAAATAACATATCAAGGGTAAACGGGTTTTTAAAACAATTACATATTCTCTTTTGAAATACCCGCGGTTCCCAAATCCAGAAATATCATGGAAACAACATATCTCAATGCGTATAATCAAACATGATGTATGCGACATGTAAAGAAAGGTAAGCACGTCAGTAAGTCATGCAACATGGAATAATAATGTGCATATGTCGAGGGAAACCGCTCTTTTTAAAATGAATCAGTTTTAAAGAATATCTTGCGGTCCTCAAATCTCTAATCAAGTCAGAATTATCTATGTATGTGTACAGGTATAAGTGTACCATATGCCATGCAAGGATCATATCAGGAATGCAACAGTACTACTGTGTAGTGGCATGGCAATTATCGATGATGATTTGTGTGAGCCGGCAAATAGTGTACGTGGAACATACGCATCATCGATAATGGTGCGGATGTCCTAACAGCATGACTGTAATATATATCAATAAACACGAGCAATGCAATACAAATAGCATGGGTATGCGGAATCGAATAATCAACGCAACAGCAAAGAATCTATCTCAATAAATATATCATGCAGCCTCGCCTTTTGAAATAAGACGAATCAGGGTTTTTGGTAAAATAAGGGTTACGGTGTTTTATGAACAGATGCTACATTTGAAAATATCCGTAGAATCCGTTTTTGCCTATATTTAAAATATCCCTGATTCGTTAGTTTTGAAATAGGTATGACTCGGGTCTAGTCTAACGCCTATTATGCGAACTACGGACCCAACAATCAAGTCAATCGGGAGGGGTATGAAAACCACCTAAATCTGAGTCAATATCACATTATCCCATCACCTGACAGGTATCACTATCATCATATCACATCTCAAATACGAACTCTATCATATCGCCGATCTCACGGCCTCAAATCAAATCTCATCGACTCATCCCAATCCCACGTATCATCCTCAAATCCGGTATATGAACACATAGTCCCATACCAATGTGTAGATATACACACCTCCTTATGCGCACAGATAAATGAAAGAAATGTAAGCAAGTATATGTGTGCGTGTATGTGTGAGTGCACCCACTACTCTAGGGTTTCGTACTACACTAAACCAATACATCCTTATCATCAATAATTCCATTATTACCATCAATAATCCTAACAACACATAATAAATATATGTGTGTATACGTATTCGTATATATCACTACGGAATGCGGGGGTGCTATACGCCATCCACCCGACTTCTCCCCGTAGATATAAATCTACTCACATTGCTTTTCGTGTGCCGATGTCGCCATCTTCATCTTCTTCGCCTCAACATCACGTAGGGTACCTACAAGTATATCACAATGCGAAAGCACATGAAAATCACATTGGAAACCAAAATAGCTCACGCTACTCGCATAGGTAAAAACCTATCGTCTCGCATGTAAACACGTTCAATATCCACTTGTCGTTGACGTCCGAACGCCACCCGACAGAAACGAATCACCAAATACCAAAATCCATGCTAAAACAAGTCATAAATCAAACACCAACTCAAGATAATCAACCCATATTTTACCCTAGCAGGAATCAGTCAAAACTAGACATACCCAGGGTCAAGATTACTGGAAATAGGGCCATGCACCAAAATCGAGACGGTTTCCTCCTACTCTGGCGACAAATTGCGGCCAGAATGAATTAATTGGCGGCCGGGGTTTGGAGTTGGGAGCTAGGGTTTGGTGTGGTGGTTGCATGGTGCCTGCACATCTCACTGTCTACTCAGTTTTATTTTTAGGGTCTCGGGGTGATAGCAGATTCCTAAATACGATCACAGATTCACAGTTTTTCCCGACATCGTCTCATAAATCGGTATTCTGGTTTCAAGTTCAGGTTTGGGTCCAAATTAGCATCACACAAGGGGTTCTAAGGTCACAACAAGCCTCAATTTCACTTTGATTTCAGATTTACCCTAAACCCTAACTAGAAATCTCCAAAGTCCACAAACAACACAATATCGATATGAAACTAGCATGGATGCACAAGGAAATTGAAATACTACACTAGGGTGCAGAAATTACCTTTTTTGGCAACTCAAGAAAATTCTTGAGTTGCTCAAAGTCCTCAAAATCCTATCTTGCTTGGTCCGATGCGATCCTCTCGAGCTTGTGAGCATGTTTTGTGAAGTCGGAATGGGGTTTTTGGTTTGTTTTAATGGTGTTTTGGGGGAATTGAAGGAGGAGGAAGAAGAAGAGAGAGCTTGAGCAGCAGCAGCTCTCATGGAGAAGGAGAGAGAAAGTGAGATGGGAAATGATGGGGGTAAGGTATTTCAAAAAGCAAGTTGACCTATACCTACCCTCTCTCTCTCTCATAATAATCATGCTTCACTTTTTCCCTTTTCTTTTCTTTTCTCTCACACAATGGCAAACCCTAAGAAACTATGCACCCAAAACATGTAACAAGTGTGGAAAATGATATGTGCATATTTTTGCACAAAAATGCCAAAAAATCCGATTAGCGATTTTTAATCGCGATTAGCACTAAATTTGCATATAAATAATCATAGAAACTTAAAAACGGCATAATTCCATAAAATACCCTATTTTAGAATTTTCCGTAATTTTTTCCCATTTATTTGTATTTAATTATACCAGAATATTAAAGTATTCATTAAAATAATATTAAATTATAAAAATTCCCAAAAATGATATTTTATTATTTCGAAACGTTACAATCTACCCCCTTAAAGAAATTCGGTCCCCGAATTTAAATTTAAACCCCCAAATAATAAAATATTTCGATACAAATTCCAAGTCATCGGGGCTCCGAATCATCAGTACATAAAACATCATAGCGCAATGCATGCGCATGAGTACTGAGCAGATAACTCAAAAGCAAAACTCCGTCAAGCATCCCGCAATCATCGGAGTCATGGGAAAGATACAAATGTCAAATCCAATACAAAATCAATATGATATAGATCAGAACTATACATGTAGACATCCAGTCTATACATGTGAATATCTGATGTAAATGCATGCCAAACTTTTTAAATCGCCGTGCGATGCACGTAACACTGCACAGTGGCGGACGTTTTTCATAAGAAAATAACTATATATGTATATATCTTTTGTTTACTATGTACGTTCCGCCGTTTTGAAAACAATTTAGAAGGGTTTCCTTGTTTTTAAAACGTTTCGTGTCATATCGGACACGTAGGTATATATGCCGAGACTATAGCTCTCCTTTTTTTTTGAAAATCCCTTCAATAACTATCAATGCATGCAAAATATATCCAGGTACTGTCCTCTGACTAGTCCTGCCCAGTACAAAACGAATATCAAATATCATAAAAATGTACTGCTCCAAAAGGAATAAATCCCAAAAATGCACATAACACCACACTGTGCGTCTGGTGCGCACGGAAATCAAAATCCATATATGTGTCCTACAGGTGCACAAAATAATATCTAGGTGCAACGGGTGTGCACGAAGTATCTGTCATAGGCAACCGGTGTGCCTGACAGCAAAACCAGGTGCATCTGACATGCACGAAGAATCTCGATTTAGTGCATCTGGTGTGCACCGAAATCATATCTCAAAACCTGCGCTCAACATGTGCGAAAATCCAAATCGGTGCATCCATTGTGCACGAATGAAAATCTAAGCCCTGCGCACTCAACATGCACGGAATCACGAAATCCCATAGCAAACGCCGAACATGCGTAAGTCCAATCAAAAGCACGGAGTGCAAGAATCAATCATCAATATCAGGGTCAAAATCGACGATATAATGCGGCTCAAACAAAATCAGGTGTACCGCGATGGAAAATCTCACAACCGCGTGCATCAGCGTGCACAAATCAAATCAAAACACTAAATGTGCATGAAAACTATGCTGGAAGCGTAGATCAAATCACCGGCATAAAGTAGGCATGAAATCACAATCAAAACCTCAAAAATAATAACTATGCGCAAGGTATAAATACCCAGTAAGTGCAATCATGGTGCACAAAATCAAATATCAGGGATCCGAGTCATCAAGACTAAATCATGCGAATAGATCGCCCAAAATACCGAAATCCAAAGTGATGGATACGTGATAGTCAAATCACAAAATCACAAATCATAAATCACAAATACCGTCGTCGGTATATCCTCCTTCAAAGTCGAGAAGGTGCCGGTACATCCCATGCTAGCAGCGCAAGATATCTACTTGCCTCTTGCTCGCGGCTGGCGTCCTCTGCCTCTGGTTCCTTATCTTCCCTGTGGATTACTAATCTTGCAATCCATCGACTCATCGGCCCTGTCAGGTGTGCTAACGGAACGATTCCGTTCTGGGACCTTTTCTCGCTCTCTGGACATCTGCATCCTCAGTACAACATCTACTCGGAAGCTGGTCGCATCCCTGCACCTCTGTATGCATAACCGACCTTTAATCTTAACGGGGTGTAATAACAGCTCGTCTGCATCTCGCACGAACTTCTTATACCGCTTGTTTGTATCATCGTCCATTTCGACGTCGCGTCTCTGCCTGCGCACTGCAATGTCCTCGGCTACGGTCCATCCGAAGTCCCTCGCACGGACTCGAAATCACGAACTCGGTATCTTCATCACTCGGTAGAAGATATCTAGCCGAACACGTCCTCAGCGTGCATATCGCATCTCTGATGTCACCGGAGTGGAACGTCATCTCGTCGAAATCCCATGCGAACTCTTTACTCCACTTTGCTTCAATATCGACTGATTCAGACTCGTCTCATCGTGGCTACACAGACTGCGCTCCAATGGCTATGCTCGTATCTGGAGTCTCCCAAGCAGTGTCCCATCACATGATATCCGAATGATGTCGAATCGTCCGATCGACTCGTCAGAACCTCACAATCCCCCAAGAGCTCAACATCTCGGGTACAGTTTAATAGTATCGAGTACATACCACAGCATCGGTGGTCCAGCCGTAGAAGGGCAAACCCAAGCCTCACTAATGGCACTGCGGAACTGCCGCAAACCCTAAGGTTCAAAGCCTTTCACACGGTCATTATGTCGAGTTAGGGTTTCATTCTTCTAGAGGGTCCATAGACTCGCTTTCATGTCTTTCCGAATACTTTAAACTTGGAAAATGGGTTCCTGACATTCGATCATCTCAATCGACTCTCAACGAATCTGCGTGAACTCGCCTCTAGCTGGATTCAATCTATCTGGTGACCTCGCATCGGGGTACGCGAACGAACCACATGACCTAGTCATTCATCCTCGGTGACTAGCGACTCACCATCATATCTCCAAGAATATGCTCAAGCTGCAGTAGCTCCAATCGTCTGGGCGATATCGCGTCATTTGCAGCAACAACTGGCTCATTCATCCGTACGCTGAACAGCTCCTCAATCATCATGAATAAGCTATATATCAATGGTCATCACCTCCTGGCCGGCCTCTATCAGTGGCCCAATCTTCTGGTACCGATCGGTATGCCCGAGAAATCTCACAAAAGCGATCAGTCCAACGCTCATGGCGCGAAAACACAATAAGATGACGCTTCAATATGCAATCATATGTCTCTGGAATCATGCCCTGGTCAGTCCTCGTCCACGACGAGCTCATGCTGACGTAACTCAAGCCGTAGCTCACTCTGCCCGTGCAATCGTGGCAGCAAAACCATAACCAGTATCGATAAGGATAGATCATAGGAAGGAATATAATACGGTGCAAGGAAATGTACATCCTAAGGTTTCTCAAGCGGAGTGGCGTGTCGTAAATATGCCGCGGAACATACGTACGGTACGTCACTCTACTCAAGCTACCTACCCCATCAACCAAGGGTCATCTTAGGCGACGAAAGTTCGGGTATAATATCCCCTCGACTAAGTCTAAGTTCCGTAAGGTCAAGCCTAAGTTCCGTATATAAATAACGCCCTAGGCTCCACATAGTCAAACTTAGACTCGAACCAAGGTCAACCTAGCGCTCTGATACCAACTTTGTCACGACCCGAAAGAGCACGTGACTGGCCCTTGAATCCTATGAAGTCTATCGGACTCCATCTGATCAAAGTAAACCAAAAGCCCAGAAATCTAAAACCATTTAAGGAGTAAATAAAGAAACCGGTTATTAAGAAGTAAGGAAATCATGTTTTGAAAATCAAAGTTTTTAAATAACTAAGCCGAATATGCATTTTTAAAATGTGTAGTCTTTTCTGAAAATTTCGGCAGAGTTTCCTTTGTAAAAACTGGCCCCGAACGGGGTACAACAAGAATAAAATATAGGAAATGATAAAAGGCATCCCCAAGCGGGAGCTAGCTCTTCGTCAATCGACGGTCACAACCACGCAAGCAATAATAGTATACAACGCCAAAGGGAGATGATCAAAACCTAAAAAGAACTCAAAACAGCTAGAAAACCATAATACTACAGCGCGACTCTAAGGTCGAAATAATACATCACTGTCTCTAAGTCTGAAATAATATACAAGTTTTGGTTAATGGAATTTCTAGATATAATGAATAATAAAGGAACAATGGCGGTTCTGATACAAGAGAACCCACCTACTCAGGAAAGTCACCCATATGTAAGCAGTGTGCCAGAAATGCCGCTATGGAATCTGTACGGCAAAAACCTGCAAGGGCTGTGGCACAACGGGGGTGAGTTGCCAACTCGTGAATAGAAAATATCTACAAGCAGAGATCGAATGCATGACCCATCCTAGGTCAATACAATCAGATATAAATAAACCTCAATATGAACAAGTCTGAAGCATGCTAAACTGGCAATGTAATCTCTATACATGAGTGTAGTGCCAAGTGCTCGTTCCAGTGCCTCAAGTAATAGCATATCATAAATGTGAGGTATGATCAATGAAATCAATCTGCATTTATGTGGATCCCGTCCACTCGTCACCCAATGACAATAACCATCATGCATGTAAATATCATCAGCATATGCATGGAAATATGAGGATATAAACCACCTGTGTCCCTCGCGACACGTCAAAATCATGGAACCGGAGTGCCCAGCATCGACACTTGAAAACATCATGAAAACTGTGCCCAGCATCGGCACGTAAGTCCTCATATATATCGGGCTCCGTCAGTCCGGACCAGCCCACGGGCTCCGTCTGCGGAATTGGACCTCGGCCCCAGCAGTACGCCCATATCCATCTATCGACTCTGGTCGGTATTCTTCGGGTAACCGCCAGGTCCAACTAATCACCGGTAGGTAGTAGTCCCTCTGCCAGGCTCACCGTCTATTACATAGCGAAACCGTTCTCGCCCCGGGGTACCATACCGGGTCCACCACGTACCCGCAATCGGCCTCATCCGCCTCCTCGAATCGGGTTTCACATGTCGCTCTCAGCACCGAGAAAACACATGGTGGACGCACTGAAATATCATATCAAGGATAAACGGGTTTTTAAAAAAATTACATATTCTCGTTTGAAATACCTGCGGTTCCCAAATCCAGAAATATCATGGAAACAACATATCTCAATGCGTATAATCAAACATGATCTATGCGACATGTAAAGAAAGGTAAGCACGTCAGTAAGTCATGCAACATGGAATAATAATGTGCATATGTCGAGGGAAACCGCTCTTTTTAAAATGAATCAGTTTTAAAGAATATCTTGCGGTCCTCAAATCTCTAATCAAATCAGAATCATCTATGTATGTGTACAGGTATAAGTGTACCATATGCCATGCAAGGATCATATCAGGAATGCAACAGTACTACTGTGTAGTGGCATGGCAATTATCGATGATGATGTGTGTGAGCCGGCAAATAGTGTACGTGGAACATACGCATCATCGATAATGGTGCGGATGTCCTAACAGCATGACTGTAATATATATCAATAAACACGAGCAATGCAATACAAATAGCATGGGTATGCGGAATCGAATAATCAATGCAACAGTAAAGAATCTATCTCAATAAATATATCATGCAGCCTCGCCTTTTGAAATAAGACGAATCAGGGTTTTTGGTAAAATAAGGGTTACGGTGTTTTATGAACAGATGCTACATTTGAAAATATCCGTAGAATCCGTTTTTGCCTATATTTCAAATATCCTTGATTCGTTAGTTTTGAAATAGGTATGACTCGGGTCTAGTCTAATGCTTATTATGCGAACTACGGACCCAACAATCAAGTCAATCGGGAGGGGTATGAAAACCACCTAAATCTGAGTCAATATCACATTATCCCATCACCTGACAGGTATCACTATCATCATATCACATCTCAAATACGAACTCTGTCATATCGCCGATCTCACGGCCTCAAATCAAATCTCATCGACTCATCCCAATCCCACGTATCATCCTCAAATCCCGTATATGAACACATAATCCCATACCCATGTGTAGATATACAAACCTCCTTATGCGCACAGATAAATGAAAGAAATGTAAGCAAGTATATGTGTGCGTGTATGTGTGAGTGCACCCACTACTCTAGGGTTTCGCACTACACTAAACTAATACATCCTTATCATCAATAATTCCATTATTACCATCAATAATCCTAACAACACATAATAAATATATGTGTGTATACGTATTCGTATATATCACTACGGAATGCGGGGGTGCTATACGCCATCCACCCGACTTCTCCCCGTAGATATAAATCTACTCACATTGCTTTTCGTGTGCCGATGTCGCCATCTTCATCTTCTTCGCCTCAACATCACGTAGGGTACCTACAAGTATATCACAATGCGAAAGCACATGAAAATCACATCGGAAACCAAAATAGCACACGCTACTCGCATAGGTAAAAACCTATCGTCTCGCATGTAAACACGTTCAATATCCACTTGTCGTTGACGTCCGAACGCCACCCGACAGAAACGAATCACCAAATACCAAAATCCATGCTAAAACAAGTCTTAAATCATACGCCAACTCAAGAAAATCAACCCATATTTTACCCTCGCGGGAATCTGTCAAAACTAGACATACCCAGGGTCAAGATTACTGGAAATAGGGTCCATGCACCAAAATCGAGACGGTTTCCTCCTACTCTGGCCGCAAATTGCGGCCAGAACGAATTAATTGGCGGCCGGGGTTTGGAGTTGGGAGCTAGGGTTTGGTGTGGTGGTTGCATGGTGCCTGCACATCTCACTGTCAACTCAGTTTTATTTTTGGGGTCTCGGGGTGATAGCAGATTCCTAAATACGATCACAGATTCACAGTTTTCCCCGACATCGTCTCATAAATCCATATTCTGGTTTCAAGTTCAGGTTTGGGTCCAAATTAGCATCACACAAGGGGTTCTAAGGTCACAACAAGCCTCAATTTCACTTTGATTTCAGATTTACCGTAAACCCTAACTAGAAATCTCCAAAGTCCACAAACAACACAATATCGAAATGAAACTAGCATGGATGCACAAGGAAATTGAAATACTACACTAGGGTGCAGAAATTACCTTCTTTGGCAACTCAAGAAAATTCTTGAGTTGCTTAAAGTCCTCAAAATCCTATCTTGCTTGGTCCGATGCGATCCTCTCGAGCTTGTGAGCATGTTTTGTGAAGTGGGAATGGGGTTTTTGGTTTGTTTTAATGGTGTTTTGGGGGAATTGAAGGAGGAGGAAGAAGAAGAGAGAGCTTGAGCAGCAGCAGCTCTCATGGAGAAGGAGAGAGAAAGTGAGATGGGAAATGATGGGGGTAAGGTATTTCAAAAAGCAAGTTGACCTATACCTACCCTCTCTCTCTCTCATAATAATCATGCTTCACTTTTTCCCTTTTCTTTTCTTTTCTCTCACACAATGGCAAACCCTAAGAAACTATGCACCCAAAACATGTAACAAGTGTGGAAAATGATATGTGCATATTTTTGCACAAAAATGCCAAAAAATCCGATTAGCGATTTTTAATCGCGATTAGCACTAAATTTGCATATAAATAATCATAGAAACTTAAAAACGGCATAATTTCATAAAATACCCTATTTTAGAATTTTCCGTAATTTTTTCCCATTTATTTGTATTTAATTATACCAGAATATTAAAGTATTCATTAAAATAATATTAAATTATAAAAATTCCCAAAAATGATATTTTATTATTTCGAAACGTTACAATCTACCCCCTTAAAGAAATTCGGTCCCCGAATTTAAATTTAAACCCCCAAATAATAAAATATTTCGATACAAATTCCAAGTCATCGGGGCTCCGAATCATCAGTACATAAAACATCATAGCGCAATGCATGCGCATGAGTACTGAGCAGATAACTCAAAAGCAAAACTCCGTCAAGCATCCCGCAATCATCGGAGTCATGGGAAAGATACAAATGTCAAATCCAATACAAAATCAATATGATATAGATCAGAACTATACATGTAGACATCCAGTCTATACATGTGAATATCTGATGTAAATGCATGCCAAACTTTTTAAATCGCCGTGCGATGCACGTAACACTGCACAGTGGCGGACGTTTTTCATAAGAAAATAACTATATATGTATATATCTTTTGTTACTATGTACGTTCCGCCGTTTTGAAAACAATTTAGAAGGGTTTCCTTGTTTTTAAAACGTTTCGTGTCATATCGGACACGTAGGTATATATGCCGAGACTATAGCTCTCCTTTTTTTTTGAAAATCCCTTCAATAACTATCAATGCATGCAAAATATATCCAGGTACTTTCCTCTAACTAGTCCTGCCCAGTACAAAACGAATATCAAATATCATAAAAATGTACTGCTCCAAAAGGAATAAATCCCAAAAATGCACATAACACCACACTGTGCGTCTGGTGCGCACGGAAATCAAAATCCATATATGTGTCCTACAGGTGCACAAAATAATATCTAGGTGCAACGTGTGTGCACGAAGTATCTGTCATAGGCAACCGGTGTGCCTGACAGCAAAACCAGGTGCATCTGACATGCACGAAGAATCTCGATTTAGTGCATCTGGTGTGCACCAAAATCGTATCTCAAAACCTGCGCTCAACATGCGCGAAAATCCAAATCGGTGCATCCATTGTGCATGAATGAAAATCTAAGCCCTGCGCACTCAACATGCACGGAATCACGAAATCCCATAGCAAACGCCGAACATGCGTAAGTCCAATCAAAAGCACGGAGTGCAAGAATCAATCATCAATATCAGCGTCAAAATCGACAATATAATGCGGCTCAAACAAAATCAGGTGTACCGCGATGGAAAATCTCACAACCGCGTGCATCAGCGTGCACAAATCAAATCAAAACACTAAAAGTGCATGAAAACTATGCTGGAAGCATAGATCAAATCACCGGCATAAAGTAGGCATGAAATCACAATCAAAACCTCAAAAATAATAACTATGCGCAAGGTATAAATACCCAGTAAGTGCAATCATGGTGCACAAAATCAAATATCAGGGAACCCAGTCATCAAGACTAAATCATGCGAATAGATCGCCCAAAATACCGAAATCCAAAGTGACGGATACGTGATAGTCAAATCACAAAATCAAAAATCATAAATCATAAATACCGTCGTCGGTATATCCTCCTTCAAAGTCGAGAAGGTGCCGGTACATCCCATGCTAGCAGCGCAAGATATCTACTTGCCTCTTGCTCGCGGCTGGCGTCCTCTGCCTCTGGTTCCTTATCTTCCCTGTGGATTACTAATCTTGCAATCCATCGGCTCATCGGCCCTGTCAGGTGTGCTAACGGAACGATTCCGTTCTGGGACCTTTTCTCGCTCTCTGGACATATGCATCCTCAGTACAACATCTACTCGGAAGCTGGTCGCATCCCTGCGCCTCTGTATGCATAACCGACCTTTAATCTTAACGGGGTGTAATAACAGCTCGTCTGCATCTCGCACGAACTTCTTATCCCGCTTGTTTGTATCATCGTCCATTTCGATGTCGCGTCTTTGCCTGCGCACTGCAATGTCCTCGGCTACGTTCCATCCGAAGTCCCTCGCACGGACTCGAAATCACAAACTCAGTATCTTCATCACTCAGTAGAAGATATCTAGCCGAACATGTCATCAGCGTGCATATCGCATCTCTGATGTCAGCGGAGTGGAACGTCATCTCGTCGAAATCTCATGCGAACTCTTTACTCCACTCTGCTTCAATATCGACTGATTCGGACTCATCTCATCGTGGCTACACAGACTGCGCTCCAACGGCTATGCTCATATCTGGAGTCTCCCAAGCAGTGTCCCATCACATGATATCCGAATGATGTCAAATCGTCCGATCGACTCGTCAGAACCTCACAATCCCCCAAGAGCTCAACATCTCGGGTACAGTTTAATAGTATCGAGTACATACCACAGCATCGGTGGTCCAGCCGTAGAAGGGCAAACCCAAGCTTCACAAATGGCGCCGCGGAACTGCCGCAAACCCTAAGGTTCAAAGGCTTTCACACGGTCATTATGTCGAGTTAGGGTTTCATTCTTCTAGAGGGTCCATAGACTCGCTTGCATGTCTTTCTGAATACTTTAAACTTGGAAAATGGGTTCCTGACATTCGATCATCTCAATCGACTCTCAACGAATCTGCGTGAAGTCGCCTCTAGCTGCAATAAATCTATCTGGTGACCTCGCATGGGGGTACGCGAACGAACCACATATCCTAGTCATTCATCCTCGGTGACCAGCGACTCACCATCATATCTCTAAGAATATGCTCAAGCTGCAGTAGCTCCAATCGTCTGGGCGATATCGCGTCATTTGCAGCAGCAACTGGCTCATTCATCCGTACGCTGAACAGCGCCTCAATCATCATGAATAATCGATATATCAATGGTCATCACCTCCTGGCTGGCCTCTATCAGTGGACCAATCCTCTGGTACCGATCGGTACGCCCGAGAAATCTCACAAAAGCGATCAGTCCAACGATCATGGCGCGAAAACACAATAAGATGACGCTTCAATATGCAATCATATGTCTCTGGAATCACGCCCTGGTCAGTCCTCGTCCACGACGAGCTCATCCTGACGCAACTCGAGCCGTAGCTCACACTGCCCGTGCAATCGTGGCAGCAAAACCATAACCAGTATCGATAAGGATAGATCAAAGGAAGTAATATAATAAGGTGCAAGGAAATGTACATCCTAAGGTTTCTCAAGCGGAGTGGCGTGTCGTAAATATGCCGCGGAACATACGTATGGTACGTCACTCTAATCAAACTACCTACTCCATCAACCAAGGGTCGTCCTATGCGACGAAAGTTCGGGTATATTACCCCCTCGACTAAGTCTAAGTTCCGTAAGGTCAAGCCTAAGTTCCGTATATAAATAACGCCCTAGGCTCCACATAGTCAAACTTAGACTCGAACCAAGGTCAACCTAGCGCTCTGATACCAACATTGTTACGACCCAAAAGAGCAGGTGACTGTCCCTTGAATCCTATGAAGTCTATCGGACTCCATCTGATCCAAGTAAGCCAAAAGCCCAGAAATCTAAAATCATTTAAGGAGTAAATAAAGAAACCGGTTTTTAAGAAGTAAGGAAATCATGTTTTGAAAATCAAAGTTTTTAAATAACTAAGCCGAATATGCATTTTTAAAATGTGTAGTCTTTTCTGAAAATTTCGGCAGAGTTTCCTTTGTAAAAACTGGCCCCGAACGGGGTACAACAAGAATAATATATAGGAAATGATAAAACGCATCCCCAAGCGGGAGCTAGCTCTTCGTCAATCGACGGTCACAACCACGCAAGCAATAATAGTATACAACGCCAAAGGACGAGGATCAAAACCCAAAAAGAACAAAAAACAGCCAAAAAACCATAATATTACAGCGCGACTCTAAGGTCGAAATAATACATCACTTTCTCTAAGTCTGAAACAATATACAAGTTTTGGTTAATGGAATTTCTTGATACAATGAATAATAAAGGAACAATGGCGGTTCTGATACAAGAGAACCCACCTATTCAGGAAAGTCACCCATATGTAAGCAGTGTGCCAGAAATGCCGCTATGGAATCTGTACGGCAAAAACCTGCAAGGACTGTAGCACAACGGGTGTGAGTTGCCAACTCGTGAATAGAAAATATCTACAAGCAGAGATCGAATGCATGACCCATCCTAGGTCAATACAATCAGATATAAATAAACCTCAATATGAACAAGTCTGAAGCATGCTAAACTGGCAATGTAATCTCTATACATGAGTGTAGTGCCAAGTGCTAGTGCCAGTGCCTCAGGTAATAGCATATCTTAAATGTGAAGTATGATCAATGAAATCAATCTGCATGTATGTGGATCCCGTCCACTCGTCACCCAATGACAATAACCATCATGCATGTAAATATCATCAGCATATGCATGGAAATATGAGGATATAAACCACCTGTGTCCCTCGCGACACGTCAAAATCATGGAACCGTAGTGCCCAGCATCGACACTCAAAAACATCATGAAAACTGTGCCCAGCATCGGCACGTAAATCCTCATATATATCGGGCTCCGTCAGTCCGGACCAGCCCACGGGCTCCGTCTGCGGAATCGGCCCTCGGCCCCAGCAGTATGCCCATATCCATCTATCTGTTAGTTATATGTATGCCCTAGAGGCCATTACTGTACATTGGATGTATATTGTAGTGGATGCTGGGACATATATAGGTAGGACTTTCTTGCTCGACATGATAGTACGCTATCTGGTTGCTCTTTATCTTAACATGTATACTTTCTGTCTCTCTGATTACATGTTGATAAAGCCCTTAGGATGTGTACTCGACTTCCAGGACTATGATGAAGATCATACTAGTGGGTCCTGGGTAGTCAATGAGTACATCCTTCATTGTTCCTAGTCGTGGGAATATCGAGACGGGGCATCGATATTCCAGAGTAGACTAGCGTATATCTTCTCGACCCATGTGATGGGCGATGGATGATCCCATATCCATTGGTGTTTGACATCAGAGATGGTATGCGGGTGCTCAGTGGAGACTGGGTACACTGAATGGACTCGCCGAGAACTCCCAGATGGTATTATACCTCACGTCAGATGGCAGTTCTCTGGTGATACTGGTACGGCTTAGTCTGTTGACCCGAGATCGTCATAGAGTCTTGTGTGTCTCCCACTGTGCTTTGATTTCCACCCTACCACGGCTCTACTGAGCCGTGAAAACAGGTGGTTTTTGGGTACAGTCCCGATTCACATGGAGGCAATGAGCGATAGGAGGGGATTCGTCTCTCCCGGTATTGGGGGTAGATGTTGCGCTATGCTCGACTGGCCATAACAGGAAATCCCTAGCCAGGGTTGCAGTGATATACTGGTAAGAGTTATCAGTAGTTTCACGAATGTTATGGACCTTATGTCGGCATGACTTATCAAGCTATTGGGGTCTGACGTTTACCACCCATAGGCGAGATATGCGACATATCAGACGAACAGACCGGACTGTACGGTAAGTGTTACTGGTTGGATTCACAGGAGTGTGAGCGGGCTTGCTCGTCGATCTTCTGATCGCTCAATACCTGGGTGGCCGTTACGTTTAGCAGACCGCTTGCGGCTTGTGGGTATTTGATATGATCATCACCAGCTGCCGGCGTATTGACGAGTCTTTAGAGTCCTACACAGAGGTTTCCTGGCTCAAGCGAAACGAAATAGGAGCGCATATGAGATATGTGCGGGACCAAGAATAATGCGTGTATGTGATACCGTATTCTATTCTCGCGATGAATGTATCGATTGGTTGTATGCGATATAACCTAGTTATCGAATCAAGGATTGATTCGATAAGCCGATACATTGAATATTAGTCGGCCATATGCGATATGACCGGATCGTTAAATCAAGTATTGATTTAATGATTTAATGCATAATTATATATTTGATATATTACTTTGCATTAATTAATATTAGTTCACTTTAAATGGATTTTCTCACTTGAAATGCACATTGTATATGTGATATATTTTTGTGCACTTGTTTATATCATATTTGATGATACATGCTCACTTGGGTTTGTGTAAAGATTAAACCATGGTTATGTAATGGTTAGGGTTTTGATTTTATTAACTATTTATTTATTTATTCTTTATTTGGAAAGAAAAGATATGGTTGCTTCTTTTGTTCTTTTCTTTGAAGCTTCAAGAAGCTTTGACCATTCTTGTTCTTATCCTAAACCTAACCATTCACCTAACCCTAGTTTATTCTCTACACTTAACCAAGGTTGGATTATGATAAGAATGAAAGGGATTTTTCTTTTTAACTTAATCCTTTTTATTCTTTCATCTTATCATATTCTTTCTTCATCATCTTCATCATCAACATGAAGAAAGCTTGCCTCCATCAATGGCAACTTGTGAAAATGAGTGAGAAATCCAATTCCAAAGTGAACCCACTTCCTATTTATTCATCCTCTGCCTCTTGCCAAGTAGTATAGGGTGTTTTCTTCACAAGTTTCATGGCTGGGTGAAGTTGGAGCTTGAACTTGTGTTGCCTCGACGTAGATCATCTTCGGCATCGAAGCCGACGACCTAGCCCGCCCATTTCTCCGATGAAGCCGATGCTAGAGTCCGGGATCCGATATGGACAGCGAGGGGACTTCATCATGGAGCCATGGAGGTGGAGGACCGGATCTACAAAGGTTGTAGCCCTTCCCTTTAGCTATAAATTCGTTTATTTGCATTGCATCGCCTATACATCTAGTTAACGATCCGTATTAGGGTTTCTCGGCACTTGTAAAATTTTAATTGGCCATGTTTGATAACTTGTGAGACCTCATTAGTGTGCCTAGGAACCCTACAGTGGTATCAGAGCCTAGCTAGAGCTTTAGGCGATGCGTAGACGGAGTTAGAAGTCCGATCGAACCAAAACCCTAACACAAATTTGCTCTCTGGACATTTTTCAAAAACTGGGTTTTTTCCAGATTAAAAATTATTAAAAATTTCAGCAGGAAGATCTAAGATTTATGGTACAAAACGAGACCCTGAATCATCTAAACCGCTGCGGAACAGCGGCAGAAGCATGGCTTCTGCGGCGGTTCAGCGGCCGTTTGGTCACATTGGCCAATAAATTTTGCACAATAATTCTTATTCTTTGGTTCTGGATTTTCTAGGATTTTTTAAAAATTACTCAAGAGTTGAGTTTTCTGGGTTGTATTGGGGACTCGGTGTTTCGATCGGATTGTCTAATTTTGTCAGGGTGTTTTTCTGGGTAATTTTAGAATATGTTAAAAAGTTCGACCGGATATAAATGCCCATTTTTTCCCCTGCCGGGAAATTTCCAATTGTTGGACTTTTCCGTAGTTTAATGACGTTCCAAGTAGTGCAAGTAACATGATGGTCCCTCTAGAAGACAACAAACCTTAACTCGATTATGTGACCGTCTTGAACTGCCCTTTGAACCTTCGGGTTTGGGGCAGTACGGCGTGCCACACGTGAGGCGTTGGCTTGACTCTTCTACGGCTGGACCGTTGGTACTGAGGCATGAACTGAATGTTTTTAGACTTATTTCATGTGTTGAGGTGTATCGGGAAAGCTTGGGTGTTCGATTGTTCGATCGGAAAGTTTAACATTTTCTATTTATCCGGAATGTGATACAACAATTGGAATTCACAAGTAGTTATCAGATAACTGAATGAATGTTATAAATCTAGCGGTTTAGTCTCACTTGATCGGTTGCCACGGAATTTTGATGAGATCAAAAGTCCGTCGCAATCACGTAGCGTACGCGGATACTCGCCGGGTAAAATTAATAGACAGCCTCGCCCCATAGCCCCGACCAAGTGACTGTAGGAGAACCCCGTCGCCGAAAGCATCCTTTCGGGTGCTCGCTGCAGCAGTGTTCCGCCTTGGTGCACTTCGTCGACGGCGTCGGGGGTGCAGCCGCCTACTAAAGTTTACGATGAGCATTCGATCAGGATGTCGGGAATCTTGCTGAATTGCCCGACTTGATATTGAAAAGAGTTTTCGATAATGAGACTAAAATGCGGGGTTTATAATTGTTAGGCATGCGATGTCTAAGTATTTCATTTGATTAGGCATGCGATGTCTAAAGAGGTTGCGGATTCCAACTGTTGTAGTTTTACACTTTCTTTTCTGTGACCATAAGTGTAGTATGTAGTGGTATTGCCGATTGTCGTTGCTATACGTCGACGACAATCGGTGTATGCATACTTACTTACGTTGATGACATGTGATGTTATGTGTTGCTGGATATGTTATATTGGATTGTCGCGTTTGAATAGCCGGGGTTTTTTTTATGTGAGATGAGTGTTTTTCAATTTCATTCATGTAAAAACTTGTATGTAATATTCTTTTATTGGGGCACTTCCAGGTTGCGGATGTTGTCACCATTTGTATATTATTTACTTTTCCGCATTAGGATAGACCCAAGGAGCGGAGCACAAGTAACCGGGTTCTAGGGTCCAGTGGGAGACCATCTCGAGGAGTTGAGTCCGGGTCTCCTAACCCTAGAATTGGTAGGGTTGCTTGCCGCTCTCGTAGGGGCCTAGGGGTGTGGGATTGGCTATTCATCACGACCGTGGAATCCGTGTTTTATACTGGCTCGTATTAAAAACACGGACGTCCTAGTATATCCAATATTTCATATGATATTTTCTGCTGCGTTAACTATGATGTGATCATGTGATTTGTTCAGATAGATATTATATATAGTATATATGATATATTATATAGACGTTGCTTATGTTTTACACCCGCGCTAGCCCTGCTTCGTTCTGGAGTTAGTTACCTAACCTAACGGTGCAGACGGGACATCGAGGCGAATGCGGATGGCATAAGCGTACATTATATTTATCTGTGATGTTTAGGTGGACTTAAATGATGGGATATTCATTAATGAGATTAATAAAAGAAAATAAACCTAATTGATGTTGTGGAATCGAATTTCAAATTAAAACAGGTAGCTACAGTTCTTTCTTTGCATCACGGTGTTCCTTGTAGAACATCCTGCACCTTATTCGATAATGAAAGGACCGAGACCCCTTCACCGGGAGTGGCTCCTTTAGCAATAACTGGCAGATGCTACAAACTCGGTTTGTCTTTTGATTGCTTCTATAGTTTCTGCTTTGCACAGTGATATATATGATATATCCCGCACCTCATTCGACGAGGAAAGGGCCGACGATCCCTTTACCGGGAGTGACCCCTTTAGCAAAACTAGAAAAGTCTCAAAAACATTCCATTTAAAAACCATTTGATTCCGCAACGAGATCAAGTTCAAAGCGTTAAAGGTTTTCATAAAAACCATTCGCAACCCTCTGTCATTTTAGGAAGTAGAGTACTTAGTATTCGTGCTACGTTTGTCGACCATAGCCGAGGCGTAGTGTGCGGTAGCTAAGTGATGTCTTTCTACACCGCATATGATGCGATTAGTTAGGACAGTCATGTGGCTTTGTTGACCTTAGCCAAGGGTCATGTGGGTGGGTCTAATTAATCACGAAATGACGGGTAGAACTTACTAGTACCTATGATTTGTTGACCTTAGCCAAGGTCATAGGTGCTAGGGGTAAAAACCATTATTGGGAGTTTCAAGTGTTGAAACTTGCAATGAGATTGCATACCTTCTATATGATAGTTGGATCCCGATACCCACTGCGAGTAATTGTTACTCCTGGGAGAGTTTTACACTTTGCAATTAGCCGATCAAGTAGGTGTCTAGAAAGGTGTCAACGGGGTTACGCCTCTGGGAAAACGAGGTTTACTATAATTAGGTCCGTGCGAAAGCACGGGGAACCTCCCTCAAAGTACCGACACTGGCCTGGCTGAAAGATTGGCGAACTTGTAGAGTGTAATTAATCCCGGCTAGTCTTTCCTTTTAAGGTTTGAAGGAAGATTTGATAAAAACAGTGGGAGACATCCTGATTAGATAAAATATATAACCAATCTGATCTTGCAAGAGCGCACGCTGAGTGTTTCTTCTCTCTCTCTCCAGGTAGTGACCATGTCACGCCTTAATCAAGATAATAATATGGATGTATTGACCAAACCCGCTTGTTATACTGAGCTGGGGAATGTTGGTCCCGCTACAACTTATAATTGTTATAAGACAGAGCAGGAAATAGGGGAATACCAGAATTCCCATGCCACCCAAACGAAGAAAGTGCATGAGATGCATCTCCTTCGGGTGTGTTCATTATAAAGAACTGTTTCTCAGTATCCTCTGTATCCGGGGTATTTGATACCGGATCAGGATCGCAGATATGTAATCTGTTACATAGGGCTACAAAAAGGTAGAAAACTGAGAACGGGTGATAAGTTTCATGAGACAGAAACCTGGGCAAGTGTTGCAGCCAAGTTTGTTGGTCACTGTCACCCTGTATTACCAATACATTGATTCTGAACAAATGCTATTAGATACCGAACCTGATATACAAAATCATATCAATCTCTTTATTAGTAAAGAAATGATAAAATTTTGTATTGATGGATAATGTTTTGAACATTTCCTATATCAAAAGTTGATCGGTTCAGGCGCATTATCTAAAAGCATTGACGTTCTAAATCAAACTACAGTTCTTAGTATACAGAACACACACAAGAGGAAGAGTTCAGAAATGAACGAATCCTTCTTGAGGCATTGTAGACTAGGTCACATCAATGCGACCCGACTGGCTGAAGTTACATTTTAGATGCATATTTAAATTAGTTTGAATTTACATCTTGTGAAACTTGCCAGTCATGTCACAAAGATTAGATGACCATAGCCCTGTTTATTGGAAACAGAGAAAGAGTTAATGAACTCTTGGGACTGATACATGATGATGTATGTAAGGTCTCCTGTCTACACATGCTAGGACTGGTTCTTTATACTTCATTATATTCTCTGATAATCTCTCAAGATTCAGTCATATGTTCCTGTTGAAACATAAGTCCGAAGCTTTTGAGGTATTCACAGAATATAAGTTGGAAGTAGAGAACCAAAATACGGGTATAAGTATTATGTCCTATGATAAGATCAGGGAGGAGAATACTTGTGCATGGCATTCCTGGACTATTCTAAAAGAAAATGAGATTCTCTCTCAGTATTACTCCTCTGAATACACCATAGCACAACGGTGTATCAGGGCGGAGCAATTGCACCATATAAGATATAGTGTGCTCTATGATGAGTTCTACTGAGTTACCTGTTTCCTTTTAGGGTTGTGCACTTGAAAAGTTGCATACCTATTGAAAAGGGTTCGAATCAAATCAGTGCCTACCACTCCATATAAGATATAGTGTGGGAAGAGCCTATCTCTTAAGTAAGTTAAGATTTGGGATTGTCCGGCCTATGTCGAAAGCAAAATCCGGACAAGATCGAGATAAAGTCAGTTCTGTAGAACTGGAAAGGTTCCAGCTATACAAAACTGCAGCTGATGATTTGACAGAACCAAAGGATTCAATAGTCCCCGACGAACCTCAACCTCTCCGCCGATCTAGTTGGGTTCCTCATCCGCCTGAGAGATACCTCGGTTTCTCGATGACAGTGGGAGCGAGGAATGCATCATGAGATGATGACCCAACTAGTTTCGAGCAGGCCATCGAGAGTAGGGACTCTGTAAGAATGGCTGGATGCTTAGCGATCTGAGATGGAATCCATATACACCAACAAAGTATGGACTTTGGTTGCGATATCTGAAGGGTTAAATCCCCATCAGGAGCAAGTATATCTTGAGAAGATTACATGGTGTAGATGGAAAAGTTGAGACTTTCAAAGCTAGACTCGTTAAAGGTTTTCGTCATCGACCAGGCGTGGATAATGATGAAACCTTTTCTAGTAGCTGTGCTTAAGTCCATCCAGATCCTACTTGCCACTGCTACATACCATAACTGCGATATCTAGTGGTTGGGTGCCATGACTACTTTTCTAAATAATGATTTAGAAGAGAACGTCTATAAGAACACAGCCAGAGGGCTTCGTAAACAATGGGAGTAGCGAAAACGTGTGCAAGTTGCTTTACATAATGAAGCAGGCATCGCGGAGTTGGAACATCTGTTTTGATGTGGTAGTCAAAGAGTTTGACTTCATCAAAATGGTAGATGAACCTTGTATGTACAAAAGGGTAGTATGGAGTATGGTAATGATCCTCGTAGAGTACGTGGATGACATACTCTTGATAGGAAAGGAATTTCCTTTGCTACGATCGGTCGATCTCCTCTTATCACATAGATTCTCCATATAGGATCAAAATGATACCTCCTAAATCTTAGGTTTTGGATATATGAGATAGATCTAAATGGATGTTAGGATTCTCACTAGTTGTAGTGAGATGGTATCAGTTGATCCTGGGGAGAATCACTGGAAGGGTTCCAGGGTGATAAAGACGACTGAATGTCAGTCACAGGCATTGTCTTTACCCCCAGTAAAGGGACGGTATGTTGGAAGAGTTCCAAGCTAGATACCGTGGCAAACTAGACGATAAAGGCTGGTAACATCGCTATTAAAGATACTACCAAAGAGGCAGTTTGGGTGTATATTGGTTCATAAGATGAACCAGGTTCCCACAATTTTGTGACAATGGAAGTGTGGCTTTGGCCAAGGAACTATGATCCCATCAGTGACCCAGAAATATTCTGAGGCAGCATCACCTGATCATGGAGATAGTTGATCTCCAGGGTGATCGAGGTAAGGAGAGTAGACTCAGAGGACAACACAGAGGATCCACTCATGAAGGCCTTTTCCCAAAGAGAGACTTTTATGGGATGGTAGAGTATGTGATACTGCAACCACTGCTACAGATGGCCCTAGTGCAAGAGGGAGACTGTTAGTTATATGTATGCCCTAGAGGCCATTACTGTACATTGGATGTATATTGTAGTGGATGCTGGAGATAGTTGATCTCCAGGGTGATCGAGGTAAGGAGAGTAGACTCAGAGGACAACACAGAGGATCCACTCACGAAGGCCTTTTCCCAAAGAGAGACTTTTATGGGATGGTAGAGTATGTGATACTGCAACCACTGCTACAGATGGCCCTAGTGCAAGAGGGAGACTGTTAGTTATATGTATGCCCTAGAGGCCATTACTGTACATTGGATGTATATTGTAGTGGATGCTGGGACATATATAGGTAGGACTTTCTTGCTCGACATGATAGTACGCTATCTGGTTGCTCTTTATCTTAACATGTATACTTTCTGTCTCTCTGATTACATGTTGATAAAGCCTTTAGGATGTGTACTCGACTTCCAAGACTATGATGAAGATCATACTAGTGGGGCCTGGGTAGTCAATGAGTACATCCTTCATTGTTCCTAGTCGTGGGAATATCGAGACGGGGCATCGATATTCCAGAGTAGACTAGCGTATATCTTCTCGACCCATGTGATGGGCGATGGATGATCCCATATCCATTGGTGTTTGACATCAGAGATGGTATGAGGGTACTCAGTGGAGACTGGGTACACTGAATGGACTCGCCGAGAACTCCCAGATGGTATTATACCTCACGTCAGATGGCAGTTCTCTGGTGACACTGGTACAGCTTAGTCTGTTGACCCGAGATCGTCATAGAGTCTTGTGTGTCTCCCACTGTGCTTTGATTTCCACCCTACCACGGCTCTACTGAGTCGTGCAAACAGGTGGTTTTTAGGTACAGTCCCGATTCACATGGAGGCAATGAGCGATAGGAGGGGATTCGTCTCTCCCGGTATTGGGGGTGGATGTTGCACTATGCTCGACTGGCCATAACAGGAAATCCCTAGCCAGGGTTGCAGTGATATACTGGTAAGAGTTATCAGTAGTTTCACGAATGTTATGGACCATACGTCGGCATGACTTATCAAGCTATTGGGGTCTGACGTTTACCACCCCTAGGCGAGATATGCGACATATCAGACGAACAAACCGGACTGTACGGTAAGTGTTACTGGTTGGATTCACAGGAGTGTGAGCGGGCTTGCTCGTCGATCTTCTGATCGCTCAATACCCGGGTGGCCGTTACGTTTAGCAGACCGCTTGCGGCTTGTGGGTGTTTGATATGATCATCACCAGCTGCCGGCGTATTGACGAGTCTTTAGAGTCCTACACAGAGGTTTCCTGGCTCAAGCGAAACGAAATAGGAGCGCATATGAGATATGTGCGGGACCGAGAATAATACGTGTATGTGATACCGTATTCTATTCTCGCGATGAATGTATCGATTGGTTGTATGCGATATAACCTAGTTATCGAATCAAGGATTGATTCGATAAGCCGATACATTGAATATTAGTTGGTCATATGCGATATGACCGGATCGTTAAATCAAGTATTGATTTAATGATTTAATGCATAATTATATATTTGATATATTACTTTGCATTAATTAATATTAGTTCACTTTAAATGGATTTTCTCACTTGAAATGCACATTGTATATGTGATATATTTTTGTGCACTTGTTTGTATCATGTTTGATGATACATGCTCACTTGGGTTTGTGTAAAGATTAAACCATGGTTATGTAATGGTTAGGGTTTTGATTTTATTAACTATTTATTTATTTATTCTTTATTTGGAAAAAAAAGATATGGTTGCTTCTTTTGTTCTTTTCTTTGAAGCTTCAAGAAGCTTTGACCATTCTTGTTCTTTTCCTAAACCTAACCATTCACCTAACCCTAGTTTATTCTCTACACTTAATCAAGGTTGGATTGTGATAAGAATGAAAGGGATTTTTCTTTTTAACTTAATCCTTTTTATTCTTTCATCTTATCATATTCTTTCTTCATCATCTTCATCATCAACATGAAGAAAGCTTGCCTCCATCAATGGAAACTTGTGAAAATGAGTGAGAAATCCAATTCCAAAGTGAACCCACTTCCTATTTCTTCATCCTCTGCCTCTTGCCAAGTAGTATAGGGTGTTTTCTTCACAAGTTTCATGGCTTGGTGAAGTTGGAGCTTGAACTTGTGTTGCCTCGACGTAGATCATCTTCGGCATCGAAGCCGACGACCTAGCCCGCCCATTTCTCCGATGAAGCCGATGCTAGAGTCCGGGATCCGATATGGACAGCGAGGGGACTTCATCACGGAACCATGAAGGTGGAGGACCGGATCTACAAAGGTTGTAGCCCCTTCCCTTTAGCTATATATTCGTTTATCTGCATTGCATCGCCTATACATCTAGTTAACGATCCGTATTAGGGTTTCTCGGCACTTGTAAAATTTTAATTGGTCATGTTTGATCACTTGTGAGACCTCATTAGTGTGCCTAGGAACCCTACACTATCGACTCTGGTCGGTGTCCTCCGGTTAACCGCCAGGTCCAACCAATCACCGGTAGGTAGTAGTCCCTCTGCCAGGCTCACCGTCTACTACACAGCGAAACTGTTCTCGTCCCGGGGTACCATACCGGGTCCACCACATACCCGCAATCGGCCTCATCCGTCTCCTCGAATCGGCTTTCACATGTCGCTCTCAGCACCGAGAAAACACATGGTGGACGCACTGAAATATCATATCAAGAGTAACCGGGTTTTTAAAACAATTACATATTCTCTTTTGAAATACCCGCGGTTCCCAAATCCAGAAATATCATGGAAACAACATATCTCAATGCGTATAATCAAACATGATGTATGCGACATGTAAAGAAAGGTAAGCACGTTAGTAAGTCATGAAACATGGAATAGTAATGTGCATATGTCGAGGGAAACCGCTCTTTTTAAAATGAATCAATTTTAAAGAATATCTTGCGGTCCTCAAATCTCTAATCAAGTCAGAATCATCTATGTATGTGTACAGGTATAAGTGTACCATATGCCATGCAAGGATCATATCAGGAATGCAACAGTACTACTGTGTAGTGGCATGGCAATTATCGATGATGATGTGTGTGAGCCGGCAAATAGTGTACGTGGAACATATGCATCATCGATAATGGTGCTGGTGTCCTAACAGCATGACTGTAATATATCAATAAACACGAGCAATGTAATACAAATAGCATGGGTATGCGGAATCGAATAATCAACGCAACAGTAAAGAATCCATCTCAATAAATATATCATGCAGCCTCGCCTTTTGAAATAAGACGAATCAGGGTTTTTGGTAAAATAAGGGTTACGGTGTTTTATGAACAGATGCTACATTTGAAAATATCCGTAGAATTCCTTTTTCCTATCTTTAAAATATCCCTGATTCGTTAGTTTTGAAATAGGTATGACTCGGGTCTAGTCTAACGCCTACTATGCGAACTACGGACCCAACAATCAAGTCAATCGGGAGGGGTATGAAAACCACCTAAATCTGAGTCAATATCACATTATTCCATCAATTGACAGGTATCACTATCATCATATCACATCTCAAATACGAACTCTGTCATATCGCCGATCTCACGGCCTCAAATCAATTCTCATCGACACATCCCAATCCCACGTATCATCCTCAAATCCCGTATATGAACACATAGTCCCATACCCATGTGTAAATATACACACCTCCATATGCGCACAGATAAATGAAAGAAATGTAAGCAAGTATATGTGTGCGTGTATGCGTGAGTGCACCCACTACTCTAGGGTTTCGCACTACACTAAACCAATACATCTTTATCATCAATAATTCCATTATTACCATCAATAATCCTAACAACACATAATAAAAATATGTGTGTATACGTATTCGTATACATCACTACGGACTGCGGGGGTGCTATACGCCATCCACCCGACTTCTCCCCGTAGATATAAATCTACTCACATTGCTTTTCGTTTGCCGATGTCGCCATCTTCATCTTCTTCGCCTCAACATCACGTAGGGTACCTACAGGTATATCACAACGCTAAAGCACATGAAAATCACATCGGAAACCAAAATAGCACACGCTACTCGCATAGGAAAAAACCTATCGTCTCGCATGTAAACACGTTCAATATCCACTTGTCGTTGACGTCCAAACGCCACCCGACAGAAACGAATCACTAAATACCAAAATCCATGCTAAAACAAGTCGTAAATCATACGCCAACTCAAGAAAATCAACCCAGATTTTACCCTAACAGGAATCAGTCAAAACTAGACATACCCAGGGTCAAGACTACTGGAAATAGGGCCATGCACCAAAATCGAGACGGTTTCCTCCTACTCTGGCCGCAAATTGCGGCCAGAACGAATTAATTGGCGGCCGAGGTTTGGAGTTGGGAGCTAGGGTTTGGTGTGGTGGTTCCATGGTGCCTGCACATCTCACTGTCAACTCAGTTTTATTTTTGGGGTCTCGGGGTGATAGCAGATTCCTAAATACGATCACAGATTCACAGTTTTCCCCGACATTGTCTCATAAATCCGTATTCTGGTTTCAAGTTCAAGTTTGGGTCCAAATTAACATCACACATGGGGTTCTAAGGTCACAACAGGCCTCAATTTCACTTTGATTTCAGATTTACCCTAAACCCTAACTAGAAATCTCCAAAGTCCACAAACAACACAATATCGATATGAAACTAGCATGGATGCACAAGGAAATTGAAATACTACACTAGGGTGCAGAAATTACCTTCTTTGGCAACTCAAGAAAATTCTTGAGTTGCTCAAAGTCCTCAAAATCCTATCTTGCTTGGTCCGATGCGATCCTCTCGAGCTTGTGAGCATGTTTTGTGAAGTGGAAATGGGGTTTTGGGTTTGTTTTAATGGTGTTTTGGGGGAATTGAAGGAGGTGGAAGAAGAAGAGGGAGCTTGAGCAGCAGCAGCTCTCATGGAGAAGGAGAGAGAAAGTGAGATGGGAAATGATGGGGGTAAGGTATTTCAAAAAGCAAGTTGACCTATACCTACCCTCTCTCTCTCTCATAATCATCATGCTTCACTTTTTCCCTTTTCTTTTCTTTTCTCTCACACAATGGCAAACCCTAAGAAACCATGCACCCAAAACATGTAACATGTGTGGAAAATGATATGTGCACATTTTTGCACAAAAATGCCAAAAATCCGATTAGCGATTTTTAATCGTGATTAGTACTAAATTAGCTTATAACTAATCATAGAAACTTAAAAACGACATAATTCCATAAAATACCCTATTTTAGAATTTTCCATAATTTTTTTCCCATTTATTTGTATTTAATTATACCAGAATATTAAAATATTCATTAAAATAATATTAAATTATAAAAATTCCCAAAACTGATATTTTATTATTTTGAAACGTTACACTTGCTCGCCGAAGTCGATGATGCCATGCTCCGTCACCTCAGAATCCACGTGAAGGTATCTACAATAATACACAATCGCAATCGTTTATTAAAATCGAATCCGGAAACCAAAACGGCACACGGATCACCTATAGGTTAGAACCTATAGGCCACGCATGCAAAACCAACCAATTATCCATTGTAGTTGATGTACGAACATCCAACAACCAAAAACAATACCAAATATCAAAACTTAGTATTTCAAAATATGGAAAACATAGCCAAAATCACACCATAGTGCTCCCAGATTTTGACTCAAGTCAAACTAAGAAAAGTTGCATATACAAAGGGCCTTAAATATATAGCAGATAACACCCGACAAAACCCCATAGCCATTCCTCCTAATCTGGCCGCAATTTGCGGCCAGAAAGCTTATTTTTGCGGCCACAATACAAGGGTTGGGGCTCAGTTCTTCAGGGTACACTCCAGATTGCCTGCACGACTCCCAGTATTCGCTAAATAATTTTTAGTGTCTCTGGGTTACTCCAGATTCCCATATACCCTCACAATTCAACACAAAACCGATATAATGAATTCCTAAATCCGTATTTTGGTTTCTATACTCAAACCCAGGTCTTGTAACAGCCACAAAAGTTCACCAAATCCACTTTTTAAACCTAAACCCTCTCTAGGGATTTCTATTCTCACAACCACCATACCGATTCAACTTCTAAACTATCTAAAATACATGAAAACTCAAAACTAACTAAAGGAAATGAATTATACCTCATGGATGTAGCCAAGCAAAACCCTAGCTCCCTAATGTCCTCGAAATCAAACATTGATGGGTCCAAAGTGTAGAGGGTGAAGAGGGGATCAATTTTAGTGAAAGGGGTTTAGGATTTTGATGAAGCTTTGGAGATGGATCTAGGGGGTGAAGGTGGAGCAAGATGAGGAAGAAGAAGGAGATGAAGAAATAAAATGTGGTGAGGATATGGCAGCCCCCCCTCTCTCTGCTCCCTTATTCTAACTCTCTCTCACCTTATTTACCCTTTTGCCATTTTCCTTTTTCTTTTCTTTTAAATTTTAAAACCAAATCACATAATACCCATAAAACAACACAAATGCAACAACATGTAACCAAATGCAACATAACATGGTGCACTAGCCACGGAAAACTGTAGAAACACGGATTTGGCTAATCGCGATTAGCAGTGCACTAATCGGTTTTTTTCCAAACTGCATATAATAAATTTTAAAAATGCCAAATCCAATAAATATATTTTTAAATGAATAAATCATTTTAATTTCCATTTATTTCATAATTATTGTTATATATTTATACTCTTTTCCGAAAACCCCAATTTTGCAAATCGGACAGTTTTCGGGAAATATATTATTTTAATATTAAATTCCAAAAATAATATTTTATATTTTTCTGAAATGTTACATCGGAGCGAGATCAACCAGTTTACCCAGCTCCCCAACGAATAATTTTGGAAATGCTTTGAACGGTTTAAAGATCTGCTTGTCCAATGTCCTCTTCACGGAATCAATAGATGGGATCTGTGCCGAATTATATATGAGGGTGTTACTCCGGCGACAAATCAGATGCTTGAAACTATTTGTCAATGCCATTTCATGTCTAAAGAAAATGAGGAAGCTTGGCAATTCCTCGAAGATCTCGCTGAACAAACTTTACAGTAGGAAAGTGTTAGACCAATATCGTCTAGGGGAGGTATCCATCAGCTCGACGTTTCCATCGCAGTGAAAGCCGAAATGGCCACGATGCAAAAGAAACTCAACGCTATCGGGAAAAAATTCTCATCTGCCTCCCTAAACCAAGTTACGCTTCCCAAAACCGTGTGTGGTTGCTGTTCCGACCCATTATATTTGACGAAAGAATATCCTTTGAGTCCACCGTTTCAAGGTCAAGAATAAATTAATGCTACTTTTCAGCAACGACCTAGAAACGATCTTTATTCTTCCACATGCAATCAGGGATGGAGGAATCATCCTAATTTTTCTTGGAACCAAAACTAAACTCAAACTCAAAATACGTTTCCAAGCCAAAATAACTATCAAAGACCTCCTCCACAGCAACAGCAACCACCACCACAGAGTCAGCACCCTTTTAATCGCAAACTTTTCAAAATCCAGCCAACAATTCTGCACCGATTATTGATTCTTTCCAAACGGCTGGTACCGAAAAACTCTCCGCACTCGAACGAAGCGTGGATACGTTTATTAAACATTCCATGCAAACGACGGATACTTTAACGTCTTCTATCTAAACATTAATGCAGAACACCGCTTCCCACGATGAAAGCATAAAATCAATAGAAGCACAACTTGCACAGTTAAATGTCGTGATGAATGCGAGAGAGAATGGGAAACTTCCATCTCAACCCTTACCGAATCCTGGCCACTCACAAAGTTAAAATGAGAGTGTCGTAACCACGTTGAGATCGGGAAGAGTGCTGAATAATCAAGTCGGTGAACAGGTTGATGATGAGGAATCAATTGAAACCCCGGCTTCTACTTCTTCTAACCCTATTTTGTCTGGTCTACCTTCTTCCGAGCCTATTTTCCGTTTTCCCCTACGCTCGGACCCTCAGCCCACTGCCTCGAGTCAACCTAAAATGATCCCAATTCCAATTCTAGGATCCATTCCATCCCCATAATCTTCTCCAATGTTGGACCCAACCCTTATTGATAAAGCTCCTTATCCAAACAGGTTAAGGGACAATAGACCAAGTCCACAAATGGAGAAGATTATGGAAATTTTTAAGAAAGTTAATATAAATATTCCTCTCCTAGATGCTATCCAACAAGTTCCGTCTTATGCGAAAATCCTAAAGGACTTGGCGCTAGGAAGAAAAAAATTCAAGTGGCAAAAAAAGTTTTCTTAGCAAGTAATGTGAGCACTGAGTTTACCCAACAAATACCCAAGAAACGAAATGATCCCGGGAGTCCTACAATATCTATTTCTATTGGGGGTAAAAATATCAATCATACTCTACTCGATTTAGGTGCTAGAGTTAACTTGCTTCCATATTCTGTTTATAAGCAATAAGGGATCGGATAGTTAAAACCGGCGCACTTCACTCTTCAGATGGTCGATCGATCTATCACCCAACCCTAGAGTGAGCTAGAGGATGTGTTAATCAAAGTCGGGGAATTTATATTCCCTGTGGACTTTATCGTTATAGATATAAAGGCTGCAACAAACCCCCTAAACCAAATCCCGGTGATTCTAGGCCGACCTTTTCTTGCGACTTCCAATGCAATAATCAATTGTCGAAACGGCTCTATGACCCTATCCTTCGGGAAGATGTCAATTGAGCTTAACATTTATAAGTTGGGAAGTGAACCCTCCGAACCCTATGCTCAAGTATTTTCTGTCGAAGCGATAGATTCCGACAGCAACGAATTTGAACAGCTTTACGATACTGATCTTAACTCCGCTAGTACGTTATTGTTTGACCCTTCTATTTATTATACACATACGAACCCTTCTATCGAGTTGTCCGGGTCAAAATCTAACGCTAAATATGAACCTTTTATGGAATCCGAGTATCATCTCGTTCTTTCCGATGAGATTATTATTCGGGATATCGATGAAAGCTTTGAAGAAATGTTCGCTGAAGAACTCGCATTATGAGAAGACATGGGTGTTGTGATGAATCAACCCCAACATAAAGAAGTTGAACCACCACCCCTTCTTCTTATCAAAAACGAGAATGCGAGTGATCCATCATCATTGTTTCATCTCTACAAACCGAGACGTAAACCCGTTTTAGTCTATCCCTTATCCCCTCCCCACTTCTTCACGTCTATAGATTAAATGTTCTTCTACCAATCTTGGTGCTACATTGATAAAATATTTGAATGGTTGGTGTTGACTTTTGGTTTTTTAAGGCTTTACTTTGAGCAATAACTTTACCCCCTTCTTTATAATTTTAATTACTTAATATGGTTTCACTCAAGTTTGGGGGGGGGGAAGAAAATCTTTTGGTTCTTGAAAGAAAATAAATTTTTACAAAATTGTGAGCCAAAAATAAGTTTGGGGGAGGATTTCACTGTCATTTATTCATGTCCCCGTTACAAAATTTTCCTCCCAAGTCTACATTTTTTTTTAGTTTAACAAATGACATCGGTGAGGACACTGCTGTAAACAAGTTTGGGGGAGGTTTGTGCTTATTTATGCATTATTTTGCATTATCATAAATATAAGCACAAATTTTTTTTCTTGATAATGAAAGTTTGAAAGTAAGAAATTACATACGACAAGATTGGAAAAGTTTAAGAAAATCAAGAAAATTAGATGTTTTCTTAAACGAAACTAGTAATAAGTAGCTATGAGCCATTGTCCCAAGGGTTAGTAAGATGAAGGAAATCACTAATCTGAGGATAGATCTGAGTCTGAAAATAGTCCCTATTCTTGAGTCCAAACATTTGAACGTTGATACCCTACTATACGCACTTGCACACATCTTGAAACTTAGGATAGTAGAGGATACATTGAAATACTCTTGTCTAAAAGACTTAGTATGAAATTAAAAAAAGTATAAGTGGTGAAGAAGAAAAAATGAACACTGGTTTTGTAATTACTTAAGGCAGCATAAAAAAAATAAAGCGAGGGTGCGTTATCACCTAGTGCCTTAGACCAACTGGTTTGGGAGCCACTACTAAGCCTTAGGTGTTGCAAGACGAGTATAATTACGCCTAAATAAGCAATCAAATTTAGTAATCGGTCGGTTAGTACCTCAAGAAGTATTAATGGTCCCATGAAGGATGTGTGAGCAATTTCATCGAAATTATTCACCGACTATAAAGTACTTTAGAAGATGGACAAGAGTATGATTGCTTGAATTGAATTCTCTAAGTGTAGGGATATCTTTTACACACACGTAGGGGTATATGATCGATGTTTGGAAGAAAGATAGGTAGGAAGACTAAAGGCGATGTTTTATTGAGGGATGATATGATTTTTAACATCTTTTCATGACCATTAAGATAGGGCTCATGGCAATTGAAAAGCTAGTGTAGTTGGAAACTCTTCTTTTCAAGTTCTTTCTTTTATCGTTCTTATCTTCGTACATAACTTTTATTTTCTTTCTTTTATTATAGGATTTTGTAGGTGTAATCTGCTGAAAACCCTCAAGAGACAACACTCCTCCTACTATGGACACCTAGAAGTTTAACTACTTGTTGCACGTGCTCAGTGCAATCGTGTTGCCTACGAAAGTGTGCTACTTAGCTTTTTCTTTTTCTTTTTCTCTCTCTCTTTAATAACTAGTTTGCTCGGGACGATCAAAGTTAAGTTTGGGGGTATTTGTTCAGTCGAAAATATCGCACATTTGATATAACATTTTCCTTACTTTTCTTAAATATTTAAAGGTGTTTATTATAAATATGAAACATATGGGGGTTTATCTGTAAAATATTCTTTATCATATGTTTCTACATTATAATTAACATTATCAAGGAAAATATATGCATATAATATTTATATGATTTAAATATGCATATATCTTAATGAAATTGCTTAAAAATTTATTACCATATAAAATGATTAAGATTATATCTCTATAACAAATATTACTAATATTATTGTTGAAGATATTGTGCAGATTTATCTCAGGTCAGGAGATCGGGATATCGAGATGTCAGAACCAAAAATTTGCCGATAAAGTTAAATAAAATCATAGAATCAATACTGGCAGAGACTTAGAGAAGATATGAAGATTCCGGATATCACAAAAATCTCCATATGTCAATATGAAGCTACAGAAGAATTTTCATCAACTAATCTCACTACTCCACCGCCCAACCACGGCAAATACCCCATAAACGCGGCGGATCCATGGCCATTTTGAGGAATTATGTTTTGGGATTTTGTGGGTAGGATCTTCTCAACAAACTCTCACATATGACATCTAGGGTTTGTATCTTCTGTTACTATAAATAAGACTGAGAGCTTCACTTGGAAAGGTATCAAATCGAAGAGATCACGAGGTCACAGACGATCCACGCATCCAGGTTGATCATCAGCCGTTTATCTACCTCCTTCAAGAGAGATCGTGAAGCAAACCAGAGTTTTGTATTCCACTTTCTAAAGGATCAAAAAGTGTAATTGATTTAGCTGATTAATAAAGGTAGCTGTTTTATTCGTTTAGCATTTTTACTTTCTGCATTTTTATTATGATTTCCTTCTCTATCCTTTCTTCTTCTATCTCCATCATGCGCGAGTAATTCTCCGCTTGATAGGGTTCGTAGGATTAGGGTAGAACAATGGATGAGAAAATATTTTAACTTCTTTTACATCTTATGAAGTTTATAAACTTTAGCAAAAGAATCGTTAACATCCTAATCGGGCGCGCTATCAATTTATTGATAGTCTTGACCGCGATTTGAGATCAGATTAACAATTATTTTGTTAAAGGCTAGATATGAATAGAGATCAATGAAGGGACAAGGGTCAATAGTGCGGAAACCTTAGTTTCTTCCATGAACCCTAATCCTCATTCATCACTATCTATCTAGTTTTAAATCTATTAAAAGATAAAAGAAGTCATCTTTAGTATTCATCCATTACTACTAAATCCTAACGAACCCTACAAGCCTTTTCCCTATAAAATCTATATCCGTATTTAAACTAGATCTTAAAACTATAAATTCTATATCCATGTTTAACATAGATATAGAATCTAAAACTATTCTCCCTATTCTTTTATTCTAATCAACTCGTCTAAAGCAAGATTAAAAGTTCCCCGCATCAGTGCGGACGACCCGTACTCATCTCGGCTAGCTACACACGACACCGTTATTGATTGCGGTTACACAAAAACACTTACTTTCACAGACCAATCACTCTGCCAGAGAGTTGTTGTAGTCAGTGGGAGCAGCAGAAGCGTAGTGGGCAAGAAACTTATGTCTATTTATAGACTAAAACAGGTATAGCGGAGATAGATCGTCTAGTTTTGATGTGACAGTCATAGAGTTTGACTTCATCAGAACAGCAGATAGACCTGGTAAGAAGGTGGTAGGGAGTGATGTCCAGTTTTTTGGATGACATGCTCTTTATAGGAAGTGATATTCCTATACTACGATCGGTTATACTGTGGTTGTCACAAGGTTTTTCTCCACATAGGATCTGGATAAAATATCAGGGTTTCTGGCAACTAGATCTATGGTTTCAGATCTAGATTTGGGAATTGTCCCAATTTGGGTATTGACGCTATTCTAAAGTGTTTTAGAATAGACGACTCCTAGCATGGTGGTATACCCGCAGGTGGTGGAGTCACCCTCTCTAAAGAGATGTCTTTCAGATTGATGAGGGGAGGGTTTGCATGATTGACATATCGCTTGCTTAGGCAACTGAGTTAATCATGAGATGTCAAGTACCACACTAGATATTGCTTTTGCACTGTCTGCAGTAAGCATATATATTAATCCAATCCTGGAGAAACGTTGGGAAGCAGTTATGAACATCGACTTCGGCTAAGCGAGGAGATTTGTAGGTACCTACGCATGGACTTCCGAGACGACGAAGCACATCGACTTCGGCTAAGCGAGGAGATTTGCATGTGAGTAGATTTATATCTACGAGGAAAGTCGGGTGGATGGCGTATAGCACCCCCGCAATTATAATATGGAAACCGATATATAGAATATAGTCGGAAAAACTATGTTAGAAACTTATGGATATAGTCAAAAGAGTTAGTATGAGATGTTATGACTAAGGCAAGATGAAGAGATCGATATCGGTGTGACTTAAGATCGATATCAATATGATACGAGATCGGTATTGATGTGACATGAGATCGATAAAATACGATATAAGATTGAGTTAGATGTGTTATGAGATCAATAAGATATGACATAAGAGACCATAGATCCGTACCTTTGTCGATGAATATGATGATAGAATCCATATTCTATTTGATGACCCGTTCGATGGATTACCATACGCGATTTGTTTTACTGGATGATTGATCCACGCTCGTGAATTGAGGTTGATGATCGAGTATATTACCATATCGGATACTATAAGACTGGATCACCGACGTAAAAGTGTCACATGAACCATACTTATTTCCAAAACCGACGAATCGTATGCACTTTTATATGGAAACCTCAAGGGAATGCTATGGATTTACAAATGTTGTCTTTTCTTTAAAAACACCGTAGCCCCCACTTTCAAAACTATGATCCGTATCTTTAAAAGTGGTCGTATGGTTCATGTGGTAGTTCGTGTTATTGTTGGCTTATCCCTCGTCCATATACGTACTATGTTTTTGGCATTTACCGCTGTATGATATCATTTGCTAGTACACCTGCACAATTACCGATGATGTGCATGTTACACTTACACCGATTTGCCGGCTCGCACACATTCATCATCGGTAATTCCAATGCCACTTGCACAGTAGAGCTGTCATATCATGATATTATTCATAACCGTAAAGTACATTCATTGTTCAATACTATCACTTGACATGCTCGCATGATATACTTGATATACTCATATTACTGTTCTATGTTTGCATACCTAGTACTTTATGGTTACATGTATTAAGATGTTTTCATGAGATCTCTCGACTTGAGAACTGCAGGTATATTTTGAAGGAAATTATGTATTGTTTTAAAAACGCGGTTTCTCATAATATGATATTTCGTGTCCACCATGAGTTTTCTCGGTTCTGAGGTTGTTTTCGAGCCCCGATTCGAGGAGTTGGATGATCCGTCTTTGGATATATAGTAGACCCGGTAAGGTACCCCGGGTAAGAAGATCATGGGGATGACGATGAGCTTAGCAAGAGGGAGCACTACCTACCGTTGATAGTTTGGACCCGGCGGTTATGAGGAGGATACCGACCGAAGTCGTAAGATGGATATGGGCTGATCTGGACTGACGGAGCCCATAGGCCGATCCGAACTGACGGAGCCTGAGATATGAGGATTTATGTGTCGATATTGGAAACGGGTTTCATGATGTTTCGAGTGTCGATATTGGACACTCAGGTTCCATGATTTGGATGTGTCGTTGATGGACACATGTTGGTTGATATCCTCATACATACAGGTATATGTTTTCATGATGATTCGAGTGTCGATGTTGGACACTCAGGTACCATGTTATTGTTGTGTCGTTGATAGACACACGTGGATGATATCCACATGCATACAGGCATATGATTTCAAATGTTTATTTGTATATGTCATTTGCATTGACTCTATTGTTGACATATATGCATTCATGGTCACCCTAGATACCATAGTATTACCTTCATGAAATAGTATGACTTAGGAATCGCTGTTTACTCGATTTCTACCTGCTGATGTTTTCTACTCACTAGTTTGCAACTCACTCATGTTGCGCCACAGTATTCTTGCAGGTTCGACCGCCTGGATCAGTAGCGGTTACGCTGGCACACAGTACCTTCAGGGTGTTTTTGTAAGTCGATGTTACGCACCCCAAGGGTTCGCGGGGAGGCGGAATATGTAAAAAACAATTTTTACGGGCTTCGTAACACCGACTTGAACTCCAGGATCGATACTAAACCTTAACAAGAAAATTACTATGAGATTAATAACATGAATAGAATGTTATACCTCATAATTTCAAGTCCTTCAGGTCTTCTTGTCGTTGTCCTCCTCCTCTTCACAAGCTCCAAGGATCATAATGGATCGACGCTCCTCGTCGTCCACCTCGGGTCAAAAACGATCTACCCGAGAGTCTATAGTCCGGGCTCCAACCTCAAATCCGAGGAAACTAGGGAACCTAGTTCGCTATACTAGATGACCTAGGTGATGTAGAGAGTATAGATGGATTGGTATGTCTATCATAGCCTTAGGTTTCTCAACACATGAGACATGAAAGACTAGAGGTGGAAGAAGATCAACTTGAGGAAAAGCTAGTGAAGTGTTAGCATGAAATGGAGAGTGTACTCTCTTATGTAAATCTGAACCATTCTCTTTCTTTTAATAGAATAACTCTAATAAAAAATCAAGTATGGTTCATATTTCATCTTAGTGAGTCATGGCTTCAAAACCTTCCATGTGTCACCAAGAGCCATGCTCCATATTATGCAAACATCCACCTCATTTCCTCCATTTCTTAATGCATTAATTGTAGCGCCTTGGAATGCGATTAGTGTAAATTGTGCTTTAATGCGGGGTTTTAAGGAAAATTTTACCAAATCGGGTTCCTCACATTTTATAACAATTAATTAATATTTTTTATATTATTTGTTATGGCTTGCACACACTTGTGCATGTTAATGTGAGGGTATATTAGTGTTAACCTTGTTTAGCAACCATAACACCTTAAGCTAAACCTTGCCTAAATTAACCTTGCCTTAACCTTTTCCTAGATCTTTTGGTGTGAGGAAATATCTTGTTTGGATGAGAGAGAGGTGGAAAGATGAGTCAAGAAGCATTAATGGTGGCGTTAATGGAGGTGAGGGAGAGAGTGAGCATAAGGTTTTGTTTCACCCTACACTCACCCCTCACCATTATTTCACCTCCCCCTTTCATTCTCTCTCACTCTATCTCTCTCAATTATTTCTCTTTCCCTTTACTCTCAACTGAACTCTCACTTCCCCCTTCACAAATCCTTGTAAAACTTCACAAAAATCCATGGAAAACACTTCAAATGTCTTGATAAGCCATTACGTTGCCTTGGATCTTGGAAAGCTAGGATTTTTGAGTAAGAGTGGATAGGTAATGATCTCTAAATTGTTAAATAGGTGTTTTAATGTTTCATAGCTTGTTGGTTGTTGTTTAAAACACTTGAGGTATCGTTTCGTGCAA
This sequence comes from Agapanthus africanus, assembly GCA_030015575.1. NCBI lineage: Eukaryota > Viridiplantae > Streptophyta > Magnoliopsida > Asparagales > Amaryllidaceae > Agapanthus > Agapanthus africanus. The sequence continues at coordinate 312,027,716 of JASDDO010000031.1, read as the reverse complement.
ATATCGTATTTTTAGTATCATAATAGAGTCTCTGTGATCTGCTATGACCTGGGAATTTTACTGAAAAATCTAGTAGTGTGGTAGTGTTGTACTAGTGACCCTGAGACTATACCTGGAGTACGAACCCCAAGGGCTCGGTTTTGGCCGGCGACAAGAAGGAAAAATCCGGCGACCACGGATTTTTAGGGGGCTTGGGTTTTGGTTTTTGGAGGGTAGCTGTCTGTAGTTGTTTAGAGGTGTTTGGTACTGTTTGATTTTTGTGTTCTGACAGTATGCAAAATCTGGGATCACTTGTGCATAATCTTGTGTTTCGAGTACGCGTGTTACGTTATCCGACACGGTTCGTGATCTTGTGTAGCTGCTACACTTGGGTTCTTTTTGGTGTGTCGCCACACACGTTAGCCATTAGACGAACACTTGTTGGTTGGTTTGGAGTTGGTGCGTTAGTCAAACGTAGTGTGTACGTGATATTGATCGATTTCTGAGATTGTGCACTAGCTATGTTTTGTGTTAATAGGATCGCAGGCGGGGACTTCGGACGCTGCGAAGAAAGGGAAGCAGGTGATTGGATTTACCTAGCCCGCGATTGTCGGTGAGTAGATTTAACATCTACAGGGGAATCGCCCGCATGGTGTTATGCGTCTGGGATAGATATGATATGATATTAGTCGCATGTTTACATTGCACATATAGAGTGTGGGCATAAACTTCATTGCATATTATTACTGGTTGTGCTTGGACTTGTACCCTTTGGACACTGCACTATTATTGACGGTTCATGTTGCACGAGCACTGATTGTATGCCACTCACACCATCAATAATTTCCATGACACGCACAACACTTATACGTACGTGAGATTGTATTGGCTAGGGGCTTGAGACATGATCCTTATTTTTTTGTGCATATGACATATAACATACCTGTATACCTACATTCTTACACATATACCTTGCCATGCCTACATGTTAGCTACCCATATACCTATATGGTATTGTACCATTAGAGATAGGTATATACACTTTTGAGACATAGCTACATGTACATCTTGCATACATACTTACATGTATACCCGTACCTTGATATAGATACAAATATACCTGGAGGGTATTACATCATTTCTGATAGGTAGATACACATATCTTGCTATACCGACATGGTTATGCATACCTAGCTATAGCTACATGTTCACCTTTATATGATGCTGCGTTTGGTTTCGGAGAAATTAGGAACCGCATGATATATTTAAATAACTTGTTGCAGCTAAATAGCGGTTTTTCCTTTATATCCTCATATTACTGTTTCATGTTACATATATTATATTTCATAGATTTCGCATTGATATATGGTTTTCATATGATGTATTCTGGATGTTTTACTCATGGGTATATATATCAGTGGTATGGGACGCTGATATATATACATGTATATATATCAGTGGTATGGGACGCTGTTATATATATGTACACCTATATAATATATATCATAATAATGATCTGTGCATGTATTCTTATTCATTCCGATATGAGGGGCTGATGTGCCCGATATGAGGGGCTGATGACCCGATGTGAGGGGCCGATGTGCCCGAATGAGGGCCGATATCAAAGCCGATGTGAGGGAAATAGGGGATTTAGATTGTCTTGATGGACACTGGTCCGCCACGACGAGGATTCCGTGAGGATGACATGTTTTACCCCATACTCCGCATTTATTCTATATGCATTGCTTCATGTATTAGTAGTACCTGATAGAGTACCTTTCATGACTGTTGCATATATACATATTGCCATACTTATGCTATCAGATTACATATGATAGATTATCGTTGTTAGTGTATTCTTGCGATTTCAGTATGATGTTATTTACTATTCACGAGTTGGCAACTCACCCCCGTTGTGCCGCAGGGTTTTTCAGGTCCTGATCATCAGTGTGGTCGCGGCAAGGCGCCTTATTATCTCTACTTTTGCGGATACCGCTAGGGTTGGCTGTGAAGCCATTTGCTATTGGTGGGTTGCAGTTATCCAATGATGTACATTGTATATTTCTTGTATCTAGTACTCTCCATCTACCACCCTCATGTACTGACTTAGAGACGAGTTGTGAGGATCGATGTTGTTTATTCTTATGACTCTGGTTTTCATGCTTGTGTGAGCCGGCCTTTATATATGTGGATTATCTCATTTCTTCGCTATGGCGTCGTATATCTGTTATGGTGGTTGTTTCCGCCATTGGGCGAGATTTGCTCCCGTTTGGGGATGTTTTGTACCCATTTTGGAGATAGCTTTTATAAAGGAGGTGCTGCCGAAATTTTTATGAAAAACAAACTTAAGTCTAAAGTTTTGCATTGAGATTTTTAAAAGTGTTCTATTTTTCTTTCTTATAATGGTTTAGATTGCTGGGTTTTTCGTCTTACTTAATTGCGTTACGCCTTTTGACGTTATCTAGTTTAAGTGCTGGTCATGTGCCTAATTTTAGGTTGTGACAAAGTTGGTATCAGAGCGCTAGGTTTTATCTTTCGGAGTGTAGCATGACCTTGGTATGATGGAATAGGTAGTTTAAGCACAGTAACGTAGCGTGTGTATATTCCGCGGCATATTTACTACACAGTGCTCTGCCTAAGTGACCTTAGAACTTATTGCTTGAAATTCCTTCCATGATATATATATCCTTGTGATCCGATTTCTGTATCCTTATCGAATCCTGTTTCCATTTCCAGCCTTTATGCCACCGACGACTATGAGGGCATAGAGAGCGGCCGCGAGGGCCGAGGTCAGAGTTGACTCGTCTGAGACGAGGACTGACCAGGGCGGTACGCCCATTGTGCAGGAGCAGATTGTTCCACCTACGACAGACCATATGGCTATGCTAGGGGCTGGTATACAGGATTTCCGCCAGATGATGGTGTCGTTAGTTGAGGCCATTCGAGCACAGGGGCAGGCGGTTGTTCCACCCGTTATGGGGACCGTGTTGGTGCCTACTATTCAGGCGGTTGTACCTGTAGCTATGGAGGTGATCACCGTATCGTTATCGGAGTTCATAAGGCTGAGGCCTCCGGTTTTCACTAGTACCGATGCAGCCGAGGATCCGCAGTCGTTTATCGACCGGATGGCCAGGATATGTCGTTCGCTTAGGTGCTCCGACGCGAGATGGGTGGAGTTCATGAGCTTTCGTCTGGAAGGTCTGTCCCAGAAGTGGTGTGAGTCCTTAGAGAAGGGCAGAGCCGCAGGTCTTTCTCCTATGACCTGGGATGAGTTTGTGACGGTGTTTCTTGCTCGTTTTCTTCCGCTGAGCGTCAGGGATGCTCGAGCGCGCAGATTCGAGTCGTTACGCCAGACTCAAGGTATGACGGTGGCCGAGTATGATGTGTTGTATACCGAGCTGTCTGTGTATGCTCCGTATTTGGTAGCTACGGAGGAGATGCGGGTCAAGAGTTTTGTTCGAGGCCTGCTTAACCATTTGTTCCTCGCTATCAGCGTTCAGCATTGCGACACCTATATAGAAGAGGTGGATGCAGCCCTGTTGGTTGAGGAGCGTCTTTCTGAGACGTCGGTTGCTCCGGAACCGAAGAGGGTTCATACTGGTGTTTCAGCACAGAGGCAGGCGTTTAGACGTCGTGACAGTTCCCGTTTAGATAATGGGGGTAGTGGAGGTCCGGGACGAGGACAACTTTTTAGCTCTTATTCTCAGGGGAGTCAGCAGTTTTCATCTGGATGTTACCGGTGTGGGAGTTTGGGTCATCGGGTTCGAGATTGTACTGAGCCACGTGAGCACGAGGTAGTTGTACCGCAGGTTACCTTACCACCTACTCCACCGCAGAGGGCGTTTCCCCTTATGCCTGTTGTTGCTCCGTGTCAGAATCTTATGCATAGAGGTCGAGGACGCGGTGGTTTTGTGCTGAGAGGGCGGGGTGGTAAAGGCAGAGGTCAGCCAGTCGCCGGTAGAAGATAGGCTCGGGTGTTTGCCTTGACTCATCAGGATGCACAGGCGTCTAATGCTGTGGTTTCAGGTACTCTTTCTGTATGTTCTTTTGAGGCTCATATTTTGTTTGATCCGGGATCTATGCATTCATATGTTTCTATGCACTTTGTGTCGAGTTTGGGCTGAGAGTCATGTTTGCTAGATCAGCCGCTTGTCGTGATTACACCTGTTGGCGATTCTTTTGTCGCGCGTTACGTGTTTCGGTCATGTGCCGTTCAGATTGGAGATAGAGAGTCGTCCATCGATTTAATCCTTCTAGATATGTTAACTTCGACATTCTCCTTGGCATGGACTGGTTGGCAGTTTGTTATATGTCTGTGGACTGCCGTGAGAAGACAGTCAGTTTCAGTTTTCCTGGCGAGTCTGTTCGGGTTGTGCAGGGGGACCGTGGTGCCGCCCCTCACAGTTTGATTCTGCCATTTGCGTTAGTCGGCTTTTGAGGAGGCGATGTAGGGATTCTTGGCTTTCATTTGTGATACTGGGGCCACAGTACGGTCGTTGGACCGGGTTCCTATCGTGCGAGAGTTTCTCGACGTTTTTCTCGATGTGTTACCTGGTTTGTCGTCAGAGCGCGATATTGAGTTTTGCATTGATCTGATTCCTGGCACGGGGCCTATTTCTATACCGCCTTACCAGATGGATCCGACGGAGCTTAGAGAGCTTAAAGATCAATTGCAAGAGTTGCTTGATAAGGGACTTGTGCATCCGAGTGTTTCGCCGTGGGGATCTCCTGTTCTGTTCGTCAAGAAGAAGGATGACAGTTTGAGGCTGTGTATTGATTATCGTCAATTGAACTGAGTTACGGTGCGGAACAGGTATCCTTTACCTCGCATTGATGATTTTTTTGATCAGCTCCAGGGTGCGAAACATTTTTCTAAGATTGATTTGCGTTCGGGTTATCATCAGTTGCGGGTTCGGAATGATGACAATCCGAAGACTGCTTTTCGTATACGCTAAGGGCATTATGAGTTTCTTGTGATGTCGTTCGGACTCACCAATGCCCCAGCAGCATTCATGGATCTGATGAACCGTATTTTCAGGCCGTTCCTCGACCAGTTCATTATTGTGTTTATTGATGACATTCTGATCTACTCTAGGAGTCGAAAGGATCACGAGCAGCACTTGAGGATTTCTTTGCAGATATTGAGAGAGCACCAGTTGTATGCTAAATTTGTGCATTTTGGCTTGATAGAGTTGACTTCCTGGGTCATGTGGTGACAGGAGACGGTATTCTTGTAGACCCGAGGAAGATCGAGGCTGTGCAGCTTTGGCCCAGACCTGTATCCGTGACAGAAGTCTGAAGCTTTTTGGGCTTAGCTGGTTATTACCGCCGTTTTGTGTAGGATTTTTCGAGTATCGCTGCACCGCTGACCGAACTGACCCAAAAGGGGGTTCCTTTTCTTCAGACTAATCCGTACGAGCAAGGTTTTCAGCAGTTGAAGACTCGGTTGACGACTGCATCCGTTCTATCTTTGCCTTCTGGATCAGGTGGCTTTGTAGTTTACTGTGATGCGTCTCGAGAGGGGTTCGGTTGTGTGCTGATGCAGCATGATAGAGTGATTGCATATGCTTCTAGGTAGCTGAAAAAGCACGAGCAGAATTACCCCACTCACGATCTTGAGATGGCTGCGATGGTCTTTGCGTTGAAGATTTGGAGACACTACTTGTATAGGGAGTCGTGTCAGATTTTCATGGACCACAAGAGCTTGAAGTATATCTTCCAGCAGCGGGATCTGAATCTGAGACAGTGCCGGTGGATGGAACTTGTGAAGGATTATGATTGTGAGATCCTTTATCACCCAGGAAAGGCGAATGTGATAGCTGACGCTTTGAGTCGTAGGCCCGGGGGTAGCTTGTCCCAGTTGAGCACAGTTCAGAGACAGTCTTCTGCAGATTGGCAGACCTTGTGCGATGGTAGAGTACCGTTTGAGTTCACTTCCATTGGGGGACAGCTAGCTCATGTATGTGCCCGTCCGCTCCTTCTGGATCGTATCCGTGAGGCGCAGCCCAGTGATGCCCGTTTGATTGAGATTCTTGAGCTTGTTCGACAGTGTACAGTTTCGTAGTTCATGATTGATGACCAGGGTGTGCTACGTTGCGGGACTTGCTTGTGTGTACCAGATATTGATAAGTTGAGACACGAGATCCTCGAGCAGGCACATCAGTCAGCCTTTAGCGTTCATCCAGGTTCCACCAAGATGTACCGTGACTTGAGAGACATTTACGGGTGGGAAGGGATGAAGCGCGATGTTTCGGACTTCATTTCGAGGTGCCTGACTTGTCAGCAAGTCAAGGCTGAGCATCAGAGACCGGCTGAAGAGTTGCAGCCTTTACGCATTCCTGAGTGGAAATGGGAGCAGATTTCCATGGACTTTGTTGTGAGTCTACCCAGGACCAGTCGGGGGTATGACTACATTTGGGTGATTGTTGACCGGTTGACGAAGGCGGCTCACTTCCTTCCAGTGAAGACCACTTTCGGTTATGCTCAGTTATATATAGATGAGATTGTGCGTTTGCACGGTGTTCCCATATGCATTGTATCCGACATGGGCACCCAGTTTACTAGCCATCTTTGGCAGAAGCTTCAGGAAGCTTTGGGTACCCGGTTGAGTTTTAGCACCGCTTTCCATCCCCAGACCGATAGTCAGTCAGAGCGGACGATACAAACTCTAGAGGATATGCTTCGGGCGTGCATGCTTGATTTTGGTGGCAGTTGGGATCGTCACTTGCCGTTGATTGAGTTCTCCTACAACAACATTTTTCAGGAAACTATTCAGATGGCGCTTTTTAAAGCTTTGTATGGTAGGAAGTGTCGATCGCCAGTCTGTTGGACCATACTCTGTGAGAGTAGGGTTTTGGGACCCCAGCTAGTTCAGGAGACTACGGAGATGATCCAGCTGATTCAGGACAGGATGAGAGCCGCCCAATGCAGACAGAAGTCTTATGCCGACCGTCGTTGTCGCAGACTTGAGTTCGCAGTGGGTGATCATGTATTCCTGCGGATTTCTCTGATGAAGGGTGTTATGAGATTTGGGAGGAAGGGAAGCTCAGTCCCAGATTTGTAGGTCCCTTCGAGATCCTTGAGCGAATCGGTACCGTTGCTTATCGTTTGGCGCTCCCGCCCAGTTTTTCGGATGTTCATCCCATGTTCCATGTGTCGATGCTTCGTAGATACCTTCATGACCCTTCTCATTTGATTCAGCATGAGACCGTACAGCTTGAGCGCGATCTTTCATTCACCGAGCAGCCGGTAGTTATATTGGATCAGCAGGTGAAGAAATTTCGGTCAAAGGTCTTGCAATCTGCGAAGGTTCTTTGGCGTAGCCCGACTAGTGAGGATATCACTTGGGAGGCCGAGAGCGAGATGTGGAAGAAATTCCCTCATCTCTTTGAAGGTACGCTTGTATGAAATTTTAATTCGGGGACGAATTTTCTTTAAGGGGGGAAATTGTAGCACCTTGGAATGCGATTAGTGTAAATTGTGCATTAATGCTGGTTTTTAAGGAAAAGTTTACCAAATCGGGTTCCTTACATTTTATAACAATTAATTAATATTTTTTATATTATTTGTTATGACTTGCACACACTTGTGCATGTTAATGTGAGGGTATATTAGTGTTTACCTTGTTTAGCAACCATAACACCTTAAGCTAAACCTTGCCCAAATTACCCTTGCCTTAACCTTTTCCTAGATCTTTTGGTGTGAGAAAATATCTTGTTTGGATGAGAGAGAGGTGGCAAGATGAGTCAAGAAGTATTAATGGTGGCATTAATGGAAGTGAGGGAGAGAGTAAGCATAAGGTTTTGTTTCACCCTACACTCAACCCTCACCATTATTTCACCTTACCGTCTCATTCTCTCTCACTTTATCTCTCTCAATTATTTCTCATTCCCTTTTACTTTCAACTGAACTCTCACTTTCCTCTTCACAAATCCTTGTAAAACTTCACAAAAATCCATGGAAAACACTTCAAATGTCTTGATTAGCCACTTGGTTGCCTTGGAGCTTGGAAAGCTAGGATTTTTGAGCAAGAGTGGCTAGGTAATGATCTCTAAACTGTTAAATATTTGTTTTAATGTTGCACAGCTTGTTGGTTGCTGTTTAAAACACTTGAGGTATCGTTTTGTGCAAATATCGTATTTTTAGTGTCATAATAGAGTCTCTGTGATCTGCAATGACCTGGGAATTTTACTGAAAAATCTCGCAATGTGGTAGTGTTGTACTAGTGACCCTGAGACAACACTTGGAGCACGAACCCCAGGGGCTCGGTTTTGGCCGGTGACAAGAAGGAAAAATCCGGCGACCTCATATTTTTAGGGGGCTTGGGTTTTTGTTTTTGGAGGGTAGTTGTCTGCAGTTGTTTAGAGGTGTTTGGTACTGTTTGATTTTTGTGTTCTGACAGTATGAAAAATCTGGGATCACTTGTGCATAATCTAGTGTTTCGAGTACGCGTGTTATGTTATCCGACACGGTTCGTGATCTTGTGTAGCTGCTACACTTGGGTTAGTTTTGGTGTGTCGCCACACACGTTAGCCGTTAGACGAACACTTATGGGTTGGTTTGGAGTTGGTACGTTGGTCAAACGTAGTGTGTACGTGATATTGATCGATTTCTGAGATTTGTGCACTGGCTATGTTTTGTGTTAATAGGATCGCTGGCGGGGACTTCGGACGCTGCGAAGAAAGGGAAGCAGGTGATTGGATTTACCTAGCCCGCGATTGTCGGTGAGTAGATTTAACATCTACAGGGGAATCGCCCGCATGGAGTTATTCTTCTGGGCTAGATATGATATGATATTAGTCGTATGTTTATATTGCACATATAGAGTGTGCGCATAAAATTCATTGCATATTATTACTGGTTGTACTTGGACTTGTACCCTTTGGACACTGCACTATTATTGACGGTTCAAATTGCACGAGCACTGATTGTATTCCACTCACACCATAAATAATTACCATGACACACACAACACTTATACGTACGTGAGATTGTATTGGCTAGGGGCTTGAGACATGATCGTTATTTTTGTTGTGCATGACATATAGCATACCTGTATACCTACATGCTTACACATATGCCTTGCCATGCCTACATGTTCGCTACCCATATACCTATATGGTATTGTACCATTAGAGATAGGTATATATGTAACATTTCAGAAAAATAAAATATTGTTTTTTGGAATTTTTATAATTTAATAATAAATTTATTGAATATTTTATTAGTGCGGTATAATTAAATACCGATAAATTGGGAAAATTTTGGAAAATTCTGGAAATTACTAAAAAAGATGGTGTTTTATTGGAGTTAAGAAAATTGGGAAATTTTATGATTCATTATACACTATTTTAATGCTAATCGCGATTAAATATCGCTAATCGCGCATTAAGCTTGTTTTTTGCAAAACATCCACCATGTCAAATTACGCTTGTTACATTTTCCTACCATGTCTTTTCTTTGTTTTCTTCATTTCATTTCTTAGTTTTTAAATGAGAAGAGAGAAAAGATAAAAGAAAATAGAAAAGAAAATGAAAACATTAAAATATGTAGCATAGTGGGAAGCATGGGCAAGAGAGAGAATGAGTGGGGTTTCCTTTGACTTGGGCCTTCCTCCTTCATTTCATCACCCTCATCACCTCTCCCCTCACCTCCATGGCTGTTGCCCTCCTTCCCTAGCCCTCTTCAAAAATCAAATCACCCTCAAAACAATACCAAAAGTCTATCTCCATTTCATAAAAAATATGCAGAAGCTCACAAGCTACACTTTGGACCAAGAAAGCAAGGATTTTGGACACTTGGGGCAACTCAAGAAATTTTCTTAAGTTGCCAAATGAGGTATTATCTTAACCATTAGCATAGTATTTCCATTGCTTTTACATCCGTGTTTTATTAGAACCGATTTAGTGTCGTTTAGTGAGGTTTGGAAATTCTAAGTTCAGGGTTAGGGTTTGAATTGAATTGTGATAGTGTAATTGAGTTATTAGTGACCTTAAACCCCCCTTAGTGATAGTATTTTGGACACAAAACCTGAGACAAACCCCAATTCGCGAACTTTGAAATTCTGCCGATATCGTATTTTGTGGAAATTGTGATAGTATTTTGATATCTGTTAACACCCGGGGCACCTGAAAAATATTTAGCGAAGACTGAGAGATGTGCAGGCAACCTAGAACCTATACCCAAAACCTGAGACCCCCACTCCAAGTTATTGTAAGTCCATGTTACCTCTCCCGGTTCTTTCGGGCCTGCGGAAATGGTAAAAAAAAAACAATTTTTACGGTATAGGTAACTTGGACTACAAAAACGGATCTTGGCTATTACCTCTCCCAGTTCTTTCGGGCCTGCGGAAATGGTAAAAAAAAAACAATTTTTACGGTATAGGTAACTTGGACTACAAAAAAGGATCTTGGCTAAACTACACACTAGCAACCTAACTAGAGAGTTGTCTACTCGGTTAGGGGTTATACCTCAACTTGAACTCCTTCTTCTTGGACTCTTTGTAGTGGTCGGATGGTGCCTTCCTTGTCGCCCTCTCTTGTCGAAGATCGATCCACCTGAGGGTATCTTCCTTGAGCTCCTTTCTCAATCTTGAGAGAACTAAGGTGTCCGTCTTGCTAAACCTTCTACCTTAGAGAGAGTAGTGAGTGCTTTAGGGTGTTTTATCTTCAAGGAGATGTTTCTCAACACATGAGAATTGTTCTCTTTGAACTAGAGGAGGAAGAAGAAGAGAGGAGGAGAGAGAATGGTTATGATAGAATGAGATGGTTTTTTACAACCATAACAATATAAGTGAATTATCAAATTAATAAAATTAATCAAATGAAAAAGTTGATGGAAGGTTTGATGAGACCATTATCATTTCACATTAAATGGTTTTTGCAAAGATCAAAGAGCATCTTTGATGTGTAATGATGATGGTCAAAGTTTCAACCATGGTCAACTAGTCAACCTTGGTCAACTAGTCAACAAACCCAACCATGACACAATTTCACTTAATTAATATTATTAACTGATATATCACAAACTCATTAGGGTTTTGAAAAAGACGACTGTCAACTGTGCATACACACCCATTCCAAAACCCTTATGAAAAATCCTCTTCCTCTGCCTCAAACAACTGTGCATACACACCCGTATTCGTGTCCTGAGGAACATGAATACAATGAGATAAAACTAACCCCAAAACATATACTAGGATCTGGCTCAAACCAGAGCCCGCTAGTAATGACCGTCCGGACACCAAATGTGCACAAGTGCGCGGATGTGAACGAACCCTGTTGCAAAACCATGCGACCTCTACTCTATTTTGCCCAAAGGCGAATAACCTTCTGTGTGGGACTCTAAAGACTCGACACTACGCTGGCAGTGGGTTTAACCACAGACCTCAAGCGGCACTAGCTGTGCGTAACGGCCCCCAGGCAGATGCCGATAAGAAGACGGACGAGGTGAAACCCATCTGAACTCCTACTGAGCCTGAATGTGACAGTCTCCGTACAGTCCGGTCTGTTCGTCTGATAACATCGCATGGCGGGCCTAGGGGGTGGTAAACGTCAGTCCCCTAATATCGGTACAAGTCGTGTCGGAGTGTAGCCCAGGGCACCCTGAGATAACACTGGAAACCTACCAGTATATCTCGCTTGCCCTGGCCAGGGACTACTTGTGTAATGGCTCTCCTAGACACAGCGCGATGTCAACCCCCAATACTGGGAGAGACGAATCCTGTCTAACCGTCACTGCCTCCAAGTGCTTCGGGATTGCACCCAACTACTACCTGTTTGCGCGACTCTTTTGAGCCGTGGTAGGGTAGTAATCAAAGTACAGTGGGAACACACTCGAGGCGAAGTGTCAGTGTCAAGTCAGCAGACTAAGCTGTACTCATGTCACCTGGGAACTGATAACTGACGATAGGTGTAATACCAACCAACAGTTCCCGACGAGTCCTGTCCAGTGTACTCATGACCTAACGAGCACCCGCATACTATCTCAAGTACGACGTACTGACGGCTGTGGGACAGACCGCCTCCCGCACTGGGATGAGAAGTGCATACTCTAGTCTACTCCGGAGTATCGATGCCCTGTCTCGATAATCACATGACTAGGGACGGGTGTATAAGGATGTGCTTGTAGATAACCCAGCTCCCACGAGTGTGACTGCCATCACAACGCTGGTAATTAAGCAAAGATGCTAAGGGCTCCACTAATGCGTATAGATGTTACAATCACATTAAAGCAGAGACAAACCAAGTAGCATACTGTTTGGTTGATTCGAAAGAGTGTTTGTTTGTAGTTAAAGTAACCGCAATCAGAACGGTGTCGCGTGTAGCTAGACTGAGGTGAGTACGGGTCGTCCTCTGGGAAACATGGAACCTTTTACTTTTACTTTAGATGTGTTGAGAAAGAGAGGAGGGATAAAGAATTTTATAGAATGGTTTCTAGATCTACGTTAAACAAGAATGTAAAATATAGATCTAGATTATTTTAGAGACTTAGATAATATAATAAGAAGGCCTGTAGGGTTCGTTAGGATTTAGTAGTTATGGATGATTATTTAAAAGTTACTCTTTTTATCCATTAATAGATTTAGAACTAGAACGACGGTGATGCATGTAGATTAGGGTTTCTGGATGGAAAAGGAATCCCACTCTTAACCCTTATCTCGACACGGAACTCCGTTCATATCTAGCCTTTACCAAAACAATCATTAATCTAATCTCTAATCGCGGTCGGAACTAGCAAAGAATTGCTAGCGCGCGCCGATTAGGATGTTAATGATTCTTTTGATAAAGTTCCTAAACTTTATAGGACTTAAAAAGGGTTTAATTATTTTCATCGTCCATTAGCCTACCCTAATCGTATGAACCCTAACAAGCGGAGAATTACTCGCGCATGTTGGGAGAAGAAGATGAAAAGAAAGATAGGGAAAACATAATGTAAAATGCAAAAGAATTAAATAAAACAACTACCTTTATTAATCAACTTGAACAATCTACACTTTGATTCCTTAGAAAATGATTACAAAGACTAGTTTGCTTCTCGATCTCTTCCAAGAAGGTAGATGAACCGTTGATGATCAGCCTGGATGCGTGAGTCGTCTTGGACTTCGTGATCGCGTCGGCTTGATGATTTTTCCAAGAGGCTCTCGGTCTTTATTTATAGTCCCAAAGCCAGAAACCTAGTTTCATAATATGGAAACTAGTTGTTAGGATCCTAACCACCAAAATCCCATATCTCAACTCCTCAAATCCGCGGCGGAACCGCGGCCGTTGGATGGGTTTGACCGTGGATCCACGGTCTTATGGTGGGATCTTGGCCTTAAATTTCTGGTGCTTCATCTATGTAGCTCTTGCTGATCTTTTGACATCTCTGGAAACTGAAAATATTTTCTACGTCACTGCCAGACCTGATTTCTTTAATTTACTTTCTTAATTAGGCAGGTTTGTTCTAACAACTTTGATTTCCTTGATTTCGGCGCTGAAAATTCTGCACAAAAACTCAACAAATAATATTAGTAGAGTTTGTTTTATTGAGATATTAACTTAACCATTAAGAATTGGTCAAATGTATTTAATAAGGTAAGCATATTTAAATGGGCCAAATGTTACATGGATATTATATACTTACTTTTTCCTACCAAATGTTAATTATAACATATAAATACATGAAAATAGTATTTTTACAGATAAACCCTCACATGTATCATATATTATAATAAACATCTTTTATTATATAGAAATAGAAGGAAAAATGTCATATTAAATGTGCAGTTTTATCAACTGAACAAATACCCCCAAACTTATCGTTGATCGTCCCGAGCAAACTAGTTTATTCAAGAGAAGGAGAAAAAAGAAAGGAGAAAACTAAGCACACTTTCGTGGGCAAACACGATTGCACTGAGCACGTGCAACAAGCCGTTAAACCTCTAGGTGTCCCTAGTAGGAGGAGTGTTGTCTCCTGAGGGTTTTCAGTGGATTACACCCACAAAATCCTATAACAAAAGAGAGATGGTGAAATTTACATATAAATATAAGAACCATAAAAGAAAGACTTTGAAAATAAGTGTTTCCAACTACACTAGCTTTTCAGTTGTTATGAGCCCTATCTTAATAGTCATGATAAGATGTTAGAAATCACATCATCTCTCAATAAAACATCGTCTTTATTCTTCATTCCTACCTTTCATCCAAACATTGATCATATACCCTACGTGTGTGTAAATAACATCCCTACACTTGGAGAATTCAATTCAAGCTATCATACTCTTGTCCATCTGCTTCAGTACTTTTTAATTTGATGAATATTTAGATTTGCTCACACATTTTCATGCGACCGTTAATACTTCTTGAGGTACTAACCGACCGATTACTTATGTGCTTGCTGATTAGGTGATAGTATTTTCCTCGTCTTGCACCACCTAAGGCTTAGCAGTGACTCCCAGACCAGTTGGCCTTAGGGCACTAGGTGAAGAGGCACCCTCGCTATATTTTTTTATTGCTGCCTTGGCGATAACAAAACCGGTGTTCATTTTTTCTTTTCACCATTTTTATATTTTCTTCATTTTTTTATTTCCCTCATACTTTGGCTTTTAGACAAGAGCATTTCAAGGTATCCTCTACTATCCCGGATTTTAAGACGTGTGTAAGTGCATATAGTAGGGTATCAACATTCAAATGTTTGGCCTCCAGAATAGAAATTATTTTTCAGACTTATTTTTATCCTCAGATTAGTGGCTTCCTTCATCTTACTAACCCTTGGGACAACAACTCATAACTACTTATTACTAGTTCGTTTAAGAAAACTTCTAATTTTCTTGGTTTTCTTAAACTATTCTTATCTTTTGGATGTAATTTTTCACTTTCTACTCTTTTTTTATAAAAGAAAATTTTAATTTTTTTTTGAAAATGTTGTGCTTATGCAAAGTATGATGCAAATTGATGCGTAAATAAGCACAAACCTCCCCCAAACTTGTTTTCAACAGTGTCCTCACTGTTGCTATCTGCTGGATCACAAAAACCAGTAAGCTTGAGAGGACATTATTAATGGGGGCAAGAATATATGAAAGTGAAAATCCTCCCCCAAACTTATTTTTGGCTCACAATTTTGAGGACAAAAGTTATGTTCAAGAGCCAAAAATATAACCCCCCCTCAAACATGAGTTAGACAATATGAAGCATTTTAAGAGGGGGTGAGTCATTTGGTCAAAATAAGACTTTACAAAGACCAAAAGTTAACACCAACAATTCAAAGATTTTATCAGTATAGCGTATAGGTCGGTGGAAGAATGTGTTGTATCGAGTCAAGAAAAAATAGGGAAGGGATAAGAGGTGGTCTGGAAAGGGTTTGAAATTAGAGAAAAAAAAGAATGAGGATGAATGTGAATGATTAGGAAGAAGGAATGGTGACGGTTCAACCTCCATAGGTGAAGATTGATCAATCACAAAATCCGTATTGTTTAAAAATTCAAGTTCGTCAGCAAAAAGTTCTTCAAAACTTTTATCAATGGTGTTATTGAACATTTTGCTGTCAAAGAGTTTTGTGCCAGAATTTATCCTACTTGATTCAACAAAAATCGTTGAGGTAGAGGACTCGAAAAACTCATCTACCTCATTTTCAAAAGTATCCATATCAAGTTGAATTTCTGGTATTATTGAACTTGAATTAACAGATTGTGATTCATCAAAACTCACTGAAACTATAGGAACAGAAGAAGAACCGGAGAAAGTAGAAGGTGAAATGGGTAAACAAATTGGTGTGTCGAGTGCTGCCGTACCAGATGTGGAAGATGGAGGATGTATTTCGGTCTGATCTTCGGGTATACCATTATCATCAACTTCAAGACGTATTTGGGGTTCAGGAAGAATTAAAGGCTCAAGATGATGACCACAAGGAAGTGAAAGGATTTGATGAATTGGTGGGACAAAATCATCCAAAATTTCGGGTTCATCAATCAATATATCCCCAACGTCAATTACCTCATTCAAGTGAAGGTTAAAATTCTCAAACACCTCATCAAAAGTATGGTTTTCAATCAGTTTTGGTTCAAGAGTGGAGGTGTAGAGATCACAAGGGTTGGGTATGGTTTCACTTGAAATGGACCCTTCACAGTCGGGTAAATCAAACACTACAAAGTCACACAACTTATCAGTCATTCTATTTGGTGTACTTGATGAATCTATGAAACTGGAGTTGTGGATTTCAGTTTGGAAACAGGAGGTTTGATTAGGAAGGGTGTACAGTTCTGTCTTACTACCCAAATCCTTCCTAATTTGGTTCGACAGTTCCAGAAATTTTTCTAATGTCTGCTCCAGACTAGTCTTGGGTTGATAAGGGGTTTCAGTATAAGATTGAAATTCCCGTGGATAATTAAAACTCCCAAATGACTGATCAGAAGAACTGTCTAGAGTAGGTGGAAAAGTCGGATTGGATTGATAGGAACAGAATGGTTGCGGAACTTGGGTAGGACTAGGATCAATATTATGATAAGAAGAATATTGATATGGGTTGGTTGGTTGGCTATTTTCAACAGACATCTTATATGCCACAAACCACATATCAAACTCTTCTCCGGACAGTGGTGGTGATGGTTGATATTGGTCCGGGTTGAAACTTTGGCCTCTAGACCTAGCTATGTGCTAAGCAATGGACATTCGTCTAGGGGATTTCTCACTCTGGGTATGAACTGAAATAGGTGTAGGATTAGGATACGGTTGATAAGACCTAGACTGAGGTGGCCAACTGTTTCTTCCTGCTTGTTCTATATGATCTCTTAAGGACATGGAAGAGCCGGACGGAATACCGAAGGGATTACGAAAATAAGAGATATCTGGTTGTGGACAGCAAAGCTCGGCAAGTGTTCTTCTGTTTAGGTCACCCATTATAAGAAGAGAAGAAGGGGAAGGGTAAAAAGGGGAGAAAATAATTGGTTTGTTTTGAAAAATGACGGATTTAGAAAAATCACACAAAAATGCACAAACAACCCTAGAACTATGGTTACCTAGGTTCAGTCTATAGACCGCTCCTAGACTTCCAAAGGACAAGCCGCAGGATAAATCCTCTACCGCCTCCGTACTACCCTTGTAGCCAGGTAAGTGGGAAGGAACCACAGTAGTGGGCCTAATTAAAAACCACTAGCCTTTGACACACTTCCCTAGGCACTACAAAAGTAATGCGGATAAACGATAGATTACCCACGACCTTCCTCTGTCCTTATTGAGCGCGACAGTCCTTAGAGTATGGTCTAGATATATTTTAAATTAATGAAGGGTTGATCCGGATGCTCGGTTTGTGATTTGTGGGGCTTAGGAAGGGTGATGAAATCCCCACCTAATCTGTATTTGGTCTTGCCCCTTAAAAATCCGTATTAAAATATGCAAAAACAAAACCAATCATAAAACTTTTGCAAAAAGATTTTTTTAGCGGCGCGATTTTGGAAAGAATCCTGCAGAAAATAGATTTTATTGGATTTGAGAGGAGAGAGAAGGAGTTAAGAAAGATACCAGAGAAGTGTGAAACCCTAGATCTCCTGTTTCCTCAAGTCCGTGACTCCAGATTCCCTCGCAAAATTCACACACAAATCGTTAAATATGCAATTTGCAGTTTTGTTTTAATAATGATATGAATCGTCTAAGAATTCAACACAAATAGCAAGAATAAAAAATTACGCACGTCTCCCCGGCAACGGCGCCATTTGATTGGTTGATTCGAAAGAGTGTTTGTTTGTAGTTAAAGTAACCGCAATCAGAACGGTGTCGCGTGTAGCTAGACCGAGGTGAGTACGTGTCATCCTCTGGGAAACGTGGAACCTTTTACTTTTACTTTAGATGTGTAGAGAAAGAGAGGAGGGATAAAGAATTTTATAGAATGGTTTCTAGATCTACGTTAAACAAGAATGTAAAATATAGATCTAGATTATTTTAGAGACTTAGATAATATAATAAGAAGGCTTGTAGGGTTCGTTAGGATTTAGTAGTTATGGATGATTATTTAAAAGTTACCCTTTTTATCCATTAATAGATTTAGAACTAGAACGACGGTGATGCATGTAGATTAGGGTTTCTGGAGGGAAAAGGAATCCCACTCTTAACCCTTAACTCTACACGGAACTCCGTTCATATCTAGCCTTTACCAAAACAATCATTAATCTAATCTCTAATCGCGGTCGGAACTAGCAAAGAATTGCTAGCGCGCCCGATTAGGATGTTAATGATTCTTTTGATAAAATTCCTAAACTTTATAGGACTTAAAAAGGGTTTAATTATTTTCATCGTCCATTAGCCTACCCTAATCCTACGAACCCTAACAAGCGGAGAATTACTCGCGCATGTTGGGAGAAGAAGATGAAAAGAAAGAGAGGGAAAACATAATGTAAAATGCAAAAGAATTAAATAAAACAACTACCTTTATTAATCAACTTGAACAATCTACACTTTGATTCCTTAGAAAATGATTACAAAGACTAGTTTGCTTCTCGATCTTTTCTAAGGAGGTAGATGAACCGTTGATGATCAGCCTGGATGCGTGAGTCATCTTGGACTTCGTGATCGCGTCGGCTTGATGATTTTTCCAAGAGGCTCTCGGTCTTTATTTATAGTCCCAAAGCCAGAAACCTAGTTTCATAATATGGAAACTAGTTGTTAGGATCCTAACCACCAAAATCCCATATCTCAACTCCTCAAATCCGCGGCGGAATCGCGGCCGTTGGATGGGTTTGACCACGGATCCGCGGTCTTATGGTGGGATCTTGGCCTTAAATTTCTGGTGCTTCATCTATGTAGCTCTTGCTGATCTTTTGACATCTCTGGAAACTGAAAATCTTTTCTACGTCTCTGCCAGACTTGATTTCTTTAATTTACTTTCTTAATTAGGCAGGTTTGTTCTAAAAACTTTGATTCCCTTGATTTCGGCGCTGAAAATTCTGCACAACAAACTCAACAAATAATATTAGTAGAGTTTGTTTTATTGAGATATTAACTTAACCATTAAGAATTGGTCAAATGTATTTAATAAGGTAAGCATATTTAAATGGGCCAAATGTTACATGGATATTATATACTTACTTTTTCCTACCAAATGTTAATTATAACATATAAATACATGAAAATAGTATTTTTACAGATAAACCCTTACATGTATCATATATTATAATAAACATCTTTTATTATATAGAAATAGAAGGAAAAATGTCATATTAAATGTGCAGTTTTATCAACTGAACACATACTACCATTTCGAGCAAGATTGTCTATACAACTGTGAATATCTCAAGCTTCCATCAAGTAATATACATACTAATATGATACAGTAATGGCCTCTAGGGCATATACACTAACAGTTATGGCCGCAGATTTAATCATTTGGGCCGCAAATTGCAGCCTTAGTACTTCCAAATTGGTTCGTGCTTGGTCCAGGGCTTTATATTCAGAAAATTAGACCTTCCATATATGCAAAATTGGCTATTTTCACCTAGGGTAAAATCTGGGACCATTTTCTTGAGTTGCTGTATTGTTTCGCAACTTCGTTTTAATTTGGGATTTGGTATTTGTTTTTGTGTTCCGTCGTCTAATGTTTATACGTCAGCGACGGGGTTGTTTGATGGTTCTGCAGGCGTAGGCTATAGGTTCTAACTTATAAGCATTCGCATGCCATTTTGGTGTTCATGTTCGATTCATTGTACTATATGACGCATTGGAAATTGTAGGTACCCTCACATGGACTTCGAGACGATGAGGATGAGTGTGGCATCATCGACTCCAACAAGCGAGGATCGAAGTGAGTAGATATACATCTACGGAGGAAGTCAGGTGGATGGCGTATAGCACCTCCGCAGTTCGTAGTGTAGTGTATGGTATATATTATATGGATATATTTATATGTTTATTGTGAGTTTATGATTATCTAGATAGACTTTGGGGAGTCATGGATAACTTTAGTGTGATTGGATGATAGTGTCGTTAGTCAGTTTAGTCGCGAGCCCTAGAATAAGGTTTACACCCACACGCACACACATGCTTACTTTGTTTTACTTGTGCGTATATGGGGATTTGTATACACACACACACACACATGCACACACATAGGTATGGGACTATGTATATATATATACGTATACCTACACATGGATGATGAAGATTGTATATGGTATTTGGAGATGAGTCGATGAGATTGGGCATGGTGCCGTGAGATCGGTGATATGATGTGGTTCGTATTATGAGATACGCCATGAGATTTTAGCAGGCCTTTAGGCGTGTGTTTCATACACGCATATTTTTGCAGATGGTATCAGTTTGTACTAGACTTAGATCAGTACCCCCAGTTCGTGAGATATGATGATAAGGATACCAGATAAATGATGAGATAAATGTGATATTCGACCCGTACCCAGATTTGGGATGCCGTACAATGGATTTACCGTACGAGCTATATATTGATGATAGATCCGCACTCTTGACTCGAGGATGTCATATTGTATATTGTATCATATGTGATACTATTGAGGCGGGATCACCGACTATTATATTTATATATATCGACTCAGATTTAGGTGGTTTTCCCTTACCCTTTCGGTTAGACTGTTTATTTATATATATCGACTCAGTTTGTACTAGACTTAGATCAGTACCCCAGGTTCATGAGATATGATGATAAGAATACCAGATAAATGATGAGATAAATGTGATATTCGACCCGTACCCTGATTTGGGATGTCGTACGATGGATTTACCGTACGAGCTATATATTGATGAATGATCCGGACTCTTGACTCGAGGATGTCATATTGTATATTGTATCATATGTGATACTATTGAGGCCGGATCACCGACTATTATATTTATATATATCGACTCAGATTTAGGTGGTTTTCCCTTACCCTTTCGGTTAGACTGTTCGTTTAGTCCTGTAGTTTACTTGTAGATGCTAGACTAGACTCGAGTCATACCTATTTCCAAAACTAACGAATCGTGAGAATTTTAAAGACAGGCCAAGGGATTCTACGGATATTTCAAAGGACATACCTTTTCTCTTAAAAACACCGTAGCCCCTATTTTTCCAAAACACCACGATTTGTGTAATTTCAAATGACAAACTGTATGACTCGTATAACTAATGTAGATCCCTTATTGCTGCATTTACTTTCCATTTCCATATATTCATGTGGTTAGTAGTGCATTGAATGCTTATATACTTGTGATTTATGTTATATTAAACCCATGCTGTCAGGACACCAGCACCATTACCGATGATGTGTATGCTCCACGTACACCTGATTGCCGGCTCACACACTTCATCATCGATAATTGCCATGTCACTACACAGTAGGATTGTTGCATCAGGATAGGACTCCTTGTATGACATACTGGCGTACATACATTTTGTACACCCATACTTGCGTACACACATATTGTACACCCATACTTGCATACATACATATTTGCACATACAAATGATTCTGGCTTGATTTTGGAGATTTGGGAACCGCATGATATATTTTTAAACTGGATTCATTTAAAACAGCGGTTTTCCCTCGATATGTGTATATTACTGTTTTATGTTGCATGATACTGATATGCTTACATTTCTATTATATGTCGCATACATCATGCTTTGTGATTATACGAACTGAGATATGTTGTTTCCATGATATTTCTGGATTTGAGAACCGTGGGTATTTCAAATGAAAGTATGTACTGTTTTAAAAACCCGGTTTCTCTTGATATGATATTTCAGCAGCCACCATCAGTTTTATCGGTTCTGATATATATACCCCATGTGAGGAGGCATTATGGGTCATGTGCGGGTACATGGTGGGGCCCGGAGGTACCCCGGGGTAAGAAAGGTATGTCGATGGACCATGCCGATGAGCCTGACAGGGGAATCATACCTACCGGTGATAGTGTTTGGGCTCGGCGGATATCCGGAGGATACTGACCGGAGTCGAGAAATGATATGGGCCGATCCGGACTGACGGAGCCCGAGATATGAGGATTTACGTGTCGATACTGGACACGGGTTTCATGATGTTTTCGAGTGTCGATGCTGGACACTCAGGTTTCATGATTTTGATGTGTCGCGAGGGACACACGTTGATTTATATCCTCATACTTTCATGCATATGCTTTTATGATATTTACATGCATGATGTTGTTGTGTCATTGGTTGACCCGTGGACGAGATCCACATGCATTCAGGCATTGATTACATAGTTGGATGATATCAACATACTTATAGACTTGAGTATATTGTTGACACTGATTTCATATTGATTACATTGATCATACCTCATATTTATGATATGTTGCTACCTGAGGCACTAACACGAGCACTTTGTATTACACTTTTGTTTAGAGGTTTACCCTTGCCACCTTATCATGCTTCAGACTTTATCATTTGAGGATATATATTACTGATCGTATTGACCTAGGATTGAGTCATACATACGATTTCTTCTCTATGATATTTTCTACTCACGTGTTGGCAACTCACCCCCGTTGTGCCACAGTTCTTACAGATTTTGCCGTACAGGTTTCGTTGCGGCTTTGCTGGCACGCTGCTTTCATTCTGGGTGATTGATTTGGTAGGTGGGTTCACTTGTATCGTGACCACCATTGTGTTTTTATCTATATTAAGTTGTATCTATAAACTCCATCAATCAGACTTGTATATTTATTTCAGACTTAGAAAACCAGTTGTTATTACTTCGACCTTAGAGTCGCGCGTTGTATTAATATGGTTTTCTGGATGATTTTGAGTTTCCTTTGAGTTTGATCCTCGCCCTTCGGCGTTGTATATTATATTGTTTGCGTGGTTGTGACCATCGATTGACGAAGAGCTAGCTCCCGCTTGGGGATGCCTTTTATCATTGTGCATATATTATTCATGTTGTACCCCGTTTGGGGGCCAGTATTTATAAAGGAAACTCTGCCGAAATTTTCACAAAAGACTTGGGATTTTAAAATTGCATACTTCGGCTTATGTTTTTAAAACCACTTGTTTTAAAACTAGTTTTCTTCACTTCTTCCTTAAAATGATTTAGATTTCTGGGATTTTTGGCTTACTTGAATTAGATGGGGTCCTATAGACTTCATATGATTCGAGTGCCAGTCACGTGCCATTTCGGGTCATGACAATATACACTTTTGAGACATAGCTACATGTACATCTTACATACATACTTACATATACACCCGTATACCTTGATATAACTACACATATACCTGGAGGGTATTACATCATTACTGATAGGTAGATACACATATCTTGCTATACCGACATGGTTACGCATACCTGGCTATAACTACATGTTCACCTTTATATGATGTTGCGTTTGGTTTCGGAGAAATTAGGAACCGCGTGATATATTTAAATAACTTGTTGCAGCTAAATAGCGGTTTTTCCTTTATATGCTCATATTACTGTTTCATGTTGCATATATAATATTTCATGGATTTCACATTTGTAACATTTCAGAAAATATAAAATATTATTTTTGTAATCTAATATTAAAATAATATATTTCGCGAAAATTACCCGATTTGCGAAATTGGGGTTTTCGTAAAATGGTATGAATATATACAAAATTTTGTCAAATAATTGGGAGATTAAAATAATGTATTCATTTTAAAAATATTGTGGTGATGGAATTTGTTAGCTTTCTTTTTTGGCCATTTTTCCTTCACTGGAAATTTCGAAATTCTTTCATGTGCTTGGCTTTATGTTGGCTGCCAAAATTGTGGGCATTTATTGGGCATCGCCATTTCGAAATTCATGGGCAGTGGCTTGTTTGGTGAGGTGGCTTGGAGTGGGTGAGTTTTTATTTATCATTAATTGCTTTTGTATTTGAAATAGATAATTGTTGCGATTGGTTTAGGATATTTGTGTTACACTCACCACTTCATTTGTTATTCTCACCACCTCATTACAAATCCCCAGTGAACACTTCTGGTTGTGGCCGAGCACAATATTGGCCGAGCACAGATTTGTGTGTGCTTGATTTTTTTTTCCTCCAAGCTAAAATCCTTTGCTCACAATTTCACTTGGCAACTTCAATTTACCTCCACCCAAATCCTTGCGTGCCTTGAGACAAAATGTTCGCACACTATCTCTACTTCGTCTTGGGTATCTAGGCTAGCAAACTGGATGCCCGAGTTGCCGCGGTTTTGAGACGGGAGCCGGTATAAAGAATCCTCGACGTGTGTCCTCTTCGACGAGCTTGAATGGAGAGCGAAATTCGTTGAGACAGCCGCAACATGCTAAGGACTGAGATTGAAGACCGAAGGACACGGATCGATCAGTATTAATTCTTAAACCACTTTACAGTTTACTATTATAGGGTTATTGGTACGATTGGGGGTTTTAGGCTTGGTGGTTTTCATGGATAGCGACTATAGTTAGGGTTTTGTCTATGATTTCCGGTATTGGGATTTCTTGGATTTGTGACTGGATATTGTATTTGGTCGTTGGACGTTTGTACGTCAACGATGAGGGTTTTTTGATTGTTTTGCATACGTAGGCTATAGGTTCTAACCTATGAGCGCACGCGTGCCGTATTTGGATTTCGGAACTTGATGTTAATTGCCTTGCGATTTCATATTGATTGTTGGTACCTTCGCGTGGATTCCGAGACGACGAAACACATCGACTATGGCTAAGCGAGGAGTTTAGTAGGTGAGTAGATTTATATCTACGGGGAAAGTCGGGTGGATGGCGTATAGCACCCCCGCAAATTTACGAATGGAGACCGATATATATATACATAGAATACAGTAGGAGAATCCTACACTAGAAAACTATTGATGTGTTTAAAAGACAGTTAGAGGTGATATTAATGATTTAGTATATATATCGAGATATGAGATGAAAGTTAGGTACATAACCCTTTGACATGCTATGATAGAAATGATGTCTCAAAATGATATAAGGATATGAAAAGTGAATGTGAATCACAATATATAGGTATGTAGTTGCACGAGTTTAAGTATGAGTTTAAGAGTAGCGTGACATGAGATTCATATGAATGAATGTATATGTAAAATGACTTGATGTGAGAGATTAATGCGATGGAAAGAGTATACGATGAGATATGATGACTTGGTTGATATGTCGTTGTATGGATGTGAGTCGATAAGAAATAGTTGATACCTTGCCGGTCCCCTGATACGAGATTTATGCGGATGTGACCTGAGAGATAGGTATACTTATATGGATAATGATTTCATAATGAGTGATATGCCGTACGAGACTTAGTTCCGTACCCCCGATGTTGTATAGGTTGATAGAATCCCTAATTTGTTTAATGCTGTCGTACGATAGATTACCGTACATGATGAGTTTTACTTGTTGATTTATCCATACCCTTGATTAAAGTATGCCGCATGATGGATTGTACCGTACGTGATGTAGTGATGCTAGAGGCCGATTGATAGATTCACCGACTCGGTCATGTTAGATACGTATACCTTATAGCATTTAGTTCACGATATGCATTATGTTGCATTCATATTATTCTCATTGCATTTCATATACCTGTGCAAGAACACCTACACCATTATCGATGATGCGTATGTTACACTTACACAGATTGCCGGCTCACACACTTCATCATCGATAATTGCTATGTCATTTACACAGTAGAATTGCTACATCATGCTATAATATACTTGCCATGTTCACATCACTATGCTAGATTGCATGATATATTGGTTATGCTCACACGATTATGCTATGTTGCACGATTTACTTGCTATGATCACATCACTGTTCCATGTTGCATGATATACGGATATACTTACAATCTGTTTTATGTCGCATACATCATGCTTTATGATTATACGCATTGAGATATGTTGTTTTCAGGAGATTTTGGGATTTTAGAACCGTGGATATGTTTTCAAGAAATTATGTATTGTTTGAAAACCCAGTTTCTTTTGATATGATATTTCAGTGCGTCCACCATGAGTTTTCTCGGTTCTGAGACTTGTGTTTGATACCCGATTCGAGGAGCGGTAGGCACCGTCTGCGGGTACATGGTGGACCCGGTATGGTACACCGAGGCAAGAAATGATTGTCGTGGTATAGCCGATGAGCCTGGCAGAGGGAACACTACCTACCGGTGATAGTATTTGCGCTCGGCGGTTATCCGGAGGATACTGACCGGAGTCGTGAGATGATGTGGGCCGATCCGGACTAACGGAACCCAAGGGTTGATCCGTACTGACGGAGCCCGAGATATGAGAATTTACATGTCAATGCTGGACACGGGTTTCATGATATTTCGAGTGTCGATGTTAGACACTCAGGTTCCATGATTTTGATGTGTCGCGAGGGACACACGTTGGTTTTATCGTCATATTTACCTGCATATGCTTTTATGATATTTACATGCAAGAATTGTTGTGTCAGTGGTCGACACGTGGAAGAAATCCACCCACATACATGCATTGATTATATTGTTGGACGAGATCCACCTGAATACATGCATTTGATTATATGGTTGGATGATATCCACTTGCTGATAGGCTTTGATTATGTATTGGCACATATGCAGATACGGTCACCCCAGATATCACAGTATTACCTTTATGATATAGTTGACCTAGGAATCGTTGTTTATTTCGATTTCTACCTGATGATGTTTTCTATTTACGAGTTGGTAACTCACCCCGTTGTGCCACAGTTCTTGCTGGTTGACTGCATGGATCAGCAGCGGCATCGCTGACACACAGCTTGCATTCGGGTGTTTTTCTTTGGTAAGTGGTGCATGTTGGATTGTGCCACTCTTGTATTATTATTTCTATTGTATCTAGTCAACTCTATCAAATCAGAAACTAGTATTTGTATAAGTGAAGACTTAGCAAGACTTGTAGTTGCGAGACTTGATCGATGGGTTTTATGTTCTCTTTTGGGGTTGGTGTCTTGCTTTTCATTTTTACTTTGTGTTGATCTTCGTCGTTGGGCATCGTATACATATATATACTCGTAGTGGTTTTTTCCGCCGTTGGGTGTGATTTGCTCCCGTTTGGGGATGCTTTCTTTATATTTTAAGTTGTACCCGTTTCGGGGCCAGTTTTTACAAAGAAGATGCTGCCGAAATTTCCAAAAAAAAAAGAGATTTAAGGACTTTTACTCAAGGTTTCCAAATATTGTATCAATGTTTTCATTACTTACTTCTTTTGAAAGGTTTAGATTTCTGAGTTTCGGCTTACTTATATTACGTTACGCCTGTAGACATTGTGTGATCTAAGTGCCGGTCACGAGTATATATTTCGGGTCGTGACAAAGTTGGTATCAGAGCTCTAGGTTTAACGTTGGTTCGAGTCTAGGTTTGACTATGTGGAGTCTGGGGCGTAATTTATTCCGTTACATAGACTTGAACTTACGGAACTTAGACTTGAACAAGGGGGTATTAGACCCAAACTTTAGTTTCGTAGGCAGAACCTAATTGATGGAGTAGGTAGCTTGAGTAGAGTGACGTACCATACGTATGTTCCGCGGCATATTTACGATACGATACTCCATTCAAGTGACCTTAGGATGTACATATCTTGAGACTTGTGATTCTCTTCGTATCTTTGGTTATACATCCATTTGAGATCCTTGATTTTATTCGTTTACATGATCATACTCTCACGGATTCCGTTCCTCCATATGGTCATGTATTCATTCTGGATCTGTTGATTCATTTCATCCCTTTGGTCTTTTTTCGTCGATACATGATTGAGGTTCCTGTCACCATGGTTTGAGCGCAGTTTGAGCTGCTGCTAGTGATGCGGTCAGGGCGAGCTCATCATGGACGAGGACTGACCTTCGTATTTTCTGGTGACATGCGAACGTATCGATGTAGTGTTGGGTTGTGACCTCTCGTTGGACACGAGTGTGCGGTTTTGTACCGGAAGATCGGGCCATTGTTAGAGGCTTCTGCTATGAGAGGACTGTTGTTGTACAACATACCTCAGAGATGGTGATGTCATCTACCGTGCAGACAGATGACCCAGCTGTTGCTGAGATTGATGAGATGTCGCTTCCAGAACTTATGAGCTGAGATCGCTGGAGCTTTCAGGTAGAGATGCGATAGGCGATAGCTAGTCTATCTTGAGTTAAGAGACGAAGGCGATTCATCAGATTTGACGCGCCGACGCAGGCCCTGTTGAGTTAAAGATTTCCAGTGTGGAGATTCTTACTCAGATCTAGAGTAGATCGATCCAGAGATGATGTTGTTCGTCGGATATTCCGATGTGAGATCGGTAAGCTGACCAGTTTCAGATAGAGGACCTCACCCAGATGTGTTGTGAGTTGATCGAGAACGAACGAGTATTGAGTATTCCTCCGATGATTGGGATGAGTTCCCGAGGACGTGTTCGGCTGGAGATCTTCTACAGAGTGATGAAGATACTGAGTTGTGATTTCGAGTCCGTGTGAGAGATTCCGGATTGACTGTAGTCGAGAACATTTGCAACACGCAGATAGCATGACGTGACGTCTAAGTGGACGATGATAAGGACGAGTGGAACAAGAGGTTCATGCGTGATGCTGACGAGCTGTTGTTACTCTACGTCGAGATTAGAGATCGGATACGGCTACAGAGGCGTTGGGATACGGCCAGTTTCCGAGGAAATGTTGTGCTTAGAACGCAGATGTCCAGAAAGCGAGAAAAGATTTGTAAGAGTACCATCCTCCGTACAATTCGGTATAGAAGAGATCGGAAGAGACCTTGAGCCGGTTCCTTCCAGGATACTGCTACGATGAGATTGCACCGAGGATCAGCTGTGTCACGTGTATTCAGAGGGCCAGAGGCCGACGCCAGTGACGTGCTGCTTTATGGATGATCATACTAATTGGCCGAGAGTTGACCAGAGGAGTGCCAGAGTAGAATCATTCCGTTAGCACACCTGACCAGGACAACGAGCCGATGGAGTGCGAGATTTGTAATCCACAGAGAAATGAGGACTTAGAGACTGAGGACACCAGACCTTGTGCAGGAGGCAAGCAGATGTTCTTGCTCTGCCAATTTTGGACGCACCGACTTTTTCCGACATTGTAGAAGGTGTACCTCATTGTCATTTGTTGCGATTTGCGTTGTGATCTGAGTATCACACTTATATCGCTTGGATTTTGAGTTTTGATGATTGAGTTTCAGGATATGGTTTTCGCGCACCATGGCTGCACCTACTGGGTATTTACATTTTGTGCATAGTTATTGCATTTGATATACGTTTTACATACCGTTGTGTTGGTTTATGAGTTGTGCATATTTATTGCACTTGATATCAGTTTTGTACCTTGGCTGCACGTGTTTATGATTTCGTGGATTTCGTAAGGTTGATTTGACATTGTGCATGTGGTACGCACTCGATTTGATTTTTGCACTCTGTATAGATCACATTTGCTTGAAGTGCATTGATACGTGTTTTGTGCCCGCAGTTGCACATGTTTATGAGTTTTATACAGCTTGGTACACTCGGTGTAGTTTTCATACGCATTTGAGTTATTGATGAGTTTCCGTGCAGTTGTGCACCGAATTTGATATTTCGTGCACTGGATGCACAGGATTTGTATTTTGTGCACAGGATGCACCAGATTTGATATTTCGTGCACTGGATGCACAGGATTTGTATTTCGTGCACTGGATGCACCGGATTTGATATTTCGTGCACTAGATGCACAAGATTTGTATTTCGTACACAAGATGCACCCGATTTGTATTTTTGTGCATTTGTTGCACCGGATTCGTATTTCATGCATTGGTTGCACTAGATTTGCATTTCATGCGTTTGTTGCACCAGGTGGGTATTTCGTGCATTGGTTGAACTAGGTTTATACTCCGTACATTGGTTGCACCCGATTTATGCCTTTGAGCATTCATTTACCAGATTTTTGTTTTCGTGCGCGTGTGTACTTGATGTTCGTTTTCGTGCATGCTACTGCACTAGATGCTTTTTACGAACCCGACGCACTTGGGTTGGATTTTTTTTGCGCATATTAGGCGCTTGGTATTGGATTTTGTGTGCATCGGATGCACTTGAGTGAGATTTTACTGGTGCATGTTGGATGCCCTTGATTTAGATTTTTATCCGTGCATATTAGATGCGATTTTATTCGTGCATGTGGGATGCACTTGATTTCGATTTTATTCGTGCATGACGGATGCACTTGATTTGGACTTTCGCGCATGTTGGACGCGTGATATGATTTTTTGCACACCTGATGCACTCGATTAGGGTTTTCGTTCGTGCATGTTAGTTGCACTGGATTGAGATTTTCGTGCACTATAAATGCACTTGTTGTTGTTGTCGTGCACGCCAGTTGCATTGGACAGATGCTTTCGTGAACACCCGTTGCACTTAGTCTTACTTTTGTGCATATTATGGCACCTGTATTTGGATTTGATTTCCGTGCGCACCAGACGCACCTGATTATTGGACATGCCTTTTGAGGCTGATTTTGCTCTTGAGCCCTTTGTTTTCATGATGGGCACTATATTATGTAGTAGCCGAACACGACTGATCCGAGGACAGTGCCTGAATACTTTGCATGTATAAAAAGTTTAACAAGAGGTTTTCAAAAAGGAGCTACAGTCTCGCTATTTCTTACGTGTCTGGGAGTGACACGAACATTTACAAAGGAAAACCTTTTGGGATATTTTAGAAAGGGCGGAATGTATATTTTGGTAAAACATATATGATCATACATTTATTACTTCATAAATGAGCGTCCGTTACTTGTGCCGTGAGTTACGCATCACACGGCAATTCAGAAAAGATTTTGCATATGTTTTATTTAGTTTAAAAACTTTTCCAAGGATGCATACTATAACCGTATTATAGTATTTGACTAGTGCATATAGGATTTCGGTAGTGGATTTCGAGATCTGTATCTCCATTGTGACTCCGATGATATGCGTGCAAGTCCGATGATTAGCGTGACACTTGACGGTGTTCGGTTTTGAGTTTTCGTACTCATTTTTCCGGCGCACAGGATGCGCTGTGGAATTTCTGTATCTTCCGTGATTTCGGAGCCCCGTTGATTTAAGCTGATTATTGAAAAGTTTTAGCAATTGGGAGTTTAAATTTAAATTCGGGGACCGAATTTCTTTAAGGAGGGAAGATTGTAACATTTCAGAAAATATAAAATATTATTTTTGGAATCTAATATTAAAATAATATATTTCGCGAAAATTACCCGATTTGCGAAATTGCGGTTTTCGTAAAATGGTATGAATATATACAAATTTTTGTCAAATAATTGAGAGATTAAAATAATTTATTCATTTTAAAGATATTTTGGTGATGGAATTTGTTAGCTTTCTTTTTTAGCCATTTTTCCTTCACTGGAAATTTCGAAATTCTTTCATGTGCTTGGCTTTATGTTGGCTGCCAAAATTGTGGGCATTAATTGGGTATGGCCATTTCGAAATTCATAGGCAGTGGCTTGTTTGGTGAGGTGGCTTGGAGTGGGTGAGTTTTTCTTTATCATTAATTGCTTTTGTATTTGAAATAAATATTTGTTGAGATTGGTTTAGGATATTTGTGTTACACTCACCACTTCATTTGTTATTCTCACCACCTCATTACAAATCCCCAGTGAACACTTCTTGTTGTGGCCGAGCACAATATTGGCCGAGCACACATTTGTGTGAGCTTGATTTTTTTTTCCTCCAAGCTAAAATCCTTTGCTCACAATTTCACTTGGCAACTTCAATTTACCTCCACCCAAATCCTTGGGTGCCTTGAGATAAAATGTTCGCACACTATTTCTACTTCGTCTTGGGTATCTAGGCTAGCAAACTGGATGCCCGAGATGCTGCGGTTTTGAGGCGGGAGCCCGTATAAAGAATCCTCGACGTATGTCCTCTTCGACGAGCTTGACCGGAGAGCGAACTTCGTCGAGGCAGCCGCAACATGCTAAGGACTGAGATTGAAGACCGAAGGACACAGATCGATTTGTATAAATTCTTAAACCACTTTACAGATTACTAGTATAGGGTTATTGGTACGATTGGGGGTTTTAGGCTTGGTGGTTTTCATGGATAGCGACTATAGTTAGGGTTTGGGTATGATTTCCGGTATTGGGATTTCTTGGTTTTGCGACTGGATATTGTATTTAGTCGTTGAACGTTTATAAGTCAACGACGAGGGTTGTTTGGTAGTTTTGCATGCGTAGGCTATAGGTTCTAACCTATGAGCGCACGCGTGCCTTATTTGGATTTCGGAACTTGATGTTAATTGCCTTGCGATTTCATATTGGTTGTAGGTACCTTCGCGTAGATTCCGAGATGACGAAACACATCGACTACGGCTAAGCGAGGAGTTTAGTAGGTGAGTGGATTTATATCTACGGGGAATGTCGGGCGGATGGC
The DNA here is from genome assembly GCA_030015575.1 of Agapanthus africanus. Lineage (NCBI taxonomy): Eukaryota > Viridiplantae > Streptophyta > Magnoliopsida > Asparagales > Amaryllidaceae > Agapanthus > Agapanthus africanus. The sequence continues at coordinate 311,995,390 of JASDDO010000031.1, read as the reverse complement.
GTATAGCACCCCCGCAAATTTATGAATGGAGACCGATATATATATACATAGAATACAGTAGGAGAATCCTACACTAGAAAACTATTGATGTGTTTTAAAGACAGTTAGAGGTGATATTAATGATTTAGTATATATATCGAGATATGAGATGAAAGTTAGGGACATAACCCTTTGACATGCTATGATAGCAATGATGTCTCAAAATGATATAAGGATATGAAAAGTGAATGTGAATCACAGTATATAGGTATGTAGTTGCACGAGTTTAAGTATGAGTTTTTGAGTATCGTGTCATGAGATTCATATGAATGAATGTATATATAAAATGACTTTATGTGAGAGACTGATGTGGTTGAAAGAGTATACGATGAGATATGATGACTTGGTTGATATGTCGTTGTATGGATGCCAGTCGGTAAGAAATAGTTGATACCTTGCCGGTCCCCTGATTCGAGATTTATGCGGAAGTGACCTGAGAGATAGGTATACTTATATGGATAATGATTTCATAATGAGTGATATGCAGTACGAGACTTAGTTCCGTACCCCCGATGTTGTATAGGTTGATAGAATACCTAATTTGTTTAATGCTGTCGTACGATAGATTACCGTACGCGATGATTTTTACTTGTTGATTTATCCATACCCTTGTTTAAAGGATGCCGCACGATGGATTGTACCGTACGTGATGTGGTGAGGCTGGAGGCCTATTGATAGATTCACCGACTCGGCCATGTTAGATTCGTATACCTTATAGCATTTAGTTCACGATGTGCATTATGCTGCATTCATATTATTCTCATTACATTTCATATACCTGTGCTAGTACACCTACACCGTTATCGATGATGCGTATGTTACACTTACACAGATTGCCGGCTCACACACTTCATCATCGATAATTTCTATGTCATTTACACAGTAGAATTGCTACATCATGCTATGATATACTTGCCATGTTCACATCACTATGCTAGATTGCATGATATATTGGTTATGCTCACACCATTATGCTATGTTACACGATTTACTTGCTATGATCATATCACTATTCCATCTTGCATGATATACGGATATGCTTACATTCTGTTTTATGTCGCGTACATCATGCTTTATGATTATACGCATTGAGATATGTTGTTTTCATGAGATTTTGGGATTTGAGAACCGTGGATATGTTTTCAAGAAATTATGTATTGTTTGAAAACCCGGTTTATCTTGATATGATATTTCAGTGTGTCCGCCATAAGTTTTCTCATTTCTGAGACTTGTGTTAGATACCCGATTCGAGGAGCGGTAGGCACCGTCTGCGGGTACATGGTGGACCCGGTATGGTACCCCGGGGCAAAAAATGATTGTCGTGTTGTAGCTGATGAGCCAGGCAGAGGGAACACTACCTACCGGTGATAGTATTTGGGCTCGGCGGTTATCCGGAGGATACCGACCGGAGTCGTGAGATGATGTGGGCCGATTCGGACTGACGGAGCCCGAGGGCCGATCCGAACTGATGGAACCCGAGATATTGATATGGGCCAATCCGGACTGACGGAGCCCGAGATATGAGAATTTACGTATCGATGCTGGACACGGGTTTCATGATATTTCAAGTGTCGATGTTATACACTCAGGTTCCATGATTTTGATGTGTCGCTAGGGACACACGTTGATTTATCCTCATATTTACCTGCATATGCTTTTATGATATTTACATGTAGGAGTTGTTGTGTCAGTGGTCGACACGTGGAATAGATCCACCCGCATACATGCATTGCTTATATTGTTGGACGAGATCCCCCTGAATACATGCATTTGATTATATGGTTGGATGATATCCACTTGCTGGTAGGCTTTGATTATGTATTGGCACATATGCAGATACGGTCACCCTAGATATCATAGTATTACCTTTATGATATAGTTGACCTAGGAATCGTTGTTTATTTCGATTTCTACTTGATGATTTTTTCTATTCACGAGTTGGCAACTCAACCCGTTGTGCCACAGTTCTTGCAGGTTGACCGCATGGATCAGTAGCGGCATCGTTGGCACACAGCTTGCATTCGGGTGTTTTTCTTTGGTAAGTGGTGCATGTTGGATCGTGTCACTCTTGTATTATTATTCCTATTATATCTAGTCAACTCCATCAAATCAGAAACTAGTATTTGTATAAGTGAAGACTTAGCAAGACATGTAGTTGCGAGACTTGAGCGATGGGTTTTATGCTCGCTTTTGGGGTTGATGTCATGCTTTTCATTTTTACTTTGTGTTGATTTTCGCCGTTGGGTGTCGTATACATATATATGCTCGTAGTGGTTGTTTCCGCCGTTGGGCGTGATTTGCTCTCGTTTGGGGATGCTTTCTTTATATTTTATGTTGTACCCATTTCGGGGCCAGTTTTTACAAAGGAGATGCTGATGAAATTTCCAAAAAAAAAAAGAGATTTAAGGACTTTTACTCAAGGTTTCCAAATGTTTTATCAATGTTTTCATTACTTACTTCTTTTGAAAGGTTTAGATTTTTGGGTTTCGGCTTACTTATGTTACGTTAAGCCTGTAGACGTTGCGTGATCTAAGTGCCGGTCACGAGCTAATATTTCGGGTCATTACAGCATTGATATATCGTTTTCATATAATGTTTTCTGGATGTTTTACTCCTGGGTATATACATCAGTGGTATGGGACGTTGATATATATACATGTATATATATCAGTGATATGGGACGTTATTATATATATGTACACCGATATAATATATATCATAATAATGATCTATGCATGTATTCTTATTCATTCCTATATGAGGAGCCGAGGTGCCCGATATGAGGGGCCGATTGCCCGATGTGAGGGGCTTATTTGCCCGATGTGAGGGGCCGATGTGCCCGATATGAGGGCCGATATGGGGGCCGATGTGAGGGAAATTGGGTATTTAGATTGTCTTGATGGACACTGGTCCGCCACGATGAGGATTCCGTGAGGATGACATGTTTTACCCCATACTCTGCATTTATTCTATATGCATTGCTTCATGTATTAGTAATACCTGATAGAGTACCTTTCTTGACTGTTGCATATATACATATTGCCATACTTATGCTATCAGATTACATATGATAGATTATCACTGTTAGTGCATACTTGCGATTTCAGTATGATGTTATTTACTATTCATGAGTTGTCAACTCACCCCCGTTGTGCCGCAGGGTTTTTTTAGGTCTGATCATCAGTGTGGTCACGGCATGGCGCCTTATTATCTCTACTTTTACGGATACCACTACGGTTGGCTGTGAAGCCGTTTGCTATAGGTGGGTTGCGGTTATCCGATGATGTATATTGTATATTTCTTGTATCTAGTACTCTCCATCTACCACCTTCATGCATTGACTTAGAGACGAGTTGTGAGGATTGATGTTGTTTATTTTTATGACTCTGGTTGTCGTGCTTGTATGAGCCGGCCTTTATATATGTCGATTATCTCATTTCTTTGCTACGGCATCGTATATCTGTTGTGGTGGTTGTTTCCGCCGTTGGGCGAGATTTGCTCCCGTTTGGGGATGTTTTACTTTTATCTTATGTTTGTACCCGTTTCGGGGCTAGCTTTTACAAAGAAGGTGCTGCCGAAATTTTTATGAAAAACAAACTTAAGTCTAAAGTTTTGCATCGAGATTTTTAAAAGTGTTCTATCTTTCTTTGTTGTAATGGTTTAGATTGCTGGGTTTTTCGGCTTACTTAATTGCGTTACGCCTGTTGACGTTACGGAGTTTAAGTGCCGGTCATGTGCCCAATTTTGGGTCGTGATATTAATCATTTAACCTAAAATGTTTAATACATAATATGAGGTGTCTTCTTCTAGAAGCATCTTTGAACAAATTACGAAAATGCCCCTCATCCGTATATAGATACCCGTATCCGTATTCCAAAAAATACGAATATAAAAGAGACGAAAATAATCCATTAGTATAATATTAAGATCCAGCTTAAACCAAATCCCACTAGTATTATCTGTCCGAATCATCATCCATGCACAAGTACACGTACGTGATTGAACCCTGTCATAAAACAATACGACCTCTACATCTTTTGCCCGCTGCAGGGAAACCCTCTGTGTGGGACTCTGAATACTCGACACTACGCTCGCAGTGGGTTTAACTACAAGCCTCAAGCGGTACTAGCTGCACGTAACGGCTACCCAGGTATCATTCGATAAGAAGGCGATGATTAAACCCATCTGAACTCCTACTGAGCTTATCTGTGACAATCTCCGTACAGTACGTTCTGTTCGTCTAAGAGTATCGCATATCGGGCCTAGGGGCGGTAATCGTTAGACCTCTAATAGCACAATAAGTCGTGCCGGAGTGTAGCCCAAAACACCCTGAGAAACTACTGGAGTACCTGTTGGGCATATGTATGCCCTAGAGGCCATTATATGATAGTGGATGTATTTATACATGTATATATATACAGAGGACTTTCTTGCTCGACATGATAGTATGCTATCTGGTTACTCTTTATCTGACAAGTTCACTTAATCACACTTTTCTTCATTTGTACATGTTGATAAAGCCCTAAGGATATTTGCTTGACTACTGTGATTATGATGCAGATCATACTAGTGGGACATGTGTGTAAGTCCATGTCACGCACCCCACAAACTTGCGGGGAGGCGGAATATATGAAAAACGATTATCAAAGATTCGTAACACGGACTTGAGCGCATGAATCATTTCTAAACCGTTACTAGCAAACAACGAAAGGTTTAACTAATCGGATTCGAAGTTATACCTCACGTTACTTGTCCTTCGAGTCTTCATCGCGGTCCTCCACTCTTCGTAGGCTCCTTGGAACATCGGCACCTCAACGGCCTCCTCGAATCAAAGATGATCCAACCGAGATCTCCTACTCCAAGCTTTATCTCTAACTTGAGATAACTAGGTTGCTCAAAGTGCTAATCTAAGCTACCTAGAGGATATAGAGTGAGGTTATGGATGTATTAGTCTAGCTAACCCTTGATCTCAACACATGAGAGGTTAGGGTTAGGGTTTCAAGAATGAGAGAGCTTGAGTTGAGAGAAGGTGATGATGAGAATGAATTGAAATTGTTTCTCACTTCTAATATATTATGAAGCATAAAGAATTATCAAATGAATAATTCAAATGCATTATCATCATGCTTCATTGAATATGTGCAATGAATCATCAAGTGAGTCATTAAGCAATAAATTCTTCATTAACTCACTTGAATAATTCATCTCATGAGTCACAAAATCAATTAATGCTAATGCCACCTTACCCTCCAAGTCACCATGCTTCTAGAAGCTTCCCGGAAAATTACGAGAACGCCCCTCCAATCCGTGAAAACACGGAAAAACTTTAGACTGTATAAATCCAATAACCTGATACTAGAAACTGGCTTAAACCAAAGCCGACTAGTAAAAACTGTCCGAACGTCGTACGTGCGTAAACACACGTATGCGTCCAAACCCTTGTCGTAAAACCATACGACCTCTATATCGTTTCGCCTGGAGCAGGGAAACTCTCTGTGTGGGACTCTAAAGACTCGACACTACGCTGGCAGTGGGTTTAACCATAGACCACAAGCGGCACTAGCTGTACGTAACGGTCCCCAGGTAGATGTCGATAAGAAGGCCGATGAGGAAAACCATCCGAACTCTTACTGAGCCTGATGTGACAATCTCCGTACAGTCCGGTCTGTTCGTCTAAGACTATCGCATATCAAGCCTAGGGGGCGGCAAGCGTCAGTCCCCTAATAGCTGTATAAGTCGTGTCGGAGCGTAGCCTATTACACCCTGAGAAACTACTGGAACCTACCAGTAAATCTCGCTTGCCCTGGACAGGGACTTTTCGAAATGGCTCTCTGACACAGCGCGATATCAACTCCCAATACCGGGAGAGACGAATCCTGTCTAACCGCCACTGCCTCCAAGTGCTCGGGACTGCACCCAACGCCTACATGTTTTCACGACTCCTTTGAGCCGTGGTAGGGTAGCAATCTAAGAACAGTGGGACACACTCGAGGCGAAGTAGCAGTGTCAAGTCTGCGGACTATGCTGTACTCATGTCACCTGGGAACTGTTAACTGACGATGGGTATAATACCAACCAATCAGTTCCCCTGCGAGTCCCGTCCAGTGTACCCGTAACCTAACGAGCACCTTTATACTATCTCCAGTACGACGTACTGATAGCTGTAGGACAGACCATCTCCCCAACTGGGATGAGAAGCGTACACACTAGTCTACGCTGGAGTATCGATTCCCTATCTCGATAATCCTATGACTAGGGACAAGTATAGGATGTTGCTTATAGACTACCCAGCCCCCACTAGTGTGACTGCCATCACAACGCTGGTAATCAAGCAAAGATCCTATGGGCTCTACTAATATGAATAAGTGATACGTTACAAGAAACATATGCACATATTAAAGTAGACACAAACCAAGTAGCATACTACCATTTTTAGCAAGACTGTATATACAGCTGTGAATATCCCAAGCTTCCATTAAGTAATATACATACAAGTATGATACAATAATGGCCCCTAGGGCATATACACTAACAATCTCCCACTTGCACTAGGGCCATGAGCTGGCATATCGTAGACCTATCATCTCGAACTGCGTCTGAGGAAGGGCCTTTGTGAATGGATCAGCAATGTTATTCTCCATCTCTACTCACTTTACCTCGAACTCCCGGCGATCTACGATCTCCCTGATCAGGTGATACCGCCTTAAGATGTGTCTGGACTTCTGATGGGACCTAGGTTCCTTCGCTAAAGCTATAGCATCGTTGTTGTCACAATACAGAGGTATTGGATCAACACTGGTAGGAACCACCTGAAGTTCTATGAGGAACTTCTTCATCCAGACTACTTCTTTTGCGGCATCGCAAGCAGCTATGTACTCTGCTTCCATTGTTGAGTCAGCAACGGTCTCCTGATTGGAACTCTTCCAACAGACCGCCCCTCCATTGAGGGTAAAGACATAACCCGACATGGATTTGGAGACATCTTTGTCACTCTGGAAGCCGGAATCGGCAAAGGCCTCCATCTGGAGGTCTTTTCCGCCATACACCAAGAACATCTCCTTAGTCCTCCTCAGGTACTTGAGAATGTTCTTTACTGCTATCCAGTGCTTCTCCCCTAGGTTTGCCTGATACCGGCTTACAACGCTCAATGCGTATGCTACATCTGGTCTGGTACATAACATCGCATACATTATAGAGCCTACCGCAGAAGCGTAGGGTATAATCGACATGCGATCCCTTTCCAAATCAGTCTTGGGAGACATCTCTTTGGAGAGGGTGATTCCATGACAAGCCGGTAGGTTATCGCGCTTAGAATCATCCATACTGAATCTCTTCACTATGGTGTCTATGTACCTGGACTGCGAAAGTCCCAACATCCTCTTTGATCTATCACGATAGATCCGGATTCCCAGAATGTAGGTGGCATCACCCAGGTCTTTCATGGAGAATTTATGTGACAAGAATCTTTTGACTGACTGTAACATAGGAATATCATTTCCTATTAGGAGAATGTCATCCTCGTACAAGACGAGGAATACTACAGCTCTCCCTACAATCTTACTGTATATGCATGGTTCATCTGGATTTTTGATAAAGTCAAATTCTTTGACAGCATCATCAAAACAGATGTTCCAACTACGCGATGCTTGCTTCAGTCCATAAATGGACTTAAGCAACTTGCATACTTTACCGCTGCTCCCACTCTGAATGAATCCCTCTGGTTGATCCATATAGACGCTCTCTTCTAAATTACCATTTAGAAAGGCCGTCTTTACGTCCATCTGCCAGATTTCATAATCGTGGAAGGCAGCAATAGCAAGAAGGACCCGAATGGATTTAAGCATAGCTACTGGAGAAAAGGTTTCGTCATAGTCCAAACCAGGTCTTTGACGGAAACCCTTTGCAACCAGTCTAGCCTTGTAGGTTTCTACCTGTCTATCTACACCAATCTTCTTTTTGAAGATCCATTTGCATCCTACGAGTTTTACCCCATCTGGAGCAATGTCCAAAGTCCATACTTTGTTAGTGTACATGGACTCCATTTCGGTCCGCATTACATCCAGCCATTTTACTGAGTCACCGCTCTGAATGGCTTGCTAGAAGCTAGTAGGCTCATCATAGTCAATAGTGCAATCCTCTCTATCCCCGTCTATGAGAAAACCGTAGTATCTCTCGGGCGGATGAGATTGCCTACTACTCCTGCGGAGTGGCGTCGGGATGTCCGGTTCTTCTGAAACCTCTGGTTCTTCAGTAATAGCTTGTGGTTCTGGAATTTCTTCCAGTTCTATTGCGCTCCCACTTATCTGATTTTCTAAAAACTCAGTTTCCAAGAAGCGAGCATTATGAGAAACAAAAATCTTTTGTTCCTCTGCGTTATAGAAATAATATCCTTTGGAGTTCTTTGGATATCCCACAAACTTACACTGTACTGATCGTGCCTCTAGCTTGTCCGTATGCTGCTTCTTTACAAAAGCTGGACATCCCCATATCTTAATATATTTAAGATAGGGTTTCTTTCCACACCACATCTGATAAGGTGAAGTAGGCACAGTCTTAGTTGGTACTCGGTTTAAAAGGTATGCAGCTGATTCTAGTGCATATCCCCAGAATGATCGTGGTAACTCAGCTTTACTTATCATGGAACGGACCATATCTAATAGGGTTCGATTCCTTCTTTCCGATACACCGTTGTGTTGTGGTGAGTATGGAGGAGTAAGCTGAGAGAGAATTCCATTCTCTTTTAAGTAACCTAGGAACTCGGCACTTAAGTATTCACCACCTCGATCAGATCTCAGTGTCTTGATACTTTTGCCTGTTTGTTTTTCCACTTCATTCTTGTATTCTTGGAATTTCTCAAAGGCCTCGGATTTATGTTTCATTAAGAAGACATATTCATACCTAGAGAAATCATCCATAAAAGTAATGAAGTAGGAATAACCACCTCGCGCATGTGTAGACATTGGACCGCACACATCACTGTGTATGAGTTCCAAGAGCTCGCTTGCTTTTATTCTGTGTCCAGTAAACAGAGTCTTTATCATCTTTCCCATGAGACAAGATTCACAAGTAGCATAAGATTGATATTCGAACGGATTCAAATATCCTTCTCTATGTAACTTAGTTAATCGTGTTTCATTGATATGACCTAGTCTACAATGCCATAAGAAAGCCTGATTTATTTAAGGAGACTTTCTTTTCAGTGTGTTCTGGATATTGAAAACCTGAACATGACTTAATATGTATATACCGTTATCTAATATACCTGACCCAATCTTGACTTGATTTAGGTGGATGCTAACTACATCGCTTACGAATGTAAAATCATATCCCTCTCTTGAAAGTGAAGACACTGATATGATATTACAAGTCATACTAGGTATATATAAACAGTTACGTAAAATCAATATATGCCCACTTGTCAATCCTAGGTGATATTCTCCCATGGATTCAGCGTTCACTGTCATTCCGTTTGCAACTTTGAGAGACCAATCACCTACCTTTATAACTCTACGGTTTCTCAAAGCATGTAATGAATTACAGATATGAGATCCTTCTTCGGTATCAAGTACCCAGGAAGTAGAGTTAATTGACAAACGGTTCTCAATTACTAACACACTTGAGGCTGAAGCCACAACATGCTTCGTATCCTGGCTACTGGCTTCTAAAGCCCTGCAATCATTCTGCCAATGCCTAATCCCATAACAATAGGAACGTTTCTCTTTTACTACATTCAGTCCCGAAACTTTTGCCCTTCTCTTTCCTTCTACTTCCCTGGTTTTTCTTTAGGGTAGAAGGTAGAGACTGTAGAATCGGGTCAGTATCTGACCCGTTCTCCGACGTGGTCTTCAGGTCCGTGAGCTCATCAATATAGCTAGTCATTATAAGGACGTTGTCCCCTACAGATGACCCGTCAGCTAACCTCGCTTGAATTAATTCGTTCGAGGTTTCATATCTTGTGATATGAGATTGCTCTCCATATAAATCTTTGTTATGGAGAAAGATGGAAACTAAGTCCATCTTCTCGTGCTGCTTCTGGTATACACCATCAACTGAAGCTAACATGAGGCACTTAGCTTTTGCTTTATCCTTTTCCCTTGTTTGGCGGATATCTATATCCGTGACGGTGGAAACTGGACCTGGGACGGCGGGATCTCGAGTAGTAATAGGGTGGTCTAGCTTGTCATAGGCAATGGACATCTGGACAGACCTTTGCCAGTCATATAAGTCAGATTCAGTCAATTTGTTATCTAGATGTAACCTATGTGTGGTCACACGATCGCTGCAATATTAAGAGAGAGAAGAAAATACTATTAGCATGATGCTCTTGCAAGTTTAGATTGGTTTTTAATTTATCTAAACAGGATGGCTCCCACTGTTTCTCGAATCCCTTCCTCAAACCATAAAAGAGGAATTAGCCAGGACTATTCTCACCGTACAATTCTTTCTTAACCGTTCAGCCAGGTCAGTGTCGATACTTCGAGGGAGGTTTTCCAACGCTTTCGTGAAGTTCCTTAATTAAATAACCTCTTTTCTCTAGGGGCATAGCCCTGCTGACACCTTTCTATGCACCTACTTGGTTTATAGCATTGATCGTTAAGTGACGAATCTCCTGATAAGTAGTATATACTCACAGTAGGATCGGGATCCAAAATATCATCGTATGATAATGTTGAAGGAATCCTACCAACATTCATCAAACTCCAAAATGGTATGCAACTCTCTGCAAATTTCAGTTTCTTTAGAAATTCCCGATGTGGATTTTTGCCCCATGCTCTTATGACCTTGACTTTGGCCAAACAAATCATAACTCACATGTCAAGTTCTACCCGTCATTATCTAGGTTAATTTGAACCCATCCGTACATACCCTTGACTTTGGCCAAACAAGGCAGTACGACTGTCCCAAACCAACGCATCTATCTATGCTACATATGAATATCCAATAGCTACCAAACACTGTGCCTTGACTTTGGCCAAACAAACACAACTTGAATACTATTGACTATCCATAAGAAATGACGGAGGGCTACGACTGGTTTTGGCAAAACCGTGAACGTAGTGAACTTGATATAATCGAAGGAACCTGATACTTTTTAAAAGGAGTGGTTAAAGCTCCGCAATTAAAAATTCTGCCCTTTTTTTAAAATAACCGAGTGGTTTCTTTTAAATTTGTTCCAACGATAAAACTTTGGTTTATTTTCTTTGCATTATAATAATGCGTCCCATCAATTATCCTATCGTTGCATAAAACAACGAAAATACCACGTCCTCTTATGCCATCCGCATTTGCCATGGGGTCCCGTCATCACCCGTTAGGTTACTTAACTAACGACAGAGCGGGGGCTGGGCTAGCGCGGGTGTAAAACATAAGTGACGTCTAATAGCTATCATATATAGATATTGTACATTCGTCAGACGCAATAATAAGCATTCCAGATCACTGATGAACTTTATTGGATTTACTAGCAATCCGTATTTGCTTTGAGCCTGCAATAAAAGACGGATTACACAGTTGTGATGAATAGCCATAACCCCAACCCTAGACCCCTACGGGTACGGCAAACTACCCGCCAAGTACCCGAAGTGAAGCGGTCTCCCTCAACAACGTGAGTAGGCCACTAAACACTTCAACGTACCCGGAAGTTTGTGTACCCCGCCTTGGGTCTATCCTAGGAGCAAAAACCAGTAAAAAGAAATAATACAACGGTGGCTACAACCGCAACCTGGATGCGCCCTGCAAAAGAATATTACATCATATTACAATTACATCGAATGAATGAATATTAAACCCATCTCAAACCCCGGCTAATCATCACAACATTCCAATCAAGTCCATATACACAAACAGTAAACATTACAGAAATGTGCAACCCCCTGCCAACCGACATACTAGCAGTTAGGGGAGGTTTACGAACACATTAAACATTACAAATAAAAACCCAATTAGCAAATAACTTAGAACATCGATCGACAACCTTTATCCGTGTCTACCCCAAAAGCAAACCTGCACTGAAGTAACCTGGGCAGAAACAGAACATACTGGAAAACAAAACACTAAAATATATGAATAACAGAGCAAATCCGAGTCAACTCGGAGTTGACTCGGCGGCGGATCCGCGGCACAAGCACTCTATTGCCGTGGATCCGCGGCCCAAAAACCGAGTTGGAACTTCATATTTTCCCAGGATTCTTATATTTCCCTGCTGTGAATTTTAAGGCATATCAAATAGTTTTTTAGACATGTTTAAAATTAACAGAAACTTGGGATTTCCGGGGTTTCGTTTTCGCGTTTTCTGACGATCGAAGTTCTAATCAGTTGCTAACAAGCTAGTAATAGTTTAGTTGGCTCTGATACCACTGTAAGTCCATGTCACGCACCCCACGAACTTGCGGGGAGGCGGAATATATGAAAAACGATTATCAAAGCTTCGTAACACGGACTTGAGCGCATGAATCGTTTCTAAACCGTTACTAGCAAACAACGAAAGGTTTAACTACTCGGATTCGAAGTTATACCTCACATTACTTGTCCTTAGGGTCTTCATCGTAGTCCTCCACTCTTCGTAGGCTCCTTGGAACATCGGCACCTCAAGGGCCTCATCGAATCAAAGATGATCCACCCGAGAGCTCCTACGCCAAGCTTTATCTCTAACTTGAGATAACTAGGTTGCTCAAAGTGCTAATCTAAGATACCTAGGGGATATAGAGTGAGGTTATGGATGTATTAGTCTAGCTAACCCTTGATCTCAACACATGAGAGGTTAGGGTTAGGGTTTCAAGAATGAGAGAGCTTGAGGAGAGAGAAGGTGATGATGAGAATGAATTGAAATTGTTTCTCACTTCTAATATATTATGAAGCATAAAGAATTATCAAATGAATAATTCAAATGCATTATCATCATGCTTCATTGAATATTGCAATGAATCATCAAGTGAGTCATTATGCAATAAATGCTTCATTAACTCACTTGAATGATTCATCTCATAAGTCACAAAATCAATTAATGCTAATGCCACCTTACCCTCCAAGTCACCATGCTTCTAGAAGCTTCCCGGAAAATTACGAGAACGCCCCTCCAATCCGTGAAAACACGGAAAAACTTTAGACTATATAAATCCAATAACCTGATACTAGAAACTGGGTTAAACCAAAGCCGACTAGTAAAAACTGTCCGAAGGTCGTAAGTGCGTAAACACACGTATGCGTCCGAACCCTTGTCGTAAAACCATACGACCTCTATATCGTTTCTCCTGGAGTAGGGAAACTCTCTGTGTGGGACTCTAAAGACTCGACACTACGCTGGCAGTGGGTTTAACCACAGACCGCAAGCGGCACTAGCTGTACGTAACGGTCCCAAGGTAGATGTCGATAAGAAGGCCGATGAGGAAAACCATCCGAACTCCTACTGAGCCTGATGTGACAATCTCCGTACAGTCCGGTCTGTTCGTCTAAGACTATCGCATATCGAGCCTAGGGGGCGGCAAGCGGCAGTCCCCTAATAGCTGTATAAGTCGTGTCGGAGCGTAGCCCATTACACCCTGAGAAACTACTGGAACCTACCAGTAAATCTCGCTTGCCCTGGCCAGGGACTTTGCGTAATGTCTCTCTGACACAGCGCGATATCAACTCCCAATACCGGGAGAGACGAATCTTGTCTAACCGCCACTTCCTCCAAGTGCTCGGGACTGCACCCAACTGCTACATGTTTGCACGACTCCTTTGAGCCGTGGTAGGGTAGCAATCTAAGAACAGTGGGACACACTCGAGGCGAAGTAGCAGTGTCATGTCTGCGGACTATGTTGTACTCATGTCACCTGGGAACTGTTAACTGACGATGGGTATAATACCAACCAATCATCTCCCGTGCGAGTCCTGTCCGGTGTACCCGTAACCTAACGAGCACCTGTATACTATCTCCAGTACGATGTACTGATGGCTGTAGGACAGACCATCTCCCCAACTGGGATGAGAAGCGTACACACTAGTCTATGCTGGAGTATCGATGCCCTGTCTCGATAATCCTACGACTAGGGACAAGTATAGGATGTTGCTTATAGACTACCCAGCCCCCACCAGTGTGACTGCCATCACAACGCTGGTAATCAAGCAAAGATCCTATGGGCTCTACTAATATGAATAAGTGATACGTTACAAGAAACATATGCACATATTAAACTAGACACAAACCAAGTAGCATACTACCATTTTTAGAAAGTATATACAACTGTGAATATCCCAAGCTTCCATTAAGTAATATACATACAAGTATGATACAATAATGGCCCCTAGGGCATATACACAAACAATGTGTAGTTTATAAGCATATCCTGAAATGTCCCTAGTCTTCGGTGTATCGAGACGGGGCATCGATATTCCAGAGTAGACTAGAGTATATGATACTAGACCCATATGATGGGCGATGGATGTTCCCATATCCATTGATGTTTGACATCAAGATCGTATGCGGGTGCTCAGTAGAGACTGGGTACACTGGATGGACTCGCCGAGAACTCCTATATGGTATTATATCTATCGTCGGATAGCAGTTCTCAGGTGACACTGGTACAGGTTAGTCTGTAGACCCGAGATTGTCAAAGAGTCTTATGTGTTCTACCACTGTGCTTTGATTTCCACCCTACCACGGTTCTGCTGAGTCGTGCAAACATGTGGCTTTTGCGTACAGTCCTGAGACATGTGGAGGCAATGAGAGATAGGAGGGGTTTCGTCTCTCCTGGTATTGGGGGTTGATGTTGCGCTGTGCTCGATTGGCTATATCAGTAAGTCCCTGGCCAGATCTGTTGAGATTTACTGATAAGAGTTATCAGTAGTTTCTCGATCTGATTATTGGCTATACATCGGCATGACTTATTGAGTTATTAGGGTCGACGATGCCATCCCTAGACTTGATATGCAGCATATCACCGGACTGTACGGTAGTGTTACCAGTTGGCTCGACGTGAGTTTTGACAGGTTCGCTTGTTTTCTTCTGATCGCTCAAGATCCGGGTGGCCGTTACATTTAGCTGACCTCTTGCGGCTTGGGGGTGCTTGATATGATCATCACCCTCTGCCGGCGTATTGACGAGTCTTAGAGCCCCACAGACGAGTTTCCTAGCCCAGGCAAAACGATGTGGTGTGCATATGTGATATGCGCGGGGACCCGATTAAATGCGCGTATGTGATACCGTATATTAATCGGGCGATTTACTATTGGTCGGGTTGTATGTGATATGGCCGGTTTGTTAAATCAAGTGTTGATTTAACATTGACTTTATTGCTCACTTTATTTAAACCCTTTTCTTTATTGTATGCATGCATGTATGCATATATTTATGTTGATGCACATGTTGATGTGCATGCACACATACATGCATACACTTGTGTGTATCATAGTTGTTGATACACTAGTGGTGGCAATGCAAGACTCACATGGAAGTATTTATCTAAATATTTATTTTTGAGTTAATGTAAATAGAATTAATTCATGGTTGATATTTATCCTTCATTCTCTACACTTAACCTTGCATTAACCATGAGTTAATTTTCTGTGGCTCTCTTTTCTCCAAAGTAAATATCTAGATATTTATTAACTCATGGTTTAGGATGAGAGTGGAAATTATATATAATTTCTATTCTCGTTTTTATTACAAGAATAATCATAACTTGAGCTCTTGAGTTGCCATCATCTTCTTCCTCCTCTCTCTTGCTCTCTTGACTTTGTTAGTGAGTGAGATAGTGATAAAGATAGGGTTTTGAAGTGAGAAAATAAACTACATCATCATTCTACACTAGTCTAGCCAATTAGTTTAGAGTGTTAGCTTCATTTTCATCTTTTGATCAAGTAGAGCTTGGAGCTTGGACAAAGAGGACTCCGGGTGGATCATCGTGGACTCGAAAGATCAGTAGCAAGCCCGTTCAAACTCTTAAGTAGCCAAGGAGTCAAGCAAAGAGAACTACAAAGGTTGTATTCTCTTTACTTAGTGTTTTATTTCTTATAGTATGTGATACTACTTCATTTGTTACTTTAAATTTCTAGTTTGATCCTAGGTTAGTTTGCTTAGCACCCTAAAAAATTAAATTATAGCATGTTTGATGCATTACAAACCCTTGTGAGGTGCTACGTAAACCCAACAGTGGTATCAGAGCCAAGCTAGAGCATTAGAGTAACCTAGACGACGTTAAAACACTTCGAACGAACATCGATTGCCCGGAAAAACCATTCTCTGGAATTTTTTCAAAATGTTGGAATTTTTCACATTAAAAATATTCAGAAAATCATGAAGGTAATTCTATGGACCCTCTAGAAGAACGATACCCTAACTCAACTAAACGGCCGCGGAACAAAGGCAGAAACCTGGTTTTGGCGGCGGTTCCGCGGCTCCGTTTGTGAGGCTTGGGTCGTCCCTTCTACGGTTGGTCCATAGGTACTGTGGAATGCTTCTGGATAATTTTAATTCTGCTCAGGTGTTGAGCTTCTCTGTGGATTTTTCGGTCATTGATCGATCGATCAAATGGTTTAACATCGCCTAGTTTATAAGCATATATTGACATAAGATGTTATATGTTGTTGTGAAATGATGTATAGGATCGTCGTGATGAATGGACGAGGTTTTATGTGAGATGAGAGTTTTCTTTTCATTCATGTAAAATTCATTTGTATGTAATATTCTTTTATTGGGGCACATCCAGGTTGAGGATGATGTTTCCTTCGATGTATATTATTTACTTTTCCGCGTTAAGATAGACCCAAGGTGGGGAGCACAAGTGACCGGGTTCTAGAGTCCAGTGGGAGGCCATCTCGAGGAGTCAAGACCGGGTCTCCTAAGTCTAGAATTGGTAGGGTCGCTTGCCGCTCTCGTAGGGGTCTAGGGTATGGGATTGGATATTCATCATGACCGTGGAACCCGTATTTTCTATCGTTGGCTAAATATATAATACGGAATTCCTAGTATATCCTATATTTTCATATATGTGCTTATGCTGTTTATATTCTGTGATATGATCGCTTGATATATCTGAGACGAATGCAATATTATATATGAGATATATAGTAGGCGTTGCTTATGTTTTGCACCCGCGCTAGTCCCGTCCCGGTATGCCGTTAGTTAAGTAGCCTAACGGTGCATAACTGAACATTGTGGCGAATGCGGATAGCATAAGCGTACGTTGTATTTTCGTTTCTTTTCTGTGTTTGGCTTAAGGACTTAAATGATGGGACTACATTAATATGATTAATGTAAGGAAAAATAAACCTAAAAGGATGTTTTAGAATCGAATTTAAAAACCACAAAGCTTTTTGTGAAAAAGCTACATTTCAAAATCGCGGAGAATAAGCCACTCCTTTTGAAAACCGTTTGATTCTACAACGATATCAAGTTCAAAGCGTTAAAGGTTTTCTTAAAAATCATTCACAACCCTCCGTCATTTTAGTAAGTAGAGTACTTAGTATTCGTGCTACGTTTGTTGACCATAGCCAAGGCGTATTGTACGGTAGCTAAGTGATGTCTTCCTACACAGCATATGATGTGATTAATTAGGACAGGCATATGACTTTGTTGACCTTATCCAAGGGTCATGTGAATGAGTCTAATTAATCAAGAAATGACGGGTTGAACTTGACTAGTTCTTGTGATTTGTTGACCATAGCTAAGGTCATGAGTGCTAGGGGTAAAAACCATATCGGGAGTTTCAAGAGTTGAAATTTGCAATGAGATTGCATACCTTCCATATGATGGTTGGATCCCGATCCCACTGTGAGCAAGAGTTGCTCCCAGGAGAGTTTTGCACTTTACAATTAGCTAACCCATTAGGTGTCTACAAAGGTGTTAACGAGGCTACGCCTCTGGGAAAATGAGGTTTACTTTAATTAGGTACGTGCGAAGGCACGGGGAACCTCCCTCAAGTACCGACACTGGCCTGGCTGAACGGTTAGCGAAGTTGTAGAATGTAATTAATCCTGGCTAGTTTTCTTTTTATGGTTTGAAGGAAAATTTGATAAAAGTAGTAAGGGACATCGATTAGATAAGATAATAACCAATCTGATCTTTGCAAGAGCTTTCGCTGAGTGTATTATTTTCTATCTCTTAATGGCAGATACCAATGACAGGACTCAAGCTTCTACTAGATAAAAATAAACTGAATGGGACCAATTATAAAGACTGGCTGAGGAACATTAACATTGCCTTGACTTATGATAAGGTATCATATGTCCTCAGGCTCCAGCCCCGCCCATCCCAGGTCCTAAATATTCAGTTGCGGATAGGGAAGTCCGCAAGACATGGGACGTTGACAGTGCCATGGACAAATGCCTCGCGCTTGCATCGATGGATAACACACATCAAATGCAGCACGAGCAGATGGATGTACAATCCATTTTTCTCCATACAAAAGATTTGTATGGGGAGCAATCTCGTGTCCTTCGATACGAAGCGTCTCGAAAGCTGTTTCAGACGCAGATGACTCCTGGCACACCAGTAGGTGACCATGTTCTGAAGATGATAACTCTTATAGAAGAGCTTGAGGTCCTCAGGTGGAAAATAGAGAACGAACAATATATTGATATTATTCTACAGTCTCTCCCCCCTACCTTTGCTCAATTTGTAGTAAACTTCAACATGCACAACATGGAGAAGTCACTACCTGAACTCCTCAATATGTTGAGGAGTGCAGAGAGCACACTGAAATCAGTAAAGACTCCCGCTTTGATTGCTGGGCCATCTTCCTCCTCTCACGCGAAGGCCAAGGCCAAGGGAAAGATGAAGAAGAAACCCGCCAAACCTAGAGGTGAAGTTAAAAAGATTAAGGGGAAAGACAAGTCCACAGCTGGGGAATCAGGGAAAGGGGAATGTTATCACTGCCACAAATCGGGACACTGGAAGCGCAACTGCACTGAGTACTTGGATCTCAAAAGGAAGAAGCATGGTGATGCGTCCGCTTCAGGTTTGTTTTTGACAGAAAACTATTTTTCTATAAACTATGCTTCCTGGATATTAGATACCGGTTCAGGTTCTCACATTTGCAATTCTATGCAGGGGCTGAGAAATAGCAAAGTTTTGAAAACAGGTGACCATACTCTCCGGGTTGGAAATGGTTCCAATGTACATGCGGTTATAGTGGGAGAGTATCACCTGGGGTTGCCGTTAGGGTGTATATTGGTTTTGAACCCATGTTATTATGTACCTAGTATGCTTTGTAATATAATATCCGTTTCTTTGTTAAACAATGAAGGATATCATTTTGTATTGCAGAATAATGTTATGAACATTAACCTGAATCAAATGTTGGTTGGGTATGATACACTTAATAACGGGATATACTTCCTAAATCAACATATAGTTTTCAGCATACAACACGCTAATAAAAGAAAACTTTCAGAAATAAATGAAGCTTTTCTTTGGCACTACAGACTTGGTCATATTAACGAAACAAGACTAAACAAGCTACATAAAGATGGATATTTAAACCCCTTTGAATATAAATCTTATGCGACTTTCCAGTCTTGTATCAATGATAAAATAACCAAATCTCCATTTACAGGACACGGAGAAAGAGCTACTCAGCTCTTAGCCCTCATACATAGTGATGTATGTGGGCCAATGTCTACACAGGGTAGAGGCGGTTTTTCTTACTTCATAACTTTATTAATGATTTCTCAAGGTTCGGTCATGTGTTTTAACTAAAGCATAAGTCTGAAGCTTTCGAGAAATTCACTGAGTACAAACTTGAAGTAGAAAAATAAACCGGATTGAGTATCAAGATGCTGCAATCAGATCGAGGTGGGGAGTATCTCAGTACAGAATTTGCAGACTTTCTAAAAGAGAATGAGATTCTCTCCCAGCTCACTCCTCCGTACACACCACAGCACAACGGTGTGTCAGAGCGGAGGAATCGTACCCTATTGGATATGGTTCGTTCCATGATGAGTGATGCTGAGTTACCTGTCTCATTTTGGGGGCATGCATTGGAGACTGCAGCGTTTCTATTGAACAAGGTTCTAACCAAAACCGTGTCTACCATACCATATAAGATATAGCAAGGGAAAAGACCATCTCTTAAACGAGTTAAGATTTGCGGTTGTCCGGCCTATGTCAAAAAGCAAAATACGGACAAACTCGAGACACGGTCAGTCATGTGTAATTTTGTGGGGTATCCAAAGAATTCCTATGGATATCTATTCTACCACAAGGAGGAACAAAAGGTGTTTGTCTCTTAGCACGCCACATTTTTAGAAAAAGAATTTTTTACAAATGATACAGATGGCAATGTGGTGGACCTAGAAGAAGTTCTAGAAACACAAGTTACAAATGACGACTTGGTTGAACCGATTGTTGCAACAGAAACAAATGAACCTCAACCACTCCGTAGATCTGGTAGGACTTCTCGCCTATCGGAGAGGTACTACAGTTTCCTCATTGATAGTGATAGAGAAGATTACATCATGGAGGATGATGATCCTACCAGTTTTCGGCAAGCTATCACGAGCGGAGACTCTGTGAAGTGTCTGGATGACATGAGATCTGAAATGGAGTCTATGTACACCAACAAAGTATGGACTTTGGACATTGTACCCCTTGGGGTAAAACCCGTGGGGTGCAAATGGATCTTTAAAAGAAAGATTGGTGTAGATGGGCAGGTGGAGACCTATAAGGCAAGACTTGTGGCGAAAGGATTTCGTCAAAGACCGGGTCTGGACTATGAAGAAACTTTTTCTCCCGTAGCCAAGCTTAAATCTATTCGGATCCTACTTACTATTGCTGCTCACTACGACTATGAAATCTGCAAGATGGACGTTAAAACTGCATTTCTAAATGGTGATTTAGAAGAATGTGTTTATATGGATCAGCCAGAGGGCTTCGTTGACTGTGGGAGCAGCGGGAAAGCATGTAGATTTCTTAAATCCATTTATGGATTAAAGCAGGAATCACGGAGTTGGAACATCTATTTTGATGATGTTATCAAAGAGTTTGATTTCATCAAAAATCTAGATGAACCTTGTGTTTATAAGAAGGCTGTAGGGAGAGGTGTCGCATTCCTCGTATTGTACGTGAATGACATTCTTCTGATAGGAAATGACATTCCTATGTTGTAGTCGATCAAATCATTCTTATCACAAAGGTTCTCCATGAAGGACCTGGGTGATGCCACGTACATATTGGGCATTCGGATTTATAGTGATAGATCCAAAAGGTTGTTGGGATTGTCCCAAACCAGGCACATCAACACCATCCTAAAGAGGTTTAGCATGGAAGACTCCAAGCGGGGTGCCTTACCCTCTTGCCATGGAGTCACTCTCTCCAAGGAATTTTTCCCAAAGACTAATGAAGAGAGAGCTCGCATGAGCATTATACCCTATGCTTCAGCCGTAGGATCTATATTGTATGAGATGTTATGTACACGCCCTGATGTAGCTTATGCACTAGGTATAGTAAGCAGGTATCAGTCCAACCCAAGGAAGAATCATTGGATAGTTGTGAAGAACATTCTTAAATACTTGCGAAGGACTAAAGAATTGTTCATGGTGTATGGTAATGGAGATCTCCAAATGGATGCCTTTACCGATTCGAGCTTCCAGAGTGATAAGGATGACAACAAATCTATCTCTGGGTTTGTATTTACCCTCAATGGATAAGCGGTGAGTTGGAAGAGTCCCAAACAGGATACCGTTGCAGACTCTACGATGGAAGCTGAGTACATTGCTGCAAATGATGCCGCAAAGGAAGCAGTCTGGATGAGGAAGTTCGTCTCGGAGCTAGGAGTAGTTCCAACCATTATTGATCCAATACCATTGTATTGTGATAATAATAGGGCTATGGCGTTAGCCAAGGAGCCCAGGTCCCATCAGCGGTCCAGACACATCCTGAGGCGTTATCATTTGATCCGGGAGATAGTTGATCGCCGCGAGATCGAGATTCAGAGAGTAGATACAAAGAATAACACTACGGATCCACTCACCAAGACCCTCCCTCAGCGGCAGCATGAGCGACTTTTTGAGATGTTGGGTATGAAATACGCCAATAACTGGCCTTAGTGCAAGTGGGCGATTGTTGGGTATATGTATGCCCTAGAGGCCATTATATGATAGTGGATGTATTTATACATGTATATATATACAGAGGACTTTCTTGCTCGACATGATAGTATGCTATCTGTTTACTATTTATCTGACATGTTCACTTGATCAAGCTTTTATTCATTTGTACATGTTGATAAAGCCCTGAGGATATTTGCTTGACTACTGTGATTATGATGCAGATCATACTAGTAGGACATGTGTAGTTTATAAGCATATCCAGAAATGTCCCTAGTCGTGGGTGTATCGAGACGGGGCATCGATATTCCAGAGTAGACTAGCGTATATGATACTAGACCCATATGATGGGCGATGGATATTCCCATATCCATTGATGTTTGACATCAAGATCGTATGCGGGTGCTTAGTGGAGACTGGGTACACTGGATGGACTCGCCGAGAACTCCTATATGGTATTATATCTATCGTCGGATAGCAGTTCTCAGGTTACACTGGTATAGGTTAGTCTGTAGATCCGAGATTCATAGAGTCTCATGTATACTCCCACTGCGCTTTGATTTCCACCCTACCCTGGCTCTGCTGAGTCGTGCAAACAGGTGGATTTTAGGTACAGTCCCGAGACATGTAGAGGCAATAAACGATAGGAGGGGTTTCGTCTCTCCCGGTATTGGGGGTTGATGTTGCGCTGTGCTCGATTAGCTATATCAGTAAGTCCCTGGCCAGGGCTGTTGAAATTTATTTATAAGAGTTATCAGTAGTTTCTCGATCTGATTATGGGCCATACATCGGCATGACTTATTGAGTTATTAGGGTCGACGATGCCATCCCTAGACTTGATATGCAGCATATTTGACGAAGAGACCGTACTGTACGGTAGTTTTACCAGTTGGCTCGACGGGAGTTTTGACAGGTTCACTTGTTTTCTTCTGATTGCTCAATACCCGGGAGGCCGTTACGTTTAGCTGACCTCTTGCGGCTTGGGGGTGTTTGATATGATCATCACCCACTGCCGGCGTATTGACGAGTCTTAGAGTCCAACAGAGGAGTTTCCTAGCCCAGGCGAAACGATATGGTGTGCATATGTGATATGCGCGGGGACCCGATTAAATGCGCGTATGTGATACCGTATATTAATCGGGCGATTTACTATTGGTCGGGTCATATGTGATATGGCCGGTTTGTTAAATCAAGTGTTGATTTAATATTGACTTTATTGCTCACTTTATTTAAACCCTTTTCTTTATTGTATGCATGCATATGTTTATGTTGATGCATATGTTTATGTTGATGCACATGTTGATGTGCATGCACACATACATGCATACACTTGTGTGTATCATGGTTGTTGATACACTAGTGGTGGTAATGCAAGACTCACATGGAAGTATTTATCTAAATATTTATTTTTGAGTTAATGTAAATAGAATTAATTCATGGTTGATATTTATCCTTCATTCTCTACACTTAACCTTGTATTAACCATGATTTAATTTTCTATGGCTCTCTTTTCACCAAAGTAAATATCTAGATATTTATTAACCCATGGTTTAGGATGAGAGTAGAAATTATATATAATTTCTATTCTCATTTTTATTAGAAGAATGATCATAACTTGAGCTCTTGAGTTTCCATCATCTTCTTCCTCCTCTCTCTTTCTCTCTTGACTTTGTTATTGAGTGAGATAGTGATAAAGATAGGGTTTTTAAGTGAGAAAACAAACCACATCATCATTCTACACTAGTCTAGCCAATTAGTTTAGAGTGCTAGCTTCATCTTCATCTTTTGATCAAGTGGAGCTTGGACAAAGAGGATTCCGGGTGGATCATCGTGGACTCGGAAGATCACTAGCAAGCCTGTTCAAACTCTCAAGTAGCCAAGGAGTCAAGCAAAGAGAACTACAAAGGTTGTATTCTCTTTACTTAGTGTTTTATTTCTTCTAGCATGTGATACTACTTCATTTGTTACATTAAATTTCTAGTTTGATCCTAGGTTAGTTTGCTTAGCACCCTAAAAAAGTAAATTGTAGCATGTTTGATGCATTACAAATCGTTGATATTTCCTTCCTTCAAGGTCGAGAAGGTGTCGGTGCATCCAATGTTAGCAGAGCAAGATATCAACTTGCCTCCTGATCATGGCCTGTCATCTGGTGCCCTTAGGCGCTCGTCTCTCACTGTGAATTGCTAAGTATATAGCTCCCCAGCTCAATGGTCCAATATGGAAATGATAATGAAAGTAGTCCGCTCTGGCACGTCCTCTAAAGATCTCTGGCCAATTCTTATGGTCACTAATAACATGTCTCGTCGACGATGCTGAACTCTGGCCTGCTAGGCGTGTGCAATATGACTGATCCTGGGTCTAAGTCTTCTTGTAAATTGTTCCAGAAAGGTCCTGTCAAGATCTCTCCCCAATCTCATTTCTGCCAAACTGCCCGGAAGTCATCATCTTTACTACATCTATCTCTTGTTCCGGAACGGTTGCATACTCCTCACAACTCCTTCTGGAAGATATATCCATATACAACGCCTCTGTATGCGTGTCATATCTCTGATGTCGGCGGAGTGGATCGTCATCTCATCAAGATCTCGTATGAACCTCTCACTCCACTTTTCTCTACTGTCGACTGCTTCGGACTCATCTCATCGTGGCTGCATAGACTGTGCTCCAACGGCTATACTCATATCTGGAGTCTCCCAAGCAATGCATCCCACCAGATAGCATCCGAATGAAGTCGAACCATTCGATCGATTCTTCAAAACCTCATAATCCCCCAAGAGCTCGATATCTTTGGTACGGTTTAATGGTATCGAGTACATACCACAGCATCGGTGGACCAACCGTAGAAGGCCAAACCCAAGCCTCTCTAACGGCACCGCGGAACTGCCGCAAACCCTAAGGTTCAAAGGCTTTCACACCGTCATTATGTCGAGTTAGGGTTTCATTCTTCTAGAGGGTCCATAGAATTGCTTGCATGTCTTTCCGAATACTTTAAACTTGGAATATAGGTTTCTGACATTCGATCGCCTCTATTGACTCTCAACGTATCCGCGTGAAGTCGTCTCTAGCTGGGATCAATCAATCTGATGACCTCGCATCGGGGTAAGCGAACGAACCACATGTCCTAGTCATTCATCCTCTGGTGACTAGTGACCTTCTATCATATCTCTAAATACAACTCGTACTGCAATAGCTCCAACATCTGAGGCAATATCTCGTCGTTCGCAGCAGCAACTGGCTCATTCATCTGCACGCAGAACAGTGCCACAATCATCATGAATAAGCGATACATCAATGGTCATCACATTCTGGCTGACCTCTATCAGTGGCTCAATCCTCTGGTGTAAATCTACACGCCCGAGAAATCTCATAACAGCGATCCATCAAACGCTCATGGTGCGAAAACACAATAACACGGCGCATCTATGCAAATCGTATGTCCGTGGAATCACGCCCTGGTCAGTCATCGTTCGTGACGAGCTCGTGCTGACCGCAACTTTAGCCGTAGCTCTCTGCGCCCGTACAACCGTGGTAACAAAACCATAACTGGTACCGATGAGGCTAGATCATGTGAATGAATATAATACTGTGCAAAGAAATGTACATCCTAAGGTTTCTTAAGCGGAGTAGCGTATTGTAAGTATGCCGCGGAACATACGTACGGCACGTCACTCTACTCAAGGTACCTACTCCATCAACCAAGGGTCATCCTACACTCCGAAGGTAAAACCTAACGTTCTGATACCAACTTTGTCACGACCCGAAAAGTACCGAGCGTGACTGGCACTTAAATTACGAAACGTCTCGAGGCGTATGTAATCAAAGTAAGCCAAAACCCAGAAATCAAAACCAAGTAAAGCAGTAGAGTGAAGGAAAAACCAATTTAAAGCAAGTAGTTTAGCAACATAAGCCGAAATATGCATTTTTTTAAAATCACAAGTCTTTTCTAAAAATTTCGGCAGAGTTTCCTTTGTAAATACTGACCCCAAACGGGTACAAAACCTGATAAAACATATATAATGAATAATGGCATCCCAAAGCGGGAGCTAGCTCTTCATCAAACGAAGGACAAAACCACACAATACAATATAATATACAACGCCGAAGGAGAGGATCAACTCAGGATAAACATCCAACATCATCAAGAAAACCAGTTGAAACCATACTAATACAAGCGTGACTCTAAGGTCGAAATAATATACACTGGTCTTCTATGTCTATCAATAATACAAGTCTGGTTGATAGAGTTTTACTAGATACAACTGAAATAACAAATATACAATGGTGGTCCTGATGCAAAAGAACACACATACCAAAGCAATCATCCGGAAGGGACAGTGTGCCAGCAAAACCGCAACAAAACCTGTACGGCAGGACCTGCAAGAAACTGTGGCACAACGGGGGTGAGTTGCCAACTCGTGAGTAGAAAACATCTACGAGTAGAAATGGCATGCATAACGCTATCCTAGGTCATATCAAGTAATATCCTTAAATAAAAATCCTGGTCCATCTATGTATAAGTGTGATACTACATGCTCGAGTCAGTATTTCAGATAGCAACATATCAGATATATGATGTATGAGTGCATTACAAATGAAACAGAATACATCATGAATGAGACAACTGTTTTCTTTATTTTATGAGATTTCTGTATGTATATAATTCGCGTATCATCAATGAAATCGACAGATAAAACAGTGTCCAGCATCGACACAAAACATAAATCTTAGTATCTCAAAACCATAAATCTCAATATCTCAGTGTCTCAAGTCTCAATATCTCAGTAACTCGGACTCCGTCTGTCCGGATCGGCCCATATCATCAATCACACGACCAAGAACGGTATCCTCCGGATATCCGCCGCGCCAGGTAAAATCACCGGTAGGCAGTTTGTCCCAGCTAGGTTCATCGTCTACACCTCGAGCTTCTTGCCCTGGGGTACCTTACCGAGTCCACCATGTACCCGAAATGGTTCATCCAACTCCTCGAATCGGGTCTCGAAAACATCTCAGAACCGAGAAAACATCATGGTGGACAATAATCAACATATCAAGGAAAACCGCATTTTTCTCTTTAAAATAATTCATCAGTTTTACAAAACTTTCACATGCGGTTTCCAAATCCAGAAAATATCAAGAATAATCCAAAATCATCAAGTCACCATGTCAATAACAATGAAAACCGGCATAAATTTCCATAATACTGCATAACCAATGAATATATATGGATGCATCTGATATCACGCAATGAATGCAATAGTTAAACTAGCATATGGAAGCTATAACATATTGCAAGTATCAGCTAGCACGCTATGTCAACGAAATAGTATTCTCTAAAGTGTACGTGACATGGCAATTACCGATGATGATGTGTGTGAGCCGGCAAGCAAGTGTACGTGGAACATACGCATCATCGGTAATGGTGCTGGTGTCCTGACAGCAGGGTTTCATGATAATTACAGATAACATATGGACAAGCATGCAATGCGATGAAACATCATGAATATACAGAAAGCGATGTAGTAACAGCAACACTGAATACTATACCTACCCAAAATACGAGTCATACAATTTGGTATTTAAAATACTCACGATTCTCCACTTTTGAAAAAGTGTATGACTCGAGCCCAGTCAAAAGGGTAAGGGAATCCACCTAAGTCTGAGTCGATCTATATACATAGCTAGTAGTCGGCGATCTCGCCTCAATGGTATCACGTACGACACAACAACTAACAAGACATCCTCGAGTCAAGAGTGCGGATCTATCCTCATAACTATATCTTGTACGGTAAATCTATCATACGGCAACCCAAATCTGGGTACGGGTCAAATATCACATTTATCTCATTATTCATCTGGCATCCTCATCATCACATATCGTGAGCAGGGGTACTGATCTAAGTCTAGTACATTACTAATATCATCAACAAAATCATGATCCGGCAACCGATCTAAAGCCTCATACAACCCGATGTCATCAACACTTATCATCATATATGAGTATACATCGCCCAAGCGATCCATTATAAATATCTTAACATATCTTATCTCATATCTCGATCGCATGTCAACTATCATCATATATACCAACAACAAAGTATCTGTCATGACCTAAAGTGCAGCCCGTGACCGGCACCTAACCGCGTAACGTCTACAGGAGTAACGTGATCAAGTAAGCCGAAACCCAGAATTCAAAACTCTTAAAAAGTGAGTGAGTGAAAGAAAACATTAGTTTAAAACATTTAGAAAACCTTCAGTAATTGACTAAAATTTTTAAAGTTCAAGTTGTTTTCTTAAAAATTTCGGCAGCACCTCCTTTGTAAAAACTAGCCCCGAAAACGGGTACAAAATATGATAAGTAAAATGACTGATAAGAAGATAACATCCCCTAACTGGAGAAATCACGCCCAACAGCGGAAACAATCACCACAAGAATAATATAGGACGCCGTAGCGAAGAAATGAGCAATATAAATGGAAAACATCACAAAAGATAAAACTGCATAAATAAAGTTGGCTCACACGAGCTCGACACCAGAGTACAAAAATAATATACAACATCGTCCTCACAACTGGTCTCTAAGTCAATACATGGAATAGTAGATGGAGAGTACTAGATACAATAGTTTTACAAATGGAAAATAACCGGATACCACAAACCCACCTAGCAGCAAAACAGCTCACGCACCAACTGCAGTGGTATCCGTAGCCAAAAAGATACAAGAGATAGCCCTGCCGCAACTACTCTGAGGGTCGACCTGCAAACACTGTGGCACAACGGGGGTGAGTTGCCAACTCGTGAATAGTAAATAACATATAAAGGTAATCGTGAGTATGCACGTACTGCGATACTCTAACATGTGCAATCAGATAATAGCTAAATGATGAGCAGGGTATGCAATAGTCATGCCAAAGTACTCTATCAGGTACTACGACTACAAGATGCGATGCATAACAATAAATACTGAGCATGGGATAAAATATCATCAACACGGAATATCAACGTGGAAAAAGCCGATGTCTACCAAAAACACCCCAAAATCCTGATAACTCAAGCGCCGTCACTCTATCCGGCCTTCAATCCTGTAAATCTCATAGGAGCAGGGTGCCCAACATCGGCACCCAAAAACAACATGAAATACTCGTGTCCAGCATCGACACGCAAATCCTCATATATCGGGCTCCGTCTGTCCGGAACGGCCCACGGGCTCCGTCTGCGGAATCGGCCCTCGGCCCCGGCAATACGGGTCGGCCTGTATCCATCTCTCGACTCTGGTCAGTATCCTCCGGATAACCGCCAGGTCCAACCAATCACCGGTAGGTAGTAGTCCCTCTGCCAGGCTCCCCGTCTGTATACACAACATCCCTTTCTTGCCCCGGGGTACCATACCGGGTCCACCATGTACCCGCAATAGGCCTCATCCAGCTCCTCGATTCGGGTTCACATGTCACACGTCTCAGAACCGAGAAAACACATGGTGGATGCACTGAAATATCTTATCAAGAGAAACCGGGCTTTTCAAAACAGTGCATATTTTCTTAAAATAATACCACGGTTCTCAATTCCAGAAATCACACGAATCCAAAACTCAATGCGTAAATCCATGAAATGTGGCGTATGTCACTAAGAGTAAAAAGGGAAAACCGCTCTTTCAAATGGATCCAGTTTTAAAAATATCTTATACGGTTCCCATTTTATAGAAATCAAAGCCAGTACCATCCATGTATGTGTAATATGTATGTATATAGGTATGGATGTGCAAGTGGATATATACACAAATATGAGTGTACCAATGTATATGTACGCAGGTCATGTCCAATCATCAATGATGCGGTAATCGAAATGGTGTATAGTTCGTAGCAATCCTATAGTGCGAGTGTCATGGCAATCACTAACGGTGTGAGTGTAACATACAAATAGTGCTCGTGCAGCTTGAACCGTTAGTGACAGTGCGGTGTTATACAACTACCGTTTCTATATACAACAAAAGATGGGTATGCTACAATAGTACAGATGCACGAGCAATATACATATAAATATCTACGCGACTACCATATCCTATCACACCCTGACGCTTAACGCCATACGGACGATTTCCCCGTAGATGTTAAATCTACACACCCTGGTCTCGTGCTAGGTGTAGCCGACTACTTACTTCCCCTTCTTTGTGGCGTCCGACGTACTCGCCCGCGAACCTAGAATTTACACAAAGAATATACATAAGCCAAAAACCTTCAAAAACGCGATACTAAGGAAATACGGAAAAAGTAGTGTCACAAGCAAAACGCGTGAACTTGATACACTAAAACGCGCGTGTGCTAAACCCAGAACTACGCCGATGCGCTGTGATGCACAGAACCCACCAGACCATGACGAAGCGTACGTGTCTCGCTAAACCCAAAACTCAAATTTAAGGGCAACAGGTCCCAGATTTTTATCTGGAAGAAAACCCAAAAAGCAAACAAAACCAAACATTATAAAACCAACACAGACACTGTTGGAGATAGTGCCCTCAGAGTCAATTATTGGATCACAGGCACGTGATTGCAATGATTGAGGGAGGACCTATCCCAGTAGGACAGTCTTACTCGAGATGATAGTATGCTATCTGGTTTATCTTTATCATCGTGTACTGCTTTAGGTGACCTGACAGGTCAATATTACACGTTGATAGAGCCCCTAGATTCTTGCTTGACTACCAGCAGTATGAAGGCGATCATATACGTGAGAGCTGGCAGTCTATAAGCATATCCTTAAAAGGTCCCTAGTCGTGGGAGTTTCGAGACAGGGCATCGATACTCCAGAGTAGACTAGTGTATACAGTCGAGACCCCGACGAGGGGCGGTGGCCGGTCTCACAAGCCACTGGTGTCAGTTGGTTCACCTAAAATGTATACAGGTGCTCATTAGGTTATGAGTACACCGGACAGGACTCGCCGGGAACATGCTAGTTGGTCTTATACCTGACGTCAGATAGCAGTTCCCTGGTGACATGTGTACAGGTTAGTTCATCGACCTGGGGATCGTTATTTGTCTCGTGTGAGTTCCCACTGTACTTTGATTACTACCCAACCACGCTCAAAGGAGACGTGCAAACAGGTTTTAGTTGGGTACAGTCCCGAGCCACATGGAGGCAGTGAGCGGATCTTCAGGGGTTCGTCTCTCCCGGTATTGGGGGTGAGGTCGCGCTGTGTCTAGGAGAGCCATTACACGAAGCCCTCGGCCGAGGCAGGAGATTTACTGGTAGGTATTCTAGTAGTATCTCAGGGTGTTCTGGGCTACGCTCCGACACGACTTGTACCGCTTTTAGGGGTCTGACTTTTACCAACCCCCTAGGCCCGCCATGCGATGCTCATAGACGAGCGGACCGGACTGTACGGATATTGTCACTGACAGGCTCAGTAGGGTGTCAGGATGAGTTCGCTCATCGACGTCCCTTTCGGTCAATAGCTGGTGGCCCGTCATGTATGGCTAATACCTCTGACGTGCTAGTGGTTAAATCCACAGCCATAGTATTGACGAGTCTTTAGAGTCCCCCACATTCAGTTATTCAAGTTTCGGGCGAAACGCTGTAGAGGCCGTATGGAGATATGGCAAGGTCCGATCAGATACGTGCGGTATTGTACGGATCAGGATCGGACGGTTAGTACTAGAGGCCGTATGGAGATATGGCAAGGTCCGATCAGATACATGCGGTATTGCACGGATCAGGATCAGACAGTTTGTACTACAGGCCGTATGGATATATGGCAGGGTTCGATCAGATACGTGCGGTATTGCACGGATTAGGATCGAACGGATTTTACTAGCCGGCTTTGGTTTAAGCCGGATCCTAGTATAGTACAATGTAGATTTTGTCTCATTGCATTTGTATTTCGGTCGGAATACAGATGCGGGTGTGTATACACAGTAGCGGGGTTTTCCTGTAATTTATTACGGGACCAGTTTTTTGGAGTTGCCAGTTTGATTTCCGTTTCGGCCATTTGGGTTTTTGTGCTTTTGCTTTGGCAAAAATCCCACAAGATCAATCTCCAAAACTCCATTCCTCCACCATCTCAAAAGGCAACTCCATACAAACCCCAAAATGAGACATGGTTCTATACTATATTCTACAGCAAATCTTGGGCACGTCGGTTCGCCAACTTCGTGCCCGAGTTGTCTCGGTATAGAGGTGGGAGCCCGTAAAAGAAGCAGGCGACGTGGTGCACTTCCGGCGACGAGGTGGAGACCGGAGACTCCGCGGGAGATCGGGACGACGACGAGAAGAACGGAGGACACGGATCACTCGGTATATCTCTCTTTCCCTTCTAGTAGTTAGCTAGGACTAGTTAATGGCCCAATCCGGGTTTTAGTGCGCGGTGGTGCCGGTTCAAGAAAATTTAAAGTTAACCATCGCTTCCGCATTTGGCATCGGGATGGAGGCCGGGGCGCCGCCGTGCACTTACAGTGGTATCAGAGCCTCGCCATTAACATAGTCTAGCTTTGTCTAATGTGTTTTACATTTCCGATCGAACAATTTTCCAAAAACCGTATTTTTCTTCACATCAGTTTCTGTCGAAATTTTTTGAAGTCCAAAAATTTTTCAGGTTGTTTCAGAATGATGTGTAGGACAATCTAAGAGTTCTGGGAAAATTTGGTCTCGTGAACAGTCTAAACGACCGCGGAACCGCGGCCAAACCCATGCTTGGGCCGCGGTTCCGCCGCGACTTGAACTGATCGGTGTACCAAAATTTTCCAGAGAGCTCCTGTTATGAAAATAGGGGTTTTGGAATATTAATTTTGGGCCCAGAATTTCTTGATGTGCTACAGTAGTACTTGGGGCCCTGATTAGATGAGATTTTACGATCAAAAATATAATTACCGCAATCAGAAATGGCGTCGCTTCGCAGCTAGCCGGTGAGTACGGGTCGATCCACAGAGACGGGTAAATTCCTTTTATGTGTTTTAACGAGTTGATTCAATTTGTCGTTTTGGTTGATTTATAAAAATCTATGAAAACTTGATCTAATTAATCTAATTAAGAATCTTGCTAGGGTTAGGCTTAAGGGAAGTTTTGGAGATTAATATTTTTCATCACCGCTTTCAATGCCATCTTTTTTTTAGATCTATTAGGTGTTAAGTTAATTATCAATAAAGTGGATACGAATCTTTTGGGAAGATGTTTCTTCCTCTAGATTCGTATCCTTCCTTTGTTGATAATCACCCTAACCCCCACGTAAAACGCGCGCAACCGGCCCTTTATACTACGGTTCATCGTTACCTCGATGGGTAGGATGCCGCAGGGAGCGGTTGTGCTCGTATGCGTGGAGTTCTAATTCATTAGGTTAAAGTAGCATTGAAAGGGGTAAGAGATCTCATCTCTCAACCCTTTCCCTAAGGCTAACCCTAACAAGCGAGGAGACTACTCGCTCATTAGGGGATGAGAAGACATTATAACTAAAAGAAACATAAATAAAATACTTACTAGGTTGACGGCTCCCTCCAAACAAGAAGAACAGATCTGAATTTTCCTCTCAGAAACTCTGAATTTTATTGATTGAAAAGAGGCATACATTTTTCAGATCTAAGATTACAATTTATAGGAAAATAGGAAACCTAGGGTTACAGACTCTCGCACATGCGCAATTACAGATCTGCCCACGAAAAATCCCAACACCCGCACCGACGCAACAGCACAAAATCTTTGCGCCGACACGGGCATTATACGGCCGCGGATCCGCGGCATTGGTTGGCTTGGGCCGCGGATCCGCGGCCCTTTGGTGGTCTTGGGCCGCCAAACTTTGGGTCTTTCTTCAGGGGTTCTTGGGCTCTGTCTTTTTATATGTATTTTCTCTGTTGGGCTTTTGGGTCTTCTCCAGATCTTCAGTGAAAACTTGTTCGTATCTTTTGACCGTTCACTTGACATTTTGGACCTTGTACTGTTCTTCGTCCAGGCTTGACTAGGATCCGTCTAACTTGTTTGTCAAAAGTCCCTTTTTCTGTTGTTTTGTGTCTTTTTCACTGTATTTGCTCCAGAAACCTGTATCCTGTAATATGCAACAAACGTGCGTCAAGAGTACCTGTTTATTTATAAAAGGATAAGAATAGGGGAATGAAAAATGCAATATTATGGTCTGAACAAATACCCCCAAACTTACCCTTTGCTCGTCCTCGAGCAAACTTATTATTTTATTCTCTAAAATCCTAACCACACTTTCGCATGGAAACGCGATTGCACTGAGCACGTGCAACAAGCCGTTAAACCTCTAGGTGTCCCTAGGAGGAGGAGTGTTGTCTACTGAGGGTTTTCAGCGGATTACACCCACAAAATCCTATCAACTCGGCCTATTGACTTTTGTTTTCCAATTAGGTCTTCCAACAAGGAATTCTATTATCTTATACTTGTAAATTATCCACCCATATTCTTCACACTTCCTCATCATTTAACTTAAGATTATATATGTCCTATAGACTTACTTAGCTTTCGGCAACTCCTAAGTTTTCCTTCTAGGGTTACATCTCTACTCAGGAATTTCTATCAAATCTATTAAAGATACAAGTTCTATTCTTCATTCCTTTTTCTCATCTAAACTCCAATCACATACCCCTACGTGTGTGTATAAGTCACCCCTACACATGGAAATTCAAATCAAGCAATCGTACTCTCGTCCATTGTCCAAAGTACTAATTAGTTGGTGAATGAAATTTGCTTACACATCCTTCATGAGACCGTTAATACTTCTTGAGGTACCAACGACCGATTACAAAATGCGTTTGCACTTTAAAGCGTACTTCCTAGTCATTGCAAACCCAAGGCTTTAGCAGTGACTCCCAAACCAGTTGGTCTAAGGCACTAGGTGATGAAGCACCCTCGCTAAGTATTTTTCTATTTTTGCAGCCTTAAGTAATCACAAAAACCAGTGTCCATTTTTTTTTATTTTTTTATTCACACTTTTTCATACTAAGGACTTTAGACAAGAGCATTTCAAGGTCTCTTCTACTATTCCAAGTTTCAAGGTGCCTGATTGTGCAAATTGTAGGGTATACGTTTTCAGAATCTAGACTTAAGCTAGGAACTATTTTTCAAACTTATACTCTGATAAGAACATCAATACTCTTCCCTCATTTTGACTTAGCCCAAGAAGTGAACCCAAAATTTGCCTATTTCTAAATAAACTACAAGGCATATACTTTCTACCGTTAAACTTTAAGGAAGGTTATTTTTAGGATTTTAATTTACTAAGTCTAAGATCTAGTTGTTCCTAACCAGTTAACCAATTTGTCAAACTCAAGTCAATTATCCATACAATAATTTTTATAATTTTTGAAAATTTTCAATTTTTATGGGTTTTCAAATAAGTATGCAAATGCAAAAATATGTACAAATTAATGCGAAGGAAGAAGATGTACCGAGCATACCCCCAAACTTGAACTTGACAGTGTCCTCACTGTCATGCTAAACCAAGAGGGTCAAAATACCGGCATTTCCCTGTTTATTTATTTATAATTTTTATTGCTAAGAAAAGCAAAAATATATACAAAAAGGCCCTCCCCCAAACTTCATTTAAACTATGTTAGACTGCCAAACTTTGCATCGACCAAAAGTCAACACCAACCAGTAAAAAAATTTATCAGTAAAGAGTATTGGCTGGTGGAAGAATAAGTTATAGCGATCCGCAAAGAATTGGGAAAGATAGAAGTAGTGGTATAGGAGGTGTGGAGGTAAATATACAGGTGATGGTGATGCATCGAAACGAGAATGTAAATGATCAGCAATCAGTGGAGTGTTGGCATTCTCGTATCTTATTAAAAGAGATGGGGGTATTTCAACATCTAAGGGAGGAAGTTGGCTCACCACAATACCCCCAAGATGTTCCTGTGGGTCCTCTATTGACATGGCATCATCCATCAATTGTGTATGATATTCAATTATGAGGGAACTGATCTCCTCGATGTCCGCCATAGTACAACTGAAAACTTGCCGCCTATCTTGTAAGACTTTTAAAATAGCATTCTCTTGCTCGAAGGTTAGAGAGGCTGATATGATAATGGGAAAAGTCTCATTCTCACCTATGTAGGTATATCTAATGTAAGACGGCAAGGGCGTGAGTTCGAATTTCTGAGGCGAAAGAATCATTGCGGAATCTACCTCGAACTCAAAGGACTCAAACACAGGTTCGAAATCACTGCAAGCAACCGATTCGGATGGCTCGACAGACTCATCCAAAAATTCAAACGACTCATATTCGGGCTGTGAGTCGTCATCATCCAAAAAAGTGAAACATTCATAATCAACATCGGTTGTGTCAACGGTAGTAGGCTCAAGGAGGGACGCACTAGCGGCGTCAAAGCTGTTTTCATCAAATAGAAATCTTTCAAGCTCGCAGTCCTCCTGCGTGATTTCGTGAATAGAGCAAACTTCTCGTGTACTAGTTTTAGGCACGGGGGACAGACTTCCTATCTTATAAATATTGAACTCACTAGACCTCTTTCCGAAGGATAGAGTCATGGAGCCATTGCGACAATTTATTACGGCATTGGAAGTGGCCAAAAATGGTCGACCAAGAATCACCGGAATTTGGTTTCTTGGGTTAGCAACAGGTTGTGTATCCATAACGATAAAATCAACGGGGAATATGAATTCCCCGACTTTGATCAACACATCCTCTAGTTGACCCCTTGGATAGGTGATTGATCGATCAGCCATTTGGAGAGTGCAACGAGTGGGTTTCAACTCTCCAACCCCTAATTGTTCGTACACGGAGTAAGGAATCAGGTTAACACTAGACCCAAGATCTAAAAGTGCTCGATTAATTTTCTTATCCCCAATTGTGATTGAAATAGTAGGACAGCCGGGGTCCTTTCGTTTTTGGGGTAAGGTTTGATGGTGGTTAATAGCATTGCTCACTGCACTAGCCACTAGCACTTTCTTGGGTACTTGAGATGCCTTTCTCTTCGAGGTGCACAAGCCCTTTAAGATTTTCGCGTATGAAGGGACTTGTTGGATATCATCCAAGAGAGGTATATTTATGCTAACCTGCTTAAATATCTCCACAATCTTCTCCACTTGTGTATTTGGTTTATTAGGACTCAACCTGTTTGGGAATGGAGCGTTCTGAAAATTTGTTGAGTCAAAAGTCTGTGGAGTAGGAACGGATCCCAGTGTGGATGTGTTCGTGTTGTGAGAAATGGGTCCGTTCGAGTCAGGAGAAGTAGAGCCGTGTGAAGGGTGGAGATAGGCTCTAAAGAAAAAGGTGAAGAAGGAAGTGAAGAAAATGAAGAAGGGGAAGAAGAACCACCGGCGGGGATGTCATCACTAGTTCCCACATTATTTTCCAACTCTCTTCCGGATCTCAACGTGGTCACCGCATTTACATTGTGATTGTTATATGCGTTTTGTGGGTGACCGGGATTGGGCAATGGTTGAGATATAAGCTTTCCCTTTTCTCTCTCGCTCAACGCAGCAGTTAATTGTGCAATTTGTGCCTCAATAGATTTGATACTTTGATCGTGTGAGGCATTGTTATTCATTAAAGATTGAACATAACTTTCAAATCTTGCTGCAGATTCTGTAGTTTGCTTAAGAAATGCATCTAGACTTTTTTCGAGCGAGGTAACCTTATCATCATTTGGTTGAACCAAATTGTTCGTTTGATTTGTATAAGGTTGTTGTTGGAAAGACTGCTGGTTTTGAGTTTGTAAGGGTGCTTGTTGTTGTTGTGGATGAGCTCTTTGAAAATTGTTATTTCCTTGGACTTGTTGATTTTGGTTCCAAGCAAAATTTGGGTGACTCCTCCACCCCTGATTGTATGTCGAAGAGTACGGATCATTTATTTGTCGTTGCTGGAATGCAGCATTGACTTGATCCTGCCCTTGAATAGGTGCATTATAAGGGCACTCTTCGGTGAGATGTGATGGATTAGAACAACAAGCACAAACATTTTGTGTGAGTAGAGTAGGGGCAGGAGAAGACGATGAGATTTTTGTCTCAATGGCTTCTAGCTTTTTCATAAGTGAGGCCATCTCGGCCTTTATAGCTATCGACATATCTATTTGATGTATGCCTGCCCTAGATTGACCAACTGAAGAAGATGATGTGGTCTTTGTACTCTCCCACTGAATTGTTTGCTCACTTAGGTCCTTAAGAAACTGCCAAGCTTCGTCGCTAGACTTGGAGAGAAAATGACCTTGACATATTGTTTCTAGCAACTGCTTCGTTGCTGCGTTCAATCCCTCGTATAATGTTTGGCAAAGTTGCCAATTTTCTATCCCATGATGAGGGCATTGAACAGGTAGGTCTTTAAATCTCTCGAAGCACTTCCAGAATGGTTCGGACGGAAGCTGTGAAAATTGTATAATTTCGTTTCGGATTCTAGCAGTTTTGTGATGAGGATAGAACTTTTTTAGAAAAGCTCTCACAAACTCGTCCCAATTTCTAATGGAATGTGATGCGGTGCTGTATAGCCACTTCTCGGCTAGGTTACATAAGGTAAAAGGAATGACCCTTAGCCTTATTGCGTCATCACTTAATTGGGTTGTCTTCATCATGGCGCAAACGTTTTGGAATTTATTAATGAAAATATATGCATCTTCGGATTCCAAACCATGAAACTTAGGCAGCATATTGATGAAGTGTGGTTTTATTTCAAAATTATCCCCATTCGCCGGTGGGGGTGAAAGACATGTAGGTAAAGAAGTGCGGACGGGGTAGAAGAGATCATGGAGCGCGACTCGTGCGGGCGCTACAACAGGCGGAAGATTCGGGTTATTCGCACCTGGCGGAGGTGGAATCATTCCCGTCTGCAAGGTATCGTTGGGGTTGAATCCCGACATACCTTCGAAAGAAGAATTTGAAGATGGAGGTAAGGAGATGGAGGGAACGTCGACGAAGGGTTCGTTGGTCGGTACCAACGAAACACGGACTAATCGGGCGTTAATATCCCTAGTCCAAAATGACATACACTAAAGGAGTAGTGCAGTCAGAAAAAAATAGAAAAACAGAATGTGGGGGTAAGATAACGTCAATGGAGGAGAAATGGTGGAAGTGAGGTGCAAGTTTTCTTAGCGGCAAGTTGCAAGTTTTGAAAAGATTTTTCGTTATTTTTTTATTTTTTTTATGTGAGAGTTTTGCAAGACGGTTTAGAAAATGGGACTCGTGAAACAAATGTATCAACCACACATGCACAATCAGACCTAGATCTAGGGTTGCCTAGGTCTGCTAGACAGCTCCTAACTAGGGCTAGAAATAAGACCTCAAACCGCCTCTTCACGGACAAATACGGCCAGGTCAGTGGGAAGGAACCACCACTACAGTGGGCCTAATTAATAACCACTAGCCTAGACACAGCAAAGTCGGTTAGGATAAACGGTCGATGCCTATACTAGTCCTTTTCCTATTGAGCTCGATGTCCTTAGGTCTGAGTCTAATATTTTTTAATTACTTGTGGTCGATGCAAAATGCTTTAAGTGTTTTCAGGGGTCTTGGGAAGGGTGATGAAATCCCCACCCAATCTAAGTTTGGTCAATTAGCCCCTTAGAATCCGGTTAAATTATGCAAAACAAATAAAATTTCACTTGCAATCAGAATTTTTTTAGCGCGGCGCAAAGAAACCTGCAGAAAATCTGTTATTGAGAAGGGGGAGAAAGACTCTTTACGCAAAGAATTCCTGCAGAAAATTTTTACAGTGGAGATATGGAGGTTACAGAGGAGAGGGAGAGAAAACAAACCACACAACTTTTTTTTTAGGGCTGACGTGGCAATCCAAGCGCGGAACCGCGGCCTGGGGGAGTTATTGCGGCGGAAGTGCGGCAAGGGGATGGGTTCAGCCTCTGGAAAAATTTTCACTGCTCTTGACTTGCAATTCCTCTCTGTTCTTATATACCAATTTATGTT
Source organism: Agapanthus africanus (assembly GCA_030015575.1). Lineage (NCBI taxonomy): Eukaryota > Viridiplantae > Streptophyta > Magnoliopsida > Asparagales > Amaryllidaceae > Agapanthus > Agapanthus africanus. The sequence goes on along the minus strand of JASDDO010000031.1, from coordinate 311,955,457 downwards.
TTGGCCTCTGTAAAATTCCAGATCCGCGATTCTTCGCTGTTCCTGCAAGATTCAAAAGATACACCCTTCAAACAGATCAAATTTGATAAATTTTTTTATTTTTTTTATATTTTCAGATTTTTATAATTTCTAAAATTTATATCAACCCGAAAATTCACAAAAAGAAAGATTACGCCGTCCCCGGCAACGGCGCCATTTGATTAGATGAGATTTTACGATCAAAAATATAATTACCGCAATCAGAAACGGCGTCGCTTCGTAGCTAGCCGGTGAGTACGGGTCGATCCACAGAGACCGGTAAATTCCTTTTATGTGTTTTAACGAGTTGATTCAATTTGTCGTTTTGGTTGGTTTATAAAAATCTATGAAAACTGGATCTAATTAATCTAATTAAGAATCATGCTAGGGTTAGGCTTAGGGGAAGTTTTGGAGATTAATATTTTTCATCACCGCTTTCAATGCCATCTTTTTTTTAGATCTATTAGGTGTTAAGTTAATTATCAATAAAGTGGATACGAATCTTTTGGGAAGATGTTTCTTCCTCTAGATTCGTATCCTTCCTTTGTTGATAATCACCCTAACCCCCACGGAAAACGCGCGCAACCGGCTCTTTATACTACGGTTCATCGTTACCTCGATGGGTAGGATGCCGCAGGGAGCGGTTGTGCTCGTATGCGTGGAGTTCTAATTCATTAGGTTAAAGTGGCATTGAAAGGGGTGAGAGATCTCATCTCTTAACCCTTTCCCTAAGGCTAACCCTAACAAGCGAGGAGACTACTCGCTCATTAGGGGATGAGAAGACATTATAACTAAAAGAAACATAAATAAAATACTTACTAGGTTGGCGGCTCCCTCCAAACAAGAAGAACAGATCTGAATTTTCCTCTCAGAAACTCTGAATTTTATTGATTGAAAAGAGGCATACATTTTTCAGATCTAAGATTACAATTTATAGGAAAATAGGAAACCTAGGGTTACAGACTCTCGCACATGCGCAATTACTGATTTGCCCACGAAAAATCCCAACACCCGCACCGACGCAACAGCACAAAATCTTTGTGCCGACACGGGCATTATACGGCCGCGGATCCGCGGCATTGGTTGGCTTGGGCCGCGGATCCGCGGCCCTTTGGTGGTCTTGGGCCGCCAAACTTTTGGTCTTTCTTCAGGGGTTCTTGGGCTCTGTCTTTTTATATGTATTTTCTCTGTTGGGCTTCTGGGTCTTCTCCAGATCTTCAGTGAAAACTTGTTCGTATCTTTTGACCGTTCACTTGACATTTTGGACCTTGTACTGTTCTTCGTCCAGGCTTGACTAGGATCCGTCTAACTTGTTTGTCAAAAGTCCCTTTTTCTATTGTTTTGTGTCTTTTTCACTGTATTTGCTCCAGAAACCTGTATCCTGTAATATGCAACAAACGTGCGTCAAGAGTACCTGTTTATTTATAAAAGGATAAGAATAGGGGAATGAAAAATGCAATATTATGGTCTGAACAGGCCCACTTGTTAAAATTTGATCGATCGGATATTTTAAACACATTAGTTCACAGTATTTACATTATATCTGCGACCGTGAATGTCACTTGATCGGTAAATCCTGTCTAACTGCTATAGCCCGGTTAGACGGATTTGCGAACGCGACTCTCACGTTGATGTTCTGTGTTATGCTGTGATGTTGCGGATTGGTCGTAGGGGATAGCCTGGATGCAATGCTAGTACAGTTTTGTTGTATTATGTACATTTGATATTGCGGGGCGAGCGTCCGACATGTGGACTGCCGTCACTGCCTGATTGTATTATTATTTTGGGGCACGACCTGGTTGCGGTCGGTGTACCCGTTGTATGTAAATTGTACTTTCTGTACTAGGATTACCCCGCGGAGGGGTGCACGGATAGCCGGGTTCTAGAGGGCAACAAGCCCGCATCTCATGGCATTAAGACGGAGGGGGCTTCACTCTAGAATTGGCGGGCTATTCGCCGCACTCGTAGGGGTACAGGTTGACCCAGGAGGGGTGCCCAAGTTACCGGATTCCGTGAAGTGCCGGGTGGTCCATTCACGTTGCTGAAGGGGGCTGCCTCGCTTCAGGTTTTGGCGGGTGACTTGCCGCGCCCGTAGGGGTCTAGGATTTCATTGCACGGGCTATCCACACGACCAGGGGAACGTCGGGTTTCAGTAGTGGCTCTGTGAAACCCGGGGATCCCAGATATCTGTATTGTTCTGTGATGCTGTACATTTCTGTGATGTTGCATTTTATCACGCCTTGAGCGAAATATAATATATTGGTATATAATTAGTAGATGTTGTATATGTTTTGCATCCGCGCTAGTCCAGTCCCCGCTCTGTCGTTAGTTAGCTAACCTAACGGGTAATGACGGGACCCAGTGGCGAATGCGGATGGCATATACGTACGTCATATTATTTTCGTTCTTTGTGGTGTGATCAATTGATGGGACTGCGTTGATTCGGATCAATGCAAGTTAAAAACAAACCTGATCTGATGTTGTTGGAACACTTTTCAAAATGTTGTTATTGCAAGGTCGTTCTTTTTTGTTTTGCATCGTGGTATTCAGTTGGAATATCCTGCTCCTCAGTCGACGAGGCAAGGGCCGAGATCCCTGCACCGGGAGTGACCCCTTGGACAAAAAGTTTGCGTCAGGGCAATAACTTCACTATAGCCGATTACTTTTGCTTTGCACCGTGGTATTCAGTTGGAATATCCTGCACCTCATTCTACGGGGAAAGAGCCGAGATCCCTTCACCGGGAGTGACCTCTTTAGCAAAGGTTTTCGTCACTATATTTTTAAAAGCTATCCGTTCCTTCAACGATATCAAGTTCTTTACGTTAAAGGTTTTCGCCAGAAACCATTCGTAGCCCTCCGTCGTTTCATATGGGTGGTCAATAGTATTCAAGCTGTGTTTGTTGGCCAAAGTCAAGGCACAGTGTTTGGTAGCTGTTGGGTATTCATATGCAACATAGATAGATGCGTTGGTTTGGGGCAGTCGTATAGCCTTGTTGGCCAAAGTCAAGGGCTTGTGCGGGTGGGCTCAAATTAACCTGGAGAATGACGGGTAGAACTTGACATGTGACTTAGGATTTGTTGGCCAAAGTCAAGGTCATAAGAGCATGGGGTAAAAATCACATCGGGAGTTTCTAAAGAAACCGAAACGTGCCAGATATGCGCATACCTTCTGGAGTGTGACACCGTGAGAGGATTCCGTCACGTTATCATGCGATGATAGTTGGATCCCGATTCCCACTGATGAGTTGGTTTACTCCTCGGGTGATCCCGACTAATTCTTCTTTCAGGTTTGGAGGAGAATTTGACGGTACAGTGGGATGTTTTCCAGATTAGATAAATTGGTAACCATTCTGATCTAGGTTAGAGTGCACGCTGAGTGTTTCTTTTCTCTCTCTCTTTGGCAGCGACCATTGACCCGACCCTAAGACTATGACTCAGTGACCAAGTTGACCGAACCTTCTTAACACTGGCTTTTGGATTGTCAGAGTCGCAAACCTCATTGCCACTCCTACTTTTACCCTTTTCTCCAGGACACCCCGTATTACTACGAACGTCCACTTCCATTGGACAAAACCATCGTATGGTTATATACGAACTCGAAGGAATTTATTCGAGGATGGTTTCCGGTTCTGGAGGAAACGGATAGGACTATTCAGTTGTCTTTTCATTTTACCTTCTCTCAGGTTGCGAGTACTCCTTGGTTCAGGAGATAGTACACCTATTACGCAAATTGGATAGTCTTCTTCCAAACCTTAGGCTGGTGCCGACCGGTGGGGAATGAAGAAAACCAATTAGCATAACGATGGTGTGCAGAAGGTATTAAGTTAAGACAAAGAAAGGGATTAGTAAGAGGGCAAAGTAAACTGCGACTGCTATTCACGACCAAACCAAGTATTTCATTACCACTCCCATTTCACCTTTGTATTTCTCCAGGACACTCCGTATCACTACGAAGATCCACGGTTTATTGGATACTCCATCGTATGGTTATATACGAACTCGAAAGGAACTTGTTCCAGTTCGGGGATGGATTCTGGTTTAGGAGAAATAGGAATAAGGTTTATTCGGTTGTCTTTTATCTTCACCTTCTCTCGCTTTGCGAGTGTTCCTACGATTAGGACAGTACACCCATTATGCTTATTGGATAGTCTTCTTCCAAACCATAGGCTGGTGCCGAACGGTAGGGAAGGAAGAAAACCAATTGGCCTAAAGGGGTGTACAGAAGGTAATGACTAAAGACATAAAAAGGGATTTGGAGAGGTGGCAAAGAATTACACGGTTATAGTTGTGAATCTGGATAATGGAAGAGGCATTACTGGGAATACCAGGATACCCCTACGAAACATTTCAATGTTTCAGTTTCACTGTGTACTGTTAAAGGAAAACTGATTTCCCAATTAGACACTTTCTCCACGGTATGTATTTACCAGGTATGATTATTACATCTGTATGGTTTTACAGATGATGAGTGGGAGTAACATATTGGGAATTGGGTGATCATCCTTATTATATCGGGATTCGTTGTAATCGGTGATATTTGAGGAAATCACCTTGGCTGTTTGCCGGTCGGCAAATATTTGGTTTTGAATATCCATTGTTATGCACCAATTTCAAAATTGATATATCTGTACGTCTATTTTTATAGAGTGAGATATACCTTTTTGATATTATGTATATGACATTTACCTATATCAGTGGATGGTTAGGTAAGGAGCATTAAACAGCGGTGTAATTCTTCTTAACCATAAGTACAGTTTTTAACATACGACACACAGGGAATGAGTTATCAGACTCAAGGGACTTATACAGAGTGTTGTATGTTGTCCAGGGTCTATCAGGACAGAGGTGTTGGTCCTCGTACTATATTCGGTTTACTTATGACTACTCTAGTTTTTAGACAGGTGTTTCGTGGAAACACAGGGTCCGAATTTTGAGAAGTTATAGGTATTTGAATAAAGTAGAGAACCAGATATTGCAAGTATCGGGATTCTTCAAAATGATAGGAGATGTAGATACTTGAGTATGGTATTCAGTTGATAGTAGTGGCTAAGAGAACTTGCTTCTCTTTCAGGTTACTCATAATTGGAAGCATTCCTAAGTTGAGTAACGCTGATCGGCCTCTTTCCATTTAGTTGACATACACTGGAGACAGCTGCATGATTTGAATCAGGTTCAATTAAATCAGTGCCTCTGGTTCTATATTGGATATAGAACAGTTCATATCTTAACGATGTTAAGGTACGGGGAGTTGTCCGGTTTATGCTTAAAACCAGACTCTGGATAACTCAAGGCACGTTTCTGTAATGGCTGTTTGTGGGTTGACCCAGGCTATGACGAGGGTTGACTTTCTACCATCCGAAAGATCAATATTGATATTGTTCTAGACTCGCCACAGTTTTATTAAAAATGGATTTTTTTTTCCAGAAAACAGTAGTGGGAGTATGGTAGAACTGGAAGTGATTCCAGAACCACAAACGATTACTGAAGATTTGATAAGGAACCTAAAGATTCAATCTGGATTGACATTCCATTGGCCACTCCGCAGATAAGGTGGGTAAATTCAGGCACCCGAGAGGTACTCCGGTAGCCTCAAGGACGGTGACAGGGATGTTCTTGTTTACCCACACTTACCATTGCTGTTGTTCCAGGCTACGAGACCCGGCAGGAGGATGAGTATAGCGTCGTTCTAAACTGGCTTCAGAAGTGTACGTGTATATGACTCTGCCAGAGGGTTGTCGTAGTCAGTGGGAGCAGCGGAAGCATTGGTGGACAGGTAGCTTATGTTTATTTATAGACTAAAGCAGATATAGCGGAGAAAGATCATCTATTTCTGACATGACAATCATAGGTTTGACTTCATCAGAATAGGGGATGGATCTGTTGAGAAGGTAGTAGGGTGTGATGTCCTGGTATTTAGATGACATACACAGAGTAGGAAGTGATATTCCTATACTACAATCGGTTATACTTTGGTCGTCACACAGTAGTTTCTCCGCATGGGACTTGGACATTATATCAAACATACTGGTTACTAGATCTATTGTTTTAGATCTAGATTTGGGTGGTTTCCCAATTAAGGGTACTTAGATAGCATTCTAAGAGTATTTAGAATGGACGACTCCTGGCACGGTAGTGTACCTGCAGGTAATGGAGTCACCCTCTCTAAAGGTGTCTTGTAGACTAAAGAAGAGAGGGATGTGCATGATTGGCAGATCACTTGCTCAGGCAATTGAGTCAATCATGAGATGTCAAGTACCACACCAGATGTTGTTCTTGCACTAGATGCAATAAGTTGACATTGATCCAATCCTGGAGAAACAGTCGGAAGCAGTTTTAGAACATAAGTGGATGTTCTAGGGATATGATAACGACAGCCTCATTCGGGAGACAGTTATCATTCCAGGCTTCCAAGGTGACCTGGACGACAAGGAGGTTGTCAGAGTTATAGTTTTTCCTTCTGACGAGGGGCAGTATTTTGGACAGGTGGTCCAAGGCAATACTGAGGGAGGCATGGCGCAGGATACTGATTAAGTTCAGTTGACGATACAGTCTAAGAAGTTTGGATTTGGAGTTCATTTATGAGCTAGGTCCCATCAGATATCCAGACACATTCTAAGACAGGTATTGCTCATTTCGGAAGATGGATTTCTCCGCGAATTTGAGATATAGAGAGACATAGAAAGAAACATCAAGACGGATCCACTCACTGAGGCTATTCCTCGAACGCAATAGTTTGGTAAGCGAGCTTTGTGAGACTGACTAGTAGAGGAGTTGGGTGTTCGGTATCACACGGGCTGTGAGTATGCGACATCGCAATAATTAGCCTTGAGTGCAAGTGGGAGATTGTTGGAGATAGTGCCCTCAGAGTCAATTATTGGATCACAGGCACGTGATTGCAATGATTGAGGGAGGACCTATACTAGTAGGACAGTCTTACTCGAGATGATAGTATGCTATCTGGTTTATCTTTATCATCGTGTACTGCTTTAGGTGACCTTATAGGTAACTATTACACTGTAAGGTGTTTTTCGTCACCCCATTGAGATGGGAATACGCGCGCGCTTGTCAGGCGTACTACAGATTCACCCTGCCTAGGGTAGGCCGGGGTTTAATGATTGTGGGGATTCGAATCTCCGGCAGCCGCGAACTAAGCTGCCGTTAATTACCCCCCGTCTTTGGGGCGAGGGAACCTCCGATTGACTGGTCAAACTGGTCATGCGAACTCAATGTGCAGTGTACGTGTGTTGTTGTTTTGGAAGGGGGGTTTAAATAAATCGGGAGCCACGCAGAGTTTTTACGGGGGTCCCGCTACCCGGATAGCGGGCTGGGGTCAAGGGGGCTAGCAGTCCCCTTGCGGGGTGCGGGGCAGCGCGCCGTTAGAAATTTTTTCTAACAAGGTGTCGTGGAGTATGTGTATGTGTACATTTGTATGGGGAAATACATCCAAAGGATGCGTGGGGCCAGCGCCTAGGCGCTTGAGCGCAAGCGCGCCACGTGTCGGCACGTGGGCGCTTCGCGCTCGAGCGCAACGCGCCACGTGTCGGCACGAGGGCGCTTTGCGCTCGAGCGCAGAGCACTGGACCGCAAGCGCGCCACATGTCGGCACGTGGGCGCTTTGCGCTCGAGGGCAGAGCGCAAGCGCGCCACGTGTCGGCATGCGGGCGCTTTGCGCTCGAGGGCAGAGCGCAAGCGCGCCACGTGTCGGCATGCGGGCTCTTTGCGCTCGAGCGCGAGGCGCTGGAGCGCAAGCGCACCACGTGTCGGCACGTGGGCGTTTTGCGCTCGAGCGCAGTGCGCTGGAGCGCAAGCGCGCCACGTGTCGGCACGTGGGCGCTTTGCGCTCGATCGCTAGCGCACCAGTGAGGAAAAGGAGGGTTTTTAGCCCCGGAAATTCTCTAAAGAGAAAAAAGGGTGGAGTTAAACTCCTAATATGCTTTGAGTTAAGGAAATGTGTCCTTCTTCTTCCTTTGCTGGCCGATCTTGGAGATAAAGAGATGTGAGATTTAAAAATCTTTTCTTTTTGAGATCTAATGGCAGATCTGAGTTCCCCTTAATGGGTTTTGTGGTGGAAACTATTTAGTTTTTGAAAAAGGAAGAGTAAAACTCTTGATTTAATTCAAAGGAAAAAAGAAGGTTTTGGAACCTTGAAGAAGGAAGAAAGATCTCAGATCTGAAACTTTTTTTGAAAGAGAAAAGTTGTTGAGATATTTCATTATCTTTGCCTTTATAGGCTATACTCTTTTACACATAGCCCCTTGGGCTTCACAAAATGGCATTTTGGCTATCCCATTGCTCATGTGCCATTTCTTTTTGCACATAAGCCATGGGCTTTACAAAAATTTGGCTTTATGCCTATTTTTCTTACATTTATCCATAAAATAACAATAAAAGAAATGCAACAAAATTATTTTTTACAAAATTTTTATCTTGGAATGGGGGGAGGCCGGCCGCTTCCTGTTCTGGCTCGACCCGGGCATGGGCCCACTGGATCTGGGCTTGGGCCCACTTGGCTTGGGGTTGACTTTGATTTTGACTTGATCAACCAGGGTGTAAATTTTTACCCCAACAAATTGCCCCCCATCAATAAATGCACACCACATATGTGGGTCGTGTGCATGAAATTGATGGATCTTCTTTTACTTGGAGGCGACCTGATTTGGCTCCCGCATTTTGGGAAGCTGGCACTGCCCTTTTTACGACATGGACGGTCGTTGCTTGACATGACTCCGAGATGGAGTGTCCGTGATAGACGTTTCCCCTGGCCCGGAGTGATCTGGTTCCCGCTTTGTAGGAATCCTGCGCTGCCCTTTTTGCGACGTGGACGGTCGGTGCTGCCCTTTTTGCGACATGGACGGTCGGTTCTGCCCTTTTTACGACGTGGACGGTCGGTACTGCCATTTTAGCTTCGTGGACGGTCGATGCTGCCCTTTTTGCGACTTGGATGGTCGGTGCTACCATTTTAGCGACTTGGACGGTCGGTTCTGCCCTTTTTGCGACATGGACGGTCGGTCCTGCTCTTTTTGCGACACGGACGGTCGGTGCTGCCCTTTTTGCGACATGGACGGTCGGTGCTGCCATTTTAGCAACGTGGACGGTCGATGCTGCCCTTTTTGCGACTTGGACGGTCGGTGCTGCCCTTTTAGCGACTTGGACGGTCGGTGCTGCCCTTTTTGCGACTTGGACGGTCGTTGCTTCCCTTTTAGCGACGTGGACGGTCGGTGCTGCCCTTTTAGCGACGTGGACGGTCGATGCTGCCCTTTTTGCGACTTGGACGGTCGGTGCTGCCCTTTTAGCGACGTGGACGGTCGATGCTTGATTTGACTTGCTCTGCTTCTTGCAGTGTCAGGGGTAGACTTGACATGCTCCGCTTCTTGCGGTGTCGAGATTGGATTCTGACTCGCTCCGCTTTCTGCGGTGTCGGAGTGGAAGTTGACTTGTTGATTTTGATTTGGGTTGACATCAGCATCGCTATACTGGAATATGGTACCAGGAGCGAATCATCATCTGTCATTGAGAGGATTCTGGGATTTTGGTTTTTGTTTGGCATCTGCATTGCTGTACTGGAATAATGCCAGGAGCAACTCATCATTTGCCCCGAGAGAATTTGAGAATTGATGGCTTAGGAGGCAGGTTTAGATCCCTATCACCTAAGACTTTTCAATTTTATGGGCTGTGAGGGTCCCATAAAAGCATTTTCTCCCTACGAGTCGAAAGGATCTCGTAGGTGTATTTTCTCCATAGGAGTCGTGGGGACTCCTAAGTGTGTTGCTCCTTTGTGAGTCGTAAGGATCTCACGCGGGAATTTTCTCCTCTCAAAGTCGAGAGGACTTTGAGAGTGCATTTTATCTCCTTTTCACGAGTTTGCGCCCTTTCAGGTTTTCACAAACTCGCCGGCAGTCCTGCTGTTTTTACTCACGGAGCCCTTTCGGGTTTTCCTCCGTGCCCATTTTGCTTGTGGACATACCCTTTTTTTTATTTTATTATGTATTTTTTTTAGTGGGACTTTGAATGTGGTCTCACCGGTAGGACTTAGGAGAGATTGGGATTGTTTTACGCCCGTGGATTGTATACGGTTTTGCAGGATGTATGATCCAGACCGTAGGGCCGGAAAGATTTCAGGGATTTGTTGGCGTCTGCATCGCTGCACTGGAATGTGGTACCAGGAGCGACTCATCATTCGCCGTTGGGATATGGGATTTGGTTGGCGTCTGCATCGCTCACTGGAATATGATACCAGGAGCGACTCATCATTCGCCATTTGGGGACTTGGAATTTGGATCTTGTTTGGCATCAGTATTGCTGCACTGGAATAATGCCAGGAGCAACTCATCATTTGGCTTGGGAGGACTTGGGATTTGGGTTTTTGGTCGGCATCAGCACCGCTAACACTGAAGCGAAATGCCAGGAGCGACTCATCATTTGCCGTTGCCCGTTGGGGAACGATGGCTTAGGAGATAGGTTTGGGTCCCTACCACCTAAGGCTTTTCAATTTTATGGGCCGTGAGGGTCCCATAAAAGCATTTTCTCCCTACGAGTCGTAAGGATCCCGCAGGTGTATTTTCTCCTTAGGAATCGTGAGGATTCCTAAGTGTGTTGCTCCTTTGTGAGTCGTAAAGATCTCACGCAGGGGTTTTCTCCTCACAAGGTCGAGAGGACTTTGCGAGTGTATTTCATCTCTTTTCACGAGTTTTCGCCCCTTTCGGGTTTTCACAGACTCGCCGGTAGTCCTGCTGTTTTTACTCACGGAGCCCTTTCGGGTTTTCATCCGTGCCCGTTTTGCTTGTGGACATACCGTTTTTTTTATTTCTTTTATATTTTTTTTCTCTTTTTTTTGCCGCTGGTGGGACTTTAAAAGTAGTCTCACCGGCAGGATTTGGGAGAGATAGGGGTCATTTATGCCCGTGGATTGTATACGGTTTTGCAGGATGTATGATCCAGACCGTAGGGCTGATGTGCTCAATTCGCCTGCGACTTGGAGCATTCACGTGTAGTATTTCTTGAGATATCGGCCATTGATGGGTGGCATGGGCCTTTCTCCCTCGGCACTTATTAGTTGGTAGGATCCTCCGTCGAACACTTTCTCGAGGACGTATGGTCCTTCCCAGTTTGGTTCGAATTTTCCCATGGCATGTCGATTGGGGATGATCGGTCTTTTGAGGACCAACACCAATTCACCTTTCTTGAAAGCGCGGAGACGGGTTATCTTGTCATAGGCCCGTGACATTTGGGCTCGGTATAGCTCCAGACTTTGCTGCACCACGAGCCTCTTTTCTTCGAGGGCATCGAGTTCTTCAAGTCGAAGGAGCACGTTTTCCTCCTCCGTCAACTCATGCTGAACGGCCATTCTTAAGCTTGGAACTTCGACTTCGAGGGGGAGGACCGCCTCCACTCCGAAAAGCAATGAGTATGGAGTGGACTGAGTTGGAGTACGGTGCGTGGTACGATATGCCCACAATGCCTCGTGAAACTTGAGATTCCAGTCTCTCTTGTTGGCTGAAGCATTTTTCCTCAGGAGCTTGCATAGAGTCTTATTGAAGGCTTCGGCTAGCCCATTGGCTCTTGGATTATAGATGGAGGAATATCTCCAGTCTATCTTGTGCTGAGTAGCGAACCTTGAGACATTGAAGCTCTTGAAAGAAGGCCCGTTGTTAGAAATGATTCTTCTTGGTGTACCGAAGCGGTATAGAATATTATGCTGGAAGAACGTCAGAATATCTTTTGTCTTGACTTCTTTTAGCGGGACAGCTTCAGCCCATCTGGAGAAGCAGTCTGTCGCGGCCAGTATGAACCGGTGGCCTTTAGATGACGGAGGATCAATTAGGCCAACAATGTCGGTGCCCCAGACTTCGAAGGGCCACGACGCCACCGTAGGATGCAACGGATTGGGATGCTTGTGAATGAAATCACCATGGATTTGGCAGATCTGACATTTCTTTGCATGTTCTCCGCAATCCCGTATCATGGTGGGCCAGTAATACCCAAGCCGTTTGATTTGAAGTCGCATCTTGGGGCCAGATTGGTGAGCACCGCAAACGCCCGAGTGAACATCTTTCATGACCTTTTGGGCTTCGGCCAATGACAGACACCTGAGCCAGAGTTGGTCATATGACCTGCGGTATAACGTGTCATTTACAAACACGTATCGGAGAGCTCTTTTCTTCAGCTGAATTCTCGCAGATTTTTCTTCGGGCAGCTTGTCGTATCGGAGGTACTCTATGAAGGGTTCTCTCCAATCGGGCTCGTCTTGGATGATCGAAGCTTCTTCGGCGGGACTGCTCTTCTGTTCCGCGCTTTCCTCTTCTCGTAGAGAGACTGGGGGGAGAATTTGCCGGCTCCTGACTGTGATCAGAATTTCATCCATGTTAGGATCAGCCAGCTCCTTGGCTAAGCGAGCGAGTATGTCGGCTTTTCCGTTCAACGCTCTAGGGATTCTCATCAGTTCAATATGAGTGAACCGTTTCATGAGTTCCACCACCCGGCCTCTATACCGAGCTAACTCGGGTTTGTATATCTTGTAGTTGCCGCTTACTTGGTTGACGACAAGCTGGGAGTCACCGTAAACCCGTAGCCGAAGGATTTCCATTTCTATGGCGAGTTCCAAACCAGCTATCAGAGCTTCATAGTCAGCTTCATTGTTTGTCCGAGGCTCGGTGAGAGAAAAAGAACGCCGTAGGGTTCCCATTGATGGCGTGATGAACACCAATCCTATCCCCTCTTTTACCTCCGAGACGCTTGATCTGCCGGAGCTCCTTATTGATGAGGCCCCATCGAAGTAGAGCTCACAACATGGCTCATCTTCCTCGAGGTGCAGCACTTGTTCGTCGGGTAACTCATAATTCAGCGGCGACCCTTCTGGTATGGGATGAGCAGCGAGAAAGTCTGCAAGAGCTTGCCCTTTTAATGCTTTCTGAGGGGTATAAACTATGTCAAACTCAAGTAGCATGACAGCCCATCTTGCCATTCTGCCGGCTAGTCTTGCTTTGGTCATCAAGTGTTTAAGCGGGTCGACCTTGGAGATCAGCATAACCCGATGAGCGAGCAAATAGTGCCTCAGCTTCTTCACAGCAAATATTAGAGCCAGGCATTGCTTTTCGATTGGGGAGTAGTTGTGTTCCGCCCCGACTAGAATTCGACTAAGGTAGTAGAGGGCATTTTCTTTTCCCTCCTCGTTATTCTGCGCAAGGAGCGCACCGAGTGACTCGTCCAGCGCGGCAGTGTAGAGAATCAGCGGTTTATTTGGAATGGGAGCGGCCGGCACTGGAGGGTGCAACAAGTATTGTTTGATGCTTTCGAACGCTGCTTGACATTCGGCATCCCAGATAAAAGGATCTCCTTTCTTCATGAGCTTTGAGAAGGGCCTACATCTCCCTGATAAATTTGAGATAAACCTCCGTATATAAGCAAGCTTGCCTTGAAAAGATCTTAGCTGCGTCAGACTTTTCGGAGGGGGCATCTCCATGATGGCCTTTATCTTTTGATGGGTCAACTTCGATCCCTCGATGTCGGACTATGAAGCCCAGGAATTTTCCCGATGACACGCCAAAAGAGCACTTCAGAGGATTCATCTTCAGATCGTATTCCCTCAGTATGGTGAGAACGGTCCTGAGATCTTGGATATGATCGGCCTTGGCTTTAGTCTTGACGACCAGATCATCAACAATATTCGACGACTTTATGGATTAGGTCATCAAAGATATTAGTCATTGCCCTTTGATATGTAGCACCTGCCTTCTTCAGTCCGAATGGCATTACCTTGTAACAATATATTCCGATCGGGGTTCGAAATGATGTGTGCTTCTCATCCTCAGGCGACATCTTGATCTGATTATATCCAGACGAGCCATCCATAAAGGTGAACAATTCGTAATTTGAGGTGTCATCGACCATCATCTCCATGACCGGTAGCGGGAAGTCGTCTTTAGGACATGCCTTTATTAAGGTCCCTGAAATCGACACAAACTCGGATCTGCCCATTTTTCTTCTTCACTGGGACTATGCATGCGATCCAGTCTGCATATTTCTCTTCCCTGATGAAGCCGACATCGATGAGTTTCTTGGTTTCCTCGATGACCTTTTCTTCCAACTCCCTTCTCATTCTTCGAGGAGCTTGTTTGACTGGCTTAGCATCAGGAGATATAGCCAGCTTATGCACGGCTACCTCAGGGGAAAGGCCAGGCATTTCTTTGTACGTCCACGCGAAGCAGTCGACGAACTCACGCAGCAGGGCAATTATCTGCTCTTTCATTTCCTCCGACAAGAGTGAGCTGATGTAGGTCGGCCTTGGATTATCGGGCATTCCTAAGTCAATCTCGGTTAGCTCATCAAAAGTTGCTTGTCCGCCATCTTCGAGCTCTTGAGGAGCTTCTTCTGGCTCGGCTATCTCGTCATCATCATTCGATCTTTCGCTGGCCTCACCAACATGGATCATGTAGCAAGCTTTGGAATCGGGTTGAATGTAGCCTATGCCCCGTCTATCTGGAATTCGTCCATCGATGAGTGCTCAGACCTGGGGCGGATACCACAGCCCTTCGTAAAACTTTGCTTCGGACTCCGTTTGATATAACCGGCATCCGCACTTTTTAAAGTATTCCCGCATCTCGGGCGCATAGTATATGGGATTGAGGACGGATCTTATGCCTCTCTCATAGGGAAGGCACGCGACAGAAAGGTCGTCCGGGTGCACAACGGGGTTTGACCTATAAAACAGGATGCCCTTCTGTCCATTTTTCCTCCCGGGCACGTAGAAAGTTTCCAGCTGGTCCACGGTAGAGACTGACAATGCGTCGAGCTCTTTGCACATCCGTTCCGGCACCCTTGTGATGGCCAGGGACCCTTCAACGACTTCGAAGGTCTCTTGTAGTTTCGCTTGCTGCATGGGGGGCCGATCTGCACAGCTGTTGCACGGCAGGTCCTCTTCTTCTGACTCTTCAGTGTCACTGCCAAGATGAGGGCGGACTTTGCTGCTAGATGGGCCTTCAGTAACAGATTCGTCCGTATCGCTGCCGAAATGAGGGAGAGTTTGGCGGAAGGACGGGCTTCCAGCGTCGGACTCATCAGTGTCGCTGCCGAAATACGGGCGCACTTGGGTATTTTTGCTTTTGAAAGTGATAGCCGGCACAGATTTGCTTTTGATTCTTGGGGCCGTTCTATCCTCAGTCAGTTGTGGCTTAGCATTTTAGTGGTTCGTAAAGTACCGAGAATCTTCATATCGGACTTCATGCACACCGAACGGCTGGATGTCTCCGTCAATGCGTCTTTCTTCGCCATTTTTAGTATACTTCATGCATTGATGAAGAGTTGATGGAATGATGCCGTAATCGTGGAGCCACGGCCGCCCCAAGAGAATCTTATAAGATGTGTCGGTATCGATCACGTATATCTTAGCTTCAGTTTGCAGATCCCCAAATTTGATTGGCAAAGCTATAGACCCCAGAACTTGCTGACAATTTTGGTTGAAGCTTTGAATGACAATCCTTTCCCTTGACAGGTGTCGGACGTCCATTGACAAACTCTTCAGAGTTCGCAAGTTCATGATGTTCACTGAGGACCCCGGATCAATCAATATACGATTAATTCGATCTCCGTCGTTGTACCCGGTCATGTAAAGCGGCCAATTATGCTCAGCCGTTCCCAGTAGCAAGTCTTCATCCTTAAATGTGACTGCGGCGGCATGCAAAGCGTGCTGGGTTTCTTTCATATTAATTTCCGCAAAGTGAGCCTGATACCGCTCGGGGTTTTGTAGAGCGTGAATGAGAACATCTCTAAGCTCCTTAGATAGGACCAAGGCGTCGTAGATGCTCAGGAGAGATGGAAGCTTCCGGAGATGTGCCAAGACATTATAGTCCACCGAGGAAGGACTTATGTTTTCATCGGCCGGTTCTCTGCCATTTTCTTCATTAGTGACTTGTTTTTCCTTCCCTTTTGGGGCGTTGCCCTGATTTTGCGGTAGAGCCCTGCCGCTTCTGAGCTAGATTTGATTGGCCTTTGTAGTGAGCTCCTCGTCCTCTTCCGGAAAACAGAGATCATCCTCGGAGTCGCTGCCAAGATGGATGGCGTAGCAGGTCACTACTGGGGTCTCTTCATTGGAGTCTTCTTCTAACTCCTCCAGAATTTCAGCCGCTTGTACAGGGAAGAACTCCTTCAATTGAATCAATGTTCTTTCCTTTTGTTCATATTCTTCGAGGGAATCGATATATTTTTGAATGGTCGATCTCCCTGCAGACTCTTTTTCGCGCCGAGCTCCACTTTTCTTCTTCTTGAGCTTCTTGGATTTTGAGCCTGATGGAGCCGCATTGGCAGCTGGACTGGTAGGCTTCTTCTATCCTTCCCATTCCATCCTGGGCTCTTTCTGAAGTAGCTTTAGCATCTTCTTCGTCTTATTAGATATGTGCGTACTCCACGGAGGCCGCGATGAGTCAGTTTCTTTTTTCAGGGCAGCAGGTTCAGCTGTCTGCTCCCAGAAGGCTTCAACTTCTGTCTGTAAAAAGTTGGCGGTTGCAACTTGATTGTTCACCAACACGCTTTTGGACAGCTCGATCTCTCCAGCCTTGTACTGCTTCTCGACCCAGTCATTGAAGATATAGCAATCCTCGATCGCATGGCTCACTACTCGGTGGTACGGGCAATACAGAGGATTGTCGGTCATTTTTACTTCTTGGGGTCTTTTCAACTCTGGCAATTGTAGGCCATTGTTCAAGGCATCTTTAAATATCATGCGGACCTTGTCCCTTCTGAAAGAGTAAACCTTGTTCTTTTTCTCCTCTAGGGAAGGCCCATCTCCTCCCAGCAATGGCTTTTGAGACCGGTTGGCTTTGGATTCGCCCGCCCTTCGCTTTTCTTCATTGTCGGAGGCATTGAAGACATTGGTACTGCTGGAACTCCCGCTTCTACGGTTGTCCTCCCGCTTGCTTTTCCAAGTTTTGTCTCTCTGAGAATCCGGTGGGGACTCTTGCTTCAAGCGTTCCAGCATTTGGACTTTCTTGGTTAGCTCCTGAAATGTCTTGAGGCCCGCCGTACACAAGAATGGGACCATCCAATTGCTGAGGTTCCCAATGAGAAGGCTGACGGACTAGTCCTGCTCCAGCGGCGGTTCGCACTTGACTGTGAGATTACGCCATCGGGAGATAAAGTCGGTGTTGCTTTCATTCTTCCCCGGCTTGGTCCTCACAAGGTCGGCAATGGAGATTTTATGACTGACGCTCATGAACCTTTGCCGGAACAGAGACTCCATTTGGGCAAAGGTAATGACGGACCCGTCTGGTATGCTCGCGTACCAGTCGAAAGCGACACCGGTCAGGCTGTTGACAAACTGACGAAGAAGGAGCGCGTCATTGCCCCCTGTATTTCCGCACGATGCTTTGAAGTGGGCGACGTGCTGGTTTGCATTCCCCGTTCCATCAAATCTTCCGAACTTAGGAATGACGTAGCCGCTTGGGAACTCAATCAGATCGTACTGCGCGGGATATGGCCGCCCACTACTGCCGATTTCTTTCTGAGCTTCAGCTTCGGCCACCAATGTTTTAACCTTGCTGGTGACCAAATCCATTAACAGATCCTGTGTTAGCGGGATAGTGCTATCTGGGGCTAAGGCGTCCCCAGAAGCGGAATGTGGCCGGCTTTCATTCGGCTCGACCAGTCTTGGTCCCAAAGGAACAGGCATTGGCTGCCTCGGATTGTCATCACCCGGCTGATTAGTAGCGGCTTGTGCCTGATTGGGAGGCGCTCAAGCAATTTGAGCCGTAAGCTGCATCACCACGTTCGTTAAGTCGTCAATCTTCGAATAGAGCTTGGCCATCTCTTTATCTTTGCTCCTGAGCTGTTTTCGAAGCTCTTGAAGCAGCTCCTGCTCCGCAGTCCTGGGGCGGAAAGTCGGCTCTTCCTCGCTGTCCGAGCTTGACTCTACATGGACCGAGGGGTCTATCTGCCTATCATCCTCATCGAGAGGGTTTTCTTCATCCAGCGGGGGCGGCTGTTCTTGGGCGGCGGCAACCACATTTAGGCTAGATTGGGCTTGGGATGTGGTGGCCCCGTCCTTGCTTTTGCTGCGAAGGTTGTCGCTAGGGCGCCCGCCCGCCATATAGACCGTATGGATGATATATCCGGCCGTCTTTCTATTATTGGAGGCTGATTTCACGGATCGCTGTCTTGACCCCCTTGCTTCGGTAGCTGGTAGTCGATTAAAGGCGGCTTGCCTAACCAGGTTCTTGAATGGTGCTGGCGCTTCTTTTCTGAGTTTGCCCCGCTGCTTTCGTGCGACACAGAGTGCTTGATAGACTCTTGAAGAGATATTGTCATACTTTTTCTGTTGGGGCCGGGACACGTCTCTTTGTGGCACTGTTCGGACCGCTGTCTTCTTGATTGTAGCGGCCATGGCGTTTTTCTGAACCCACTTCAGAGGCTCGAAGGAATTGCTGATTCTCACGTCCGACTCTGCCGTCGTCGCGGGGCAACCCTGCACTTGGAACTTCACACAATTCCATTTGGCCGAAGCCTTGGCCCTCTTGTTTGGTAGATACCTGAGACGCTTCTGCCTTAACTTTTCTGTTCTAAGCACCTGGCAGACTTCGGCTCTTTGGGAAGACGCCGCAGACCGGTCGATGGAGGGCCTTGGAGATACGCTCGATTGTGCATTTTTTGGAGTCATCGCCTGAGCTCGTTCGCAACATTTGATGTTGCCCTTCGCATCGGAAGTCTTGCCCCCAGCTAGAGCGCCAGGGAGTCGTTCAGACACCATCTTAAGTTTCGGTTGTGGTGCCTTAGCGATCACGACATTCGGCCTTTTGCCCCTTGAGACCGGCTTGGCTACCTGTTCCGCCGGGATCTCCGCCAGATGAACACTTCCGGCAGGGTAGATGATGACGGAGCCAAACTGGCGGGGCGGTTCCTCCCACTGTCGACTGAGGCTTGCGGGGAGAACCACTCGAGGGTTGATCTTGACCACGTACGGAATCGGGGGCACGTTGGAAGCTGAATTCGTCTGGGGAGACATTGTCGTCGAAGGTTGATTGCTGCACGGAAAAAAGAACATCATTTCTGTATAGGCAATCGATATGTATATTGATTGAGTTCGCATGAACGTTTAACCCGAAATATGGGAGGAGAGATTGGTCCCACCGGGCGTGCCAGAATCTGTAGGGTGTTCTTCGTCACCCCATTGAGATGGGAATACGCGCGCGCTTGTCAGGCGTACTACAGATTTCCCCTGCCTAGGGTAGGCCGGGGTTTAATGATTATGGGGATCCGAATCTCCGGCAGCCGCGAACTAAGCTGCCGTTAATTACCCTCCGTCTTTGGGGCGAGGGAACCTCCGATTGACGGGTCAAACTGGTCATGCGAATTCAATGTGCAGTGTACGTGTGTTGTTGTTTTGGAGGGGGGGTTTAAATATATCGGGAGCCACGCAGAGTTTTTACGGGGGTCCCGCTACCCGGATAGCGGGCTAGGGGTCAAGCAGCCCCCTTGCGGGGTGCGGGGCAGCACCCCGTTAGAAATTTTTTCTAACAGGGACAGTGTCGTGGAGTATGTGTATGTGTACATTTGTATACATATGTATATATATACATGTATATATAAATAAAGGGGAAAAATACATCCAAAGGATGCGTGGGGCCAGCGCCTAGGCGCTTGAGCGCAAGCGCGCCACGTGTCGGCACGTGGGCGCTTTGCGCTCGAACGCAGAGCGCTGGAGCGCAAGCACGCCACGTGTCGGCACGTGGGCGCTTTGTGCTCGAGCGCAGAGCGCTGGAGCGCAAGCGCACCACGTGTCGGCACGAGGGCGCTTTGCGCTCGAGCGCAGAGAGCTGGAGCGCAACGCGCCACGTGTCGGCACGAGGGCGCTTTGCGCTCGAGCGCAGAGAGCTGGAGCGCAAGCGCGCTGGAGCGCAAGCGCGCCACGTGTCGGCACGCAGGCGCTTTGCGCTCGAGCGCAGAGCGCAAGCGCGCCACGTGTCGGCATGCGGGCGCTTTGCGCTCGAGCGCAGAGCGCTGGAGCGCAAGCGCGCCACGTGTCGGCACGTGGGCGCTTTGCGCTCGAGCGCGAGGCGCTGGAGCGAAAGCACGCCACGTGTCGGCACGTGGGCGTTTTGCGCTGGAGCGTGAGGCGCTGGAGCGAAAGCGCGCCACGTGTCGGCACGTGGGCGCTTTGTGCTCGAGCGCTAGCCCACCAGTGAGGAAAATGGGGGTTTTTAGCCCCGGAAATTCTCTAAAGAGAAAAAAGGGTGGAGTTAAACTCCTAATATGCTTTAGGTTAAGGAAATGGGTCCTTCTTCTTCCTTTGCTGGCCGATCTTGGAGATAAAGAGATGTGAGATTTAGAAATCTTTTATTTTTGAGATCTGATGGCAGATCTGAGTTCCCCTTAATGGGTTTTGTGGTGGAAAACTATTTAGTTTTTGAAAAAGGAAGAGTAAAACTCTTGATTTAATTCAAAGGAAAAAAGAAGGTTTTGGAACCTTGAAGAAGAAAGAAAGATCTCAGATCTGAAACTTTTTTGGAAAGAGAAAAGTTGTCGAGATATTTCATTATCTTTGCCTTTATAGGCTATACTCTTTTACACATAGCCCCTTGGGCTTCACAAAATGGCATTTTGGCTATCCCATGGCTCATGTGCCATTTCTTTTTGCACATAAGCCATGGGCTTTACAAAAATTTGGCTTTATGCCTATTTTTCTTACATTTATCCATAAAATAACATTAAAAGAAATGCAACAAAATTATTTTTTACAAATTTTTTTTCTTGGCATGGGGGGAGGCGGACCGCTTCCTGTTCTGGCTCGACCCGGTCATGGGCCCACTTGGCTTGGGGTTGACTTTGATTTTGACTTGGTCAACCGGGGTGTAAATTTTTACCCCTAGGGAGGACCTATCCTAGTAGGACAGTCTTACTCGAGATGATAGTATGCTATGTGGTTTATCTTTATCATCGTGTGCTGCTTTAGGTGACCTGACAGGTCACTATTACACGTTGATAGAGCCCCTAGGATTCTTGCTTGACTACCAGCAGTATGAAGGCGATCATATACGTGAGAGCTGGCAGTCTATATGCATATCCTTAAAATGTCCCTAGTCGTGGGAGTTTCGAGACAGGGCATCGATACTCCAGAGTAGACTAGTGTATACAGTCGAGACCCCGATGAGGGGCGGTGGCCGATCTCACAAGCCACTGGTGTCAGTTGGTTCACCTAAGATGTATACAGGTGCTCATTAGGTTATGAGTACACCGGACATAACTCGCCGGGAACATGCTAGTTGGTCTTATACCTGACGTCAGATAGCAGTTCCCTGGTGACATGTGTACAGGTTAGTTCATCGACCTGGGGATCGTCATTTGTCTCGTGTGAGTTCCCACTGTACTTTGATTACTGCCCTACCACGCTCAAAGGAGACGTGCAAACAGGTTTTAGTTGGGTACAGTCCCGAGCCACATGGAGGCAGTGAGCGGATCTTCAGGGGTTCGTCTTTCCCGGTATTGGGGGTGAGGTCGCGCTGTGTCTAGGAGAGCCATTACACGAAGCCCTCGGCCGAGACATGAGATTTACTGGTAGGTATTCCAGTAGTACCTCAGGGTGTTCTGGGCTACGCTCCGACACGACTTGTACCGCTTTTGGGGTCTGACTTTTACCAACCTCCTAGGCCCGCCATGCGATGCTCATAGACGAACGGACCGGACTGTACGGATATTGTCACTGACAGGCTCAGTAGGGTGTCAGGATGAGTTCGCTCATCGACGTCCCTTTCGGTCAATAGCTGGTGGCCCGTCACGTATGGCTAATACCTCTGACGTGCTAGTGGTTAAATCCACAGCCATAGTATTGATGAGTCTTTAGAGTCCCCCACATTCAGTTACTCAAGTTTCGGGCGAAACGCTGTAGAGGCCGTATGGAGATATGGCAAGGTCCGATCAGATACGTGCGGTATTGCATGGATCAGGATCGGACGGTTAGTACTAGAGGCCGTATGGAGATATGGCAAGGTCCGATCAGATACGTGCGGTATTGCACGGATCGGGATCGAACGGATTTTATTAGCCGGCTTTGGTTTAAGCCGGATCCTAGTATAGTACAGTGTAGATTTTGTCTCATTGCATTTGTATTTCGGTCGGAATACAGATGCGGGTGTGTATACACAGTAGCGGGGTTTTCCTGTAATTTATTACGGGACCAGTTTTCTGGAGTTGCCAGTTTGATTTCCGTTTCGGCCATTTTCATTTGTATCTTTCAATGGTCGAAGATTGGTGGAGGAGGGCTTATTTGCATTTGTAAAAATAAGCAATTTGGAAGGGGGACTTTGCATATTTTTGTATCATGATACTTGCACCATCATTGCTTGACTTTCTTTAGTCATCATGGCTATTCTTGTAGTGTCATGATGGCATGACCTATTGGTGATGATGGTGGCTTGACCTTTTTGGAATGATTGGTTGGTTGAGTGTTGGTTATTCCTTGTGATGATTTCTTCTCATCATCTTGTTTTTCTCTCTCTTGGATTATGAGAGACCGTCATTGCTTTGTTACGCACTCACTCTCATTCTCACTCTTCCCTCACTTTGCATGGCCGGCCACATTGGGGAGGGGATGCCCATTTCATTTGGTGTGGGGTTTTTGTGCTTTTGCTTTGGCAAAAATCCCACAAGATCAATCTCCAAAACTCCATTCCTCCACCATCTCAAAAGGCAACTCCATACAAACCCCAAAAAGAGACATGGTTCTATACTATATTCTACAGCAAATCTTGGGCACGTCGGCTCGCCAACTTCGTGCCCGAGTTGCCACGGTATAGAGGTGGGAGCCCGTAAAAGAAGCAGGCGACGTGGTGCCCTTCCGGCGACGAGGTGGAGACCGGAGACTCCGTGGGAGATCGGTACGACGACGAGAAGACCGGAGGACACGGATCACTCGGTATATCTCTCTTTCCTTTCTAGTAGTTAGCTAGTACTAGTTAATGGCCCGATCCGGGTTTTAGTGCGCGGTGGTGCCGGTTCAAGAAAATTTAAAGTTAAACATCGCTTCCGCATTTGGCCTCGGGATGGAGGCCGGGGCGCCGCCGTGCACTTACAGACACCACCCTGCAAAACACCAACTCCCAAAGCACAGGGGGGCCGGCGTCGTCGGAATTGCAAGGGAGGTCGCCGGATTTTATGTGGTGGAACGGGCTCGAACTTCAACCCAAAACCCTAGCTACCCTGTACACTATTCTGTAATTGTTTGCAACAACAGAAAATAATCGTAGACATGTCAGATCACCGTATCCTATAATCTTGCTTTAAAACGTTTTAAAACACTAATTTGGTACTAAAAGGTATTTTAGTGCAAACTGAAGAAAAGACTTGGTTTAAAAAACACTAATAGTACTTAATTAAGTTAACCATACCCTAATATCCTTAACTTAACCTAAACTTCACTTAAACCACAAGATTAGCACTAAAATTCACTAAAACACTAGATTTAACTAATTAAACTACAAGTTAAGCAATTAAGTGAATAAAGTGGGCTTAGTACCTCACAATTGGTTAAGAAGTGACACCACTAGCTGGTCCAGCCCCAAGAGTTCAGATTTGGCTTAAAGATCCATAAAGGAGTGATCTTGGAGTGATAAATGTGAGTTGGTGTGAGGTAGATGTGTTTTAAATGAAGCTTTGAGTTAGAAAAATGATGAGAGAAGAGAGAAGATGAAGGGGAGGGGCTGAGATGCTGCTGCCTACAGCTGCTGCTGTGCAGGAAAATGAAAGGGAAGGGGGAGAGAGAGTGTATGCAAGAAAGTCAAAGCCCATGCCATAATAAATGCCCCCCATGCCTCTCTCTTTTCTCTCAATTTCTATTTTCATTATTGCTTTATTTTAAAAGAAGAATGAAATGAATTTGAATGTAGAAGGAAAAAGAAGGATGTGTTACAATGTGTTAAGTGTGCATGTAAGTTGCACTAATCTTTGTTCAGGAAAAAGTAATTGAGGAAATTTTCTAATTAAGTGAACACTAAGCTAAATTATAATTAATAAAACCCATTTATATATAAAAACACATATTTTCACAATTACAACTTGATTTAATCTAGTTTATGTGGAAAAAGCTATTAGCTATGTTTTGTGAAAACACACATTACCGCTAATTAACGCGAAAATTAATCTAATGAATTTCAAAGTGTTACACTCTTCCCCCCTTAAAGAAATTCGGTCCCCGAATTTAAAATCTAGCTACGCGTACCTTCAAAGAGATGGGGATATTTCTTCCTCATCTCGCCCTCGGTCTCCCAAGTGACCTCCTCACTGCTCGGGCTACGCCAAAAGACCTTGACGGACGGTATAACCTTCGATCTCAATTTCTTCACCTGTCGATCCAAGTTGACCACCGGCTGCTCTGCAAAAGAAAGGTCGCACTCCAGGTGGATCGTCTGGTGCTGAATCACATGCGAAGGATCATGAAGCTACTTGTGGAGCATCGAAACATGGAAGACAGGGTGAACGTCTGGAAAACTGGGCGGAAGAGCTAACCGATACGCAACTGCACCAATACGCTCGAGGATCTCGAAATGGCCCACATATCTGGGACTAAGCTTCCCCTTCTTCCCAAATCTCATCACACCTTTCATTGGGGAGACCCTCAAGAAAATATGATCGCCAATAGAAAACTCAAGCCTGCGCCGACTACGGTCCGCATAAGATCTCTGCCTGCTCTAGGCTTCTCTCATCCATCGCGAATCAACTGGATCTTCGCGGTCGTCTCCTCAACAATCTGCGGCCCCAATATACTGCTCTCGTTGAGCTCTGTCCAACAGACGGGCGATTTGCATCTCCTCCCATATAGAGCCTCGAATGGTGCCATCCGAATGGTCTCCTGGAAGCTGTTGTTGTAGGAGAACTCTACTATGGGCAAGTGGTGATCCCAGCTACCACCGAAGTCTAGTATGCACGCTCGGAGCATGTCCTTGAGAGTCTGAATAGTCCGCTCTGACTGGCCGTCAGTCTGCGGATGAAATGCTATGCTGAAACTCAAGCGCATCCGGGTGCCCAAAGCCTCTGCCATAGTCGGCCGGTAAACTGGGTGGCTCGGTCGGACACGATACATGTCGGGACTCCATGCAGTGGTACGATCTCATCGATGTATATCTGGACATACTGAGCAAATCCGAAAGTGATCTTCACCGGTAGGAAGTGAGCCGCTTTCGTCAATCGATCCACGATCACCCAAATGTAGTCATACCCTCGACTAGTCCTGGGTAGACCCACAATGAAGTCCATAGAAATCTGCTCCCATTTCCACTCCGGAATGGGCAACGGCTGTAGCTCTCCCGCTGGCCTCTGGTGCTCGGCCTTGACTTGCTGACAAGTCAGGCATCTCGACACGAAGTCTGTGATGTCTCTCTTCATTCCACCCCACCAGTAAACATCCCTCATATCATGGTACATCTTGGTGGAACCCGGATGAACACTGTATATCGATCGATGTGCCTCCTCAAGAATCTCACGCCGCAGATCCTCTGCATCTGGTACGCACAGTCTAGTCCCAAATCGTAGCATCCCCTGATCATCGATCACGAACTCGGAAAATCTGCCCTGTCCAATATGTGCCATGATCTCTGAACAACGCTCATCACTGTACTGTGCCTCATATATACGGTCAAGCAACTGTGGGCGTGCACGAACATGCGCAAGCTGTCACCCGGTTGGAGTGAACTCGAACTGCACTCGGCTATCGCATAAAATCTGTCAATCTGCCGACGAATGCCTCTGCATCGCGCTCAAACAGGATAGACTATCCCCGGGCCTCCTACTCAAAGCATCTGCCACTATATTTTCCTTGCCCGGATGGTAAAGGATCTCACAATCGTAGTCCTTCACAAACTCCATCGAACGGCGCTATCTAAGATTCAGGTCTCGCTGCTGAAATATGTACTTTAAGCTCTTGTTATCAGTGAATATCTGGCTCGACTCGCCGTATAGGTAATGTCGCCAGATCTTGAGTGCAAAGACCACAGCAGCCATCTCCAAATCGTGAGTGGGGTAGTTCTGTTCGTGTTTCTTCAGCTGCCGAGAAGTATACGCGATCACCCTATCGTGCTGTATCAATACGCACCATAGCCCTACTCGAGAAGCGTCACAATAGACCACAAATAGTTTCTCGAACTGTTAAAGACCTCATATCGACACGACTTATCAAGCTACTTGGGTCTGACGTATACCACCCCTAGGCGAGATATGCGACATATCAGACGACGAGACCAGACTGTACGGGAGTGTTACTGATTGGATTCACAGGAGAATGTACAGGCTTTCTTGTTGATCTTATGATCGCTCAATACCTGGGTGGCTGTTACGTTTAGCTGACCGCTTGCAGCTTGTGGGTGTTTGATATGATCATCACCTACTGCCGGCGTATTGACGATTCTTTAGAGTCCTACACAGAGCTTTCTTGGCTCAGGAAAAACGGAGTAGGGGCACATATGTGATATATGCAGGACCGAGGATAATGCGATATGAGATACCGTATTCTATTCTTGCGATATACGAAATCAGCCAGCTCATCGGATCAAGTGTTGATTCGATGAATCGGTAAATGATATATTAGTCGGTTATATGCGATATAGCCGGATTGTCGGATCAAATGTTGATTCGATGATTTAATGTATAATTATATATATTTTATATTAAATTACATTAACTAATATAAGCTCATTAAAAGATTCTTTTTCTCACTCGGGTAATACATTGATATATATGCGATATATGTTAATTGTATTATTTTATTTTGTTACAATAAATATTATATATATGATATATAATATTGTAACATGATATGATTACTAATGCAACATGTTTAGTGAAGATTAAACAAGGTTAGGGTTTGAATTGGGTTAGTTCATTCATGAACATTCTAGAAGGTTTTTCTTTTGTCATGAGCAAAGATATTTGTGTTGATATTTTATATGACTCATGCTTTAACCCAACTTAACCTTAGCGCTAGTTAAATCTCTACAAAGGTTAAATGAACCATTGTTGCATTTGTGATTATGATTACATTTTCATTATTCATCACAAAAGGCATGATGATCATTCTTCTTCTTCTTCTTCCTTCTTTCATGAAAAGCTTTCTAGCTTTTTATGAAGTGATGATTTTGAGTGAGTTAAAGAAAACAAATGAGAGCTAAAATCCTACTTCATCATCCTCATCTATCTTTGCCATTTAGATGAGGGTGTTCACTTCATTTAGTGAGTGAGAGCTTGTGTTAATGAAACTTCAAGGTAGATCATCTTTGTTATCGAAGATCGGAAGCAAGCTTGCATCTTTCTCTTCGTGGAGCCTCTCTAGATTCCGGATGCATGATGATCGCAGCGAAGGTACCTCAACACGGAGCTTAAGAAGTGAAGGACAGGATCTACAAAGGTTGTAATCCCTCTCACTTAGTGTTAAAGTGTTTAACATGCTTATTTTCGCCTAATATCTAGTTTAAAGATCTTGTTAAGGGTTGTTCGGCACGGCTAAATTTTTAATCGGGCATGGTTGATACCTCGTAGACCCTTGTTAGAGTGCCTAGTAACCCAACAGTGGTATCAGAGCCAAGCTAGAGCTTTAGGCGAAGTTTAAAGTCCGATCGAACCCGGAAACCCGGATATATACCCTTCTCTGGAAATATTCTAAAATTGTGATTTTTTCTGTATTAAAAATGCTCAGAAAAATAAGCAGGGAAATCTTAGAATTACTGTGAAGTACGGACCCCTAAATCGATCACGTGACCGCGGAACCGCGGCTAAACCACGCACGTGGCGGCGGTTCCGCGGCCGAACAGTGTCGTTGGGGCCCACTGCTTCACGGTATCATTCCTGGGTTCTCTTGCATTATTCTGGGAATTTTTAATTCCACTCAAGTGTTAAGTTTTCTGGGTTGTATTGGGAGCTCGTTGATTCGATCGGAAATTATAACTTCGTTTAGTTTTTCCGGGTAATTTTTTAGAACGTGTTAAAAAGTTCGAACGGATATCAATAACTCACTTTTTCCCCTGCCGGAAAATTTCCAAGCGTTGGATTTTTCCGTAGTTTAAGAACGTTCTAAGTCGTGCAAGTAATGCGGTGGACCCTCTATAAGACAACAAGCCTTAACTCGATTATTTGACCGTCTTGAACTGCCTCTGAACCTTAGGGTTTGGGACAGTACGGCGTTGCCACATGTGAGGCGTTGGCTTGACCCTTCTACGGCTGGACCATTGGTACTGTGGCATGTGATGGATGTTTTTAAACTAATTTCAAGTGTTGAGAACTATTTGGGAAATCTTGGGTATTTGATTATTCGATCGGAAAGTTTAATACTGTATATTTATCTGGAATGTGATACAATATGTGGAATTCATAGAGTTAGGCATGAAATGCGAAGTATGTGATATTTCGGATTTACAATGTCTAAAGTGATTGTGGATTCCAAATGTTGTAGTTTTACACTTTCTTTTCTATGACCGTAAGCGTAGTATGTGGTGTATCGCCGGCTTCGTTGCTATACATCAACGACAATCGGGATACGCATACTTGCTTGCGTTGATGATATGTGATATTATTGTTAGTTATATGTATGCCCTAGAGGCCATTACTGTACATAGGATGTATATTGTAGTGGATGCTGGGACATATATAGGGAGGACTTTCTTGCTCGACATGATAGTATGCTATTTGGTTACTCTTTACCTTAACGTGTATACAGTTTGTCTCTTTGTTACATGTTGGTAAAGCCCTTAGGATGTGTACTTGACTACCTGAACTATGATGCGGATCATACTAGTGGGGACATGGTAGTCCATAAGTACATCCTTCAAGGTCCCTAGTCGTGGGTGTATCGAGACGGGGCATCGATATACCAGAGTAGACTAGCGTATACCTTCTCGACCCATACAGATGGGCGATGGATGATCCCATATCCATTGGTGTTTGACATCGGAGATGATATACGGGTGCTCAGTAGAGACTGAGTACACAAGACAAACTCGCCGAGAACTCCCAGATGGTATTATACCTCACGTTAGATGGCAGTTCTCTGGTGACACTTGTACAGGTTAGTCTGTAGACCCGAGATAGTCATAGAGTCTTGTATGATTCCCACTGTGCTTTGATTTCCACCTTACCACGTCCAAGAGGGCGTGCAAAATGGTGGTTTGGGTACAGTCCCGAATCACATGGAGGAAATGAGCGATAGGAGGGGATTCGTCTCTCCCGGTATAGGGAGTTGATGTTGCACTGTGTTCGATTGGCTATAACCGGAAATCCGTGGACAGGGTTGTTAAGATTTACTGGTAAGTGTTAGCAGTAGTTTCTCGAACTGTTATAGACCTCATATCGACACGACTTATCGAGCTACTGGGGTCTGACGTTTACCACCCCTAGGCGAGATATGCGACATATCAGACGAACAGAACGGACTGTACGGTAAGTGTTACTGGCTGGATTCACAGGAGTGTGAGCGGGCTTGCTCGTCGATCTTCTGATCGCTCAATACCCGGGTGGCCGTTACGTTTAGCAGACCGCTTGCGGCTTGTGGGTGTTTGATATGATCATCACCTGCTGCCGGCGTATTGACGAGTCTTTAGAGTCCTACACAGAGGTTTCCGGGCTCAAGCGAAACGAAATAGGAGCGCATATGAGATATGTGCGGGACCGAGAATAATGCGTGTATGTGATACCGTATTCCATTCTCGCGATGAATGTATCGATTGGTTGTATGAGATATAACCTAGTTATCGAATCAAGGATTGATTCGATAAGTCGATACATTGGATACTAGTCGGTTATATGCGACATGACCGGATCATTGAATCAAGTGTTGATTTAATGATTTAATGTATAATTATATATTTGATATATTACTTTGCATTAACTAGTATTGGTTCACTTTAAAAAGGATTTTCTCACTTGATATGAACATTGTATATGTGATATACTTTTGTGCACTTGTTTGTATCATGTTTGATGATACATGCTAACTTGAGTTTGTGTGTATAATTAAACCATGGTTATATGAATGGTTAGGGTTTTGTTTACTTATTCATTTATTTATTTTGTTTATTTATTTTGGAAAAGATAAATAGAAACGGTGGCTTTCTTTGTTTCTTTCATGAAGCTTCATGAAGTGTTGAAAGCTTTGACCATTTTGTTTTATTCCTTTAACCTAACCATTCACCTAACCCTAGTTTAGTCTGTACACTTAACCATGGTTGGTATATGATAAGTATTCATTTTATTTTCTATTTGGATATACTTATCATATTCTTTCTTCTTCTTCTTCTTCATCAACAAAAGAGGAAAGCTTGTTTCCATCAATGGCAACTTGAGAAAAAGAGTGAGAAATCCAATTCTAAAGTGAACCCACTTCCTATTTCTTCATCCTCTACCACTTGCCAAGTAGTATATGGTGTTTTCTTCACAAGTTTCATGGCTTGGTGAAGTTGGAGCTTGATCTTGTGTTGCCTCGACGTAGATCATCTTCGGCATCGAAGCCGACGACCTAGCCCGCCCATTTCTCCGATGAGGCCGATGCTTGAGTCCGGGATCCGATATGGACAGCGAGGGGACTTCATCACGGAGCCATGGAGGTGGAGGACCGGATCTACAAAGGTTGTAGCCCCTTCCCTTTAGCTATAAATTCGTTTATTTGCATTGCATCGCCTATACATCTAGTTAACGATCCGTATTAGGGTTTGTAGGCACATGGAAAATTCGGAATTAGCCATGTTTGATCACTTGTAAGACCTCATTAGTGTGCCTAGGAACCCTACAGTGGTATCAGAGCCTAGCTAGAGCCTTAGGCGATGCGTAGACGGAGTTAGAAGTCCGATCGAACCGAAACCCTAACTCCAAAATGCTCTCTGGACATTTTTCAAAAACTGGGTTTTTTCCAGATTAAAAATTCATAAAACATTCAGCAAGAAATTCTAAGAATTACGGTGCAAAATTGACCAAGAGATCCGTCTAAAGCGCGGCGGAACCGCGGCAGAAGCATGGCTTCTGCGGCGGTTCCGCGGCCAAATTGTAAGATCATCCCTCTATTTTTGCATAGTAATTTGTGTCTTCAGGTGCTGAGTTTTCTGGGAAGTTTTAATTTGCACTCAAGAGTTGAGTTTTCTGGGGTTGTATTGGGACTTCGTTGATTCGATCGGATTGTCTAATCTTGTCTGTATTTACTGGATATTTTTTGAATATGTTAAAAAGTTCGACCGGATATAAATACCCAATTTTTCCCCTGTCGGGAAATTTCCAAGTGTTGGATCTTTCCGTGGTTTAATAACGTTCTAAGTAGTGCAAGTAACGCGATGGACCCTCTGGAAGACAACAAACCTTAACTCGATTATGTGACCGTCTTGAACTGCCCTTTGAACCTTAGGGTTTGGGGCAGTACGGCATGCCACATGTGAGGCGTTGGCTTGACCCTTCTACGGCTGGACCGTTGGTACTGAGGCATGAAGTGAATGTTTTTAAACTTGTTTCATGTGTTGAGCTGTTTCGGGAAAACTTGGGTGTTCGATTGTTCGATCGGAAAGTTTGACATTTTCTATTTATCCGGAATGTGATACAATAATTGGAATTCACAAGTAGCTATTAGATAACTGAATGAATATTATAAATCTAGCGGTTTAGTCTCAATTGATCGGTTGCAACAGAATTTTGATGTGATCAAAAGTCCGTCGCAATCACGTAGCGTACGCGGATACTCGCAGGGTAAACTTAATAGACAGCCTCACTCCATAGCCCCGACCAAGTGACTGTAGGAGAACCCCGTCGCCAAAAGCATCCGTTCGGGTGCTCGCGGCAGCGGTGTTTCGCCTTGGTGCACTTCGTCGACGGTATCGGGGGTGCGGCCATCTACTAAAGTTTGCGACGAGCATTCGATCAGGATGTCGGGAATCTTGTTGAATTACCCGACTTGATATTGAAAAGAGTTTTCGATAAAGAGACTAAAATGCGGGGTTTGTAATCGTTAGGCATGTGATGTCTAAGGAATTCATTTGATTAGACATGCGATGTCTATGCAGGTTGCGGATTCCAACTATTGTAGTTTTACACTTTCTTTTCTGTGACCGTAAGTGTAATATGTGATATCGCCGGTTTCGTTGCTATATGTCAACGACAATTGGGATACGCATGTTTACTTACGTTGATGACATGTGATGTTATGTGTTGCTGGATATGTTATATTGGATCATCTTGTTTGAATAGCCGGGGGTTTTTATGTGAGATGAGTGTTTTTCATTTTCATTCATGTAAAAACTTGTATGTAATATTCTTTTATTGGGGCACTTCCAGGTTGCGGAAGATGTCACCATTTGTATATTATTTACTTTTCGGCACTAGGATAGACCCAAGGAGGAGGGCACAAGTAACCGGGTTCTGCAGTCCAGTAGGAGACCAACTCGAGGAGTCGAGTCCGGGTCTCCTAACTCTAGAATTGGTAGGGTTGCTTGCCGCTCTCGTAGGGGTCTTGGGTTGTGGGTTTGGCTATTCATCGCGACCGTGGAATCCGTGTTTTATACAGGCTCGTATTGAAAACACGGACGTCCTAGTATATCCAATATTTCATATGATTCTTCTGCTGCGATATCTGTGATGTGATCATTTGATATGTTCTGTGATAGATACAGTATATAGTATATATGATATATTATATAGACGTTACTTATGTTTTACACCCGCGCTAGCCCTGCCCCGCTCTGCCGTTAGTTACCTAACCTAACGGTGCATGAGGGGACATCGAGGCGAATGCGGATGGCATAAGTGTACGTCGTATTTATCTGTGATGTTTAGGTGATTTAAATGATGGGACTTCATTAATGTGATTAATGAAAGAAAAAGAAACCTAAAGATGTTGTAGAATTGAATTTCAAAAATAAAACAGGTAGCTACAGTTCTTGCTTTGCATCGCGGTGTTCCTTGTAGAACATCCTGCACCTTATTCGATAAGGAAAGGACCGAGATCCCTTCTCCAGGAGTGACTCCTTTAGAAATAACCGGCAGATGCTACAACTCTCGGTTTGTCTTTTGATTGCTTCTATAGTTTCTGCTTTGCACAGTGATATATATGATATATCCCGCACCTCATTCGACAAGGAAAGGACCGACGATCCCTTCACCGGGAGTGACTCCTTTAGCAAAACTAGAAAAGCCTCAAAACACTCCATTTAAAAATTCATTCGATCCTACAACGATATCAAGTTCATTACGAAATAGGTTTTCAGAAAAACCTAACGTAGCCCTCCATTATTTCAGATAAGTTGTATATAGTATTCGTGCTACATTTGTTGGCTTTCGTCAAGGTGTAGTGTGCGGTAGCTATATGCTGCTTATCTGCTGCATACGATGCGATTGGATTAGGGTAGTCGTGCGGCTTTGTTGGCTTTCGTCAAGGGTCATGCGGGTGGGTTTAATTCAATCAAGAAATGTACGGGTTGAACTTGACTAGCGGGCTATGGTTTGTTGGCTTTCGTCAAGGTCATAGCACATTAGGGGCAAAATTATCGGGAATTTCAAGTGTTGAAATTTGCAATGAGATTGCATACCTTCTATGAGATAGTTGGATCCCGATACCCGCTGCGAGTAAGAGTTACTCCTGGGAGAGTTTTACACATTACAATTAGCCGATCAAGTAGGTGTCTAGAAAGGTGTTAACGTGGTTACGCCTCTGGTAAAACGAGGTTTACATTAATTAGGTCCGTGCGAAAGCACGGGGCAACTCCCTCAAAGTACCGACACTGGCCTGGCTGAAAGATTGGCGAACTAGTAGCATGTAATTAATCCCGGCTAGTCTTTCCTTTTAGGGTTTGAAGGAAGATTTGATAAAAACAGTGGGAGCCATCCTGATTAGATAAAATAATAACCAATCTGATCTTGCAAGAGCATACGATGAGTGTTTTCTTCTCTCTCTCTCCTGGTAGCGACCATATCACGCCTTAATCAAGATAATAATACGGATATATTGACCGAACCCACTTGTTTTACTGAGCTGGGGAACGTTGGTCCCGCTCCAACTTATAATTGTTATAAGACAGAGCATGAAATTGGGGAATACCAGATTTCCCATGCCACCCAAACGAAGAAAGTGCATATGATGCATCTTCTTCGGGTGTGTTCGTTACATAGAACTGTTTCTCAGTGTCCTTTACGTCCTGGGTATATGATACCGGATCAGGATACCGCATATGTAATATGTTACATGGGCTACAGATAGGTAAAGAACTGAGAACGGGTGATAAGTTTCATGAGGCAGAAAACGGGGCAAGAGTTGCAGCCAAGTCTGTCGGTCACTGTCACCCTGTATTACTAATACATTGATTCTGAACGAATGTTATTAGATACCGAACCTGATATACAAAATCATATCAGTCTCTTTATTAGTAAAGAAATGATAAAATTTTGTATTGTTGGATAATGTTTTGAACATTTCCTATATCAAAAGTTGATCGGTTCAGGCACGTTATCTAAAAGCATTGATGTTCTAAATCAAACTACAGTTCTTAGTATATAGAACACACACAAGAGGAAGAGTTCAGAAATGAACGGATCCTTCTTGAGGTATTGTAGACTAGGTCTTATCAATGCGACCCGACTAGCTAAGTTACATATAGATGCATATTTAAATCAGTTTGAATTTACATCTTGTGAAACTTGCCAGTCATGTCACAGAGATAAGATGACCATAGCTCTGTTTACTGGAAACAAAGAAAGAGTTAGTGAACTCTTGGGATGATACATGTTGATGTATGTAGGTCCCCAGTCTACACATGCCAAGACCGGTTCTTTATACTTCATTACATTCTCTGATAATCTCTTGAGATTCAGACATATGTTCCTGTTGAAACACAAGTCCGAACCTTTTGAGATATTCACAGAATATAAGTTATAAGTAGAGAAAAAAAATACGGGTATAAGTATTATGTCCTTTGATGTGATCAGGGAGGAGAATACTTGAGCACAGAAATCCTGGATTATTCTAAAGGAGAATGAGATTCCCTCTCAGCATTACTCCTCCGTATACACCATAACACGATGGTATATCGGGGCGGAGCAATTACACCCTATATGATAAGTTGGGCTCTATGATGAGTACTACTGAGTTACCTATTTCCTTATGGGAGTTATGCACTTATGAAGTTGCATACCTATTGAATAGGGTCCCGATCAAATCAGTTGCCTACCACTTCATATGTGATATGGAAAGGGAAGAGCCCATATCTTAAAATAGTTAAGATTTGGGGTTGTCCGGCCTTTGTCTAAAAGCAAAATCCGGACAAGCTCAAGGCAACGTCTGTTATGTAGAACTGGAAATGTTCCAGCTATACAAACTGCAGCTGATGATTTGACAGAACTAAAGGATTCAGTAGATTCCAACGAACCTCAGCCTCTCCGCCGATCTAGTAAGGTTCCTCACCCACCTGAGAGTTACTTCGGTTTTTCTATGACAGTGGGAGCGAGGATTGAATCATGAGATGATGACCCAACTAGTTTTGAGCTGGCCATCAGGAGTGGGACTCTGTAAGAATGGCTGGATGGTTAGCGATCTGAGATGGAATCCTTATACACCAACAAAGTATGGACTTTAGTTGCTTTATCTGAAGGGTTAAATCCCCATCAGGAGCAAGTATATCTTGAGAAGATTACTTGGTGTACATGGAAAAGTTGAGACTTTCAAAGCTAGACTTGTTAAAAGTTTACATCATTGACCAGGTATGGATTATGATGAAACCTTTTCTAAATAGCTAGCCTTAAGTCCATCCAGATCCTACTTGCCACGGCTACATACCATGACTACGATATCTGGCGGTTGGGTGCCATGACTGCTTTTCTAAATGATGTTTTGGAAGAAAGCGTCTATAAGTACACAGCCAGAGGGCTTCGTAGACAGTAGGAGCAGCGGAAACGTGTGCAAGATGTTTTATATGATAAAGCAGGCATCGCGGAGTTGGAACGTCTGTTTTGATGTAGTAGTCAAAGAGTTTGACTTCATCAAAATGGTAGATGAACCTTGTATATACAAAAAGGTAGTAAGGAGTATGGTGGTGATCCTCGTAGAGTACGTGGATGACATACTCTTGATAGGGAAGAAGTTTCCTATGCTACGCTCGGTCAATCTCCGCTTATCACAATGATTCTCCATATAGGATCAAAGTGATACCTCTTAAATCCTGAGTTTTCATCTATGAGATAGATGTTATTTGGGTGTTAGAATACTCACAAGCTGTAGTGAGATGGTATCAATTGATCCTGGGGAGAATCACTGGAAGGGTTCCAGGGTGATAAAGACGACTGAATGTCAGTCACAGGCATTGTTTTTACCCTCAGTAAAGGGACGGTATGTTGGAAGAGTTCCAAGCTAGATACCGTGGCATACTAGACGATAAAGGCTGGATACATCGCTACTTAAGAGGCTACCAAAGAGGCAGTCTGGATGTATATTTGTTCATGAGATGAACTTAGTTCCTCCCATTGTGTGACAATGGAGTTGTGGCTTATGCCAAGGAACTTCCGTCCCATCAGTGATCCAAACGTATTCTAAGGCAGTATCACCTGATCATGGAGATAGTTGATCTCCAGGGTGATCAAGGTTAGGATAGCAGACTCAGAGGATAACACGGCGGATCCACTCACGAAGGCCTATTCCCAGAGAGAGACTTTTATGGGATGGTTGAGTATGAGATACTACAACCACTGCTACAGATGGCCCTAGTGCAAGTGGGAGATTGTTAGTTATATGTATGCCCTAGAGGCCATTACTGTACATAGGATTTATATTGTAGTGGATGCTGGGACATATATAGGGAGGACTTTCTTGCTCGACATGATAGTATGCTATCTGGTTACTCTTTACCTTAACGTGTATACAGTTTGTCTCTCTGTTACATGTTGGTAAAGCCCTTAGGATGTGTACTTGACTACCTGAACTATGATGCAGATCATACTAGTGGGGACATGGTAGTCCATAAGTACATCCTTCAAGGTCCCTAGTCGTGGGTGTATCGAGACGGGGCATCGATATACCACAGTAGACTAGCGTATACCTTCTCGACCCATACAGATGGGCGATAGATGATCCCATATCCATTGGTGTTTGACATCGGAGATGATATACGGGTGCTCAGTAGAGACTGGGTACACTGGACGGACTCGCCGAGAACTCCCAGATGGTATTATACCTCATGTCAGATGGCAGTTCTCTGGTGACACTGGTACAGGTTAGTCTATAGACCCGGGATCGTCATAGAGTCTTGTGTGATTCCCACTGTGCTTTGATTTCCACCTTACCACGTCCAAGAGGGTGTGCAAAACGGTAGCTTTTGGGTACAGTCCTGAATCACATGGAGGCAATGAGCGATAGGAGGGGATTCGTCTCTCCCAGTATAGGGAGTTGATGTTGCACTGTGTTCGATTGGCTATAACCGGAAATCCCTGGCCAGGGTTGTTGAGATTTACTGGTAAGTGTTACCAGTAGTTTCTCGAACTGTTATAGACCTCATATCGACACGACTTATCGAGCTACTGGGGTCTGACGTTTACCACCCCTTGGCGAGATATGCGACATATCAGACGAACAGACCGGACTGTACGGTAAGTGTTACTGGTTGGATTCACACGAGTGTGAGCGGGCTTGCTCGTCGATCTTCTGATCGCTCAATACCCGGGTGGCCGTTATGTTTAGCAGACCGCTTGCGGCTTGTGGGTGTTTGATATGATCATCAACTGTTGCCGGCGTATTGACGAGTCTTTAGAGTCCTACACAGAGGTTTCCTGGCTCAAGCGAAACAAAATAGGAGTGCATATGAGATATGTGCGGGACCGAGAATAATGCGTGTATGTGATACCGTATTCCATTCTCGCGATGAATGTATCGATTGGTTGTATGCGATATAACCTAGTTATCGAATCAAGGATTGATTCGATAAGTCGATACATTGGATACTAGTCGGTTATATGCGTCATGACCGGATCATTGAATCAAGTGTTGATTTAATGATTTAATGTATAATTATATATTTGATATATTACTTTGCATTAAGTAGTATTGGTTCACTTTAAAAAGGATTTTCTCACTTGATATGCACATTGTATATGTGATATACTTTTGTGCACTTGTTTGTATCATATTTGATGATACATGCTAACTTGAGTTTGTGTGTATGATTAAACCATGGTTATATGAATGGTTAGGGTTTTGTTTACTTATTCATTAATTTATTTTGTTTATTTATTTTGGAAAAGATAAATAGAAATGGTGGCTTTCTTTGTTTCTTTCATGAAGCTTCATGAAGTGTTGAAAGCTTTGACCATTTTGTTTTATTCTTTTAACCTAACCATTAACCTAACCCTAGTTTAGTCTGTACACTTAACCATGGTTGGTATATGATAAGTATTCTTTTTATTTTCTATTTGGATATACTTATCATATTCTTTATTCTTCTTCTTCTTCATCAACAAAAGAAGAAAGCTTGTTTCCATCAATGGCAACTTGAGAAAAAGAGTGAGAAATCCAATTCTAAAGTGAACCCACTTCCTATTTCTTCATCCTCTACCACTTGCCAAGTTGTATAGGGTGTTTTCTTCACAAGTTTCATGGCTTGGTGAAGTTGGAGCTTGATCTTGTGTTGCCTCGACGTAGATCATCTTCGGCATCGATGCCGATGACCTAGCTTGCCCATTTCTCCGATGAAGCCGATGCTAGAGTCCGGGATCCGATATGGACAGCGAGGGGACTTCATCACGGAGCCATGGAGGTGGAGGACCAGATCTACAAAGGTTGTAGCCCCTCCCCTTTAGCTATAAATTCGTTTATTTGCATTGCATCGCCTATACATCTAGTTAACGATCCGTATTAGGGTTTGTAGGCACATGGAAAATTCGGAATTAGCCATGTTTGATCACTTGTGAGACCTCATTAGTGTGCCTAGGAACCCTACAATTATGTGTTGCTGTAATATATTATATTGGATCGTCGTGTTTGAATAGCCGGGGGTTTTATGTGAGATGGGAGTTTTTCTTTTTCATTCATGTAAAATTCATTTGTATGTAATATTCTTTTATTGAGGCACTTCCGGGCTGAGGATGATGTCACCATTGTATATTATTTACTTTTCCGCATTAGGTAGACCCAAGGCGGGGAGCACAAGTAACCGGGTTCTAGGGTCCAGTGGGAGACCATCTCGAAGAGTCGATACCGGGTCTCCTAACCCTAGAATTGGCAGTGTTGCTTGCTGCTCTCGTAGGGGTCTAGGGATGTGGGTTTGGCTATTCATCGCGACCGTGGAATCCGTGTTTTATACAGGCTCGTATTAAAAACACGGACGTCCTAGTATATCCAATATTTTATATATGTTCTTCTGCTGCAATGTTCTGTGATGAGATCATATTACTGCCTGAGACGAATGTTTATATTATATATATGAGATATATGTTATATTGCAGATTTCGTTTCAAATGTGATGCTTGTGAAGCATAATAAAATGGGACTTCATTATTGAGATTAATGAA
Organism: Agapanthus africanus; assembly: GCA_030015575.1. NCBI lineage: Eukaryota > Viridiplantae > Streptophyta > Magnoliopsida > Asparagales > Amaryllidaceae > Agapanthus > Agapanthus africanus. The sequence continues at coordinate 311,915,962 of JASDDO010000031.1, read as the reverse complement.
ATAAAAGAAACCTAAAGATATTGTAGAAACTTGTTTAAAAACTGGTAGCTCTAGTTCTTGCTTTGCGTGGCGGTGTTCCTTGTAGAACATCCAGCACCTTATTCGATAAGGAAAGAGCCGAGATCCCTTAACCGAGAGTGACCTCTTTAGTGAAACTAGCAGATGCTACAAACTCGGTTTGTCTTTTGATTGCTTCTATAATTTTTGCTTTGTACAGCGGTATTTGTGAAATATCCTGCACCTTATTCGATGAGGAAAGAGCCGACGATCCCTTCACCGGGAGTGACCTCTTTAGGAAAACTAGAAAAGGCCTCAAAAACATTCCTTTTAAAATCAGTCGATTCTATAACGATATCAAGTTCATTACGCAAAGGGTTTTCTTAAAAACCTGTCGTTGCCCTCCGTCATTTCAGATAAGTACTACTTAGTATTCGTGCTGCGGTAGTTTGGCCTCCGTCAAGGCGTTGTATATGGTAGCTAACTAGTGCTTATCTGCTAGCATACGATGCGATTGGATTAGGGTATTCGTACGGCGTTGTTTGGCCTCCGTCAAGGGTCATGCGGGTGGGTTTAATTCAATCAGGAAATGACGGGTTGAACTTGACTAGCGGACTATAGGTAGTTTGGCCTCCGTCAAGGTCATAGGACGCTAGGGGTAAAATATTATTGGGAATTTCAAGTGTTGAAATTTGCAATGAGATTGCATACCTTCTATGAGATAGTTGGATCCCGATACCCGCTGTGAGTAAGAGTTACTCCTGGGAGATTTTTACACATTACAATTAGCCGATTAAGTAGGTATCTAGAATGGTGTCAACGGGGTTACGCCCCTGGGAAAACGAGGTTTACTTTAATTAGGTTCGTGCGAAAGCACGGGGAACCTCCCTCAAAGTACCGGCATTGGCCTGGCTGAAAGATTGGCGAACTTGTAGCATATAATTAATCCCGGCTAGTCTTTCCTTTTAGGGTTTGAAAGAAGATTTGACTAAAACAGTGGGAGACATCCTGATTAGATAAATTGATAACCAATCTAATCTTGTAAAAGCGCACGCTGAGTGTTTTCTTCTCTCTCTCTCCAGGTAGCGACCATGTCACGCCTTAATCAAGATAATAATACGGATGTATTGACCGAACCCGCTTGTTATACTGAGCTAAGGAACGTTGGTCCCGCTCCAACTTATAATTGTTATAAGACAGAGCAGGAAATAGGGGATTACCAGAATTCCCATTCCACCCAAACGAAGAAAGTGCATGTTGATGCATCTTCTTCGGGTGTGTTCATTACACAGAACTGTTTCTCAGTAACCTTTACGTCCTGGGTATGAGATATCGGATCAGGATCCCACATATGTAATTTGTTACATGGGCTACAGATAGGTAGAGAACTGAGAACGAGTGATAAATTTCATGAGATAGAAAACGGTGCAAGTGTTGCAGCCAAGTCTGTTGGTAGTTATCACCCTGTATTACCAGAATACATTGATTCTGAACGAATGTTATTAGATACCGAACCTGATATACAACATCATATCAGTCTCTTTATTAGTAAAGAAGGATATAATTTTGTATTGTTGGATAATGTTTTGAACATTTCCTATATCAAGAGTTGATCGGTTCAGGCACGTTATCTAAAAGCATAGACGTTCTAAATTAAACCACAGTTCTTAACGTACAGAACACACACAAGAGGAAGAGTTCAGAAATGAACGAATCCTTCTTGAGGTATTGTAGACTAGGTCATATCAATACGACCCGACTACATGAAGTTACATATAGATGCATATTTAAATTAGTTTGAATTTACATCTTATGAAACTTGCCGGTCATGTCATAAAGATAAGATGACCACAGCTCTGTTTATTGGAAACAGAGAAAGAGTTATTGAACTCTTGGGATTGATACATGATGATGTATGAAGGTCCCCTGTCTACACATGCCAAGACTGGTTCTTTGTACTTCATTACATCCACTGATGATCTCTCAAGATTCAGACATATGTTCCTGTTGAAACACAAGTCCGAAACTTTTGATATAATCACAGAATATAAGTTAGAAGTAGAGAACCAAAAACGGGTATAAGTATTATGTCCTTTGATGAGATCAAGGAGGAGAATACTTGAGCACGGAATTTCTCGACTATTCTAAAAGAGAATGAGATTCTCTCTCAGCATTACTCCTCCGAATACACCATAGCACGATGGTATATCGGGGTAGAGCAATAGCACCCTATGTGATACGGTTTGCTCTATGATGAGTACTACTGAGTTTCCAATTTCCTTTTGGGAGTTAAGCACTTGAGAAGCTGCATACCTATTGAATAGGGTTCAAATCAAATCAGTTGCCCGCCACTTCATATGTGATATGTGTTAGTTGTATGTATGCCCTAGAGGCCAGTATTGTACAGATGATGTATATTATATTGGATGCTTGGACATATATAGAGATGACTTTCTTGCTCGATATGATAGTATGCTATCTGGTTGCTCTTTATCTTAACATGTATACTTGTCTCTTTATACTGTCTAATAGTTACATGTTGGTAAAGCCCTAAGGATGTGTACTTGACTACCTGGACTATGATGCAGATCATACTAGTGGGGACATGGTAGTCCATAAGTACATCCTTCAAGGTCCCTAGTCGTGAGTGTATCGAGACGAGGCATCGATATACCAGAGTAGACTAGCGTATACGCTTCTCGACCCATGAGATGTGCGATGGATGATCCCATATCCATTGGTGTTTGACATCATAGATGGTATACGGGTGCTCAGTGGAGACTGGGTACACTGGACGGACTCGCTGAGAACTCCCAGATGGTATTATACCTCGCGTCATATGGCAGTTCTCAGGTGACACTTGTGCAGGTTAGTCTGTAGACCCGAGATCGTCATAGAGTCTTGTGTGACTCCCACTGTGCTTTGATTTCCACCTTACCACGTCCATGAGGGCGTGCAAAATGGTGGTTTTTGGGTACAGTCCCGAGTCACATGGAGGCAATGAGCGATAGGAGGGGTTTCGTCTCTCCCGGTATTGGGGGTTGATGTTGCACTGTGCTCGATTGGCCATAACAGGGAAGTCCCTGGCCAGGGCTGATTCAGAGATTTGCTGGTAAGTGTTACCAGTAGTTTCTCGACCCGTTATGAGCCTCATATCGACACGACTTATCGGTTATTGGGGTCTAAAGTTTACCACCCCTAGACTTGATATGCGACATATCAGACGAGGAGACCGGGCTGTACGGGAAGTGTTGCCGGTTGGCTCGACGGGAGTTGTAGCAGGTTCGCTTGTTCTCTTCTGATCACTCAATACCCGGGTGGCCGTTACGTTTAGCTGACCGCTTGCGGCTTGGGGGTGCTTGATATGATCATCACCCACTGCCGGCGTATTGACGAGTCTTAGAGTCCCATAATGGAGTTTCCTAGTCCAGGCGAAATGTTGTGGTGCGCGTATGCGATATGCGCATGGACCCGATTAAAATACGCGTATAGGATACCGTATATTGATCGGGCGGCTTGCTTTTGGTTAGGGTCGTATGTGATATGGCCAGATTGATAAATCAAGTGTTGATTTATCATTTAACCATTTGATTCTCACTAGAAATCCTTTCTTGTTTCTTTGGATGTATGGATGCATGTATGCATTCCTTATTGTTTCATGCACATATGGATGTGCATGCACACATACATACATACATCAACTATCATGGTTGATTATACATAGAAAATGGTGGATATATAAGACTCACACCATGGTTTATATTATGGATATTTATTTCTATTTTTGCAAAATCAAAAGAAAAGAGAAAAAGGTGAATGATTGGTTATCTTCTACACTCTTCTCTTGACCTAACCATTTTCACCTACCATTTAACCATGATTTATCTTCCTCTTCTCTTTTAACTAAGATGAAATAAATATCCATATCTTTTAAACCATGGTTTGAAATGAGAAAGGAAAATATATATACTTATGTTTTTCTTTTTCTCTTAAGAATGATTATTCTCTTCTTCATAATATCCATCATCTTCTTCAACCTTGAGCTTATGCTTTCTTGAATTTTCAAGTGAGCAAAATATTCATCAAAATAGGACAAAGCGGACTCCGTGTTTAGAGTGTTAGCTTCGATTTTCATTCTTGATCTTGCGAAGTTGCTAGATTGGACAAAGCGGACTCTGGGTGGATCATCGGTGACCTCGAGGAGTTCAAACGGAGCTTTTTTAAACCCCAAGTAGCCGAGGAGTCTAGCGTAGGGATCTACAAAGGTTGTACTCTCTAAACCCTAGTTTTTCTTTCATATGATGATGTGATAAATTTAGAAACCCTAATTTTCTAGGATCGATCCTATGTTTGTTAACTTAGCACCCTAAAGACTCCACCTTTGGTTTATGTGATGCTTCCAAACCCTTCATGAGGTGCTAGGTAAACCTTTCATTGGTATCAGAGCCGACCTAGAACATTAGGAGACAATTTTACGAAGTTAAAACTCCGATCGAACCGAAATACGGCCTTTTAGAATGCTCTCTGGACATTTTTTAAAATCTGGTTATTTTCAGAATTAAAAATATGCAAACAATTCAGCAGGGAAATATAAGAGTTACTGTGAAAAACGAGACCATGAACAGTAAATATGAGCGCGGAACCGCGGGAATAGCCTGCTCAGGCCGCGGTTCCACGGCCGTTCTGTTGAATCATGGTCTGGTTTTTGTACAGTAACTCATGACTCAGCTTGTTTATTTTTTTGGAGTATTTTTAATCTGAATTTAGTTCTATAAATTCTGGAGATGGTTTTGGACTCGTCGATTCGATCGGAATTTTGATTTTGTGACTTTTCCGGATAAATTAGAATGTATTGAAGTGTTTGAACGAGTATCATTTGCTCACTTTTCACGGGGTTTAAAATCTTTTGGAAATACGTGCAAGTTTGTTTGTGGTGGACCCTCTAGAAGACAACAAACCTCAACTCGATTATGTGACCATCTTGAACTGCCCTTTGAACCTTAGGGTTTGGGGCAGTACGGCGTGCCACATGTGAGGCGTTGGCTTGACCCTTCTACGGCTGGACTGCTACCACTGTGTCACACTACGGGTTTTTGAACTCCGCTCAAGTGTTGAGCTTTAGCGAATCTTGGGTATTTGATCGTTCGTTCGAAAACTTTAATACCGTCTATTTATCTGGATTGTGATGCAATATCTGGAATTCATATAGTTGGACATGAAATACGAAGTATGTGATATTTTGCATTTACGATGTCTAAAGAGGATGTAGATTCCAAATATTGCAGTTTTACACTTTCTTTTCTGTGACCGTAAGTGTAGTATGTCGATATCGCCGGTTTCGTTGCTATACATCAACGACAATTGGGGTACGCATATTTACTTACGTTGATGATATATGAGATATTATGTGTTGCTGAGATATGATGTGCAGGATTGTCGCGATTGAATAGCCGGGGTTTTTTTATGCGAGATGAGAGTTTTATATTTTCATTCATGTAAATTCAAATGTAATGTAATATTCTTTTATTTAGGGCACTTCCGGGTTGAGGTCGATGCCACCTGTGTTGTATATTATTTACTTTTCCGCATTAGGATGGACCCAAGGAGGGGAGCATAGGTGACCGGGTTCTGGGGTTCAGTTGGAGGCCATCTCGAGGAGTCGAGACCGGGTCTCCTAAACTCCAGAATTGGTAGGGTCGCTTGCCGCTCTCGTAGGGGTCCAGGGTGTGGGCTTGGCCATTCATCGCGACTGTGGAATCCGTATTTTCTATTGTTGGCTAAATACTAAATACGGACATCCTAGAATATCCCACATTATATCTATGTTTCTGCTGCGATATCTGTGATGTGTTCATTAGATATGTTCTGTGATGGATACAGTATATAGTATATATGATATATTATATAGGCGTTACTTATGTTTTACACCCGCGCTAGCCCTGCCCTGCTCTGTCGTTAGTTACCTAACCTAACGGTGCACGAGGGGACATCGAGGCGAATGCGGATGGCATAAGTGTACGTCGTATTTATCTGTGATGTTTAGGTAAGATAAATGATGGGACTTCATTAATGTGATTAATGAAAGAAAAGAAACCTAAAAGATGTTGTAGAATCAAATTTTCAAATAAAAGGGTAGCTACAGTTTTGCTTTGCATAGCGGTATATATGATATACCCTGCACCTTATTCGATGGGGAAAGAGCCGAGATCCCTTCACTGGGAGTGACCTCTTTAGCGAAACTGGCAGATGCTACAACACTCGGTTTGCTTTTGATTGCTTTTGGAGTTTTGCTTTGCATAGTGATATATATGATATATCCCGCACCTCATTCGATGAGGAAAGGGCCGACGATCCCTTCACCGGGAGTGACCCCTTTAGCAAAACTAGAAAAGCCTCAAGAACACTCCATTTAAAAATTCATTCGATTCTACAACGATATCAAGTTCATTACGCAATAGGTTTTCAGAAAAACTTGCCGTAGCCCTCCGTCATTTCAGATAAGTCCTACTTAGTATTCGCACTACGTTTGTTGGCCTGCGTCAAGGCGTAGTGAGCGGTAGCTTACTAGTATTTATTTGTTAGTGCATATGATGCAGATTGGATTAGGGTAGTCGTGCGACTTTGTTGGCCTGCGTCAAGGGTCGTACGGGTGGGTTTAATTTAATCAAGAAATGACGGGTTGAACTTGACTAGCGCACTATGGTTTTTGGCCTGCGTCAAGGTCATGGGACGCTAGGGGCAAAATATTATCGGGAATTTCAAGTGTTGAAATTTGCAATGAGATTGCATACCTTCTATGAGATAGTTGGATCCCGATACCCACTGCGAGTAATTGTTACTCCTGGGAGAGTTTTACACAGGACAATTAGCCGATCAAGTAGGTGTCTAGAAAGGTGTCAACGGGATTACGCCTCTGGGAAAACAAGGTTTACTTTAATTAGGTCCGTGCGAAAGCACGGGGAACCTCCCTCAAAGTACCGACACTGGCCTGGCTGAAAGATCGGAGAAGTTGTAGGGTGTAATTAATCCCGGCTAGTCTTTCCTTTTATGGTTTGAAGGAAGATTTAATAAAAACAGTGGGAGCCATCTTGATTAGATAAGATAATAACCAATCTGATCTTGCAAGAGCATACGCTAAAGTGTTTTCTTCTCTCTCTCTCCAGGTAGCGACCATGTCATGCCTTAATCAAGATAATAATATGGATGTATTGACCGAACCCCCATGTTATACTGTGCTGGGGAACGTTGGTTCCGTTCTTTCTTATAAGAGTTATAGGACTGAACAGGACATAGGGGAATACCAGGATTTCCATGCCACCCGAATGAAGAAAGTACATGTTGATGCATTTTCTTCGGGTGTGTTCGTTACAGAGAACTGTTTCTCCATTTGCCCTACGTCCTGGGTATTAGATACCGGGTCAGGATCATATATATGTAATCAGTTACATGGGCTTAGAAAAGGTAGAGAACTTGGAGAAGGTGATAAAGACATAAGAGTTGGAAATGGTGCAATTGTTGCAGCTAAGACTGTCGGGGAATATCACCTTGTATTACTAACTGGTAATACATTGATTCTGAACGAATGCTATTACATGCCGAACCTGATATGCAACATTATATCGGTTTCTTTGTTGACTAAAGAGGGATATAATTTTGTATTACAGGATAATGTTATGAACATTTTCCGTAACCAAAAGTTGGTTGGATCAGGCACGTTGTGCAATGGCATTTATGTTCTAAATCAATCAACAGTTCTAAGTATAACAAACACACACAAGAGGAAAAGTTCAGAACTGAACGAATCCTTCTTGTGGCATTGTAGACTGGGTCACATCAATGCGACACGACTAGCTAAGTTGCATAATGATGGATATTTGAATCCGTTTGAATTTTCATCTTATGACACTTGCCAGTCATGTCTCAAAGGCAAGATGACCAAAACTCCGTTTACGGGACACGGAGAAAGAGTTACCGAACTCTTGGGACTGATACATAGTGATGTATGCGGTCCCATGTCTACACATGCCAGGGATGGTTCTTCGTACTTCATTACATTCACTGACGATCTCTCAAGATTCGGATATGTGTTCCTGATGAAACACAAATCAGAAGCTTTTGAGAAATTTAGAGAATATAAACTAGAAGTCGAGAACCAAACCGGGAAAAGTATTAAAATCCTTCGATCTGATCGAGGAGGTGAATACTTGAGCAATGAATTCCTGGACTTCCTAAAAGAGAATGGGATTCTCTCTCAGCTGACTCCTCCATATACACCACAGCATAACGGTGTATCGGAACGGAGGAACCGCACCCTATTAGATATGGTGCGCTCTATGATGAGCACAGCTGAGTTACCTATTTCCTTCTGGGGGTATGCACTGGAAACAGCTGCAGACCTATTGAATATGGTTCCCACCAAATCCGTGCCAACCACTCCATATGAGATATGGAAAGGAAAGAGACCATGTCTTAACTATGTTAAGATATGAGGTTGTCCGGCATATGTAAAAACGCAGAATCCGGACAAACTCGCGGCAAGGTCCATTCTGTGTAAGTTTATTGGATATCCCAAACATTCACGCGGGTATATCTTCTACCACACCGAGGAACAAAAGGTGTTCGTTTCTCGTCATGCCACCTTTTTAGAAAAGGAATTTCTTGAAAAAGAGATTAGTGGCAAGGAGGTAGAACTGGAAGAGGTTCCAGCATTACAGACTACGACAGAAGATTTAGTAGAACCAGAGGATTCAGTAGCTCCCAACGAACCTCAGCCTCTCCGCCGATCTAGTAGGGTTCCTCGCCAACCTGAAAGATACTACGATTTTCTCATGGACGGTGGGAGCGAGGATTGCATCATGGAGGATGATGACCCAACTAGCTTCGAGCAGGCCATCACAAGTGGGGACTCAGTGAAATGGCTGGATGCTATGCGATCCGAGATGGAATCCATGTACACCAACAAAGTATGGACTTTGGAAGATGCTCCTGAAGGGGTAAAACCCATTGGGAGCAAGTGGATCTTTAAGAAAAAACTTGGTGTATATGGGAAAGTGGAGACTTTCAAAGCTAGACTTGTAGCAAAGGGTTTTCGTCAAAGACCAGGTGTGGACTATGACGAGACCTTTTCTCCAGTGGCTATGCTTAAATCCATCCGGATCATGCTTGCCATCGCTACATATCATAATTACGAAATCTGGAAAATGGATGTTAAGACCGCCTTTCTAAACAGTGATTTAGAAGAGTGCGTGTACATGACTCAGCCAGAGGGCTTCGTAGATAGTGGGAGTAGCGGGAAGGTGTGCAAGCTGCTTAAATCCATTTATGGATTAAAGCAAGTGTCACGGAGTTGGAACATCTGCTTTGACGTCGTTATCAAAGAGTTTGATTTCGTCAAAAACGTAGATGAACCTTGTATCTACAAGAAGGTGGCAGAGAGAAAGGTTATCTTCCTCGTATTGTACGTAGACGACATATTCTTGATAGGAAACGACATTCCTATGCTGCAATCGGTCAAGCTCTTCTTGTCATAAAGATTCTCGATGAAAGATCTTGAAGATGCCTCCTGCATATTGGGAATTAGGATCTATAGAGATAGATCTAAACGGATATTGGGATTGTCCCAATCCAGGTACATTGACACCATACTAAAGAGGTTTAGTATGGAAGAATCCAAGTGTGGGAACTTACCCATGATCTCTGGAGTCACTCTCTCCAATGAGATGTCCCCCAAGACTGATTTGGAGAGAGCTCGCATGCAAGGGATACCCTATGCTTCGGCTGTAGGCTCTATCATGTACGCGATGCTGTGTACCAGACCCGATGTAGCATACTCACTAAGTGTAGTGAGCAGGTATCAAGCTGATCCTGGAGAGAGTCACTGGACAGCTGTGAAAAGCATTCTCAAGTACTTACGAAGGAATAAAGAGATGCTCTTGGTGTATGGTAACGGAGAACTCCAAGTCGAGTCCTTTACCGATTCGAGCTTCCAGAGTGATAAGGACGACTCTAAGTCGCATTCGGGATTTGTCTTTACCCTTTACGGAGGGGCGGTTAGCTGGAAGAGTTCCAAGCAGGAAACCGTGGCAGACTCGACGATGGAGGCTGAATACATCGCTGCCAACGATGCTGCCAAAGAGGCTGTCTGGATCAAGAAGTTCATTACTGAACTTGGAGTGGTTCCATCCATTGAGCATCCATTACCTTTGTATTGCGATAACAATGGAGCGGTGGCTTTGGCAAAGGAACCCAGGTCCCATCAGCGATCCAGGCATATTCTGAGGCGATATCACCTGATCCGCGAGATAGTTGTTCGCCGGGAGATCGAGGTCAGGAGGGTTGACACGAAGAATAACACAGCGGATCCACTCACAAAGGCCATTCCCCAGATACAGTTTGAGAGACTCTTCGGGATGCTCAGTATGCGATACTACAGCAGCTAGCCCTAGTGCAAGTGGGAGATTGTTAGTTGTATGTATGCCCTAGAGGCCAGTATTGTACAGATGATGTATATTATATTGGATGCTTGGACATATATAGAGATGACTTTCTTGCTCGATATGATAGTATGCTATCTGGTTGATCTTTATCTATAATGTATACTTGTCTCTTTATACTGTCTAATAGTTACATGTTGGTAAAGCACTTATGATGTGTACTTGACTACATGGACTATGATGCAGATCATACTAGTGGGGACATGGTAGTCCATAAGTACATCCTTTAAGGTCCCTAGTCGTGAGTGTATCGAGACGGGGCATCGATATACCAGAGTAGACTAGCGTATACACTTCTCGACCCATGAGATGGGCGATGGATGATCCCATATCCATTGGTGTTTGACATCAGAGATGGTATACGGGTGCTCAGTGGAGACTGGGTACACTGGACGGACTCGCCGATAACTCCCAGATGGTATTATACCTCACGTCAGATGGCAGTTCTCAGGTGACACTTGTGCAGGTTAGTCTGTAGACCCGAGATCGTCATAGAGTCTTGTGTGATTCCCACTGTGCTTTGATTTCCACCTTACCACGTCCATGAGGGCGTGCAAAACGGTGGTTTTTGGGTACAGTCCCGAGTCACATGGAGGCAATGAGCGATAGGAGGGGTTTCGTCTCTCCCGGTATTGGGGGTTGATGTTGCACTGTGCTCGATTGGCCGTAACAGGGAAGTCCCTGGCCAGGGCTGATTCAGAGATTTGCTGGTAAGTGTTACCAGTAGTTTCTCGACCCGTTATGAGCCTCATATCGGCACGACTTATCGGTTATTGGGGTCTGTCGTTTACCACCCCTCGACTTGATATGCGACAAATCAGACGAGGAGACCGGACTGTACGGGAAGTGTTGCCGGTTGGCTCGACGGGAGTTGTAGCAGGTTCGCTTGTTCTCTTCTGATCGCTCAATACCCGGGTGGCCGTTACGTTTAGCTGACCGCTTGCGGCTTGGGGGTGCTTGATATGATCTTCACCCACTGCCGGCGTATTGACGAGTCTTAGAGTCCCACAATGGAGTTACCTAGTCCAGGCGAAATGTTGTGGTGCGCGTATGCGATATGCGCATGGACCCGATTAAAATACGCGTATAGGATACCGTATATTGATCGGGCGGCTTGCTTTTGGTTAGGGTCGTATGTGATATGGCCGGATTGATAAATCAAGTGTTGATTTATCATTTAACCATTAGATTCTCACTAGAAATCCTTTCTTGTTTCTTTGGATGTATGGATGCATGTATGCATTCCTTATTGTTTCATGCACATATGGATGTGCATGCACACATACATACATACATCAACTATCATGGTTGATTATACATAGAAAATGGTGGATATATAATACTCACACCATGGTTTATATTATGGATATTTATTTCTATTTTTGCAAAATCAAAAGAAAAGAGAAAAACGTGAATGATTGGTTATCTTCTACACTCTTCTCTTGGCCTAACCATTTTCACCTACCATTTAACCATGATTTATCTTCCTCTTCTCTTTTAACTAATATGAAATAAATATCCATATCTTTTAAACCATGGTTTGAAATGAGAAAGGAAAATATATATACTTATGTTTTTCTTTTTCACTTAAGAATGATTATTCTCTTCTTCATAATATCCATCATCTTCTTCAACCTTGAGCTTATGCTTTCTTGAATTTTCAAGTGAGCAAAATATTCATCAAAATAGGATTTTGAAGTGAGAAAGAGAACCACAACACCATTCTACACAAGTCTAGCCCACTTGTTTAGAGTGTTAGCTTCGATTTTCATTCTTGATCTTGCGAAGTTGCTAGCTTGGACAAAGCGGACTCCGGGTGGATCATCGGTGACCTCGAGGAGTTCAAGCGGAGCTTTTTCAAACCCCAAGTAGCCGAGGAGTCTAGCGTAGGGAGCTACAAAGGTTGTACTCTCTAAACCCTAGTTTTTCTTTCATATGATGATGTGATAAATTTAGAAACCCTAATTTTCTAGGATCGATCCGATGTTTGTTAACTTAGCACCCTAAAGACTCCACCTTTGGTTCATGTGATGCTTCCAAACCCTTCATGAGGTGCTAGGTAAACCTTTCAATATGGAATGGGAACAGCCCATATCTTAAGTTTGTTAAGATTTGGGGTTGTCCAGGCTATGTCTAAAAGCATAATCCGGACAAGCTCGATGCAAAGTCAAATCTGTGGAAGTTTGTAGGATATCCCAAGCATATGCAAGGGAATATCTTCTACCAAACCGAGGAACAAAAGTTGTTTTGTTTCTCAGCATGCCACCTTTGTGAAAGGGAATTTCTTGTGAAGAAATTAGTGGTCATGAGGTAGAACTAGAAGGAGTTCCCGCTATACAAACTGCAGCTGATGATTTGGTAGAACCAAAGGATTCAATAGAAACCAACGAACCTCAGCCTCTCCGCCGATCTAGTAGGGTTCCTCACCCACCTGAGAGATACTTCGGTTTCTCTATGACAGTGGGAGCGAGGATTGCATCATGAGATGATGACCCAACTAGTTTCGAGCAGGCCATCAGGAGTGGGACTCTGTAAGAATGGCTGGATGCTTAGTGATCTGAGATGGAATCCTTATACACCAACAAAGTATGGACTTTGGTTGCTTTATCTGAAGGGTTAAATCCCCATCAGGAGCAAGTATATCTTGAGAAGATTACTTGGTGTACATGGAAAAGTTGATACTTTCAAAGCTATGCTTAAGTCCATCCAGATCCTACTTGCCACGGCTACATACCATGACTACGATATCTGGCGGTTGGGTGTTATGACTGCTTTTCTAAATGTTGATTTGGAAATGAGCGTCTATAAGTATACAGCCAGAGGGCTTCGTAGATAGTGGGAGCAGCGGAAACGTGTGCAAGATGTTTTATGTGACAAAGCAGGCATTGCGGAGTTGGAACGTCTGTTTTGATGTAGTAGTCAAAGAGTTTGACTTCATCAAAATGATAGATGAACCTTATATATACAAAAAGGTAGTAGGGAGTATGGTGGTGATCCTCGTAGAGTACGTGGATGACATACTCTTGATAGGGAAGGAGTTTCCTATGCTACGATTGGTCAACCTCCGCTTATCACAAAGATCAAATTGATACCTACTAAATCCTGAGTTTTGGATCTATGAGATAGATCTAATTGGATGTTAGGATACTCACTAGTTGTAGTGAGATGGTATCAGTCGATCCTGGGGAGAATCACTGGAAAGGTTCCAGGGTGATAAGGACGACTGAATGTCAGTTGCAGGCATTGTCTTTACCCTCGGTAGAGGGACGGTATGTTGGAAGAGTTCCAATCTACATACCGAGACTTACTAGACGATTAAAGGCAAGATATGTCATTACCAAAGATGCTACCAAAGAGGCAGTCTGGATATATAAGTTCATGAGATGAACTTCGTTCCTACCATTGTGTGACAATGGAGTTGTGGCTTATGCCAAGGAACCCCCGTCCCATCAGAAATCCAGATATAATTCTTAGGCAGTATCACCTGATCATGGAGATGGTTGATCTCCAGGGAGATCGAGGTTAGGAGAGTAGACACAGAGGATAATAGCGCGGATCCACTCACAAAGGCCTTTTTCCCAGTAGAGACTTTTATAGGATGGTTGAGTATGAGATACATCAATCGCAGCTAATTGTTGGGTATGTGATACCACAACAGATGGCCCTAGTGCAAGTGGGAGATTGTTAGTTATATGTATGCTCTAGAGGCCATTACTGTACATACGATGTATATTGTAGTGGATGCTAGGACATATATAGGGAGGAATTTCTTGCTCGACATGATAGTATGCTATCTGGTTGTACTTTATCTTAAACATGTACTCTAATTGTCTCTATGTTACATGTTAATAAAGCCCTTAGGATATATACTCGACTACTGGGACTATGATGAGATCATACTAGTGGGGCCACGGTTGTCGACGAGTACATCCTACAACTGTTCCTAGTCGAGGGTGTATTGAGACAGGGCATCGATACACCAGAGTAGACTAGCGTATACGCATCTTGACCCATATGATGGGCGATGGATGATCCCATATCCATCGTTGTTTGACATCAAGGATGGTGTACGGGTGCTCAGTGGAGACTGGGTACACTGGACGGACTCGCCGAGAACTCCCAGATGGTATTATACCTCACATCAGATGGTAGTTCTCCGGTGACACTGGTACAGGTTAGTCTGTAGACCCGAGATCGTCATAGAGTCTTGTGTGATTCCCACTGTGCTTTGATTTCCATCATACCATGTCCAAGAGGGCATGCAAAAAGGTGGCTTTTGGGTACAGTCCCGAATCACATGGAGACAATGAGCGATAGGAAGGGATTCGTCTCTCCAGATATAGGGAGTTTATGTTGCGCTGTGTTCGATTAGCTAAAACTGGAAATCCCTGGCCAGGGTTGCTGAGATTTACTGGTAAGTGTTATCAGTAGTTTCTCGAACTGTTATAGACCTCATATCGACATGACTTATCAAGCTACTTGGGTCTGACGTATACCACCCCTAGGCGAGATATGCGACATATCAGACGACGAGGCCGGACTGTACGGGAGTGTTACTGATTGGATTCCCTGGAGAATGTACAGGCTTTCTTGTTGATCTTATGATCGCTCAATACCTGGGTGGCTGTTACGTTTAGCTGACCGCTTGCAGCTTGTGGGTGTTTGATATGATCATCACCTACTGCCGGCGTATTGACGATTCTTTAGAGTCCTACACAGAGGTTTCTTGGCTCAGGCAAAACAGAGTAGGGGCGCATATGTTATATGTGCAGGACCGAGGATAATGTGATATGAGATACCGTATTCTATTCTCGTGATATATGATATCAGCCGGCTCATCGGATCATGTGTTGATTCGATGAATTGGTAAATGATATATTAGTCGGTTATATGCGATATAGCCGGATTGTCGGATCAAGTGTTGATTCGATGATTTAATGTATAATTATATATATTTTATATTAAATTACATTAACTAATATAAGCTCACTAAAAGATTCTTTTTCTCACTCGGGTAATACATTGATATATATGCGATATATGTTAATTGTATTATTTTATTTTGTTACAATAAATATTATATATATGATATATAATAATGTAACATGATATGATTACTAATGCAACATGTTTAGTGGAGATTAAACAAGGTTATGGTTTGAATTGGGTTAGTTCATTCATGAACATTCTAGAAGGTTTTTCTTTTGTCATGAGCAAAGATATTTGTGTTGATATTTTATATGACTCATGCTTTAACCCAACCGAAACCCTAGCCCTTGTTAAATCTCTACAAAGGTTAAATGAACCATGGTTGCATTTGGATTATGATTACATTTTCATTATTCATCACAAAATGCATGATGATCATTCTTCTTCTTCTTCTTCCTTCTTTCATGAAAAGCTTTCTAGCTTTTTATGAAGTGATGATTTTGAGTGAGTTAAAGAAAACAAATGAGAGCTAAAATCCCACTTCATCATCCTCATATATCCTTTCCATTTAGATGAGGGTGTTCACTTCATTTAGTGAGTGAGAGCTTGTGTTAATGAAACTTCAAGGTAGATCATCTTTGTTATCGAAGATTGGAAGCAAGCTTGCAGCTTTCTCTTCGTGGAGCCTCTCTAGAGTCCGGATGCATGATGATCGCAGCGAAGGGACCTCAACACGGAGCTTAAGAAGTGAAGGACAGGATCTACAAAGGTTGTAATCCCTCTCGCTTAGTGTTAAAGTGTTTAAAATGCTTGTTCTGGCCTAATCTCTAGTTTAAAGATCTTGTTAAGGGTTGTTCGACACGGCTAAATTTTTAATCGGGCATGGTTGATGCCTTATAGACTCTTGTTAGAGTGCCTAGTAACCCAACAGGGATGCTAGAGGTTTGCTCCTTCGTCCCCGCACGGTTGGAGACTGGAAGACCTTTACCGACAAGGTGTTAACCGTCGGAAAAGAGTCTGCTACAACGGTGCAGCCCTTGCAGGACATTTTCAAAGATGGAACCTCAGTTTTGACAGCTCGGGAGATCCTCCACTTATATTCTATCAGACCGGGCTTCCTGGTGTTTAGGTAAAATGACGCGGGCCTTTTCATGAGATATAATCCGCATCGTTCTGCCCAACAATTGAGCTATAATCAAGGAGTGTCGCTGGAGGCTTTCTTGCTGGAACCAATTGCCACTAAAGAGGGGATGCGGAGTGCGCTGCATCACTTCATGCGTTTGAATACGGGCTCTCACTTCTTTATCAGCGAGCCGAGATGCGTCCCACGGATCCTTAATGTGTATACGGCATGGTACCAGCATTCGACGGGCGCCGTTATTACGGAAGAATGGCGGTTGCTTCTTGATAGTAAAAGTGCACCTCCTGCCAGTGATCGTAAAGTCCCTTTGAAGCGACGGATCGCTCTCCCCCCTCCGCTAAGAGAGGTTGCTGCAGTTGAGCTTCCACGTGTACTAACCCCTACGCGTGGATTGCCCCATGCTCCTGTGGGGACGGTGGATGTGCCATCGGCGCCCCGTGCTCCTGTGGATACGGTAAATGTAGCTTCACCCGAGTCTGGCGTGGGCTCGGACATTAGGACTCGCCGTCGCAAAGTGGCCACCAAACGCAAGCTGGTGCTGGCTGCGACCGGAGCTTGCGCATAGAAGAAGAAGAATTCGGTCCTCTCCCTTGATGCCGTACTCGGCCTAGAGCCTCATGCTCCTTATACTGAAGGCCTAAGTGAATATGGAACCAATGAGGGTCTCTTAATAGCGCCAGAAGGCACTGATCTCGATGCCGCTATGGCTGCTTCTGCGCGACTCGCAAGCCACCAAGCGGAAATAGCCGCTCTCGTGCAATCAAATAAATATTAGTCGCACTTTTTTTTGCGTTATATTTTTATTTTTATTATCATGTCTTGACTGACATTCTTCCTTTTGTAACAGGCTTTACTACTGAAGCGGCTCTGGCGGTTTCCCTCAGGACCTTCGAAGAGAAGGAGAGGAATCGCGCTTTATTGGGCATTGCTATGTCTCGGCTCATTGAGTCTTCATTCTCCTTTTTATGGACAATCTAACCCTTTCTTTATCTCATTGTAGGGACCACAATGCCGATCCCGCAAGGTGACGTGGAGACACTTCCCGGGCCATCCATCGAAGTCCCGGCCTCTTCGGTATTGCCGAAAGAGGCCTTACTCAAACGACCGATGACGGAAGCCTTGATGTCTCCAGAGGTAACCCTATGTGCGGATGATGACACTCTGTTGAAGGAGGCTTCTAGAAGGTCTGCTTTGAGGGCCCGGGAGGAAAGGAAGCGCCGGAGGCGCGCAGCAAGGGAGCGTAGTGTTGCTTTAGCTGTGGGTGCGGGTTCGAGCGCCGCTACCCCTGCTGCTACTCCTTCAGAGGAGTCTCCGGTCGCCTTGTCTACTGCTTACAGACGGGCAGCACGGGTGGCTCGAGAAGCAAACGGTAAATCAACTCCAGGTAATGTGCCATGAGGTTCCGTTGTCAAATTTTGAATTATCAGTTCTCATATATCCAATCTTGTAAGGCCGAGCCTTACCAAAGAAGTGGCGGCAACCGCTGAGCCTGAGGGAGCGGTGGAGGGGGTAGCTGCTATTCCCGAACCCGGGGCGACGGTAGGCGATGTGGCCGCAATTGCCAGGCTCGAGGTAGTGGCTGACGAGACGGCTACCACGGCCGAGCCTAAGGCGGCGGTGGATGAGACAGCTACAATTACCGAGCCCTAGGTGGTGGCGAGCAAAATGGGTACAATTGTTGGGCCCGAGATGGCCGCTCTTTCTCAAGAGTCGGGCACCACCCCGATCATCGCTCTTCCCGCCTACGGTTCTTTGCCGTCTCCTGGCGTCACAAGCGTGACGACGGCTCTCATGAAGTCAGGGGATGAGGCGACGGGAGGTGAGACCACCCCGATGGAGGAGGGAGACGCCGTTGTTGTATCAAGTGACGCTCTCTTCACGGTTCCGAATGGCGGCTCATCAGGTAGATTTTAGGTCACCGCCCTTCTTTTTATTCTGCAATCTCTTTCAATCTTTCCTAACAGGGTTTATCTTGTTTCTAATGCAGGTGCGGCTAGTGCTGAAGTCGTGCTTCCCGAGGCAGTGCCGTTAGTTACCGCTCTGACGGTGACCACCTCTCTACCTTCTCTCGCACCGTCTCAGATGCTAGAAGGTATGGATTTGTGACCCATCAGTCTTATCTCTAGGCTGTATAATTTATGTACTGACGTTGCATTATTGCGTCTTTGTAGGAGTCCTTTTTGACCACCTGTACCAGGTGCTGCACCCCCACTTCTCCTTCCTGTCAGATATTGCTTCATCCAGTGGTGCTGGTGAATACAGCCTTCAGTTAATATTCTTTCTTTTACCAACAGTGAAATCATTTCTGATTCTTCTTTGCCTTGATTGCAGTACTACAGATTGAAGCAGGAGATGAGAGAACAGTTGTACTATTGGTCCTCCCGGCTTTGCCACCTGCTACGGCTGGTATAGTAAATCCCATTGTTCATGGACCTTTTATACTTCTTGATCCGTCATCTGTTTGTGATTTGTTTTGCAGCGGTCGCTTCGACTCCAGCCCCGTTCGAGTCTCACATTATTATACCGGCAGGGCCCTTTTCCAGACGTCCGTCCTCGAAAGGCGCCGCGAATAGTGTGCACATGCTGAGCGACTACATTGAGGAGCTCGACGTGGAGACTCCTACGTCCGCTGCGGATTTTGCCGCCGAGATTAATCCTATGCTAGCGACGCTCATGAACTTTCATAGTGAGGGCGTCGTTGAGTCTTGAGTTAGCCACTGCAGGAAAATCGAGGCTTGTTTGTATGAGCTCGAGGTCAGACGTCCTGCTCCCGGGGTCCTGGCTGTGAAATCTCAACGGGCTGCGTGGGTCGAGCAGAGCACTCCTTACTTCCGTCATCTTGAACAAGATGCGGCCTTAAAGCATAAGGAATGTGAAGAGACTTCAAGCGAATCTGCTCGACTGCATGCTCAAGTTGACGCCAATGCTGTGCAGTTGAAAACCATCTTTGAGGGCCTTTTACGATGCATTTCTGATGGGCTAACGCTAAGGCAGAAGCTCGACCTCAACGAGCAGGATGCGCAGAGTCGTGAGGCAGCTCGGTGGGTCGTTGATGTGCGACTTTCGTCTTATTTGCAGCAACGGGCTCAGGTTGAAACGGAGTTGGCCGTAGCAGCTGACCGTGACGACAGGCTGAGGGGAGTGCGTGAGCAATTGATTGGCCTACTGAAGATGCTTCCCTCCCAATAGTCGCATTTTGCGCCATTTGTAAATTTTGAATAAAATGTATTCATTTTTCTTTATCCTTTCAGATGATGTAGCTTGTACTCAATTGAATTCATGAATAAAAGATACATTTCTTTCGCAATGTCTTGTGTCATCTCTCTGCTTTCTTCTTTCTTTTGTTATCAGCATGTCACCTTAGCAAGCATAGCCGGCAGATGACAGGGTGAGCATCTTGTTTTGGCTTCTTCGAGGGGTAGTGATGGCTTAGGAGGCATGTTCAGATCTGCTGCCTAAGACTTTTCAACTTCATGAGCCGTGAGGGTTTCATAAAGACTTTTCTCCCTATGAGTCAAGAGGATCCCGTAGGTGTATTTTCTCCTTAGGAGTCGTGAGGATTCCTAAGTGTGTTTTCTCTTGAGAGTCGTAAGGATCTCACAAGAGAATTATCCCTCTTACAAGTCGAGAGGACCCGTAAGCGGTTGTTTCCCTCCTTATCGAGATTCTACTTTGGAGAGTGTGGCCCGTGAATAGTATGCAGGAGTCCATTTTGAACTGACTTGCAGGGCCCCAGTGCTTAGGAAACCGGTTCTTATCCCGATTGCCTAGGGCTTTTCCTTACGAGTCGAGATGAACCGAGCATTTCTCGCAAGGATATCCTAACGTCACTGTTAACCTCTGCTCTTTACGACAAAGGTCTGTTAGAGTTTGTGGTACTAGAGTTTTTTCCATCGTACCGTCGCGTTGGCTGATGTATTCCTCGATTGGAAATCTTGCTTGTTCGAGTATCCTTGCGACTGTCATGTCTCTGATCCCTTCGGGGGCTGGACAAGACGTCTTCAAGAAATCCTCCTAGGCAGTTTAACCGTCGGAAGAGCAAGCGTTAGGAATTTTGCCATGTCACTTTTTTACTTGAGGTTAGGCCCATTTTGGAGAGCCCCGATGAGTCATAACCACTCCGCGCTGGTGTGGGATGATCTCCGATAGTATTTCAGGTTTTATATAAGTTGCCGTCAAGACCCTGAAGCTAGGAATTTGGCCTTCACTTCATTTGCTGGCATTGCGTCTGATGTAGCGAGACGAATGCTGCGGTGGAGCTGGGATTTTGCCATCACTCCGCTTTGTTTTGACGTAAGGTCTTTTTTTGACGTTGCGTATGCATCCTCCTGGACTACGAAGGAACGCCATTGTGGGTCTTCAAGCTGTAGATGTGGCCGTTGAGACTTGGAACTAGGGATTTTGCCGTGGATCCAGGGTTAATTGCAGCATCTGAATCCTGCTGGAATGGTGAGGAACGTTGTTGATGATCTCTAGGCTATCCTTAAACCGTCGAGATTTTGACTTCGTTTTCTGATGAAGCCTGATTGGATGATATGGTTCCCTCTTTGTTTGCGCCCCTGGATTGTATATAGGGATTGATGTGATATCACCTGTAGGGCATAAATTTTATTTTTTTTATTTCTTTCCGCGATGCTCAATTATTTCAGCTTTAATATCGCAAAGGTCGCGATTACCCAATCATTTCGGTTATCTTTCGCGGTGCCCAATCATTTCGGCTATTTATTTCATTTTACTCGCTGCTTTTTATTGCGAGTTGCCCAATCATTTCAGCTATTTATTTCATTTTTACTCGCTGCTTTTTATTGCGAGTTGCCCAATCATT
The DNA here is from genome assembly GCA_030015575.1 of Agapanthus africanus. Taxonomy (NCBI): domain Eukaryota; kingdom Viridiplantae; phylum Streptophyta; class Magnoliopsida; order Asparagales; family Amaryllidaceae; genus Agapanthus; species Agapanthus africanus. The sequence continues at coordinate 311,894,577 of JASDDO010000031.1, read as the reverse complement.
TCGGCTATTTATTTCATTTTTACTCGCTGCTTTTTATTGCGAGTTGCCCAATCATTTCGGCTATTTTGCATGAATACATTTTTACTTGCTGATTTTGTTGCAAGTTGCCCCATCATTTCGGCTATTTCGTATGCATGTGTGGCTCACTAGATTCTTGCTGCAAACCTGGGATTAGATATCGATTTCGGCATCAGCACCGCTACAACAGGGATATTGCCAGGAGCGAATCATCATTTGCCTCTGTCGATGTCGAACAAAGGTGGTTTAGCAAACAGGGTTAGGATCCTGTTGACTAAGGCTTTTTGACTTTATGAGCCGCAAGGGTCTCATAAAGGTATTTCTCCCTACAAGTCATGAGGATCTCGTAGGTGCGTTTTCTCCTTAAGAATCATGAGGACTCTTAAGTGTATGGTCTCTTATAAGTCGTAAGGATCATACAAGAGTGTTTTATCCTTATAAGTCGAGAGGACTTACAAGGGTCGTTCATCGCGTGAGCATATCCCCAGTCGCTGGTAGGACTTTGTTAGGGAAATGTTTATTCGTGCCCGTGGATTGTATACAAGGGTCAATATTGAACCGCTTGTAGGGCAGTATCGGAAGTTGTGGTGGCTGCTTAAGAACAGGTTCAGATCCCTGTAACTTAAGACTTTTGAATCTTATGAGCTGTGAGGGACCCATAAGAAAGTTCTCCTTACGAGTCGTGAGGATCTCGTAAGTGTGATTTCTCCTCAGGAATCGTGAGGATCCCTAAGTGTGTTGCTCCCTTGTGAGTCGTAAGGATCTCACGCAGGTGGTTTCTCCTGACAAGGTCGAGAGGACCTTGTGAGTTTCTTTTAACGAGATTGCACCCTTTCGGGTTTTCACAAAACTCGCCGGTAGCCCTGCTGTTTTTACTCACGGAGCCCTTTCGGGTTTTCATCCGGGCCCATTTTTCTTATGGACATAACATTTTTTTTGCCACGTCAGCCTGAGGATGCCACGGGTTGGTAGTCGTTTAACGACGTTTCTGTCATTAGCCTGCATGTGATTACGCAGCTAGATTTTGCCGCAAATCTTCGCATGTTTTGTGTCGGAGGTGGATTCCTTGAAGAGAGGGCTGAGGGTGATTTCTTCGTCAGAGTCGCTTCCAAAGGTGATAACATGTGATCCCTTGGTGTCGGCTATGTGACAGTTGCCAACAGCTCTTTCACGCTCATCTGTCGTGCTTTTCTGTTCCCGACGAGCCTTGCGCTTCACTCGTTGAACGTGTCGTCGATGGGCAACATATCCCTGCCACCAGTTTTTAAAGGCTATGCACTCCTCGGTAGGGTGTTCAATCCTCTGATGGTATAGGCAGAAGTTAGGATGTATGTCCGCTTCATCAAGACGTATATTGCCAGGGGAATTTCCTTTGAAAGAGAGTAACTTCATTCCTATTGCCAGGGCCCTAGCGAATCATTTCCTTACTTTAAGATTGCTTTTGCTGGCGGTAGGGATGCTTTGCTCCAGTTGGGGTGTTTCAACCTTTTCCTCCAGTCGTCGGCGTTTGGCTTTTTCGAATATAGCCAGTTCACGCTCTCGATTGGTTTTGCTTTTCTGACGGGCTTCGTTCAACAGCAAGTCGATCATCTCGTCAGACGGCTCCAAGGGTTTTGGCTTCGATCCTGCCACCAGTTTCTCGGTGCAAGGAGCTTCCTCATTGTCTATTGACGAGTGAGAGATCACATGGCAGCTTGCTACGTAATCTTCAGATTCACTCGACGAGTCTTCTCCATCATCTTTGTTCTCAAGAACGTGGCTGAGAAACTCTTGGAGTGTGACTGGATTCCGCACCTTCTGTTTATACTCTTCCAGCGCGTCAATCTGCTTTTGTAGGTCCGTGCGCTTGTCACCAGGCTTCTTCTTCTTTTTCGAAGATTTCGATGGCTGGGTGTGTGTGCTTTGGCTATCACCACCGATCTTTGGAGTTGGGCGCGGTTTTAACATTCCTTCGACGATTTCGGGTTCCAGTGGATTTTTCCACCTGATTACCGGGCACATTTAGAGATCCTTCAGCATTATTTTAGTTTTGGCTGAAAGAGCGACCTCCCACGGAATTTCATCTATAAAAGAGCATGATGCCCCCGGCGTGTCCACCATTTTAGGGGAATGAGGTTGTGGCGGTTTTGTTAGTTATATGTGTGCCCTAGAGGCCATTACTGTACATACGATGTATATTGTAGTGGATGCTTGGACATATATAGGGAGGACTTTCTTGCTCGACATGATAGTACGCTATATGGTGGTACTTTATGTAAACATGTACTCCGATTATCTCTTTTGTTACATGTTGATAAAGCCCTTAGGATTTGTACTCGACTACTGGGACTATGATGAGATCATACTAGTGGGGCCATAGTAGTCTATGAGTACATCCTATAACTGTTCCTAGTCGAGGGTGTGTCGAGACAGGGCATCGATACACCAGAGTAGACTAGCGTATACGCATCTTGACCCATATGATGGGCGATGGATGATCCCATATCCATCGGTGTTTGACATCAAGGATGGTGTACGGGTGCTCAGTGGAGACTGGGTACACTGAACGGACTGGCCGAGAACTCCTAGATGGTATATATACCTATTGTCAGATAGCAGTTCTCTGGTGACACTTGTACAGGTTAGTCTGTAGACCCGAGATCGTCATAGAGTCTTGTGTGGTTCCCACTGTGCTTTGATTTCCTCCCTACCACGGCTCTACTGAGTCGTGCAAACAGGTGGATTTTGGGTACAGTCCCGAATCATATGGAGACAGTGAGCGATAGGAGGGGTTTCGTCTCTCCCGGTATAGGGGGTTGATGTCGCGCTATGTTTGATCGGCTATAACACCTAAATCCTTGGCCAAGGTTCTCGAGGTTTACTGATAAGTGTTATCAGTAGTCTCGACCGGTTATGAGCCATAAATCAACATGACTTATAAAGTTACTGGGGTCTGACATTTACCACCCCTAGACTGCATATGCGACGTATCAGACGAAGAGACCGGACTGTACGGTAAGTGTTGCTTACAGGCTCGTAAGGGTTGTGATGAGTTCGCTCGTCGGCCACCTTTTAGTCAATACCTGGTAGCCCGTTATGTATTGGCTTATACCTCTAACGTGCTAGTGGTTAAATCCACAACTGAGGTGTTGACGAGTCTTTAGAGTCCCCCACATTAAGTTACTCAAGTTTTCGGGCGAAACGCTGTAGAGGCCGTATGGAGATATGGCAGGGTTCGATCAGGATCGGACGGGTTTTTTACTAGCCGGCTTTGGCTTAAGCCGGATCCTAGTATTAGATAGTGTAGTATTGTCTCTTTGCATTTGTGTTCAGTCGAAATACAAATGCGGGTGTGTATGCACAGTATCGGGGTTTTCCTGTAATTTGTTACGGGACCAGTTTTCTGGAGTTGCCAGTTTGCATTCCGTTCCGGCCGGTTTTCCTTTGTTCTTTCCCGGCCGGACTTTTTGATGGAGGGGGTTAATTGCAAGTTTGCAATTAATATTTATTTTGAGTGGGCCGGCCACTTGATTTTGGGTGCAGGAGAATATTATGCATGGATTAATTAATCAAAAGAAATAAAATGTGTGCTGGTGGGAGAATATTTATGAATGGGAATGAGCATGGATGACTTAATTAATATAAGGTTTCATTGTGCTTTTGAATGTGCAGGAGATGCTAATGCATTACTTGTAAGTGTGCATTATTTTATATGGACATAATGGTTAATTGATTGCTAAAGGTGGCAGTGAGCTGATGCTTTCTTGAGCATATTACATTTGATGGACCCCCCATCCTTTATGAGTGTAAATGTGCTTTGATTAATTTCGTGCCCCCCAATGAGTGTGCTGGTGTAAGAATTAGTTAATACAAAAGGAGGAATTATTTTTAGTGGATGACAGAGCACAAAATTAAGGTGGCTGGGCATGTGAGTGTGCTGTGGGTTATTTATAGGTTGCCTGCATTAATCACAAGTGAGAACCATTGTCCACAAACTCATTACAGAGCCATTCCAGAGAGCCATTTTTCCACAGAGCACAAATTTGAGAGAGAGCACAAAATGTCTTGTGCAGAGAGCTTGCTTCCTTAATTCTCCAGTGAGCACAAAATGGTTTTGTGCAGGGGTTGTTCCATCTGCCCGAGTTCATTCTTGAGGGCATGTTCATTTTCTCTTGACATCCACCAATGCAAAATTCCTTTGTACAAATTCCTCCATCATGGCAACTATACAAAACCCTAAAGAGACAAGATTCTACATTATTCTACAGCAAATCTTGGGCGTGTCGGCTAGCCAACTTCACGCCCGAGTTGCCTCGGTATTGAGGTGGGAGCCCGTAAAAGACGTAGGAAATGTGGTGCCCTTCCGGCGACGAGGAGGAGACCGGACATTCCGCGGGAGATCGGGACGACGGAGAGAAGACCCGAAGGACCGTATCATCAAGGTATAATCCCTAACATAGTAGATAAGATCTCTAGTTGGGGTTTACTAATTGTGGTTTAGACAAGATCTTCGGTTAAGTGCGTGTTGTATGCTCAGAAATTTTTGTTCACCGCTTCCGCCGCGCCACAAGAGTTGTGGGAACATGCAGCACTCACCAACAGGTTTCACCTTCCAATTTTCCGATAACGCGAACTTGCCTTGTTGGTATTGGTCTTCAACCCAGTTTTTGAAGACGTAGCAGTCTTCTATCGGATGGCTCAATACTCGGTGGTAGGGGCAGTAATTGGGATCGTTGACGTCATCTGACTGCAACGGACGCTTTGGGTCTAGCAGATTGATGAGCCTGTTGCGCACTGCCAGCTCGAACAGTCTCCTTGTTTTATATTGGGGAAACGAGTAAGGACGTCCTAGCCTCTCCTCGAGGGATGGGCGTGGACGCATATTGTTTTGGCGAACAACCGGCTTTAAGTTGCTCAGCTGCTGTTGAGTACCGGCGACGAAAGTTGCTTTTCCTTTCCACTTTTCATTCTGAGGATCCATCTTTGAAGGAGATGGTCTATGACCCATCAGATCCATTTGGGCCAACTTGTCAATCAAGGCCTGGAAAGTAGTTGGCTTGAAGAACATCATGAATTGCGAGATGGTCGCTTGAGGGTCGAGAGTACCCACAAACATGCCTACCGCAGGAGCCTCTTCGATGCGTTGCTCGCGCTTCGACCACCAATTTCGCCATCGTATTGCATATTGAACCCATGTTTCGCCCGGCCTTACCATGGCGTTAATCAATGCGGTGATCGGGGTGCGTTCACTAGCACTTGCGAAACGCTGGGTGAATAGTAGCTGCATCTCTGCGAAAGTCTTGACGGAGTCGTTTGGAAGTTCGGAGTACCACTCAAATGCCGTCTTCGACAAGCTGCCGACGAATTGGTGGAGTATAAGTTTATCATCACCCCCAGTATTACCACATAGAGCCCTGAACTGGGCGACATGCTGGTGGGGATTGCCCGTCCCCTTGTACACATGGAATTTGGGGATCGTGTATCCTGGCGGGTAACTTATTTGGTCATACCAGCCCGGATAAGGTCGTCCAGTCTTGACAACTTGGTCGGCCCCCTCGTTCGCCTGGTGAGCTCGTATCTGTTGAGCGATGTAATCATCCAGGGCGGCTTTTGAGATGGTCTCCTCTTTGGCTGCTGAACAAGCCGGAAGGGGATTTGACGTCTCCGCTCAGTCGTCTTCAATGATGATCGGAGGGTCTTCAACTGGAGGATTCGGCTGTAACATCATCCCGACCATGTCTTGGAAGAGAAGCGCCATTCGTTTTATATTTGTTACATATTCTGCAGCCTCTTTTTTTTTCCTCTCGAGCATTCTTCGGAGGAACTCGGTGTCAGTTTCTTGTTCCCGATGCTGCTCCGAGGTCTCTGGAGTTTCTTTCGGCCCAGTGAGTGCGGCTATTGCAGTCAGCATCTCTTGAAGCTTCTGCTGTTGTTGTTCCTGAGCCTTTGTTATTGATCGGGTGAGCGGTCGGTGGCCCGTCAAAGTGCGGCTTTCTTCTTTTCCGGAAGCCATGTAAACGGTATTCACCCTTATGCCCCCAGACTTGGGGCGTTTGGGCTCAACGTCTTTCTGATCTGCCGTAGTCATAGGGGCTTTCTCTGGCCTCCTTTTCTTTTGAGAAGTTGATGTTGAGGGGGCCGTTGCAGTGGGCACCCAGGTGGCTGTCGTCCTTTGTGGCTTGCTAGGACGGTTCTCTTCCTGCTGAACCTTCAGCTTCTTCTGTCGGCGGAGATAGTCTTGATCGATCACTGACTCCTGGACCCGTCGCCAGACTTTGTAAACTTTGGAAGAAAGCCGTTGAGAGGGCTGATCCGGCTTTATTTCTGTAACATTCTCCACGAGTGGAGGAGATCTTTTCAATATGGCTGTAGGAGAGTTCCTGCGCGCCTTGTTCAGCAATTCAAAGCTGTTCCCGATTAGAACAGCAGCATTGACTTCCACCGTTGGGGCTGGTGGAGTTAGCCCAGAGGGGGAGTTGCCCCCAGCCTTCCTCACTCGGCGCCAGTGGCGACGTCGAGTGTGTCGTGCCGATGGTGTTGGTTCAGTGATGGGGATGGCTTTGTCTTGCCCCGTGTTCAGGTGCGGCGTTGCTAGCACCAGCCTCTTGAAGACCGAGTTCCGTTCAGCAGCGGTGTCTAGCCTGTCAAATACAGACTTTTGAGCAGGAGCGGGAGCTGGAGTTGGAGCCGGAACAGTTAGTCTCGTAAAGACCGATCACTTGACGGGAGAAGCTTCTTTAGTGACCTCGAGAGAAGGAATGGCTATCCACTTTGGGATGGCCGCTTCTGGTATCGCGGGCTTCTTCATGGGCCCGCTTGAGCTTTGGCCCAGTTTGCTGAAAACGGAGGCATTGGACTTGGGCGACCCGTTGAGAGGGGCTGCGGTAGTTGTAAGACGATCAACAACCGACTTATTTGGAGCTTCTTGCGACAACATTGCGGCATTGAAGCTCATCGGTGGGATCATGGTCTCGAAGAACAATCCAGTGGTGGCCTGAGTCACCTGTTCCACCGGCATAGCGAAGATGGATGCCGCTCGGGGCCTGTAAGTCACTCCTCCGTACGGGACGGAGCAAGAGTTGCAGTTGCAGTTAGTGCAGTTTGAAGCCATTGATCTTCTGTTTTCTGCACGGAGCAAGACACCAAATCTAAGTACCTCGAATCAACAGGCAACCATAGCAAACCGCGATTCGTTCGCGAACACGACACACGAAGTGTGGAGTGGAAAGAGGAAAAGGTCCCACCGGGCGTGCCAGAATCTGTTCCCCTCCGAAAGACGCGGCGGACATCTTGCCTGAAATTCGGGGCAGATGCTAATTGGTGCTATCCGTCCACCTCTCCGAAGATGCCAAGTTGAATTATGGCACCATGTATCGAAGGTTTAAACAGATGCGGCCAATGTAACAGAGTTCGTCTGAGGGGTTTTTGATTGTGGGGACGCTCTTCCCTACAGGCGCAAACCCTTGCAGTTAATTACGCTACCGCATCGCGGTAACAACTTTCTCCTTCTCCAGATGGTCACTTCGTGTCGTGGGTGTTTGTTTTGTTTTCGGTTGCCCGTGGATTTTATACAGAGACTAATTTATGTGGTCGCCCGTAGGACGTGGATTAGTCCAAATCCGTACTTTCTTAGATTCGGGTTTGGGGGTTGGGTTTAAGGATACGTTAGTCTCATTCGAGACTAAGATCAACTTAAACGTTTGTTAAGGATACGTTAGTCTCATTTCAGACTAAGATCAACTTAACGGGATCGTTTAGGTCCAACAAGAGAGCATTTGGACTCAATTGTTTAGTTTAGGGGCATTGCAGTCGATTACCAGTTTAAGGATATGGTGGTCCAAGGTTAAGGACTTCTAGTCCGTGGGTTTAAAAGGACCCCACAGTCCGAGGTTAAGGACATCGTAGTCCATGGGTTTAAAGACCCTACAGTCCAGGTTAAGGACATCGTAGTCCATGAGCTTAAGGGCCCCACAGTCCGTAGTTTAAAGACATCATAGTCTGTGGAATGTATGGCTGTCGGGACCCGTCACCTCTCTGAAGACGTTGAAGGATTACAACGACAAATATCAGAGGAGTTCAGAGATGTACCCTTGAACCAATTTTGGTTGGGAGATCTATAGTCCAATTTGGGACTAAAGTCTGTTAAAAGGTTTATGAGCATATGGACTCAGTTGATATGAGTTGAGGACTTACGGCCAATCTTGGGCTAAGTCTAATTAAAATGTTTAACATTTTATTGTTCTGGATATTGAGCTTTTATTTGGGCTTAGCCCTTTTAATAATGCTAAGCATTGGGTTCTGACATTTTTTGTCTTGTATTGAATGCATAGCATTCATCAGAACAATGTGTATTCTGACAGCGCGCCACGTGTCGCGCTTAGCGCTAAGCGCCAGTTTATGAGCGCATTGCGCTTTCAATTTATGAGCGCGTTGCGCTAGTTTAGTGGCGCACCAGTGAGTGACACGTGGCGCGCTTGGCGCTGAGCGCCAGCCCATGAGCGCATTGCGCTGTTTCAGAAGCGCAAAGCGCAAGTTGTATACATGGTTGGCACGTGGCACGTTTTGGCGTTGAGCGCCGGTCCAAGGAGCGCAAAGGCGCAGTTCATGAGTGCAAGGCACTTTTCAATAGCGCAGAGCGCACTTGATCAAATTTATGATCAGAGAACAAGTTTATGCTCTTTTAAAGGAGGTTTTGCCTCAAGATTTCAATAACAAAAGTTCTTATTTATAAAAGGGCTCTGCCTTTGCAGATCAAGGATCTATGAATGAAGTAAATACTTCTTTTATTTTTATGATGAGATCTTTTGATCTCTTTTATGAAAGACCTTGGTCTTTTGTAGATCTATGATCTTTTTAGAAGATGGTTCTTCTTTTTTTAACGAGATGATTTCATCTCTATTATTCAAGAACATAGTTCTTTACCTTGAAAACGAAGAAAAATCTTCTTTTTTCTAAGAGCTTGATCTTCTTTTTCTCAAAGTTTGCAGAGGGTTTTTCTGTCTCTCTTTTTTTTTATCTATTTGTATCTGTGAGACTTGAAGTCTAGGGGCCTTTATATAGGGCCAAATGATTTGTTGAATCAGTTTTAAGAGATCTTTCTTTGATTGATTTGGGAATATTTCCCACCGTTGGATCTTTGATCCTAAGGCTTCTGTTTTACAGAAGATAATCTTCTTGTTTCAATAAGATTGAAAAATCTTTCAATAACAGAATTTTAGTTCTGATTAATTTAAAATTTATTACTAGTAGATCTTTTGATCTAACGGTGGGGAATTTTTAATTCCAGCGCTGGCGCACCTTGCGCGAGCGCACCTACGTTTGATACGTGGCGCGCAGCGCAGAGCGCAGTGCAACTGCGCTAGCACCCCCGTGTTTGACACGTGGCGCGCAGCGTAGAGCGCAGTGCAACCGCGCTTACACACCCGTGTTTGACACGTGGTGCAGAGCGCAACGCAACAATACCAGCGCACCTGTGTTTGACACGTGGCGTGCAGCGCGCAGAGCGCTGGATCTGAAGCGTTGCTTCAACTTTTTAAATTTTGAATTTTAAAACAGAGTTTTACTCTGATTGGGGGTGCGCCGCCTAGGGCGCAGCGCTCCTGGCGCTAGCGCACCTGCGTTTAACACGTGGCGCGCAGCGCGCAGAATCTGAAGCGTTGCTTCAATTTAAATTTTGAATTTTGAAACAGAGCTTTGCTCTGATTGGGGGAAACAAACATGAAATACTCGTGTCCAGCATCGACACGCAAATCCTCATATATTGGGCTCCGTACGTCCGGATCGGCCCACGGGCTCCGTCTGCGGAATCGGCCCTCGGCTCTGGCAGTACGGGTAGGCCCGTATCCATCTCTCGACTCTGGTCAGTATCCTCCGGATAACCGCCAGGTCCAACCAATCACCGGTAGGTAATAGTCCCTCTGCCAGGCTCACCGTCTGTATACACAGCATCCCTTTCTTGCCCCGGGGTACCATACCGGGTCCACCATGTACCCGCAATCGGCCTCTCCAGCTCCTTGATTCGGGTTCACATGTCACACGTCTCAGAACCGAGAAAACACATGGTGGACGTACTGAAATATCATATCAAGAGAAACCGGGTTTTTCAAAACAGTGCATATTTTCTTAAAATAATACTACGGTTCTCAAATCCAGAAATCACACGAATCCAAAACTCAATGCGTAAATCAATGAAATGTGGCATATGCCACTAAGAGTAAAAAGGGAAAACCGCTCTTTTAAATGGATCCAGTTTTGAAAATATCTTATACGGTTCCCATTTTCTAGAAATCAAAGCCAGTACCATCCATGTATGCGTAATATGTATGTATATAGGTATGGATGTGCAAGTGGATATATACGCAAATATGAGTGTACCAATGTATATGTACGCAGGTCATGTCCAATCATCAATGATGCGGTAATCGAAATGATGTATGGTTCGTAGCAATCCTATAGTGCGAGTGTCATGGCAATCACTAACGGTGTGAGTGTAACATACAAATAATGCACGTGCAGCTTGAACAGTTAGTGACAGTGTAGTGTTATACAACTACCGTTTCTATATGCAACAAAAGATGGGTATGCTACAATAGTTGTAACGTTTTAGAAATCGTTATGCGAATTTGTCCGTTTTAGGGTTAAATTGTCGGTAATTTCCGTTTTGACCCGATTGTGTTCAAACGACCATATCGACTTGCCAGCACCTAGTTTAGCTAAAATAAAGCTAGTGCGCAAGCTTTGGAGGTACATGGGACGTTATCGTTCAATTTGAATTTTTCCCAATTTTAATAATATTTTAATGCGGTATTCACATTTTAGGAAATTTCTCTTTAGCGGTCTTTTCTTCAATTTTTCTTGTGTAAACCTAACCCACATAATATCTAGATTCATTGTATGGACTAGGATTAATAGTTTAAAAGAAAAAGAAAAGAAAAGATGTAGATGCATGCATGTGTGCATATGTGTGTATGAATGCAATTAATGGCATTTATTGTTGGTAATTGCTAGGAAATTCCTCACCAAAACCCCCCACCTCCTCTCATGGACGAATCCCTCCCTCTCTCTTTTGCCCTTAAACTTTTCCCTTTCAATTCTTTTCAATCCTAACTCAAAAATCCCAAAATATATCACAAAATACCAAAAGTTCTTGATTTTTGCTCTTGGATCACTTGGAGATAGGGAAAGCTAGGATCTTGTGAGAAAGATTGTTAGTGTTGGAGATAGTGCCCTCAGAGTCAATTATTGGATCACAGGCACGTGATTGCAATGATTGATGGAGGACCTATCCCGGTAGGACAGTCTTACTCAAGATGATAGCCTGCTATCTGGTTTATCTTTATCATCGTGTACTGGTTTAGGTGACCTGACAGGTCACTATTGCACGTTGATAGAGCCCCTAGGATTCTTGCTTGACCACCAGCAGTATGAGGGCGATCATATACGTGGGAGCTGGTAGTCTATAAGCACATCCTTAAATGGTCCCTAGTCGTGGGAGTTTCGAGATAGGGCATCGATACTCCAGAGTAGACTAGTGTATACAGTCGAGACCCCGACGAGGGGCGGTGGCCGGTCTCACAAGCCACTGGTGTCAGTTGGTTCACCTAAGATGTATACAGGTGCTCATTGGGTTATGAGTACACCGGACAGGACTCGCCGGGAACATGCTCGTTGGTCTTATACCAGACGTCAGATAGCAGTTCCCTGGTGACATGTGTACAGGTTAGTTCATCGACCTGAGGATCGTCATTTGTCTCGTGTGAGTTCCCACTGTACTTTGATTACTACCCTACCACGGCTCAAAGGAGTCGTGCAAACAGGTTTTAGTTGGGTACAGTCCCTAGCCATATGGAGGCAGTGAGCGTATCTTCATGGGTTCGTCTCTCCCGGTATTGCGGGTGAGGTCGTGCTGTGTCTAGGAGAGCCGGAACATGAAAAGTCCTTGGCCAAGGCAGGAGATTTACTGGTAAGTATTCCAGTAGTATCTCAGGGTGTTCTGGGCTACACTCCGACACGACTTGTACCGCTTTTGGGGGTCTGACTTTTACCAACCCCCTAGGCCCGCCATGCGATACTCATAGACGAACGGACCGGACTGTACGGATATTGTCACTGACAGGCTCAGTAGGGTGTCAGGATGAGTTCGCTCATCAACGTCCCTTTTGGTCAATACCTGGTAGCCCGTTACGTATTGGCATATACCTCTGGCGTGCTAGTGGTTAAATCCACAACCAAGGTATTGACGAGTCTTTAGAGTCCCCTACATTCAGTTACTCAGCTTTCGGGCGAAACGCTGTAGAGGCCGTATGGAGATATGGCAGCGTTCGATCAGATACGTGCGGTGTTGCACGGATCAGGATCGGACGGTTAGTACTAGAGGCCATATGGATATATGGCAGCGTTCGATCAGATGCGTGCGGTATTGCACGGATCAGGATCGAACGGATAATACTAGCCGGCTTTGGTTTAAGCCGGATCCTAGTATAGTACAGTGTAGATTTTGTCTCATTTGCATTTGTATTTCGGTCGAAATACAGATGCGGGTGTGTATACACAGTATCGGGGTTTTCCTGTAATTTATTACGGGACCAGTTTTCTGGAGTTGCCAGTTTGCTTTCCGTTTCGGCCAATTTCTTTTGTATCTTTCATTGGCCGAAGTTTGGTGGAGGAGGGCTTATTTGCAGTTGTGCAAATAAGCAATTTGGAAGGGGGGTCTTTGCATTTCTTTGTATCATGATGATGAACCATCCCTTGACCCTTTGACTTCTACATCCATCATGGCTTGACTTTTATATGATATGGTTGTTGATGATGGCATGACTTTTGGAAGTGATGATTGTTGTTTGAGTGTTGGACTTTCTTAGCTATCATTTCTTTGCATGATAACCATTCCTCTCTCTCATGCATTATGGTGTGGCCTCTCTCATATTTTTGATACACTCTCCATTCTCTCCACTCCCAATAAGCCATGGCCGGCCATTACCTCATGGGGCTGCCCATTTTTTGGGTGTTGGGTTTTTGTTCATTTCATGCTCCAAAAATCCCCAAGTTCCTCTACATAGTTCATGTATCATCCCTCCACCAAAATGGCACCTCCATAAACTCCAAATGAGACACAAGCCTCTACACTACATTCTACAGCAAACCTTGGGCACGTCGACTAGCCAGCTTCGTGCCCGAGTTGCCTCGGCATTGAGGCGGGAGCCCGTAAAAGATGCAGACGATGTGGTGCCCTTCCGGCGACGAAGTGGAGACCGGAGCTTCCGCGAGAGATCGGGACGACGACGAGAAGACTGGAGGACACGGATCACTCGGTATATCTCTCTTTCCCATCTTGTAGTTAGCTAGGACTAGTTAATGGTTCGATCCGGGTATTAGTGCGCGGTGGTGCCAGTTCATGAAAATTTAAAGTTAACCATCGCTTCCGCATTTGGCCTTGGGATGGAGGCCGGGGCGCCTCCGTGCACTTACAGTGGTATCAGAGCCTCGCCATTAACATAGTCTAGCTTTGTTTAATGTGTTTACATTTCCGATCGACCAAAATTGCAAAAACCCGCGTTTTCACATACATCAGTTTTCTGTTGAATTTTTTCTTGCTCGAAAATTTTTTCAGGTTGTATAAAAGTGATGTACTGGAAATTCTAAGAACACTGTAGAAATTCGATACAGTGACTCCACAGTGGGAGCGCGGAACCGCGGCCGAACACGCATTTGGGCTGCGGTTCCGCCGCACTATGTTGAGATCACTGCATCAAATTTCTGCAGTTGCTCTCTGGTTTGTTTTTAGGGTTTTTGGAATATTATATTTGGGCCCAGAATTTCTTGATGTGCTACAGTAGTACTTGGGGGCCCACTTGTTAATTTTTGATCGATCGGATATTTTAAATACATTAGTTCACAGTATTTACATTATATCTGCGACCGTGAATGTCACTTGATCGGTAAATCCTGTCTAACTGCTATAGCCCGGTTAGACGGATTTGCGAACGTGACTTTCACGTTGATGTTCTGTGTTATGCTGTGATGTTGCGGATTGGTCGTGGGGGATAGCCTGGATGCAATGCTAGTACAAAGTTTGTTGTATTATGTACATTTGGTATTGCGGGGCGAGCGTCCGACATGTGGACTGCCGTCACTGCCTGATTGTATTATTATTTTGGGGCACGGCCAGGTTGCGGTCGATGTACATATGTATATTTTACTTTCTGTACTAGGATTACCCCGCGGAGGGGTGCACGGATAGCCGGGTTCTAGAGGGCAACAAGCCCGCATCTCATGGCATTGAGACGGAGGGGGCTTTACTCTAGGATTGGCGGGCTATTCGCCGCACTCGTAGGGGGTACAGGTTGACCCAGGCAGGGTGCCCAAGTTACCGGATTCCGTGAAGTGCTGGGTGGTCCATTCACGTTGCTGAAGGGGGCTGCCTCGCTTCAGGTTTTGGCGGGTAACTTGCCGCGCCCGTAGGGGTCTAGGATTTCATTGCACATGCTATCCACACGACCAGGGGAACGTCGGGTTTCAGTAGTGGCTCTGTGAAACCCGGGGATCCCAGATATCTGTATTGTTCTATGATGCTGTACATTTCTGTGATGTTGCATTTTATCACGCCTTGAGCGAAATATAATATATTGGTATATATATTAGTAGATGTTGTATATGTTTTGCATCAGCGCTAGTCCAGTCCCCGCTCTGTCGTTAGTTAGCTAACCTAACGGGTAATGACGGGACCCAGTGGCGAATGCGGATGGCATATACGTACGTCATATTATTTTCGTTCTTTGTGGTGTGATCAATTGATTGGACTGCGTTGATTCGAATCAATGCAAGTTAAAAACAAACCTAATCTGATGTTGTTGGAACACCTTTCAAAAAGCTGTTATTGCAAGGACGTTTACTTTTGTTTTGCATCGTGGTATTCAGTTGGAATATCCTGCTCCTCCGTCGACGAGGCAAGGGCCGAGATCCCTTCACCGGGAGTGACCACTTGGACAAAAAGTTTGCGTCAGGGCAATGACTTCACTATAGCCGATTACTTTTGCTTTGCACCGTGATATTCAGTTGGAATATCCTGCACCTCATTCTACGGGGAAAGAGCCGAGATCCCTTCACCGGGAGTGACCTCTTTAGCAAAGGTTTTCGTCACTATATTTTTAAAAGCTATTAGTTCCTTCAACGATATCAAGTTCATTACGTTAAAGGTTTTCGCCAGAAACCATTCGTAGCCCTCCATCATTTCAGTTAAATATTCGGTAGTATTCAAGCTATGTATTTTGACCTCACGCCAAGGCATAGTGATTGGTAGCTGCCGGGTATTTATCTGTTGCATAGATAGATGCGTTGGTTTGGGGCAGTCGTACTACTATTTTGGCCTACGTCAAGGGTATGTACGGGTGGATTCAAATTAACCTGGATAATGATGGGTAGAACTTGACATGTGACTTATGATATTTTGACCTCACGCCAAGGTCATAAGAGCATGGGGTAAAAATCCACACCGGGAGTTTCAAAAGAACTGAAACTTGCCAGATATACGCATACCTTCTGGAGTGTGATGACGTGAGCGGATTCCGTCATGTTATCATGCGATGATAGTTGGATCCCGATTCCCACTGATGAGTTGGTATACTCCTCGGGTGATCCCGACTAATTCTTCTTTCAGGTTTGGAGGAGAATTTGAAGGTACAGTGGGAGATTTCCAGATTAGATAAATTGGTAACCATTCTGATCTAGGTTAGAGTGCACGCTGAGTGTTTCTTTTCTATCTCTCTTTGGCAGCGACCATTCACCCGACCCTAAGACTATAACTCAGTGACCAAGTTGACCGAACCTTCTAAAACAATGGCTTTTGGATTGTCAGAGTTGCAAACCTCATTGCCACTCCTACTTTTACCCTTTCTCCAGGACACCCCGTATTACTACGAACGTCCACTTCCATTGGAAAAAACCATCGTATGGTTAGGTACGAACTCGAAGGAATTTATTCGAGGATGGTTTCCGGTTCTGGAGAAAACGGATATGACTATTCAGTTGTCTTTTCCTTTTACCTTCTCTCAGGTTGCGAGTACTCCTTGGTTTAGTAGTAGTACACCTATTACGCAAATTGGATAGTCTTCTTCCAAACCTTAGGCTGGTGCCGACCGGTAGGGAATGAAGAAAACCAATTAGCCTAACGATGGTATACAGAAGGTGTTATGTAAAGACAAAGAAAGGGATTAGAAGGAGGGCAAAGTAAATTGCGACTGATATTCACGATCAAACCAAGTTTTTCTTCGCCAATCCTAAATCACCTTTGTATTTCTCCAGGACACTCCGTATCACTACGAAGATCCACAGTTTATTGGATACTCCATCTTATGGTTATATACGAACTCGAAAGGAACTTGTTCCAGTTCGGGGATGATTCTGGTTCAGGAGAAATAGGAATAAGGTTTATTCGGTTGTCTTTTATCTTCACCTTCTCTCGCATTGCGAGTGCTCTTAGGATTAGGACAGTACACCCATTATGCTTATTGGATAGTCTTCTTCCAAAGCATAGGCTGGTGCCGAACGGTAGGGAAGGAAGAAAACCAATTGGCCTAAACGGGTGTACAGAAGGTAATGACTAAAGACATATAAAGGGATTTGGAGAGGTGGCAAAGAATTACACGGTTACAGTTGTGAATCTGGATAATGGAAGAGGCATTACTAGGAATACCAGGATACCCCATCGAAACATTTCAATGTTTCAGTTTCACTGTGTACTGTTAAAGGAAAACCGATTTCCCAGTTAGACACTTGCTCCAGGGTATGTATTTACCAGGTATGATTCTCACATCTATATGGCTTTACAGATGATGATTGGGAGTAAGTTATTGGGAATTGGGTGATCATCCTCATTATATCGGGATTCGTTGTAATTGGTGATATTTGAGGAAATCACCTGGGCTGTTTGCCGGTCGGCAAATATTTGGTTTTGAATATCCGCTGTTATGCACCAATTTCAAATCGATATATCTGTACGTCTATTTTCATAGAGTGAGATATACTTTTTGAAATTATGTCAATGACATTTACCTATATCAGTGGATGGTTAGGTAAGGAGCATTAAACAGCGGTGTAATTCTTCTTAACCATAAGTACAGTTTTCAACCTACGACACACAGTGAATGAGTTATCAGACTCAAGGGACTTATACAGAGTATTGTATGTTGTCCAGGGTCCATCAGGACAAAGGGGATGGTCCTCGTACTATATTCGGTTTACTTATGACTTCTCTAGTTTTTAGACAGGTGTTTCGTGGAAACACAGGGTCCGAATTTTGAGAAGTTATAGGTATTTGAATAAAGTAGAGAACCAGGTATTGCAAGTATCGGGATTCTTCAAAGTGATCGACGATACTTGTGTATGGTGTTCAGTTGATAGTAATTATTAAGAGAACTTGCTTCTCTTTCAGGTTATTCATAATTGGAAGCATTCCTAAGTTGAGTAACGCTGATCGGCCTCTTTCCATTTAGTTGACATGCACTGGAGACAGATGCATGATTTGAATCTGGTTCAATTAAATCAGTGCCTCTGGTTCTATATTGGATATAGTACAGTTCATATCTTAACGTTGTTAAGGTACGGGGAGTTGTCCGACTTATGATTAAAACCAGACTCTGGATAACTCAAGGCACGTTTCTGTAATGGTTGTTTGTGGGTTGACCCAGGCTATGACGAGGGTTGACTTTCTACCATCTGGAAGATCAATAGTGATATTGTTCTTGACTCGCCACAGTTTTATTAAAAATGGATTTTTTCAGAAAAACAACAGTGGGAGTATGGTAGAACTGGAAGTGATTCCAGAACCGCAAACGATTACTGAAGATTTGATAGGAACCTAAAGATTCAATCTGGATTGACATTCCATTGGCCACTCCGCAGATTTGGTGGGTAACTTCAGGCACCCGAGAGGTACTCCGGTAGCCTCAAGGACGGTGACAAGGAGGTTCTTGTTTACCCACAATTGCCATTGCTGTTGTTCCAGACTGTGAGACCCGGCGGGAGGATGATTATAGCGTCGTTCTAAACTAGTTTTAGAAGTGTACGTGTATATGACTCTGGCAGAGGGTTGTCGTAGTCAGTGGGAGCAGCGGAAGCATTGGTGGACAGTTGGCTTATGTCTATTTATAGACTAAAGCAGATATAGCGGAGATAGATCATCTATTTCTGACATGACAGTCATAGGTTTGACTTCATTAGAATAGGGGATGGATCTGTTGAGAAGGTTGTAGGGTGTGATGTCATGGTATTTGGATGACATACACAGAGTAGGAAGTGATATTCCTATCCTACAGTCGGTCATACTTTGGTCGTCACACAGTGGTTTCTCCACATGGGACTTGGACATTATATCAGACATACTGGTTACTAGATCTATGGTTTTAAATCTAGATTTGGGTGGTTTCCCAATCAGGGTACTTAGACAGCATTCTAAGAGTATTTAGAATGGACGACTCCTGGCACGGTAGTGTACCGCAGGTGATGGAGTCACCCTCTCTAAAGGTGTCTTACAGACTAAAGGGGAGAAGGATGTGCATGATTGGCAGATCACTTGCTCAGGCAATTGAGTCAATCATGAGATGTCAAGTACCACACTAGATGTTGTTTTTGCAGTAGATGCAATAAGTTGACATTGATCCAATCCTGGAGAAACAGTCGGGAGCAGCTTTAGAACATAAGTAGATGTTCTAGGGATATGATAACGACAGCCTCATTCGGGAGACAGTTATCCTTCCAGGCTTCCAAGGTGACCCGGACGATAAGGAGGTTGTCAGAGTTATAGTTTTCCTTCTGTCGAGGGGTGGTATTTTGGACAGGTGGTCCAAGGCAATACTGAGAGTGCATGGCGCAGGATACTGATTAAGTTCAGTTGACGATACAGTCTAAAAAGTTTGGATTTGGAGTTCATTTATGAGCTAGGTCCCATCAGACATCCAGACACATTCTAAGACAGGTATTGCTCATTTCGGGAGATGGATTTCTCCGCGAACTTGAGATATAGAGAGACATAGAAAGAAACAACAAAGCGGATCCACTCACTGAGGCTATTCCTCGAACGCAATAGTTTCGCAAACGGATTTTGTGAGACTGAATAGTAGAGGAGTTGGGTGTTCGGCATCACACGGGCTGTGAGTATGCGACATCGCAATAATTAGCCTTGAGTGCAAGTGGGAGATTGTTGGAGATAGTGCCCTCAGAGTCAATTATTGGATCACAGGCACGAGATTGCAATGATTGATGGAGGACCTATCCCGGTAGGACAGTCTTACTCAAGATGATAGCCTGCTATCTGGTTTATCTTTATCATCGTGTACTGCTTTAGGTGACCTGACAGGTCACTATTGCACGTTGATAGAGCCCCTAGGATTCTTGCTTGACCACCAGCAGTATGAGGGCGATCATATACGTGGGAGCTGGTAGTCTATAAGCACATCCTTAAATGGTCCCTAGTCATGGGAGTTTCGAGATAGGGCATCGATACTCCAGAGTAGACTAGTGTATACAGTCGAGACCCCGACGAGGGGCGGTGGCCGGTCTCACAAGCCACTGGTGTCAGTTGGTTCACCTAAGATGTATACAGGTGCTCATTGGGTTATGAGTACACCGGACAGGACTCGCCGGGAACATACTAGTTGGTCTTATACCAGACATCAGATAGCAGTTCCCTGGCGACATGTGTACAGGTTAGTTCATCGACCTGGGGATCGTCATTTGTCTCATATGAGTTCCCACTTTACTTTGATTACTACCCTACCACGGCTCAAAGGAGTCGTGCAAACAGGTTTTAGTTGGGTACAGTCCCGAGCCACATGGAGGCAGTGAGCATATCTTCAGGGGTTCGTCTCTCCCGGTATTGGGGGTGAGGTCGTGCTGTGTCTAGGAGAGCTGGAACATGAAAAGTCCTTGGCCAAGGCAGGAGATTTACTGGTAAGTATTCCAGTAGTATCTCAGGGTGTTCTGGGCTACACTCCGACACGACTTGTACCGCTTTTGGGGGTCTGACTTTTACCAACCCCCTAGGCCCGCCATGCGATACTCATAGACGAACGGACCGGACTGTACGAATATTGTCACTGACAGGCTCAGTAGGGTGTCAGGATGAGTTCGCTCATCGACGTCCCTTTTGGTCAATACCTGGTAGCCCGTTACGTATTGGCTTATACCTCTGACGTGCTAGTGGTTAAATCCACAACCAAGGTATTGACGAGTCTTTAGAGTCCCCCACATTCAGTTACTCAGCTTTCGGGCGAAACGCTGTAGAGGCCGTATGGAGAGATGGCAGCGTTCGATCAGATACGTGCGGTGTTGCACGGATCAGGATCGGACGGTTAGTACTAGAGGCCATATGGATATATGGCAGCGTTCGATCAGAAACGTGCGGTATTGCACGGATCAGGATCGAACGGATAATACTAGCCGGCTTTGGTTTAAGCCGGATCCTAGTATAGTACAGTGTAGATTTTGTCTCATTCGCATTTGTATTTCGATCGAAATACAGATGCGGGTGTGTATACACAGTATCGGGGTTTTCCTGTAATTTATTACGGGACCAGTTTTCTGGAGTTGCCAGTTTGCTTTCCGTTTCGGCCAATTTCTTTTGTATCTTTCATTGGCCGAAGTTTGGTGGAGGAGGGCTTATTTGCATTTGTGCAAATAAGCAATTTGGAAGGGGGTCTTTGCATTTCTTTGTATCATGATGATGAACCATCCCTTAACCATTTGACTTCTTCATCCATCATGGCTTGACTTTTATATGGTATGGTTGTTGATGATGGCATGACTTTTGGAAGTGATGATTGTTGTTTGAGTGTTGGACTTTCCTAGCTATCATTTCTTTGCATGATAACCATTCCTCTCTCTCATGCATTATGGTGTGGCCTCTCTCATAATTTTGATACACTCTCCATTCTCTCCACTCCCACTAAGCCATGGCCGGCCATTACCTCATGGGGCTGCCCATTTTTTGGGTGTAGGGTTTTTGTTCATTTCATGCTCCAAAAATCCCTAAGTTCCTCTACATAGTTCATGTATCATCCCTCCACCAAAATGGCACCTCCATAAACCCCAAATGAGACACAAGCCTCTACACTACATTCTACAGCAAACCTTGGGCACGTCGACTAGCCAGCTTCGTGCCCGAGTTGCCTCGGCATTGAGGCGGGAGCCCGTAAAAGATGCAGACGATGTGGTGCCCTTCCGGCGACGAGGTGGAGACCGGAGCTTCCGCGAGAGATCGGGACGATGACAAGAAGACCGGAGGACACGGATCACTCGGTATATCTCTCTTTCCCATCTTGTAGTTAGCTAGGACTAGTTAATGGTTCGATCCGGGAATTAGTGCGCGGTGGTGCCAGTTCATTAAAATTTAAAGTTAACCATCGCTTCCGCATTTGGCCTCGGGATGGAGGCCGGGGCGCCTCCGTGCACTTACAGTTATGTATAATCCCTATACTATTAATTAGGAGTTTGTATGTTGTTTTGCACGTTGGTTGTAGCATAGAACGTTTTTTATATCAATTAGTGCGATATCGGGTTTTTAAAGTCTTTTTAGAGCTTTTATATCTGCTGTGACATGGAGAATTTAGTGTTTGACTAAACAAAATTTTAAAGATGTACTAGTGAACCTCAGACACCACCTGAGAGACGGGGTCCACCTCACCGGCCAGGGCCGGCGACCCTAAGGCGAAATCCGGCGACGCCGGTTTAGTAGGAGGGGGATGGGGTTGGTTTTCGGTGGGTAGTTGTCTGCTGTTGGTTAGGGTGTTTGGTACTGTTTACTTTTTTTAGTAATTGCAGTATACAAAATCTGGGATCGATTACCTATAATCTAGTGTTTTGAGTCCGCGTGTTACGTTTTGCGACACGAATCGTGATCTGGTGCAGCTGCTGTGCTTGGGTAGGTTTTGTGGTATCGTGACGCACGTTAGCCACTAGACGCACACTCGCGAGTTAGTTTAGTGTTGGTGCGTTATTTAATACGTAGTTTTACGTTATATTGATCGATTCTGAGATGTTTGCATTATTTCTTGTGTTTGTGGAAATATAGCGTCGCAAACGGGGACTTCGGACACTGGGAACAAGGCGAAGCAGGTGGTTGGACTTTCATAGCTGGAGACCATTGGTGAGTAGATTTAACATCTACGGGGAAATCGCCCATATGGCGCTAAGCGTCGGGGCTAGGTATGATATGATATTAGCCGTATATTTACGTGCTTATATAGAGATATTGCATAATTCACATTGCATATAGTTACTTGTTGTGCCTGATACTGTATATATTGTACACTGCACTATTATTGACAGTCCATGTTGCACGAGCACCAATGATATGCTTCACACGCACTGTCGGTAATTGCCATGATACGCACAACACAAATGCTCATTGATATACCTTGCTATTGGTTAGCGACATTGAAACAGTTATACTTGTGTGATAGCGCATATGACATATAGCATACCTGTGTACCTACATGCCAATACATATGCCATACCATATTTACATGCTCGCACATATACTTTGCTATTGTTACATGATTAATTTTATAACATATATATCGGTGGAATGGGACGTTGTATATATATGTGTTTTGGATTTAGATTTTGGGAACCGCGAGATATATTTAATGACTGGATGCATTAAATAGAGGACTTTTCCGTGATAAGCTCATATTGATGTTTTATGTTGCATATGCTATTTTACATGGATTTACGCATTTGAGATATGTTTTCATGCGATATGGGAATTTCAAGTGTCGATGTTAGGCACTTATATTCCGAGAGATATATGGATTTGGAAAGACCGATACATGGAATCACAAGTGTCGAGGTGGGATACTTGGGTTTCGAGGAACATATGTATATCAGAAAGACCGATACGTGGAACACAAGTGTCGAAGTGGGATACTTGGGTTTCTAGGAACGTATGGATACGAGAATTTACATGTCGATGTTTGGCACTGGATTTCATGATATTTTAGAGTGTCGATGTTTGACACTCAGGTTCCATGAGATGTACAGGATTTGAGGGCCGATCTGAGGGCCGATCTGAGTATTTTGGGATTTGGGGTGTTGTGGAGTTACACCGTGTTTTTCCATGCTTATGATTTGTGCAAGAGATTATTTATTATCCCGCACTCAGTACTCAGTTGATATGCACTTATTCATGTAGATATAGTACCTGGTGATGTACCTTGATCATGATAGTCGCATATTTAGATTGTCATACTCATGCTACCAGCTTACCTGCTTTTGATCATTGTTGTTAGTGCATACTTGCGATTACAATATGATGTTATTTACTATTCACTAGTTGGCTGTAAGTCCACGTTGCGACCCCCGGTTCTTACGGGGAGGCGGAAACGGTATAAAAATTAAATTTTTAGCGCAAGGGGCAACATGGACTAAACAAAGTCGGGATCTTTTCCTAAACTAAAACTAGCAAACTTGCTAAAGAGAGTTAGCTACTCGGATGAAGATGGTTATACCTAAACTTGTCTTGAACTCCTTCGTCTTCAAGCTCCAATGGCGGTCCGATGGCTTCTTCTCGTCGTCTCCGTACGCCGAAGATAGATCCACCTGAAAGCTCCAACCTTTAGCTCCTTCTTCGTTCTTTGAAGAAACTAGTTCACTTGGTTTGCTAAACCTAGTGAACTAGAATGAGTAGAGAGGAAATAGAATGGGATTTTATCTATGGTTCTTGGTTCTCAACTCATGAGAGATGTGAACCATAGATTAAAGAGAGGGAGCAAGAGCAAGAGGGTGAGAGCAAAAATGGAGAGCTCAAGAACAAGAGAGAGAATGAGCAAGAAAGAATGAGGCTCTCTTTTGTCTTTCACCCTCTCATAATCCAAAGTAATCATAACTCATCATATCAATAAAAGTCTTATGTGATGGTTGAAGCAACCATAACATTATGATGTCATGCACTCATTTTACTCAAATGAGCAAACAAGTAAAAAGTCTTTGGCATGAAATGATAGCCATGGTTATCATGATGGTCAACTAGTCAAGCCTAGTCAACCGGTCAACAAAGTCAACAAGTCAACAAAAGTCAACAAGTCAACAAAGTCAACAAAAGTCAACAACCAAGTCACCATAATACTTAATTAATATAATAGTTAATCACATATCATATTCTCATTAGGGTTGAGCAAAAAGTCAAAAAGTCAACGGTCAACTGTCAACAACCCTAATGAGAATCCGCTGTCTGTGCCTCCCTGTCAAATGTGCATACACACCCGCATCCGCGTTCCGAGGAACACGAATGCAAACTGGATAAATCCAATCCCATAAGGTACACTAGGATCTGGCTTAAACCAAAGCCCACTAGTGTAAACTGTCCGGACACTGTACGTGCACAAGTGCACGGATGTGACCGAACCCTGTCGCAAAACCATGCGACCTGTCGCAATACCATGCGACCTCTACTCTTTTGCCTAAAGGCGAAAAGCTTTCTGTGTGGGACTCTAAAGACTCGACACTACGCTGGCAGTGGGTTTAACCACAGACCGCAAGCGGCATTAGCTGTGCGTAACGGTCCCCAGGTAATGCCGATAAGAAGACCGACGAGGCGAAACCCATCTGAACTCCTACTGAGCCTGAGTGTGACATTCTCAGTACAGTCCGGTCTGTTCGTCTGATACATCGCATGGCGGGCCTAGGGGGCGGTAAACGTCAGTCCCCCAATAGCGGTACAAGTCGTGCCGGAGCGAAGCCCAAAACACCCTGAGATAACACTGGAAACCTACCAGTATATCTCGTTTGCCCTGGCCAGGGACTACTCGTGTAATGGCTCTCCTAGACACAGCGCGATGTCAACCCCCAATACCGGGAGAGACGAATCCTGTCTAACCGTCACTGCCTCCAAGTGCTTCGGAACTGCACCCAACCACCACCTGTTTGCACGACTCCTTTGAGCCGTGGTAGGGTAGTGATCAAAGTACAGTGGGAACACACCCGAGGCGAAGTGACAGTGTCAAGTCAGCGGACTAAGCTGTACTCATGTCACCTGGGAACTGATAACTGACGATAGGTATAATACCAACTAGTCAGTTCCCGACGAGTCCTGTCCAGTGTACCCGTAACCTAACGAGCACCCGCATACTATCTCAAGTACGACGTACTAACGGCTGTGGGACAGACCGTCTCCCACACTGGGATGAGAAGCGCAAGCGCTGGTCTACTCCGGAGTATCGATGCCCTGTCTCGATAGTCCTGCGACCAGGGACCTGCATAAGGATGTGCTTATAGATTACCCAGCCCCACTAGTGTGACGGCCATCACATCGCTGGTAATCAAGCAAAGATCCTAAGGGCTCTACTAATGTGTATAAGCGATATCCAAAAATAAACACATGTACACATTGAAGCAGAAACAAACCAAGTAGCATACTACTATTTTGAGCAAGATTGTATATACAAGGTGAATATCCCAAGCTTCCATTAAGTAATATACAAACTAGTATGATACAGTAATGGCCTCTAGGGCATATACACTAACAATCTCCCACTTGCACTAAGGTCATGTACTGGCGTATCGAAGACCTATCATCTCGATCAGCCGCTCGAACTGAGTCTGGGGCAGGGCCTTGGTGAATGGATCTGCAGTGTTATATTCTGAAGCGACTCTCCGAACCTCGATCTCCTGGCGATCCACGATCTCCCTGATCAGGTGATACCGCCTCAAGATGTGCCTGGATCTCTGATGGGACCTGGGTTCCTTCGCTAAAGCTATAGCCCCGTTGTTGTCGCAATACAGAGGTATTGGATCAACAATGGACGGAACCACCTGAAGTTCCTTTAAGAACTTCCTCATCCAGACAGCTTCTTTTGCGGCATCAGATGCAGCGATGTATTCCGCTTCCATCGTCGAGTCTGCAACGGTTTCCTGTTTGGAGCTCTTCCAACACACCGCCCCTCCATTGAGGGTAAAGACAAAACCCGACATGGACTTGGAATCATCCTTGTCACTCTGGAAGCTGGAGTCAGCAAAGGCCTCGATCTGGAGATCTTTTCCGCCATACACCAAGAACATCTCCTTAGTCCTTCTCAGATACTTGAGAATGTTCTTTACCGCTATCCAGTGTTTCTCCCCAGGGTTTGACTGATACCGGCTTACCACACTCAGTGCATAAGCTACATCCGGTCTGGTACACAACATCGCATACATTATACAGCCTACCGCAGAAGCGTAGGGTATAATAGACATGCGATCCCTCTCCAAATCAGTCTTGGGAGACATCTCTTTAGAGAGGGTGATCCCGTGACAAGCCGGTAGGTTATCGTGCTTGGAATCTTCCATACTGAATCTCTTCAGTATGGTGTCGATGTACCTGGACTGTGAAAGTCCTAATATCCTCTTGGATCTGTCACGGTAGATCCGGATACCCAGAATGTACGAGGCATCACCCAGGTCTTTCATGGAGAACCTGTGTGATAAGAACCCCTTGACAGATTGTAGCATAGGAATGTCATTTCCTATTAAGAGAATGTCATCCACGTATAAAACGAGGAATACTACAGTTCTCGCTACAAATCTACTATAGATGCATGGTTCATCTGGATTTTTGATAAAGCCAAATTCTTTGACCGTCTCATCAAAGCAGATGTTCCAACTCCGCGATGCCTGCTTTAGTCCATAGATGGACTTAAGCAACTTGCACACTTTTCCGCTGCTCCCACTCTGAATGAAACCCTCTGGCTGGTCCATATAGACACACTCTTCTAAATTTCCATTTAGAAAAGCTGTCTTTACGTCCATCTGCCAAATCTCATAATCGTGGAAGGCAGCAATGGCAAGAAGGATCCGAATGGATTTCAGCATGGCTACTGGAGAAAAGGTTTCGTCATAGTCCAAGCCAGGTCTTTGACGAAAACCCTTTGCTACCAGCCTAGCTTTATAGGTCTCAACCTGTCCATCTACACCAATCTTCCTTTTGAAGATCCACTTGCATCCTACGGGTTTTAACCCGTCTGGAGCAATGTCCAACGTCCATACCTTGTTGGTGTACATGGACTCCATTTCGGTCCGCATTGCATCCAGCCATTTCACTGAGTCAACGCTCTGAACGGCCTGCTGGAAGCTAGTAGGCTCATCATAATCTATGATGCAATCCTCTCTATCCCCGTCTATGAGAAAACCGTAGTATCTCTCGGGCGGATGAGACTGCCTACTACTTCTACGGAGCGGCGTAGGAATGTCCTGTTCTTCCGAACCCTCTGGTTCCACTAAACTTTCAGTATTAGTCCGTGGTTCTGGAATTTCTTCCAGTTCTACTGCGCTCCCACTAATTTCCTTTTCTAAGAACTGGTGTTCTAGAAAGTGGGCATTACGAGAAACAAAGACTTTTTGTTCCTCTGCGTAGTAGAAAAGATACCCCCTGGTGTTCTTTGGGTATCCCACAAACTTGCACAGTACTGAACGTGCCTCGAGCTTGTCCGCATGCTGCTTTTTGACAAAAGCCGGACATCCCCAGATCTTCAGATATTGAAGATAGGGTTTCTTCCCACTCCACATTTCATATGGTGTGGAAGGCACAGTCTTAGTCAGAACTCGGTTCAAAAGGTACGCAGCTGATTCTAGCGCATACCCCCAGAATGATCGCGGTAACTCAGCGTTACCCATCATGGACCGCACCATATCCAATAGGGTGCGGTTCCATCTCTCCGATACACCGTTATGTTGCGGGGTGTAAGGAGGAGTAAGCTGAGAGAGAATTCCGTTCTCTTTTAAATAGTTCAGGAACTCGGCACTTAAGTATTCTCCACCTCGATCCGATCTTAGAATCTTAATACTTTTGCCGGTCTGTTTCTCTACTTCATTCTTATACTCCTGGAATTTTCCAAAGGCCTCGGACTTATGTTTCATTAAGAAGACATAACCGTACCTTGAGAAGTCATCCGTAAAAGTAATGAAGTAAGAATGTCCGCTTCGGGCATGTGTAGACATTGGACCGCACACGTCACTGTGTACGAGTCCCAAGAGCTCGCTCGCTCTTACTCCATGTCCAGTAAACGGAGTCTTTGTCATCTTTCCTTTGAGACAGGATTGACAAGTGGCATACGACTGATATTCGAACGCATTCAAATACCCTTCTGTATGTAACTTCGTCAACCTTCTCTCATTGATGTGACCCAATCTACAATGCCATAAGAAAGTCTGATTTATTTCTGGAGACTTTCTTTTGTGTGTATTCTGGACATTAAAAATCTGTGGTTGGTTTAACACGTATATACCATTACTCAAAGTACCTGACCCAATCAAAACTTGATTAAGGTGAATGTTTACAACATTACTTACAAACGCAAATTCATAACCTTCTTTAGAAACTAAAGATACAGAAATGATATTACAAGTTGCGTTGGGTACAAAAAAGCAATTACGCAAAACCAAAACATGTCCATCTGACATTCCCAGGTGATAGTCCCCCACGGCTTTAGCATCCATGCTAGCTCCGTTCGCAACTCTGAGGGTCATGTCACCTGCCTTCAAAACCCTACGGTTTCTCAACGCCTGCAAAGAATTACAGATATGAGATCCTGATCCGGTATCCAATACCCAGGAAGTATAGTTTATTGAAAGACAGTTTTCAATAACATACACACCTGAAGCTGAAGCTGCAACCTGCTTCAATTCCTGTGTCCTGGCCTTCCAGGCCTTGCAATCATTCTTCCAGTGTCCTTTCTTATGACAATAGAAGCATTCTTCCTTATCCACAAGCTTCCCTGCTATCTTTGTTGCTTTACCTTTTCCCTTCGTATCCACCTTACTAACACCGCCCCTTGGTTTGGCGGGGGCCTTCTTCTTCTTTCCCTTGGCTTTTGCCTTGGACTTAGAAGAAGATGATCCTCCTACAAACAAAGTGGATGTATCCCTACCTTTCTGTAGGGTGCCCTCTGCGCTCCTCAGCATGTTGAGGAGCTCTGAAAGTTCAACCTCTTTTTCTTGTAAGTTGAAGTTCAGTATGAACTGGGCGTAAGTGGAAGGAAGGGACTGGAGAACTATATCCGTATATAGCTCACTCTCCAATGTGATCCCTAGGTCAGCGAGCTCCTCAATGTAGCCGATCATCTTTAGCACGTGCTCGGCTACTGATGATCCGACGGCCATTCTTGTCGAAAATAACTTTTTCGACGCTTCGTATCTTGCGATACGAGATTGCTCTCCATACAGTTCTTTTGTATGGAGCAATATGGATTCCATGTCCATATTCTCATGCCTCCTCTGATGTTCGTTGTCCATCGAGGCAAGCAGGAGGCACTTGGCCTTCGCGCTATCAATCTCCCAAGTCTTGCGGATTTCCTTATCCGCGACGCTGGAAGTTGGACCAGGGACAGGGGGAGCTTTGGTGGTAAGAAGATACCCCAGCTTGTCATAAGTGATTACTATCTTGACATTCCTGAGCCAATCTTTGTAGTTTGGCCCTGTCAGTTTGCTTTTATCTAGGAGTAACTTAAGTCCAGTCATGTTGATTGGTCGCTGCAATTTGGAGAGAAGAAGAAACACTCAGCATGATGCTCTTGCAAGTTTAGAGTGGTTTTTAGTTTGTCTAAACAGGATGGCTCCCACTGTTTCTCGAATCCCTCCTCAAACCATAAAGGAAGAATTAGTCAGGATCAATCCCACCGTACAATACTTGCTTAACCGTTCGGCCAGGCTGGTGTCGGTACTTCGAGGGAGGTTTTCCAACGCTTTCGCGAAGTTCCTTAATTAGAGAACCTCTTTTCCCTGGGGGCGTAGCCCCGCTAACACCTTTCTAGGCACCTACTAGGTTTATAGCATTGATCGTTTAGCGAGAAATTTCCCGAGGAGTAGCATATACTCACAGTAGGATCGGGATCCAAATATCATTGCGTGACGAAACTGAAGGAATCCTACCAGAATCATCACACTCCAAATGGTATGCAAATCTAGCAAGTTTCAGTACTTATGAAACTCCCGATGTGGATTTTTGCCCCATGCTCTTATGACCTTGGCGTGAGGTCAAAATGTCATAAGTCACATGTCAAGTTCGTCCCATCATTATCCAGGTTAATTTGAATCCACCCGTACATACCCTTGACGTAGGCCAAAATGGCAGTACGACTGTCTCAAACCAATGCATTCTATCTATGCAACAGATAAATATCCGGCAGCTACCAATCACTATGCCTTGGCGTGAGGTCAAAATACATAGCTTGAATACTACCGAATATTTAACTGAAATGATGGAGGGCAACGGATGGTTTTGGCAAAACCGTGAACGTAGTGAACTTGATTTAGTCGATGGAACGAGATAGCTTTTAAATGGAGTGGCTCAAACTCCGTATTTTAAAAGTTTGTTTTGAAAAGAACCGAGTGGTTTTTCGAAAGTGTTCCAACGACTTTAACTTGGTTTATTATCTTGCATTAGTTCTTTTAATGCGTGATATTCTTGCATTAGTTCTTTTAATGCGTCCCATCATTTAATCCTACCATTGCAGAAAACAACCAAAATATGACGTACGCTTATGCCATTCGCATTCGCCACTGGGCCCCGTCATTACCCGTTAGGTTACTTAACTAACGACAGAGCGGGGGCTGGGCTAGCGCGTCTGTAAAACATAAGCAACGCCTAAATAATATCATATATAGATATACTGCAATGATAAACATTTCAGATCACAGATGAATACATTGGATATACTAGGAATCTGTAATTTGTACGAGCCTGTAACAAAAACAGATTACACGGTCGCGGTGAATAGCCAATACCCCACCCAAGACCCCTACGGGTGCGGCAAACTACCCTCCAAGTACCCGAAGCATAGCAACCTCCCTCATCTCCATGAGTAGGCCACTCGACACTTCGGCATACCCGGTAGTTTGTGCACCCCCTCCATGGGTCTATCCTAGGAGCAAAAACAGTAAAAAGAAATTATACAATGACGGCTACAACCCCGACCCGGTTGTGCGGCCATACAAATAATATTATTACATCAATTTACATTTACAATGAATGAAAGAAAAACAAAAGCTCATCTCACATCCACCTCGGCTATTCACCCGCGACAGTCCAACACATTCATATACACATTCCAATATCAAACACAGATCATGTATAACCCCGACTAATCGACTTATAGCGATTAGCCGACGTTCAATACATGCAAACATCACAGATATAACCATCATAGTCAAAGTGTAGTGAAGTTCGGAAAAAATACGAAATTATAGGACCCCAAAAGTAAATTTCTGTTCTGGAGAATCTGGGCACATATAACATATTTTAAAAATCCCAAAACCAATACAGAGACACACTGCACGAAAGACGATCACAAGAAGACTCTAAACGGCGGCGCTTCCGCGGCTCAATGAATAGGTGAGGCCGCGGATCCGCGGCGGTTTGAACGAATTAGGGGATCGTTTTTCTTGGGTGTTCACACAAAACCCTGAGCCGAATTTAGGTGTATAACAAATCTTGTTTTGACCAGAAAAATTTTTAACAGAAACTAGGATTTTGAAAAAGTTTGGTTTTTGGATTTTTCCGGTTCCGAACTTCGTTACATTTCACTACCAAGCTAGTTTAAGTTTAGTTAGGCTCTGATACCACTGTAAGTCCACGTTGCGACCCCCGGTTCTTACGGGGAGGCGGAAACGGTACAAAAATTAAATTTTTAGCGCAAGGGGCAACATGGACTAAACAAAGTCGGGATCTTTTCCTAAACTAAAACTAGCAAACTTGCTAAAGAGAGTTAGCTACTCGGATGAAGATGGTTATACCTAAACTTGTCTTGAACTCCTTCGTCTTCAAGCTCCAATGGTGGTCCGATGGCTTCTTCTCGTCGTCTCCGTACGCCGAAAATAGATCCACCTGAAAGCTCCAACCTTTAGCTCCTTCTTCGTTCTTTGAAGAAACTAGTTCACTTGGTTTGCTAAACCTAGTGAACTAGAATGAGTAGAGAGGAAATAGAATGGGATTTTATCTATGGTTCTTGGTTCTCAACTCATGAGAGATGTGAACCATAGATTAAAGAGAGGGAGCAAGAGCAAGAGGGTGAGAGAAAAAATGGAGAGCTCAAGAACAAGAGAGAGAATGAGCAAGAAAGAATGAGGCTCTCTTTTGTCTTTCACCCTCTCATAATCCAAAGTAATCATAACTCATCATATCAATAAAAGTCTTATGTGATGGTTGAAGCAACCATAACATTATCATGTCATGCACTCATTTTACTCAAATGAGCAAGCAAGTAAAAAGTCTTTGGCATGAAATGATAGCCATGGTTATCATGATGGTCAACTAGTCAAGCCTAGTCAACCGGTCAACAAAGTCAACAAGTCAACAAAAGTCAACAAGTCAACAAAGTCAACAAAAGTCAACAACCAAGTCACCATAATACTTAATTAATATAATAGTTAATCACATATCATATTCTCATTAGGGTTGAGCAAAAAGTCAAAAAGTCAACGGTCAACTGTCAACAACCCTAATGAGAATCCGCTGTCTGTGCCTCCCTGTCAACTGTGCATACACACCCGCATCCGCGTTCCGAGGAACACGAATGCAAACTGGATAAATCCAATCCCATAAGGTACACTAGGATCTGGCTTAAACCAAAGCCCACTAGTGTAAACTGTCCGGACACTGTACATGCACAAGTGCACGGATGTGATCGAACCCTGTCGCAAAACCATGCGACCTGTCGCAATACCATGCGACCTCTACTCTTTTGCCTAAAGGCGAAAAGCTTTCTGTGTGGGACTCTAAAGACTCGACACTACGCTGGCAGTAGGTTTAACCACAGACCGCAAGCGGCACTAGCTGTGCGTAACGGTCCCCAGGTAATGCCGATAAGAAGACCGACGAGGCGAAACCCATCTGAACTCCTACTGAGCCTGAGTGTGATATTCTCAGTACAGTCCGGTCTGTTCGTCTGATACATCGCATGGCGGGCCTAGGGGGCGGTAAACGTCAGTCCCCCAATAGCGGTACAAGTCGTGCCGGAGCGAAGCCCAAAACACCCTGAGATAACACTGGAAACCTACCAGTATATCTCGTTTGCCCTGGCCAGGGACTACTCGTGTAATGGCTCTCCTAGACACGGCGCGATGTCAACCCCCAATACCGGGAGAGACGAATCCTGTCTAACCATCACTGCCTACAAGTGCTTCGGGACTGCACCCAACCACCACCTGTTTGCACGACTCCTTTGAGCCGTGGTAGGGTAGTGATCAAAGTACAGTGGGAACACACCCGAGGCGAAGTGACAGTGTCAAGTCAGCGGACTAAGCTGTACTCATGTCACCTGGGAACTGATAACTGACGATAGGTATAATACCAACTAGTCAGTTCCCGACGAGTCCTGTCCAGTGTACCCGTAACCTAACGAGCACCCGCATACTATCTCAAGTACGACGTACTAACGGCTGTGGGACAGACCGTCTCCCACACTGGGATGAGAAGCGCATGCGCTGGTCTACTCCGGAGTATCGATGCCCTGTCTCGATCGTCCTGCGAACAGGGACCTGCATAAGGATGTGCTTATAGATTACCCAGCCCCACTAGTGTGACGGCCATCACATCGCTGGTAATCAAGCAAAGATCCTAAGGGCTCTACTAATGTGTATAAGCGATATCCAAAAATAAACACATGTACACATTGAAGCAGAAACAAACCAAGTAGCATACTACTATTTTGAGCAAGATTGTATATACAAGGTGAATATCCCAAGCTTCCATTAAGTAATATACAAACTAGTATGATACAGTAATGGCCTCTAGGGCATATACACTAACAGTTGGCAACTCACCCCCGTCGTGCCACAGTGTTTTGCAAAACTTACCCTCAGAGTGTTAGTGTATATTCCCTAGAGGCCATTACTGTATCATACTAGTTTGTATATTACTTAATGGAAGCTTGGGATATTCACCTTGTATAGACAATCTTGCTCAATATAGTAGTATGCTACTTGGTTTGTTTCTACTTTAATGTGTACATGTGTTTATTTTAGTATATCACCCTTACACATTAGTGGAGCCCTTAGGATCTCTGCTTGATTGCCAGCGTTGTGATGGCAGTCACACTAGTGGGGGCTGGTAAATCTATAAGCAGATCCTTATGCAGGTCCCTAGTCGCAGGACTATCGAGACAGGGCATCGATACTCCGGAGTAGACTAGCGTATGCGCTTCTCATCCCAGTGTGGGAGATGGTCTGTCCCACAGCCATCAGTACGTCTTACTGGAGATAGTATGCGGGTTCTCGTTAGGTTACGAGTACACTGGACAGGACTCGTCGGGAACTGTTGGTTGGTACTATACCTATCGTCAGTTATCAGTTCCCAGGTGACATGAGTAGCTTAGTCCGCTGACTTGACACTGTCACTTCGCCTCGAGTGTGTTCCCACTGTACTTAGATTACTACCCTACCACGGCTCAAAGGAGTCGTGCAAACAGGTAGTAGTTGGGTGCAGTCCCAAAGCACTTGGAGGCAGTGACTGTTAAACAGGATTCGTCTCTCCCGGTATTGGGGGTTGACATTGCGCTGTGTTTAGGAGAGCCATTACACGAGTATTCCCTGGCCAGGGCAAGCGAGATATACTGGTAGGTTTCCAGTGTTATCTCAGGGTGTTCTGGGCTTCACTCCGACACGACTTGTACCGCTATTAGGGGACTGACGTTTACCGCCCCTAGACCCGCCATGCGATGTATCAGACGAACAGACCGGACTGTATGGAGATTGTCACATTCAGGCTCAGTAGGAGTTCAGATGGGTTTCACCTCGTCCGTCTTCTTGTCGGCATCTACCTGGGGACCGTTACGCACAGCTAGTGCCGCTTGCGGTCTGTGGTTAAACCCACTGCCAGCGTAGTGTCGAGTCTTTAAAGTCCTATACAGAAAGCTATTCGCCTTTAGGCAAAAGAGTAGAGGTCGCATGGTTTTGCGACAGGGTTCGGTCACATCCGTGCACTTGTGCACGTTTGGTGTCCGGACAGTTAACACTAGCGGGCTTTGGTTTAAGCCAGATCCTAGTGTACGTTTTGGGATTGGTTTTT
Source organism: Agapanthus africanus (assembly GCA_030015575.1). Taxonomy (NCBI): domain Eukaryota; kingdom Viridiplantae; phylum Streptophyta; class Magnoliopsida; order Asparagales; family Amaryllidaceae; genus Agapanthus; species Agapanthus africanus. The sequence goes on along the minus strand of JASDDO010000031.1, from coordinate 311,859,554 downwards.
ATCTCGTTTGTTTTCATGTTCCACGGAACGCGGATGCGGGTGTGTATGCACAGTAGACAGAAAGACAGAGGCAGAGGATTCTCATTTGGGTTGTTGACTGTTGACTGTTGACCATTGACTTTTGCTTAACCCTAATGAGAATAAGAAATATGATTAACAATAATATTAATTAAGTATTATAGTGACATGGTTGTTGAGGGGTTGACTTTGTTGACTTGTTGACTTTGTTGACCGGTTGACTAGGTTCGACTAGTTGACCATCATCATGACAATGGCTATCATTCCATGGCAAAGACTTTTGCTTGCTTGTTTATTTATGCAAAATGAGTGCATGAAATGATATAGCCATTTTGACTTAAACCATCACACAATACTTGATTACTATTTTTGTTATGATGGTTTTGGATTATGAGAGGTTGGATGGCAAAAGACTCTATCATTCTCTCATTTCATTTCTCTCTCTTGCCATCACTTGCTAAAGCTCTCCCTCTTCCTCTTGCTCTCTCTAGCTCAAGGAAAACCATTCTCATGTGTTGAGACTCATTTCCTTAGAGATAAAAAGGCACCAAAACAATCCTCTACTCAATCTAGTTCACAAGGCCTAGCAAGCCAAGTGTTCTAGTTTCTTCAAAGTTCGAAGAAGAAGCCAAAGGTAGAAGCTTTCGGGTGGATCCATCTTCGGCGCAATGAGACGACGAGGTGAGGCCGATCGGTACACCGGGAGGAGTTGAAGACGAAGGAGTTCAAGAAAGGTATAGCCCCCTAACCAAGTAGGTAAACTCAAGTTAGGTTGTTAATTAGTTGTTTAACAAAGATCCGTATTTGTAGTCTATGTTACCACCCTCTTGAAAATCGTTTTTCACCACTTCCGCAACCCCGTAAGAACCGGGGAAGGGTAGCATGGACTTACAGTAGTATCAGAGCCTAGTTAAACATTATCTAACATGTTAGCGAAGTAAGTAGAAGTTCGATCGGAGAAAAAGTCACGAAAAACACCCGGAAAATCAAGTTTCTGTCGATTCTGTATTCTGTTCAAAAAATGATAAATCATACTCCAAAAATCGACTCAGTCTTTTTAAAAGACACTCAAGAAATTTGGTCCAGAGAACCGTTCAAAGCACCGCGGAACCGCGGCCGAGTTGAGTCGGTCGTGGCTCAAATTTCTTGCAGTGTGATTCTGGGGGTATTTTGGGATTTTTACAATATGTCTTTTCTGCCCAGATTTTCCAGAAAGAAAAATTAGTTTTTGGGGCTTGAAAATCCGTATTTTGATCGAACTTCTAAAGACTTAAGCTGATGGGTATATATCTGTGATGTGTTATATGTAGTGAACGTCCGCTAATCGCTATATGTCGATTAGTAGGGGTTATACGTATCTGTGATCTGTAATGTTGATGGTATGTGTATATGAATTCATTGGATTGTCGCGGATGAATAGCCGGGGGGTTGTGAGATGAGAGTTTTCTTTTAACTTTCAATTCATGTAATATGTAAATTGATGTAATATTATTTTTGGCCGCACAACCGGGTCGGGGTTGTAGCCGTCATTGTATAATTTCTTTTTACTGTTTTTGCTCCTAGGATAGACCCAAGGTGGGGTGCACAAACTACCGGGTATCTCGAAGTGCCGAGTGGCCTACTCACGCCGTTGAGGGAGGTTGCTCCACTTCGGATATTTGGCGGGTAGTTTGCCGCACCCGTAGGGGTCTAGGGTAGGGTATTGGCTATTCATCGCGACCGTGTAATCCGCTTTTCGTTACAGGCTCGTACGAATTGCGGATTCCTAGTATATCCAATGTGTTCATCTGTGATCTGAAATGGCTATCATTGCAATATATCTATATTTGATATTATTTAGGCATTGCTTATGTTTTGCAGCCGCGCTAGCCCAGCCCCCGCTCTGTCGTTAGTTAAGTAACCTAACATGTAATGACGGGGCCCCGTGGCGAATGCGAATGGCTTAAGCGTACGTCATATTTTGGTTGTTTCCTTCAATGGTTGGATTAAATGATGGGACGCATTAAAAGAACTAATGCAAGAAAATAAACCAAGTAAAAGTCGTTGGAACACTTTCAAAAAACCACTCGGTTTCTTTTCAAAAAGAACTTTTAAACGCGGAGCTTAAGCCACTCCTTTTAAAAGCTATCTCGTTCCATCGATCATATCCAATTCACTACGTTCAAGGTTTTGCCAAAACCATCCGTAGCCCTCTATCATTTCAGTTAAATATTCGGTAGTATTCAAGCTATGTATTTTGACCTCACGCCAAGGCATAGTGATTGGTAGATGCCGGATATTTATCTGTTGCATAGATAGAATGCGTTGGTATGAGACAGTCGTACTGCCATTTTGGCCTACGTCAAGGGTAAGTACGGGTGGGTTCAAATTAACCTGGATAATGATGGGAAGAACTTGACATGTGACTTATGACATTTTGACCTCACGCCAAGGTCATAAGAGCATGGGGAAAAAATCCATATCGGGAGTTTCAAAAGAACTGAAACTTGCTAGCGCTGCATACCATTTAGAGTGTGATGATTCTGGTTGGATTCCTTCAGTTTTGTCACGCGATGATATTTGGATCACGATCCTACTGTGAGTATATGCTACTCCTCGGGAAATTTCTCACTAAACGATCAATGCTATAAACCTAGTAGGTGTCTAGAAAGGTGTTAGCGGGGCTATGCCCCCAGGGAAAATAGGTTCTTAAATTAAGGAACTTCGCGAAAGCGTTGGAAAACCTCCCTCGAAGTACCGACACCAGCCTGGCTGAACGGTTAAGCAAGTATTGTACGGTAAGATTGATCCTGACTAATTCTTCCTTTTTGGTTTGAGGTGGGATTCGAGAGACAGTGGGAGCCATCCAGTTTAGACAAATTAAAAACCACTCTAAACTTACAAGAGCATCATGCTAAAGTGTTTCTTCTCTCTCTCCTAATTGCAGCGACCAAACATCATGACCGGACTTAAGTTATTACTAGATAAAAACATACTGACAGGGCCAAACTACAAAGATTGGCCCAGGAATGTCAAAATGGCAATCACTTATGACAAGTTGGGGTATCTCCTTACCACCAAAACTCCCCCTGTCCCAGGTCCCACCTCCAGCGTCGCGGATAAGGAAATCCGTAAGACTTGGGAGATCGATTGCGCGAAAGCCAGGTGCCTCGTGCTTGCCTCTATGGACAACGAACATCAGAGGAGGCACGAGAATATGGACCTTGAATCCATATTTCTCCATACAAAGAACTGTATGGAGAGCAATCTCGTATCGCAAGATACGAAGTGTCGAAGAAGTTATTTTCGGCAAGGTTAGCCATCGGATCATCGGTAGCGGAACACGTACTTAAGATGATTGGCTTCATTGAGGAGCTCGCGGACCTTGGGACCACGTTGGAGAATGAGCTCTATACGGACTTGATTCTTCAGTCCTTTCCTTCCACTTACGCCCAGTTTATACTGAACTTCAACTTGCAAGAAAAAGAAGTTGAACTTTCAGAGCTCCTCAACATGCTGGGGAGTGCAGAGGGCACCCTACAGAAAGGTAGGGAAACATCCACTTTGTTTGTAGGAGGATCTTCATCTTCTAGGTCCAAGGCGAAAGCCAAGGGAAAGAATAAGAAAGCCTCCGCCAAACCAAGGGGCGGTGTTAGTAAAGTGGATACGAAGGGAAAGACAAAAGCAACAAAGGTAGCGGGAAAGCTTGTGGATAAGGAAGAATGCTTTTACTGTCACAAGAGTGGTCACTGGAAGAAAGATTGCAGGGCTTGGAAAGCCAGAACACAGGATCTGAAGCAAGTTGCGGCTTCAGCTTCAGGTGTGTATGTTATTGAAAACTGTCTATCAATAAACTCTACTTCCTGGGTATTGGATACCGGATCAGGATCTCATATCTGTAATTCTTTGCAGGCATTGAGAAACCGTAGGGTTTTGAAGGCAGGTGACATGACCCTCAAAGTTGCAAACGGAGCTAGCATGGATGCTTAGGCCGTGGGGGACTATCACCTGGGGTTGTCAGATGGACACGTTTTGGTTTTGCGTAATTGCTATTTTGTACCCAATGCAACTTGTAATATCATTTCTGTATCTTTGTTATCTAAAGAAGGTTATGAATTTGCATTTGTAAGTAATGTTGTAAACATTCACCTTAATCAAGTTCTGATTGGGTCAGGTACATTAAGCAATGGTATATACGTATTAAACCAACCACAGATTTTCAATGTCCAGAATACACACAAAAGAAAGTCTCCGGAAATAAATCAGACTTTCTTATGGCATTGTAGACTGGGTCACATCAATGAGAGAAGGTTGACGAAGTTACATACAGAAGGATATTTGAATCCGTTCGAATATCAATCGTATGCCACTTGTCAATCCTGTCTCAAAGGAAAGATGACAAAGACTCCGTTCACTGGACACGGAGTAAGGGCGAGCGAGCTCTTGGGACTCGTACACAGCGACGTGTGCGGTCCAATGTCTACACATGCGCGAAGAGGTTATTCTTACTTCATTACTTTTACGGATGACTTTTCAAGGTACGGTTATGTCTTCTTAATGAAACATAAGTCCGAAGCCTTTGGAAAATTCCAGGAATATAAGAATGAAGTAGAAAAACAAACCGGCAAAAGTATCAAGACACTAAGATCGGATCGAGGTGGTGAATACTTGAGTGCCGAGTTCCTGGACTATTTAAAAGAGAATGGAATTCTATCTCAGCTTACTCCTCCATACACTCCGCAACATAACGGTGTATCGGAGAGACGGAACCGGGCCCTATTGGATATGGTACGTTCCATGATGAGTAACACTGAGTTACCGCGATCATTCTGGGGATATGCACTAGAATCAGCTGCATACCTTTTGAACCGAGTTCCAACTAAGACTTTGCCTACCACACCATATGAGATATGGAGTGGGAAGAAACCCTATCTTCAATATCTGAAGATCTAGGGATGTCCGGCTTTTGTCAAAAAGCAGCATGCGGACAAACTCGAGGCACGCTCAGTACTGTGCAAGTTTGTGTGATACCCAAAGAACTCCAGGGGGTATCTCTTCTATTACGCAGAGGAACAAAAGATCATTGTTTCTCGTAATGCCCATTTTCTAGAACACCAGTTTTTAGAAAAGGAAACAAGTGGGAGCGAAATAGAACTGGAAGAAATTCCAGAACCACAGACTATTACTGAAAGCTTAGTAGAACCAAACGGTTCAAAAGAAAATGACATTCCTACGCCGCTCTGCAGGAGTAGTAGGCAGTCTCATCCGCCTGAGAGATACTACGGTTTTCTCATAGACGGGGATAGAGAGGATTGCATCATTGATTATGATGAGCCGACTAGCTTCCAGCAGGCCATTCAGAGCGTTGACTCGGTAAAATGGCTGGATACAATGCGGACCGAAATGCATTCCATGTACACCAACAAAGTATGGACGTTGGACGTTGCTCCAGATGGGGTAAAACCCGTAGGATGCAAGTGGATCTTCAAAAGGAAGATTGGTGTAGATGGACAGGTTGAGACCTATAAAGCTAGACTGGTTGCAAAGGGTTTTCGTCGAAGACCTGGTTTGGACTATGACGAAACCTTTTCTCCAGTAGCTATGCTGAAATTCATTCGGATCCTTCTTGCCATTGCTGCCTTCCACGATTATGAGATTTGGCAGATGGACGTAAAGACCGCTTTTCTAAATGGAAATTTAGAGGAGTGTGTTTATATAGACCAGCTAGAGGGTCTCATTCAAAGTGGGAGCAGCGGAAAGGTGTGCAAGTTGCTTAAGTCCATCTATGGACTGAAGCAGGCATCGCGGAGTTGGAACATCTGTTTTGATGAGACGGTCAAGGAATTTGGCTTTATAAAAAATCCAGATGAACCTTGCATCTATAGTAGATTTGTAGCGAGAACTGTAGTATTCCTCGTTTTATACGTGGATGACATTCTCTTAATAGGAAATGGCATTCCTATGCTACAATCTGTCAAGGGGTTCTTATCACACAGGTTCTCCATGAAAGACCTGGGTGATGCCTCATACATTCTGGGGATCCGGATCTATCGTGACAGATCCAAGAGGATACTGGGACTCTCACAGTCCAGGTACATCGACACCATACTGAAAAGATTCAGTATGGAAGATTCCAAGCGCGGTAATCTACCGGCTTGTCACGGGATCACCCTCTCCAAAGAGATGTCTCCCAAGACTGATTTGGAAAGGGATCGCATGTCTATTATACCCTACGCTTCTGCGGTAGGCACTATAACGTATGCGATGTTGTGTACCAGACCGGATATAGCTTATGCACTGAGTGTGGTAAGCCGGTATCAGTCAAACCCTGGGGAGAAACACTGGATAGCAGTAAAGAACATTCTCAAGTACCTGAGAAGGACTAAGGAGATGTTCTTGGTGTATGGCGGAAAAGACCTCCAGATCGAGGCCTTTGCTGACTCCAGCTTCCAGAGTGACAAGGATGATTCCAAGTCCATGTCGGGTTATGTCTTTACCCTCAATGGAGGGGCGGTGTGTTGGAAGAGTTCCAAACAGGAAACCGTTGCTGACTCGACGTTGGAAGCGGAATATATCGCTGCTGCTGATGCCGTAAAAGAAGCCGTCTGGATAAGGAAGTTCTTAACTGAACTTCAGGTGGTTCCATCCATTGTTGATCAAATACCTCTGTATTGCGACAACAACGGGGCTATAGCTTTAGTGAAGGAACCCAGGTCCCATCAGAAATCCAGACACATCTTGAGGCGGTATCACCTGATCAGGGAGATCGTGGGTCGCCAGGAGATCGAGGTTCGGAGAGTTTCTACGGAAGACAACACTGCTGATCCACTCACAAAGGCCTTACCCCAGACTCAGTTCGAGCGGCTGATCGAGATGATAGGTCTTCGATACGCCTGTACATGGCCTTAGTGCAAGTGGGAGATTGTTAGTGTATATTCCCTAGAGGCCATTACTGTATCATACTAGTTTGTATATTACTTAATGGAAGCTTGGGATATACACCTTGTATAGACAATCTTCCTCAATATAGTAGTATGCTACTTGGTTTATTTCTACTTTAATGTGTACATGTGTTTATTTTAGTATATCACCTTTACACATTAGTGGAGCCCTTAGGTTCTTTTCTTGATTACCAGCGTTGTGATGGCAGTCACTCTAGTGGGGGCTGGGTAATCTATAAGCACATTCTTATGCAGGTCCCTAGTCGCAGGACTATCGAGACAGGGCATCGATACTCCGGAGTAGACTAGCGTATGCGCTTCTCATCCCAGTGTGGGAGATGGTCTGTCCCACAGCCATCAGTACGTCGTACTGGAGATAGTATGCGGGTGCTCGTTAGGTTACGAGTACACTGGACAGGACTCGTCGGGAACTGTTAGTTGGTACTATACCTATCGTCAGTTATCAGTTCCCAGGTGACATGAGTACAGCTTAGTCCGTTGACTTGACACTGTCACTTCGCCTCGAGTGTGTTCCCACTGTACTTAGATTACTACCCAACCACGGCTCAAAGGAGTCGTGCAAACAAGTAGTAGTTGGGTGCAGTCCCGAAGCACTTGGAGGCAGTGACGGTTAGACAGGATTCGTCTCTCCCGGTATTGGGGGTTGAAATCGCGCTGTGTCTAGGAGAGCCATTACACGAGTAGTCCCTGGCCAGGGCAAGCAAGATATACTGGTAGGTTTCCAGTGTTATCTCAGGGTGTTCTGGGCTTCACTCCGACACGACTTCTACCGCTATTAGGGGACAGACGTTTACCGCCCCCTAGGCCCGCCATGCGATGTATCAGACGAACAGACCGGACTGTATGGAGATTTTCACATTCAGGCTCAGTAGGATTTCAGATGTGTTTCACCTCGTCCGTCTTCTTGTCGGCATCTACCTGGGTTCCGTTACGCACAGCTAGTGCCGCTTGCGGTCTGTGGTTAAACCCACTGCCAGCGTAGTGTCGAGTCTTTAGAGTCCCACACAGAAAGCTATTCGCCTTTAGGCAAAAGAGTAGAGGTCGCATGGTTTTGCGACAGGTCGCATGGTTTTGCGACAGGGTTCGGTCACATCCGTGCACTTGTGCACGTTTGGTGTCCGGACAGTTAACACTAGCGGGCTTTGGTTTAAGCCAGATCCTAGTGTACGTTTTGGGATTGGTTTTTATCTCGTTTGTATTCGTGTTCCACGGAACACGGATGCGGGTGTGTATGCACAGTTGACAGAGAGACAGAGGCAGAAGATTCTCATTGGGGTTGTTGACTGTTGACTGTTGACCATTGATTTTTGCTTAATCCTAATGAGAATAAGAAATATGATTAACAATAATATTAATTAAGTATTATAGTGACATGGTTGTTGAGGGGTTGACTTTGTTGACTTGTTGACTTTGTTGACCGGTTGACTAGGTTGGACTAGTTGACCATCATCATGACAATGGCTATCATTCCATGGCAAAGACTTTTGCTTGCTTGTTTATTTATGCAAAATGAGTGCATGAAATGATATAGCCATTTTGACTTAAACCATCACACAATACTTGATTACTATTTTTGTTATGATGGTTTTGGATTATGAGAGGTTGGATGGCAAAAGACTCTATCATTCTCTCATTTCATTTCTCTCTCTTGCCATCACTTGCTCAAGCTCTCCCTCTTCCTCTTGCTCTCTCTAGCTCAAGGCAAACCATTCTCATGTGTTGAGACTCATTGCCTTAGAGATAAAAAGACACCAAAACAATCCTCTACTCATTCTAGTTCACAAGGCCTAGCAAGCCAAGTGTTCTAGTTTCTTCAAAGTTCGAAGAAGAAACCAAAGGTAGATGCTTTCGGGTGGATCCATCTTCGGCGCAATGAGACGACGAGGTGAAGCCGATCGGTACACCGGGAGGAGTTGAAGACGAAGGAGTTCAAGAAAGGTATAGCCCCATAACCAAGTAGGTAAACTCAAGTTAGGTTGTTAATTAGTTGTTTAACAAAGATCCGTATTTGTAGTCCATGTTACCACCCTCTTGAAAATCGTTTTTCACCACTTCCGCAACCCCGTAAGAACCGGGGAAGGGTAGCATGGACTTACACAGAGTAGTCGCGGCAGGGCGTCTTATCATCTCTACTTTTGCGGATACCGCGTCGTTAGGCAGTGAGGCCTTTGCATTAAGGTGGGTTTGCGGTTATCTGTCTGTATATTGTATATCTTTTTGTTGGATCGAGTGTTCTCCATCTACCACTGTTTGTATATGACTTAAAGACGACTTGTGAGGATTCAGTGTTGTATTATTATGGTGACTTTGGGTGCCGTGCTCATGGGAGCCGGTTATGTTGGAAAGTTTTACCTCTTTATGCAGTTTCTTTTGATATTTCTTTGCTTCGGCGTCGTATACTTGTTGTGGTGATTGTCTCCGCCGTTGGGCGTGATTTTTCTCCCAATTGGGTTGTTTTTTATATTATCTGTGTTGTACCCATTTTCGGAGCTAGTTTTTACAAAGGAGGTGCTGCCGAAATTTTTCAAGAAGGAAAACTAGAGTTAGAGATTTTACTTATGATTTTCAAAGTGTTAAAACTATGTTTTTCTCCGTTGATCCAGATTTGGGTGGTTTATATTTCTGGGTTTCGGATTACTTGAGTTGCGTACACCTGTAGACATTACGTAGTTTGAGTGCCGGTTACGGGCCAAATTTTGGGTCGTGACAAAGTTGGTATCAGAGCGCTAGGTTTGACCTTTCGGAATGTAGGATGACCTTGGTATGATGGAGTTGGTAGCTTAAGCAGAGTGACGTAGCGTGTGTATATTCCGCGGCATACTTACGACACGGTACTCCGCCAAAGTGACCTTAGGACCTATTGATTGATATTCCTTCCGTGATTGTACATCCTTGTGATTCTATTCCTGTTTCCTCATTGAATCTTGTTTCAATTTCTAGCCTATATGTCGTCGAAGACTACGAGGGCACAGAGAGCGGCCGCGAGGGCCGAGGTCAGAGTTGACTCGTTTGAGACGAGGACTGACCAGGGCGGTACGCCTGTTGTACCAGAGCACATTGCTATGTTTGGGGATGGTATGCAGGACCTGCGCCAGATGATGGGGACCTTAGTAGAGGTCATTCGAGCACAGAGGCAGGCAGTTGTTCCACCCGTTGCAGGGACCATGATGGTACCTACAGTTCCGGCAGCCGCAGTTACAGCTCCGGAGGTTATTACCGTATCACTGACGAAGTTTATGAGGCTGAGGCCTCCGGTGTTCACTGGCACAGATACTACTGAGGATCCACAGTCGTTTATCGACCGGATGGCCAGGATTTGTCGTTCACTCCGATGCTCCGATGAGAGATGGGTGGAGTTTGCCAGTTTTCGTCTAGTGGGTCTGGCCCAGAAGTGGTTTGAGTCGTTGGAGAGGGGCAGAGCCGCGGGTCTTGCTCCTATGACCTGGGCCGAGTTTGTGATGGTATTTATCGCCCGTTTTCTTCCACCGAGCATCAGGGATGCGCGAGCGCATAGATTTGAGTCGTTACGCCAGACTCCGGGGATGACGGTGTCGGAGTATGATGTACTGTTTACCGAGCTGTCTATGTATGGTCCGTACTTGGTGGCGACAGAGGAGATGAGGGTGAAGAGGTTTGTTCGAGGCCTGCTTACCCAGTTGTTCCTAGCCATCAGCATTCAGCATTGCGACACATATGTGGCAGCGGTAGATGCAGCCCTATTGGTAGAGGAGCGTCTTTCTGAGTCGTCAGTTGCTCCGGAACCGAAGAGGATTCGTATTGGTGATTCGGCAGTGAGGCGGGCGTTTAGACGTCGTGACAGTTTCCATTCAGATAGTGGAGGTTCGGGACGAGGTCGGCTTTTTAGCTCTTACCCTCAGGAGGGTCGGCAGTTTGTATATGGATGTTACCGGTGCAGGAGTATAGGTCATCGGGTTCGAGATTGTGCTGAGCCATGAGTGAGCGAGGCAACTGTACCGCAGGTTACCTTACCACCTTGTCCACCTCAGAGGGCGTTGCTCCTTATGCCTGTTGTTGCTCCGCGTCAGACTCTTGTGCAGAGTGGTCGGGGCCGCGGTGGTTTTCTACCGAGAGGGCGGGGTGGTAGAGGCGGAGGTCAGCCAGTTGTCAGTAGAGGGCAGGCTCAGGTGTTTGCCTTGACTCACCAGGACGCTCAGGTGTCCAATGCTGTGGTTTCAGGTACCCTTTCTGTATGTTCTTATGATGCACATGTTCTTTTTGATCCGGGATCTAGGCATTCGTATGTTTCTATGCACTTCGTGCCGAGGTTAGGCCGAGAGTCTTGTTGGCTAGATCGGCCGCTGGTCATGGCTACTTCTGTAGGAGAGTCGTTTGTTGCACGACACGTGTTCCGGTCGTGTGCTGTCCGTTTAGGGGACAGAGTTTTGCCCGTCGACTTGATCCTTCTGGAGATGTTGGACTTCGACGTTCTGCTGGGCATGGACTGTCTAGCTACTTGCTACGCGTCCGTGGACTGCCGCGAGAAGACAGTTAGATTTTGTTTTCCCGACGAGTCAGTGTTTGTTGTGCAGGGGGACAGTGGTGCCTCCCCTCACAGTTTGATTTATGTTCTGTGCGCTAGTCGGCTTTTGAGGAGGGCATGTCGGGATTCTTTGCTTTCATTCATGATACTGGAGCAACAGTGGAGTCGTTGGAACAAGTTTCTACCGTGCGAGAGTTTCCCGATGTCTTTCCCGATGAGTTATCTGGGTTGCTGCCAGAGCGCGATATTGAGTTCTGCATTGATCTGATTCCTGGCACGGAGCCTATTTCCATACCGCCTTACCGAATGGCTCCGGCGGAGCTTAGAGAGATTAAAGATCAATTGCAAGAGTTACTTGATTTGGGCCTTGTGCATCCGAGTGTTTCTCCGTGGGGAGCTCCTGTTCTGTTCGTCAAGAAGAAGGACGGCAGTTTGATGCTATGTGTGGATTATTGTCAGTTGAACTGAGTTACGGTGCGGAACAGGTATCCATTACCTCGCATTGACGATTTATTTGATCAGCTCCACGGTGCGAGACATTTTTTTAAGATTGATTTACGTTCGGGTTATCATCAGTTGCGGGTTCGGAATGATGACATTCAGAAGACTGCTTTTCGTACGCGCTATGGGCACTATGAGTTTTTGGTGACGTCGTTCGGACTCACCAATGCGCTAGCAGCGTTCATGGATCTGATGAACCGGATTTTCAGGCCGTTCCTCGACCAGTTTATTATAGTGTTTATTGATGACATACTAGTCTACTCTAGGAGTCGTGAGGAGCATGAGCAGCACTTGAGGATTTCTTTGCAGATTTTGAGAGAGCACCAGCTGTATGCTAAGTTCTCGAAGTGCGCATTTTGGCTTGATAGAGTTGACTTCCTGGGTCATGTGGTGACTGGTGATGGTATTCTTATGGACCCGAGGAAGATCGAGGCTGTACAACTTTGGTCCAGACCTGTATCGGTGACTGAGGTCTGCAGCTTTTTGGGCTTAGCTGGTTATTATCGCCGTTTTGTGCAGGATTTCTCGAGTATCGCTACACCGATGATAGGACTGACCCGGAAGGGAGTTCCTTTTCTTTCGACTGATGCGTGCGAGCAGAGTTTTCAGTAGTTGAAGACTCGGTTGACGACAGCACGAGTTCTTTCATTACCTTCTGGATCAGGCGGCTACGTTGTTTATTGCGATGCTTCTCGAGAGGGGCTCGGCTGTGTTTTGATGCAGCATGACAGGGTGATTGCGTATGCTTCTAGGCAGCTGAAGAAGCACGAGCAGAATTACCCCACTCATGATCTTGAGATGGCCGCGGTAGTCTTTACGTTGAAGATTTGGAGACACTACTTGTACGGAGAGTCGTGTCAGATCTTCACGGATCATAAAAGCTTGAAGTATATCTTCCAGCAGCGGGATCTGAACCTGAGACAGCGCTGATGGATGGAGCTAGTGAAGGATTATGATTGTGAGATCCTTTATCACCAGGGCAAGGCGAATGTGGTAGCTGATACTTTGAGTCGTGGGCCCAGGGGTAGCTTGTCCCAGTTGAGCGCAGTTCAGCGTCAGTCGTCTGCAGATTGGCAGCTCTTGTGTGATGGTAGAGTGCAGTTCGAGTTCACCTCCACTGGGGGACAGTTTGCTCATGTCCGTGCCCGTCCACTGCTATTTGATCGTATCCGTGAGGTGCAACCCAGTGATGCCCGTTTGTTCGAGATTCTTGAGCTTGTTCGACAAGGTACAGTTTCGAAGTTCATGATTGATGACCAGGGTGTGCTACGATGCGGGACTCGCTTGTGTATACCAGATACTGATGGGTTGAGACGCGAGATCCTAGAGCAGGCACATCAGTCAGCCTTTAGCGTTCATCCAGGTTCCACCAAGATGTACCATGATTTGAGAGACTTTTACTGGTGGGAAGGGATGAAACGCGATATTTCAGACTTCGTTTCGAGGTGCCTGACTTGTCAGCAAATCAAGGCTGAGCATCAGAGACCGGCTGGAGAGTTGCAGCCTTTACCTATTCCGGAGTGGAAATGGGAGCAGATTTCCATGGACTTCATTGTGGGTCTACCCAGGACTAGTAGAGGGTATGACTCCATTTGGGTGATTGTTGACCGGTTGACGAAAGCGGCTCAATTCCTTCCAGTGAAAGCCACTTTCGGGTATGCTCGGTATGCGCAGCTGTATATAGATGAGATTGTGCGTTTGAACGGTGTTCCCACATGCATAGTATCCGACAGAGGCACCCAGTTTACTAGCCGTCTTTAGAAGTAGCTTTAGGAAGCTTTGGGTACCCGGTTGAGTTTTAGCACCGCTTTTCATCCGCAGACCGATGGTCAGTCGGAGCGGACTATTCAGACTCTGGAGGATATGCTCCGTGCATGTGTGATTGATTTTGGTGGCAGTTGGGATCGTCACTTGCCGTTGATTGAGTTCTCCTACAACAACAGCTTTCAGGAGACTATTCAGATGGCACCTTTTGAGGCTTTATATGGTAGGAAGTGTCGATCGCTAGTCTGTTGGACCGAGCTTAGTGGGAGTCTAGTTTTGGGACCCAGCTAGTTCAGGAGACTACGGAGAAGATCCAGCTAATTCAGGACAGGATGAGAGCAACCCAGTGCTGGCAGAAGTCTTATGCCGACCGTCGGCGTCGCAGACATGAGTTCGCAGTGGGGGATCATGTATTCCTGAGGATTTCTCCGATGAAGGGCGTTATGCGATTTGGGAAGAGGGGGAAGCTCAGTCCCAGATTTATAGGTCCTTTCGAGATCCTTAAGCGAGTGGGTTCCGTTGCTTATCGTTTAGCGCTCCCGCCTAGTTTTCCGGATGTGCACCCCGTTTTCCATGTGTCGATGCTTCGTAGATATCTTCATGATCCTTCTCACATGATTCAGCATGAGACCATTCAGCTTGAGCGTAGATCTTTCGTTCACCGAGCAGCCGGTAGTTATTTTGGATCGGCAGGTGTAGAAACTTCGGTCAAAGGTCTTGCCGTCTGTGAAGGTTCTATAGCGTAGCCCTACTAGTGAGGAGATCACTTGGGAGGCCGAGAGCGAGATGCAGAAGAAATTCCCTCATCTCGTTGAAGGTACACTTAGTATGAAATTTTAATTCGGGGACCGAATTGTTAGTTATATGTATGCCCTAGAGGCCATTACTGTACATAGGATGTATATTGTAGTGGATGCTGGGACATATATAGGGAGGACTTTCTTGCTCGACATGATAGTATGCTATCTGGTTACCCTTTACCTTAACGTGTACTTTGATTGTCTCTCTGTCTACATGTTGGTAAAGCCCTTAGGATGTGTACTTGACTACCTGGACTATGATGCGGATCATACTAGTGGGGTCATGGTAGTCCATAGGTACATCCTTGAAAGTCCCTAGTCGTGGGTGTATCGAGACGGGGCATCGATATAGCCAGAGTAGACTAGCGTATACCTTCTCGACCCATACAGATGGGCGATGGATGATCCCATATCCACTGGTGTTTGACATCGGAGATGATATACGGGTGCTCAGTGGAGACTGGGTACACTGGACGGACTCGCCGAGAACTCCCAGATGGTATTATACCTCACGTCAGATGGCGGTTCTCTGGTGACACTGGTACAGAGTAGTCTGTTGACCCGAGATCGTCATAGAGTCTTGTGTGGTTCGCCACTGTTCTTTGATTTCCACCTTACCACGTCCAAGAGGGCGTGCAAAACACGGTGGTTTTTGGGTACAGTCCCGAATCACATGGAGGCAATGAGCGATAGGAGGGGATTCGTCTCTCCCGGTATAGGGAGTTGATGTTGCGCTGTGTTCGATTGGCTATAACAGGAAATCCCTGGCCAGGGTTGCTGAGATTTACTGTAAGTGTTACCAGTAGTTTCTCGAATTGTTATAGACCTCATATCGACACGACTTATCGAGCTATTTGGGGTCTGACGTTTACCACCCCTAGGCAAGATATGCGACATATCAGACGGACAGACCGGACTGTACGGTAAGTGTTACTGGTTGGATTCACTGGAGTCTGAGCGGGCTTGCTCGTCGATCTTCTGATCGCATCAATACCGCGGTGGCCGTTACGTTTA